>CM042242.1:18246984-19676984 GCA_023566225.1 Romanogobio albipinnatus
ATGGAACTGTCAGTCTCAGGGCAGCTGGTTATGCTTCTGTGTGCGAGCTCGCCGTCTTTCAGCCACTCTGAAATCTCAGAAGTAACGTCTTTGGTTCTGCTCTTTGTCTTTTCTTGTGCTCGCGTTTCCACGCCAGGTTGCTGCTTTTGATTTTTCCTGAAATCCCCTCACATTCAAAAAATAGTGAAAAACATCTTTGTAATTCTTTAACCGCTTACACGCTGAAAGGGCCTTGAGCGTACAGCTATATCCTTCGCCTTATGGATATGCTTGCAGTGAATGGATGTGTTGTGCATGATGATTTCTGCATCACTGGTTGCCGTTTTTTCTTCTGTATTGTGAGGGAACAGTGGTATGGTTTGTGTGTGTACTATGGACAAGAAGGACAAGAACCTGCTGTGTTATGCCAGGCAGTTCTGTACTTTGTGGGATATTTGAGAGTGGAATGTAGAATAAGATGATATTTTCCTTGTTTTGTAGTGTGTTTGTTATGTACGGGAGTAGAGATCTCCACTATATTGTGGGGGGAGGGGATGATCTAATGCATAATTCTGTATACGAAACACTAAGGTGTGCTCAAAGATGCAGTCGAATTTGAATTTGATATGTTTTGTTTTTGGGATATGTTTAGCAATGCTTTTGTCCCATAGGAAAGAAATGAGATTTATTTGATGCCTCAGTTATTTCTTCTAGACAGTGATGAGATTAAATGGAAGGCAAATGAAGACTTCTGCTTAAGTCTGCTGGTTCTCTAATTTTTCTCCTGACAAAAGACTCTAGTAATCTCCTAAGCACACACTGCAATTTCTAATAAAGGACCTTTGTTTTTAAGAGTGAATGTTAATTGTTTATTTTCATTGACCGAAACTGGGAAGATGATTTATAGTTCCTAGCAAGCTTTGCAATGGACCTGGATCGGGAGAGTAAATTAGGACTGGGAATTGCCACAGACCTCCGGGATCAATATAACAGCAATATTTTCTTGCCAGTTTTTTCTTTTTTTAAAGTACTGCGATGCTATGCAATAATTGCAATTCGATGTTACAATATATTTAGCACTTTTCCCTTAAAGTGCCTTTTACTTCACAAGAAATATTGAAGAACAATTATGCACACTCTGTTGCCAAAAGTATTGGGACACTCCTCCAAATCTTTGAATTCAGGTGTTCCAATCACTTCCATGGCCACATGTGTATAAAATCAAGCACCTAGGCATGCAGACTGCTTCTACAAACATTTGTGAAAGAATGGGTCGCTCTCAGGAGCTCAGTGAATACAAGCGTGGTACCGTGATAGGTTGCCGCCTATGCAATAACTCCATTTATTAAATGTCCTCACTACTAAATATTCCACGGTCAACTGTTAGTGGTATTATAACAAAGTGGAAGCAATTGGGAACAACAGCAACTCAGCTATGAAGTCGTAGGCCACGTAAAATCACAAAGTGGGGTCGGTGCATGCTGGGGTGCACAGTGCAGTCAATAGCTACAGACCTCCAAACTTTGTGTGGCCTTCAGATTAGCTCAAGAACAGTGTGTAGAGAGCTTCATGGAATGGGTTTCCATAGCCGAGCAGCTGCATCCAAGCCTTACATCACCAAGTGCAATGCAAAGCGTTGGATGCAGTGGTGTAAAGCACACCGCCACTGGACTTAGAGCAGTGGAGACGTGTTCTTTGGAGTGAGGAATCACGCTTCTGTCTGGCAATCCGATGGGCGAGTCTGGGTTTAGCGGTTGCCTGGAGAACGGTACTTGCCTGACTGCATTTTGCCAAGTGTAAATTTTGGTGGAGGGGGGATTATGGTGTGGGGTTGTTTTCAGGGGTTGGGCTTGGCTCCTTAGTTCCAGTGAAATGAGCTCCTAATGCTTCAGCATACCAAGACATTTTGGACAATTTCATGCTCCCAACTTTGTGGGAACAGTTTAGGGATGGCCCCTTCCTGTTCAAACATGGCCGCGCACCAGTGCACAAAGCAAGGTCCATAAAGACATGGATGAGCGAGTTTGGTGTGGAGGAATTTGACTGGCCTGCACAGAGTCCTGAACTCAACCCGATAGAACTCATTCGGGATGAATTCGAGCAGAGACTGCGAGCCAGGCCTTCTCTTCCAACATCAGTGCCTGACCTCACAAATGCGCTTCTAGAAGAATGGTCAAAAATTCCCATAAACACACTCCTAAAATCATTTAAATTTCATGTGCATGTAAAGGCAGGCATCTCAACTTTTGGCAATATAGCGTATGTATTGCACGCTTCCCTCTCAATAACAGAAACGCACAAAACAGCAGTTTAGAAAGCATCGGATCATTGCGCTGTGGATATGTTTGTACGATCTCTGCAATTCAGTGCCATCGTGGTGAAAAAAAATACACTGACAGTGTGATTATGAAGTACATTTCAGACTATAGACTATATAGATCTCTGGCTATGTGAGACTATAGTTTGAATTAATCCCTTTTCTTTGCATGACACATTGACATTGCAGTATAGAATGGCTCTTTCTGCATTATCCTTAACATTGTATAGACATTTCATATGTTATTGACGAAAGAGAGGTTGAGGAAGAGAAACATCACATCCTTTTGATTTTCCCAGCAAAAACTGACATAGGCTTTCATAGACAACCTAGGATGTCGGGAAAGGTCTAATTTTTTAGGTTTTGCTACAAGCTATTCACACAAAAAGCGACTAATACATTAAATTCATACATACAGTGAGGAAAATAAGTATTTGAACACCCTGCTATTTTGCAAGTTCTCCCACTTGGAAATCATGGAGGAGTCTGAAATTGTCATCGTAGGTGCATGTCCACTGTGAGAGACAATCAAAAAAAAAAAAAAATCCAGAAATCACAATATATGATTTATTTGTATGATACAGCTGCAAATAAGTATTTGAACACCTGTCTATCAGCTAGAATTCTGACCCTCAAAGACCTGTTAGTCTGCCTTTAAAATGTCCACCTCCACTCCATTTATTATACTAAATTAGATGCACCTGTTTGAGGTCGTTAGCTGCATAAAGACAACCGTCCACCCCATACAATCAGTAAGAATCCAACTACTAACATGGCCAAGACCAAAGAGCTGTCCAAAGACACTAGAGACAAAATTGTACACCTCCACAAGGCTGGAAAGGGCTACGGGGAAATTGCCAAGCAGCTTGGTGAAAAAAGGTCCACTGTTGGAGCAATCATTAGAAAATGGAAGAAGCTAAACATGACTGTTAATCTCCCTTGGACTGGGGCTCCAATGACCATTTGGATGATCCAGAGGAGTCATGGGAGAAAGTCATGTGGTCAGATGAGACCAAAATAGAACTTTTTAGTCATAATTCCACCAAACGTGTTTGGAGGAAGAAGAATGATGAGTACCATCCCAAGAACATCATCCCTACTGTGAAGCATGGGGGTAGTAGCATCATGCTCTTGGGGGTGTTTTTCTGCACATGGGACAGGGCGACTGCACTGTATTAAGGAGAAGATGACCGGGGCCATGTATTGCGAGATTTTGGGGAACAACCTCCTTCCCTCAGTTAGAGCATTGAAGATGGGTCGAGGCTGGGTCTTCCAACATGACGAAGCACACAGCCAGGATAACCAAGGAGTGGCTCTGTAAGAAGCATATCAAGGTTCTGGCATGGCCTAGCCAGTCTCCAGACCTAAACCCAATAGAGAATCTTTGGAGGGAGCTCAAACTCTGTGTTTCTCAGCGACAGGCCAGAAACCTGACTGATCTAGAGAAGATCTGTGTGGAGGAGTGGGCCAAAATCCCTCCTGCAGTGTGTGCAAACCTGGTGAAAAACTACAGGAAACGTTTGACCTCTGTAATTGCAAACAAAGGCTACTGTACCAAATATTAACATTGATTTTCTCAGGTGTTCAAATACTTATTTGCAGCTGTATCATACAAATAAATAGTTAAAAAATCATAAATTGTGATTTCTGGATTTTTTTTTTATTTTGATTTTATTTTTGGTTATGTCTCTCACAGTGGACATGCACCTACGATGGAATTTGGAGGCCAAATCAACACCTCAAACTCATTTTTGTGATTCTAAAATCATTCCTGAAACATTTTTGCTTTGTGTCAGGGAGCATTATCCTGCTGAAAGAGGCCGCAGCCACCAGGGAATACAATATCCAGCCACCAGGGCAGCCACCAGGGAATACCATAAGCGTAAGCGACGCACACGCAACCGGCCATCCACGTGATGTAAAATAAAACGTGATTCATCAGACCAGGTCACCTTTTTCCACTGCTCCGTGGTCCAGTTCTGATGCTCATGTGCCCACTGTCGCCACTTTCTGCAGTGGACAGGTGTCAGCATGGGCACCCTGACTGGTCTGCAGCTATGCAGCCCCATACGCAACAAACTGTAACAAATATATATATTAAGCAGCACAACAATTCTTCTTAACTTTGAAAATATTAATGTTTCTTGAGCACCAAATCAGCATATTAGAATGATGTCTGAAGTACCATGTGTAATAGCTGAAAATGTAGCTTTGGCATCACAGAAAATAAAACTTTTTTTTTCAGTTGTAAAATATTTCACACAATATCACTGTTTTTACTGTATTTTTTATCAAATAAACACAGCCTTTGAGCATAAGAGACTTCTTTCAAAAACATTTTAAAAATCGTACATACTTTTGAACAGCTTTACTGCTTAGCCTAGCACAGAACATGTTATGTTGTTGATTACATCTATCCCTTTTCTTTCACTCTACAACATGAAATCATAATAAATGTGTCATCTCAGCCCTCATGCCTGCTGTGTCCCTGCAGTAGCTGTCAGGTCCACATGCTCTGTTGTGGTGGTTAGTTGTATTGAGCAGAACAGTCCAACCTCCATCTGTCCACCCACCCCTACAGGGAGACATATTACCACTGACGTGACCACTGACTCTTAATATTTACCCCTTCCCTCCAAATCTACAATATTGATATTGTCAGACACGAACATGCACACACAGGAAATAGATAGATAATTTCCCCTGTAGTGAAAGGCAAACACAAGTCACTTGACATGAACTACTAACCCGATCTCTGCCCCCTGTGGCTCAGACCAGATTGCTAAACATTGAATTATTTGCTTGTCATACCAAATTGGAAAATTACGGTTTGATAGCTGAAAGGCTGTTGGCTCACAGCAATCATTTTAGTTAATGTATTTTAAATACATAATGATAATATATAATTCAGTCAACAGCCTTTGAGCTATCAAAATCATACGGCAGAGAGAGAGAAAGAAACATTTACTGGCTGCATGAATTCTCCCGAAAAACTAATTTGCCACTAGAAGGGTTTTTTAGAATAGTATTTTTTTTGTGTGAGTGTGCTTTTAGAATGCAAGTTACTAACAAGTTGAAAGTTGCTACTTGAGATAAGATCTGTCAACTACAGAACCTCATCATAGTGTTGTTTGTAATATTTATGTTGCAAAATGTATATTTCAGGTAACTCTTAATTAATATATGCTGTCGCTTCAATAATGTTAACCACAGAAATGACTAAAAATAATCTAAAACTGCTATTTGTCTAAATTTCTTCAGGGCTTTATGTGATAATATTGCTAACCTATCTGTTAACATTAGTTAATAAACCTGAACTAACAAAGAACAGTTGTTTTTTTAATGTTAATAGTGATTCATAAGTACTGTAGATTATTTGATGAATAGAAAAAAGAACAGATTTTTTTTTTTTTTTTTTTTTACTTACAATGTAAATGTCTCAGCTGTCACTTTTGATAAATGTAATGCATCCTTGCAGAATATCTTAAAAAAAAAAAAAAAAACTTTTGGACAGTATAGTGTAACTTCACATTCTAATGATAATAGCACATCTAATGTAGAAATCTGTTATCAATTTACATTTTAAAGCACGTAACTGTTTCAAAACTCTCATTTGTTGTACGACCTTGTGCAATTTATGTTGTCTTTTCAAATGATGTTAACCACAGAAATGATTGTACTAATCAACCGAAAACCGCTATTCTGAAACCCATTGGAAATTTTTGAGAACCCATGCAAGCTAAAAATGGCAATTCTCATTGCTTTAGGAATATACAAACTGAAGAGCACACAATCTATGATTTCTTGACAACAGCAAAGACAAACATGACTATAAATTAACATAAAACCAAACTTTTCCATCATCCTGTTTTCAACTTTTACTCTCTTAACTTTCATCTACATGCTGTATCACACACGAGAAGAGTGCTAGTCACGAGTAGCTGGAAAACCTGACCAGACTCCAGACACATTTCCATGCCAATAATGTTGCCATGTTCTCCATGCCAACAACCTCTTTAATTAGAGTGAAGCCCCCCTCATAATTCCCCCTCCCCTCTGCTGGTACCAGACCACCTCCCCCCATATCCAAACCAAACACCACAACGCTCTCCCCTCACACACTCACACACACACACTCCTCATTATCAATGCGAGGAACATGCAGACCAGAGGGGGCTGTAGAGTGTGTGATTCGATTGACCCAGATCTTCAAGTGCAAATGAGAGCGAGAACGAGGGATGAAGAGAGACGGAAGTGAGGAAGAGTGAGAGACTGGTGGGGTGCGGGGAGGTTCATGAAGAGACTAATTTGAGGCTTAGTGGGGCGTCCGTGTGCTAAAAACTGAGCAGATTTACTGAAGGTCAGTGTCTATTGGACAGATTGAATGAGATCTTTCAGAAGCATCCAAAAGGGACAGTTTCTTCACATTTTTTCCTGTTTCTTTCAGTCTGACGATAGAGACAATCGGATCCGCTCAGACGCTGTTTAATCCTCTCATTCATTCCCCATTTGCATTCCCTTAAGAGGAAGAGGAGGAAATATAGACGAAATCTTGAAAGTTGTTTGGTTTTTCCCTGTAGTAGGGCTGATGAGTCTTTGTGCGCGTACTTGTGTGAGAGAAAAATCAGCTGTTTTATGACCTGTAACAGATGAATCTATTCATTTTTGCAATACACATCCACATGTTTCACTCACATCTTCTGAAATTATGCCAATTGAAATTATTAAAACATGCCAAAAATCTGGGGGGGGAAAAGTTACCCTGATAAATTAGTCTTTATGCAACTATTTGCCTTCTTGTATTATCATGCTGGTTGTCACTAAATTTTATGAACTTGTTTTTTTTATTTTTTTAGACTAACTTAAATTTAACCGAAATTGGGCTGGGATTTCTATTTCCTTGCTTTGCCATGACACTCAAAAGGGACAGTAAATGGCTAAATTAAGTGTTATATTAAGTTTTTTGTGCAATGTTAACGTTAAATGGGAGATTTAGTAGTGTTTAATGTTTTGTTACACTGTAAAAAATTTAAGGCCTCTCCAATTCAAAATTTTCTAGTGAACGATCACATCTAAATTTTTCAATTGGCCAAATTGAATTTCTGTGAATTTAATTTTATCCATTGTGGCAACAGTCTGTTAACATGGGCTCAATTTGAAATAATATGTTGAGCCAATGGAAAAATGTAATTTACCAACACTGTAAAAAATGTCAGGCCTCTCCAATTTAAAATTTTTCAATTTTTCAACCAACATTTTTCAATTTGGCCAACTAAAAAATTTAGATGTGATCGGTCACTAGAAAATTTTTAATTGGAGAAATGTTTTACAGTGAAACTGTGAAGTTGGTCCAATTAAATACTTTAAATTGTAGTAACAATTGTTTATTTTTTCACTGTCCCAAAAGACAAAAATGACTAAAAACATAAATATATTAAGCAAAATACAGAACACAGACAACAGGGTTGACATTTTGTCACATTACTTTATTAACAAGTAAATTCCAACACAGGATATTTGGTGAAAATACCTTATTTTCAATAAGGAAAAACTCTGAATATTCAAGAAGTCTTCTGCATAACAGGATGTCTTAATGGGATTGGGATGAAGAAAACGTGGCACTGCATAGGCTAAAACCCTGCAAATAAAAATAAAAACTAACATTAATGGCAAAGTTTCCCTGCATCACATATGGCAAATGACAGAACAGAAGTTCTTCATTATATAATGAGGATGAGACGAATGAATGGACAAATAAGAAAATCACAAGCTTGACGTGTTTGATATTAAAAGGCAATAACTTAAGCCCTGAAAGAGGCCGACTCCAAATGCAATCTAACAGTACCGTGTTCAACGGTCGCATGGCACACAAGTAGTAAGTATACTGCACCAAATGTCAAAATTTGATTGATTGACAGGTGGGCGGGGCTTCCGGTATAGGGGGCGGGACTTCCGGTATAGGGGGCGGGACTTCCGGTGTAGGCGGGACTTCCGGTGTAGGCGGGACTTCCGGTGTAGGCGGGACTTCCTGTATAGGCGGGACTTCCTGTATAGGCGGGACTTCCTGTATAGGCGGGACTTCCTGTTTAATAAATCATGTGATTGACATTAGGTTTTGACAGTTGGTTTTTGACCTATTGTCATAATAAATCATATGATTGACAGTTGGTTTTGATGGTTTTTTGACAGTTGGTTTTTGACCTATTGTCATAATAAATCATATGATTGACAGTTGGTTTTGATGGTTTTTTGACAGTTGGTTTTTGACCTATTGTCATAATAAATCATATGATTGACAGTTGGTTTTGATGGTTTTTTGACATTAGGTTTTTTGTTTTGATTAATTTGACAGTTGGTTTTTTGTTTTTGAATGCGGTATAATAAATCATGTTATTGACAGAAGGTTTTATCTTTTGAAGTCGCTGTTATCAGAAAATTCCCCTCCCACCCTGCCACATCCCAGAGCAGCGTATATATATATATAAATGGGGCCAGTGTGTTCTACAGCTATCAGCAAAAAGAGAAACATGAGCTACATGAGCATGGACGGATTATCAGCTCCTGAAACCCCAGATGCGGGGTTGCGCAGCAGGACGTTCGACAGTCTGATGACCAGTCTACCTATGGCGCCGAGAAAACCTTATGGGCACGTCCGTTTGACAAGCTTTCTCCATGAACTTTCGGAATGGACTAAAGGAGAATTTATGATGAACAGCAAGCGTGTAATCGGGTACAGATTTCATAAAACAACTCAAGTTGTTATACTCTACACCACCGACAGCGCGGGCGAGTTTCACCCTGGGGAAGACGCATGTCTTGTATTTCCTAAAAAAGACTGGGCATTATTTTACAATTTTGTGTGGAAGGATCTGAAGAGCGGCGGTCAAGAACCTCTGTACGTTGGAGAGTGGGACGGGGTCACCCCGAATGTCCGGTACCGCGTGGTAGGTGACCACACTAAAAAGAACCCGGATGATTCTGTCTACATATTCTGCTGTGATGACAAGACAAAGCTCACCGAAGATCGGTCAGGGGTCGTCCTGCCTAACGAGCATAACAATCTGTATGAAATGCAATTTTTGTTCAAGTGGCAAGATCTGAGTCAGCTGGATATTATGTTTTCAATCATAAACAAGCTGTTCAAATGGTGCGAGCTGCACGACGGCTACAACAAAATTAAAGTGCAGCTGTTCCACCCTGAGAGATGTCCGCGCAGCAGTACATACGCGGGGTATTCACCCCCCATTCACTACAGACATCCGGGACCTCGACGGTCAGCCCCTCCCAGACGTCGTTTATAAACCACAGCTGAAGCGCCACAACGTCCCCGCCCCTTTACTGCATCTGACATAAAGTCAGCGGCATTCAGTAGGCCCCAAAAGGCCATGGTCGGTCATGAGATAAGCCCCCAAAATGCGTAGTGCAATGGCGCCATCTATTGGACAGGCGTGTTTTTCTCCATTTTTTACCCATCACATATATATGTGTGAGGCGAGGGGAAATGCATTATAAAAGTGAACTTTTAGACCACAGCATCTTATCATCTCTCTCCCTCATCAAAATGCAGAACGGTGAGTATTTTTTCTCTATATTTGATGCTATAATGTTATACAATGATGCTTTAAACATGCAATGTGCTATTGATGTGATTTATCAACTATAACTAACATTAGCATTGAGTTAATGATGTTTTAAACATTCATGCATGGGTACAGTGTTTTAATCATTGAGTCATCTTTGGTCTATCAGCTATAACTAAAATCGGTGTCTTAAACACAGCATGTTACTGTTACTGTTACGGGTACTCTCCGGCACCACCCGGTGTCCCGGAGTTAAAACTACATCCAGTTATGACACAATTGTATGCTCTCCGGCGACACCCGGTGTCCCGGATTTAAAACTACATCCAGTTATGGTGTAATTGCGCCCCTAGAGCACCGGGGTGAAATAACATTTAGAAAATTAATGATTTTTTTTTCAGCATCTGTCATCAGACATGCATATAAAGCGACTCACAAATGTTTCCATTCATAACAGGATTTTTTGCCTCACAGGTTCGAATGTTGAAAGTGACGCTCACGATAGCAATGATGCATGTGAGGACTGCTCTTTTATAAATTAAAAATTAAATAATAATAAATAAATAAAAATTAATAATAAAAAATTAATAAATAATTAAAAAAAAAAAAAATTTTTTTAATTGTCTCTCTTTTTTCATTCACAGTGACCCCTCAGCTGGTTGAAGCAGACAGCGCGTCTGATGGTAAGACAAGACCCATCGCCGACATCATGTTTTTTTTTCTCTTAACATTTATGAAAAATTGATTTATTTATTTATTTTAGATTTCATTCAGTTTATCACGCAACCCGGCTTCCCACTGACTGACACCGCTCAACAGAATAATGATGACGTGCCTGACCCCACGCCGACGCACGCTGTGGATCAAATAGTTCCTGCCGGCTCTGCTTTAGACCAGGTCGCTGGACCCAGCGGTGAACCTTTGAGAAAGAAGGGTAGAAAAACCGATCGTCCTACCTCACCGACCTGTCCTGAGAGAAAAACGTTTTGTTTTATCCCGTCAATCAGTCCTGAAAACAGTCCTGACAGGAAAACTTTCTGTCCGACGCCGCCGAGCGGTCCTGCGCCGAGTCTTGACAGCGTATTTCTTTATGGTGAGACTATCTACATTATTATTTTCATTTAAACACAAATTGAATCATACCATAACAATTTTTGTGTTATATTTCTACACAGCAGGGTCGGGCTATAGCCCCGACCACATGACTAGCTGGCATACACCTCGACGCATCACTTGGACAAGTACGAAAGCGATCCAAACTCCGTCGGAAGAAGAAGACATCGAAGTTGAAGAAGTGTCAGCAGAGCATCGCCCGGCTGACGAGCCACTCGCCGATACTAATTTAATAGAGGCATTATGTCAAGAGTTTCGCGACACCCAGGTTTATTATTCTCATCATCATAGATGGAACGTTGCAGTTAATTCAATATAGATTTATTCCATTAAACTTTTGTATTGCATGTATTGATTTTTATATTCCAGATACTCTGTAATTTTGTTGTATGCATGCATGCATGTTTTTTACATCTATCATGTATTGATTTATTCCATATACTTTTTGTGATTTTGTAATATTTCATGTTTTGGTCTGAAATCTAAAATGGATGGGTCAAAAAGCTTTTGCTCAGACGACGACGCAGAACTGTCACCGGACGAAATTGAAATGCTAAGTTGGCTTCCGGATTCTTTAGAACAGTATTTGTTTAATCTAGAATCTTCGCAATCCCCCTCTAATTTGGATCTTTTTGAATTAGCCGTAAATTCAAATATTAATTTGTACGATCACGTGCTAAGCGTAGACAACAATCATGTTGTACAATACGGTGGTGTTTTAAATAATCAACTCCCTGCATGTACCGACAGCGATCCTGACGCTGATGATACTCCACAGCCTTCTACCAGCAGCAGCACGAGCCCCACATCAGGTAATATTGACGCTTTACGCGAGACTGACCCTAACAGACAGAGTCGATTAAGCCGTACGGAAATTGATACGCTGATCCGAGAAGGCGGGTTCGTTAACGGATATCACGTTTTACCACGACCACGCTTCAACAGTGTGTCGTTGAGAAGGAGCATGAATCTGAGAGAGATTAACTCTACAGATTTGGCCTCTTATCACACTTCATTACATCGCATGCTGAGCGAGATCGTCACCTTCGCTAGAGAAATCGGCCACGATGCACCCGTAATCAATATGACCATGTCGGCACCCACTCTACAAACACCCATCAGCGGTGTTCTCGCCCCCGGTAATGATTATGATGTGAATTCGCTTATGGATCAATTTGAAAGAGTTTTACAGAGCAACCAGCTGTTATTATCGGACGACGCCGTCGAGATCGACGCTACCGTAGCCATGAACAGACAAGGAGGCGGTCGACGACGTAAACTTACAGATCTGGCCGTTGATCAGGTAATCAAAAGAAAAAAGACGAATTTGTTCTGCCCCATAAATTTGTCAAATCAATTGTGCTTCTCTATTTGTCTCGCTCGCTTTCTTAACCCCCAGCTACCCGAGAGCGAGTTAGAAAAACTGGCTGCAGTCATCCAAAACAGCGTCGGCTTCTCAATTCAAGACCGAATCGCTCTTAGCGACATAGCTTCGTTTGAACGAGCGCTAGGCATTAAAATCGTTGTATTTCACAGATCGAATGCCATGGTCTTAGAAACGTACAAAAATTCTGACGAACCCCACCCCAAAACGGTGTTCCTCTATCTACATGATAATCACTATTATATGATCATGAATCTGACAGGCTTCTTAGGTTCGACATACGTCTGTCAATTTTGTTACAAAAGTTACAGCAACCGCAGAGACCACCAATGCAAGCACGTCTGCAATGTCTGTTTTGACGCCGAATGTCACAGATACCCTAAAAGAACCATACATTGTCCCGATTGTTTGCGCTACTGTAAATCGAGCTATTGCTTCGAAATGCATAAAAAGAACCCTCCTCCCGGTCAAGAATCCCCCTCCTGTGATATTATCAAATACTGCAAACTATGCAGGTTGCGTTACTACATTAAAGAGGGTGACAAGAAAGCAAAACACATATGCCCGACGGACAAATGCGTCCACTGTCGAGAACATCTGACGGGACACGGGACGCACCAATGTTTCATACAGCCCCTAGAGCCTAAGGAGCCATGCGAGAAATATATTTTCTACGATTTTGAAACGCGTTACGAAAACGGGCGCCACGTGGCTATTTTTGTTTGCGCAATCACTTTCAAAGGGAAGAAATTTACGGCGCAGGGTACCGACTGCATCGCTAAGCTAATCAACCGCTTCAGAAAACCCCGATATATTGGCTACTGCTTCATAGCTCATTACGCCTCCAGATTCGACTGCTTTCTGATTCTCGAGTATTTTTGCAAAGCCGGGATTGCGATTGAGGTCATAATGCAAGGCTGTAAATTAATTTACATGTACGACGAATCGTTTGGCCAACGATACATCGATAGCTACTCATTTTTTCCAATGGCCCTTGCCAAAATGCCCGCGGCGTTAGACTTGACGACGACTGAAAAAGGCCACTTCCCCCATCTTTTCAACAGGGTGGAAAACGAGAACTATGTTGGACCATACCCCGACAAAAAGTTCTACAACTACGATAACATGTCGGATAAAGCCCGTGAAAAGTTTGATGCATGGTACAGCACGGTTGAGGGGGGGCAGTTTGACTTCAGGCAGGAACTGTACGCGTACGGGGTTAACGACGTCGTCTTATTACGCGAAGGCTGTATGAAATACCGTCAGGCGTTCCTAGAATGCACCGAAATTGACCCTTTTGGGTTCACCACGCTCCCCGGCTGTTCGATGGGGGTCTTCAAAACCCATTATCTCGGCAGAAACACCCTCGCTCTCACGCACAACAAAGCGTACATCCATCAGAATAAGTCCTACTCAAGTGGCTCGATCGAATGGCTCGAGTATGTCAAAAAGACTCGAAACGTGGATGTTCACCACGCCGTAAACCACGGCGAAGTATCGATCGGTAAGTACTTTTTAGATGGCGTCTACCAGCAAGACGGTGTGCAGCACGGCTTAGAATACGCGGGGTGCATCTTCCACGGTCACTGCTGCCGCTTTGCACCCCATGAGTCACACCCCTTGTCGGGAGTACCCTATGGGGTTCTCAGGAGACAGTTTGACGATAAGATCGAAATTCTGCAGAACGCGTACGGTTTACAAGTCGAGGTTCTTTGGGAATGTGAATGGATCAAAATGAAAAAGACCGACCCCTCTGTGATAGAATTTATGGCCGGTTATTCAGCCCCGGAGAGACTGAACCCAAGAGAAACCTTGTATGGCGGCCGCACGAACGCTTATAAACTCTATCACAAAGTGAGCGGAGATGAGAAAATAAGGTATCTCGATTTCACCAGCCTCTACCCCTTCTGCCAGGCTAGGAAAAGCTACCCGATCGAACACCCCCAAATCATTTTCAAAGATTTTGAACCGATTGAAAATTATTACGGACTCATCAAAGCGACCGTGTACCCTCCCCGCAAATTACTGCATCCGGTTCTCCCTTACAGATGTCAAGGAAAACTCATGTTTCCGTTATGCAGAACCTGCGCTCACAATCAAAACCAGACCACGAGCTGTACCCACACGGATGAGGAAAGATCACTCTCCGGGTCCTGGGTATCCATCGAGCTTTTAAAAGCCATCGAGAAGGGTTATGTGGTAGCCAAGATTGACAAGGTTTGGCATTTTCCACAACGGTCAGACACGTTGTTTGTCGAATACGTCAAAACATTTTTGCGTTTGAAACAACAAGCGTCGGGGTACCCGTCGAATGTCGTCACGGACGCTGAGAAAGAAACTTACATTCGCGAGTATTTTGAAAAAGAGGGGGTTCAACTCGACCCCGAAAAGATCAAGCACAACCCCGCGCAGAGAGCTATCTCAAAGCTATGTCTGAATTCGCTTTGGGGGCGGTTCTCTTTAAAACCAAATTTACCTCAAACGACTCTGGTGAACGACCCCGAAGATTTCACCAGAATCGTCTTCGGTAATACCGACACCTTGTCGTATTTCTCATTCATCTCAGACAACGTGGCTCTCGTCCAGCATAAACCCAACAAAGAGGATGTTTGTAAGGCTCGCGACGTCAACGTGTTTATAGGGGCGTTCACTACGGCCCACGCCCGACTGGAATTGTACGAGTTGATGGACAGACTCAGCAGTCGTATACTTTACTCTGATACAGACTCCGTCGTGTTCGTGTCTAGGGACGGTGACTGGGAGCCGCCTCTGGGTGATTATTTGGGCGAGCTGACGAACGAAATAGACGATGGGGATTTTATCACGGAGTTTTGCTCTAGCGGCCCTAAATCGTATGGCTTTCGCACCGCTAAAGGCAAAGTATGCATGAAAGCTAAGGGGATAACGCTGAATGCTAAAAATTCCCAAGCCATCCGCCTGGATACCCTGATTGGTCTGGTTGATAGTTATGTGACGTCGTATGATAGTACCGAATACATCCTGGCTCACACGGAAAACATTGTGAGGGATAAAAAGACTCTCACATTGCACAACAAATCAGTCGTTAAAAGGTTTAAGGTGGTGTATAATAAACGCAGACTTTTGCCCGATTTCACCACGCTTCCTTATGGCTACTGATCAGATGATGCACAGAGGATCAATGGATGCTTCCGATTTTGATTTCAGACTTCAACATCCATTTAGTTGTGTTATCTCCGGGCCTTCCAATTCTGGAAAGTCTTATTTTGTGAAACTTTTGTTGGAAAAAGGTTTGAATTTAATTTCCAAGAAAATTGAAAACATTGTCTGGTTGTATGATTGTTGGCAGCCTTTGTACGACGATGTACTTAAATTGTATGACATTAAATTTGTGCAAGGAATACCAGAGAGTCTGAATGATGATGATTTGTTACCTGTCACTAAAACAAATCTTCTCATCGTGGATGATTTGATGCAGCAAGCTAGCGCCAATTTGGAGCTTCAAAGGGTTTTTACGCAGTACGTACACCACCGTAATCTCAGCGCTATTTATATAGTGCAAAATTTATTTGTACAGGGTAAATCCAGCCGAACCATCAGCTTAAACGCCAATTATATGATCCTGTTTAAAAATCCTCGGGACGTCAATCAAGTAGCGATGCTGGGACGCCAAATGTACCCCGGAAACACAAAATACTTTATGGAGTGCTACCACGATGCGGTCAACCAGCCTTTCGGCTACATAATGATAGACTATAAAGCAAAAACCCCCGAGCAGTACCGTCTCAGAACAGGATTGCTTTCCGACCGTCAAGTGGTTTACATCCCGAAAAAAAGAAGAAGAACGTGATCAAATCACCATGTCCGCCAGACTTTGTAAACATCTGCCGGTGTTAAAAATGCTACATAAAGCATCTCCTAAACAAAGGCGTCTTATTCTACAATCGGCGTCCGACGAATTCATTTTATCGTTGTGTGAAGTGGCGCTCAACATCCTCTACGGGACGATTCCGGTCAATCCACAACAGTACCGAAAACTGAGAAAGAGAAAAGCCGAAATTAAATTTGTAGCCAATAAAAAAATCGGCATAGCGGCAAAGAAACGAGTCTTCAACCAGAAGGGTGGATTCCTTTTACCGCTCCTGAGCGTCGCCGTACCCTTTCTTTCGAGCTTGATCGCAAACAGATAGGATGGAGTACGCCGAGAAGATGTATTTAGTCCCGCAACATCAACTGGATAAGGTGAGAACCGAAAATGTTCGCGAGAATATTCGACAGAGCGTGGAAAACGATTTGGAAAATGCCAAACCTCGTCAATCTTGGCTACCACATAACCCTTCTCGATGGCTTTTAAAAGCTCGATGGATACCCAGGACCCGGAGAGTGATCTTTCCTCATCCGTGTGGGTACAGCTCGTGGTCTGGTTTTGATTGTGAGCGCAGGTTCTGCATAACGGAAACATGAGTTTTCCTTGACATCTGTAAGGGAGAACCGGATGCAGTAATTTGCGGGGAGGGTACACGGTCGCTTTGATGAGTCCGTAATAATTTTCAATCGGTTCAAAATCTTTGAAAATGATTTGGGGGTGTTCGATCGGGTAGCTTTTCCTAGCCTGGCAGAAGGGGTAGAGGCTGGTGAAATCGAGATACCTTATTTTCTCATCTCCGCTCACTTTGTGATAGAGTTTATAAGCGTTCGTGCGGCCGCCATACAAGGTTTCTCTTGGGTTCAGTCTCTCCGGGGCTGAATAACCGGCCATAAATTCTATCACAGAGGGGTCGGTCTTTTTCATTTTGATCCATTCACATTCCCAAAGAACCTCGACTTGTAAACCGTACGCGTTCTGCAGAATTTCGATCTTATCGTCAAACTGTCTCCTGAGAACCCCATAGGGTACTCCCGACAAGGGGTGTGACTCATGGGGTGCAAAGCGGCAGCAGTGACCGTGGAAGATGCACCCCGCGTATTCTAAGCCGTGCTGCACACCGTCTTGCTGGTAGACGCCATCTAAAAAGTACTTACCGATCGATACTTCGCCGTGGTTTACGGCGTGGTGAACATCCACGTTTCGAGTCTTTTTGACATACTCGAGCCATTCGATCGAGCCACTTGAGTAGGACTTATTCTGATGGATGTACGCTTTGTTGTGCGTGAGAGCGAGGGTGTTTCTGCCGAGATAATGGGTTTTGAAGACCCCCATCGAACAGCCGGGGAGCGTGGTGAACCCAAAAGGGTCAATTTCGGTGCATTCTAGGAACGCCTGACGGTATTTCATACAGCCTTCGCGTAATAAGACGACGTCGTTAACCCCGTACGCGTACAGTTCCTGCCTGAAGTCAAACTGCCCCCCCTCAACCGTGCTGTACCATGCATCAAACTTTTCACGGGCTTTATCCGACATGTTATCGTAGTTGTAGAACTTTTTGTCGGGGTATGGTCCAACATAGTTCTCGTTTTCCACCCTGTTGAAAAGATGGGGGAAGTGGCCTTTTTCAGTCGTCGTCAAGTCTAACGCCGCGGGCATTTTGGCAAGGGCCATTGGAAAAAATGAGTAGCTATCGATGTATCGTTGGCCAAACGATTCGTCGTACATGTAAATTAATTTACAGCCTTGCATTATGACCTCAATCGCAATCCCGGCTTTGCAAAAATACTCGAGAATCAGAAAGCAGTCGAATCTGGAGGCGTAATGAGCTATGAAGCAGTAGCCAATATATCGGGGTTTTCTGAAGCGGTTGATTAGCTTAGCGATGCAGTCGGTACCCTGCGCCGTAAATTTCTTCCCTTTGAAAGTGATTGCGCAAACAAAAATAGCCACGTGGCGCCCGTTTTCGTAACGCGTTTCAAAATCGTAGAAAATATATTTCTCGCATGGCTCCTTAGGCTCTAGGGGCTGTATGAAACATTGGTGCGTCCCGTGTCCCGTCAGATGTTCTCGACAGTGGACGCATTTGTCCGTCGGGCATATGTGTTTTGCTTTCTTGTCACCCTCTTTAATGTAGTAACGCAACCTGCATAGTTTGCAGTATTTGATAATATCACAGGAGGGGGATTCTTGACCGGGAGGAGGGTTCTTTTTATGCATTTCGAAGCAATAGCTCGATTTACAGTAGCGCAAACAATCGGGACAATGTATGGTTCTTTTAGGGTATCTGTGACATTCGGCGTCAAAACAGACATTGCAGACGTGCTTGCATTGGTGGTCTCTGCGGTTGCTGTAACTTTTGTAACAAAATTGACAGACGTATGTCGAACCTAAGAAGCCTGTCAGATTCATGATCATATAATAGTGATTATCATGTAGATAGAGGAACACCGTTTTGGGGTGGGGTTCGTCAGAATTTTTGTACGTTTCTAAGACCATGGCATTCGATCTGTGAAATACAACGATTTTAATGCCTAGCGCTCGTTCAAACGAAGCTATGTCGCTAAGAGCGATTCGGTCTTGAATTGAGAAGCCGACGCTGTTTTGGATGACTGCAGCCAGTTTTTCTAACTCGCTCTCGGGTAGCTGGGGGTTAAGAAAGCGAGCGAGACAAATAGAGAAGCACAATTGATTTGACAAATTTATGGGGCAGAACAAATTCGTCTTTTTTCTTTTGATTACCTGATCAACGGCCAGATCTGTAAGTTTACGTCGTCGACCGCCTCCTTGTCTGTTCATGGCTACGGTAGCGTCGATCTCGACGGCGTCGTCCGATAATAACAGCTGGTTGCTCTGTAAAACTCTTTCAAATTGATCCATAAGCGAATTCACATCATAATCATTACCGGGGGCGAGAACACCGCTGATGGGTGTTTGTAGAGTGGGTGCCGACATGGTCATATTGATTACGGGTGCATCGTGGCCGATTTCTCTAGCGAAGGTGACGATCTCGCTCAGCATGCGATGTAATGAAGTGTGATAAGAGGCCAAATCTGTAGAGTTAATCTCTCTCAGATTCATGCTCCTTCTCAACGACACACTGTTGAAGCGTGGTCGTGGTAAAACGTGATATCCGTTAACGAACCCGCCTTCTCGGATCAGCGTATCAATTTCCGTACGGCTTAATCGACTCTGTCTGTTAGGGTCAGTCTCGCGTAAAGCGTCAATATTACCTGATGTGGGGCTCGTGCTGCTGCTGGTAGAAGGCTGTGGAGTATCATCAGCGTCAGGATCGCTGTCGGTACATGCAGGGAGTTGATTATTTAAAACACCACCGTATTGTACAACATGATTGTTGTCTACGCTTAGCACGTGATCGTACAAATTAATATTTGAATTTACGGCTAATTCAAAAAGATCCAAATTAGAGGGGGATTGCGAAGATTCTAGATTAAACAAATACTGTTCTAAAGAATCCGGAAGCCAACTTAGCATTTCAATTTCGTCCGGTGACAGTTCTGCGTCGTCGTCTGAGCAAAAGCTTTTTGACCCATCCATTTTAGATTTCAGACCAAAACATGAAATATTACAAAATCACAAAAAGTATATGGAATAAATCAATACATGATAGATGTAAAAAACATGCATGCATGCATACAACAAAATTACAGAGTATCTGGAATATAAAAATCAATACATGCAATACAAAAGTTTAATGGAATAAATCTATATTGAATTAACTGCAACGTTCCATCTATGATGATGAGAATAATAAACCTGGGTGTCGCGAAACTCTTGACATAATGCCTCTATTAAATTAGTATCGGCGAGTGGCTCGTCAGCCGGGCGATGCTCTGCTGACACTTCTTCAACTTCGATGTCTTCTTCTTCCGACGGAGTTTGGATCGCTTTCGTACTTGTCCAAGTGATGCGTCGAGGTGTATGCCAGCTAGTCATGTGGTCGGGGCTATAGCCCGACCCTGCTGTGTAGAAATATAACACAAAAATTGTTATGGTATGATTCAATTTGTGTTTAAATGAAAATAATAATGTAGATAGTCTCACCATAAAGAAATACGCTGTCAAGACTCGGCGCAGGACCGCTCGGCGGCGTCGGACAGAAAGTTTTCCTGTCAGGACTGTTTTCAGGACTGATTGACGGGATAAAACAAAACGTTTTTCTCTCAGGACAGGTCGGTGAGGTAGGACGATCGGTTTTTCTACCCTTCTTTCTCAAAGGTTCACCGCTGGGTCCAGCGACCTGGTCTAAAGCAGAGCCGGCAGGAACTATTTGATCCACAGCGTGCGTCGGCGTGGGGTCAGGCACGTCATCATTATTCTGTTGAGCGGTGTCAGTCAGTGGGAAGCCGGGTTGCGTGATAAACTGAATGAAATCTAAAATAAATAAATAAATCAATTTTTCATAAATGTTAAGAGAAAAAAAAACATGATGTCGGCGATGGGTCTTGTCTTACCATCAGACGCGCTGTCTGCTTCAACCAGCTGAGGGGTCACTGTGAATGAAAAAAGAGAGACAATTAAAAAATTTTTTTTTTTTTTTAATTATTTATTAATTTTTTATTATTAATTTTTATTTATTTATTATTATTTAATTTTTAATTTATAAAAGAGCAGTCCTCACATGCATCATTGCTATCGTGAGCGTCACTTTCAACATTCGAACCTGTGAGGCAAAAAATCCTGTTATGAATGGAAACATTTGTGAGTCGCTTTATATGCATGTCTGATGACAGATGCTGAAAAAAAAATCATTAATTTTCTAAATGTTATTTCACCCCGGTGCTCTAGGGGCGCAATTACACCATAACTGGATGTAGTTTTAAATCCGGGACACCGGGTGTCGCCGGAGAGCATACAATTGTGTCATAACTGGATGTAGTTTTAACTCCGGGACACCGGGTGGTGCCGGAGAGTACCCGTAACAGTAACAGTAACATGCTGTGTTTAAGACACCGATTTTAGTTATAGCTGATAGACCAAAGATGACTCAATGATTAAAACACTGTACCCATGCATGAATGTTTAAAACATCATTAACTCAATGCTAATGTTAGTTATAGTTGATAAATCACATCAATAGCACATTGCATGTTTAAAGCATCATTGTATAACATTATAGCATCAAATATAGAGAAAAAATACTCACCGTTCTGCATTTTGATGAGGGAGAGAGATGATAAGATGCTGTGGTCTAAAAGTTCACTTTTATAATGCATTTCCCCTCGCCTCACACATATATATGTGATGGGTAAAAAATGGAGAAAAACACGCCTGTCCAATAGATGGCGCCATTGCACTACGCATTTTGGGGGCTTATCTCATGACCGACCATGGCCTTTTGGGGCCTACTGAATGCCGCTGACTTTATGTCAGATGCAGTAAAGGGGCGGGGACGTTGTGGCGCTTCAGCTGTGGTTTATAAACGACGTCTGGGAGGGGCTGACCGTCGAGGTCCCGGATGTCTGTAGTGAATGGGGGGTGAATACCCCGCGTATGTACTGCTGCGCGGACATCTCTCAGGGTGGAACAGCTGCACTTTAATTTTGTTGTAGCCGTCGTGCAGCTCGCACCATTTGAACAGCTTGTTTATGATTGAAAACATAATATCCAGCTGACTCAGATCTTGCCACTTGAACAAAAATTGCATTTCATACAGATTGTTATGCTCGTTAGGCAGGACGACCCCTGACCGATCTTCGGTGAGCTTTGTCTTGTCATCACAGCAGAATATGTAGACAGAATCATCCGGGTTCTTTTTAGTGTGGTCACCTACCACGCGGTACCGGACATTCGGGGTGACCCCGTCCCACTCTCCAACGTACAGAGGTTCTTGACCGCCGCTCTTCAGATCCTTCCACACAAAATTGTAAAATAATGCCCAGTCTTTTTTAGGAAATACAAGACATGCGTCTTCCCCGGGGTGAAACTCGCCCGCGCTGTCGGTGGTGTAGAGTATAACAACTTGAGTTGTTTTATGAAATCTGTACCCGATTACACGCTTGCTGTTCATCATAAATTCTCCTTTAGTCCATTCCGAAAGTTCATGGAGAAAGCTTGTCAAACGGACGTGCCCATAAGGTTTTCTCGGCGCCATAGGTAGACTGGTCATCAGACTGTCGAACGTCCTGCTGCGCAACCCCGCATCTGGGGTTTCAGGAGCTGATAATCCGTCCATGCTCATGTAGCTCATGTTTCTCTTTTTGCTGATAGCTGTAGAACACACTGGCCCCATTTATATATATATATACGCTGCTCTGGGATGTGGCAGGGTGGGAGGGGAATTTTCTGATAACAGCGACTTCAAAAGATAAAACCTTCTGTCAATAACATGATTTATTATACCGCATTCAAAAACAAAAAACCAACTGTCAAATTAATCAAAACAAAAAACCTAATGTCAAAAAACCATCAAAACCAACTGTCAATCATATGATTTATTATGACAATAGGTCAAAAACCAACTGTCAAAAAACCATCAAAACCAACTGTCAATCATATGATTTATTATGACAATAGGTCAAAAACCAACTGTCAAAAAACCATCAAAACCAACTGTCAATCATATGATTTATTATGACAATAGGTCAAAAACCAACTGTCAAAACCTAATGTCAATCACATGATTTATTAAACAGGAAGTCCCGCCTATACAGGAAGTCCCGCCTATACAGGAAGTCCCGCCTATACAGGAAGTCCCGCCTATACAGGAAGTCCCGCCTACACCGGAAGTCCCGCCTACACCGGAAGTCCCGCCCCCTATACCGGAAGTCCCGCCCCCTATACCGGAAGCCCCGCCCACCTGTCAATCAATCAAATTTTGACATTTGGTGCAGTATACTTACTACTCACACATCACACAAATGACTTAATTTACTTATTACCTATTATTTTAGACATATAGGCTAAGACATGAGGAAAATAAAACTAATGGCTACCTTTAGACAATTATGTAGTAAACGAGAACACACTCGTGAAACCAATGAACTCATGATTATACAAAATGTCTTTGTACATACCGGGTCATGAAGCAAAACTCTGGAGAATAATTTCAGTGCTCAATACTCACCAACGTCTTGTGACGATGAATATCTCTCTATTCTCTTGGGAATGTGTGTTTCGGTCTTCAGCATCGTTTGGCTCAGCAGTCTGCTCCCACGCTCCGCGTTTGAAATCTCACGAACGGTTTTCCTCAAGCGCATTTTGAGCATGCATATACAGTTTTTCGGACGTAGGACTTGTTCACCCAACATGGATATTTCACTTCGACTTCATAGATTGACTGAGCACAATTAAATATGTTCAGTGAATATACAATTTTAATTTTGAGTGAAGACACTAATACAATGCATCTTTTTGCATGGGGATAATTATTTGGAAGTCCTTTATTTTCGCCAATATGTAATTATCAATTTTCACAATTTTTCCCATTTTTTTTTTTTTTTTTTTTTATACACAGTGTAGTTTAGAAGAGTTTCTGTTTTTTTTTTTTTTTTTTTTGTATTATTATTATCATGATGAGGACGAGTGGAGCATGAACTTAGTTTGAGAATAGATGTTAAATGTATATTGCTGTCCTCATTCAGCAAGTGCTATGCTACCAAAGCATTGTGTAACCGATTAGCAAGGTAGCATTTCATGAATTATCTAGTTAAAGCTAGTCAAGTTTCCACTACTAATAATTTGAGATTTTTATGTTCAATGTATGAATTAGCTAATTCAAATATTTCAAGTTCAGAGCAATTAAAATATATGATTACAAAATAAAAGTTCTGCTTACTTAAAGTTTAAATTTCTTAACTTAAAAATGTGTTTAAAAAAATTTAAATAAATGAATAACTCATTGCCTCTAATTTTTTTTTTTTTTAGTTTTGCCAACTTATTCGGGTTTACAGTGTGGTAAAAAGCAAATTTTTGTCATTAAGGTAGATTGGCATATTAACATAAATGATACACAGTTGTAAAATCGTTGTAAAATATACAGCCATCAATATGTCATCCATCATAATTAACATTGTGACTCGGGTTGGGCATCGTTTTGATTTGAACGATTCCGATTCTTACTTTCGATTTCGATTCCCGATTCCGATTCTTTGAGGGGTGGAGTCAAAACATGTCACAGGCTCATTTCACAGAGGAAATTTTTATTTTGATTCAATAATGAGTTTTAGTTTTGGGACTTTCTCCGCTGCATATTCCCCTGCTTTGCTGCAAAGGTGAATGGAGTTTCACACCGAGTCTCCACCGGTTTAGCAAAAGCATTAGCAGCAGTCATATTAGGACTGCTACTAGCGTGGGCAATTTGCGTAAAGCTACATTTATCTACGAGGGGAAAATCTCAATCTGACACTGCCAGAATTTTGTCAGAGGTAAAATTTGATCGCAACGGTCATTAATCGGTTGTCGGTGCACATGTCAAACTAAGGATCAAAGACTTCAGATTTAAGCCTAGGATCAGAGAAATCTTTTAGGATTTCAAAATTTGTCTCAGACGGCCAAAATCGCACAGTGTGCACCCGGCTTTAGAGTAGGCATGAGCGCCGGCGACTGCTGACGGTTCTGAGTGCGCACACACAGGAGTAATGGCCGAGCTCAGTGTTTTGACTGAATAATGCGGATTCTTTCTTTCAAAACCTTATAATATGCCTCTGAACACTTTCCATATATGGCGCGCGTCTCCCTGTATCATTGCGTGATACATTTGTATATGTTTTGTAATGTTTTAGCCTGGTCGCTATTCGATGCCATAATAGGAAGGAGCGCATGCAGGACTATTTTTAAAATTTCTGCTTTTGAGGTCTGAAAAAGATAGAAGGACACAGGGAACTGGGACAACAGCAGGGTGAGTAAAAGAGGCTTTATTTTCATTTCAGGTTGAACTACCCCTTAATAACGTTGGTTAGCGCAGGGTTGCCCGAGTAGGACGAGACTCGCTACACTTGTTAATTTGTAACGTTACACCACATATTTGTAGTGCATCCTCCTGTGCAAGAAATAAGTTTGATAATATGTGTTGCACTGTACCGACCCAGACATTTTTAAAAGTGAAATAAAGCCACACTTTTGGGCGCCGCTTACCGTGCTCCATGGCTGCAACAGAACAAACGGGTGCGGCAAGCACTTCCGGAAATCCGGTGGCCACTATGGAAACCTTAAACTTGGAAAACTTGCGCGTTTGGAACCGATGATCGGAATCGAAAACAAATTTTCTAAACGATTCCAATGGCATCGTTATTTTTTAAACGGTTTTAACCGGTTCTCGATGCCCAAACCTAATTGTGACTCTTTTTTTGTTTACGATGAATTACTGGCAACCACAGCTGCTGTTTTTTAACCATACATTTAACATAATTTTTTTTATAGTTAGGACTTTAAATGGGAAAAAATGTGTTGAAGCAAGACTTTTAATTGAATAACTGAACATACACTTTACACTTGTTTCGACTATTGAACTTCCAACCTAATCTTTTTCAGTTTTATTATTGTAAGATAAGTAAGTTAGATGACGTTTACAAAAGTGTGGTCCAAGTTAATTTCATCCCTCGACATGCTTCAACCTTTCAAAGCTCTCACTGTAGAAGAGGAAAAAGCCTTTGGAGGGCAGATATGATCACTTCTGAAAACAACGCAGCTTTAGTTTTCTTGTTTTTTTTAAGACACCAAGAAAAGGTGACTAATGTGCATTGGTCATGCATGAAGCCACTGAGCTCTAAACATTCTAGTCAGATCAGGAACTGAGATAAAATGTTAATATATGAAAGAAAGTCCTTTGATCTCATTGCCCGCAGGTCCTCTTTTTGTCTATTACGAGAGGCCAGCACTCTTGTAGTGCATGTATACGTGTGTGTGTGTGTGTGTGTGTGTGTGTGTGTGTGTGTGTGTGTGTGTGTGTGTGTGAGTGTGTGTGTGTTCACGAGTAAGTCTGCTGGGTGCATACGGCCATGTGCAGGATTACTGCGAGCTGGAAACAGAAGCGAGACTAAGTTTGCACTAAGCTGAGGAGCCTAAATGCAAAAATGTGTAAGAAAATCAACAGAGGTTTGTGTGAGTGCGTGCATCACTGGGTTTTCTTTTAGTGTGCAATGGCATTCAGGAAAGAGGATTATATCGCACAGTATGAGGTGACAGTGGAGGGTGTTTATATTAGGGATGCATTTTTTGTTCGCAGCTACAGAGTTTGTCTGTGAGAGAGAAAGGGAGAGAACTTTGCTTGCTTGAGAGTGAATTAACTGAAAGTCTGACTCCATCAGTAGGTCTGTGAGTCCCTGATAAAGATGCAACACACACACACACACACAGGGTGTTTTTGTGAAATGTGGGGACATTCCATAGGCGTAATGGTTTTTATACCGTACAAACCGTATTTTCTATCCCCCTACACTGCCCCTGCCCCTAAACTTAACCCTCACAGGAGACTGTGCAGTTTACTTTCTGTGAAAAAAAACTCATTCTGTGTGATTTATAAGCATTTTGAAAAGTGAGGACATGGGGAACGTCCTCATATTTCACCCTCTTTTTGTAATACCTATGTCATACCCATGTCATTATACACATTTGTGTCCTGATATTTCACAAAAACATGCCCACACACACACACACACACACACACACACACACACACACACACAGTCTCATGACAGTTTGCAAGTATTTGTACAACCTCATTAAGTTAAATTTAGGGGTGGAGCCTTGTGGTGAACCTTAACCAACAAATCATACTTTTTTGTACAAGTCAGACAAATCAGTACAAGTAGCATCAGGTTGTTGCTCCTAGAGCAAGGGAAACAGCAATCATGGAAAACCCAAGTGCACTGTAGATGCCCCGCAAAATCCTGTCAATCTGATAAAACCAGCATATCATGTTCATAAACAGTCTACATATCAACCTGAATAGGTCAAATGGTGAAAACAGAATAAACAACTCACCCATAACTTTATATCATGTCTGAATCAAAATGAACATGAAATAATGTTGTGCTGTTTTAGTGATGCTGATTTGAGTCCAATCCAAGGCATCTAAATCCATTCATTCTTTCTCTCTCCAATAACTAAATGTCACTTCTATAGACCACCATATATCCAATATAACAAGATACTCTTTTCGCAGTTCATGACACATTTCCGTCTTTCTCAATGTACTTGATTTAATGTATATTTACACTATTGTTCAATTTTAACATTTTAGGACTAGACCCCAAACTTTTATTTTTTGACAGAAATCAATACTTTTATTCAACAAGGAAGCATTAAATTGATCAAAAGTGACAGTAAATACATTTATAATGTTACAAAATAAGTACTGTTCTTTTAAACTTTCTATTCATCAAAGATTCCTGATGAAAAACGTATCACGCATCAGAAGCAGCACTAACTGTTTTTAATATTGATAATAAGAAATCTTTCTTGAGCACTATATCATCATATTGGAATGATTTCTGAAGGATCATGTGACACTGAAGACTGGAGCAATGGCTGATGAAAAACTCATCTTTGCCATCACAAAAATAAATTACATTTTAAAATAAAAAACATTATTTTAAATTGTAGTAATATTTCACAATATTACTGTTGTTACTGTATTTATCAAATGAATGCAGATCTTTTCTTTGTGAAAAGGATCCACTTAACACAAGAACTAATATACACATTTAAAACAGACGCACAGCTTCTGAAAAACAAATACCCCATGGCTTACTGTTAATTCATATAACACAAACTAATATATCACTATAGACCACAAATGTAAATGTATTCTTTTCTTATGTTATTTGTCTAAATTTGTCACCACTGACAGATAACATAACCTGAGGAACAGGAGCGGCACATTCTGAGGATTAAAGCTGCGAGATGAGGGAATAAAGTGGGATACATTAAACAGACACTCGGGCCGGTAATGGTAAATTTGATGAGGCTTAGCAGTAATGACGACGCTGACGCTGGAGCAGGAGAGGCAAGACCACAGGGCTCAACACTTACTCCCAACTGTGTAATTATACAGCGTACAGAGCAACACCACAGCTCGTTTACAAAGGCTGACTGCTCAAAACTAGATGAGAAGCAAATTAATAACCCGTGACTCCGGGAGCAGCAGGGTACAATAACATCACAACTGTGAGGTGTCTAAACATGCCAGTCAAGTCATTTTAAAGGGGAATAGAGGTCAGAAATAATGTGGCCAATAATTGTCCTAATCAGTCACTATTATCTAATCCTTTTAGTGCAGTCATTTTCGCTTGTTTAAAAAAAAAAAAGACAAATCTGTCATTATTTACTCATCATCATTCATTCCAAACCTGCATGACGTTCTTCTTCCAGAATCTCTGAGCTCATATTGTCCATTTAACGAAAGTGGATGGGGACCAGGCGATGCTGAAGTGAAGGATAAAAAAACCCCACCATAAAAAGGATCATAAAAAATGTTCTATATAATTTGCATACTATATTCCAAGTCTTTCGAGGCCATACGATAGCTTTGTGAGAGGAAGAGTGAAGTCTTTCTTGACAGCTGTGGTCACCATTCACTTTCATTGTATGAAAAAGATCCATTTAAAAACACTTTTTATTTATGGTTAGATATGAAGGTGAGTAAATTATGACATAATTATATTCCTTTTTGATCTTCTACATTTTGAGAGAAGAGACATGTACGAATTTTCATGATAAATTCACCACAAACAAAAAAACATGTAACCAGTGCATCTGTTTTAAATGCATGCTATACTCAGATGACAAACAACTGCATAGCTGTCACGGAGCAAGACACGCCCTATCTGCAGCCATCAGTACCAGATCCACACACTGGTTCACAATCACCAGCACCTGCACCTGCACTCACTCATCAGTACACCATCATAAGCCACCATCTTCCTTCACTCTTTGTCTGGTCTCGTCTACGGACACTACAGACTCACATTCTGCTCACCTGCGTTACGATCTACCTGTTCGTCTGCTTCAGTTCCTGTCTTCCAGTCACCTGTATGCCAGTTCCCTCACTGACCAGCCAGCCCTCCTGTTCACCTGCGACAAGATAAGGACTGTGGTCATCAGATAAGCCTTCATTCAGTTATTAATTTACCTACACACCTCTCTGCATCCCCGCTCCGCTCTTCCTGCAAAGCTTTGTTGAACTTACCATCTTGTCTTCTGTTTATGACAATAGCTTTGTTCCATCAGAAGAATAAAACATCCCCCGGTTTCATAAACCAGGCTTAAGCTAGTCCCAGACTAAAATGCATGTTTGAGCTGTTTTAACTGAAAGCAACTTGCACTGACCTATCTTAAAATGTATCTGCCCTTGTTTTGTCTCAAGATGCACACCAGTAACATTTTATAAAAGCTACTTAAATGTCCTATTTGAACTAAAGCCTAATCCTGGTTTAATCTGCCCTGTCTGTGAAACCAGGGATTCTAAGAGTCCTCTCAGAAAACTCCTAATTTAGCTTAAAAACTTTTACGTAGGAGTCTTAGCTTAAGAGCTATTCGGGACCGATCTGAGAGCAACTCTGAGCAAGGAAAATACAAAAACTTTTATCTTAGTGAAGAGGCGGGGATGACCCCGTTGCTATGTATGACACAGTCTTTTGACTGTGATTGGTTGGTTGTCCAAAAAGGGGGAAAAAAGGAGCGCTTTTAAGTATAGAGTCTATTCTAAGCCTTCACTTTGAAATTACAAACGCAAATTGTCCTATTTTACCATTCTCTCTCACTCACACACACACACACACACACACACACACACACACACACACACACACACACACACACACACACACACACACACACACACACACACACACACACACACACACACACACACACACACACACACACACACACACACACACACACACACATAAATCCTTTTATTATTTACCATGCTGTTAATTTTCTATAAGGTATTTGATTGGCTTAGAACTATAAACATTGTTCCACTCTTTCCAATTACACTGATTGCTGGCATGTCTATTTAATTGGTGGTTTGAAAGTTGGGTTTAATGCAACAAAACATGATCCCTGCACGATCTAATCTAGCGTTTTATTAAGTCACTGTCATCCATTGTCTGCAACACATTTCTTCTCCCTCTTCGTCTTTCTGCCATTTTCTCCGCCTCTTAAAAGTCCTCGTCCGTGCTCCTAACAAATTTGACCTCAACACCTCTTTTAAGGGTTAAGATGCTTTCTGAATTACTTTTTTCTTTACTAGGATTTTTTAGTTAATTTTAAGAGTAAATGCCCACATTTCAAAGAATTTTCTTAGAATTTTGTCACTAGGAGCTACTCTTTGCATTAAGATTCTTTATGAATACGGGCCCAGGCCTATATTGTATATGTGATGTGAGATTTGCACTACATACAAATACATGTGAAATACAGAAAAGGCGCTCTTTGCATTTATACTACTAAACTTTGGAACTCGCATCCATTTATTAGTAGATCATCAGGATCATTCTCAAGGATATTATATTTTCTGTCTTTTACATTCTTGCTTCCAGTTCCATGAACACTCAACTTTTACTTCTTTGTATTTTCCCAGCCTCCACACCAGTAACACCTCGGGTGCCTCCCATACATACATAATAAAAGTCTCATGCAACAACTTCACAATATACATATTGTTACAACGACAGCTTTCTTAATCAGCTATTTTGAAAATAAATCATATTCTTGTTATAAAGAAATGGGCTATTAACTCCAATGACTCAACTAGCTTAAAGGGATTTGTCATCTACTCACCCTCATGTCATTCCAAAACCTTATGAGTTGAACACAAAAGAAGATATTTTAAAGATTGTTGGCAACTAGACAGTTGACGGTAGCCATTGACTTCCATAGTAGTTTTTTTTCTTTTTGATTACTAACATTCTTCAAAATATAATTTGTGTTCAACAGAAAAAAGAAACTCATACAGGTTGAACAACTTGAGGTTGAGTAAGTGATGATACAATTTTCATTTTTGGATGAACTATTCCTTTAACTGGAATGACTCATGAGAGACTTTTGAGGATTGTTCTAATAGTGACCACTAGAGTACAGCAGTGAGACTGCAGTGGGATTGCTACGAGTTAATTTACCCAGAGAGATTTCTGAGGCACTATTGTTCATGAATGTTTAATGCGTTTCGTCTCTCAGTGTTTTAATAATTCTGTTAATTAAATCACACTGAGGAAATACACTCCTGCCCCCCTTTTTTTTAACATATGTTTTACATTTGTCATGTTACTAACTCGAATTTGCCTGACAATGAATCGCTTGATATACTTTAGGATTTTCACCGTGTGATTATTTTTATGGATATTTAATTTTATATATTTAATTTAATTCTTTCCTGTGGGTTTTGCTACTTATTTTCTCTGAAAAATAATTGCTGTGCACGTTTTTTTTTCTTCAGAAATTGACTTCACGCAAATCAACAGCTGCTGTGTGCGTTCGTTTGTGTGCCACCCTTGACCAGACTGGACTGACGCCATGCTGTGGACACTCCTCCTGGCTTTGATCCTACTGCTGTTGCTCCAGGCACAGCTGCTTGTTTGTCTACAGGAACTCCGAGCCTCTTTGACCTCAGGGACATCAGCGACCCCTTCTGGAACTTCCAATGCCTCGACTTTGCAACGTCTGCCAGGGGCCATCATTATCGGGGTGCGCAAGGGAGGCACCAGGGCCCTGCTGGAGATGCTCAACCTCCATCCAGATGTGGAAGTAGCCAAGACCGAGATTCACTACTTCAACCTGGACGAAAACTTTCGGAAGGGTCTGGACTGGTACCGTGCCCAGATGCCCATCACCCTTCCTGGGCAGCTGACCGTGGAAAAGACCCCTGGCTACTTCACTGCAGCACCGGCCCCAAGGAGGATATGGGCCACAAATCCAGCGGTGAAACTGCTGCTGATCATTCGCGACCCTGCTGAGAGACTAGTATCAGACTATACACAAGTTCTCCACAACCGAATTCAGCAGAACAAGCCATACCAGCCACTGGAAGAGATGCTACTATCAAAAGGACACATCAACACCAAATACAAGGCCCTTCAGAGGAGTTTTTACTACCAGCACCTGGCCAGATGGTTGGAGCTTTTTCCCAGGGAGCAGATACACATTGTGGATGGAGAAGCACTGATTCAGAATCCGTTCCCTGAGCTGCAAAAGGCGGAGAAGTTTTTGGAACTTCCACCTCGGATAAAGCCAAACAACTTCTATTTTAACGTCACTAAGGGCTTTTACTGTATGCTGTCTGCGGGACACGACAAGTGCCTGGATGAGTCTAAAGGAAGGCCACATGCACCACTTAGCAACGAGGCTTTCCAGAAGCTTTGTCGCTACCTGCGAGTACCCAATCAAATCTTTTTCAAAATGGTGGGACAGAGGTTTGACTGGTGCTAAAGACAGCTGAAAAATGACTGACAGCTCTCACAGAGACTGAGAATTGGATTCAAAATACTATTAGCAACCCACTTTTGTAAAAAAATTTTAATGTTATCAGAGGAGTACAGTTGAAAATGCCTGGCTAACCAGTTTGAAAGAGGGCTAAACAGAGAGGCAAGCCCCAAAAACTGTTCTGAACACTAATACACCTACAGTGTGTCTTCTGTGGACAATAGAATCTGCATGACTTCACACAACTCTTTGGACAAGAAGTCTCAGTTCAAACAGACTACAGGTGCTGGTCATATAACTAGAATATCATCAAAAAGTTTATTTATTTCACTAATTCCATTCAAAAGTGAAACTTGTATATTACATTCATTCATTACACACAGACTGATATATTTCAAATGTTTATTTCTTTTAATTTTGATGATTATAACTGACAACTAAGGAAAATCCCAAATCCAGTATCTCAGAAAATTTGAATATTGTGAAAAGGTTCAACACTGAAGACACCTGGTGCCACACTCTAATCAGCTAATTAACTCAAAACACATGCAAAGGCCTTTAAATGGTCTCTCAGTCTAGTTCTGTAGGCTACACAATCATGGGGAAGACTGCTGACTTGACAATTGTCCAAAAGACGACCGTTGACACCTTGCACAAGGAGGGCAAGGCACAAAAAGTAATTGCAAAAAAGACTGGCTGTTCACAGAGCTCTGTGTCAAAGCACATTAATAGAGAGGCAAAGGGAAGGAAAAGATGTGGTAGAAAAAAAGTGTACAAGCAATAGGGATAACCGCACCCTGGAGAGGATTGTGAAAAAAAACCCCATTCAAAATTGTGGGGGAGATTCACAAAGAGTGGACTGGAGCTGGAGTCAGTGCTTCAAGAACCACTACGCACAGACGTATACAATACATGGATTTCAGCTGTCGCATTCCCTGTGTCAAGCCACTCTTGAACAACAGACAGCGTCAGAAGCGTCTCGTCTGTGTTAAAGACAAAAAGGAAAATAAGTGGTCCAAAGTTATGTTCTCTGATGAAAGTCAATTTTGCATTTCCTTTGGAAATCAGGGTCCCAGAGTCTGGAGGAAGAGAGGAGAGGCACACAATCCACATTGCTTGATGTCCAGTGTAAAGTTTCCATGGTTTGGGGTGCCATGTCATCTGCTGATGTTGATCTGCTGTGTTTTCTGAGGTCCAAGGTCAGCGCAGCCGTATACCAGGACGTTTTTTAGGCACTTCATGCTTCCTACTGCTGACCAACTTTATGGAGATGCAGATTTCATTTTCCAACAGGACTTGGCACCTGCACACAGTGCCAAAGCAACCTCTACCTGGTTTAAGGACCATGGTATCCTTGTTCTTAATTGGCCAGCAAACTCGCCTGACCTTAACCCCAAGGAAAATCTATGGGGTATTGTGAAGAGGAAGATGCGATATGCCAGACCCAACAATGCAGAAGACCTGAAGGCCACTATTAGAGCAACCTGGGCTCTCATAACACCTGAGCAGTGCCACAGACTGATCGACTGCATGCCACGCTGCATTGCTGCAGTAATTCAGGCAAAAGGAGCCCCAACTAAGTATTGAGTGCTGTACATGCTCATACTTTTCAGTAGGCCAAGATTTCTAAAAATCCTTTCTTTGTATTGGTCTTAATTAATATTCTAATTTTCTGAGATACTGAATTTGGGATTTTCCTTAGTTGTCAGTTATAATCATCAAAATTAAAAGAAATAAACATTTGAAATATATCAGTCTGTGTGTAATGAATGAATATAATATACAAGTTTCACTTTTTGAATGGAATTAGTGAAATAAATATTTTTGATGATATTCTAATTATATGACCAGCACCTGTATTGATACGCAAATGAGGATGAAAACATTGGCTACGCCCAGTTAGTGAAGAGACGAAACTTGAAAACTTGAAAATAAAGAACTTGAAATTAAAGACAGAATGTGGAAAGATGTCATCAAGAATTGCATATAATAAGAAAAATAAAAACTAAAATGTTACTTCCAGTGGTACCTAAAGCATTTATCAAAAATACTGCTTTGTCAGCTGTATAATTGTAGTCTAATCATTTAATTCTCGTGTTTAATATAATTTGTACTTGAATGTTTTATTTACTTTTTTTTATAGAAATTTATATATTTTTAAATCAATTGGTTCATTAAATTGAGATATTTCATAATGTTATGTCACTGTTAATGCACTACAAAATTCTGTTTTCTATTCAATAAATACATGTGCATAAATCATCACATCTATTCATCTAAAACACTCACAATATCTGACATTTTACACACCTCAGTCAATAACAAACTGTCACATTGCCAAATGTTTGTATGAACTTATTCTGTTTTCTTTAAATATTTCTAGGGGGCCTTTTGACAATAAGATATCTTAAAAAGTTAAGTGGGCTTAGCTATTTTCATTTATGTTCATCTGCTGTTGTCGGGCTACTGATTTGATCTCTACATCACATTTGAGTGTATAGGGTTTTAAAAAGTACTTACTTCTTTAGGGGAAAACATTTCAGAGATAAAACGACAGAGTGCAGTTTAAGGTTGAGAGATTGCTGTCTGTCACCGCGCTCTATGGTCAATATAAGATAAATAAACAACCAAAAAATACTGACAACCAATAGAAGATACTCGTGGCATGATACTTACATTGGTACATAATTAAAGAAGTGTGACTTGAATCCCTCGCGAAATGAACATGCATGGATCCTGTAGATGGCGTTTAAACGCACGTGCGGTAGATGGCGTTGTTTCATCTATTATGTAAAACGGCGGTGGAACTAGCAGAGGAAAAGTTATTCCCCTCCCCTTAAATCCAGTTTCACAAATAAGGCAATTAATAGTGTTTTGAATATTTAAAACTATTAGAGGCCTAGTTTATATAAATTATATTTTACTCTAGAGTGGGACCCTTACTGTGGCCATTGTTTCAAAATCACATGTCCAATTACAACGGAAGCCTAAAGAGGCCATAGATAGATAGATAGATAGATAGATAGATAGATAGATAGATAGATAGATAGATAGATAGATAGATAGATAGATAGATAGATAGATAGATAGATAGATAGATAGATAGATAGATAGATAGATAGATAGATAGATAGATAGATAGATAGATAGATAGATAGATAGATAGATAGATAGATATTATTTCGATAAATACATGGAAACAATACCTTACCTAATGTTACTGCAATAAATAAATAATGAAAAGAGACATCTTGCCACACTACTTGGGTAAAGAAAAGCCTACCGAACGAACAATACATCAAGTCTACTTTTTTATTTTTTTATAAATCAGTTCTTTTAAAAAGCACTGTTCAGTAACATTCAGTTAATGTAAAATACTAAATCAAACAGTATATGCAAATTAATGCATTTTGACAATTGATCCAACGTATTAAAAATCGGTCTATATTTATAAGTGAGGTTACAGTAGACTATTAAAATATAATTCTGCTAAATTAATCTGTAGGTTAGGAAGATTAATAAAGATGTGTGGAATGTGTTTTCAAATGAAATAATAACTTCCTGAATTATAATAATTCAATACTATTTTATATATATATATATATATATATATATATATATATATATATATATATATATATATATATATATATATATATATATATATATATATATATATATTAGGGCTGTCAAAAGATTAATCACGATTAATCACATCCAAAATAAAAGTTTGTGTTTACATAATATATGTGTGTGTACTCTGTATAATTATTATGTTTATATAAATATTCATGTATATATTGAAGAAATATTTGCATGTATATACTGTATACATTTATATAATTTATATTATATATAAATATAATACATTTTTCTTAAATATATACATGCTTGTGTGTGTTTTTATATATAAATAATAATTATACACAGTTCACACACATATATTATGTAAACACAAACTTTTATTTTGGATGTGATTAATCGTGATTAATCTTTTGACAGCCCTAATATATATATATATATATATATATATATATATATATATATATATATATATATATATATATATATATATATATAAATGTCCATCGTCCATCCATCCTATCCGTTTATATGCATGTTTTCCCAATGCTGGCCACTAGAGGGCCCTCCTCCATCCTCTCCCTTTGGCGCACGCATGCGCAGTCGGTCCTCTTCACATGTCCCAATAACAATCATTGAAAACGAACAGCAACCCCCGAAGATTGCTACTTCATCAGGCCTTTATTTTCAACAAACCGAGCTCACCATGACAGAATTACGACACCGAGGAGCGACGGAAAAAGAGCTGCTGCATCAACAATCGGAGGATAAGGTAAGTTACCAAATAAAGAGAAATGTGGAGAGATGTGTGTTGTTATAGCTATCATATGAGCTACTAGCTGTCATTCATGGAGAAAGAGAAAAAACCGGTTATGGGTTGTTACTCGTTATGTTTCTGGATCCCTCGTGTAAGTGTCATGTCACAGCACGAATGCAACATTTAATGCGCTGGTTTGGTGAATGATTGTAGTTTCTAGTGCTGACGAGTAAGCTTCTAAGCATCATCATCATCATCATCATCATCATCATCATCATCAGGGGTCTCGAGGTTTCCTGCTTGTGTCCCAAGTCCCAACAAAACAAAACAAAGCACACCAATCAGGCCCCAATGTATTTCTTGCAGTGCTATGTTGCTGAAATGAAGTTAAGTGGCATGAACAATCCCTGCACTGTTCAGTTTAGGACAGTGAGGTTAAACTCTGCATAAGCTGTGCTTTCAGCAGAGATAGAGGATATCTGGACTGATCTTCGTTCATACTGTGTGGAAAACATGGAGAATGAGAGGGACGTGGGCAGATGGGTGAGTCAACATTCATGTGTTAAAAATCCCTGACCTGTAGGCATGGGCTCAAACCTTACAGCAAGATCACAGTTTATAAAGAAAACTCATTTGAGTGACTAATACCAAGCTAATAGCAAATATGTGTGGATACTTTACGAATTTGTCAAGTCACCTTTATTATATAGCGCTTTTTACAATACAGATTTTAACGCAGCATTAAAGTGAAATTAATGCAACAATATTGTTTTGGCTGTACAGCAGCTCTAGAAGAAAGTCATTTGTGCTCTTGTGTATTTGTCTTTGCTTTTTTGAGTATCACAGGGCAGGGCAGGGCAGGGCAGGGCAGGTTTTGTCAGTAGGATGTGGTAATGTTTTTGAAAGAACTACAAACTAAGGAAATCTAGGGAAAACTGTCTTGTACAGGCTTTATCTGTAAATATCCTTGGTCAATTGTTTCTTTTGTCAATCGGTTTGTGTGTTTCACCATCTAACTTCCAAGTTCCACCTGTTGTATTTCTGTCATAATTTTCTTTCAAAAGACAAAATAAGCACTAGCCCCGAACTATCTTTAGGGGTGCCGGCACCCTGATTGGAGTTGGAGTTGAAAGAAAGACCCTGTAATTATAACGTTGCTTGCTCGTGTAGTGACAGGGTCTCTATCATGCTAAATAGATTCATTCCTCTGGAACACTGAGACTAAGATACTCGATGATGCAAATTAAACCTTGTGCTGCCTGCATTCGCATATCAGCGGTCAGGAAAATGTACTCTAACCATATCTATAATTTATTTTCTGTCTAACATCTGTCTATTTGTTTTTTTTTTAAAGTCAGCATGAAAGTTTACTTATATAGTCTAACAATTTAAAGTGAACGAGAATATTCAGTGTAGCTTTTGTGAAGAAAAAAAGCTGCTTCTCAGATTTTAATTTCATTTCAAAGGGGTTTTTCCCCTAGAAACTAAAATCTGTGATCATTTACTCACCCTCGTTTTGTTCCAAACCTGTATGGCTTTCTTTATTCTGTGGAACACAAACGAAGATATTTTGAAGAAAGTTGGTGATGACCAAACATTTTTGGTGATCATTGACTTTGGACAAAAACTTTTCTCAAAATACCTTTAATATGTTGGTCCACAAGAAAGAAAGTCGTACAGGTTTGGACTGACACGAGGGTGAGTAATGATCACTGAAATTTCCTTTTTGGGTGAACTATCCCTTTAACTTTAAATATGTACATTCAACCCAATTTTTTTTTCAAATGGATTTTTTAACCCACATATAAGTATTTGTGTTGCTGTGAGAGTTCGAGAATTTTAAGAATTCATATGAGAGGTGAGTGAGGCCTGCTGAGTTTATTACATTAGACTGAAACTATGCCATTGTAATGGAATAGAGAAATCCACTGTGTCCCTGTTAAGTTTAGGAGTGCCATTGCAATTCACCTGCTGGGTTCAGATTTGGTATTTGTGCACAGTAGTCAAATTCTTCCACAACAGACCAAATCATTTTACTGGGTGGGTGATTTACTATGACAGTGACACGTTGAAAGTCACTGAGCTCTTTACTACAGCCCATTCTACTGTAAATTGTTTGCTTAGGGAATGTTCTGTTGCTGTTTGCTAGATTTCACGCACCTGTTAAACAGGAATGTAGCTGAAATTAGAAGAAGGATGTCCTGCTGTTATATTGTGTAAGGATGTTAAGCTGCCTTTTTACCATCTCTGACAAACGACAGACCAGAAGTTGTTTATTTCCAGTGGAGAGTGGTAAAGGAGTTCCAATCATATGTGTATGCAGAATTTTCAGACCGGATTGGGCTTCGAATTCATTGAAATATTTGAACTTTGAACCAAATTTGATGTATTCTAACCAAAACTATGAGAATAGTGAAGAACAAAGTGAGAATTACCAACATTTTCATTCATTTCATGTCATTCTTTATAAAAAAAGGTTATAACAATCAAATTTGCCTTGATCTTTTGATTAAAATATCACCATTAATACATCCTGCAAATTTCATATCTTAAGTCGTGGGATTTGTGACGTGTCACAGGCAAATACATTTGCTTATACAGTCAAACCACAATGTATTCAACATTTTCTCACTTTATCACAGTTTATTCGCTATAGTTTAGAAATGGCAATAACATAAATTGTGTCAGAACAAATTCATCTTGATAATGTAAGATAACTTTGATAGAAAGGTATGCAATGGATTACAATCAACCAATCTGCTTTCAGCTGTTACATTTAAGTACACAATTAGATAATACCAATTTAGGTCAACCAATAATGGTAATGGCAGCTTCACGGCCGATTGAAAAGGTCAGTGCATCTGCCACTAGGGGCAAAATGTGACAAACATATGCAATGTCGAAGATGGTGAGAAGTCGGTTTGTTTTTCCTGCTCAAACATCAAATTACTATGTTTTTACTATGTCACACATTATGTTTTGAATGATTAATTTGCAACACATTTAACACAGGCTTACATCAGATTGTCATTGATGTTGTATTTGTCAGGGAATTCCACATTTCCAGAGAACTAACGCTGGCTGCTGTCCGCCAATTTCGTCGACGTGTTGCTCATACTCTGAGGCGAGCAAGGTCCGGATCTGGCAGGAAGTCTGAAAATGTCTCTCTTAAGAAGAGTGGGATGTCCTCAGTTCCTGATGAGCTATTTGCAGTCAGTGGGGAGTTTAAGAGACGGGGGAGGAGGTGGGTGGGACGAGGGAAGGTATTTTTAACTCTGGCATCTTAAATATCAGGATGTAGTCCGTCTCCATGGAAACCCTGGATCCTTCTGTTGCTCTTGCTGTCAGTTGAGTGTCAGCCATATATGCATGTGTCTGTTAGCTTGAGGGTGCTCTTTGCAATCAGATCTATTTATGTCAGACAGAAAAAAATAGTTTTTTTGAACAATCGTAACAGCTCTACCAACTGGTGCTGCCCCAACTGATAATGACAGCCTGTTGCTATGGTGATTAAAGCAGGTCATTTGTAATTGTGTACACAGGCCTGTTAGATACAGATGCTGCCTTAAATAGCCTAAACATTAAATGGGGTCTGTGTTTACCATTTATTCATGCTTTCAAACAACTTTTGTAATGGCCTTAATTTTATTGGGTGAACGGCACAATAAAACTGAGGCAATGTAAAAATGTGTTTGCTCATGATGCTGGAAAAAAAAAAAAAAACGGCAAGATCCATCGACGAGAGTATGAGTGCACCTGTGCTTAGTAAACTACTGTTCAAACGTTTGGGGTCAGTCAATATGATTTTTAAATGTTTTTGAAAGAAGTCTCTTATACTCACACCAAAAATATAGTAAAAACAGAAATATTGTGAAAAATTATTACAGTAAAAAAAAGAAATCCTTATATATATATATATATATATATATATATATATATATATATATATATATATATATATATATATATATATATATATTTAAAATGTATTTCCGTGATGTCAAAGCTGAATTTTCAGCATCATGACTCCAGTCTTCAGTGTCACATGATCCTTCAGAAATCATTTTAATGTGCTGATTTGCTGCTCAAGAAACATATTATTATTAAAACATTCATATTGTTGGAAACGTATATGTGCTGCTTAATAATTTTGTGAAGACAGTGATGCACTTTGATTCTTTAATGAATAGGCCTACTAGATATTCAGAATAACATTTATTGAAATAGAAATCTCAACAATGTAAAAGTAATGAGAAACAAAAGTATTAAAAATCTTACCCCAAATCTTTGAACAGTACAGCGAGATTCTTTGCAAATGAACATACTATTCTTATGAATTATTCATATGTTCTGCATTTGTTTTTTCTCTCCATTTCCAGGGCTCTGAGACGGAGGGCAAGGAGAGAGATGGAGCCTCAGACAACGAGACTAAATCAGATTCTGGGGTTCCTGAGGTTCCCGTTCCTGCCGATGACACACCAGAGGTTCTTAACAAAGCCCTCTCAGGCCTTTCCTCACGGTAAACGGTCTCTAAATCAACAATTGAAATCAAATTAACATGACTCTTAACATGAATTAGAATGCATTTGCATGCCACGTAATATAAAGAGCGTCCTACTCAAATCAAATCAAATCAAATCACTTTATTGTCACTCAACCATATACACAAGTGCAACAGTAGGTGAAATTCTTAGGTGCAGTTCCGAGCAACATAGCAGTCATGACATGACATGTACAACATTTAAAGCAACATCAGATTACATCATCTGATGCGCCCACAATTACTCACAGCACAGTAAACTCTACAATAAATAATTTACACAATGTGAGTGTAGTTCTCACAGCTTTAAACAATATACACATACTTACAATATACATATACTTTAAACAATATACACTAAACATGCATTAAACAATATACATTACGCTATAATAATAATAATAATATACAATGTACAGTATACAATATTATTCACAATAGAAATCCAATGTACAGTAGATGCTATATGATAAATAAATGTGTATATAATGTGTGTGTATCTACAGTGGGTTGTGCTGAGTGATATTCTGTACAGTGTGTGTTATGATCCTGATGGATCAGGAGTTAAGGAGTCTAATTGTTTGTGGGAAGAAGCTGTTCTGGAGTCGGCTGGTGCGTGTTCTGATGCTGCGCTACCGCCTGCCTGATGGCAGCAGTGAGAGCGGCCCATGGTTCGGGTGGCTAGAGTCTCTGATGATCCTCTGAGCTCTTTTCACACACCGCCTGGCATACATGTCCTGGAGGGAGAGAAGCTCACCTCCGATGATGCAGCTGGCCGTGCGCACTACCCTTTGCAGGGCTTTGCGGCTGCGTATATACTCCAATATGGATTATGTTGTTGTGAACACCAGATGATTCATTCAATAAAAAGGCCTTCAGAGCCTTTAGTGCTTGCATTAGGAAGATTATATTTCCACCCAATATGCTTTGCACTAATGTGTTTGTCTCGCCTGCAGATGGAGGAACTGGTGGGTGAGGGGCATCCTGACTCTGGCTATGATCTCCTTCTTCTTTTTCATTATTTATTTGGGTCCGATTGTGCTGATGATGATTGTAAGTATCTTCTCTTCCTGTTGATGTAGACACCAATGGGCATGGCCACTTAAGAAAAACAAGCTGCTCAGATGCCATATTTTTGGCAGCTAGATTGAAGCTTCCAAATGCAGCATCAAAATGTATTTTCACATGACTAATTCCCCTTTTTCGCCAGCATGAACCGGGTGCTAGTTCAGAGCTAGTGCTAGTGGTTCGACTGACGAGCCTTCTAAGAACCGGTTTGCCTTTCCACATGCTAGAGAGCCACCACGGAGCCAGGTCTTACGTCACTGTATACGTCTCTGTATACGTCTCATCTTTCTCAGCACGCTAGTGAGGCAGAGGGAAACACAAACACACCAGGGTTGTTCAAGATGCATCAGTGCTGCGCAGACCGATCAGCATATGATATCAAAATACCGCAACAGCATAAGGAGTCGTATGCTCTCGTTGTACTTTGATGTCATACGGCAATTGGTCTGCACAGCGCCGATGCGTCTTGAACAAGCCTTCCATCAACAATGGCGAACGTTGCGTTACTATTGATGCACATGGCTTTGCGATCCTACATTGGCATCAAAACACAGCGAATCCAACGCATTCGTGCAGCTCACCGTGATTTATATAGACAGAGATTACAATCAAGTAGCTGCTATTTCAAAAATGGCGGTCACAAGTTTGTGTGTTCGTCTTGTTGGTCATGGTAACCCAGCCCCTGACGTAAGCGGTTTTTACTTCTAGACCAGCAATGTTTTGGTGCTACTTAAGAACCACTTTTCCTGGTTCAGAGCTGGTGCTTTGGGGGTTGAAAGACAAAGAACTGATTTGAAACTAGGCATATTGCAGATAATATTTCATAGGAGAGTCATAAACCAATTAATGTTGAGATATTGTCTCTTTTGTGTTTTTTGCACATGACAGATGAGCATTTATGTTGTTTATTCCGTTAACATTATAAAACATTATTACTCAGTTGAGCTGCTGAATCAGGCCTGCGGATGTGCTTATGAGACCTCACTGAATAATAAGTGTCCATTTTGTTTTATGATCTGGTGGTTAGAGATATTACAACTGATGAGTATTTTATGTTACAGCTGCTAGCTATTGAAATCTAGACTATTATGTATAAAAAATGCAATACACACTCAAATCAATAGTTCTTTTTCAATGTCAAATCATTGTTGTGAAGCTTAAGTTAATTTAGGTATCACAACGATTGAATCGGTGGTATAAAATATGCATAATTATTCATTGTGAGCACTTTGCAAAGTTGTATAGTTGGGTCTCTGTTATAGGCAAGCAAGTACTCTTGAATAAATATTTTTTCTAGTGTTGTTATAGTTATCTAAAGCTATTAAAAATGTCAGCAATTTAAATAAATTATAAAATTACAAATATATTTAGTATCATTATTGTATATTATTTATATATATATTTATAAAATAAAATATAAATGAAAAACTTTAAACTTAAGTGAAAATTAGAAATGTTGCCTTGGCAACTTGCTGAAATAAGTATGTTTTAGTACTACAATTACTAAAACTAAAATACAAGTTAAAGCTATATAGACATGTATAAAAAGCTAATGATGACAACCAAAGCAAAATTACTAAAACTCAAACTAAAATGAAAATATTATATAATATATAAATAATACTGCTTTGCCACTAGTTGGTGCGACCATAAAATCCAAAAATAAGTGGAAAAGAGTATCCACAATGAATTATCCAAATTTAACAGACAATGCGTTTGAATCATAGTGATGACTGAATAACTGACATGTTATTTACAATAAGCTTTATGTACTGCCAATTAGAGCCTTATACACATAAAGATGCATTCTTGCTTTCAAAAACAGCTAGACAGTAGCACACCTGAGTAGATTGCCTGTTGGTTGTTTATTCTTGTCCTCTGTGTCTTCCACAGGTGATGTGCGTTCAGATCAAGTGCTTCCAGGAGATCATCACAATTGGTTACAGTGTGTATCACTCTTACCACCTGCCCTGGTTCAGAACACTAAGCTGGTGAGACCTGCGACACATCTGCCAACTTCATTTTCACGCTTCATTGTCTGTCCCCCTCTCCCTGTTCTCATTATCTGTCACTCCAGATCTCTCTCTGTCTCTCTCTCTCTGCGCACTGCCTGTAATTAGAGGGCATCACTTTCATCTTATCATTATATGGCACTGTCTTGATGTCTTACAAGTTCTTTAAATTTATGTGTTGAATTGGTAACCACTGCACTTGTTTATTCATCCAGCTATGCATGCTATCACCAGCTGTATAGAGGTACGAGGAATTCACTCTGGTGTAGGCCGCAGTCAAACTGTAGTCTAGTTTGTTTAAAATGTTGCAGGAAAGATTCACCAAGTTTTATTAATGTGAAAATCCCACTGAATGCCTTTGAAATACAGGGTTGGGTTAAAACTAAGGGTGCTCCGATCAGGAGTCGATCACAGGAAGCAGTATCTGCCGATACCGATCTATTTGAAGCCTCCCTCTTGAAGGGATACTCCAATTAGGATTTTTACAGACTTTCATTCAGGGCCTGAATTTCATTTTTGAAAATGGGGGGAATCCCTCCTTAGGTGGCTTGAGGAGGGGACTTTTTTTTTTTAGACCTTTTTCAAAAAAAATATTTTACAAGCAGTAGCACAAGTAAATAAAATAGAATAAAAATACAAATAAAATAAACAGTGCTCTACGTTTTTTTTCTTCAGATAGGTCTAACAGTAGTATTGAGGTAAGAAATACTAAAGAAATTTAATAAGGAATCAAATGTAAAATAATACTGGATGGTCTTTCCTGAATAAATTAAATACAGATTAATCCTTACAATTAAGGTTACAAAAGTTTGTCATTAAAGAGCAGCGAGTTTCATTAATGTTAATCAAACAACAAAAGGCAAAGAAAAAAACAGACGGCAGATCATTAGCTGCTGTGACTGTCACTTTAAGAGCTGCACGGATCCAGTCCGTTCTCAACTGTATACGTTCACTTAAGACAAAACCGACTGTGTTTTATGTGTATACTCTTTAAGACGGTAATTTTGTACATACGATTGTGTGTTTGGCCATTTAAGCGCAATTTGATATTCGCGATCTGTTTGTGAGGCGGCCTATGTGTGCGCTTTGAGTGTTCATGCGCCCGCCGTCTCGAGGAGTGCGGAGTGCTTAAACATTGGCAACTAAAAAAGAAATCCAAATGATAAACTTTAGTGACGATGCAACAATGCCTTGATTGTGCAAGTGACAATTCCTGTGTGAGCTGTGCAGCGTGAAGCTCTTAAGGCCATTACATGCTCTGCAAGAACAGAGAAAAAAGTTCTCGCTCCCAGGGCTGCGAGAACAAAATTATGTAATTTTGTTCTCGCAGCCCTGGTTTGGGAGTTCTCGCAGCTTGTTCTCGGCACATCATCTGAGCAGAACTTTTTTCTTGTGGGTGTCCGAGAACTATTGTGTGATTGGTCAGAAATTTAAAGTGGGCGGGGTTAATGCGGAGAAACTGGCTTTTCTTGTGAGGTATGGAATGTCTTGGCCAGAACAAACTCTGTTCTTGTTCTTGCCACCTCGAGAAAACAAACAAATGTCTTTGTTCTTGCGGCGTATGTACCAAGCTTTACTGTTTCACACGTACTCCGTTGTCAGTGTGTATGCGGTGCATATTATTTTTCCATCATGTTAACCGGCTAGAGCTTTCACACTGCATGCGGATGCGGTCCGGCAATGCGTTCCAGGAGCGACGTGTATACAGGGAGTGCAGAATTATTAGGAAAATGAGTATTTTGACCACATCATCCTCGTTATGCATGTTGTCTTACTCCAAGCTGTATAGGCTGGAAAGCCTACTACCAATTAAGCATATTAGGTGATGTGCATCTCTGTAATGAGAAGGGGTGTGGTCTAATGACATCAACACCCTATATCAGGTGTGCATAATTATTAGGCAGCTTCCTTTCCTTTGGCAAAATGGGTCAAAAGAAGGACTTGACAGGCTCAGAAAAGTCAAAAATAGTGAGATATATTGCAGAGGGATGCAGCAGTCTTAAAATAGCCAAGCTTCTGAAGCGTGATCATCGAACAATCAAGCGTTTCATTCAAAATAGTCAACAGGGTCGCAAGAAGCGTGTGGAAAAAAACCAAGGCGCAAAATAACTGCCCGTGAACTGAGAAAAGTCAAGCGTGCAGCTGCCAAGATGCCACTTGCCACCAGTTTGGCCATATTTCAGAGCTGCAACATCACTGGAGTGCCCAAAAGCACAAGGTGTGCAATACTCAGAGACATGGCCAAGGTAAGAAAGGCAGAAAGTCGACCACCACTGAACAAGACACACAAGCTGAAACGTCAAGACTGGGCCAAGAAATATCTCAAGACTGATTTTTCTAAGGTTTTATGGACTGATGAAATGAGAGTGAGTCTTGATGGGCCAGATGGATGGGCCCGTGGCTGGATTGGTAAAGGGCAGAGAGCTCCAGACGCCAGCAAGGTGGAGGTGGAGTACTGGTTTGGGCTGATATCATCAAAGATGAGCTTGTGGGGCCTTTTCGGGTTGAGGATGGAGTCAAGCTCAACTCCCAGTCCTACTGCCAGTTTCTGGAAGACACCTTCTTCAAGCAGTGGTACAGGAAGAAGTCTGCATCCTTCAAGAAAAACATGATTTTCATGCAGGACAATGCTCCATCACACGCGTCCAAGTACTCCACAGCGTGGCTGGCAAGAAAGGGTATAAAAGAAGAAAATCTAATGATATGGCCTCCTTGTTCACCTGATCTGAACCCCATTGAGAACCTGTGGTCCATCATCAAATGTGCGATTTACAAGGAGGGAAAACAGTACACCTCTCTGAACAGTGTCTGGGAGGCTGTGGTTGCTGCTGCACGCAATGTTGATGGTGAACAGATCAAAACACTGACAGAATCCATGGATGGCAGGCTTTTGAGTGTCCTTGCAAAGAAAGGTGGCTATATTGGTCACTGATTTTTTTTTTTTTTGGTTTTTGAATGTCAGAAATGTATATTTGTGAATGTTGAGATGTTATATTGGTTTCACTGGTAAAAATAAATAATTGAAATGGGTATAAATTTGTTTTTTGTTAAGTTGCCTAATAATTATGCAGAGTAATAGTCACCTGCACACACAGATATCCCCCTAAAATAGCTAAAACTAAAAACTACTTCCAAAAATATTCAGCTTTGATATTAATGAGTTTTTTGTGTTCATTGAGAACATGGTTGTTGTTTAATTATTAATGTTGTAAAATTAATCCTCAAAAATACAACTTGCCTAATAATTCTGCACTCCCTGTACAGCAGTGCAGTGGTCGTTTCAGCACCGAGTCTATTTTTGCTGTGCTGCACACACTGAATTAAGTGACAGCGCATTGTTCGCATTAAAATAAACATGTATTGACATGAAAATCTAGTAATTTCACCACAGATGTATATAATGTAAACTAAAGTCTACTGTTTTAAAGTCAACACATGTCTTTTTGCCTCGAGTAAAGCAAGGAAAACCTTACCTGGCAAGGTAAATAAAGGAGACATAATGGAGAGCATGTGTCCTTTCTTGGAGGTGGAAAAACAATTTTCTTTATGGCATGCAGGTAAAAAGATTTAAAAACGAAAGAAAAGACAAGTGTTGGCTGTTTTTGTCTATTATACATTTTGATTTAAAATGTTTGTGATTTTAGGCTATAACCTGTTTAAATGTTTTGCCACTTGTGTGAGCAACGCAATATACAAATCTAAAATAATGAATTGAATAAAACGTTGTTTAAATGTAGTGTGTTTAAACGTGACATTTATGAAAGAGTGTATACAAAGAGAACTTCAATGCTGACAAGCCATGTTCAGTAACAACTTTTGGATTCGAAATAAAAATAATGAATAAATGCTGTGTCTGTGTTATACAGCCGAGGATCGATTGCGCACTGCAAACGTGGCATATGTGAACGCACAACAGTGCGTTGTTCCTGCATCGCATACGTACTGCAACACGCACTGCATATGGACTGCAGACAGAGTATGTGTGAAACGGCCGTGAGATCTGCCTTTATAGAGAACGCCGATTAATCTTCCCAAAGCGATTATCGGCTGATAGCGACCAGTAGCCAATCAATCGGAGCACCCCTAGTTAAAACTTATTTTAAATCTGGCAAAACTGTCAGTTCACCTGATGCAAAATGTCAGTTAATGTGTAGAATCTCTGGAATGGTAATCTGAGTGAAAAAAAAAATCCCTTTGAGTACATTTATAGGTTTTTGAGTGAATCTCATGAAGAAATGTCATATTTCACCCCCAAAAGAAAAAAAACGTATTTTTTTTTTAGCTGTGACATTATTTTATTGATGCATGTCTCCGGCAAAAAAAACAAAAACATCACTTTTTGTTTTAACTTTTTTTTAATTAAAGTGCACCAAATTCTAGGATTTACTTTTACAATACAGTTTAAATAACACATAATTAATTTCATTACATTGGATTTTGGAGAATTGAATAAAGGATGCAATCTTAGTTTCTATTAAAAAATGTTACAATGCAATGAAATAAAAACCCTTGAAAATCCTAAATCTAGGCTTCATTTCATCTTTCTTGTTTCTAATTTGGGGTGAAGTATGAGACGTGTGATTCATCCTGTTTCAAAAGACTGGTGAACTTTTCTTTGAACTTTATTTTAGGTTTTGTAGATTAGTTATCTGGCAAATCAGGTATAAGTTAGACTGGGTAAACCCAGCCCGATCTGCTGGCGATTTGATTTCGCCCTGCAGCTCAGGCTGGAAACCTGTACAGTTTTCTTTCTTTCTTTCTGCTGCCATTACAAATTTGCGGGGACCAATCACAAACCGGCTTATCCACCTGGCGCACTATTGGCAGGTTTAACACAATGACGGACAGAGAAGCGATGGATCGTTGGTCTGATTGGTTGAACGACTATCCAATTGCATACAGAGTAATTTGAACTATGCCCATTGATCACGCCTCTTGTGCAGTAGAAAATACAGAGCAGACTCCCCAGACCAATGTTCAATCTTAAAAGATTGAGCTTGGTCTGGTGATAGCCAGACAAGGTATAAGTAGAACCATTTCTCTACATTAGTCCTGCTGTGTAGCTTAACACATCGTTCTTCCATGTGGTCATAATCCTAGTCAGCTAAAGTCAGACCATTTCCTACATCTATTGCTATCAAATGGGTCCATTTATAATTGCTTTCATGAGCATTAGAAACACTTTGATTAATTATTGCATGTGAAAGGCCTTTGTCATAATGATACCTGACTGCTGACTTTTAACGGTTTTTGTCAGGTACTTCCTGTTGTGTGTGAACTACTTCTTCTATGGGGAAACAGTGACGGATTATTTCTTCACTCTGGTGCAGAGGGAGGAGCCTCTACGCATCCTCAGCAAATACCATCGCTTCATATCCTTTGCCCTGTACCTCACAGGTCAGAACCTTCTCTGTCACACAAGCATGGTACTTCATTTCATCATTGGTGTTTGTCTAGAGGCATAAAGGCCTTTGGGAACTTTTATAACTAATAGTCATCCCTGTTACTTCTCAGTCCAACAGTACAGTTGAGTGCCGAAGGCAAAGTCAGATGCAGTTTTGAAGACATGCTTTATATTACCAGTTTGAATGCAGACGTGGCGATGTACTTATGCTTTTTTTGGGGCGTTTTTTTTTTCATAGGCTTGAAGTTCATGTCATTCAGGATGTGGTTAGGCTCTCTGCTTGTCGATGCACCCCTCGCTCATTTTCTCTTACAAAAAGATGCAAGACAGCAGATTTCATCCTAAACTAAATGACAAACAGCATAATGCTATTTATCTTTTAAATATAATAATATTATGTTAACAATACCCATTTAAACAGACAATCATCAAACAATGCTTATTGAGCCATAATTAACATATTATGACACACCAAACAAAAAAAACTGCTGTCAAAAGATGGTATCTAAACAGGAGCAGTTAAAATATAAATTAGTGCTGGGCAATCGATTACTCACATCCAAAATAAAAGTTAATGTTTACATAATATATATGTGTGTACTGTGTATAATTATGTATATATAAATACACACATGCATGTAAAGTGAGGAAAATAAGTATTTGAACACCCTGCTATTTTGCAAGTTCTCCCACTTGGAAATCATGGAGGGCTCTGAAATTGTCATTGTAGGTGCATGTCCACTGTGAGAGACATAATCTAAAAAAAAAAAAAAATCCAGAAATCACAATATATGATTTTGTAACTATTTATTTGTATGATACAGCTGCAAATAAGTATTTGAACACCTGTCTATCAGCTAGAATTCTGACCCTCAAAGACCTGTTAGTCTGCTTTTAAAATGTCCACCTCCACTCCATTTATTATCCTAAATTAGATGCACCTGTTTGAGGTCGTTAGCTGCATAAAGACACCTGTCCACCCCATACAATCAGTAAGAATCCATCTACTAACATGGCCAAGACCAAAGAGCTGTCCAAAGACACTAGAGACAAAATTGTACACCTCCACAAGGCTGGAAATGGCTATGGGCAAATTGCCAAGCAGCTTGGTGAAAAAAGGTCCACTGTTGGAGCAATCATTAGAAAATGGAAGAAGCTAAACATGACTGTCAATCTCCCTCGGACTGGGGCTCCATGCAAGATCTCACCTCGTGGGGTCTCAATGATCCTAAGAAAGGTGAGAAATCAGCCCAGAACTACACGGGAGGAGCTGGTCAATGACCTGAAAAGAGCTGGGACCACCGTTTCCAAGGTTACTGTTGGTAATACACTTAGACGTCATGGTTTGAAATCATGCATGGCACGGAAGGTTCCCCTGCTCAAACCAGCACATGTCAAGGCCCGTCTTAAGTTTGCCAATGACCATTTGGATGATCCAGAGGAGTCATGGGAGAAAGTCATGTGGTCAGATGAGACCAAAATAGAACTTTTTGGTCATAATTCCACTAATCGTGTTTGGAGGAAGAAGAATGATGAGTACCATCCCTACTGTGAAGCATGGGGGTGGTAGCATCATGCTTTGGGGGTGTTTTTCTGCACATGGGACAGGGCGACTGCACTGTATTAAGGAGAGGATGACCGGGGCCATGTATTGCAAGATTTTGGGGAACAACCTCCTTCCCTCAGTTAGAGCATTGAAGATAGGTCGAGGCTAGGTCTTCCAACATGACAATGACCCGAAGCACACAGCCAGGATAACCAAGGAGTGGCTCTGTAAGAAGAATATCAAGGTTCTGGCGTGGCCTAGCCAGTCTCCAGACCTAAACCCAATAGAGAATCTTTGGAGGGAGCTCAAACTCCGTGTTTCTCAGCGACAGGCCAGAAACCTGACTGATCTAGAGAAGATCTGTGTGGAGGAGTGGGCCAAAATCCCTCCTGCAGTGTGTGCAAACCTGGTGAAAAACTACAGGAAATGTTTGACCTCTGTAATTGCAAACAAAGGCTACTGTACCAAATATTAACATTGATTTTCTCAGGTGTTCAAATACTTATTTTCAGCTGTATCATACAAATAAATAGTTCAAAAATCATACATTGTGATTTCTGGATTTTTTTTTCATTTAGATTATGTCTCTCACAGTGGACATGCACCTACAATGACAATTTCAGACCCCTCCATGATTTTTAAGTGGGAGAACTTGCAAAATAGCAGGGTGTTCAAAATCCTTATTTTCCTCACTGTATATATCTAAGAGAATTTTTATATATAAAATTATATATATATATATATATATATATATATATATATATATATATATATATATATATATATATATATATATATATATATACACATACACAGAAAGATATGGATGGAAAATGACCTTCTAATTAGGGCTGTAACGATTTGACCAAAAATAAAAATCTCAATTAATTGAACATTTTACCTCGATTACGATTAATGAACGATTATTTTGCTCTTCTTTTTATTTTGCTTTCCTTTTTTTGCCCTCATAGTTCACTGATGAGGTTTGTACTGTAAATATTTTCTACTATTTAAGGTGGGATTTGCGTGCGACGTGTGTGTATCATCAGCGCATATAAGAACGGCGATTAACTTACCTGTATAAACTGTGTAAAACATGGAGTTACCATAGTATTTCTGAGCATCTATAAACAACGATAACTGCTCCTGCATCTTTCCGTGTGCCTGCGAACTGCACTTGATGACGGGGCGGAGCCACGTGAAAAACCAGTCGGGGTTTTTTATTCATAAATATGCCTGATCTCCGTGTGGAACATCACTTCAGTTATGTATTGTTTGTTTTCAGATGCTCTGAAAATATTTTATGGCATTTTATTGCATAATGTCCAGTATCCATAATATGCTGTATTCATTTGTAATGCCTGAACTGTTGGTTACAGTGCTCACTCTTGCTTGAGACAAATCATGTTGTATATCTTGCCATAAATGGTCCAAGATTAAGACAAATAGTCAAAAGTTCCTTTCTTAGGCAGACTGTTAAAAAATGTATAAACCTTCCATGTACTTCAGATTATTAATGTATACTATGTAGTTTCAGATTGTCTTTTCCATGTGGTTGGTTTAATACTGGCTGGCTCCTGTCAAACAGGGCATAATTGGTGGCAGTGTGACTGGCCAAAAATAGTTGCTTAGACATGTGTTGATGGCATTTGGGGAACTGTTTGTTTTACCAGATGTCTGTTTCTTTTCCAGGGTTCTGCATGTTTGTTCTGAGCCTGGTGAAAAAACACTATCGCCTGCAGTTCTACATGGTGAGTGAGTGTGTTAATGTGGCATTTAGTCTGTTCTACAGGTTCGACTCCAAGTATACTTTGCTTTTTATACGAGTACAAAAGCGTATGCGCACAGTCGAAAACATGTGCCATTTTGAGTTAACTTGCCATGAGATGCATCCTATGTAAATACTGCAAAAAAATTAAATGCGCATGTGCATCCTGTACGTACAAAGTACGTTCAGGATGCACATACTCTTCTGATGACGAAATTCGCATCACGCGCACTGTACGCTGACCCTCGCGTACGCGTAAAAAGGGAAGTATACTTTGGCCTTTAGAGGAAATTCAGTGTACATGTATGTTTTTTTGTGTTCACATGCTCACATATTTACATAAACATGTATTTGTCATGCATGTCAGCCTGCATGACAGGTTTGCTGATATTAATCCTGGTGGCCACAGACCCTACACATTTTCTTGTCATAGAACTGCCTTTTGTCCTAGATTTTAAGTGAATAGAGCTATTCATCCCAACTCTCTCTCTCCCCAGTTCGGTTGGACTCATGTGACCCTGCTGATTGTGGTGACTCAGTCCCACTTAATCATTCATAACCTGTTTGAGGGGATGATCTGGTAAGATGATGCTTCCTCCTGTGTACCACAATCAAACACCCTTTTGCACATTTAAACATTACAATCCTGTGTCATCCTAGAATATTGGACACAGTACAGCTGATTTTCTGTTTGTTTAAGGTAATCTGTTTCTCTGTGCGCAGGTTTATTGTTCCCATCTCATGTGTTATCTGTAATGACATCATGGCTTATATGTTTGGCTTCTTTTTCGGTCGCACCCCTCTCATCAAGGTTTGTGTTTTGAAATCCCAAATTAACTATCCCATATTATTAAAAATTCAAATATGACTGTATAATATTTACACTATCTGGGTTTGGGGTTGGTAAGATTTTCTTTTTAAACTGCTCACCAAGACTGCATTTATATGATAAAAAAAAACATAAAAAAAGTAATATTATGAAATATTATTACAATTTAAAAATGTAATAAAACTGTTTTTATTGTAATATATTTTAAAATGTAATTTATTCCTGTGATTGCAAAGCTTTTTCAGCAGCCATTACTCACATGAACCTTCAGAAATTAATATAATATTTTAATTTGAAGAAAGAATTTCTTCAAGAATCTTTTTTTAATGCTTAGTATTTTTGTGGAAACTGTGATTTACTTTTATAAATAATAAAGTTTATTTGTTATACAGTTTTTCATAAAAATGTTTTTTTTTTTTTAATTAAAGTCTTTACTGTCTCTTTTGATCAATTTAATACATCATTGCTAAAAAAAAGTATATATATATATATTAAGACAATACTTTTATTTAGTAATGATGTATTAAATTGATCAAAAGAGACAGTAAAGACTTTAATTAATTGTGTATATATCTTAGTGACCCCAAACCTTTTAAATAGAAGTGTATTAAAATGAATGTATAATTTTATAAATTACCCACTAATGTCTGACAATCAGAGTCCAAATACTTGAGTTTGAAAAGTATATGTGCAGTTTTATTATGTAAAAACCAACAAAAATCGTTGCATTTTTTAAAATACCAGTTGCTTTTTTTTTTTTTTTTTTTTTTTTTAACGCAATAACATTTATGCATTTTGAGTGTGGCTAATGTGTCTAAATACTTTCTGTGGCTTCTGGTGTAGTGTTGTGTATTGTTAGTACAGTTCTCTTAATGCTGATGTTTCTTTGCAGTTATCTCCTAAAAAGACGTGGGAGGGGTTTATCGGTGGCTTCTTCGCCACTATTGTTTTTGGAATCCTAGTGAGTAATAGCCTACTTCCTGTTCTTTGTCTGATCTTCACTGAATGTTTTATGTAGGTTTGGAGACCTTGGTATTGTAAGAATAAAAATTGCCTTGATTGACACCTTGGAAGAGGCTGATAGAGTACTTTCTTTTACCTTTGTACTCGAGCCATTAATAAGATGCATCTGGAAAAACAACGAATACCTTTATGCCCTTCTGCAGCTGTCGTATGTGATGGCCGGTTACAGCTACTTTGTGTGTCCGGTTGAGTTTAACAACGACTCCAACAGATTCACAGTGGACTGCGAGCCGTCTGAGCTCTTCCAGCTTCAGGACTACGGCCTGCCGGCTGTACTTCAGTCCATCACAGGCTGGGTAAATCACGCACTCACAAGTACACAGTATTTTAGACACTTACTCGTCTCTCATTTGGTCTGTCCTCTCCTTCCCCCTCTCTTTTTTGTGCTGACTCTCCTCTCACTGAATCTGTCACAGCTCTGCTTCACTCTCACTGCCAACATTTTTTGGACAACAAAAACACAATTTTTTAAACAAAAGCAGCTCAAATCCTTCAAGTTTTACATATTTTGAAAATGCATACAAATAAAGTCAGTGTCTTATGCATTTCTCATCTCTCTCCTTTCTTCTTAGACCACAGTAAGGCTGTACCCTTTCCAAATCCACAGCATCGCCCTGTCTAGCTTTGCCTCCATCATGGGACCTTTTGGAGGCTTTTTCGCCAGCGGCTTCAAAAGGGCCTTCAAAATCAAGGTGGGTGTAATTTGTCCACCCACAGATCATACAGATCTGAAACTGGCTCAGTCTTAAAAACTATTAACTACAGCTTTGTTCACTACATGGCATCTTAAATGGAATGCCTATGCAGTAACTCGGTTTCCACCGAGCGGTGCGGTATGGTTCAGTACAGTACAATTCGGGACTGTAAACCCTGATCCGGCTTGCGTTTCCACTGCTAACAGCACCCATATGATAGGTGTGGTGTAGCGATCGATGTCATTCTCGTGCGAAGAAGAAAGTGACACAGTAAACAACAGTGGACGACATACAGCAGATCTTGTTCTTGCTTCTCGGCATGTGGCTGTTGTCACAAGAAGAAGGCCCGCTTTGTTTGAGCCAGGGCTGCAAAGGAAAACACAGCCGGTAAAGCACTATAAGTGACGAATCTCTCAACCAATCAACATTCCGCTCCATCCTTAAAGGGGCTCTTCAGCGCTGGGAAGATGAATGTGTATTTAAACTGTGTAATTTATGTTGTAGAAATGTGAAATTATTTTTGAATTTCGTGCCTTCTAGACTGAGAAAAGACAGAAAATGTTTTTTTGTCTCGTGGATGAAAGACAACAACTCCCAGAATGCACTTGCTTCGCTGCCCTACGAGGCCACTGCCTATACCGCCCCCAGCGTTGTTTTGATCTTCATAATAATGCAATTATTTCGTTCAGTTAGAGAATAAACACTACAATTTAAAACTGAACGTGTCTTTTCAATAAAGTGTGAGTGAGCCGAACGAAAGTCATAGGACAAATGCATGGCTCTGCACGGCTCCATTATGAATGCCCGAGACCGAGCCGAGCGCATTTACAGTGAGGAAAATAAGTATTTGAACACCCTGCTATTTTGCATGTTCTCCCACTTAGAAATCATGGAGGGCTCTGAAATTGTCATCGTAGGTGCATGTCCACTGTGAGAGACATAATCAAAAAAATCCAGAAATCACAATGTATGATTTTTTTAAACTATTTATTTGTATGATACAGCTGCAAATAAGTATTTGAACACCTGAGAAAATCAATGTTAATATTTGGTACAGTAGCCTTTGTTTGCAATTACAGAGGTCAAACGTTTCCTGTAGTTTTTCACCAGGTTTGCACACACTGCAGGAGGGATTTTGGCCCACTCCTCCACACAGATCTTCTCTAGATCAGTCCGTGTTTCTCAGCGACAGGCCAGAAACCTAAGTTTGAGCTCCCTCCAAAGATTCTCTATTGGGTTTAGGTCTGGAGACTGGCTAGGCCATGCCAGAACCTTGATATGCTTCTTACAGAGCCACTCCTTGGTTATCCTGGCTGTGTGCTTCGGTCATTGTCATGTTGGAAGACCCAGCCTCGACCCATCTTCAATGCTCTAACTGAGGGAAGGAGGTTGTTCCCCAAAATCTCACAATACATGGTCCTGGTCATCCTCTCCTTAATACAGTGCAGTCGCCCTGTCCCATGTGTAGAAAAACACCCCCAAAGCATGCTACCACCCCATGCTTCACAGTAGGGATGGTGTTCTTAGGATGGTACTCATCATTCTTCTTCCTCCAAACACGTTTAGTGGAATTATGACCAAAAAGTTATATTTTGGTCTCATCTGACCACATGACTTTCTCCCATGACTCCTCTGGATCATCCAAGTGGTCATTGGCAAACTTAAGACGGGCCTTGACATGTGCTGGTTTAAGCAGGGGAACCTTCCGTGCCATGCATGATTTCAAACCATGACGTCTTAGTGTATTACCAACAGTAACCTTGGAAACGGTGGTCCCAGCTCTTTTCAGGTCATTGACCAGCTCCTCCCGTGTAGTTCTGAGCTGATTTCTCACCTTTCTTAGGATCATTGAGACCCCACGAGGTGAGATCTTGCATGGAGCCCCAGTCCGAGGGAGATTGACAGTCATGTTTAGCTTCTTCCATTTTCTAATGAATGCTCCAACAGTGGACCTTTTTTCACCAAGCTGCTTGGCAATTTCCCCCGTAGCCCTTTCCAGCCTTGTGGAGGTGTACAATTTTGTCTCTAGTGTCTTTGGATAGCTCTGGATAGCTTGGATGGCCATGTTAGTAGTTGTATTCTTACTGATTGTATGGGGTGGACAGGTGTCTATATGCAGCTAACGACCTCAAACAGGTGCATCTAATTTAGGATAATAAATGGAGTGGAGGTGGACATTTTAAAGGCAGACTAACAGGTCTTTGAGGGCCAGAATTCTATCTGATAGACAGGTGTTCAAATACTTATTTGCAGCTGTATCATACAAATAAATAGTTAAAAAATCATATATTGTGATTTCTGGATTTTCAAATTTTCAAAAGCAGGGTATTCAAATACCAGTCCCTCCAGAAAAATGCGGCTTTTTTTTGTGATTGTTGCGGGCAAAAATCCTTGATTATGCGGCATGTTTTCTTAAAAAATGCAATGAAAAATGCGGGATATTTATGCAATTTTATGCGATGAAATTGCGGGAACTTGCAAAAACTGCGGTTTGATGAAAAAGAGAAAAAAAGCACTACATCACAGAAAGTGCTGGAATATTTAAGTTCTCATCTTGTTTTATTGAAGACCTTAATAATGGCTCAAATTTACAAAACATTGAGTCAAACAAGTTCTGTAGCTTTACAAAAGGAATATGCTACAACTTCTGAAGAAATGAATAAATAACTTCCTGTTTTACAGACATTTGAGTGCTTCCAATGCACAAAGTGCAATCTCTTAAAGGGTTAGTTCATCCAAAAATTTAAATTCTGTCATGAATGACGTCCCCTCATGTTGTTGGTCACAAATGAAGATATTTTAGTGTAAATCCGATGGCTCAGAAAGGCCTCCATTGGCACAATGGACACTTTCAAGAAAAATCCATCTCACTACAGTGGTTCTACAATAACTTTATGAAGCAACGATAATAGTTATTGTGTGCAAAAAAAAACTAAATAACGACTTATATAGTGATGACCGATTTCAAAACACAGCATCATGATGCTATGAATCAGTGAGTCGATTCTTGATTCGGATCGCGGGTCAAACTCCTGAAATACGTGACTTTGGCGATCCGAACCGCTGAATCCACTCATTGATTCATAACGCTTCAAACCGCTGAATCGACTCATTGATTTAAACGCTTCAAACCGCTGAATCCATTCATTGATTCATACGCTTCAAACCGCTGAATCGACTCATTGATTTAAACGCTTCAAACCGCTGAATCGACTCATTGATTCATAACGCTTCGAAGCTTCATGATGATGCTGTGTTTTGAAATCGGTCAGCACACCGGGAAACTGCTTTGCGCGTCTTTTGCTGTTATTTTTGTTGGCAAATGGGAGTTTGCGCTTCATCATGGTTTCACCGATATCCATGTTTCACCACGGGGGTTTGCAGCTTTTCGATGACTTTCACGTCAGGTAATTACGTCACTTCAAAGCGTTCCCATGGCAATAGGGGGAAATGGCTGCTCTTGTGTGAAGTAAACAAACATTTTTTAACTTTCTGCTAATATATATATGACTTTTTTTGCAATGAAAATGCGGGGATTATGAAATCATGCTAGCCCCGCATATTTTGCACGCGGAAATAGGCAATTTATGCGGCGAAAGTGCGGCATATTTGAAAAAATGCGGCCCCCGCATGAATATGCGGACTTTGGCTGATTATGCGTTAAATCACGCGATCGCATAATTGCGTTTTTCTGGAGGGACTGAAATACTTATTTTCCTCTCTGTACATTCTGTGCGTGAGATCTCTCCCCTGTGGGCGGGTTGAAAACATGCGGAACAGCTCCTTCTACTGGATGTAGTTTTTAGCCTCTGGCCAAAAAATCCTCCGATGACACAAAATGACGATATTTGCGTCATCGGAGGATTTTTTCCAGAAATAAAAAGCATAATTTTTAATTCTCTCATCTCAGGGGGATATGAGGGGGGAAAGTACCATAATTAAAATATACTACGGGGTTTCTACTGATACAAAGCTTAATGCTAAATCACTGAAGTTACCCTTTAAGTACTGGACTCCTGTGCTAGGTACCCCAACGGAAGTGTGCCAAAAAAGTGGCAAGGTACGGTACGGTTCAGAATTAGGGTACCATTCACAACTTCTGACAATGGAAACGGCAATAATTTTTTACTGAACCGTACCGCTCGGTGGAAATGAGCCATTAGATGTGACACAAAGTAGATCAGACTACCTGAACAGTTTTCTGTCCTGTGTTCGACACTCTGGCCATACCGTCTCTGTGTTGTCCATCTCTGCAGGACTTTGCAAACACCATTCCAGGTCATGGAGGAATCATGGACCGCTTCGACTGTCAGTATCTCATGGCCACATTTGTCAATGTTTACATCGCCAGCTTTATCAGGTAGGACCATTATTATATACACTACCGTTCAAAACTTTGGGATCAATCAAATATTTCAAAATCTTTTTGAAAGAAGTCTCTTATCTTATCAATGAATTTCTTTGATCAAAAATGCTTAAAACAGTAAAATTGTGAAATATTATTACAATTTTCTATTTATTGTTTTCTATTTTAATATATTTTAAAATGGAATTTAATCCCGTGATGGCAAAGCTGAATTTTCAGCTTTATTACTCCAGTCTTCAGTTTCACATGATCCTTCAGAAATCATTCTAATATTTGTAATTTGGTGAACATTTCTTCTTATTTTCAATGTTGAAAACAGTTGTGCAGCTTAATATTTTTTAAGGAAAGTTTAGGTTTTTTTTAAACAGCATTTATTTAAAATATAAATCTTTTGCAACATGAATTGATGGTATATGAGTTTTGTTGTTGTTGTTTTTTTACGTATTTTTTTAAAATAATAGTGGTTAACAGCTAAATTTGAGGGGAAAAACTACATTACCCATGATGCTATACAGAAAATTCCACCAATCAGCTTGATTCATGACTTATAATGCCTTAATGAAGGCTTTTGTAAAATCCCTATGGGAAAAAATTATGCTGCTGAAAAATTGGGCAAACACTAATGCACTATTATTCTATCAAGCAAGTTCAAGGTTTAGTGTGTTTCTCAAAGACTGATATAACACTGTTAATTTACAAGATTGTAAATTACCATAGTTTCTAGAGCATAAAAACTGCTTTTGAAATGTCCTCTCTTTTAGAGGGCCAAACCCCTCTAAAGTCATCCAACAGCTTCTTGCTTTGAGACTAGACCAACAGCTTCACATCTTCAACTCGCTCAAGGCTCATCTGACAGAGAAAGGCCTGCTTCCTGCCCTAGAAGAAGCAGCCTAACTTTTCGGACCACCCCAGGGACATCCCACCGGAGTGAGCCATAGATGGAGGGAGGAGAGTGCAACGGAAACAGATCTAGGCATGAATGGAAGTGGGAGATAGGATGAGGAACATAAGAATGGAAACAACGGAAAACTGAACTACAACCTTGGGTCATTCCATTTTCAGTGTGTTTGTGAGTGAGTGAGTGCGTGTACAAATCAGTGTTTTTTGCTTGTCTTTTTTGTTGTTGTCATTTAACGTTTTATGTTTATCTATTATGCCACAAAAGAATATTATATATATATATATATATTGATAAGACATTGACATTTGTTGTTACAGTTGTACAATTCCACTTGTGTACAAATGTTACGTACCTATAGATTGTCTGAATATTTTATAGTTTGTTTTATTTGTTTTAATGCACTGATCATCACACTGTCATTTCAACCTCAGTCTAGCCTTTTTTTTTTTTTGCTGACAGGCATCCATACGTTTCCATACGCCAACATAAGTTTCACTAAAGATTGTATTTCGACTGCAGAGTGCCGTAAATTCATCCTGTTTCTTTACCTAATCTTGGGTTTTGACATTGTTGTTACATATTTATAAGCAATAGGGTCATTGATATCAAAGATGCGCTTCAGCCCAATAGGTGGTGACTCTTACAGTTCAGATGTATGAGATTTAACGTATATTGTACTTTCTAAGGGTACAGTACGGAGAAGATTCAGATTATATTATTCAGTGTTTGAGAGGAAGTTCAAGCCTCATCAGACTAGAATTACACAGCCCTCTCTGTGGCTTTAATGTTTGTTGCACAGAAGAGATCTGTTTAAGCCAAATTAATAGGAAGTAACTTTACTTGTAATTATGCTGCTCATAGTTAATAATAATAATACGATGTTACTCAGCACTGAAATATACCATTTGGAGACACTGAATTTTAAATGTTCAAGAATTATTGTTAATTTCTATTTCCCCCCTAATGTTCTATTGTCAATGAGCAGTTACAAGCCAATCTTTGTCAAGGCCATAATATTTTTCTGTGTGTGTTTGTTTGTTTGTGAACTGTTACATGCTAAATGTTAAGGATCAAGTTGAACCATCAAAACTCAATGACTGTTTTGGTTTTAAATTTATTTCATCATTTTGTACCATTTTCACTGCATGAGACAGTCTATATTTCTGTTCCATCTGTTTGTTTGTTTTTTTACCTTCACCTACTGTGTAAACTCATGGATAAAGGGTCAGAACTATAGTGTGTCTTGCTTTAGGTATTTTAATTCTCCTCTAATACATGTTGATCCTTAAAACACGGCGAGTCAAGTCACCTTTATTTATATGGCGCTTTGTACAATACAGGTTGTTTTAGCAGCTTTACAGTGATAAACACGTGCCATAAGCAATTTTTTTAAGTGAACCTTAATGGGTGTTATCGAGCAGCTTTAAAAGAGTAGTGCACAGTTGTGCTACAATAACCTGTATGAGGTTGTAATGGGCTCAGGTTAGTCTTTATGGACGGTAGCCTATCAGTAAAAATCCATGAGCACACCATTTTTTTCCATATACCCACAGGTCTTGAAAGTTAAATAGGCAGCTTATTACCTGAGTTTCCCGTTATGGTTGTTACATTTTCCTCTTTCAATAGAAGACACTGTCAGAATCAGTGCTTTGCTTTATGGACAGCCCATGCCACCTCACAACAGATCACAAACTTAAAGGGATAGTTCACCCAAACATGAAATTTCTGTCATCATTTACTCACCCTCAAGTTGTTCCAAGCCTGTATTCGTTTCTTTGTTCTGCTGAACACAAAATAATATATTTAGCAGAATGTTGGTAATCAAACAGTTGACGTTAGCCAGTGACTGCAATAGTAGGAAAACAATACTATAAAAAGTCGGCTACTGTCAACTGTCTGGCTACCAACATTCTTTAAAATATAATGATCAACAACAACAAAAAACTCATACAGGTTTGGAACAACATGGGGGTGAGTAAATGATGACCATTTTAATTTTGGGGTGAAATAGCTATCCCTTTTTTATAGCAGTTTTTTTTTAAATGTATGTTGCTTTTCACTTCTGACGAAACAACAATAAGCACAGTATACAATGCAGTACAATGTATAATTCAGTTATAATATTTGAAGCCCATATCATCACCATCCACCATAAATGCATGTTTTTTTTCCAATTCAGTTGTCAAAAAACACGCTAAAGTTGTGATCTTTATAAGTGTTTTTCTTTCTTTCATGTTGTACTTTATTAGTTCAGTTCAATGTCTTGATTTGATCAAATTATTAGATTTTATTAGAATTACATAGCCTACATTGTTATTATACAAGGTTATTAATAGTATGTTTGACGTAGAGATGATTCTATTCTTATCTTTTACTGTGTTACTGTATTTTTCCTCTAAGCCAGTGTGTGCTCTGTGTATGTATAGGCCCCTGTGCTGAAACATTAGCGTACAAAGTCCAGGCGTTAGCAGAGCAATGTCAATGTTTTCCAGTCAATACAACAGAGAGAGTTTACAGACCCGTGATGTTGATGGGCAACCCTGATGTCAGTAGAGTTGCCCGAGACACGTTCGCTTGAGTGCGGTGACCATTTATGCAGAGACACAATTATCAGTCTTAAATGCATGTTTAAAAAAAAAAAAATCTGGCTAGTCTGGTTTCTGTGGGCAGATTTTACAGATTGGTCGTGCTTCCCAAGTTCTGTGCTTGCTAAAAAAAAAAGAAGAAAAAAAAAGAAAAAAGAGCCAGATCTTCAGGCTCTTGCGCCTGCCATTCCATAGCCAATAGAGGGCGCTCCCCCGTCGGTTTTTGTTTGTGTGTGGTCAACACTAGCTAAACAAGACGGCTTGTTTTTTATTTGCTACATTAGTTCTGTTTCCGTAAACACTGCCATGACATTTTATATTTCTTAGAAATGATGCGAATGTAGCGGTCTCTTGGTGTCAAAGAGAAACTGACTGCAGTGCAGTTGTGCTCTGTATTTCTGGCGATGTGTTAGCTTTACATTTACAATAAGGTTTACATAGGTTAACTTGAACTAACAATGAAATACTTAAGCATGTATTAATCTTAGTTAATGTTAATTTCAACATTTACTAATACATTATCAAATCAAAGGTTGTATGTGTTAGTATATTTCGTGGACAAGTAGGCTGTAGCTATTTTGTAACTAACTTTAACAAAGATTAATAAACACTTTTAACAAATGTATTGCTCATTATCAGTTAATGTTAGTTAATGCACTATATGAGACCTTATTGTAAAGTGTTAGCCATTAAAGTAGAAATACATTTTGCCTATGAGAAGAAAACTCCTCTGTTGAAGAAATGAACAACAGGTCAATGTTTTTGTTATTTGTCATTAAGTATAATGTATTTATGATGTATTTTGTTTTGTAATTTTTGATAAAGCAGATAAATGTGCTTTCCCTGCCGCTTTGTGTACAGTGATTTGCTCATTTTTAAATGTTAATAAAGAGGAAAGCTCAGCATATATATAAATATATCCACAATTGATCTCTTCCTCCTGCTGTTTGAACTTCCTTTTTTATGTCAGATGCAGTTTTTTTTTTTTATGATGACAGTAACAGTTTTGTGTGATGTTAAAATAGTTTCAGAAGGTCTGCATGGTGCATCTCTCCAAGAGAATGATGACAAATGTCTGAGATGAAGGTGGCCCCATTGATTGAGGTACATCCTGCACAGTTGTAGCCTGCATGTTCGCCTGTGTGTAAATTCATTGCCTCTTGTAATTTTTCTGTGGTTGTCTTACGTTTGCTTACTTCCTCAGTGCATGAAGATTGTGGGTATGATGACAGTACTGCTTTGCTATTTCTTTACAGTCTGACAAGACATGCTGGATGTAATAACCTCAAAATAACTTGGTTTGGTCACAAGAAATCTGCAGGCAAGCCGAGGGGCAAGATTCAACGTGTTTGGAAGTGTAAAAAAAAGAAGAATCAGATCAGTAGAGGAAGGAGGAAGTAAAGAGAAGAAGAGGGGCTGACTGGAAAGAATGTACTCTTAGAATTCACTGTGTGTTTTGTGTTTGTTTGTTTGTTTGTGTGTGTGTGTGTGTGCGTATGAACGAGAGAATGTGTGCAAGAGTGTCTCTGTGTGTGTAACCTTTTCTCTAAAATTGAAGAAATGTCTCTGAGACTACCTCGCAACTGGGACTTCAGCACCTTCAGAGCTGAAACTGCCAAGATAGGTGAGTGACACTGCATGGTCAAAGGTCAAAGTCTTTTCCGTGTTTTAGGAATTTCACTTGGCCAGGTGCGTCGATTTTTGTGTGATCCTTTGTATTCATTGACACAACAGGCCTCCTGTCATATAGGAACTAGAGGTTTGATCTACACTGGCTCATGTAATGTGTGACTTATTTTATGAGAAATGTAATTGACTGGGCCGTGATGGCCAGATGTGTTTAGTGTAACTTGGAGGAGGGATTTTACAGTATCTGTAAATCACAGACATAAGTGGCATAGTGATTGTTGAGCGTTCATCCTGAGGCTATATAATTCTCTTAAGCACTTCTAATCTGCTACACGAATGTGTTTCCTTGTAATTCCGTTGAATGCCTGAACCGTCTTTTGATTTGTTGGATATTTTGATATGTTGTGACAAGATCTTTTCTAGTACTTGACTGACTAGTAGGCTACTTTACTTTACTAATACTTTACTACTACTACTTTAGTGATTTGACTAAATGTTCTCATTAATCTCCAGGCTGTTTAACATTTCTCACTAAAAGTTAAAGCATGTTTTCCGTCAGCTTTATGGCACAATCAAGTATAAAACGAGGCAGTTTTATGGTTGTGGTGACTTGTGGCATTTCTGGTCTTGGCTCTGTCTGCTGGAGATGCAAAGCATTCGTGATTTCCTCTGTTTAATCTTCATGCTGCAGGCAGGAAGACACTGCGACACTGTCTTTTGTCTCAGAAACATGCTCGTTCTCAGCTCAAAATGTCACAATGCTATTAGATGCTAGGTAATTATCTATTACGCAGCACATCACAAGGTCTTTTGGTTAACATTCTCTCAGCACTCCAGGCCAATTTATGAGAGCGAGGGTTTCTTGCGCTGTGATAGTTTTCTTTACATCGGTGGCTTTACACTTTTGTTGTTACTGTATTGTAACTTGATATTAAGCAGAAATGTTTTAAGCAACTTATAGTACAGCTTTACTTTTTAAAGTCAAGAAAAACAGTGTTCTCAACTAGACTCACAACACAATGTATTGGTACCATATTACCATTTATAGGCTGGTATTTTTATTTCATTATTATTTTATTTTTGTATCAGTCGCTATTTTATATCAGTTGTTGTTGGATATTTCAATGTGCATGCTTGTTTCCCATATAACGTTAAACAATTAACAATATTAATTACATTTATAATTATATTAATACGATTTAATCATTAAAAATTATCTCAAAATGAAAAGCTATCTTTCATAGTGAATATACATAAATATATATGTTTATAGTTTAAATAATAATAATTATATATATATATGTGTGTGTGTGTATATAAACTATTTAGTATCAGCCATTTATCAGTTACTAGCCATAACATAAACAATACATTTTCATATTGTATTATTGTACTTATGTATTTGCAACCATTTTTTTAACATGATGTATTAGTGATGTATTAGATATTTAATGAAAAAAGGCAGGACTCGACTTTATCCATCCGGAATTGGTAGGATGGTGAGGGGGGAAAACTTGGAGGATAGTGATGTCAGATTATGTAATAATAAGATCCTTTTATGAAAGATTATATATTTTTTAATTGGAATAATACATTGATTAATTATTATTTAGAATGTGTATTTTAGTTTAATGTTGATTTTAGCTGCTAGACTGTTACTGTTGCGTTCATTAAACAAAAATGATGCATCTCAGCCAGAGAAGATAGAACATTTTAGTATCTGCAGAGCTGCTGAATGTGAATGATCAACATTCCCTTTTCAATAATGTCACACACTTAAGCCTGACGCAGAACAGCTCGGCCTGACGCAAACTGCTTCTTGCATCTCTGCTATGATCTCCTTGGTAATTCATGGGGAGTTTCAACCTACTCTCTTCCCTTCCCCACCATAAAAGCTCCCCTGATCCCAGCGTGTGTCATAGAAATGGGTGAGGTCAATGTGTGTGGGCCCGTGGTCCAGGAGAAAGAACAGAATTCCGTGCTCTCCATCAGGCAAGATCTTCTATAAATATACCAAAGAAACTGACGTTAAGTGGGGATCTTTCAAAAACTCTACTTCCTGTAGCTGATGAGCTTGTAACTTCCTGTTTATCTTAGTTCTCTCTCTTCTGCCCTTTCCTCTGATCTCAGTGGGTTATAGCGAATTTGACTACAAAAGCTCCAAGCTGCTCAAATCATTGACACCATCTCTTGTCAATTAGATGAAGGCTGATTGGTTGCAATTTAGAAATGTATTTATTGTAGAAGCTTTCTTATCTAAGAGATTCACATGAAGTCAAGTGTTTTGTGGCTTCACTAAGCAGCTTTCACTATGATGAACGCTGATTGCGATGCTTGCATCGTTTTCTTATTTTTTACTACCCTGAACATCTCAGTTTTGCTTATCTCTCAATCACAATGGTCTCTACCCCACCATCCCTTTGCTATGGGCTATCCCGTCAGAAAGCTAAATCGCAAATAGGAAGTATTTATTCTTTTAGTTGTCTCTTCCAGACACCTATGGTCTTAAATGGAGCAAAAATGTTTTTCGTTTTTTTTCGAGAAAGTGTTCTGTTCTTAAAGGTGCACTATGTAAAAAATTTTCAGTAAAATATCCAAACTAGGCCAGTGTTATATATTTTGTTCAGTTGAGTACTTACAATATCCCAAATGTTTCCAACTATTTGTAAATCGTGAGAAAATTGCTATTTTAACCAAGGAACCAGGAGGTGTGAGGAAGTCACCTGTCAATTGCGTCCTATCTGCGTTACCCTCGGTTTCCTGTTTTATTTTGCAGAAATGCTTTACTTTTACTGCAGTGTGCAACAAGTGTCATAGCAGCCGCCAAGCGAACGCACAGAGTAACGTCATAACATAATTTTCAACACACTCAGACAGGGCCTGAAATTAACTTTTTTGACCACCAGCCACTTTTACCAAGCCCTTTCACATGCTTCTCTGAATTTTTTTGTGTGTTGTAAATATAATTTATTCTGAAGAAATATTCTCAACAATCAGTGTTCAATCAGCTTTGACATATTTAAATATTTTTACCTTTTATAAAGGGCATTTTTACGATAATCTTATTAAATATAGGCTAGGCTTTCAGTTTATATTCTTAAATTTGATCTATAAATTAAATTAGAATAATAAGACACTGTAGGGCTGTTACCAATCAAATTAAATAATTTACACTGAAAAATTGCAACTGCATTAAAAAAGTTATGAGACTGTTTTAAATATTTTTGAATATACAAATAAGAAAAGTTGGAAAGAATGTTTAAACATAAAAGTAAACCGCCAGTAGGTGGCGGCAGGTGAACGTCTGAATGAGTGAGTCATTGAGTCGATTCATTCAAATGGCTGATTCATTTAAGAATGAGGCAGTCGTTTATGAATAGGTCATTGAATCTTTGATACAAATGATTCGTTCAAAGCGCTGAATCATTCAGTAACACTGTTGCTGTGAGATGCGTTATAGCGGCGCTCATTTGTTGTGATTTCTCCTCGTGAGCGTCAACAGCGCAACATTGTTACCGTCAGTTTATTATACATTACATTAGGCTATATATTATTATCCACTATCGATCGCCACTTACACTAAATTAATGCAGAATCATTCTTGCATTTTGGTGATTCCCTAGTTGTTTTTAATCTGATAATCTGTCTTTAATCTTTAATCTGTCTAGTAAAATTCTCCCTTCAAAAATCCACTAGTCCCACAAACATTGTTCTTTAACTTGTAAGAATACACATTTAAGTGGTGTCAAGTTATTAACTAAATCAATATAAATAATAATAACTCATAATATACATTTTTAAAAATCTTTTTATTCATTGATGTCCCGTGTCACAGACAGTCATACCCCATAGCTCGTATGTAAACACATCACACGCGGCTGTGTTGATGGATGATTTAGTCACGTTCGTGAACCGTTAAACATAACTAAATTAATATTATTATTATTACTAGTAAAATTACCGCGCACCGGACATTTTCTCACCGCTTCCCAACTTCCAACATGCACACGCACACGCACACACATCTGTGCAACTCTCATTGTACTAGCCTACATCAGCGTTGCATTATTATCTCGTCCCATCTCACCAACAGTTTAATACTCGCACGTCCAAACGTAGTCAGAGAAGGGCCTCATCTACTTTCCGATCGCATGAACGTTCCGAAACAGCAGTCACATCCTCTCAAACTGTCCAATGAATTCTCATTGGCTACCAATGTGGCAGGTAGATTGCCAGTGTTTCCCGCCAATTGCAAAATTCACACGCATTTGGTGCGTGGTCGGGTGTTAATTTCAGGCCCTGCACTCCGATGTATCTAATATGATAAACAGAGCTGCGTTACCTCATACTCATGATAACAGTCCCGCTGCTCGTGAGATGTGGGTTCCGCTCTTCTTATTAACAATCGCTTCAGCGGCCTTGCTCAGCTCCCACAACACTCGGTCCTGCTCTGCTTCATACTATAACTCATACGCATCCCGAGTCCTATCCCAATTATTTTCCACTGGTTGTGAGGTGAAGACCACATGTCCCAAGATGATGGCGTCATCAAACTACGCCTTTGTTTTGAATAGGCAACCTCTAGTGGATGGAAAAGTTACATAGTGCAGCTTTAAGTTTACAAAGATACTTGCAATATGAGTCTGCAATCAAAATCCAGTATTTAAATAAGAAAAACTAAAATATTCTCCTGCTGAAAAACAACAACAATAATAACCCTGTTTTGCTGGTCTTCACTGATTTAAGTTTGAGCTGGTTTGGCTTGGCAGCCATCTGATCTCCGAACCTGACCAGTGGAGATGTATCCAAAACCGCTCTAAAAGCCAGCAGACCAGTTTGACCTGGCTTGGAAACCTACTAAAACCAGATATTTATTTCAGTAGGGTTATTTAGATTGAGCCATGTCCATATATATCGTAATGCTCTGTAGCCTACTCGTATGTATGTAATTTTTATTTCTCCTAAAAATGTTAGCAGAAGGTTGATTCTTGAGTGAAACATAACTGAGAACTTCATTAGGTCTCGCAAGTTATAAAAGGGCAATCTCTGAACAATAAAATGTTCCACTTTGATGTTTCAGTTCTCAAAACCCATGTGGGAAGGAGTCAAAATCCAATAATACCCTTTAGACCTACTGTATTGCACAGTAACATCGAAAGTGCATGGTATTGTTCCGGGCAGAGCGGTCCTTTGCATTTGTGATGGTCCTAAAGTCACAGCAGGACATTTTCTTCAGCACTACAGGAAAATCGCAACCTGTCTGCAAATGTTTGTTATGTAGGAAGCTGCTGGGTTCTGACCGTTACCACTGACATCACCACACTACATGCACAGTGTTTTCATGGGATAAAAATAGAGTCACTAAAATATTTCAGTCAAAAGGTGACTTGACTTTCTGCACGTCTCGGACTCATCTGCGTACTTGTGTCTTATTCTCTGCCTTCTTGTTGTCGGTTTCCACTCAGCACGCTCCAAGAGTGTTGTGCCAGGGGAAGGGAGCCCTGGATCTACTCACACTGGTTTTAAGAAACCAATGGAGAAACCACTGAAAAAAGGCTGGCTTAAGAAGCAGAGATCCATCGTGAAAAACTGGCAGCTGCGCTTCTTTGTGCTGAGAGGAAACGTTCTCACATACCATAAGGACGACAGAGAGAATGCTGTCCAGGTAGGAGACATACACGCATGAGTGATTGAAACAGTGAGATCTATTATTTATTATTATGGCTTATTATTTTGTAATGAATATTTTATTTCTACATATTTTTTAATTGTATGTAATGTAGGCTATGTTTTTTTTTTTATGCAATGCCATTCCTGTCAGTCAAACAACGAAACAAAAATATAAAATCAATGTTAACCTTTTGATTGAAAGTTCAGTTGAAAAATTAGGTTCAAATTATATCTTGATTTCCCGATTTTCAGTGTGTCTTAAACTTTTGAGTTTCAATATGTCCTCAAAATATTGCTAAATTGATATTCACAGCAAATAACATAATGAAACATTTTGAAGCTTAAATAATATATTTTTATTTAAACTTATGTATTTGTATTATGACATTTATTATTGTTATACTTATTTATAATATTATATACGACTCAGATTTAATCAGACATAACTGTAACTATTCCCTCTTTTTGATCCCAGGGAACCATACCTTTGTTCTCGTGTCAAGTTAATGAGCTGCCATCAAATACAGATGATAAATTCCTGTTTGAGATTATCCCAGGTGAGTTTGTTCGTTTTTAATTATAATTATCTATACTTCTGTAGCACTGTGTCACAGGCCTGTTATCTATGATCCCAAATGTTATAATATCTCATGGGCTACTATATATGTTGAAAGGCAATATCGTACAGTTGTTGTGTCCCTGATGCCGCAGGTTGCAGTACAGATCGGGAGCGAGATGCCTATGTTCTCATGGCGACCAGTCAGAGCGAGATGGAAGAGTGGGTGCGCTCCATCCGCAAGGCCATTGGATCACGGACCAATGGAGGTATCTACTGTTCGTCATAAAAAATAAACCATATATATTTGTCTATACGTTTTATGATAGATTGAGGAGGTTCTAAAGGGTACTTTTTTTAATTTGCTGCCAGGACATTATCTGTTACATTTACAGACATTTCTTTTATCCCTAAAACATAACATAATACAGAACACAGAAATCAATACAAAAAATTCCTTCATATTAACCTAGTACATTGGGCCCTATTTTTATGGACTCTTTTCTGAATGCATGGTGGTGTAAACTAGTGGTTAAAGGTTTCAATTGGTAACCCTGATGAACAACTAGGGTTGATGTGTTTAGGTTGTTTCAGAGGGACTGTCCCTATAGTAAGTCCTAGTAAAAAATTACACATTATTCACTTCGGATGAAGGGATTAACTAAATGACTGATTGAATCTAGCAGAGACAGTTCACTCGTATATACATTGTATATGAATGGTATGAATGGCACAATAGCTGGACCAGCCTAAAATGTAATTTTTTAATGATTTCAGCTTAAATGGTTAGTTCACTCAAAAAAGGAAAATTCTGTCTCGCCCTTATGCCGTTCCAAACCCGCAAGACTTTCATTCATCTTTTCATTGATCTTCGGAACACAAATGAAGATCTTTTTTGATGAAATCCGAGAGCTTTCTGTGTTCTCCATTGACAGCTACGCAACTGACCAAATTTTTGTCCAAATTTTCTGAAGAGTCTTTCAGAACTCACTTTATATGATGAACAGATTGAATTTTATTTTTTAATTATATTTTTTATTTTATTCACATATAAATATTGATCAGCAAACATAAACAGAAACTCAGCCGATTATGCTTGACATGCGAGAACAAACCTCTTGCGGCAGCTCAAACGTGCTGCGTAACACAAGAATGAACCTCATTGTTTCTTGAGGAAGCTCAACAATACTGCGTAATGGTTCCTCATTGGTTCTCGCATGCCAAGCGAACATGCTTGAGTTTCCATTTAGCACAATTGATGTGTGAGATGTCGAATGTTTATACGTGAATAAAAGACTCTCCAGAAAATGTGGACTAAACAGCTCAATTCATTTGGATTAGAAGCGCCAAAGTGGTAGTTGCATAGCTGTCAACAGAGGGACAGAAAGCTCTCAGATTTCTTCAAAAATATCTTTATTTGTGTTCCAAATATGAACAAAAGTCTTACGGGTTTGGAATGACATGAGGTTAAGTAATTAATGACATTTTATTTTTGGGGGGTGATTCAGATTTTTTTGGGGGTGAACTATCCCTTTAACAAACACAATGTATGATCATTTGCCTCTTGTTTACCACAACTTGTCTCTGTGTCTAATGTATAATGTTCAAAGGGTGTTCTATTCATAACGGTATGAATCTAATATGCAATAAAATAGTTATATTTCTCTCTTCAAAGTATTTGGAAAGAGCCTTCCAGACATCATGGTATATGAGAAGAAATTTGGGTCTCGACTGGTGCCCATCCTGGTGGAGAAGTGCGCTGAATTCATCAGAGAGTATGGTTTGATTGAGGAGGGCATCTTTCGCCTGCCAGGACAGGACAACCAGGTCAAGCAGTTCAGAGAGGCCTTTGACGCTGGAGAGAGACCCTCTTTCCCCAGGTAAAGTTTTACATGTCTAGATCTGTGCAAAATGGCTCAGTCAGGGATGGTGTAGTAGTGAGCTGATTTGAATAAAGCATATGTTTACAAAATGGTATTATGATGGTACCATAGTGCAAATGGTATGCAGTGGTATCACTAATACACTGTATATAACCAGGGGCGCCTTAAAGTGATAGTTTACCCCGAAATGAAAATGAAGCCATCTTTCACTCTAATAAATGCTGGGTTAAAAACAACCCAAGTTGGGTTGAAAATGGACTAACCCAGTAATTGTGTTGTTTTAACCCAGCGAATAGGTTGTTTTAAGCAAACATTTAACCCAACTGCTGGGTTAAAATAATCCAATTGCTGGGTTAGTCCATTTTCAACTCAACTTGGGTTGTTTTTAACACAGCATTTTTTAGAGTGTTTACTCTCCCTGCTGTTGTTCTAATGCCCTATGTCCTTCTGTCTTTTTTGGACCTCAAAAGCAAAAAACAAAAAAAGATAGGCCTGCACGCGCTCCTTCCTATAATGGCAGTGAATAGTGACCAGGCTAAAACATTACAAAAATTATACAAAAGTATCACGTGATGATACAGTGAGAGGGACTATAAGATTTTGCGAGAAAGAAACCGTATTATTCAGCCAAAACACTGAGCTCGGCCGTTACTCTGCGCATGCGCGTTCCTGTGATGAGTGCGAGCCGTCTACTAATACTAGGTGTAAGTGCAACGTTATTTATAGTCAACAGAATATGTTAAAGGGACCATCAAAATAAAGTGAAACCAAAAAGCTTACTGACCCCAAACTTGTGAATGATGGCGTTTATGTCAAAAAACAAAAACAACTGATTTTATTTATTTTGTTTGTAATAACACCAGGTTACTCGTTTCTGCTGTTTGATGAAATTTTAATTATAAAAATCTAATAATTAAATACATCCAACAATAAGTCCAACAATCGAGAAATAACCATCATCTACTAAAAGTTTTCCTTTTAATGTTTTTTTATACCGTGTCAGATGACAATTGGTTTCCAGACTTCTATTTTTGCAATGTTCTTTAAAGTATGCAGGCGAATGGGGCTTTTATGTGGATAACCACACTCTGCATGACCATTTATGGTGAAACAAGGCACTATAGTCTTCACAGCCTTTTTGAGGAAGTTGCATAGGTAAAGGGTTTGACCCAGAAAGTTTTAACTAGATCTGAACGAGCGAGCGAGAGAGAGAGAGAGCGAGAGGATGTGCAAAAGCATGAGAGTCAGAGAAAGAGTGATACAATAGCACAGTATTTCAGAGGAACCTGGCACACATCGATGATCTGCGGCTGAGCCACATCCTGTCCTGACTAACAGAGATCTTGCCATTCAACACGCACATATCCATTTGACAAGCAACTTTTTACACTTTCTAAAGCATGAACAAGATTAGTAGACTAATGGCCGAATGTCAAACTTTGTTTATAACTCCCTGCAGCGACACTGATGTCCACACGGTGGGGTCCTTACTCAAGTTGTACCTCAGAGAGCTTCCTGAACCTGTTGTGCCATGGACTCAGTATCAGGACTTCCTTGACAGCACTCTGATGCTGGACGCCACCACTGCAGCTGTGAGAATCACATTCACAAAGACAGTATATCAGATGAGTAAGGATTCTTTGAATAACTGCAGTCTGATCAATTGCAGGGCAGAGAAAAGCTGGAGAAGCAAATCAGCCTTCTGCCGAAAGTGAACTACAACCTCCTTAGTTACGTCTGCAGGTACTGTATAAGTCACTATAAGAGCATGAAAACAGACCAGACACAGATAACAGCAAAAAGCTGTCAAATGCTGACATATATCAATATTTGTTCTTGCAGATTCCTTTTTGAAGTCCAACAAAACTCGAAGGTGAATAAGATGAGTGTTGAGAATCTGGCCACGGTGATGGGTGTGAACCTGTTCAAACCGCAAGTGGAGGATGCCATCAGTATGATGAAGGGTCAGTTATCTTCCTAAGACGGATATAAAACTATATTGTTGTTAAAATAACCCATTAGGAAATCAAATATATGATGAATATACAGCTTTGGGGAAAGAAATGAGCAGTTTCTTTGAATTAATTATTTATATGTATCTGTATAATTAACATTTTATTCTACAAACTACTGACAACATTTCTTCCAAATTAAACAGAAATCTAGACGCACCCTAGCGGCAGAAAATTTATTTTGCCGCGAGTGTAGTCTAGCAACTCTCGGTTGACCTGAGAGCTGGAAAAACCAAACTCTGGTCAGGCAAATCACATCCTGTATAGAGTCGGTGGGTGGGCATAACATAATGACGGCACGTCACGGCAGAGTTGCGGAAGTTCTGCGTGCTACTCGTAAACAAAGCTGACGAACAGCGGTCTTTTGAATCGGCTTTGGCCGTGACTCTGGAAGACTTGGAGTTAAGCTTTTCTTTGAGAAAAGAACAGCACTGAAGTCATTCTTAAGAAAAGAAGATATGTTCGAAGTTTTTCCCACCAAATATGGCGAAAGTCTATCAACTAACGTTAGCTCGGCTTCACCTTCTTCTTTGCTCTGGTTGGTTGTGGCTCTCATGGTGCTATCCAATTGCGTGCAGAGGGAATTTGAAAGATAACCGTTTATCCCGCCCCTCGGATTGAGCCCTGTCAATGGTGAGTTTCCAGACCCAACATCTTGATGTGGGTCTGACTTGTCAGGCTACATGGCATCTTTTTTTCCGTTATTTTGACCAGTTGTCATTTTCTGCAAATAAACGCTCTAAATGACAATATTTGGAAGAAATGTTGTCAGTCGTTTGTAGAATAAATACAAAATAATATGTATAATTGATTTATTTTTAAAAAGTATTTCTTTTCTGGGAAAATTTAACCTAAAATATTGATCACTTCTTGCTCCAATTTTTAGTATTTTTGTCCAATAAAAAGCTCTTTTGAAAGAGAATGTCTGGGTTCCTAAAACCACCTGCCACCAACTAGCAAAAGCAAGAAGCACATCATTGGCTGAATTCAGAATGGCATGATAGCATACAGTTGGGTGATACGTTTTAATATTAAAGCCTATTGCCTAAAAAGTATTTTGTTTTAACGAGATTTGTTAACGCTGGAAATGTGTGGGGTTTTTAACCTGAACTGCAATGAGTAAGAATGAGATATCAAGTATGGGGTTATTGTTTAACACATTGTAGTGGTAATGATCCGTGTTCTCATCTCTTGCACATGTACACAGGAACTCCCATGATACAGAAGGTAATGACGGTTATGATCAGACACCATGAGTTGCTTTTCCCACCCTCCAAAGATATGCAGCCATCTCCTCTTCCCAGCAAGAAAAACAAAAGCAAGAAGACCAGTAACCCTCGTAGTTTTGTGGGCTGGGAGTCTGCAGAGGTACCGATCACATTATTTAACAGCTTCCACATACACTGCCCGGCCAAATAAAGTCACTGTTTGGATTTAAATAGGCAAATGCTAAGAGTCTATGACAAGATCTTGACCAAAAAATGATGCACCTCTTGATGGAAATAAATGTTGTGGTGTTATTTCCATCAAGAGGTGCAGCAATTTTTGGTCAAGGTCTTGTATTGACAATGCAAGAGTCAAGCACTCTGTAAAGTTTCTTCCAGCTACTTACATCCCTGCTACTTTCAATTGATTTAAGAGGTGCCAATTCATATGTGAAAATGATTCTTTATGCTCCCTCCCAACCACCCTTTCACAATGTTTGGTAATCTGATGAATTTTGACATTGTCATCCTGGAATATGGCCATGATGTGTCTTCCTCGATGGTTGTTTAAGAAATGAAAACTACACACTCCATCAATTTGGGTTGGAGAACTGTGGCCAAACATATACCATGCTTGAAATGGGTTTTTTTTTGCCGTCATTATTCCAGTCTTCAGTGTCACATGATGTTTCAGAAATCATACTAATATGCTGATTTGGTTTTTATAGTTTTTGTTTTTGATGAATAGGAAGTACAAAGTGGTATCGCACAGAGCGCTAGTGTTTAAAAATACACTAAATATAATCTAAACATAAAATTGTCTTTATGCTTGGACATTTAAGGGAATTTCAAAATGTTTAAATATTTAATTATTTTCACATTTTCTTCATAACTTTTAAGCATTTAAATGTTATATAATTTATAATGTAATTTATTTAAAAATAAATAAATAAAAATAAATAAAAAAAAAGCCATAAAAATGGCTGGAAAAGTGTTTTGTTTGTAGGCATGAAATTGACAATTTAGTCATATTTAAGGAAACTTAAATATGACTAAGAACTTTGTTCTTCAAAGTTACACTTTTTTTTAGCTTTCACAACGTTACTTTCACACCTGCGCCTCTTAACTGATCGTACCAATCTTTTCTCATAGTGTGAGGTGTCCTCCCTGTCTGAATCTCCGGAAGAAGAGGAAGTAGACACACCTGAGGAAGAGAAGAGGGACGTGTGGTCATCTAAAGCAGGATCAGAAGACGCACCTCTTTCTCCTTCCTCTTCATTGTCGCCCACGACAGACACGTGGCCAGACAGCCCCAGAAAGAGGACGCAAACTCTACCCAGCTTGGGCTGTCCGGCAGTGGGAAGAACAGGCCGTGAGCCTGGTTGGGAACGCTGGAGCAGGTTCCAGGAGAGCTTTAACGAGAATGACGAGAAAACATTCTCAGAGGACATCTTTAAGTTACTCGATCTGCAGAAAGTGACACTATTTTCTGGAGAGCAGAAAAGCGAAAAGAAAAAAGTGGAAGAACAAACGGACTCAGAGAACACAGGCTTGTATAAGACAGGTAGTGATGTTGAAGTCAAGCAGATAGATGCTCCAAAAACAGAGATACAGAGCACAGCCCCTGTGCCCAAACCTCAGCCAAGAATCGAGGTAAGTGTGCCGGCTTTGAGCAGAGAGAAACCAGCAGCACCTGCAGGACATTCAGCACCGTCTTTACAGAAAAGCAACGCAGCACAGCCAGAAAACACAGACTCAACGAACATTGTCAACAGGTATAGCACAATACATACCTGTGTTAATTATTTGCCTCGCAGTATTAAGCAGTGTTTGCTAAGGGTCAAGGATTTGAACAAACATCCTTCAGACATATATGTTTGCAAGCCAGATAATAAAACATATAAAAAATCCATTATGATTACAAGCCACATCTACAGTAAAACTCAATATTGTGAAATATTATTACAATTTAAAGGCACAATATGTAATTTTCACCGCTAGAGGTCGCTTATTCAAAACAAAGGCATGGCTTGATGACGGCATGAGTCCTAAAGGAAATAAATCATGATCACGAATGAGTGAATATATTAAAGTTTTATTAACGTTACGGTGGTATGAAGCAGGGCAGGCCGAGAGCCATAGGAAAGGAACGAGGCCACTGGAGCGAATACTAATGAGAGAGACCTGAGATTTTATTGGCTCCGCTCTTTTCGTTGCATATGAGGGGTAACACAGCACTGTTTTTCATGGTTAAACAATCATACTAAATGCATTTGAGTGTGTTAAAAGTTATAACGTTACTCAATGGCTATATAATATATTTTTACAATATATTATATGATGAAGAAATGATTATGCTATGTTAGCCACTTGACAATATAGTGTTGTCTCATGGTAAAAACATGGTAATGGTAAATCAAGAAATCAAGCTATTCAAATAATAAGACTAACCATGTTGCACTATATAACATTGATTCATTTTCTGTTGATAAATGTAAAATAATAAAAAAGTAAAACTGGGTATCGAGGGTAGCGTGGATATGATGTCATTGATAGGCGCAACTATGACCCGGTCCATCACACTTGTTAAAATAGCTGATTTCTCTAGATTTAAAGTCCCAGCGAACCGGAAGTTGCAACTGATTTTATTTCAGTGCTGTGACGTATTTTCCAAGTGAAACGGAATATTGAATAGAGGGCAGGGTTTTACTTCAGCGCTCCTCCTCTCCATCTCTCGCTCATAGCAGACTAACGGTTGGAGGAGAGTGGTTAAGGATATTCAAACCCAAGCCGCCACACAGTCGTAATCGGAAAGGGAACGCCATTCCAGACCGGAAGTTACTTTTCAGATTTTGATTAAAGATTACCACGGCAAACAATGTTTTTCTGTGAATTAACTAGCACGGATTAATTGTTCACCCTAAGACCTGTAATGTGGGCTAACAAAGTAAATAAGATCGATTTTGATTTCATGAGGACTTTAAACATTGTTGGAAATGTTTTGGATGATGTAAATACACAGGTCAACAAAACATTGTTCTAGTGGTTTTTGGACATTTAATCTAAAAATCTAAAATATTGTGCCTTTAAAATATCTGTTTTCTTTTAATATATTTTAAAATGTAATTTATTCTTATAAGAGAAAAGCTGAATTTCCCTTCAGAATAATTCTAATATGCTGATTTGGAACAATTTGTATCATTATCAATGTTGATAATATGTATATTGTGTGTGTTTCTTTGTGCCTAGTCTCCAGCAGAAGAACAAAGAGCTGAGCGCTACAGTGGCAGAGTTGCAGGCAGCATTAGAGGCAGAGCAGCGCCGCAAAGCTGCATTAGAAATCTTACTGCGCAACGCAGAGCGCAGCAGGGACGAAGCTCTCACGCGCAACGAGCAGCTGAACAGAGAGATTCAGGAGTTCCTCAACAGACCGACTGCTGGGCCATCTTAGTGACACCAATCAAACGAACAAATTTCAAGCTTACTCCTGGCTATCTTCTCACAGGAGTACAAGATGAGCAATCTGGACTACTCCATTGTGTTTTACACCTTGAACTGCTCTGAATAATGTCTACACAGTAAGACCAGTGGTAATGTCCATCTCAGTTTCTGTTCATGATTTGACAGAAGTCGAACCGCTACAGTGTCTGACACCTTATGTACAGAAATGACAGATTTGATCTAGTTATTCACGTTCACACTGGGATTGTGATCTGTAAAAAGACAAGATTTGAACTTTGAAGTGATGCAGTATCGGACTAAACAGTTTAGAGGTTTATTAAGACTATTTAATTATTTCTGTTGAAATATTCATAGTATTTTCTAATGGATCTCAAACAATAGCTCTCTATCAAGCTGGTCAGATTTGGTTTTAGAGAGGTTTTTGGCAACATCTTAAATTCATTATCCAGCTAACAGGGAATGTTATCAGAACTTTCTAACATTTTAGAACAAGGTTCTCTCAAAGTTATGAACAAACATTCTTAGTAACATTAATAGAAGGTCTGTTCAAAGTTATCTGGCTTTTAAGAACGCTATCAAAACATTAGCACAAAAGTGTTTTTAATTTACATTTCTGGAAAATTGCAGTTGGATGTTAGTCTGTTTTTTTTAATTGTTACTTATTTTAATGGTGGTTCTGAGAATACTCAAAAGTAGCATTCTCATAAAGCTTGAAAAATTATAAAATATAGAAAACACTCCCTTAATGTTTACTCCTAACGTAACCAAGATTAAAAAAAAAACATTTACAAAAACTGGACGTTTTGAACTTTCTAAGAAAAAAAACTAAAACATTCAGAAACAAAGTTTTCATAACTTAATTTAAGCATTAGTAACAAGCTCTTAGAACATATTCTTGTTAGCTGGGTAAGGCCATAAAGGCATCTTTGGTTTAAGCTAAGGGAGAAGTCTTGTCCACCTTTAACTATTAATAATAAATGAAAGAACTATTATGGCAGAGTTTTAAAATGTTTATTATTTATGTGATTGCTAGACTGTGTTAAAGTCTGTGAACAATTTGGTGAAAAGGACAAAAAAGCACCAAATGTGGATTACTGTCAGTAAATAAACAGTTTTATCTGGCTTTTCTTTCCTACACCTTCACTTCTGTTGTCTGGTTGCAGTCAGAATGAGATAGTGTGTCAGAGGAGATAAAATGTGACAGAGTGTGAGAGAGAAATGAGAAGAATGCTTTCAGATCAGAATGTGTGTTTTAAAGGAAGGGGTAAAAAGACACTAGGCATTACGTAAGGAAGAGGAGGCCAGATAGCATTGTGTCTGTCAGCTGTCATAATTAAATGATAGGGAAGGAATTTCCTATTTCCGACTGGATTATACAGACAATGTGCTGCTCAAAATCAACAAAAAGCTGATTATATGAATATATGTTCAGTCATTCATGTGGTAGATTCCAGTTTGTTCTGTGAGGATTTTCAATGGCCATTTCCAGATGTTTCTCTTGTACACTTAGGCCTATACAGTAAATTGATTCCATGATGACAATAGTTTCAAAGATAAACAACACTGTGATCAAGTGTAAGATAATCTTAAAAGGAAGAGAGCGAGGGTGAGCATTTACAGCATGTGACACCATGGGTCAAAATTTGGTTGCATGGGGTGATTGGCACAAATATCGATTTCGATCTTGATTCAGTATCAATTCATATGTATATAGCCTACTGTACATATAAGGAAATGATTGGTAACCCTGCTTTTGAAACCAAGTCTAAGCAGTTTTAAAATTTTTACAGATAAATATATATATTTTTAAATAAGACAGATGTACCGTGGCTTGACAGTAGTTCAGATGTGTGGCTTTTACAAGAACAAGTTTTTTTTCAAGCGATTTCGTCAGTTTTCGTGTGACACAACTACATGGCGGTTTATTATTTACACAGCTTTACAGCGAAACTCACTAGTATGTTTTTGAAAAGGCTGACTCATTCTAGGGATTTTGAAAAATACTTGTTTAAAATCTTTATTGACTGACTTTCCAGTACTTTGTGGTTTACATTTCGGACAGTTTAGCATTGTGTGATTAATTTACAACAAAAGAAAAGAAAACAATGCATTTATCTCCGAAAGCACACTGATGCAAGGTAGGAAGGCATCTAGGCACATCCGAATCCAATGTTAGCTTAAGTTCTTGTTTCATGATGCCTTCATCTGATCGATTTTTGAAGGCAGCATAGATGTATCCATAGATGTATCCTTCGCTGCCTTAGATATCCCACAATCCTGTGCATTCCATTCAGTGGCAGTTGAGCTGGAAAAAGAAAGGTGGCGTCTGAAAGTTGCGATTGCTGGTCAATTTGTGTGTAAATGTACGTTTTTGACCAACGTTTTCCATTTCTGATTCCATTTCTAGCAAGAAATTATTACATTAAATATTTGTTTAGCTCTCACCAAAGCCTGCTCTATTTTGCTGTAGATTATTAAACTGTTACGCTGCTTCAGATGTATTTACGAAATCAGTTTTAAGGCAGTGAGGAAACAAGTCAGCTGCCTAAGTTTTCGGATGCAGCCCTGATGCACCCTTCAAATAAGCCAAATAAAGGACATGAAAGGAAGGCTGCCTTCCAAGGATCCTTCAAATTGAGGCCCTGTTCCAAATGGTACTTCTCATATGCACTTTCGGCCAAGCGGTGTTATGTGCAGACTCGTATGAAGACAATGAGCAGTGTTTAGGGTGCCATTTGGGACAGGCCTTGAGACGGCCTTTAACAGACCTTTATGACGTGGCAGCCTTGGAAGCAGCCTTCGAAAAGCACTGATCATTTAAAGCAGGAGTTTTCAAACTGGGGTCCGGGGTCCTCCAGAACATTTCGGAGAGTAAGCAAAATTGGTTAAAGTCTATCAAACATTCTAACGTTTCATTTTGAAATGTTTCTCTCCTTTCCTGCCGTATACATACTTTCCAGAACTGTATATGTTTGCTTTGTATCTTGAGTTTATTTCACTATAGTCCCCTTTATCTCGCTCACTGGGGTTGTAAGGCAGTATTCTTAACGCAGTACATAAGCTGCTTACATACATTTATTATGTTGCTTATACAAATAATTTTTAATTGAGAATGTTCTTCTTCATTTACATTTATGCATTTGGCAGACGCTTTTATCCAAAGCGACTTACTACAGGGACAATCCCCCTGGAGCAACATGGAGTACAGTGCCTTGCTCAAGGACACACTGGTGGTAACTGCTGGGATCGAACCAGCAACCTTCTGCGTATCAGTTCCATGGTTTAACCCACTGGACCACCAACTCCATCACCGGTTTATACATCCAACATTTAAGTTTGGAAACAATATGTTGTATTTATGTCACACTTACTATATATCTAACAGTTTAAATGTTTTTTCCATACATACAAATATATAGATGTTTTTTAGGAAGGGGGTCCCTCATAAAAGGTTCATCATATTTGGCGTTCCTTGGCATCATAAAGTGTGAAAACCCCTGATTTAAAGTACATTTTTATTATTTTGAGGGGTTTTTTTTGTTGGTATTTCGATAAATGTTGTTTTCACCTCAGCCTCAGTTATATACTTTTGTGTGTATTTTTAGTTTTTTATTTAGTATACAATACTGATGGCTTCAACAGATTTGGAATATAATGCACAAGTCGACAAATAGCTAGTCATACATTCCTTTTTGAAGCTTGACAGTCTGTATGCAAAAGAGGAGTGTGTACATTCTCCAAAAATAACAGCAGAGGGGTTTGGAACAACGTGGGTGAGTAAACAATTATATTTTTTTGATGAACTGTTCTTGTAACCATTTGGTTGGAACTCTCTAGATCAGTGGTTCTCAGCCAAGGGGCCACCTTTGTGAGGGACCCCCTTCCTAAAATCCATCTATTTTTATGTAAGAAAAAACATTTAAACTGTTAGTATGTGTGACATTATAAATACAACATATTACTTATAACATTATAAGCATAACATGTAACTTAAATTTGCTATACTTAATGTTTGATGTATAAACCTGAACATTTTCAATTAAAAATTATTTGTATAAGCAACACAATAAATGTATGCAAGCAGCGTACGTACTGCGTTAAGAATACTGCCTTACAACCCCAGTGAGCAAGATAAAGGGTCACTATAAAAATATAGTGAGAAAAACTCATTAGAAAGATACAAGGCAAACATATACAATTCTGGAAAGTATGTATAAGGCAAGTAAGAAGAGAAATATTTAGAAATGAAAAGTTAGAGTAGACTTTATCCATTTTTGCTTTTTCTTTTTATTCTCTGGAATTTTCTGGGGACCCCTTAGCACCTTCTGGAGGACCCCAGTCTGAAAACCCCTGCTATAACATATGATTTAAAATAAGCTAAAACAACTAATTATCAAGATATTTCTTATTTTAATTAATCCTTTCAATAACTCTTTTCTTCTGAAGCATTCCAACAGTCTAATTTTAAAAGTGTTGACAAAATCTTAAAACACAATGAATATACATTTTTATATGAATATTTTTCTAGTTATGCCAGCCAAGATCTGAAATAATTTAAATATAGTAAAAATATATTTAATATCCTCAATACTCATCCAATAAATCACAATGACTTGCAATGTCATGGGTTAAAAAGCGTGGGATCCCTGAAGGATGTAAAGGAAATAAAACTTTCATTACTTTAATTGTAATTATTTTAGTTAAATTTTTTATTTACAGTAACTATAGGAGTGTCCATTGATTAAACTAAGTTTTGAAATCAAAACTAAGGCTGATTCCGAAATCCCCTCTCTATAGGGGCATTATTTAATGGGACAGCCATTTGTGGTGTCCGAAACCATAGTGGACGTTATTGAGTGCACTCATTCAATCCCACATTGCACCATGTACACTCAATGGCTGTCCGAAATTCACTCGCACGTTTTCATTCACTCCTTCAAGTGAACTGTATTAGTGGACTAAAGTATAGGGAATAGGGAATGAGGGTTTAGGGGGCGATTTCAGATTCAGCCTAGGACTTAGGGGACCTTCAAATACTGTAATGGACAATGGGGGGCCTTGGAGTCAAAAAGGATTGCGAACCACTGCTCTTGCGCCAGTTTAGAGGGATCGGATAAGCGGAAACTGATCTTTGGGAAGTATTGGAAGTAGTTTAACTGACTGAAGCATTCCTCTGATAATTACCTCAATACAGTTTTGTCGGGTAGGGATATGCCACTGTATGAAGTCCCTTTATTGGGTACTTGACATCCTGAGCCTCTGGAGATTTTTTACTTAGGCTACAGAGTTGTGTCAGCCCCAAAAAACGGGTGATAAGGGCTTCCCTCCACTTCCGAATGAGCTGTTTGTTTTTGCCTGTGAGCGCAGAAGCTCTTCAGCAGGCACCCTGCTGCACACCCTACAGCTGATAAGCTGCTCCAGAAGTCAGTGGAAATACAAACAAAATATTCACATGCACGGAATCATAAGTATTAGCCTATGTGAGTGTGTGTTAGTGTTAGAAAAAGAGTTAAATTCGCCTGTCCACAGTTTTATTTCCCATAAGGAAATATTTCATTTCCAAGTACTGCAAACTCATTTCATCGTAACTGGTGCTTGTCAAATGCTTTCAAACCTCTCTGATAACAGCATTGTAGTGGCAAAAAGTGGTTGCTTTCAGTCTATCCTGAAACCTCTCACACCTCATTTCATTTCAATTTCCGCCACCACAGATATTTATCCTCTCTTGTTGAAAGATTGGAGGCGCTCTTCAGACGTTTGTCAAAAAGAAATGGTCAATGAACTTAGGTCCCAACACTCATAGGAAATCATAGGAAAAACAAATAAACACTAGGCCCAAAATCTGGCCTGGCTCATCCACCCAAACAAAGGAAGGGGCTTCTGCACGTATCAGAGCAATGTTTACAAAATCCTCATTAAGGAAAAGAAAGCAGATAACGGTGCACACACACGCACAGACACACACACACACACACACACACACACACACACACACACACACACACACACACACACACACACACACACACACACTGGGACACTATGAACACTAGAATTGCAGAGCTTCCTAGTTTGTAGATAAGGGACAGAGAGAGAGAAAGTAGGCAGAGCAAGAGTCAGAGAGAGAGAGAGAGAGAGAGAGAGAGAGAGAGAGAGAGAGAGAGAGAGAGAGAGAGGAAAAAACATTTGAAAAGAGATGCCACAGAGGGACATCACTTTCACGTAGTGAAACCACCCTCAAGCCCAAACTTTTCAGACATCAAAAGGTGAGAAGAAGAATAAATGCTCAGAGTTCAGGAATAGAGGCACTTTAATGCAGTGATCAGTGTGTGGCTACGTATAAAAACCAAAACAGCACAGGACGGCTCTACTTTCCTACATTCTACACTGCAGCAACAATTGAGTAGAGCACTTCAAATTAAGGGTATTTGTCTTTGGATCTATAGATCCAGATTTCACTCCTGTGAAACTCTGCACCTATTGCTGATACACACCTCATTTGCCTCACATTATGTCTGGCAGCAGGAATAACTTCTGGATTATGTGTTCATCCACCAAATCTGTTTCCCTGGCCGTTTTTCTGCTTTTCTGGGGGCCTTTTTGTGCACAAAGTAACCCTATCGGCTCTCCGGAGAGGCACCGGATCGCTCCAGGGTTGGATGACGGACATGGAGGGGTTCTGGATCCTTCACTCCTGGAGCAGGACAGTGAGGTGAACATGCAAAGCTTGCTGGAAACCCTGAAGGGACAGTTTCTACGCACCTTCAACCTGACACGTCCCGGCCCTCTTGTGCAGGCAGGGGTTACTCGCGTAGAGCCGCCTGAGTACATGCTGGAGCTCTACAACCGCTTCGCCAATGACCGGACAGCAATGCCTTCTGCAAACATAGTACGCAGCTTTAAAAATGAAGGTAAATGTGCATTTACTTTTCCATCAAGGGCTGTTTTTATTTTGTATTTTTTGTTTGTTTTTGTAAAAGCTGGTGATGGCAGTAAAATCATTTTCTACTGTGGGTACAAAGGTACAATAATGATGGCTAAATATTTTCATATTATGTTATAACAAAAGTAATTGAATAATTAAGTCACAATTCTGGTAAAGGGAAATATTTTTGCAGAAAATATAATACAATTTTTTTGGTTGTGCACTATTTAAAATAAATTCACATTGATTCAAAATGGACACTTATGCTACATCATGAATAAATATTAGAGAAATATTGTGTTTTTGTTGGGCACCATTTGAAAGTTTATAATCTACATGCTGTTTACAAATGCATGCAAGAAGGGAAAGTTAGACCTCAGTTTCATTCAGTTACTTTCATATTAGCTAGGCAGTCTGTCCCAAATGCACACATACACACATACATACATACATATCATATTTATAATGTATAAATATAATATAAAATATAACATAAAATATAACATTTATAATGTTATACATTTATTTAATGAAAACGTGAGAATGTGAATCCCTCATTTTAGTGCTGTTCTTTTCAGACTCCTCCCCCTGCAGCATGGGACCTGGTGGAGTGAGACTACACCCACTTCTCTTCAACGTGTCAATTCCACACCATGAGAGAGTCACCACAGCTGAGCTCCGACTGTACACTCTGGTCCAGACTGACCGTAACAAATACGCTGGTGTTGACAGAAAAGTGACCATATATGAGGTCAAACAGCTTGAAACGAACAGCAGTCAGCAAATAAGAGGCGACAATATTGAGGAAGGAAATCATACCAAGCAAGAGGGAGAAACAGAACTAGTGGAGTTGGCGTCTCGGCAGGTTTATGGTACAGATAACAGGTGGGAATCCTTTGACATGACCGCTGCGGTGCACCTTTGGAGGAAATCAGACTATGGCACCACCCACAGGCTGGAGGTTCACATAGCCAGTTTGAATTCTCAGAGTGTGGTGGCATCTGAAGGTGGGGAAGAAGGTAATGCCATAGGAGGGGACATGGACATTGATACAAGCCCTGAGGATAAACACAAACCCTTAATGATCGTGTTCTCTGATGACCAGAGCGGAGACCACCGTGGAGACAAACGAGAGCTGAATGAGCTGATCCAACATGAGACTGCTGGGCCAGGCATTCAAGACAACTTTGAGCAGGAGTTGACTGGCCTTTGGGATGACCTGGGAATTATGGGACAAAAAAATGGGAATGAAGAAGAGGAGCAGAGCGAGGAAGCTCTACTACAGATGCGCTCCAACCTCATCTATGACACAGCATCTAGAATTCGACGCAATGCCAAAGGCAACCAGTGTAAAAGGAGCTCTCTCTACGTGGACTTCAAAGACATTAAGTGGGACAGCTGGATCCTGGCGCCCACCGGTTATGAAGCCTTCGAGTGTACAGGGATATGCACGTACCCTTTGACCAAACACGTGACACCTACAAAACATGCCATTGTGCAAACTTTGGTCAGTCTGAAAAGTCCAGAAAAAGTGTCCAGGGCTTGTTGCGTACCCACTGAACTAGAACCGATCTCTTTACTCTACCTAGATGATGCAGGTGTGGTGACATATCAGTATAAATTTGAAGGTATGGTGGTAGCAAAGTGTGGATGCAGATAGTATTTAATGGACGTGGGGAAGTGGGGGTGAAGCTGGGCCAAAAGCTTAGAGATTGGATTGAAAGGAGACTTAAAGACATTCACTGTCTATGGCCTTAATACCAAGTATCTTCCAAATGGCAGTGGATGAGCTCTTACTCCCAACCTTAGCAGCGTTAGCAGGAGTCATGAAATCAGTAGTGGAATCAGTCAGTTCTAAAGTCATGTGGCAAGGGGCCACAATGCAAGACTTAGTGGGAGCGGTTACCATTTCATCCCCACTGAATAAGGATTGGGTGGAACATAAGACAATAATTGAACCACTGACCCGCCTCAAGATCAGCAGTGATAAATGAGATGTTCTTATCAGTAAAGACTGAAGTTTAAGTCTGAGATTATATCAACTCCAACTCGTTACATACTTGGCCATATCGTTTGCGTCAACAGAGTCCTCGCTAAGTGGGTGTTTCGCAGGGATGGCAGTGAACTCAAGCACCACAGGGTCAGTCCGGTGACCCAACCAGAGACAAGAAGCCTGTGAAATGGTCTGTTTCCAGTTTCCACTAAGCTCAGTATCGTATCTGTCATGACAATGCCGAGTCAATACACAGTTTCCTGCCTAACAGAATGCATTTGATATGAACTGTCCAAGTTAAAGTGAAATTGTTATCAGAAGAGTCGTAGATGAGGCAAGGGGTAAACCAGACCACAACAAACCAGAATGGACCAGTCTGGACTTCCGAATGTGTCTCAGAACAATTCCTAATCTGGATATTCACAGTTAGCAGTCAGTATTGCAAAAACACAATCGGGACCACGGCTTCTCATTGTGTGTACGCACAAATTTGTTTTCCTGAACAAATCATGATTTACCAATAACTTTTGTACTAAAATAAATGTCACATTTACAACTGAAACCACATATGCAAAAATCACATTCTGAGTGGTTTATTTGTATAGCACTTTTCACAATACACTTTACAGTGCTTGTTTTTAATGTAACAATTTATGAAATTATGATGTGTACATTCAGAGATGAGTGTCTCAAAGTAATGTCCATTAGAGTACCCCAATATCATTAACACAAAAAATTCAATCCATGTGCATACGCATCTGGTGACATTTTTTGAGAAATTGTCCTGTGCGTACAAATACAAAATAATCCACAGTTATTAGTGAATGAGACACATTATTTCAGTGCAAAAACTAAGCAATAAACAGACAATCACACAAGAGAGACATCGAAAAAGGACCTTCTGAAATGTCTCAAACCATCTAGAATTAAGCTAATTTCCTTGGGCCACTAAATCCTGACCTTGTCCTTTCTTCAGTACCATTTTTCTATTGAAATCTTGTCACCATGGAATTACCTCACAAATCAGCATGTCACTGCTGAGATATGAGAATGGCATAGTTGATAAAGGATGCACAGGTTGTACAGCTTGGTCTGCTTTGTTCCATTATCATCACCTCCTCCTGTTCCTCCTTGCCCTCCTCCTGTCGTGCAAGCTGTGCTCCCACCCCTCCCCAGGTGAAAAAGACATACTATTAAATGTATTCAAATTATTATAGTATATTTGTATTGTACTAAAAACATACTCAAGTACATTTCGCCTGGCCATGATAAGAAGGTGTCAGGACTGAAAAACGTGCGTGAGGACCAAAGACAATTCCAAGCTGCACAGAGGGTGGGAGACAGCTGTTAGAATTCCTGGAAATGAGAGGACAGTTGGTTTTTATATCATATCAACTTTTTGACCCCAATCTACCCTAAAGCGAAGACACATCATTTACTCCCCATCACTCTCCTTTGTCTTCTGTCATCCTTCTCCTTTTGGACCCTTATCACCGTTAGGACAGGAGGATAAATGGAAACTGTTTTGCAAGGTCATGCCACCCACAGATATCCTTTACAAGACTTTTCAGACTGATAATATTGGTCAGGATTGTTCCCATGCCTGAAGCATACTTTGCATTTCTGACTTTATATTATTAACTTCATATTGTTGAAATACAAGTTGTGTTCTGCTGCTTTGATTTATTATAAAGCTTATTTATTTATTAATTTATTTGTTTTTATTGTTATTTTGGTGACTTTGTATAGCAATACTGTACATGACTGCATACACTATACAGAGAAATGACGTTGTTGTGTAAAGAATATGGGTAAACAAGCATTTAAATTAATTTAAAATCAAATTATTAATTGTAATAATTTATCCTTTTCTCATCTAGTATGTGTTAAAATATTTAACAATGTTGTACATGCTTTAATCAATCACTTTTCAAGCACTGACATCTTGTTAGGATTTGTATATATCTTTAAATAGTTTGTTGATCCTCTTGTCCCTTGCACCCCTACACTCCATAACTTCTTAACAAGATATATTTAGCTACAATCAGTACAGAGCTCGCTGTTTAGACATTGGGTGTGGGAGCGATTCATACATTTAAATTTCCATTGAATACCAGCAGCTCAAAGGCCCATAGTTTACATATGTCAAACAAATCCACATTCATGGGAAGCTGACTGGAAACCAAATGACCACACAGGCTCATCTGCTCTGCGGCTTGAGACTGTGCAGATATATTTGTTAATTTTTTGGGTGGTTAGGGGAGGGGGGCTAAGAAGTGTTTAGCTTTGTTCACTGTGTATTTAAGATGTGAAATTGGTAATTGCCAGTTGCCATTGTAAAACAATGTATTTTGCCATGTACAAACGCACAGAACGTGTAAATAAAATGATATTTTGAAGAAATTGCCTGTGTCAATATATATATTATTTAATATGTAAACATTTTCAAAGTGTTTTTTTTTTTTGGTAAATTGGTAAAACAGTCACACAGTCTCTTTCTCTCATTTATCTTGCCACAAAAGCAATAACAAGAAAACCAGGATGGGGAAACAATGTAGACCCTCCAGTGTGTTTATTGAGCTTGAATGATGACCGTTCAGGACCTCCTGACCAATTACACACAAGCCTTTGAGCTTTGTCCCATTAATGAGCTATTTACAAATTACTGAAGCATTTGTGTCTGGATATTGTCATCTAATTCCGGGTATTCATTTGTTGTGTTGACAGAGGAAGTTATTACCATGTGCGTATGATAATAGACATGCTAATGTTAATAAAAACAACAACAACAAATTTAATTGTATTACTTGCATGAAAATCTTTTAAGGAATTGTATTGTTTCATGTCAGAATTATGATACATAAAATGTATAAAACAATATAAAGATGGCATAAAAACACACATTCAGGTTTTTGGTCTTTTTACAGCTGATTGGTTGCATCAAAAGCAATGATTTAATTTTGATTGCTAATTGTAAGCAAGCAATTTTGGTCTGACAATTTCAAAGTCAGACCAAAACATTTGTACAAGTAATCAGGTATCAAAATATAATCACAGCTCTTTGATATTTAAAAAAATATTTGCACATGTTTATCAGTTGATAAGAACAACAATAAGATAATATGTGAAGATGCATGTATATTTTACTACATCCTTCAATTAAAGGTTTAGTTTACCCAAAAATAAAATTCTAAAAATTCTGTCATAATTTACTCATCCTCATGTCATTCCATGTCATTGCTGAGTGGAATTTGCATGCGCCACTCCCCCAGACATACAGGTTTAAAAGGAGATAGTGTGTATCCACTCATTCAGGTTTATGCTGAGGAGCCGAGAGTGTGTCTCAGCCATCCAGCATGTAGTCCAGTGTTGTGGCAGGAGGCACATCAGGGAACAGAGGTTACAATAGTATCCGAGACGTTCCCTATCTGTCAGTTACTAGTTACGAGGTTATGGCGATGAAGATGTCGGCAAGTCACTGTGTGCCGGGTAACAAGTGCACTCACGACATCCTACCCAGTGCCCCACGTAAGCCATATAGTCCTTCGTACCACTTAGGTGTCAGGGTTTGCGAAGGGATGAGGCGAGGACTCAAAGATGCAGAAAATATGGGCTGTTTAATGTAGATAATAAAATAAAACAAGACAAAAACAAACTACCCCAAGGGGAAAAAACAGAAATGACTTGACTTGACAGCAGGGAAACATGAGGTGAATACGACGACGATTCCGCACTGGACTGAAAACACAAGGAGATAAAATAGGGAACAAACAAAAGAGGGTAACGAGGGAGGACAGGTGGGGCAAATGAACCAATAATCAGGAAACAAGGTGGGCGGGGTTAGACAATAGACATGAGCACATGGCACAGAGAAACAATAGACAAGATATGTGCTCACACCAAACATGACATGAACATGCAGCTAATGAGAACTCATCAGCTGCATGTTCACACAAAACATGACAACATGAAAGCACGCAGCCAGTGAAAAACACTAGTCACGTGCTACACAACACACGGACAGAGGAGCGCATGCTCACACGACAAGACAGAGCCTCTACAAAAAACAAACACGGAGCATGAATGTCCGAATCCCAACACAAAACTGAAACCCAAACTAGACCGAAGTGCTGGGATCCGAACACCACGCCCCGCACACAAACACAAGGACAGAAGAGCACGCAGCTCGAGCATGCTCAAAGCTGCGCGCTCACACAAGACAAGACAGACAATATAGGAGTGTCAGGGCTCTGTCACAAACCAAGAGTAAACTAGACCGAAGTGACAGAACCCTGACATCAGGGACCGAAAGGACAGTATATAGAATTGGAATAAGTTGCTTCAGCCAGACTTCTTTTTGACCTTTTCTGATCTTCTTCTTCTTTTATTTTTTTTAGGAAAACAACCCACAGCTGTGCAGACGAGAGCACTGAAGAAGTGTTCTTTCTCTCAAATGGTCAGGGAAACCATATCGTGGACAATACATCATATGGGATTACCATCACCCAGCCCATTGCTCTGCAGATGACTGTTAAAGAGCTGTTGGCTAAAGGCCAGGAGGATGCAACACTCCTTGTGGAGTGTGCTTGATCTCCAAAGTGGCATGCCAGGCTCCCCTGTGCCTGATATGCCAAGGCATTAGCATCCATGATCCAGTGGGCCAACTTCTGTTTGGAGACAGCCTTCCCCTTCTGCTGTCCCACAAAACAGACAAAGAGCTGCTCAGAGCTTCTAAAGCTCAAGACACGTTTCACTGACAGATAATGGCTGCAGGTCCCCAACCCTCTTGATGGAAATGAGTGCAGACAGGAGCACCCTAAACTCGACTGACTCCAGGGCATATTTGCGCAGGCTCTGGGGCCAGCTATGTGCCAGTGCGTCAATGCAGAGATGGGCCTTAGTCAGGGAATACCACAGTGGGCAGTTTGAGGATTCTTGGAATGTGAACAGGTCTACCTGTGCCTGTGCAGGTTCAAATGTCGTCATATTGTCTGTCTAGACCAACACGTGCTTGCCCGGGATCAACGGCCAAAACCTCAACAGTAACACTGCCAGCAACTCTAGGCAATTGATATGCCAGAACAGTTGATGTCCTGTCCAGGCCTGAGGCTGCATGCCCGTAGCATACGGCCCTCCAGCCTGAATTGGATGTATATGTTGAAAACGACGTACCTGGACACTTCTTCTAGAGGAACCCCTGCACAGAGAAATGCAAGGGTCTGTCTAAGGGCTGAACATAATGTGTACCACGGGGCCATGACCAAGCCAGCAAAGGAGCGACGGCTGGTGGTACCACCACAGAGAGACACAAAATCACTCTCCAGAACATTTTCGTTCTCTGTTCCTTGCTGGTGGAAAAATCTCCCCACCTCCATCCAGAATGCTGAATCACTGACAACATTCAAAAGATATCTGAAAACTCATCTCTTCCGTGAGCATTTAAACTTATCTTACAAAAATTTAATTAAAAAATCCTCCATTTTCCTCTCTTCCCTCCCTATTCTAGCTTCTGCTACTCTAAGCAATGTCCAAAACTTAGTATTTTGAGCACTTTTTGTGATTATTTGCCTCTTCATGATGGATCGCTTCCTGTATTCCTCAGTAGTAAGTCGCTTTGGATAAGAGCGTCTGCTAAATGAATAATGTAAATGTAAATGTTAAAATAAATGTAAATAAAGCCAGTGCTGAAGCGGTCTCATATGCATCAACCCGAGCAGTGTTGCAGTTGCTGAGGATGCACGTAGAGCCTCTGAAGTTGTTTCAGTGGGACCACTGTTTCCCCCTGAATGACAGGCAATTCAGCACCAACTGGGCGTGCTCGTTCGTGAGACGTGCTGTCAGTGACTGAGTCCAATTCCATCCCAAGAAAAGAGATGCTCTGCACTGTTGAGAGTTTGCTCTTTTCTGAGTTGTCCTGAAGCCCCAATCATACCAATGCTGATATGCCTGACCCTCGAAGGCAAACTGAAGAAACGGTCTGTGTCAAGGCAACATCGATTTATGAAACTATGCGCAGAATGCACTTTTGCGTCAAAATCTTGAACAGGAGCCTGTGCAAGGCCTGATTCAGAACTCATAGATCTAGGATTGGTCGTTACCCACCTCCTTTCTTCTGTACAATGAAGTAAGGGCTGTAGAAACTCTTCTTCATCTTGGCTGGAGGGACAGGCTCTATTGCATCTTTCACCAATAGGACCACAATTTCTGCACCGAGGCAAAGACGACGCAATTGAACCTGGACGGGTGCCTAGCAAATTGAAATGTGTTGACGGAGCAGAGTATTGGCCGCCATGTTGGGAAGCTGTGTGTCCCAACCCCATTGCAGTGGTGCACTGAAACCTCATTCCATGAAAACCTGGAACTGGCCAGTGACGGGTGAAGCTTTGCGTCCTCTGAATGTGCTACGCTGACCTTTGTGGGGTTTTGTGTGTGCTGCGGCCAGACATGAAAAGGTGTGGGGCTCAGGTCAATCATTTCCAGGCTGCAGACTATGTGACCCAGTGAATGCGCCTGCAGGTGGTCACTCTGGGTGACGAGCAGATGACCAGTATGACCTCGGTGTCCTGGTGCCATTGCAGAGCGGATAACAAAGTGCAGTTCCTGTATTAATGCCAGCTCAGATCTACCCTAGTCTATAAGTGAACTTACAGGCCCTGGACGAATCCACCTGGTGGCAGCATTTTGCAGGCATAAATGCATCGCAATCGAATGCGCCACATGGGGAACTTCATTGTACCCCCTGGCCATCCCATCGTTGAGGGTAGTGAGGGTGGAAGGGCTTGTGAAGGACCGGGCAGTAAAAGCTCCTCATCTATTTCCAGGAAGAAAGGCACTGGGGCGGGCTGCGGCTGTGAGTCATGCTCTGACCTCAGATACCAATCATCCAACTGTGCAAGCATGGTCGTCAACTGTGCGTCATACTCAGACTGGGCCACCACACCTGAGGGTGGGAGTCCAGCCGAGTCTTCTCTACTCCGATAGTGCTATCAACAGCTCATCCTCATTCAGAGCCCCGAATGAGAAATTAAGCTCACTGTGAGACAAGCCACCTAACTTATCCGAGAACGGGAGGCCCATGGGGATTGACTCGGCTGAAACACTCCTGTGTTGCCCTCATATCGCTCTCAGTGCAAGCCGTCACGGCCTTGTGCATTGCTTGGCCATTGTGCATGGCTGAAGTGACTCCTTCTCTAACCAGAAAAGAGAGTTGTGACCGCAATCTTGCCATGATAATACTCTCGCAGTGTGCACACGAGCCATCCACGAAAGCTTTCCTTGTGTGGGTATGGCCCAAACATGCAAGGCAGAGATTGTGGCCCTCCGAGGATGATATATATCGACCCCAACCAGAAACACACAGATGGAAATCATCTTTAAAAAGCCACTCTCCGTCTGTGCTTTGCTCTTTTTTTAGAGAGGAAACTGCTCTATTACGTTGAAGCGTCCAGGGAAACTCTCTGCACTTATCCTTGCCTGCTGTGGGAGAGACTGCTGTGATACACTGTATATCCAGCAACCAGATTCTTCTCTTTCTTTTTGAGGTGAACTCTGCTCGGCTCAGAAGAACAAATCTGAATAAGTGGATGCATGCCATCTCTTTTTATACCCGAATGTCCGGGGGGAATGGTGCATGCTAATTCCACTTGCCAATTCTCATTTACGTTTTCTGAACTATCAGAGATGTTTGGTTCTCCCAAGTGTGACACCAAGTGTCAGTTCTCAACACCGCGTTGAAGTGACTGACAGATAGGTAACATTCCCTTTAACTGCTGCTAATATCACATTGATCAAATGAGCCAGAGTGGCAGCAAGCAACAAAGATTTGGAGCCACCTTGTGGCCATCAACCCACAATCTTAAAACAATTCAATTGTAGTCACTCCTGCGAATTGTCATAATTTACCCTCATGCTATTCTATAATTGTATGACTGTCTTCTGTGCAACACAAAATGTGAATTTATGACGTACATCCTGACCACTCTTTTCTGTAATACAAGTGAATAAGGACTGGGACTGTCAAGATCTAAAAAATACCATAAAAGAATCATAAAAGTAGTCAATATGACTTGTGTGCTATATTACAAGTTTTCTGGTGTCACGTGATAGCTTTATGTGTGAAACAGACTGCAATTGTAGTAATTTGTTACTAGCTTAAAAGCTTGTGTGCAAAGATTCCTTTAAAAAAGCATTGTAGCCATCAAACACCTTTTTGTCCTTTGCTCAGTCCTTGCCTTAAAAGAAGTAATGCATTATGGGTATCCAGACTCTTCCACTGATGTCCTCTCTCTCTGTCTGAAAGAGAAATTTGTCTTTTAGGGCTACAGTAGTTTAGCGTGCTTTCCATGTTTTTGTACCAGATTTAGTATTAGCTAATTAGCTCAAGTTTGAACTAAACTTTTATGATATCCATTCTGATTAATGTTGAGACAGTGAAACCTGTTCTCTACAAGCTTCTGAATGTCTTGATGCACTGATTGGAAAAAAACTTTTCAATGTTCTTCTCTTGTTCTTCATCAGTAACAGTGAAAAGGATCATAGTGTTCCTCCAACATCTTTCTCCAAAGATCTACTCCATTTTGTCCAGCATCCCTCTCTCCTCTCCAGCAGACTCTTTCACTGGTATAAGGAGGAAGGTGTGGGGTCTTGGAGCAGAGAGACGGACACCGCATCTCACATCCAGTTTTAGCTCCTTCAGATAGAATCCATGAGCAGAACCAGTCAGGAGTTTCCACCACAGTCACCTTCCTCCCATCCACCTCCCCCTGTCTGTTCACACTCTGCTGGCTCACTGTAGATGCCCCTGAATCCTCTCCTCTTTGACCAGGATTATGTTTCCTCCTGAATTCTTCTCAGATCCAGACATCCCCAACAGACCAGCCTGAGTTCTGATACCAAAGCTAGACAGGGCTGCATTTCCCAAAACCACCGTAAGCCTAAGTTGATCGTAGAGACCATTGGTGGCAATTGTTCTACGATCAACTTAAGCTTACGATGGTTTTGGGAAACACAGCCCTGGACGTTTCTTCACTCACCAAAAAAAAAAAGAATAGAATATTTAGTAGATTTTGCAGAGATTCGGGTCTAAAATCTCTGATCTATAAATAACATTCACATGGCTGATATGTTACTCACGGCTTTGATGAATAATGTCATTACAGTTGACTGTTCTTGTTTGAGCTGAAGTTTTTTTCGCCATTCATGACTGAAAAGCAAAGATTCTTTGGTGATCTTGTGACATAAATATTTTGTTACATTTTGGACGGAGCTAAAGTTAGGTATTAACTAATGAAAAATAGTTATTTCTAACACTGTAAACGTTTCTAATATATTGTAATACATTGTTAATTCATGCTTGTTCATATATTAATGTTATTGTATATAACATGAAATATAAAACATTTATTATATGTAAAAAGGAAAATTAACCCAGATAAACGACAAAAAAGACAGTTAAATGACTAATTTACTTTATAAATTAAGTCCAGATTGTTTTTTTTTATAACTTAAAACACAGAACATTTTAGTTTTCTGTTCTTTAAAGAACTGACTGCATCAACAATAGTGGATGGACTATATTTTAAAAAGATGGATTCATTAAAATTATGTTTAAATTCAAATAAATAGTTGTTATTAATGTTGTTTCTGTTACTTGCAGTTGCCATGTTTCTCTCTACATAAAGAAAATAGTAGGAAAGCAGAATGATCTTAGACTTAAAACTCATCACTATATGAAGTGTTTGATTACACTTTTACACACATGCTGAAACATAATCTAGATGAGTTCAGCAGTAGTGACGGCAGCTGATAATGTGTTTCTTACCTTTTTTTCACTGACTCTCAGTCCGATAACATCTCTGTAGTTTAATGAAATGGGACCACAACCTGCTGAATGTAATTAAACCTGCAAAATAAATGCATAACCAATGTATTTGCACATAATTCTGAAGTATAAAATGAATTCCCACATATTAGACAATAGAACTTAATCATATTTGTAACTGGTGCTAAGTTTATCTAAATATCCAAAAAAGCGGTGAATTTTCATTCTACTAATGTGACTTAAATTAGGTTTATTTGTCAGTATTGAAGGATACAAACTCATAATGTTTTTTTTTTTTTTAGATTATTCTAAATCTTATCCTTTCTTATTCTTCATATTAGCCTAATATTCTGATTCTAAAGAAATATATACAAAAATGCCAGGCTTCTTCTTTTAAAGGAAATTCACAGTCACCTGCGTTTCAATATCACTTGCTGAAGCTCCACCCTTGCACTTAAGGTCACTGAGCTCATTAGCAACAGACGCAGTTACAATTGAAAAACGAAGCTTTGTTGTTGTCCTTGCCATATCCTCCTCAATCCAAAGTCCTGCTGGACAAATTTGTTTTATGCTTTCTTCCCAAATAGTTTTGATAGAAAAATCACAGTCTCCATTTGATGGTACATGTTTAGACAGACACCATATTCTCAGGGGGAATGGGAGCAGAACTGTTTATATTTTATCACTAAACGATGACATCTGGTAATTTGATTTCTGTCTCTCTCTAACAGTGCTTTGTTGGCTATTTGTGTGATGCGGGTCATCTTTATATGAAATGACCCAACTGATGCAGCTCAAGACTCCTCCTCACACTCCTGGAGGAAGAGGCAATAGGTAAATTAAATATTTCCATATTTTTTCTACACTGTGTGAGATGGTGGTCCAGTTAGAGCTAAACTCTGCAGGAAAGTGGATCTCGTGGGCCAGATTTGAGGATCCCTGCTGTATTCACTAGATTTTTTGTTTCTGTCTAAAATTGTTTATGACAAGTGCTAGCTTTTTATTTCACTTCTGGCCCCTCATAAAACACTTTCCACTGTCAGTTTGCATATAATTTCTCTATACTAACAATATATAGATATACAAGTTTTTATTGTTGTTGTTTTTTCCCCGAAAGTCAACATTTCCCACCACAATGTCATTTTCATTGCATATCTATGTGATGTTATTATATAAGATAAATCACTTATAATGTAAAAAATAATTAAGTTTGGTTATCCATATAAGAAAGGATATTTTGTGTATTGTAGTACGATTGAAAATATGCTGAAATGTTTGGAAAAAGTACACTTTTGATGATCTGTTGTAATATTAATGAGTTTTGAAATTATACCACTTGCTTGTGAAAAGTGCACAAAAGCAATTAAAAAAACTATAAATGGCATGAAGCAACATCTCTGTTGTCATATGACAATGTAACAGTATATGTCCAGATTACATTCATACGTGAATGCATATAGAATGTAGGCTACTTTACGAACGATCACAAAATCATTTCTAGCTACAATGTCCTTCTCTGTGAGGCAGACGAGCTCCTCACAGTGTATTAAACAATAAACCTGTTCCAGTAAATTACTTCTGAGATTCTTCACTTTCTTTGTCAGTCACTCCAGCACTTTGTTCTTCTCCTCCATCTATCTAAACTATTCCTGTGTCTTTAACTTTGAAATTAGAAGGTTTCTCTGAAGTTCAGGCAGGACGATCTTCATGAGGTTCCTCTCCAGCTTCATCCTCTCTCCTTCATACATCTGCCTCATCTTCTCCATCTCATGCCTGTGTCACTCTCTTCTCCCCATTTCTCCTTTCTACTGTTAGTTTCTGTTTTGGAGTTTGCAATGCAAATGCAAAATGTCATGACATGTTGTAGCCTTTAGAGGGCTCTAGTGTAAGTATAAAGCCAACGGACTGTGTCAAACCGAAAGTGTCAAATGTCTTCACACACACACACACACACACACACACACACACGCACACACGAGGTTCTGCTTCTATAACATTTGTAGACCTACGATAGGCTTTTTTGTTTGTAACCCGACACTCCACAAAACTCGAATGAAAGGTTAAAGGAATAATTATTAACAGAATGTAATACTTTTTCACTTTAAGGTAAGACTTTGAACCGGAGACCGTCTCTATATATTTTTTGTATTGCCTGTCATATTATTTTAGTGGTCCAAGTTTCCAGTAAAGATAGTAGTATTAATATGTAGCCTATTGTGTAATGAAGTGTGATAAAAACTGTACAAAGACATGTACTCGCAGTACCGTATTCATTTCATTAGCCTGCCATGAACCGCTATAAGGGGACTTTTATTCTGAACTGCTCTGTGGAGATATATTTAGTGGCGTTCAACTGTGCTTTATTTACGTACTTTGTGTTTTCACAGTTTTTGACATTCGTTGCTTATTATGGAGGAAGAAGAATCCATTCCGTCAAAGCAGAGTGTTTATCTGGAGAAAGAAGAAGGGAGTGCTGCCTTTAAAATGGAATTTTATGATGAGAGAAAAGAAGAGAGAGATGTTCATCTTCCGTTGCAGAGAGCAGCGTCTCCAGTTCTAAGCTATGTGTCTGCGAAGAGTGACAGATCCATGGCTGAGCCTCCTAAATTCAGTGATAAAGCAGAACCCTTTCAACCCAAGTAAGTCCATCTGAATATGCACTTCTAAAAATAAAAAGTTATCATGGTCTGGTTTCACAGACAGGCCATTTGGGGTGCCCTTTTTTGATGGTGGATTTTTGGGTCTATTTTGATGGTGTTGGGGGCAATTGTAAGTAACACAGTGTGTATTTTCAGTCTTTCAGAGAAAAAGGAGGATTGTGCTGTTCACTACCAGTTTCAGGGAGCAGCATCTTCTCTACCAAGCAATGTGTCTTTAAAGAGTGACAGATCCATGGCTGAACCTCTTAAATTCAGTGATAAAGCAGAACCCTTTCAACCCAAGTAAGTCCATCTGAATATGCACTTTCTAAAAATAAAAAGTTATCATGGTCTGCTTTCACAGACAGACCATTTAGCCTTTATAAGCGGGGGTGCCCTTTTTTTGATGGTGGATTTTTGGGTCTATTTTGGTGGTGTTGGGGTCAATTGTAAGTAACACAGTGTGTATTTTCAGTCTTTCAGAGAAAAAGGAGGATTGTGCTGTTCACTACCAGTTTCAGGGAGCAGCATCTTCTCTACCAAGCAATGTGTCTTTAAAGAGTGACAGATCCATGGCTGAACCTCTTAAATTCAGTGATAAAGCAGAACCCTTTCAACCCAAGTAAGTCCATCTGAATATGCACTTCTAAAAATAAAAAGTTATCATGGTCTGGTTTCACAGACAGGCCATTTAGCCTTTATAAGCGGGGGTGCCTTTTTTGATGGTGGATTTTGGGGTCTATTTTGATGGTGTTGGGGGCAATTGTAAGTAACACAGTGTGTATTTTCAGTCTTTCAGAGAAAAAGGAGGATTGTGCTGTTCACTACCAGTTTCAGGGAGCAGCATTTTCTCTACCGAGCAATGTGTCTTTAAAGAGTGACAGATCCATGGCTGAACCTCTTAAATTCAGTGATAAAGTAGGACACTTGCAGGCCAGGTGAGTTCATACAGTCATATACACATATTTTTGTGACACACTTACTCTTTATTCTTCATGATTTCCATTAGTGATGCACTGATCATGATTTTTCATGGCCGAATTGGAACAAATTGCTCGATTCCGATCCTGGTTGATGATTTTGTTTTTCTTTAAGCAAATTTATTTGTTGTTTATTTACTCTATAACAGGCAAACTGGCCTTTAACAAAAATATCTGTAGCCATTTGAATTTAGAAGCAAACACTACATTTTATTCACAATCCAAACATGGATGCTACATACATGTAGCATGAGCAGTTTTTTTTTCATTTGAATTAGATTGTATAATTGCAAGATTTAAAGCAAAAAATTATTGAAATTATGCTAAAGTTAATTGCATTAAACAAAAAAACAGAATGACTGAATGGATATGTAAATTCACTCTCTGACAGTAGGTGGTGCATATTATGTCTTATTACAGACTTCGTAATATTTCCACAAAAATTACATTTTACGCAACCATTGTATATCCTGCACTTGCTGCTATTGCACTTCTGGTTAGACCTAAACTGCATTTCGTTTCCTTGTACTTGTATTTGTGTAATGACAATAAAGTTGAATCTAATCTAATCTAATCTAATTTTGGGGCATTATTGCAATGCAGTTTGTGTGCAAGTCCTGAATAGAGATTGGCCAAAAAAGGTCGCCCAGTGCATCTCTGGATTCCATTACTAAGTCATGTAGATAATACAAATTACATTAGTGATATTTAACTTCAAATGCTACATGTTATGCCGAGTTCAGACTGCCCGATTTTAGCCCTGATTATTACTCGCTGACAGGTTTGCAAAATCGCCAACAAATGCCCGAAATCATAGGCAAATCGGCGCTCGTGCACGTGAGTGACAATCACGCAGTGTGAATGATCAAAGACGCGATCAGAGAGAATCGTCGATGAGTCGCCGACATATTGATACCGAGATATTTGGCATGCTAAATATCTGGACCTGTCAGCGATTCAAAATCCTGCTGTGTGAAATGTGTCCTGACTGAAAAATACATCTGCGATGACCTACAGCAAATGAGAGAACAAGATACAGGGCAGCGGGAGGTTCGGGGAGGAGTTATAGACCATAATATCAGTATTTTAATAGATGTATTTACAATTATATCAAACAGAAACAAAGCACACACATTTGCTTGACCAACCGCAACAGTAGCACATTGCAAAATTATTTATTTACCTCAAACTCTCTTTGCAGAACACAATCATTGCTCCCTCTGTCTCCCCAACCATTTCCTCCACCATAATCTTTTTTCTTTTTCTCCTTTTTGCTGCAAATTAGCGCACAGACAATTTGGATCGCAAGTTTCTGCACTGCAGTCTGTATTTTTAATAACAATTCCAGTCTCGCACGAAAACTCCAGTCTGACACTATGTTTTGTTGTGAAACGTAGTTTGCGGACGGGACCGAGCTGTTGGCGATTCATCATCTTGTACAGTCATGCAATGTGAAATTTGCTGGCGCCGATCCATCGTGCAATGTGAACACAGCAGCAACTGAATGCTGGCCCAGATAGTCATGCAGTGTGAAAAGAGCAGTGATCCGACGAGTTTGAAAATCGTGCAGTCTGAACTCGGCATTAGGTTTAAACGACTCAGTTGATAGATACCATCCTGCAGTGTGACATACATCTAAATCTGCTACTTTAAACAACATTTTGTAAGGTACATATTACGCTTAAATGATGCCTATATATTTTAACTAATTTCAGTATTTTCAGTCTTTCAGAGAAAATGGAGGACTGTGCTGTTCACAACCAGTTCCAGAAAGAAGCATCTCCAAGTTATGTGTCTTTGAAGAGTGACAGATCCATGGCTGAGCCTCCTAAATTCAGTGATAAAGCAGAACACTTCAAACACAGGTGCTTTTACACGTTAATTAACGCTCTTATAATTATCTTCAGGAATGGAATCATGTAACAAAGGGAAAATATTATCAAATATACATTTTACTGGAGATTTGACAGGAAAAGAGCTAAATCCCAATTGGTTTATTAATTTGCATTCTTTATTTCAATACAGATTCCTAAAACGAATAAAGAGGCCCGCTATAATTCTGTACATTTTCTCTAATTCCAAATGTTTTTAGGTATATGTGAATGTAAGAGTTTCGATATTTTTCCTATTTAAAACTTGACTTGTCTGTAGGTACATTGTATACTAAGACCGACGGAAAATTTGCGATTTTCTAGGCCGCAATGATATTACGCTGCGCCTGCTAGGTAATTTCCAACGTGACCGCCACTAAGTTTGTGTAGTTGCGGGTATTCCGGTTCAAATAGATACGGTTCAGGAGCTGCACCAAAGTAAATATTTTCTGAATCGTCTCTCACAAATTTCTCCATGGTTACAAGGCATGCTCCTTGTGTAAGCAGGTTGTCATGTTGGTTATGTTGACTGAAGTTAGCCTATTTTCAAGCGCTGCGTAATATACAGTGGGGAGAACAAGTATTTGATACATTGCGATTTTGCAAGTTTTCCTACTTACAAAGCATGCAGAAGTCTGTAATTTTTTTTGTACACTTCAACTGTGAGTGACCGAATCTAAAACAAAAATCCAGAAAATCAAATTTTTAAGTAATTAATTTGCATTTTATTGCATGACATAAGTATTTGATACATCAGAAAAGCAAAACTTAATATTTGGTACAGAAACCTTTTTTGCAATTACAGAGATCATTATACGTTTCCTGTAGTTCTTGACCAGGTTTGCACACAGTGCAGCAGGGATTTTGGCCCACTCCTCCATACAGACCTTCTCCAGATCCTTCGGGTTTTGGGGCTGTCGCTGGGCAATACAGACTTTCAGCTCCCTCCTAAGATTTTCAATTGGGTTCAGGTCTGGAGACTGGCTAGGCCACTCCAGGACCTTGAGATGCTTCTTACAGAGCCACTCCTTAGTTGCCCTGGCTGTGTGTTTCGGGTCGTTGTCATGCTGGAAGACCCAGCCAGTCAATGCTCTTACTGAGGGAAGGAGGTTGTTGGCCAAGATCTTGCGATACATGGCCCCATCCATCCTCCCCTCAATACAGTGCAGTCGTCCTGTCCCCTTTGCAGAAAAGCATCCCCAAAGAATGTTTCCACCTCCATGCTTCACGTTGGGATAGTGTTCTTGGGGTTGTACTCATCCTTCTTCTTCTTCCTCCAAACGTGGAGTTTAGACCAAAAAGCTCTATTTTTGTCTCATCAGACCACATGACCTTCTCCCATTCCTCCTCTGGATCATCCAGATGGTCATTGGCAAACTTCAGACGGGCCTGGACATGTGCTGGCTTGAGCAGGGGGACCTTGCGTGCTCTGCAGGATTTTAATCCATAACGGCGTAGTGTGTTACTAATGGTTTTCTTTGAGACTGTGGTCCCAGCTCTCTTCAGGTCATTGACCAGGTCCTGCCGTGTAGTTCTGGGCTGATTCCTCACCTTCCTCATGATCATTGATGACCCACGAGGTGAAATCTTGCGTGGTGCCACAGACTGAGGGAGATTGACCGTCATCTTGAACTTCTTCTAATTGCGCCAACAGTTGTTGCCTTCTCACCAAGCTGCTTGCCTATTGTCCTATAGCCCATCCCAGCCTTGTGCAGGTCTACAATTTATCCCTGATGTCCTTACACAGCGCTCTGGTCTTGGCCATTGTGTAGAGGTTGGAGTCTGTTTGATTGAGTGTGTGGACAGGTGTCTTATTTACAGGTAACAAGTTCAAACAGGTGCAGTTAATACAGGTAATGAGTGGAGAACAGGAGGGCTTCTTAAAGAAAAACTAACAGGTCTGTGAGAGCTAGAATTCTTACTGGTTGGTAGGTGATAAAATATTTATGTCATGCAATAAAATGCAAATTAATTATTTAAAAATCATACAATGTGATTTTTCTGGATTTTTTTCTCACAGTTGAAGTGTACCTATGATAAAAAATGACAGACTTCTACATGCTTTGTGAGTAGGAAAACCTGCAAAATTGGCAGTGTATCAAATACTTAGTGTTCAATATAGCCTAATATTTACTCAATAGGAAGTCCTACAAATGACATCATTAATATTTTAATTGATTTCAGTCTTCTACAAAAATGTTTTTGTATCTCTTTTGTCTTTGTTTCTGCAGTGGGAAAAAGAAACAGGTGGCTCAAGATCAGTCTATGTGCCTGCCTGGAGATTTTGACTGCTTTCAGTGCAGAAAAGGATCTGAAATTTGTTCCGATACACACCCACACATGAGAGTGTCCAGTCCTGCTGAAGAGCAGCTGAATTCTTACCAACCAGTAGATGGCATCCTACAGCGTATCAAAAATAGTCACAAAATCAGCATGAAGAACAAGTATGAGAACTTGTGTGAAGGAATCAATATACGAGAGACCAAAACCCTCCTGAACAAGATTTACACACAGCTTTATATAATAGAGGGAGAGACTGTAGGGGTGAATGAAGAACATGAGGTTGTACAAATAGAGAAAGCCAAAACCGAACGCTTACAAGGTACTCCAATCAACTGCAATGACATTTTCCAGCCCATATCTGATCCAAGTTACAAGAGAAAGTACAAAAAAGAAAATGTAAAGACCGTTCTTACCAAAGGCATTGCTGGAATTGGAAAAACAGTCTCTGTGCAAAAGTTCATTCTAGATTGGGCTGAGGGCAAATCTAATCAGGATATTGATTTTCTCTTTGTTCTTCCATTTCGGGAACTCAACTTGTTTAAAGATGACCAGTACAGCCTTCACAGACTTCTGCTTGACTTCCACCCAGAACTTTCTGGGTTTGATACAAAGATATATGATTTGTGTAAAGTCTTATTCATCTTTGATGGTCTGGATGAAAGTAGAATTACGTTGACATTTTTATACTGTGAGAAAGTTTCTGATGCATCTACAACATCATCAATGAGCAAGTTGATGTCAAATCTCATTAAAGGAGATCTGCTGCCCTCTGCTCTCATCTGGATCACATCCAGACCGTTAGCAGCCAGTCAGATCCCCTCTCATTACATCAGCCGTGTGACAGAAGTACAGGGATTCAATGACCTTCAGAAAGAGGAATATTTCAAGAAGAGGATCAGCGATCAACATCAAGCCAGCACAATCATCTCACACATAAGAACAGCAAGAAGCCTCCAGATCATGTGTCACATACCGGTCTTCTGCTGGATCTCGGCCACTGTGCTTCAGACCATCTTGAAACAAGAACACAGTGCAGAAATCCCCAAAACACTAACTGAAATGTACATACATTTTCTGATCATTCAGGCCGATATGAAGAGGCAGAAGTATGGTGAGAGAGATGAGAGAAACGGGAAAGATCCAGAGTTGCTACTGCAGTCGGAAAGAGATGTGATTTTGAAACTAGCTGAACTGGCTTTCAAAGCTCTGATGAATGGCGATGTCCTGTTTTATGATGAGGACCTGAAAGAGTGTGGCATTGATGTCAATGAGGCCTTGGTGTATTCTGGGATCTGCACTGAGCTCTTTAAGGAGGAATCTGTGATATATTCAAGGAAGGTCTACAGCTTTGTTCATCTGAGCTTTCAAGAGTTTTTTGCAGCGCTTTTTGTGTTTGCCAACTATTTAAACAAGAACAGTGATGTTCTGAAAATGTTCCAGAAGATGAAAGGGAGAGGAAAGTTCAAACCACAGTCCAATGAAGTTTCACTTGATGTGTTTCTGAAGGGTGCAGTAGATGAGGCACTGAAAAGTGACAACGGACATCTGGATCTTTTCCTTCGATTTCTTCACGGCATCTCATTGGAGTCAAATCAGAGACTTCTCCAAGGTCTGCTCACACACATCGAGGACAACCCTGAAAGCATGAAGAAAGTGATAAAAAACCTCAAACAAAGTCAAAAGCAGAATGTTAGGCCAGAAAGATGGATTAATCTCTCACACTGCTTGATTGAAATGAAGGATACTTCTATTCTTGAATACATTCAGGCTTTCCTTAAAGCTGAAGGAAAAGGAACAAAATATCTATCTTCTACCCACTGTTCAGCATTGGCTAACATGCTTCTGATGGCAGAGGATGTGCTGGAAGAGCTAAACCTCAAGAAATACAACACAAAGTCCGTAGAGGCTCAAAGGAGACTGGTGCCAGCTGTGAGGAACTGCCGAAAAGCATTGTGAGTTTTGATGAGATTGAGAAGATAAAAAAACCCATAAACCAACATTGATTTGAAGAAGGCCTATATCAAGAATTATTGATCTCCATAGAACTATACAGCCACGTGTTGTTATCTGTAATAGTTCCTGCATTATCTTCTTTCATTTCAGATTGGCAGGCTGTAATCTCACTGAACAATCGTGTGAAATTGTGGCATCGGCTCTACAGCCAGCAAACTCCCCTGTGAGAGAGTTGGACATGAGTAACAATGACCTTCAGGACTCAGGTGTGAAGCTCATTTCTGTTGGACTCAAGAGTTCACACTGTAAACTAGAGATACTGAGGTCAGTAACAGGTTGTCACTCACATATTCTGAAGTAATATCATCATTTGTAAAGATTGTGAAGCAAACAGGCTGTAGGAAAGTTTACAGATCATGTTGGGAATAAAACAGTTGATTGTCCAATATAAATATGACTGGTTTTATGCATTTTTTAAAATTTCTGTTCCCCACTAAATGTACTTTAAAATTATATTATTGTATGTGGTGGTACATTTATGTAGCCTGGATGCCAGACGAACTTAGCCCCGCCCACAAAAAATTTTGCACGGGCAGTTCGGTCTGGAATTGATCCGTAGAGAAGTAATTATGCCCGAACAGAAACTGTTCGGACCAATGAAATCATCAGGGCGGGCTTTAGACGATGATGGACAGATGATAAACAGTAACGTCATCATCTACGTCAAAGGCGCTTGGGTTGAATTTGTTCTAATCCTAAACGGAGAACTTGTTCGTATATGCATTCACCTTTACTATTCCTCTCAGAAATGATGATCGTGTTGGTAAGTACTCTGTGTATCCTTAAATTCTTTTTTTTACAACACCGGCAAAGATCGTTTACACTCATCTTCTTCTTCTAACGTTAGGCTACTTATTCCGGGTTTGCGTGCACACAGGGTTGCCAAGTTTGTACAACAAAACCCTCCCAATTGCTAACGTTACTCAAAACTAGCCAAAAACAACCCCAATAGCGGTTTTCCGTGAAAAATGGCATTTGTGGGGTAAAATATGTGTTATTTTGGTTGGACTGCCTGCTAAATTTCGCATTCCTGTGTCTGTATATCACATAATTGGGGTCGCTTCAACCCGCGGACTTGGCAACACAGTGCAGTTGAGTTCTGTTGACATTTGACAACTAACGTTATGCGGGCTCCGTTGCTCTGATTGGTTGTAGGTCTATCCAATTGAGGTCTTTCCTGGTTCGGTTTAAACACGCCCCATAATCACAGCTCAACGGAGCAGTATCAGACTCAATTTCTGACTAGAATTGAGTATGACAACGTCAGGCTAACATTTATGTAAAGCGAATCAGCAAAATGTAAAAATATTAGAGATCATTTCAATAGATTTATTGTAATATTCAGCACAAAAATATATTTGTAATATTTTTTTCTTTATAGATTGAAATGCTGTAAACTCACGATACAGTCCTGTGAATCTGTGGCTTCAGCTCTGCTATCAGCAAATTGCCTGAGAGAGCTAGACCTCAGTAACAATGACCTGCAGGATTCAGGAGTGGAGCGGCTTGCTGCTGGATTGAAAAGTCCACACTGTAAACTGGAGATATTGAGGTCAGTTACATATCATTTTATATATTAGATTAGAGACTGAAAAGAAAATAGAAAAGAAAAAACAAAAAAATTGTTGATGATTTTATATCTAATCCTCTAAAAAGGAGGTGAATATTAGATATATTAGATATAACACCCAAAGAGACGTTAGTAGTATTGAATAAAAGTTACACAAAGTATTCCAAAGTATTCTTGTTAATGTATTATTTTTGAAGCAGTGTAACTTGATGAAAGTGAAACTTGATGAGACTTTAAATAAATGTAATGTAAAATAATATAAGCACACAAAATATTATCGTATTGTTCACTTTATGATAGTACAGGTGCTGTTCATATAATTAGAATATCATCAAAAAGTTGATTTATTTCACTAATCCATTCAAAAAGTGAAACTTGTATATTATATTAATTCATTACACACAGACTTATATATTTCAAATGTTTATTTCATTTAATTTTGATGATTATAACTGACAACTAAGGAAAATCCCGAATTCAGTATCTCAGAAAATTTGAATATTACTTAAGACCAATACAAAGAAAGGATTTTTAGAAATCTTGGCCAACTGAAAAGTATGAACATGAAAAGTATGAGCATGTACAGCACTCAATACTTAGTTGGGGCTCCTTTTGCCTGAATTACTGCAGCAATGTGGCGTGGCATGGAGTCAATTAGTCTGTGGCACTGCTCAGGTGTTATGAGAGCCCAGGTTGCTCTGATAGTGGCCTTCAGCTCTTCTGCATTGTTGGGTCTGGCATATCACATCTTCCTCTTCACAATACCACATAGATTTTCTATGGGGTTAAGGTCAGGCGAGTTTGCTGGTCATTTAAGTACAGGGATACCATGGTCCTTAAACCAGGTACTGGTTGCTTTGGCACTGTGTGCAGGTGCCAAGTCCTGTTGGAAAATGAAATCTGCATCTCCATAAAGTTGGTTAGCAGCAGGAAGCATGAAGTGCTCTAAAACTTCCTGGTAAACGGGTGCGTTGACCTTGGACCTCAGAAAACACACAGTGGACCAACACCAGCAGATGACATGGCACCCCAAACCATCACTGACTGTGGAAACTTTACACTGGACCTCAAGCAACGTGGATTGTGTGCCTCTCCACTCTTCCTCCAGACTCTGGGATCCTGATTTCCAAAGGAAATGCAAAATTTACTTTCATCAGAGAACATAACTTTGGACGACTCAGCAGCAGTCCAGTCCTTTTTGTCTTTAGCCCAGGCGAGACGCTTCTGACGCTATCTGTGGTTCAAGAGTGGCTGGACACAGCTGAAACCCATGTCTTGTATACGTCTGTGCGTAGTGGTTCTTGAAGCACTGACTCCAGCTGCAGCCCACTCTTTGTGAATCTCCCCCACATTTTTAATGGGTTTTGTTTCACAATCCTCTCCAGGGTGCGGTTATCCTTATTGCTTGTACACTTTTTTTTCTACCACATCTTTTCCTTCCCTTCGCCTCTCTATTAATGTGCTTTGACACAGAGCTCTGTGAACAGCCAGCCTCTTTTGCAATGACCTTTTGTGTCTTGCCCTCCTTGTGCAAGGTGTCAATGGTCGTCTTTTGGACAACTGTCAAGTCAGCAGTCTTCCCTATGATTGTGTAGCCTACAGAACTAGACTGAGAGACCATTTAAAGGCCTTTGCAGGTGTTTAATTAACTAGCTGATTAGAGTGTGGCACCAGGTGTCTTCAGTATTGAACCTTTTCACAATATTCTAATTTTCTGAGATACTGAATTTGGGATTTTCCTTAGTTGTCCGTTATAATCATCAAAATTAAAAGAAATAAACGTTTGAAACGTATCAGTCTGTGTGTAATGAATGAATATAATATAGTATACAAGTTTCACTTTTTGAATAGAATTACTGAAATAAATCAACTTTTTGATGATATTCTAATGATATGACCAGCACCTGTATAAAATGAATGCCTTTAATCTGGAAACTGTAAACATTAAAGGGAAACATGAATAGATATTGGACTAAAACAATGACTATGTAAAAAATGATGCAAACACTGTTTGAAGAACTGAATGTTTTAGAAAGACGATGTTTCCCAAGGCTGGTATTGGTGTAAGAAATCCTTTTATTTTGTAGTTTGGCTGGCTCTAGACTCACTGACCAGTCCTGTGAAACTCTGGCCTCTGTGCTTCAGTCAATGGACTCCTGCTTGAGAGAGTTGAACCTCAGTAATAACAACCTGCAGGATTCGAGGCTGGAGTGGCTCTCTGCTGGACTGAATAGCTGTAAACTGGAAAAACTAAGGTTTGTGAAGCAGTGTCTGTGTGTGTGCCTTCTAATCCTGACAGTATTAGACATGCATTAAAGCTTGATTTTGATCTTTGACCAGATTTTTTAAACATTTGTAATGTAATGGATTGTGTTGTTGTTAATATCATCAGGATGTTACATATTATTACCTCATATAAAACATGATATAATGTTATTAATTGCTTGTTTATTTTAGATTGGCCAGCTGTAATCTCACTGGCCAGTCCTGTGAAAGGATTTCTTCAACTCTACAATCAGTAAACGGTCTTCTGAAGGAGCTGGACCTGAGTAACAATGATCTGCAGGATTTAGGAGTGGAGATAGTCTCAGCTGGACTGAAGAGTCCACACTGTAAACTGGAGATACTGAGGTTTGTGTTTCATTAATATGCTAGTACTATGACTGTCTATTAATATATTTTGTAATGTATGTATATGCACAAACATATGTTTGCTTAGTACTTTCATGCTCAAAAGCAGGGATGGGCAACTTTGGTCCTGGAGGGCCACTCTCCTTCAAAGTGTAGCTCCAACCGTAATCAAACACCTGAACAAGATAATCAATGTCTTCAGCATTGCCGTAGGAACCGGGGTGGGGGTGGGGTGGGGGTGGGGGGGGGGGGGGGGGGGGTTCGTGTCCCCCTCAATATTTGAAAATGCTGCATGTGTCCCACCTAGGCTTGCTACGATAGTCGGTGTTGCCGGTGTTAACGGTGTCCAGACTCAACACCGGTTACATCACTTGCCCACCGTGGCACCGCCCACCGTCTTTTTGATTTTTTTATAGTAATAAAATAATTTAGTTCAGTTAGAGAACAGACAATACAAATAAAAACTGAACGTATCTGCTTAATAAAGCAGGATCCGACCGTGAGTCTCGGCAGCGGCAGGAGTCATTCATCAGATTTAAGAGTGAGGAGCAGACTGAGATGATCGCGGAAGATTTGGTTTCAAAGCGAAACGTAAAAGCGCCTATTTAAGGGAGTTTGTCATTTGTTTTGTTGTTGTGTTTTTCATTAAAAATAATAGGCTAATGAACCCACAATTCAAGCAACCCGCAGCCGAATTGGCGCTAATTCAAAACTGAAAGTAAAATGTGCACGGCCGCACAGAGCGCGCATTGTTTACTTTCGCCTGGCTCCGCGCATTTATTTTTTGCCGCGCGCACCCTCACGCTCGTGCGGGCGCGTCGAGTATAAACAAGGGGACGAACTGTCATTCATTCATGGTGTGCATCTCAATCATAGACTGATCAATGCTTGATCAGTGCCCTGACTACTGAACTAGGGAACTGATTGAGACGTACCCATGGCCTCACAGAGCGCGCATTTACAGACGAGCTGTCATTCACGGTGTGCGCGCACTGGCGCGTTTTCAGTTCAGAGCGGTAGTGTGCATGTTACTTTAGATTTAAAAGCCTCCGCCGGTGATACCGGTATTACCGGTGTTGTCACACATCAATTAACCGGTGGGAAAATTTCCTCACCGTCACATCCCTAGTCCCACCCAAAAATTTGCCTATACCGCAGAGACAAAAACTGTACATTTTGAACTTTTATTTTGAAAGCGCGAGTGCGACAAAGATGATATTCGGTTTTGCCAGCAAGTCAAAGCCAGAGTGATAGGTCCCATTTCATGCTATACAGTATTTGAATAATCACCGTTCACCCACTAGCTTCATATTCTTCACTTTTCACCTATAGTCGGACTCGGAGCATCTGATCGGCAGAGAGAAGTTAACATTACACTAGGAACATACAAATACGTTACCGGTGCGCACCAGCTTTGAAATGCAATACGACTCGACTTTGTATGAGGTAAATTAGTCTCAGTCAAGAGGTTGAAATTAGCCAACTTTTTAAAATTGAATTGAAAAAATTGAATAGATACGAGGCATATGACGATTAAATCCACAATGGAATTTTGAATGGCACGTGTGCTTTGCGAGAGGTGCTACGTTAGATAGCTAGCCACATAGATATAGCTGGCAATCGATTTTTCTGCGTTAACCTTAGAAAAAGTCAAATGTTCTGTCATCCCATTTCAGCATAATGCCCCCCCAGAAAATTAAAACCATCACAGGATATAACGTTACTGAAGTTTTTTAAAAAAATTTTTACAAAGAGTAAGGTTAGTGTAAATGCAATTATATAACACATTTTACGCAAGGACAGGACAACATCATAACCTATCATTTACCAAGCCTATATTTACTTAAAAAATAAATAAATAAATAAATATATATATATATATATATATATATAATATAGTGTCATCAGGAGAAGGCTGGTACCATCAGGGAAGAGACAGGTGAGGAAGGAGTGGCACATGGAGTTACAGATGAAGTGAAAGGTGAAGGTGGAGGGTGTAAGGTGAGGTCTTAAAAGGAATTAATGATGCATATGTGAAAGTTAGTGCCTTTTATAAATGTTCCACATTCGACATAAGGAGAGCCCAAAATAAACATAACTGATCATATACAAGTCCACTATTACTTTGTTTGCAATATCGTATAGGCTAATTTATTAGGAGAACCATGATGCAACCATGGAAGAGACAAAAGGAGAGGCAGGTGGCACTGCAGGGTGTGAGGTGAGGTTTTAAAATGTATTCATATTTGTAATGGATTAAACACAGGGATGGAGGTTGAGTTGCTGCCTGTTCAATGCCAATTCCTCAGTCAAAAAACAGAAATAATACAATATGCTTACTTTCTCATAAGCCTTGAGTCCACTTAATAATTGTTTTCAAGCACCTATTCAAGCTAGTTGACTTCAGTAGCAGGAAATCTGACTTCCAACCGACTAAATGTTAACATACTGTGGCAGGGTGAAGAATCACACAACACAGAATAAAGTGAAAAGCCCCCGGAGGGTGGGTTTTAATGTGAATAGGTGAGTAAATGTAGACAGTGATGTGCAGGTGCGCTGTGCTTCCTTCTTCTTTCAGTGCAGGGTGCCTCGCGGTGACGTCAGTGGGACGGTGTGGCCGGAGTGTCACAGGCTGCTGTCTGAGTGAGTGAGAGAGAGAGAAGTGTTAGCGTGCGCTGCATGGAGTGTAGTGCTCAAACAGGTGTTCCAAGGTGCTGTGCTTTATAGTGAGTGTTGATCGCCTGCAGCTGTGATGGTCCGGTCCGTGTTGAGTGCTTGCAGGTGATCCTCGTTTGTTGCCAGGGCGACGCTGATGAGAGCTCGGGAGACTTGTCACAATACATAGCTAGTACATTTAACCCTTGTGCATCAATTTTAAAAAGTTACACATAGGTCCATAGAGGACAAAAATATCCATGTAAAAAAAACTGGCATAAAAAAATTGAGGTTGACATCTCAAAAAATGAGCTTTCTGTCAGTTTGTTTGGGCGCAGTGCCACAGTTTCCCCATTAAATGCCAGATACACACAGTGTTTGGATTTGTTATTTGCAGTGTAGTTAAGTTTTTCTCTCTCAAATATAAAAAAAACACACCCACACACAATGTTTTTATTGCACACATACAAACCACTCTCTGACATCCATAACACACCCACACAGTTATAGCTGCATAATTTATCAAATTGTCTTTTATAATATGCAGAAGCAGAAAACAGGAATAAAGTGAGTATTTTGTTTATAGGCCAAACCTGAAAGAAATGGCACCATCTGGTAAAAAATAGTAAACATTTGTATTTAATTTTCTGCCAACAGAATAAAAGCCTATTAACAAAGATCGCATAATTTTATAGTTAAATGGCAATGGGATTCAAAATTTAATGTGAACTTACTGCACATTTCAACATGCAGAATTTTGTTTTCCCGTTACATTATCACATGAGCAAAACATACATGTTGTACCATGTCACCATACTGTATGTTACTATTATGGTGGTGGGATGGACGTTGATTCATAGTGGCCAAAATGTGTCCCCCCCCCCCCGAATGTCAAAGTCGTTCCTACGCCCCTGGTCTTCAGGATTACTAGAAAGATACAGGCAGGTGAGTTTTATCAGGGTTGGACCTTAACTCTGCAGGCCCTCCAGGAACTAGCTTGCCTTTCCCTGCCATAGACTGTTTAAAACAATGGACGTAGTGTCCGTGACATCACCCGTAGTTTTCTGAAGAGCATGTTTTTAAAGCCCAAAGTGGGCGGAGCCAACCATCACCATCTTGGCAGCGCGTCACTCCCGGATAACCGAAAATGGGCAAAGAGGAGGTACAAGGGTGGAGCTGAGGTGCCAGGTTGCAGAAACCGCGCCCACCTAGCTTGACATGATCAAGTTAGCTTAAAAAAGGTGGTGGACATCACAGTCCTCATTCTGTTCTGTCTATTCTTGAGTAATTACAGGCCTATTTCCAACACATATTTGTACGGCGAACATTCAAAGACTTTAATAAATAAACACCAAACTGAAAGTAAAGCAGGCAGCCCCTTACGGATGGCTGCCGCACATACATAAACAAAACACAACGTAAAATCCCCTTCCGAAATTAACCATGGTTTTATTATAGTAAAAGTTTTGTTGTTTTTGTTTTTTTGGCTAATTAATTACCATTTATATAACCACAATTTTACCACAATTACCATGGTTAAACTATGGTTAGAGTAGCAAAGCCATGGTTAATTTGTGGTTACCATGCTTTTTGGTTTTATTTGTAGTAAAACCGTGGTTCATTTTCGTAAGGGTATATCTGAAATGCATAACAATGCATGTACAAATCAATTTAAATTGTAATGTAGATGCATTTTCTGTGAAGCTGCTTTGAAACGTTATGTATCGTGAAAAGCGCTATATAAATAAATTTGAATTGAATTGAATTGAATTGAAAGGGTCCAAACCTGGTCCTCTTTCGTCCTTCACTGTCGTCGCTCTTCCTTTTATGCCTCCGAAGCTCCTCCGTGAGATACGAGACCGCCGACCTCGCCACATTCTCTCACAGATGAATTGCAGTTTAAGTGTTGGATTCAAGAGAGAGACTGGACGGTTGCCACTTGGTATGCACTATACACATGAGTCAGTTTACCTGCTATGCATTTTCAGTTGGTGTTGTGTTTTTTTTTTTTAACAGAATGCCCATTTGTAATCTCTCTGATCGGTCCTGTGCACATGTGGCCTCAGTTTTACAATCAGCAAACTGCCCCTTGAGAGAGCTGAACCTGAGCAAAAATAACCTGCAGGACTCAGGAGTGGCGATGCTCTCAGATGGACTAAAGAGTTCACACTGTAAACTGGAGATACTGAGGTGTTTCACAAGCTTATGTTTGACTATAGATGGAAGTTTACACTATATGATATCATACATTCTATTATATAAAATGTATTATTTATTATATCAGTCAGTTCTTATGTCTTGAACATCTTTAAATGTGTGTCTTTGTAGACTGTCAGGCTGTTTTATCACAGGGAAAGGCTGTTCTGTTCTGGCATCAGCTCTGACTTCAAACCCCTCACACCTGAGAGAACTGGACCTCAGCTGCAATTCTCCAGGAGAATTAGGTGGTCAGGTTATCTTGGACAGAGTGAAAGATCCAACCTACAAATTGGAGATACTCAAGTATGTTGTACAATAAGACTTTTCTTGTCATGCATATTTAATTATGTGCGTGTATTTAGTTATATCTGTGTACTAAGTATTTGTTTTAGATACTGAGTCAAATTAAATCAGTGACCGTTTCTGTTGTCTTTGGTACCCTAGAGAATTCACTGAATCAAGTTTATTTTTCTTACAGCATTTGGAGCCACTTTAAGACCGAATGCAGATCTAATAATACACATCATATTTTCCAACTATTTACACCCATTTATGACATGCCGAAGCTGGTCATTTTGGCATATTTTTGTGTGTACTTAATCGTTTAGACACGCACACAAAGCCTAAAGTAGGCCTATAATTTGATTGTCTAGTTGCGGTCGGTTTCAGAGCGTACACACAGAAAGCCGCCTTGGGAACAGCATAATTTAGCCTGGGCCTCATTTAATACCGGGTTTCGGTACTCATCCTTAGTTAAAACAGATTTCAGACAAAAAGAAATACAGTTTTGTGTTATAAATTGGCAGAAATGATGGCAAAATTAACTGTTTTGTTTTGTTTTTTGCAGGATAGAACATGAAGGCAAGTTTAGGATTACAGCTGGATTACGAAGATGTAGGTTTTTACACACACACACGCACACACACACACACAAGACTTTTTTTTAAATACATTTATTGTGTTGTCTATGATCTTTCTCTAATCTCTATTACTGATTGAGTACAGATGCCTGTGAGCTCACACTGGACCCAAACACTGCACACACTCACCTGTGTCTGTCTGAGGGGAGCAAAACTGTGACACATGTAGAAGAGGTGCAGTCGTTTCCAGATCATCCTGACAGATTTGAGTGCCATCCTCAAGTTCTGTGCAGAGAGAGTCTGTCAGGACGCTGTTACTGGGAGGCTGAGTGGAGTGGAAAGAACGGAGTCTATGTTTCAGCATCATATAAAGGTATCAGGAGGAAAGGAGAGAGTACTGACTCTGAGTTTGGATCCAATGAGAAGTCTTGGAGGCTCATCTGCTCTGATAACAGTTTCTCAGCCTGGCACAATAATGAGAGGACTAAAATGCGTCCACCGTCATCCTCATCTCGTTCTAAAAGGGTAGGGGTGTATTTGGACTGGCCAGCTGGCACTCTCTCCTTCTACTGCATCTCTGACACAAACAGAGTCACACACTTACACACATTCCACTCCACATTCCCAGAGCCTCTCTACGCAGGGTTTGGCCTTTATTCTGGCTCCTTTGTGTCTCTGTGTCAGATTGAGACGTCTCCCGTTGGACAGAATGCAAACAACTGTGGGAATGACAGAAATACAGTTTTAAAATAACCAACACTTCAGCAGAGCAGAACATAAAAACAAACAAACATAAAACATTTTTAGAAAAATAACTTTTTTTATTTTTTTTACAAGAATCCTGTGAAGAAAGTAATTAATTTTTTTCTATACTTGTTTTCTGTAATACTTTTCAGAAAGAAATGAATGGTACTTTTAAAGAGATTTGTCTTTATATTAAATATTTAGCTTTATATTAAAAAGTAATTCAAACTCAGAGGTAAAACAACACAATTTTTCACGGATAAGCAACACAAAAGTTAATCCGAAGTTATCACATCATAAAGCATTTCTCGATTTAACAGTCGTCTTTTTTCTTCTGGTCTGAATGTAACAAAAGCCATAATATACGTACCATGAACTAATTTCTAAGTGATTTTTTTTTTATTTCTTTATCAGTGACTGTGTCTGTACTAATTTCAGATGTACATGTACAATGAAACTTGTTGTGTTTGATTGTGGAGCTGATCATTTCTCTTTCAATTATAGATCAGACTCTTTCCTACAGTATGTCTATGTCTGTATTTAATAGGTCATTATTTTTTATATACATAATTTCTTATTAGCCAAACATAACTGGGCATTTACTTTAAAAAGCAACATAATTAAGCAATTGTCTTTTTGTACAGTAATGTATCTCTACAACTTACTGACTGGAGGAATCTGTTCCACATCTTTATTCCTTTTGAGATGGTCCTTCACACACTAGGAATGAAACGGTGGGAATATCACAAATCAAAATAGTGCGCACTAAAATCGGATAATGTTTCTGCAAATAATTTTTGGGTTTTGTTTAATATTGCTTTGCTAGGAACCTGTTTCATGCAAAATTTAGAGTAGATTTTTTTAGGCTCTTTTGATTATAATACTTTGTTTCATGCATATTTGCATTACTAGTGGAAGATGCTGTTTTTGTTTTCAAGATTAGGTTTTAAAGCTACACTATGTAACTTTTCCGTCCACTAGAGGTTGCCTGTTCAAAACAAAGGTGTAGTTTGATGACGCCACGTCTGAGCGCAGAATCTTGGGACATGTGTTCTTCACCTCACAACCGGTGGAAAAGAGTCAGGACTCCGGCAGAAATCATGTTCATGGATGCGATTAACATTACTGTAGTATGAAGCAGAGCAGGACCGAGTGTTGTGGAGCTGAGCAAGGCCGCAGGAGCGATTGAAGAGCGGGACTGTTATTATGGCATAGTCGCCGGCGGGACTTTTATTATGACACGGTCGCCGGCGCCACTTCCTCTTTTTCCAGTCATGAGTATGAGGTAACGCAACTCTGTTTATCATATTAGATATATCTGACTGTGTTGAAAAGGAAGTTATGACGTTCGCTTGGCGGCTGCTATGACACTTGTTCACACTGCAGTGAGAGTACAGCGTTCCCTATCATAGGTTCACTCAACGTTGCGAACCGTCGCCATGGGAACACTTCCGGTGTGACGAATGTCTGACGCCCTTATACCATCACGCCATTTGCTAGTGGCGCTTAACATCACGTATGAATCATATCAGCACGTTAAGCGTCAAACCGTCAGATTTCATTCCTTCAGGAAATGGATCATCTGTGCCCTTAGGAAAGCTATTTTGCTACTAAAGCTAACCCATCGTGTTCACAGCTACTTACCACTGTTTGAGCAGTTCCTTTACTCCTCAAAAGTGGACACAATGAGCTTCAAGAAATGTTTGGACCCGTGCGACAGGCTCATTGCTGGAGACGACACTCATGACAGGTGCGTGATGTGTTTGGGCATTCAGCACGCCCAGGCCGCGCTTAGTGGTCTATCTGACTGTCAGCACTGTGATAGCCTATGCATGAAAGTGCTTCGCTCTAGGCTAGCTACTGGTAAAGGACGTCTGCCTAATCCCCGCTATCCCGTCTCTGCGGCCCCCGAGGCACCGCACGAGTCAGACGCTTGGGACGACATCGGCGAATTACAATTCATGGATAGTGAGTGGACGGATTATTATCCCTTTTGCTCTCTTTCCCCCGGTCGGGTTTGCTCGCTCGAGAATCGCGACCGTGCCGAGCCGTCCTGTTTATGCACGACGAACTGCGGCCTACACCAGAAGCCCGGGACTCGGTTTCTTTTGGTTGCGGCCTGTTCGATGATGTGCTCTCTACAGCGGCTTCCGATTCCAAGGGACTCGCGGGAGAATCAGCCGCTTCTCTTCCTCCGAGCGTCATATGACGAACTGATAGTTGTCACTCGCGCTGTAGACAAACTGGGCCTGGATTGGGACAGCAGTTTTTCACTAGCCGCGCCAACCCAGCCCCGCCGGCCACTGCCTTTCTTCCAAGACCTCTAGCCATTTTCGGTTCGTATTACCAACCCTGCGGCCGCGGATTTCGCCACGATTTCTAAAATGGCGGACTTTGGCTACACGAGCTTGCCTACTGTTGAAGAGACCCTCGCGCCCACCTCGCGCCTACTTCAGCTCCGTCGTGGAAGTCTCGTCCCTTACTGCCCTCTAAACCATGCAGAGTGATCTCCTCACTGGTCAATAAATCTTATATGGCAGCTGGACAGGCAGCAGCCACCCTTCATTCCATGGCCGTTTTCCAGGCTTATCAAGCCGATTTATTAAAAGAGCTTGATGAAGGACAGGGCATGACTCCGGAGGCAGTCAAAGAGCTCAGACGGGCTACTGACTTGGCGCTGAGAGCCACCAAGCATACTGCCCGCGCCATAGGAAGGTCTATGGCTGGTTTAGTGTCAGTAGACTGCCACCTTTGGCTTAATCTCACTGACATTAAAGAAAAGGATAAATCCTTTTTGCTGGACGCCCCCATTTCCAATGCAATCAGGCATGTCTATGAGAGAACATGTCTGTTTCACTTGTTTCCGCAGACGTCAACGACTTTCTGCAATCAGGAACTACATCGACACCTACGGGATGACACGTATCCCAAACAGATCATCTAATTCCATTAGCGGAACACTGGGCCGCGTGGCAACGCCTGCCCGAGGTTTCGCAATGGGTGCTGCGCACCATCCATCACGGATACACCATCCAGTTCCGCAAAGGCCCACCTCTTTCAGGCGGGGTTCTCCCCATGTCAGTGCATCCATGGGAGGCCCCAGCTATGAGACAGGAAGTTATGTCTCTCTTGGAAAAAGGGGCTATAGAAGAATTACTCCCCTCCCAAGCAGAAGCGGGCTTTTGCAGCCGTTACTTCGTAGTGCCCAAAAAGGGTAGCGGATTGCGCCGATTCTGGACTTGCGTCGTTTGAATCTTGCACTCAGAGTAAACAAGTTCAAAATGTTGACGCTAAAGTCCATCCTGACCCAGATACAAACCGGAGATTGGTTTGTAACCATTGATCTGAAGGATGCGTATTTCCACATCCAGATCGTCAAGAGACACAGGAAGTTCCTCAGGTTTGCTTTCGAGGGCAAAGCTTACCAGTATTGTGTCCTTACTTTTGGGCTGGCCCTAGCCCCTCAGACTTTTACGAAGTGTGTGGATGCTGCTCTGGCCCCATTGCGGCTCCATGAAAAGATTTCGCCCCACAGCCATCCCTCCCGCCAAGTCTTATTGACTCGCAGGGGTTCTCGTGCTCTACGTCCATGGTTAAACCTCCCTTTGCTACGCCGTAGAGTTCAACTGGGGCTGTGCTGTCGTCGCAAGACTATCACGACGGACGCATCCCTCACGGGTTGGGGAGTAGTGTATCAAGGACGCCCGACATTTGGAGTCTGGAGTGGAGAGCATTGTGGTTGGCACATAAATCGCCTGGAGCTGTTAGCAGTGTTTCTAGCGCTGTTTTCTGCCCCATCTGAGAGGGTGTCATGTGCTGGTAAGGACGGACAACATGAATGTGATATCTTGCTTAAATCGCCAAGGAGGGCTTCGCTCTCGCCCTTTATACAATCTGGCAAAGCGTTTGCTTCTTTGGACGCAGAACAAGTTTCTGTCAGTCAGAGCGGTTCACATTCCAGGCCATCTGAACCTGGGGGCGGACTTACTCTCAAGGCAAGGTCTGGATCCCGGAGCGTGGCGGTTATATCCTCGGACGGTAGACCTTATCGAGCAGACGTGGACTTGTTTTCGTCGAGCACAACTACGCACTGCCCGCTTTGGTTCTCCCTTTCACCTCCGTCTCCTCTGGCGCTAGACGCATTGGCCCATTCATGGCCCAAGACCACTCTCTTTGCTTTCCCTCTGGTTCGTTTACTCCCAGCGGTACTGCTCAGGGTGCGAACAGACAGAGTGGAACATCTGTTACTGGTAGCTCCTCACTGGCCCACTCAAGTTTGGTTTTCGGAGCTGATCAATCTGCTAGTCGGCCCTCCATGGGAGGTTCCCTTTAGACCGGATTTGCTGACGCAAGCTCAAGGCATGATTCGGCACCCCGTCCGGAATTATGGAAGTTATGGGTGTGGCCTCTGAGCGGAGCGCGCTAGATTGTCATGGTATCTCGGCAGAGACCTCGGAAACCATTCTCAACTCCAGAGCACCGTCTACGAGACGCCTTTATGCTTTTAAGTGTAAGCTTTTTGCTTCGTGGTGTCTGTCACGAAATAAGGACCCAGTATGCTACCCTATCGGTTCAGTACTGGAGTTTCTACAAAGCCATTTTTCAGCAGGAGCTGCTCCGGCCACTTTGAAAGTTTATGTGGCGGCCATTTCTGCCCAACATATACAAGTGCAGGGTGCTTCGGTAGGACGACACCCTTTGGTTTCTCGTTTTCTGCAAGGGACGAGACGGCTTAGGCCTTTCCGCCCTGCACGAATTCCGTCTTGGGATCTTTCTATAGTTCTAGAATGTCTAATGAACGGTCCCTTTGAGCCTTTGGAGTCGGTGGCAGAGAAGTTTCTGACTTTCAAAACTGTTCTCTTGCTGGCTTTATCCTCTTTGAAGAGGATTGGAGACTTACAAGCTTTGTCTACCAGTCCCTCCTGTATGGACTTTGTACTTGGATTAGTCAAGGTTTTGCTGCGACCTAGGCCAGGTTATGTTCCTAAGGTTGCTTCGACCTCTTTTCGATCACAGTAGATAGTTCTGGAAGCTTTTTCTCCTCCTGAATCAGAAGATGGAGATAGTGTGCGACCTCTTGGTCTCTGCCCGGTTAGGGCGCTAAAGATTTACGTTGACCGTTCTGCCCCGTGGCGTAAATCAGATCAGCTGTTTGTATGCTTTGGCGGCAAAAATAAAGGAGCAGCTGTCACTAAACAGAGAATGTCTCATTGGGTTATTGAGGCTATTTCAGCGGCCTACGAGGCGCGTGGTCTCACCTCGCCTTTAGGTGTACGTGCGCATTCGACCAGAGGAATGGCGTCTTCTCAAGCTCTCTTTAAAGGCTCTTCGTTGGAGATATCTGTGTTGCTGCAGGATGGTCCTCTCCCAACACCTTTATCAAGTTCTACGATCTGGACGTGAAGACGGCTCCTGGCTCCCAGGTCCTATCTGTTTGAGCGGGCGCTTTCCACGGTCCACCAGCTACTCTCAGGTATGTGAAGGCGTTATGGTATATCGTTCCCATGGCAGCGGTTCGCAGTGTTGAGTGAACATATAATAGGGAACGTCTCGGTTACGTTTGTAACCTTGGTTCCCTGTATAGGGGAATGAAACGCTGCGATTCCGGCCTTCTCTTCTTCGAGTAGTAGTTTCCTTCGTCCTGAAATCTGACGGTTTGACACTGTTTCATATGATTCATACGTGACGTATTTCAGGGCGGCGCTAAGCGCCACTAGCCAATGAATTGGCGTGATGGTATAAGGGCTTCAGACATTCGTCACACCGGAAGTGTTCCCATGGCGATGGTTCACAGCGTTTCGTTCCCCTATTCAGGGAACCAAGGTTACATACGTAACCGAGACGTTTCTGCTAAATAAAACCGGAAACCGGGGGTAACGCAGATATGACGCAATCGACAGGCGACTCCCTCAAACGCATAGCTCACACATCCCGTTTCTTGGGTTAAAATAGCAATTTCTTACGATTTACAAATAGTTGGAAACATTTGGGATATTCTAAGTACTCAACTGAACAAAATGTATAACACTGGCCTAGTGGTTTTTGGATATTTTACTGCAAAAATCTTACATAGTTCACCTTTAAGGAATTTACATCGATAGTTTTGGACCCCTGCTTGCAAGTTACATCACAAATGATGTGTTCATATAATTCAATCATTCTGCTTTTCCTGCTCACTGAACACTGAATCATGTAATAATTCTCACTATCAGGAGTGGCTATGTGATCTATCTCAGATGGTAGGCCCACAATTGTTGGTTCTTGGCCATAATTCCAATAGTCAAAAGTCTGGCTACTCAAGAATATGATCCATATAAACTAAATTAATGCTGTGTTTGCAGCTTTTTGTAATTACCATACAGTTTTGAGATGACAACACGTGATGTTGTATTATCCATAATGCGAATCTCCCGTTCCACCACATTCCAAAGGTGCTCAGCACTATTAGATTGAGATATGGTGACTGTGGAGGCCATTTGAGTATATTGAACTCATTGTCATGTTCAAGAAACCAGTTTGAGCTTTGTGACCATGGCCTGTTAGCCATCAGTAGATAGGTACACTGTAGTAATAAAGGTATAGACATGGTCAGCAACAATACTCATGTATGGTGTTTAAACGATGCTCAATTGATATAAGGGGCCCAAAGTGTGCCAAGAAAAGATCCCCCACACCATTACACCAGCAGCAACAGCCTGAACCGTTGATACAAGGCAGGATGGATCTGCTTTCATGTTGTTTAGCCAAATTCCATCAGACCAGGCAACCAGAAAACTACATTAGTTGTTTGATAATGATGGTCATTTATTCAACTTAACCAATTTTCAGTATCCAGGAAATAATTTTATATAGTTTTCAATGCCATAACTTGGAAATCTGTGTGCTCTTGAAAAAATAATAGTGGTTCTATGATATCTGTTTTAACATCTTCAAACAATTCAATTTGTATCGTCGTCGCAGAAGCCAGATCTTATTTATGATTGAATGTTTTGATTTCCCATGCCAGTCAGTCGTCATATGTTTTGTGCAGCTGTAAAAGCCGTTTTTTCTTTTCTTTTTTTAAGATTCGCAGATGTATACCGTGTATAGTAAAAAGAGCAGCATGCCACACTCCTGGCTGCCTCGGTTCTCCATGTCAATCTAATAAACAACGTTATGTTAACAGGTAATGGTGACATCAAACACCTAATAATAATAAGTTTGGAAATAGTCATTCGATTGACAAAATATGTTATGTTTTAATGAGGGGGTCAATGCAATTGTGTATTCCATGCCCATGCCAAATAGTTGTTCTATCGATATTTATTACGAACTTATTACGAACGAAGTTACTATTGAGCTAAAAGTCTTTAATTTTACCTTAATTTAAATATGACCTTTTAGAGGTGAAATATGTATTGCCATTTTCATCTTTGAATGTAGGCCTACTAACATAGTCTATTGTTGTGCTGTCTACGCATAGGAAAAGGAGTGGTTTGGTTTTAGTTTCACTTTGTTGCTTTATCATCACTAATATATATTGTGCCAATACTAATATTGTGCCAATGGAACAAAAATGTCTTAATGCTCTTACCTGACTATAAATGCATTTTATGTACAGTAGTTCCAAGTAAGTTTTAAACTATTTTACAGAACATTCTGAGATTAACTTTTTGTCCAAATATGCTTACTATACAGTACACATATCATTTGATGTAGCCTATATGCTTTATATCAAATAAGTATATTGGCGTAAGTGTTTGTTACAGTAAGCAAACAATATCCTAATGACATACTCTTGAGATTCTGAATTGTACAATCTGAGGGATGCTTTGCTGTTCCATAAAGTCACAGCAGCTCAGTAGCCATCATCAGGGCTGGATTAACCATATGGGCAATTTGGCTTTTGCCAAGGGGCACCACATCCAGGGTGACACCATGCAGGACTGTACACACACAGAACATACATTGTCAATGGTCAAAATATGTTCTTTTTGGATAGATTTTTGCATAGATAGGGTCACATACAGTTGTCCATAGTTTTCTTCAGAATGAAACAAACAGGGAGGTGACCCCCTGAACATACCCCCCCCCCCCCCACCCCCCCCCCCCCCCCCCCCCCCCACCCTCCAGTGGTCCCCAAGGTCCAGGTCACTGATCCTTTACATAACATTGCAATCAAAACTAAATAATATTCACATATACATAAAAAAAATTGTAATAATTAATAAAATTAAATAAATAAATACAGATACAGTCTGCAGGATAAGTAGAGTTCAAAATATGTTCTTGATTAAGTTCAGTACTGTATACTATGGTAAACACAGCCATATCTGAAGTAAATCAAAATAATGCATACCATTGTGGTGAGAACCAGTTTAACGTGTTTGGAAATGCTCCTTCAAAGTCTGTTTTCACTCAGATCTCACAATTAAGAATCATTTATAATGTGTATATATAGGGTGCTCTATATGTAGTGGAGATCTTTAGCTGTTGTGAAGGTCGTAGCATCTTATTTTAAACCAACACCAGTACCTGTATTCACCCTATTATCCTAACCTTCTCATCTCATCTGATTTACACATATTTAAGCTCTCTATTGCTATGTGAGAAAAAAAGGAAAGGTACAGTTGGTGAAATTCCGATTATAGTCATCCATAAATGAAAGGAAAACAGACTTGCGTTGGCTTGCGTAATACTGTTAAACCAGTGTGTCGTGTGAGACTGAAATCATTCTTCTCTCTCACCGGATTTGTTTTCTTCCTGTTTTTGAACAGAAACATGGCAGGTAGAGGTGGCAGTAAGTTCTCTTCAAATTATTCTCAACTACTTCTCTCATTACTTTATATATATATAGCATTTGTTATGCTTTAGCCTTTTTTGTGTAAGACTGTAAAGAGGTAGTCAGTACACAAAACTGTGTTTATTACTTAAGCAATAACATTTTTGATGTGGGCACTATACCTTAATAGATAGAGAAACCAGAGTCTAAAAGTAATTAAAAAAACTCTGAATTGTAGGAATGACCTATAAAATCACTGCACGTGGTATTTGAATCTCTCCCCTTTTTTTTCCTCACAGATGACTTTGAGCTTGTTATCCCTGAAAGGGGTGAAAGAGTTAAGATTAATTCAGGATCTACTCTCACTGTGTCCTGTCACTTGTCTCCTGCAATCAGTGCTGTTGACATGGAGGTTACTTGGTATGGTGGGACATCTTATGTCTGCACATATAAGAACAGAAAGATGACACAGGGTGTTGACTATGAGGACAGAGCCAGTCTGTTCATTCATGACCTGAGGAAAGGGAATGTGTCCTTAAGAGTGTCAGGCTATAGAGAGTCTGATCTGGGAGTTTATATGTGCCAGGTCACCAGTGGAAATACAACTCGGCAGATAACAGTAAATGTAGCAGAAGAAGGTAAGTGCTTCATAGCTCCACTCAGGATCAGCAAAACCAAGCAGTGGTAGTGTGCAATTCCAATCATACACTGTATAGTAATGAATAAATTAGAGTTGAATGAATATCAGTACCTGTCCAATTAACACTTTTGTTTGTTGACATGTGCAGTCTCTTCCATTTCCAAGGACTTCTTTACAGTGGTAAGACAGCACCGTTCTATTTGTGAATAGCATACTAGCACAACACAATATACAAGGAAATATAGAGGCAGAGCTAGACAATAAACATTGATACCAAAAAACAAGAATAATTAGCATTTTCCAGAACATATTTGGTTCAAGGGAGCAAAACTGTCTGGCCTATCATTGTGTTACCTGCTTCAAGTCATAAAATGGGATTGCATGTTCATTGTATTTTATACGAAATGTAGGCCTAGATAAATGACTAAAGAACAAAGAGCTAGATCAATAGGACACTAATAGGAACTGGAATAGGACACTGGTTTGGGAGTTCTCGCAGCTCGTTCTTGACACATCGTCTGAGCAGAACTTTTTTCTTGTGGGTGTCCGAGAACTATTGTGTGATTGGTCAGAAATTTAAAGTGGGCGGGGTTAATGCAGAGAAAAGGAGATGTTCGCTACCTGCTTTTCTCGTGAAATATGGAATGTACCGGCCAGAACAAACTTTGTTCTTGTTCTTACCACCTCTAGAAAACGAACAAATTTCTTTGTTCTTGCAGAGTATGTTCCAAGCTTAACTTCCCTCTGTCTCGTTCACTCGGATGTGCGTCATTGCTTACGAGTGCCCACTACTGGCGGAACCTTAGCAATGGGCTGAATTGGAATGTCCTAAGCCCATGATCACTTGAAATCCACTATGGAATTGATTTATTATTTATTTGTTCCTTTACAAATTGTTTAATGCAGCATTCTATATGTTTATAGGTGTGTTTGTTTTGTTTTAAATATATTAAAAATAAATATTAAAATATCATAGAGTTGTTTGTGGTGGGGTAAATTAAACGCGATATGACTCGCTCCCTCGGTCAAAATCGAGGGAACGAGTGTCTGTCCATATAAACTTCCCTCGTCTTCATGAAGTGGAACGCACTTCAAAATGGCAGCGGGGATTCCCCCGAGGGGAAGTGCTTAAGTTTGCAAGTGCGTGTCTAAAAGTGGAGTGGAACGCAGCCCTGGATAACAAAGTTAATTCAAAGTAAGAAAGAATTTGCAAATATCAAACTATTTTCAGGAACTGTGGCTATAAAAATCTTGCTGAAAAAAAGACTGGAAAAAACGTCCTGGTGAATAATACAAAATATTTGCTGGCAGTTTTTGGGTTTACAAGTTTAAATCTGCAGTCCGTAACTTTTTGCGCTCTAGCGGTTAATAAACAGAACTGCATGCGTCTTGCGGAAGAAAATTGCAGCTGGAGCTACTTCTCTGTGTTTATGGCTATGGCGAGTCACGCAGGGACTGTGCTCCTCCGCAGTGGTTCCTACCAGACCGGTCTGAAATAGTCCCAATACAAACACTAATTATAAGTGTACCATAATGGTTCAGGGTAAGACAAAAACAAGGTTTGGAAAATAGATTCATGTTGTACATTCTCGAACTAAATCTTGAACACAAAAAAGTTACAGACAGCAGCTTTAATTATTTAATATGACACAAAAATATTGCATATAGATGGCCTTATATAGCCTAGATATCTGGAAAACTATCAAAAATCTCAAATAGTACTCTCCTGTCTATTTACCCTATACATTTCAACCATTGTTGTCGAAATAGTATTTTCTTTATAAAATAAGGCTAGCGAGAGGAACATTGTCTGCCAAATACATAAATCAATGTCAGTGTAACAAGGAATTTAGTAAGCTTTAACCACTTGTGACTCTTTCATTTTAAGGAATCACAATATTATTGTTGTGTTATGATATTATGTTTGTCTAGACAAGCTGAATCTGAAAATCTTTTTCTCAATTAGGATTACAAAATGGGAGAAAAAAGCAACGGTAAGTTCTTAAAATCAAAACTCTTTGCCTTCTGTAATGCATAGATTTCAGAAAGACAAGAGTAGGATCCAATTGCAACTCAAATGTTTATTAACCAAAACAAGAGAAAATCCAGGCAAAGTGAGTAAAGAAACAAGAAACAGGTGAGCATAATCAATGGAGACAGAGTAAAATAGGAACTAAGCACACAATGTAAACAATGGGAATAGAAAATGCTCTTCAAAATAAAGGTCGATGAACCCAAGACAGGAAACATGACAGGAATTGTGACACAATCCTTATAAAATCTAAGCAAAATAGCAAAACCAATAAATAAACACTTCTGTTTAAAAGTATAGGGTCAATAATATTTTTACTTTTATTCAGCAAGGATGCATTAAATTGTTTTAGAGTGATAGTAAACATTTATAATGCATTTATAATTCTGTTTCAAATAAATGTTCTTACAAACGTTCTATTCATCAAAGAATCTTGAAAATAATACATCTCAATTTCCACAAAAATATTAAGCAGCACACATGTTTTCAACATTGGAAATAACAAGAAATGTTTCTTGAGCACCATATCAGCATAGAATGATTTATGAAGACTGGAGACGGGAGCAATGGCTTCTGAAAATTCAGCTTTGCCATCGCAGGAATAAATTACATTTGAAAATGGATTACAATAGAAATTGTAATGATATTTCACAATATTACTGTTTTTACTGTATTTTTAATCAAATAAATGTAGCTTTGGCAGAGGTGGACAGTAACGAAGTACATTTACTTAAGTACTGTACTTAAGTACACTTTTTGAGTATCTGTACTTTACTGAAGTATTATTTTTTAGGGAAACTTTTACTTTAACTTCACTACATTTGAAAGCCAAATATCGTACTTTTTACTCCACTACATTTCTATCAAGGTCCTCGAAGTCGAAAGTCGTTTTTGTAGCAGCTTTGCAAGTCAGTGGATGCTTTTTTTCTTCTATAAAAGTTTTTTTTTTTTTTTTTGCAGACAGCCTATCAGTAATCACTTTTGTAGGGTCATATGAAGTTTCCCAACATTTTTTGAATACTGATCAGTTTATAGCGAAATGGAAGAAGACGGTTCCTCGGGGCACAGTGTGTGCACCCATGGGTATACTTAAAAAGTAAGTTTCAGTTTTCTGAAAAGATTAAAGGTTAGTTTTGTTGGCATACACTTGATGAATGTCTCATAAAATGTAAAAAAAAAATGTTTGTCTGGGAGAAAGAGAAGCATAGACATATAGATGAATCTGAAAAAGAATGATGTAAGTTCAGTTCAGTCTGGTTTTTTGTGTCTCTCAGATGCCGAGTACTGAATAGAGCTTTCTTTTGCGTTTTTTTCGCACTTAGACCAATACACACAAAAATTTCATTTTGGAAAGTATTAACGTAAACAGAGTTGATTATGTCTTAAGTGAACGTAAACAGTTGGGGGAATATCGAATGAGTATCAGTGTATAGGATTTGTGCATTCTGCCTTCAAGTGACAGCAGCTTTGTAAAAAAGCTTTGTAACTTTTAAGTATTTAAATTAGTTCAAGGTGGTCATATGCTAGCATGTCGGATGGAGCATCACTGACTGGCTTAAACCACCATGATGGCTATAGCGTGCATTCATACAACAATGCAACAATAATACAAAAATGCATTGACATAAAAAAGGAAATGTACTTTTGATACTTAAGTACATTTAAGAGCAAGTACTTCTGTACTTTTACTTAAGTAAAAAATTTTTTTTTACAACTTTCACTTGTAACAGAGTAATATTTGACCAGTAGTACTTTTACTTTCACTCGAGTAATGGAGTTGTGTACTTTGTCCACCTCTGAGCTTTGGTGAGTATTTAATAGATTTCTGTTTCCCATAGATCTATTTGACTAGGTATTCATTCTTTTCTTTCTTTTTTGGTAGTGTTATCAAACCAATCTGCATATCACTGTGATTCAGACAATCAACTTGAGGTTTGTTTGTACATTAATATATTAACTAACACACTTCATAATATATTAACACACACATCATAAATAAAATTAATTGCTAGATCTTAATGTCAATCAGCTTGCATCAACTTGAGTCATATTGTTCTCTATTCTTGATTTTTAGATTACTTTGCCAACCAAATATAAAGTAACACAATTTTACAGTATTACAACATTTTCCCAGCTTTTTCACAACAATTGACTCTAGTTTATCCTTGACCACTTTAGGATCACTATAATGTGTTGTGGCACTAAAATTTTATGGCATAACAACCACATTTTATTTCCTCTCAATTAGGATTACAAGATGGGTGACACAAGATACAGTACGTTGTTTTAGAATTTAATTTCTATTAAGAAATATTTCATTGAACACCAAAATAAAAAGAGCAAAGATATCTACAAGAAAACATTTCACTGCTGTTTTGCTTTTTTTTTTTCCAAAGAAAAAACATACTCCTTCTCATTTTTTTTCTGGAGGCCAATGCCCTCAAACACCTGTCATCTATGTTATGTGTGGATCTTATTTGTAAAAATGTATGTTTTTTGTTCTGCATTAAAGTATTATCAATCCACTCTGCATATGTGGAGCGCAGTGTTTTCGGGAAGGATAAACGTAAGGTATGTGCACACTTTTATATTTTTTGTGGCAGTGTCTATTTTCACTAAATCCGCCCACCATTGCTCAGATAATGTTTAACCTTTAGTACAAATATCATGTTGCTTCTGTTTAGATGCATAGCATCTACAGTATCACTATAGATATACAACATACTTGCACTTAGTGTAAATAAGTGTGAGAATGTTATGTTTAGCCAAACAGGCTAAAGATTTTTTTTAAGCTTAGTTATGAAAACTTGTATAAATATATAAATATAAATCTTACTTATTTGTTTTTGTCTTATGTATGATTGCAAGGGAGAAACAGACAATGGTAAGTTCTGGAAATAATTGACTCCTTGACATAATTAGTATTTGCATTGCATTTTTATTACTATATGTTGAAAATCACTAATGTAACAGTTTGATACCTTACTGGAATTATGAAAATAGAATTTTTGGATCTTGCCTACGGGTTATTTCTTTATTTTTCTCTTCATAGAATTATTATCAGAGGACAGCACATCTCATCTAAGCCATCCAGACAACAAGCAGTCTGAGGTGTGTGCACTTTAATAACCTATTATTCATATATAGCCTGCATATTTTGTGTGAACATGTATATGTGGTTTATAAGGACACAAATGTATATAATGACACATGGGTATATTATAACGTAAAACATGGTTGTGTCCTCCTGTGTCCTCGTAAGCCTCGTAAGTGTGTGTGTGTGTGTGTGTGTGTGTGTGTGTGTGTGTGTGTGTGTGTGTGTTTACATACAAAATCAGATAATAAATGAAACTGCATTTGTTCTCATCTCAATTAGGAGAAGAGAATGGGCACCAAAAGCAAAAGTAAGCTGCCTTAAAATCATAGACTTTGTTATAATTTGAATGTGCATTGTTCATTAAAACATGTCAAATGAATTTAGTAATATAATGTTTAAAGTTTACTTTATATGATACCAAATGATTATAAATATGTACAAATCACAAATCAAAGCACATTACTGTTTTCTATTACTTGTCATACATTACATTGCTATATTGTTGGGGTAACAGCTTAGGACCCAGGACCAGTAGTGAAAAATGAAGACCAAGAGTCAGGAGTGTAATTAATGAAAGAAAAATTTACTGAAGAATAGTTTGCAGTTTCATCAGCAGAAGCCAGCTTCAAGTCTCACAAGGAGTTTGTAGGCCGCGCTCCCTCTCTACCAGCTTCTCGTACATACAATTTCTCAACAGTTATACTGTTTTCAAGGTCTAGCCACGTCATGACTGCAAGGTGGATGATTCTGATTGGCTCAGAGAAAATGAACAGTCATGGTAAATTTCCACACATTGTCAGTTAATCAGATTCACGTGTACATAGATCACATGTTGACATCTTCACCCCGTAATTAGGCACTAGTGACCTTCCAGATTCTGGAGCAGGCGCCAACTTTCCCAGAACAACAAGTCCACCAATCTCTTAGGATGCCCATAATCCACCTCCAATACTGGCCTGTAACACAGAATACTGTGCACACACACAGATACCTGCAGTCTCTCCAAGGATGGAGTTGGTTGAGCTAGTACTGACCAGAAAAAGTTTCCCAAAACATACTGATAACATGAGCTTTCTCTCAGTGAGATGTACAGACAGGCAATATTCATACAATTCTTTAGTTTGAGTAAAAGGGAATATAAAATAAATAAAATATAATAACAATTAAAGACAAATCCATATTTCATCTCTGGAAGCCGGGCTAAGTGAGCAAGCACTGTTACTCACTGTCAGGTTAGGGGTGAATGATGCCTCCAAAATCCAAACGCATGACTGAAATCACGTGTTTAGCGACACATCACACATCCCTAGGACAGACCGTCAGTCACCACTCAGAGACCAAATACAACAATCATTGGTCCTATTGATTAAGCAAAATCATAACTGGAAAGAATCATTAAAAATCATTATAACAATATAGAAAGATAAATATTGATTAAGCCTTTGATTACGAATTTAATTCAGATATATATAGGTATACTGAAGCGGCAGTGGATTTCAGAATCCAACCTTTCAATATGAATACATAGGGAGTCTATCTAGGGAGTCCTCTCATAATCTGTGTGATGTGTGAATCTTATTTTAGAAGAGCACTCAGTTTTGTTCTGCTTTATAGAATTATCAAGCAAAGCTTCACATAACAATGAATCAAACAGGAGCCAACATGGGGTATGTGTACACATCCATACATTATGTGTAAATTAAGGATAAATAATTGAAAGATTCCCCACTTTTAATATTAATTATATTACATTTATAAAATAACAAACACTTTGCTCCTGTATTTATTTTCATCTCAATTGGGATTCCAAGATGGAAGCCTTGAGCAACAGTAAGTTTAAAAATCATTCTTATTCCACCACAGAACATTGCATTTTGAGCGCGTAACTGAAAGTGTGAGTCCATCTTTCTCTCTTTTCTTCACAGAAAACTTTCAGCTTGTTGCTCCCAGTACAGCAGAAGAACCAAGGGTTTCTTTGGGGTCTGATTTCATTATTCCTTGTCACTTGTCTCCTGGAATCAGTGCTCTTGATATGGAGATCAGATGGTCTAAGGATACAGCCTGTGTTTGCCTGTATAAGGACAGGCGGCTGACAGAAGGGGTTTTCTTCAAGGACAGGGTCGGTCTGTTCACTCACGAGCTCAGAAAAGGAAATGTGTCCTTACTTCTGAAAAACTTCATGTTGTCAGATGTTGGAAATTACCAATGTCAGGTCATCAGTAATGACAGAACCAAGGAGATAACAGTAAGAGGTGAGCAGTTCTCCACATCTGATTAATGTGCTGCTCATTAATAATGCCCTTTCTAAATCTCAATCTCAACTGAAACAGAAATCTAAAGGTATGTTACATACAATCAGTGTGTGATCAGTAAACTGTTAGACTAATGTGAAACAAATCTAATATACTGTAGTGCATATGGTCATATTTCAGTCTTATCTGATCTATTTAAACAAAAAACAGCAAAACACAACCAGTAATTGTACAAGGTAAAACACTCTAAAAAAAAACTCTTTATGTGAAATTTCAATATTATAACACTTTAGATGATTAAGTATGAATACAGTATAAACCTTTTTAAATACATTATGACAAGCTAGCTGATCGATACAGTATAATGTTTTCCAGAATGCTATAGGAAACTGTTTGGGAGATGCAATCGGGTTGTGTTTGTGCCAGTTAGATGTCTATTTTTTTAGATATCTAAGAACACAATTTCCATATAAACCTATTCACACACAAATAATGTTTTTATTTTTAGTAAGGATCAATCCTGGTGTCCAACCTGTGAGTCAGTCACCAATATTTCAAGATGGAAATGCTCAGTTAATGCTACACGAGGTAAGAGAGTATAACCTTTAAATTATCCTTTACTTTCAAGAATATCACCTTTTACAAAATTAATATTGTCAAACAGTTTAGAAAATAAGGGTGCTTTCACACATTGTTTCCGAACCTGGTGCGTTTTTTTTTTTTAAATCTTGGTTCTAGGTTTTAGGCGTATGTGAACACTGCAATCGCACTCGGATCTGCACCAAAACAATTGCTCAGGCGGTCTCGGGCCGGTTGCAAACAAACTCTAGAACATTTAGCTTGAGGTGTGAAAGCAGTCCGACCCAAATGACCAACGAACCAAATAGTATTATAATTCATAATTCAAAGCGAAGTGAACCAACAAATGAAGTCCCTGTTTCGGAACAAATCTATAGGTGTGACAATTCCGTAAGACTGCAAATAATATAAGAGTGCAAAGAATAATAAAGTAGCAATCAAACTTTGGTATTATTTCTAAATACAGTTGTAAATCAATTGTAAATCTATTGTAACTGCATCTCATTTAGGATGAAACGACAAGAGAACCATCCAACAGTAAGTTCTCTTAAAATATCCTATGTATAGGCTATATATATATGTGTGTGTGTGTTTCGTGTGTGGATCTTGGTTGTAAAGAGTCTGTGTTGTTGTTTTTTAATTTATCTATAATTCATAATAGAATTATCAAGGAGCGCTTCACATCACAGTCAATCAGATAAGAAACATCATGGGGTATGTGCGCACATTAATAATTAATACTGTCCATATTCACACTATTGTTTTAAAGTCTTCATCACACCATTCATTGATCAATAAATGAAGCATAAATATATGAAGCATCAGTTTTCATTTCACTGTGTTCTCATACTGCATATTAAACTTGCCTTATGTTGTGACTCTCGTAAAGAATCACTGTGAAAATGAATGTTTGAATGTTCGATTAAAATCTCTTTATCATTTTAAATTGTATATTTATATTTTAAAATCTATTTAATAGATATATTTTAATATCTATTAATCATATTATATATGTACAGTATTATACTAGCCTCATGTTGTGACCTTTTTATAAATCATCACTGTAAAATGAATGTTTGGATGTTACAATTGGACTAATAAGTCTAAAATCTTTTTTGTTTGAATCTAAATTAGAATTACAGCATGAGCGTCTCAAGCAATGGTGAGTTTTTCCGAAGTCAGTAACACGTTATCAGTTTTCTACGAATATTTGTTGTTGTTTGTGTGAAAGTACTAGTGCGTGTAAGTCCATCTTTCTCTCTTTTCCTCACAGATAATTTTCAACTTGTCATTCCCCAAACAACTCAAGAAGCAACTATTTCTATGGGGTCTGAATTCATTGTTCCTTGCTACTCGTCTCCTGAAATCTGTGCCACTGCCATGCAGATCAAATGGTTTAAGGAGACAGACTGTGTTTGCGTCTACAAGAACAGACATGTGATTGAGGGGAGGGCTTACAAAGACAGAGCGAGTCTCATCACTCACGAGCTGGAGAGAGGAAATGTGTCCTTACATCTAAGTAACTTCAGTGTCTCAGATGTTGGAGATTATCATTGTCAGGTCATCAGCAGAGACGGAACAAAAGAGATTACAGTAGGAGGTGAGTATTCTGCAAGATCATACATCAGCCAGTGCTCTAATTAACAATCTTTTGTCAGAATAAAGTAAATTAAACTACATAATGTTCAGCACATAAACAGTAGGTTTTTTTTTCTTATAGTAATGACACTTATGGAAGCCCAATCCTAAATTGATCAGTGTGTTAGGAAATGTTGTAGTTAGGTATATCAAAGTACATAAATCTTTTACAAACCTAGTCACACAATTATTGTGTTCTTAGTGAGGATAAAACCTGAAGTCCAACCTGTGAGCCAATCACCAACTTCTCAAGATCAAAGTATTCAGCTAATGCTGTTTGAGGTAAGAAAACCTATACAGGCTCATTCATTTGAAATGACTGCACATTACCTTAAAATATCATTTGAGTTTCACCCTATTTGTTTTTTTGGCCAGTGGCGGCTGGTCACTAGAGAGGGAGTTGGGGCGCCGCCCCCATCAAAATTCCAAAAATATACATGTATACAATTATTATATAAAAATGAAACAAAAATAAAATAGTTTACTCATATGATGTGCCGGCTGTTAGTAAGAGCCTCAGCATTTAATAGAAACTGGCTTTGATCGGTTAACTATTTTATATGTTCTTCAATATGTTTCATGCGGTTTCATGCGCGAGGGACGCCGGACAAATGGACGTCTATCTGAGTCCAAAAATCTACGGGCAGCATGGGACCTGAAGCTGGTCTCTAATTGGTTTCTTAAAGATCCTCCTCCGAACGCAGGTCGCTGCGTTCCTGGCGAATCAGAATTGGATGCTTGTTATTTTATCCAATCTGATTGGTCTCGTCACCTGTCATTCAACTTTCCGCTCTTGGCAACTAAAGAGAAAGTGCGCGAGCGACATCGTCACTCCGACTCCGCCAAAACCTTATTAGGATGATCACTTTCATAGAGATGGCAGCAGTTAAACCAAATTCTATCACAAGGCGTTCGCTGGAAGAAAAAAAAGGATAAAAGGATCGCGATTTACAAATCCAGCAGCAGGGCAGCGACAGAGGAGGAAGTTACATTCGGAGCTTCACACGCTTGTTATGAGAAACGTAAGTTAGGTGGCTGGCTGAATGTGTTGTTAGCAATGCCCTTTATTGCTTTCCTTGTCCTTTATTTCAAAGTGTTGGTACTGAAGTTTTGTGGACAACAACGGGGGTAAGAGACCTCAAATATCTAACTGAAATATGCAAACGTCATGACACTACTGAGATGACTGACTTTAATCAGAGAGTCATTGAGAAATTTGCTGGCCAGAAAGAAAGGAGAGCAAAATTTATTACATTTACATTTATGCATTTAGCAGACGCTTTTATCCAAAGCGACTTACAACTGAGGAGTACAGGAAGCGATCCATCATGAGGAGGCGGCAAAACACAGAAAGTGCCTGAAGTACTAAGTTTTGGACATCGCACAGAGCATCACACACTAGGGCAGGGAAGAAGTAGAGGAAAATAGAAGGAAAATATATATATATATATAATTTTTTTTAAGATAAGGTTAAGTGCTCGCGGAAGAGGTGAGTTTTCAGCTGTCGTTTGAATGCTGTCAGTGATTTTGCAATTCGGATGGAGGTGGGAAGATCGTTCCACCAGCAGGGAACGGTGAATGTTCTGGAGAGGGATTTTCTGCCTCTCTGTGATGGTACAACAAGCCGTTGCTCCTTAGTTGAGCGAAGGCTTCTGGTGGGGGTGTATACTTGTAGGAGCGAGTCAAAGTATGCAGGAGCGGAGCTCGTGGTGGATCTGTAAGCGAGCGTAAGCGCCTTGAACTTGATCCGAGCAGCGAGTGGTAGCCAGTGCGGAGAGATGATGAGTGGTGTGACGTGGGCCCTTTTCAGTTCGTTGAAGATAAGATGTGCTGCTGCATTCTGGATCATTTGGAGCGTTTTGATCGCACATGATGGAAGTCCAGCCAGAAGCGCATTGCAGTAGTCAAGCCTAGACATGACCAGGGCCTGGACGAGAAGTTGTGTTGCATGCTCTGTTAGAAAAGGTCTGATCTTCCTGATGTTGTGGAGTGCAAACCTGCATGAGCGAGCTGTCTTTGAAATGTGGTCTTTGAAGGACAACTGGTCATCAAAGATTACGCCAAGGTTTCTGACCGACCCTGAAGGGGTGATCTGAGAAGAACCAAGCTGGATGGTGACGTCATGTTGTATTGTGGGATTGGCCGGGAAGACGAGCAGTTCAGTCTTTGCCAGGTTGAGCTGCAGGTGATGTTTTTTCATCCATGCCGAGATGTCCGCCAGACAGCTGGAGATTTGTGCAGCTACTGTGGAATGAAAGGTAGAGCTGAGTATCATCCGCATAGCAGTGGTATGAGAGGCCATGTGCTTGTATGATGGGTCCTAATGATGTAGTGTAAATGGAGAAGAGGAGAGGTCCAAGCACTGAACCCTGAGGAACCCCTGTGGTCAGCTGATGTGCTTTGGATACCTCCCCTCTCCAGGCAACCTTGAAAGACCTGCCTGTGATGTTGGACTCAAACCAGTGGAGTGGAATCCCTGTCATGCCCAGTGATGAAAGGGTGGACAGAAGAATCTGATGATTGACCGTGTCAAAGGCAGCAGATAGATCGAGGAGGGCAAGGACGGATGATTTGGAGTCAGCTTTAGCTATCTGCAGGGTTTCAGTGACCGACAGTAATGCAGTCTCTGTGGAGTGGCCTCTTTTGAAACCTGATTGGTTGATGTCCAACTGATTATTCTGTGAGAGGAAGGATGAAACCGGATTGAAAACCACTCGTTCAAGTGTTTTCGCTATGAATGGTAGCAGAGAGACAGGTCTGTAGTTATCTATGAGTGAAGAGTTTAATGTGGGTTTCTTAAGCAGTGGAGTTATCCGAGCCTGCTTGAATGTGGTAGGGAAGATGCCGGTGCTGAGAGATGTGTTGATGATGTGTGTGAGTGCTGGTAGGAGTGTAGGAGAGATGGTTTGAAGGAGATGTGAAGGGATGGGATCTAGAGGACAGGTGGTAGGATGGCTGGAGAGGACAAGTTTAGATACTTCTGCCTCAGTGAGTGTAGTGAATGAGGAGAGATGATGATCGGCTGTGGGTTTGGCTGATGTAAAATCCTGTGTGTGGGGGGATGAGAACTGACTGCTGATGGATGTTGTTTTGTTTGTGAAGAAATGCGCAAAGTCATCGGCAGATAAGGAGGTGGTGGGAGGAGGTGGAGTAGGACGGAGCAGATAGTTGAAAGTTCTGAAGAGTCCGTGAGTTTGAGGTGCTGTTGATTTTGTTGTGGAAGTATGAAGATTTAGCCGCATGGACTTCACCTGAAAAGGATGAGAGCAGAGACTGATACTTACTTAGGTCAGATGGGTTGGTTGATTTAAGCCATTTCCTCTCTGCTACCCTGAGTTTGATCCGGTGTTCATGAAGGACATCAGATAGCCAAGGGTTAGAGGGAGTAGCACGTGCTGGCCTAGAAGACAGAGGACAGATACTATCTAGACAAGAAGTTAAAGTGGAGCATAAAGTGTCTGTAGCGGTGTTTAATATCCATAGTGGAGAATTGTGTGGATGAAGGAAGAGAAGATGACACAGCAGAGGAGAGATGAGAAGGAGAAAGTGAGCGCAGGTTTCGCCTGAAAGTAACTGGTAGAGGGGCTTGAAAATGTATGTTCAAGTAGTCAACATGCTAGTCTGTTGTTGCTGTTTTCTTTTGTTTTTCCTTGTTTTTCCTTTCCTCATTCAATTATATGTGGGAAATTAATGTGTAAAAAGATAAAAGACACTGTTTTCTGTTTAATGCTTGAATTTAGTCAACATGCATCTTGATACAAACTAAAATATCCAGGATGGCGGGGAGAGGGAAACACACGATTATTGCAGCTGTATTCACTTTTCGCTGTAGGGTCTGCTTTCCAATACCAGACAGTGATCAGCTGATCAACACACTTTCAACGGGGCGCCTGCAGAATGTAGTGGGTTGAGTGGAAGGAGACATGCTCTGTTCAGAGGGCACAGGATGTGGAGTCACTGATGTGCCCTCTTGGAGAGTGATGTAGTGTTGGTGAATCGGATTTGTATAACTTAAGTCAGACTTTTTTTTTTACTTTACAGATACACAAAATATGGACTGAAGAGGAGACAAACAAAATGGATGAATCTGCTCTAATGTCCGGTGAGTGTAATCAGTGTGTAATTTCATTTCAAATGTGCATGAGAGATCAGACTCTATAGGAACACTATTAATACAATACTATTAACATAACATGTTGTTATTTCAATTTTCAGTGGTGAAAGTGAACAATGCGCAGGAGCTTCACCAAATGTTGATCAAGGCTTACACAGAAAAAGACAGACAACTGGAAAAAACTGAACAGGCCTTGAGAGAGACCCGAATAAACTTGGACAGAGCTTTAAGACTCAACCCCCATGTAAAATTTTTGGACAGAGACAACCCAAATCCTTTTCAATAGCCTAAGAAATGTCAGGTTGATGCTTATCAACTTTTCTTAATTTTATGAAAACCATTACAATCAATATTTCAGATTTATTGTTTTTTTCTGCCATTTTCTGAAATTAAGGCATGTCATCCTGATGAAATGTGAAATAAAAATTAATTTACACTATACTTAATGCTTATTTGTAACTTTTCATAAAATAATATGAAATAATAAACATTCATTTATAATTATTCTTTATATTTATTTCTTTATTTGCCAAGCTTTTTAGCCACCAATTTAGCAATACTAGTCGAACGTCCCATAACAATGTTCATGAGCAAAGTGTTCACCTTAGAAGGACTTAAATAACAGTATACAGACTCTTGTCATAAATGTGAGGTAGGTATTGTGCGCTTCAATTTAAGGACCAATAAAATAGGACATTCAAAAGTAATTTTCATAAGCGTTTTTATTTATTTTTTTAAATTGTGTTTAGGCCAAGTGTGCCAAATGAGTTCTGAAAAGTGAAGTCGTAGCGTCTCGATCTCCCCGAGTTGGCTGGATGCAGTATAGACCATAAACACCGCCCTCTCCATGTAATGATGTAATGGGACGTGAGACAAACTAAACAATCAAATTATACTCCAAATATTTTTTTCCCAAAGATGGTTTCTGTCATTTTAGGCAGTTTTTATCATGGTGATGTTAGTTCAAGAGTTCGTTCTTTAAATAAGTTTGGTTTTAGTTAGTTATTTGATGCTATAAAAACGGGAGTGCGACGTCTTGACAGCTGAGATGAAGTGGTCACTAAGGCGCCAACTGACTTTTTTCTGGATCTTCGGGAGGAGATTGGAGCTTTAGCTTTAATTTCTAAATTTTCATAACTGTTTATTTCACACATAATGAGTTGTTCTTAGCTAAACTGTACTAACTGATTCTGCGTGTGGGCTCACTACTGCGCAGACTCGAGACTCAAGATGTCAGCTCCATATTAGGACACTGGTGGTGTAGGCCCTGTCCCAGATGGTACCCTAAACACCTGCGGTCTTCCTCTGAGTCCGCACTTTCATGACGTAACCTTGCTTTGAACCAATAGTGCGAAGAAGTCTGCTGCAGAGCTAGCACCAGTGCAGGCTCGGCAAAAGTGCGCATCGAGGACGCATATCGACCACAAAGGGGGAGCTTGTCAGCACCCTTCTGAAACCTAAAATGTCTAAACGGTACACCCTACGAGATGGACTAAATGAACACACGCACGTGGCAGCCATTGTAAGTCCACAAGACCATAAGTGCAGTGTGCCATTTGGGACAGGGCTGTAGTGGCAATGGGTCCCCCTCGAAATTGGGTCTCCTTTAGGACCACAAGTGTTATATCATGTTAAGATAAATGCTTTTTAACTATGTTATAATGGCCATTTATGTCTGTATTAGTTATCTTATACTAGCATACAGATAAGCAATTAGCCTGATATCTTAGTTTATACAAACATTTGCTCTTACCCTACATATATTCTCAATCATCTTTTAATGTAATTGTGTTAAATTAAGTTTTAAATGTCAGAATATTTCAGTCATGTATAAAACAAATGAATGATGTTCAATTATTCACTTAATAGGCTATTATTATTATTATTATTATTATTAATATTTATCAGTGTAATCAAGTGTAAGAAATTACACTCAATGTACTTCAACGGAACGGCAGTGCCCCCGCATGGACGCAGTAGTGCAGCATCTCACACTTGCATTGCAACCATAAACATGACAAAGATTGGGATGCTTTGAGCTCCTTATGTTGCATGTTTTATTCAGTGAGTGGCATTTAGATATTACACTCGAAATACATTTTTCATTTTATATTTACAAAGTACCACTGTTTGTACTACATTGTCTATAAATGAAAAACCAAATAGTGCACAGGACTTACTTTTGCTTGCGTTTGCCACCTTTGTCTCCTAAAAGGGTAAAAAAACCATAAATTGATATTTTAACTCCACAGAATCACCCCCATCACTGCCAACACACTGAGCAACACAATCTAGATGAGTTTAGCAGTAGATGAAACAGCTGATATTGTTTTTCACATCTGTAATGTTCTTCACTGAGATCTAATCAGATGCTCCAGGTGTTGAAACGTGGGTCACATAAAACACTGAAGAATAAGTCTAGCAAAAATAAAATAAAACAATGCTAATCTACTCACATTTAGCAGCACATGATGAGGCCTGAGGAAAATGCTCCATATACTGTATCTGACATTCTGACTGTCCTGCAGTAACAAGCAAAGCTCTCCCCCTGCTGACTGAATCATCACTTACACAGAGTGTTTGGGATTCACTTCCCTTATTAAAGCACTGACTTAGCATATATAATGAGTTAGAGGGAAGAAATGGGTCCTGATGTTGGGCCTATAACCCTGGAATTGGGATAGGTGGGAAAAAGTGTCCCAATCAACCAGAATTTACTCTATATGAACCATTTATGATCATGGATAGACAAAATGAGAATGAGACTTTATTCTGCATCCCCACTTTGTCAGCACAATCCAGAACCTGCCTTTCACTGAGGTATAGTTTATTTCAAAACATCCTTGATTATAAACACATCTGCTATTTCTGATAGTACATGAATTCTGATCACAAAATACTGTAAAACATATATGAACTGTTAATGTGCATTTAAGCAGCAGGTATGAAAAAGTTTGTCATGTGACACAGCATACAGTAACATACACAACAAGACAGCAGTATGGAAAAAGATATATAATTCTCTATGTAGAGAGGTGATGCACACATCTGAGCATCCATAGTCCTTTAAATGCGCATCCTAAAAGACTGAAATTAATTCTACCCATACAAAAAACAACCCAATTGCTGGGTTAGTCCATTTTTCAACCCAACTTGGGTTATTTTTAACCCAGCATTTTTTAGAGTGTAGAGACTTACCAGAGTCAAAACTAGTGTCACAGACAAGGCTTAAGCTAGTCCTAGACTAAAATGCATGTTTAAGCTGTTTTAACTGAAAGCAACTTGCACCGACATGCAGTATCTTAAAATATTGCCATTGTTTTGTCTCAAGATGCATATCAGTAATGTTTTTTTCAAAGGCATGCATGTTTAAGCTACTTAAATGTCTTAAAGGGATAGTTCACCCAAAAATGAAAATTAGCCGATGATTTACTCACCCTCAAGCCATCCTACGTGTATATGACATTCTTCTTTCAGACGAAAAAAAATCTGAGTTATATTAAAAATGTCCTGGCTCATCCAAGCATTATAATGGCATTGCTTTGATGGGTCATTTTTGAAGTCCATAAAAGTGCATTTATCCATCATAAAACTGCTCCACACGGCTCTGGGTGGTTAATAAAGGCCTTCTGAAGTGAAGTGGTGCGTTTGTAACTTTCTAGCTTCCGGCGGTCAGCGGTACGCAAGTCGACTTACGCTAAAAGAATAACCCCTGACACGATGTATAGGAGCATTGCAAGCTTTGTTGCGTCTCATGGACCATTTCTCTTTTAAAATTCTCGTTTTAGACTTCTGATTCATTACCGGGGTTTTATTTTGCTCTACCCTCTGCACTTCTGTGTTCGTCAATACGCATGCTTCAAGGGTTCAAGGGTTCAAGGGTCAAGAGTTATTTTTTCGCAAGAAGTCGACTTGCATACCGCTGTCCGTCGGAAGCTAGTTATTTTAGTCTAAAAAAAAGTTTTAAATATGGATTTTTTTCTTACACAAACGTGCCACTTCGCTTCAGAAAGCCTTTATTTACCCCCACCCCCGGAGTCGTGTGGAGCAATTATATGATGGATAGATGCACTTTTATGGACTTCAAAAATGACCCATCAAAGCAATGCCATTATAATGCTTGAAAGAGCCAGGACATTTTTTATATAAATGTGATTGTATTTGCCTGAAAAAAGAATGTCATATACACCTAGGATGACTTTCAGAAGTGACGAGAGGCCAAACTTTGTTTAATTTGTAATTTTGTTACATCAATCTTAACTTGAACTATCATTAAATATAATGTTCTAATTTTAATTGTAAATTGCGAAAGCAAACACAACACTATTGCCGACAGTTGCTATATATATTTGACAAACATATCCAAAAACTGAAAAAACAAAACAAAAACAAACCCCAACCACATTAAATTAGAACAAATGGTGTCAAAGAAGCCTAATAAAAAAATATTTTGTGGAAAAAAAGTTAATCCTTAAAGTTTCTGTTATTACTTTTTGCTCAGTCGAATCAGTTATATTAAAGGTCCCATGGCATGAATTGTTCATTTTATGAGGTTTTTTAACATTAATGAGTTCCCCTAGCCTGTATATGGTCCCCAAGTGGCTGGAAATGTAGATAGGTGTAAACCGAGTTCTGGGTGTCCTGCTCTGCTTTGAGAAAATGACAGCTCAGACTAGTCGGTCTGGAATCTTCCATGTATGTTGTCATATGGGGAACCTCCCCTTCCTCTTCTTTGCCCGCCCAGAGAATTTGGAGAAAATTGATTGTTTATTTTAATCGCAATGTCAGCACAGACTTTACAAACAGACGTGTACGATATGGATTCGGCAGCACCGCCAAAAACAGTGAGTAACAGTGTTCATTAATGCCTGATCTGTGATCAGTGATTTCTGATGTGTAGCTAATCATTCAAGTTCACACAGACTTTCATTCCTTATCGTTTAATACTGTTGTTTATGCATCAGTGAATCAAGCCAGTGACTAAACGATCAACTTCGCATCGTTTCTGTTAGTAGCATGAAACAAATACGTTATTTAAATGATTAAACTAGAGAGAGCGATCAAAGAACACTCTCTTTATAATGTTTCCGGAGCTGTCAATCACACACCGCGAGTGTATCTGCACACTTGTCCAAACTGCCGTTATAAGGAATGAAGCTGTTATGCTGCACAATGAACCTCTTACTGTATTCATATCGATGTTGTGTTTGCTGTTAGTTGTGGTGAAAGCATTTTGTGAGAGAAAACGCATTGCAATGATGAAATCACTGAATTCACGCAATCAACAGACTGCCTGTACTCAATGCTCATCACTGCAGCTTTTCATGTGATGGGAAAATATAAAAAAATAATGCTATAATCAACACTTTCTCGACAGCTGTAATGGTTAAAAAAAAAACGTAGTAAAAGTATTCGAGAGGGGTTCCACATGTTACAAAGTTCGTAGAATAAGGTGGAAGAAGATGGCGTGACTGGGACTCTCAGATACAGACAAAATAAACTTGCGCTCACAGCACTCTCAAATAACTTTCTCAGCAATTTTTCTCCAGCTCTCTGTCTCTCTGGTACACATGCAATCTGGCAGTGTTTGCAGATTCCGCTAAACTACGGTGACGCATTGCTGCCACATACATATTATTTTTTTCACTCAATTATGTCGTAATAACGAGATCTTATGTCTTTTTAACGACATCTTTTCTCATAATAACGAGATCTTCTGTCGTAAAAACAACATATTTTTCTCGTTAAAATGATATATATTTTCTCCTAATAAGGACGTGTTGTACAGTGATGTCTACAAAATATGCCTGTATCCACATTAGAGAATTCATATAGCCCATGTGCATTTGTCACACTTCCATGTCTGAAAAGCAGAAGCAAGCTCAGAGTAAAATAGGCTCTTCCGCTACCTGTATCAGTGGCAATGCCCACAGCACGAAAGTATTGCAATTTATTGATGTAGCCTGCCGTTCATAACAGCCACGGGTAACAGGTGCCATGGACCGCTAATGTTCGCATCAGTGGCATAACTTTAACCTCGAAATTACGGACCCCAATGCACAAATAGGCTATCATAACTATCTATAATAGGCCTACTGTAATATATTGTATGTTATACTGTAATACATATATTCTAGAAATGCATTCAAAAGAAAGACGCTTTCAGCCTTACTCAAAGGGCGTGAAAAACAGGCCAGTGGGTTCGTTACGCACGTCAATCCATTCCTAAAATTCTTATTTTGCTTCTTATGTATTAAATATACAGGCCATTAGTTTATAAAACCTTGATCAAAATTATAATACAATTTATAGAAAATGAAATTCACTTTAAAGAAATGATTTCTGCAAAACAACACTCAATAAAAAGCATGTCTGACCCCACTCAATGTCTCCAGACATTATATATATATAGTGAGGAAAATAAGTATTTGAACACCCTGCTATTTTGCAAGTTCTCCCACTTGGAAATCATGGAGGGGTCTGAAATTGTCATCGTAGGTGCATGTCCACTGTGAGAGACATAATCAAAAAAAAAAAAATTCAAGAAATCAGAATGTATGATTTTTTAACTATTTATTTGTATGTTACAGCTGCAAGTATTTGAACACCTGTCTATCAGCTAGAATTCTGACCCTCAAAGACCTGTTAGTCTGCCTTTAAAATGTCCACCTCCACTCCATTTATTATCCTAAATTAGATGCACCTGTTTGAGGTCGTTAGCTGCATAAAGACACCTGTCCACCCCATACAATCAGTAAGAATCCAACAACTAACATGGCCAAGACCAAAGAGCTGTCCAAAGATACTAGAGACAAAATTGTACACCTCCACAAGGCTGGAAAGGGCTATGGGGAAATTGCCAAGCAGCTTGGTGAAAAAAGGTCCACTGTTGGAGCATTCATTAGAAAATGGAAGAAGCTAAACATGACTGTCAATCTCCCTCGGACTGGGGCTCCATGCAAGATCTCACCTCGTGGGGTCTCAATGATCCTAAGAAAGGTGAGAAATCAGCCCAGAACTACACGGGAGGAGCTGGTCAATGACCTGAAAAGAGCTGGGACCACCGTTTCCAAGGTTACTGTTGGTAATACACTAAGACATCATGGTTTAAAATCATTCATGGCACAGAAGGTTCCCCTGCTCAAACCAGCACATGTCAAGGCCCGTCTTAAGTTTGCCAATGACCATTTGGATGATCCAGAGGAGTCATGGGAGAAAGTCATGTGGTCAGATGAGACCAAAATAGAACTTTTTGGTCATAATTCTACTAAACGTGTTTGGAGGAAGAAGAATGATGAGTACCATCCCAAGAACACCATCCCTACCTTGAAGCATGGGGGTGGTAGCATCATGCTTTGGGGGTGTTTTTCTGCACATGGGACAGGGCGACTGCACTGTATTAAGGAGAGGATGACCGGGGCCATGTATTGTGAGATTTTGGGGAACAACCTCCTTCCCTCAGTTAGAGCATTGAAGATGGGTCGAGGCTGGGTCTTCCAACATGACAATGACCCGAAGCACACAGCCAGGATAACCAAGGAGTGGCTCTGTAAGAAGCATATCAATGTTCTGGCGTGGCCTAGCCAGTCTCCAGACCTAAACCCAATAGAGAATCTTTGGAGGGAGCTCACTGTTACTCAGTGACAGGCCAGAAATCTGACTGATCTAGAGAAGATCTGTGTGGAGGAGTGGGCCAAAATCCCTACTGCAGTGTGTGCAAACCTGGTGAAAAACTACAGGAAATGTTTGACCTCTGTAATTGCAAAAAAAATTGAATTTCGGTGTGAATTTCGGGCAGAGAATTTCTTTGTTCGGACTTTATTACTCGATGGAATGTTCTTGTGGGAGGCCAGAATTAGTAAAGTTTCACTCCAAAAGGACTAAACATACTAACGGTACATCTCATAATCATATACTTTGCACCATTGACTAAGACAAAGAAACCTTTAGACATCAAACATGCCTTGGTTTAAACTAGTAGGGGGCCGTTATCGGCGTTAACTTGCTGCGTTAATGCGAGACTCTTATCGGGCGATAAAAAAAATATTGCCGTTAATCTATTCTCAAAGTTGGGTTGGGAGCTGGGTCTATACTACGCAAGCTATGATGACTTTCACCTTGATATTTTAGCGCGGATGTCACCTAGCCGAATTGCACTGTAGGGGGCAAGAGAACGAGTCTTCGAACCTGTGTGTAATGTATGCCTACTAGTGTTGTCAAAAATATCCATATTTCGCTATGTATCGATACTGAAATATCTGAAATGATACAATACTCATTTTATACAGTATCGATATCAGCTGCGCTCTCCTCTCTGACCGACAGCGAGTGACACGCACCCGCCGTTTAATCCTCTGAACATTGCGAACGCGTGTACTGCTGAACTTTTGTTAGTATTGGTGTGACCGGTCTGAATTTCGCGCGGGGTTGCACATAACGTTAATTCTACTAATTCCCGCAGATTTCGCACTCGCATCTGAAGCGCACACACACATACCGTAATAAAGCCGCCTCTGACATACAAAAATTAGCTCCTTTTTCCAGCGTATTAATGGTCAGATACACTCAAAAATGTCTCAATGCCCATCTTGGTGAGTTTTAACGTAAACACAGTCATAACCAGCTCACAGGAACAGTGTTTGGATATGCGTGTGTCAGGTCTTAAAGGGACAGAAGTTATTTATTATTCAATCTACAAAAAGACAAACAATCACTTACGAGCACACATATTCTGAATGCCTTCGGCAGAATTCAAATGAGCCATTTTAATCTAGATTAATCTAGATTAAAAAAAATAATCTATGCCCACCACTAGTTTAAACACATAAAAGCAGTATATTTTCTTTTTGAAGAGCCATAAAATGACTTTTACATCACATGAGCAAGCATATAAAATATAGGAAGCATGCATATACTTAAGAAATCATCATATCTGTAATTTCTGGGATAGTTTAATTAAAGGCTGAATAAAGAGGTGTGTGTGTGCGTGCGTGCGTGCGTGCGTGTGTTAAGGTGATTCTCCGGCCATTCTCAACATAGGGGTGAGTTAGGGGTCCTGGCTGATTAGGATCTGATTGAAGCTCTCACAGGACCATCATCGTATCTTCTGGTCACACTCTAGCTGGTCATTAACCAGTCAGTGGTGCAATCTAACTCAGACTTGTTGGAGCCATTGGAGCAGGGATTTAATTTATATGCAGAGCTGTGGAAGAGAAGAGCATCTCTGATGTTACTCAAAATGACTCATTCCTTTGATCCTATGAGAGAGAGACTCCAGACGCTACAGACATAAGATCTCGTTATTACGAGAAAAGATGTCGTTAAAATGACATAAGATGTTGTTATTACGACATAATTAAGTGAAACATTTTTTTATTTGGCAGCAATGCGTCAACGTACTAAACCACGACCCCTCTGCCACATAATCTAATACTCATTTCAAATGCAAAGATGTCTTCCAATCACAACAGCAGGTGTTTTCACTGAAGTCTCACAGCAGACACAGCCCTTGAAACAGAGCATTCAAGCCAGAGGGCAAATATCAGGATAGGAAAAATGCCTTTTATTTCTAAATTATGACATTTTGTGATGTAAAAATAATACTAACAATATAAGTACACCTCAGGAAACATTATAAAATAATAAAACAAAATCCACGCCATGGGACCTTTAAATTCCTATTATAAGAGTGGCCTAATTTGCCTCCCTTATAATAGTCTTAAAATTAACTAACTGGCTTATACGGTTCCTCCACAATCAGTCTTCTACTTTGGAGTGTGATCCTGCATTTAATAATAATTATAATACTAATAATAAATTTGGAAATTGTAATTAGTTTAATAAATTATAATGTATTAACAACATTTATAGAATAATTAATAGTACATGTAGGTGAATTGAAGGTAAGGTTTTAACTTTTAAGTTTTTTGTAGGTAATATTCCTTCTGTCTTCTGTATGTGGAGATCTTTAGCACCTGTATTCACCCTATTATCCTAACCTTCTCAGCCCATCTAATTTACACACATTTAAGCTCTCTATATGTGAGAAAAATCCGATCACAACCATCTATAAATGAAAGGAAAACAGACTTGCGTTGGCTTGCGTAATACTGTTAAACCAGTGTGTCGTGTGAAACTGAAATCATTCTTCTCTCTCACCGGATTTGTTTTCTTCCTGTTTTTGAACAGAAACATGGCAGGTAGAGGTGGCAGTAAGTTCTCTTCAAATTATTCTCAACTACTTCTCTCATTACTTTAACTGTTAATCAGGGTGTGTATAGGGTGCTGGGGAGTGGGGCTTTACCACAGTCATGGATTGTGATTGTTTAAATTAAATTATATGTTGTTATTGCAATGCATAATTTTAGGTCATTCCTACCGTTCAGTATCTTTTGATCTTTGAATCTTCATTTATGTGTGTGTGTGTGTGTGTGTGTGTGTGTGTTCTATGCTTCATAGTCTTTATTGTGTATAGACTGTAAAGTGGTAGTCAGGAATTAGAGTGTAAAAAGAGTATTCAGCGAGTATAATAGCTCTTTGTGTGTTGTGAGTTTGTCACGGCTCTGACTACATGAATTTAACGTTTTGAAATGTTATTTACTTGAACATTAGTTTCCCATGTTGTTAATTATTTCTGTATTACGTTGATTTCTGCATTATGTCTGTATTGACGTTTCTTCTGTAATATTCTCTTGTGTATTCATGTTTGGCTTATTATATTGAAGACTGTTCATGTTATCTCCAATCATTGGGCAATTCATTATAGCCAGACTTTAGCATGATCGTTATACTTTTAAGATGGGACTATAGCTTTATAAATGGAGTCCAACAGCAAAAAAAAAACAAAAAAAACAATAGATCCTGAATTGTAGGATTGAACTGTTTAAACAAAATCACTACACATGTGATAATTGAATCTCTCTCTCCATGTCTCTATTTTCCTCATAGATGACTTTGAGCTTGTTATCCCTGAAAGGGGTGAAAGAGTTAAGATTAATTCAGGATCTACTCTCACTGTGTCCTGTCACTTGTCTCCTGCAATCAGTGCTGTTGACATGGAGGTTACTTGGTATGGTGGGACATCTTGTGTCTGCACATATAAGAACAGAAAGATGACACAGGGTGTTCACTATGAGGACAGAGCCAGTCTGTTCATTCATGACCTGAGGAAAGGGAATGTGTCCTTAAGAGTGTCAGGCTATAGAGAGTCTGATCTGGGAGTTTATATGTGCCAGGTCACCAGTGGAAATACAACTCGGCAGATAACAGTAAATGTAGCAGAAGAAGGTAAGCGCTTCATAGCTCCACTCAGGATCAGCAAAACCAAGCAGTGGTAGTGTGCAATTCCAATCATACACTGTATAGTAATGAATAAATTCGAGTTGAATGAATATCAGTGCTTGTCCAATTAACACTTTTGTTTGTTGACATGTGCAGTCTCTTCCATTTCCAAGGACTTCTTTACAGTGGTAAGACTGCACCGTTCTATTTGTGAATAGCATATTAGCACAACACAATATACAAGGCAATAAAGAGGCAGAGCTAGACAATAAACATTGATACCAAAAAACAAGAATAATTAGCATTTTCCAGAACATATTTGGTTCAAGGGAGCAAAACTGTCTGGCCTATCATTGTGTTACCTGCTTCAAGTCATAAAATGGGATTGCATGTTCATTCATTTTATACAAAATGTAGGCCTAGATAAATGACTAAAGAACAAAGAGCTAGATCAATAGGACACTAATAGGAACTAGAACCACTGGAACACCAGAACATGGTTAATTGGGTAAAACTGTCTTGCCTATCGTTGTGTTACTTGCTTCAATAGTTATACTTTTGGATTGCATGTACATTGCATTTTATACAAAATTAAAATGAATAACAAAAGAACAAAAAGTTAGAGACATAGGGCATGAAACTAAAACCACTGGAAAAAGGAAATGAGGCTCAAATGCTGATTAATGCTGATTTCACATGCTATCGGAATTATTGTAAATACAAGTTTCCTAGTTAAAAAATGGGACATGATTCGAATGCAATGAGCTCATAATCACGACTTCAGAATTGGGAAGTAGGACACTTCCGATAGCACATGAAGGCAGCAATACAACTTTGTAGAAGTACACTAACTAGTAAACTGTACAATAGCAAGTAGCCACTAAAAGATACTAACAAAGTTAATTCAAAGTGTTGTGGAAAAAATTTAATATTTATGTTTGAGTTCACACAGAAGTCAAAATCTGCTTTAGCCATGCAAATCACCTCTCATAGTTCAAAAGACCCAGTGTCTGTGGAAACCCAGGGGGGTAGCGGCAGGACACCTGAAATTGAAGGCCTTCCTGAACCAAAGGTGTCGGATAATTTAAATTAGTTTTAAGACAAAGAGGGACCATTTGTGTATTGTGTTTCTTGCCTTTACCCTGTGTGGAAAATGGAAAAATACTGAGAAGGTGTGTTTAAACATTGGGGGTATAAGAGTTTGTGTTTTTTTTTGTGTCTCCAGTTCACACTCAAGGTAGCCTCGAGCGGCTGCGTTTGACCGTGGCTCTTCCTTGCAAGGAAAATAAATCTTTATAAAGACAATTGGATCATGGTTTGTCTCTTATTAGTGATGTCGATGAATTAATTTTTGCCATAACAAAAGTAAGAAAAATGTGCAAATATCAATGTTTTTTTGGGAACCATGGCTATGAAAAGCAATGCTGTGGGTAAAAGTAGACAGGAACCAAAACGTCTCAGGTTACAAATGTAACCTTTGTTCCCTGAGAACAGGGAACGAGACACTGCGTCAGCTTTTGCTTACGCTACGGGGAACGCCTCCAGCGTGACAGGTGCCTGAAATCACAATAAAAAAACGTCAATCCTATTGACCAGCGACAGCCTATGATGTCATCAAGGCGCGACCAGGAAGTATATAAGGGCGCCTTGCCAACATGACAGTATCTAATCGTCTGAAGGGACTGTTTTGGCAGGCAGGCCCTGCGGCATGGCACAGCGACGCAGTGTCTCGTTCCCTGTTCTCAGGGAACAAAGGTTACATTTGTAACCTGAGACGTTCCCTTTCGAAAGGGAACTCGCACTGCGTCAGCTTTTGCTTACGCTACGGGGAACGATATACCCACTACGCCATGCCGACGGGAGTGCATGCCCATAGGCAGTGACAACTATCAAGACAAGCAAATTCTACTGAAATGCCTGAATCACTCCCCTTCTGGTCACATTAGGCTGTCAGTGACAGCGCTCCCTACGGTCATAGCCCAAGCTATCGCCCAAGAATGAACCCTCACACACATGAGGTCCTTCCCAGGCCCTGCTCGAAGGCCTGGAACCACCCTTTCGACATAGAAGGGGTCCCTTTAAGGGAACGTGGCAAGGGAACTCGAGGGAACCCTATGCCAGTCACTATTCGGGAGGTCCTCACCGAATGCCACCAGGGAGACCTGACCTGGTGACCCAGTCTGCTATGGGACACGTAATACGGTCAACCCTGTCTGTAGTGTACAGAGCCTCTGGTACACGCCTATGAAAAGGCATCCCGCTAGGGTGCTGCAAGAAAGGCAGTGACATCCACTAGCCGGATCTCAGAGACGGGTTATCCCGGAGAGCGGCGCTCAGCGAAGTGCTTTATAACCCTTGCTAGCGAGGGGAGTTCAGCCGCTCAATCCTCGGATCTACCAAGCACCTACTTTAAAACGTGCTTAGGAGGCCAGAGGCCTTACAGGCTGATCATACCAGGGAGGCCCCGAGGGGCCTACAACCCTAATCAGCGCCAGGCGGCCGTAAGCTCATAACAGACCCTCACTTGAGAGGAGCTCATAAGCCTGCCCGGTAGGTACCCATGCCGCAGGCAAACTATGAAAGTCCCCTCCTGTGGGGACCGCATAGCAGCAGTAACGTCTCGTCGTGCTAGGGTAAGCACACCGCCTTCAGGTCTCGCGAACGGCCAGAGACTGGCGCCTGATAGCAGGTGACCACTAGCTGTCAGCGTAAAGCCAGTTGTGTGTTCCCGCCTAGGGAACTCGTTCCCCAGGGAGGCCGAGAGGGACCTCCACCCGGTAACCTGTGCCGACTGCTCGCGTGTCCAACAGCGGAGCTCGCCCTCAGGAAGGCCATACGGGCCTTATACCTGATAGCAGTCGTGCTAGCCCTCGAGGTAGCTGGGAAGACCAGGGACTCGCTTCAACAGGGAGGCCTAGCGGGCCTACCACCTGCAAGAATGTTGGGCATTTCTCCATCACAGCCCTCCGCTCAGTGGCTGGACCTATCCAGAGACCACAAGACAGGAGCGTGCCTTCAGAGGAGGCCCCGTGGGGCCTACTACTCCAAGCGAATCCCACAGGGAAGCCCCGTGCCGCTTGCATGATAGCAACCCATGCTACGATCCGTTACCGAAACTGGGGACCGGGGAACGACTTCAGGGAGGCGCAATGCCTCCACCTGATAGCAGAACATGCCACCCGTCTCAGAGCGGGAGCTCGCCTTCAGGGAGGCCCAATGCCTACCACCTGATAGCAGACTGTGCTACTCATAGCACTTCCTGCTCACCGCCACAGCCAGGAAGGTCACTCAGGGGGCCGATTGCGGCCCACTACCTACTAGCACTCATGCTAGCCCTCCAGTGACTGGAGCCCAGGAACGCCCCCACAGAGGAGGTCAGGTGAGCCTGCTTACCCCACAGCAGGCTCTTAGGGAGGCCAGGTAACGCCTACCACCTATTAGCAGCACGTACCAGCCATCAAGGGGCTTAAAGCCGGTGGCGCCCCCTCGGGGGAGACCAGGCAGCGCCTGTTGACCAAGCAGGCTCTCAGGGAGGCCAAACGTGGCCTCCACCTGAGCGAAGATAACCCAAACCAGGAGCCTACCCCTCAGGGAGGCCTTTAAGAAGGCTGGCTGCTGCACCTGGGCTGACGGCAGCTGTCTGCTGCTGACAAAGGCCTGGAAATCCAGATATCACCTGGGAACTCATCCCCAGGGAGCTAGTTGACGCGGTTACTGCTGACGTCGACACCAGTGGAGAAAATCCTCCCAGGCACACTCGTGTGCCATGGCGTCGAGACTTCTTGCAAGGAGGCCGGTTGATGCCTACTACCTGTCCTGAAGTCCTGCTGCCCAGACCGCCCAAGCTGGCTACCAACAACCAGCTGGCTCTTATACCCGCACCTGGGGCTGGTCCTTCCCGGAGGTAACTAGGAAACAAGTTCTCACTTTGCCCTAGGGCCCCCAAGACGGCGCAGTCTCTCGGGCAGTGCCTACAGACATGGACCTAATCACATTGCCAACAGCAGTGTACTCAGCAGAAGTGCTAACAAAAACCCTCTAAGCGAGGGGAGTACAACTTATGTCACCTGCCTCGGGGCGGCTGTCTTATTTCCCATGCTGCGGCCAACCATAATGCGAGGGCGTCAGCCAATGGCAATGCTCGGGCCTCAGGGGAGCATCCGACCAGAACCGTAAACATCGGTTTATCCGATGTTCAGCTTACCCCGAGCCCTAAAGAAGGTGGAGCAGAGACATAAAGCAAGGGTAAACATTACTTTTTCATAGAAAAAATAGAACCCACCGGCCGAACCATCCTCCAGGAAGAGGCCGGGGGCCGCCAAAAGATGGCGGCCACCAAGCTCTGAAAGGCGGAAACAACAGATAAAGTCTAATCGCAAACCGGCGAAAGACGCTTCGTTCCGCCCCACGACCACTGGTAAAGTCGCTGTCTCCTGCAACACCTCGACTGCGTTACTCGTAACCCCAGAACGCAGAGAAGGGGGCGGGCCTTGGCCGGACAACTCTGTAACAAGAGGAGGTTAGGTCAAGGATGCATAACAAGCCCTGTTTATATCAAGACAGGCCAGGGGCGAACGACCTTCCTTAGAAGGGAACGCCCCCATCCTTGACGGAACCTAGGCCAAGTGGTGCGACCTAAGTCTGCACTAGATCCACTCAGGGCTCGGGAAAGAAATATTATCACCTCTAAAAATACACAATGAGGCCCCGAAAACCCTTTTCCCAAAGCCCCGCAGAGCTGGGCGCAGATCTCACTACAGCTCATGCAAAAGTGCATACCCGGTCTTCAGCTACTTCCCACTTTTACGCTAGGAAAAACACAGCTCGCCCCCGACACTACAAACCCTCGGGCAAGAGCGCAATTCAGTTACCCACATCAGTGGGGAAAACATGCACGGAGAGGCAGCAAATTCTACTAGCAAAAGTGAGGCATACACACACAACCACATAATGTTGCAAAGAAGATCGTTCTTAGCTTACTCACGGGGAGCTGCAGGCCCTGCGAAATCCAGCGATGATCCAGACTTCCCCAAGCAACCCCTCAGGGGAGCGACGGTACAAAAAAGTCCTGAAAAACATAGTTTTGAAAATGTTTCGCCCTATAGAGGGGGACTCACCAATTGCTCCTCGCGGCGCTTCAAACCAGCCCTCGAGCAAGTATCCGCCCACCGCTTCCTGAGGGGGGCGCTTTAACAAACAAACCAGGCGGGCCGTCAGAATCTTACATTTCCTGCTCATCATGGGCCCACCGGCCTGATGTAAAAACGCCCGGGGAAAAGGTCAGAGGAAGGGAAAAAGGCAGCGTTCAAGTCCGCTCCCTCGGGGGCGGAGTCCGCTGCCTACGCTGGTTCCGGTCGCCAGCCCCGGCTTCCTTCCTCTTCCGGTTGCGGGTGTCCCGCCTCTTTTGCGTCCCGGTCCTCCGCGGCGGGGGCGCTCGAGAGGCAACGCTGGCTCGTTGTTCCCGTCTCCAGCCCTCAGACTGAGACGGGAGAGGGACACCCGACTGCCTGGGCGCGGTCCCGGACCTCCGCGGAATGCATGTTTTAAATGCCGCAGAGCGCGCCCTCGCCTCTCTGAACTTTTCCACCACCGCCTCCACGGAGGTGCCGAAAAGCTCAGAGGGCGACACCGGGGCATCGAGGAGAGAGGATCTCTCTTTCCCCCCGATGTCCGCCAGGTTGAGCCACAGATGTCTCTCCGTGGCCACCATGGCCGCCATCGAGCGACCGATGGCGAAAGCAGTCTGCTTGGTGGCCCGGAGAGACAAATCCGTGGCCCGGCGCAACTCGGCCACCGCTTCAGGGGTTATTCCCTCCCCCTGATCGAGGTCCCCCAGCAGGTCTGCCTGGTAGGCCTGTAACACGGCCATTGTGTGTAAGGCCGCCCCGGCATGACCCGCCGACATGTATGCCCTGCCGTTCAAGCGCGCGGTGGTCCTGAGCGCTTCCGTCGGCAGGGTGGGAGCCCTTAGTGTCGATAACCTCCCGGAGGCGAGATAGTGTGCAAACGGCTCGTCTACGGGTGGCAACGACACATATCCAGCCTCGGGCAATCCCTCAACATCAGCGAAATTAGCCCGCTGATGTCGATGGATACAGGCTGAATAAGGTTTCTTCCATCCCTTCGAGATCTCTTGGTGGAGATCAGGAAAAAATGGAAGACTCCCAGGAGCTGGTTGGTCATGGGCGGAGAGATAACGGTCGTCCAACCTACTTGGACGCACGTCATCTCTCCTAACACGCTGACAGGGCAGCTGCAGTCTACCTGCAGCGCGCTCCATGACCTCCAACAACTCCCCATACATGGGACAGGGTGGTTGGGAAGCCTCAGCCTCAGGTGCTTCATTCGCCTCCCCAACCATCCTCTGCTCGAACGGAAGAGCAGCGGACGAGGAGGAGGAACCCAAATCCAGTTCCTCCTCCGAGGTCCGCCCCTCACGATCTGGCTCGTCGTCAACCAAAACCACACCAGCCTCTAGGCGACGAGCCAGATCCAGCTGGGAACCCCAAGATTGTATGCGCCGCTCAGCCTCAGCACGAGCGGGGCCGTTCCCAGCTGCTGAGCTCTCTCCCCTCGAGAAGAGAGCCAGACGAGAGCGGAGCGTTCTCATGGGAAAACGTTCGCAGTTCGCACAGGAGGCTCCCTCGAGAACCTCCCGTGCGTGCTCTTCCCCCAGACAGTATATACGCAGAGTGAGTGTGTGTCATCAGGTGTAAGATACCTGTTACACGGATCCACGCACCTGCGGAAGTGGCGCTGCTTGCTAGCACACTTTGAAGACATTTCCCAACGGTGAAATAGGCAAAACAGTCCCTGAAGACGAAAAGATACTGTCATGTTGGCAAGGCGCCCTTATATACTTCCTGGTCGCGCCTTGATGACATCATAGGCTGTCGCTGGTCAATAGGATTGACGTTTTTTGATTGTGATTTCAGGCACCTGTCACGCTGGAGGCGTTCCCCGTAGCGTAAGCAAAAGCTGACGCAGTGCGAGTTCCCTTTCGAAAGGGAACTAAATCCCGATGAATGTGTCATCAGTTCAACAGCATTTGGTTTCCAGAAGTCAAAAGTAAAAAAATATTACCAAGCTTTATTATTTCATATGACATAAGGAATACATATAAAGTAATCTAGATATCTGGAGAATTAAATATAAACTACCCTCCTGTCATTTACATCATAAACTTTGACCACTGTTGTGGAAATAGCATTTTCTTCATAAAATAAGGCTAGCGACAGGAACAATGACAGGAACAAGGAATTTAGTAAGCATTAACCACTAGTGTTGTGATTCTTTCATTGCTAGGAATTAAAGTAAATACAAATCTGTATTTGTAGTGTTGTGATATTTGTTGTGTTATGATATTTGTCTAGACAAGCTGAAAACACAAAACTTTTTCTTAATTAGGATTACAAAATGGGGGAAACAAGCAACGGTAAGTTCTTAAAATCATTCATTGTGATTTTGTCATCCTTATAAAACCCAAGCGAAAAAGCAAAACAAGCAAATATACACTACCTTTCAAGATTGTTCTCAGTAAGATTTTTACTTTTTCTTCAGCAAAGATACATTACATTGGTCAAGAGTCAAAATATAGACATTTATAATGTTACTAAATATTTATATTCCAAATAAATGGTCTTTTGAACTTTCTATTCATCAAAGATTCTTGAAAAAAAAATATTGTAATAATATCTCTCAATATTACTGTTTTCACTTTTTTATATAAAATGAATTCAGCGTTGGTGAGGATATAAAAATCTTACTGACTGCCTGTCTGAACCATTATCCTATGTCATAGATCTTGTTTGAGAAGATGGTATTAATATTCTTCTGCTTTGTAGAGTTAAACCAATCTGCATATCACAGTGATTCAGACAATCAGCTTGAGGTTTGTGTACACACATATTAACTAACACTCACTGTGGTTTAAAATATCTTTATTTTACAGTATGTGTGCGTGTGTACATATTCATATATAATTAATCAGATAATTAATAAAACTTCTAATCTCAATTAGGATAACAGAATGGGAACCAAAAGCCAAGCTACACATCACAATCAATCAAATAAGAACCAATATGGGGTATGTGTACACATTCATTTACATTATGTGATTATTAAATGAAACGTATATAAATAAAAGATTAATCACTTAATATAAATACTATAAATATATATATATTTTTAAATATTCATGATGCCTTTTCTTTCATCTCAATTGGGATTCTAAGATGGAAGTCCGTAAGTTTAAAAATCATTCTTATTCCACCACAGAACATTGCATTTTGAGCGCGTAACTGAAAGTGAGAGTCCATCTTTCTCTCTTTTCTTCACAGAAAACTTTCAGCTTGTTGCTCCCAGTACAGCAGAAGAACCAAGGGTTTCTTTGGGGTCTGATTTCATTATTCCTTGTCACTTGTCTCCTGGAATCAGTGCTCTTGATATGGAGATCAGATGGTCTAAGGATACAGCCTGTGTTTGCCTGTATAAGGACAGGCGGCTGACAGAAGGGGTTTTCTTCAAGAACAGGGTCGGTCTGTTCACTCACGAGCTCAGAAAAGGAAACGTGTCCTTACTTCTGAAAAACTTCATGTTGTCAGATGTTGGAAATTACCAATGTCAGGTCATCAGTAATGACAGAACCAAGGAGATAACAGTAAGAGGTGAGCAGTTCTCTACATCTGATTAATGTGCTCATTAATAATGCCCTTTCTGAATCTGAATCTCAACTGAAACCGAAATCTAGAGGTATGTTCGATTGTACATATCAATCAGTGTGTGATCAGTAAACTGTTGTAGTGTCAACCAAATACCAATGGTCATATTTAACCTTACTCTTACACTTATCACTGGAACATTCAAGATTTTAAAACTTTTAGCAATTAATTCCTGAGTAAAATACAATGAGACTGATATGTCAGGGCTCTGGGTCCAATTTGAATATTCTACATGAATAGTAAAAGACCAATTAAGTATAAATACAGTAAGAACGGAATGAATTATGAAATTCAAGCTGATAGCTACAGCATAATGTTTTCTGTCGAGTTACAAGAAAACGTCTCAGGTTACAAATGTAACCATTGTTCCCTGAGAACAGGGAACGAGACGCTGCGCCAGCTCGACGCTACGGGGAACGCCTCCAGCGTGACTGGTGCCTGAAATCACAATCAAAAAACGTCAATCCTATTGACCGGCGACCGCCTATGATGTCATCAAGGTGCGACCAGGAAGTATATAAGGGAGCCTTGCCAACATGACAGTATCTAATCGTCTGAAGGGACTGTTTTCGGCAGGCAGGCCCTGCGGCATGGCAAAGCGACGCAGCGTCTCGTTCCCTGTTCTCAGGGAACACCATTTGTAACCTGAGACGTTCCCTTTCGAAAGGGAACTCGCGCTGCGTCAGCTCGACGCTACGGTAAACAATATACCCACGCCGCCATGCCGACGGGAGTGCATGCCCACTGGCAGTGACAACTGTCAAGACAAGCAAATTCTACTGAAATGCCTGAACCACTCCCCTTCTGGTCACATTAGGCTGTCAGTGACAGCGCTCCCTACGGTCAAAGCCCAAGCTATCGCCTGAGAAGGAACCTTCACACACATGAGGTCCTTCCCAGGCCTTGCTCGAAGGCCTGGAACCACCCATTCGACTTAGAAGGGGTTCCTTTAAGGGAACGTGGCAAGAGAACCCGAGAGACCCTATGCCAGTCACTATTCGGGAGGTTCTCACCGAATGCCACCAGGGAGACCTGACCAGGTGACTCAGTCTGTTATGGGACACGTAATACGGTCAACCCTGTCTGTATAGTACAGAGCCTCTGGTACTCGCCTCCGAAGAGGCATCCCGCTAGGGTACTGCAAGAAAGGCAGTGACATTCACTAGCCGGACCTCAGAGACGGGTTATCCCGGAGAGCAGCTCTCAGCGAAGTGCTTTATAACCCTTGCTAGCGAGGGGAGTTTAGCCGCTCGATCCTCGGATCTACCAAGCACTTACTTTAAAACGTGCTTAGGAGGCCAGAGGCCTTACAGGCTGATCATACCAGGCAGGCCCCGAGGGGCCTACAACCATGAATCAGCGCCAGGTGGCCGTAAGCTCATAACAGACCCTCACTTGAGAGGAGCTCATAAGCCTGCCCGGTAGGTAACCATGCCGTAGGCAATCTATGAAAGTCCCCTCCTGTGGGGACCGCATAGCAGCAGCAACGTCTCGTCATGCTAGGGTAAGAACACCGCCTTCAGGTCTCGCGAACGGCCAGAGACCGGCGCCTGATAGCAGGTGACCACTAGCTGTCAGCGTAAATCCAGTTGTGCGTTCCCGCCTAGGGAACTCGTTCCCCAGGGAGGCCGAGAGGGGCCTCCACCTGGTAACCTGTGCCGACTGCTCGCGTGTCCAACAGTGGAGCTCGCCCTCAGGAAGGCCATACGGGCCTGATACCTGATCGCAGTCGTGCTAGCCCTCGAGGTAGCTGGGAAGACCAGGGACTCGCTTCCTCAGGGAGGCCTAGCGGGCCTACCACCTGCAAAAATGTCGGGCATTTCTCCATCACAGCCCTCCGCTCAGTGACTGGACTTATCCAGAGACCACGAGACAGGAGCATGCCCTAGAGCATGCCCTAGAGTCCGGCGCGACTCGACTACCGCCTCAGGGGGTCCCTCCCCCTGATCGAGGTCCCTCAACAGGTCCGCCTGGTAAGCCAGCAACACAGCTGTGGTGTGCAAAGCCGCTGCAGCGTGACCCACTGACATGTACGCCCTGCCATGCAGGCGTTAGACCGGCAGGGTGGGAGCCCACAGTGTCGCCGGCCGCCCAGAGGCGAGATAAACATCTCATCCACAGGTGGCACCGACACACACCCAGCCAGGCAGTCCCTCGACATCAGTGAAATTTAGCTCGCCGATGTCGACATATGCAGGGCTGAGTATGGTTTCTTCCATCCCCTCGAGATCTGCTGATGGAGATCTGGAAGGAATGGAAGACTCCCAGGAGTTGGGAGGTCATGGGCGGAGAGAAACTGATCGTCCGAACTGTTTGGACGCTCAGCCTTTCTCCTCACGCGCCGCCAAGGCAGCTGCAGTCTACCCGCAGCGCGTTCCATGACCTCCAGCAACTCCCCGTACATGGGACAGGATGGTTTGAGAAGCTTCAGCATCTTTACTGACTCACCCATCCTCTGCTCGAGTGGAAGAGCAGCAGACGAGGAGGAGGAACATAAATCCAGCTCCTCCTCCGAGGTCCGCCTCTCGCGATCTGGATCGTCCTCAAGAACCATAACTGTCTCCAAGCGACGAGCCAGATCCATCTGGGAAGCACATGGTGTTTAGACGCCGCTCAGCCTCAGCTCGAGCGTGGCCATTCCCAGATGCTGAAACCTCTCCCCTCGAGAAGAGGTCCAGCCGAGAGCGGAGCGTTCCAGAGGACAACGCTCGCAAATACTTTCACAAGAGGTTCGCAAACCTCTCGTGCATGCTCTTCTCCCAGACAGTAAATGCAAAGTGTGTGTGTATCCAAAGCGCAAGCTACCTGGTACACGTTCAAAACACACCTGCAGAAGTGGAATTCTCAGCACACTTCATTGTTATCCTTCTTGTAGACGTTTCACGTGAAGACAGCCAAAACAGTCCCTGAAGACGAAGAGATACTGTCATGTTGGCAAGGCTCCCTTATATACTTCCTGGTCGCACCTTGATGACATCATAGGCTGTCGCCGGTCAATAGGATTGACGTTTTTTTATTGTGATTTCAGGCACCAGTCACGCTGGAGGCGTTCCCCGTAGCGTCGAGCTGACGCAGCGCGAGTTCCCTTTCGAAAGGGAACTGTATGGGATTCATATGCAATAATGTAGTGTTGTATTTGTGCCAGTTAGATGTCTGTTAGTTCAATTATCTAGGCATTACATTTCCATATAAACCTAAAATAATATAAAATTATTATTATTATTGTTATCATTATTTAGTAAGGATCAATCCTGGTGTCCAATCTGTGAGTCAGTCACCAATTCAAGATGGAAATGCTCAGTTCATGCTACATGAGGTAAGAGGTAACCTTTACATTATCCATGGTAAATTATCATTTCAATAATATCAATCTAGACTTTTGATTTTAATAATGTGAAACATTATAGTTCATAAGACTTTAAAAAATAAATTGCCTTTCAATAATCAGCTCCTTTTCCACAATTCTCGTGGATTTCTCTTTCTTTATAATACTAGAGGCCAGATTTACTAAAACATTTACATTTTAATGAAATCTAAATGGTTTCTGTCCCTAGCACTTTTAATGTGCTTAATATAATGGTAAGATAGAAAAAAACCCATGATTTTTTAGTTATAAAAGAAAGAAATTATAACATTATAGGTAAGAAATACTGGTCTCAATCTAATATAAAGAGTGCAAAGTTACAGGAATAATAAAGTAGTAATTAAACTTGTGAATTATTATTATTAATATTAAATTGTAAATGCATTGTAAAACAATTTTATCTCAATCAGGATAAAAAGTCAAGAGAACCATCCAAAAGTAAGTTGTCTTAAAATCTCCACCTTGTATGCTAAATTTGCACCACTGTTTGTGTGGATCTTGTCTGTAAGGAGTGTTTGTGTGGTGTTGTTTTTTTAAATTATGTGTTTGTTTCTAATTCATTATAGAATTATCAAGACATGCTTCACATCACAGTCAATCAGAGGAGAAACAACATGGAGTAAGTGCGAATATTAATACTGTCCATAAATACATTCACACTATTGTTTTAAAATCTTCATCACACCATTTACTGATCAATAAATGAAGCATAAATAAATAAATGATGCATCAGTATTCATCCCACTGTGTTCTCATACAGCATATTATATATGTACGGTATTATACTAGCCTCATGTTGTGACCTTTTTTATAAAGAATCACTGTAAAATGAATGTTTGGATGTTACAATTGGACTAATAAGTCTAAAATCTTTTTTGTTTGAATCTAAATTAGAATTACAGCATGAGCGTCTCAAGCAATGGTGAGTTTTCTTGAAGTCAGTAACACATTATCAGTTTTCTAAGAATATTTGTCATTGTTTGTGTGAAAGTACTAGAGTGTGTAAGTCCATCTTTCTCTCTTTTCCTCAACTTGATAATCAACAAGATAATTTTCAACTTGTCATTCCCCAAACAACCCAAAAAGCGACGACTTCTATGGGGTCTGAATTCATTGTTCCTGGCTACTCGTCTCCTGAAATCTGTGCCACTGCCATGCAGATCAAATGGTTTAAGGAGACAGACTGTGTTTGCGTCTACAAGAACAGACATGTGATTGAGGGGAGGGCTTACAAAGACAGAGCGAGTCTCATCACTCACGAGCTGGAGAGAGGAAATGTGTCCTTACATCTAAGTAACTTCAGTGTCTCAGATGTTGGAGATTATCATTGTCAGGTCATCAGCAGAGACGGAACAAAAGAGATTACAGTAGGAGGTGAGTATTCTGCAAGATCATACATCAGCCAGTGCTCTAATTAACAATCTTTTGTCAGAATAAAGTAAATGAAACTACATAATGTTCAGCATGAATGGGATGCATTTTAAGCTGTATTTTGTTTTAGTTTTTTATAGTAATGCCTCTTATGAAATCCCAATATACAGTCACTGTGTTGGAAAGTTATTAGTTAGGTATATTGTTGGGGTAACAGCTTAGGAGCCAGGACCAGTAGTGAAAAATGAAGACCAAGAGTCATGAGTTAGATTAATTAAAGACAAATTTACTGAAGAATAGTTTTTAGTTTCATCAGCAGAAGCCAGCTTCAAGTCTCACAAGGAGTTTGCAGGCCACGCTCCCTCTACCAGTCTCCCCGCCTCCGTCCATCGTACATACAATTTCTGAACAGTTATACTGTTTTACTGTTTAACTGTTTAACAGTTAACAGTTATTACTGCCATGTGGAATGATTCTGATTGGCAGAGAAAATGCACAGTCACAGTAAATTTCCCCACAAGGATAGATAGCAGAGCATATCACTAAACTAGGTAGACTAGTTGTCGCCCCATCCCTAGAATCATCATTGTTGACCTCAGAGGTTGCAGAAAGGCTTCTTCAAGTCTGGTGTCGTGTGCAGAAAATGTCCATCTTCAATATTGGGCCTGCACAGATCATGCAACACACACACACACAAAAGCTCCCTAGACTCACAGCTCTCCCAAGGTTGGAGAGTCTTAACTACATATCAACAAAGCACTTCACCAAAACATGCTGATGTGCTTCTCTCTCAGTGAGAGGCAGACAATAGTACAATTGAATTCATACAGTTCTTTAGGGTTTCAGTAAAAGGAAATATCAAATGAAATAAAATAAAATAAAATGAAAGACAAATCCATATTTAATCTCTGGAAGCCGTCACCAATCAGAGACCAAATACAAACTTTAGAAAATATAAAGGAAGAAACAATCTTTGATCCTCTTGATATAAGCAAAATCTTATATAGGAGGATGAATATTGATTAAGGCTTTGATTATGAACTTTATATATATAGCTCTAGCACTGCCTTGGTGGAAAAGGGGTTTTAGTGGGAGAACTTGCAAAATAGCAGGGTGTTCAAATACTTATTTTCCTCACTGTATACACACATACATAATTATATTGAAGCGGTAGTGGATTTGAGAATCCACCTTTCAATATCTTGAGTTATTGTGTTCTTAGTGAGGATAAAACCTGAAGTCCAACCTGTGAGCCAATCATCAACTTCTCAAGATCAAAGTATTCAGCTAATGCTGTTTGAGGTAAGAAAACCTACAGGTTCATTCAAATGTATTTATGTTGTCATGTACAAATATTACCAGATATGTTAAGGATGTCAGAGTTTAACGCTTTGGGATTTGAGGAGTTTTTTGGGCCCTGAAGATGTTTTGACATTCTCTGATATTTGTGGTTCCCCTTCGAGGGAACTTGCACTGCGTCGTCGAGTGACAACACTCTGGGAACACCCTCAGCGTAGCGCGTCTGAATGAAATCAAGCCAATCTGATTGGTGCTGCGTCATGACGTAGTAGATGACGGCATACCTGGAAGACACAAAGGGACGCAGATGCATACACACAACAGCTTTTACTCTTCAGCTGAGCGCTCTGTGTGAAATATTGTCTGTCTATTTGGTGTTGTTTGTCCAATATATCAGTCAAAAAAAACCTCTCTGTTAGAAAGATGGCTAGCAAGCAACACTTTAAGAGGTGTGTGCACCCGTGTCCGCGATTCCTTACGGGCTCGGACACACACCTGTTATGTGTGCAATGCCTGGGTGTGCAGCACGCTAGGGCGGCTCCCGAGGGAACCGCCTGTAGCAAGTGTGATAAGCTGCCGCTCAGGGTGTTGCGCTCGCGGTTGGCCTTGTTCGATGAGACTGGCCAAACCCGCGAGCCCCATGGATCTGGGGGCTCGCAGAGGGATCTCTCAACGGGATACGGGACTGCTGAGGCACCTTCCCTGTCCTCGTCTGAGGATTCTGATGTTCTCCCGCCTCGTGTGGAAGCCCGCGAAGAGGCTTCTTCCCGCGGGGCAGAGGACCCGATGTTTCAGCTATCTGGCACCCGCCTCAATGTGCTGAGCATCGAGGCGGGTGATATGGAGCCTGAGCCATCACTTCACTAACCCGCTCAAGAGGAGTTGGTGGAGGTTTTGACCCGCACTGTGGCCAAGTTGAGAATTGATTGGCCACAGGAAGAACCTAAAATCCAGGCGCCCAGTTAGCTGGATGACAGGTTCTTCAGACGCAGGTCTCAACCTCCACGCCGGGGCCTACCATTTTTCCCAGACTTGCACAATGAGTTGTGCAAGTCCTAGGTTAAACCCTACTCAGCCAGGCTCTCCAACCCCCCAGCGCTCGATTTTGCTAATGTGCTGGGGGCAGCTGAGCAGGGTTATGGGACGCTGCCTCGGGTGTAGGAAGCTCTTGCGAGCTATCTTTCTCCCGAGGCCGCTTCATCCCTTAAGGCCCCGGTGCTGCCCACCAAGCCATGTCGTGACACATCATCGCTGGTGGGCAGGGCCTATATGGCGGCCGGGCGGGCTGGTAGTTGTCTGCCACCATGGCGGTACTGCAGCCCTACCAGGCCGACCTCCTCAAGGAGCTCGACGAGGGTGAGGGTCCGTCTCTGGACGATGTTACGGAGCTCAGGAAAGCCACGACTTGTCTCTCCGCATCACCAAAGAGACGGCCCGCGCTATCGGCCGCTCTATGGCTGGTTTGGTGTGTGTGGAGAGACATCTTTGGTTGAATCTGTCGGGATGAAAGAGAGAGAAAAACATTTTCTCATGGATTCCCCGATTTCACTTTCTGGCCTCTTCGGCGGCGCGGTAAACACCGTCGTCGAAAGGTTTCAAGAGGTGAAAAAACAGTCGGCGGCTTTCCAGCAATACCTCCCTCGTCGGTCCAGCTCCTCAGGGAAGGCCGTCTGCTAGCTCCTCGCACCTTCCGTAAGCCTTCCGAGCCGAAGGTCGATATGAGGACCGTCCTTCAGGCGAAGAAGCTGCGGCCGGACCGCTGAGAGTTTTCCCCCCGGAGCTCTCGGGAAATCAGTGCTGTGTTCCAGCCATCCAAGACGCTTCGGGCCTCACTTGTTTCCCACGCACGCACGCCACCTCAGTCGCCTCTATAAAGACCTGCGACTGGGTAGCCAACGCGTCCACACACTGAAAATCATTCTCGACTGCTCCCTGCCGGTCAGCCGCTTCAGGGGGTCAGGAACGAGGCTCGGTTGACACCCGAGGCCAGCCAGTTCCCTTAGTAGATTATCTCGGTGCATGGTCATGCCTTCCAAGTATTTCTACATGGGCCCTGCAGACTGTAGAGCTGGGTTACAGACTTCAGTTCGGTTTTCCTCCCCCGAAGTTCAGCGGGGTGGTCCCGACTGTGGTTGGCCCAGAGCAGGTTCGGGTTATGGAAATGAAAGCTCTAGCGTAAAGTTCTGCCAGGAAGATTCAATGTTACGTCACTTATCACATCCAGACCTAACCAATCATGTCCTAATCATCAGATTATAAAAGATGGTCACTTACACACACATGTCTGAGTTCACAGATGCTGAAGCCAACATTTCAGTTGACGATCTGGATGTTCCGTAGCGGTCGATCGCTGGTCCTATTATAAAATTATTAATGTGCAATACAGTGGCGTTCAAAGTCCATGTCAGCCTATCATTCTGTTCATTGGGCTGTCGCGGCGACAGACGCGAGTTAACGAGAGCAAAATCTCGCGTTTAGATCCAGAACAATCACTTTCAATGGAGGACTATCTGGGCATGTCATCAAAGACGTACGGCTGTGATCTTGTGATCACTTCATCAGCATTCATCACAGTGATATGTATATGATTATGCATTTCCGATGTCGATTGGGTGTAGTATTTTACTCTTTCTCAATTTGTCACAAGCATGCATGCATCGAGACGCGTACCTGCTTGTGCAACGTTGCTCGTTATCGCTTGCTTGTGTTGTAAACTATCCATAGTGCCTCGTAAATGATTCGCATGACACCGGTTACCGTTAATGATTGTATTTTGTTTAGAAAAGCTAAAACAGAACAGATGGCACAGCATATTAGCCTCTATCATTCTCCCCACGAATGCAAGGAAACCAACATGGGTTTTAAAGCAACATGCACCCAGTTAATCTGGGCTTCATGATTAACAGAAGTTAAGCTGAAATCGCGAATGGGTTCAGTGTTATCAGATCGCTAAAGTTGAATTAACTATGCTAATTTGCTCAGCATAGTTTTTAAAGTACAGCAACGACATCAGTGGTTGATCCGTTCTCATTCAATCGTGCTATTCATCTTGCAAGCGCTGTGAGTTCGTCACATACAAAATGCAACTGAAACTGACACAATAGTTTCAAGCTTAGAAGTGTTTTGGCCCTGTCATCCAGCAGAGTACATATTTTGCTCAAACATACGGGGCACCCAGTGTTGAAATGGCTTCCTTGTGTGATTCGACATGGCTTCCTTTACTATGAGGAAGAACCGCGTTCTGTGCTCATATAAAGGTGCCGTTGCTTATTGCTTTATAAATATGCGCTACATATTAATAAATTAGTTAATAAAAACAAACATGTATAGTAATTGTGCTTTTGTCTTCGCGTTACTCCAGTTAATTTGACTCTATTCGTGTTTTATTCCGCTACTGATATCTGGATGCTTATTTTTAGGAACTTTAGAATTTAGTGTTACGTCTCACTTGGTCCTTCTGTACTACAACTCCATGGCTACAATTATGAATTTAACAAAGTGTATCTCGCTAGTACTCAAAGCACCATATGTCAAGTAAGGTTTGCATACAAAACAAGGTTTGACTGGATATTCAATAGCAGCAATAATTTAATTCCGTACTCAATCCGACACATTTTACATAAAGATTGCATCCTGTACAGCAACTAAATCGCAGCACGGGAATACAATTATTCAAATCTTTTATGAATATAGTAAGTGAGCAGAGTGCGCTCCCTTTATAAACGCATGAAACCGTCAAATGCTTCAGTTCAACTAAACTAAACTAAAACTAGTGGAAACCGTTTCGGTCAATCTGATTACATGAATCTATATCATGTTCTACTCTTCGTTGGTCAAACGTATGCACTAAAAGGCAGAATTAGTCAGTGAACAAGCGCTGAACCATTCAATCCTTATTGCGTATATTCTGTGTTATGTTAACTCCTCCAATTAGTCATTGTTTTCAAGTGCTCCACAGACATTTACATTTACGCATTTGGCAGACGCTTTTGTCCAGGGTGACTTGCATCGTATTCAAGGTGCACATTTGGTATTTTGTCAAATCTTGCTTTCCCTGGGAATCGAACCCATGGCTTGGCGTTGCTAGTGCTACGCTCTACAGTTTGAGCTACAGGAAAGACATGTCTGTGATTGGCTACGCTCACATTGTAAACACCAACATTTGTCAGTCTATCGAGACTAACACAACATACAGGGGAGTAAATATAGTGTGACAGTTTGAAAAAGTTGCGTACTGATTCCCGCAAATGACGAGCTCTCTAGCAGTCAGCTTTTTTCTCTTCACCAAAGCTGGCACACACGGTGCGGCTTATAATTATTGTGATTCGTTGCTTTTCAGACTGTGATCCTGATGTCACACTGTGGGAACTCCGCTGCATTAATGTCAGACTGCATGATAATCAAACGCACAAGAATTTGTCTGGAGGTTACATCAACCCACTCACATTTGTTTAATTTACTTCAGGTTATAATTTTATCATGGCTGTTGGTGAGTATGTCAAACATGCTATCAAAGACAAAATATTTTAGCCTAGGGTCAAAAGAATTTAGCGTTTATTTGTGTTAATTTGTTATTTGTGTTCATTTAGAGCAATTTGTAAATTGCAATATTTGTCTCAGACTGCCAAATGTGGTCAAAAATCACACAGTATGAACTTGGTTTAGGTTATCAAATGATGACTCTCACATTGATTATTGTTTTTCATAGGTTTGGTTGCTTTGCAGGGTTCTATAGCCAGCTATGGTTTATTAGCTATGTAAAGCGTCTTCTAAAACATTCTTATTCTTCCGCAAGGGCATTGTCTGAGGTTTTCAATTGTCGGTTATGTGTTTGTCATGCTGTTCTGGTTTATTTTGTTCTGGGGGTTCTTTCAACAGGTTTTGACGGTTAGATGATGTTCTATCTAGCTGTGAGCTGGAGTCACGCCCAATGGTTTTGAATCCTCCAACTGCAGATGCTAAGAACTGCGGTTCCCCAACTCATCTATGCCTAGGTCATTCTTCGGATTGGGGCTGCTACGAACGCAGCTCAATGTGTGGAGTCTGCATACTCTATCAAGGTGCTGTGTACATGGTCATCCTCAGCATTATAGTACAAGCAAGATCTGACTCAAACACTCAGCAACTTCAAGTAATAATTTTCATGCAAATACTGGCGGTGGCATGTTTTCTCCTTTATTACTACTCATCGATCCTGTTTTCGTTAGTCTCTATAAGCCTTTCATTGATTTATCTGTGGCCTAACGTGGTTTCTGTCCATGTGGCCTATTGTAGCCTTCATCTCTATGTGGCCTACTGCGGCTTCGTCAGCGTGGCCTTCGTCTCTGTAAAAGAGGATATCTCTAAGCACATCCCTGCACCCCTAATCATTCTGCATTTTTTATATTCCCCAACGGATCTCCCATATCAAGAAGGTGGTTAAAATTCACCTAGAGACCATCTCATCAGTATACCGGACATTCATTCAGGGTTATGTGCTGCTACAACAGCAACTGAACGCAGTATGTATGATGGTCAAGATGGTCGTCAGCATTCTAATTTTATAGAATGCTCAAACCTTCAGGTAATCCTAAGATTACCTATGTCTTAACAAGCATCAGGTAAGTTACAGTTTATCATTTAACTCCTAATACTTTTCCATGGGGTCTATCAAGGCCAACTCATGCACCCACGCCTTCCCTGCACACTGGCTTATCATTCTCAGTCGACGTGTTTTTCTTGTACCCTCTCCTATCAAGGCTGTATACACGGCCTAACCTGGCAGTCATACAGCCTACGTGGCTTTTTTCGCACCCCAGCCTATTGAGGCAGTATACACGGCCTAACGTGGCAGTCATACAGCCTACTTTGCTTTTTTCGCACCCCAGCCTATTGAAGCAGTATACACGGCCTAACGTGGCAGTCCATACAGCCTACGCGGCTTTTCGTACCCTAGCCTATTGAGGCAGTATACACGGCCTAACGTGGCAGTCCATACAACCTACGCGGCTTTTCGTACCTCGGCCTGTTGTGGCAGTATATACGGCCTAATGTGGCAGCCATACAGCCTACGTGGCTTTTCGTACCCCGGCCTATTGAGGCAGTATACACGGCCTAACATGGCAGTTTATACAGCCTACGCAGCTCTCTTTACCATGGCCTATTGAGGCAGTGAATATATGGCCAACGTGGCAGTCCAAATAGCCCACGCGGCTTTTGCAGTAGCATAACAATTCCCTCTTTGGGAATTTTATTGGTTTATTGGTTTAACACCTATGTCAATATCCATATCTATTGCATGTTCAATGTCCATATTCTAAGTAATCCTCATGCAAATACTGGTGGTGGTGTCACAGCGTCACATTGTCAGATTATTACTCATCCCGTTCGTCAGTCTCTATAGCTCTTATTCTTCGTCAATGGCCTAACGTGGCCTTCATCTCCAGGTGGCCTAACCTGGTCTTCGTCTCCAGGTGGCCTAACGTGGCCTTCATCTCCAGGTGGCCTAACGTGGCCTTCGTCTCCAGGTGGCCTAACGTGGCCTTCGTCTCCAGGTGGCCTAACGTGGCCTTCGTCTCCAGGTGGCCTAACATCTGTCTTTTCAATGTTTCAGGAATCGCAGCATTTACGACGGGCGAGTATACAATTCTTTCACAATTTTTGGGGGTGAGTAGGTCCCGTCCTGGAGGAACTAATTTCCTCCACCAATTCTTGGGGGTCGGCTGCGCCCCTGCCTTCATCTTCAGGCAGGAAATGCAGAGTCCGTTACCCTCGAGACGGGAGCTACGGACGGGGCCTACGCCAAAGAAACTCTAAATATAATACTTGCTGGTCTGTTAATAAATGTGTTACTTCATTTTACTCATCTGGATTCCTGAGTCTTTCTGGTAGAAATGAAAGCTCTAGCGTAAAGTTCTGCCAGGAAGATTCAATGTTACGTCACTTATCACATCCAGACCTAACCAATCATGTCCTAATCATCAGATTATGAAAGATGGTCACTTACACACACATGTCTGAGTTCACAGAAGCTGAAGCCAACATTTACCTCCATCCTCCCCACCACCACCAGGATGGTCCCCACCTATACCTCCCAGGGGGTCGGCTGCACCCCTGCCTTCATCTTCAGGCAGGAAATGCAGAGTCCGTTACCCTCGAGACGAGAGCTACGGACGGGGCCTACGCCAAAGAAACTCTAAATATAATACTTGCTGGTCTGTTAATAAATGTGTTACTTCATTTTACTCATCTGGCTTCCCGAGTCTTTCTGGTAGAACAAGAAGTACAAGCCCTGTTAGCCAAGAAGGCCATAGAACGGGTCCCTCTGGCAGACAGGGAGTCCGGGTTCTACAGCCGGTACTTCATAGTTCCCAAGAAGGATGGAGGGTTGCGTCCGATAATAGATCTCAGGCTCTTGAATCGTTCTCTGAGGAGATTCAGGTTTAAGATGCTCACAATTCCAGCCATCGTGAGTCAGATCCAGTTTGAGGACTGGTTCGTCACGATAGATCTAAAGGACGCATACTTCCATATTTCTAACCTTCCATGTCACAGGAAGTTCCTGAGGTTCGCTTACAGGGGCGAAGCGTACCAATATCGGGTTCTTACCTTCGGCCTGGCACTCTCCCCTCGCACCTTCACCAAGTGTATGGATGCAGCACTGGCTCCGCTGAGACTCCAGGGCATCCGTATACTCAATTACATCGATGACTGGCTTATTCTAGCCAAGTCGCGTGAGATGGTGGTTCGGCATCGATATGTCGTTCTGGCCCACATCAGGTGCTTGGGGCTGAGACTCAACACGAAGAAGAGCGTGTTGACGCCTTCCCAGAGGACTACGTTCCTGGGGGTTGTATGGGACTCCACGACGATGCGGGCACAAATGTCTCCCGCACGTGTGGAGTCGGTACTGGCGATGGTCTACAGAGTTAAGCTAGGCTGCAGCCTCACTGTGAAGCAGTTTCAGAGACTGCTGGGGCTCATGGCAGCAGCGTCCAACGTTATACCTTTTGGCCTGCTGCACATGAGACCCCTACAGTGGTGGCTGAGAGCCAAGGGGTTTTTCCCGAGGGGAAATCCGTTCCGTATGATCAGGGTAACGCAAATGCCTTCGTTCCCTCGTCATAGGGAGAAAACCTTGGTTCCTGTCCCAAGGGCCAGTGCTGGGAGCATCATGTTGCCGGAAAGCCGTTTCAACAGATGCCTCCCTCACTGGCTGGGGCGCGGTCATGGACGACCGCTTTGCGAGAGGTCTGTGGGAGACCCAGCATTCTTCCTGGCACATCAACTGCCTGGAAATGCTGGCGGTCTACAAAGCTCTGAGGAGCTTTTTCCCAGACCTCCGCGGCCACCATGTCCTGATACGCTCAGACAACACCTCAGTTGTCGTGTATCTCAATTATCAGGGGGGTCTGAGGTTGCGCCCTCTATGCAGACTGGCACACCAGATCCTCCTGTGGTCCCAGGGGAAACTGTCGTCTCTCAGAGCAATATACGTCCCCGGGGACCAAAACCAGGGAGCAGACGTCCTGTCGAGGCAGGGGCTGAGGCCCGGGGAGTGGCGACTCCACCCAGAGTTGGTGGAGGCCATGTGAGAGAGATTCGGCCCAGTGGAAATGGACCTATTTGCGTCTCGAGAGACATCCCACTGTCCACTGTGGTTTTCTCTCAGGCATCCAGGTCTCGTTCCCTTCTCCGGGAACAAGGGTTACAATTGTAACACGAGACGTTATTTCAGTTCCCTTTCAGTCAGTCACATTCGACTGACGTATGGGGTCTCATGCACTTGGGAGCCCAGTCACCTTTGGGCAGTAACAAAATGGGCCAATGAAGAATGCTGAGTGAGATTTGCATGCCAAGCCACTCCCCCTGGACATACTGATATATAAAGCTGGCTGGCAACTCACTCATTCAGCTTTTTGCTTTGGATCTGAGCAGTTGTCTTTACTTGCTCTGCCAATAGCCTTCTCTTGAGAGTAGATATTCTTCCACTAGAGAAAAGGCAGATTCAGTGGTGTTTTGCCCCACGAGTGCACAGATAAGTGCAGCAAAAAAATCAAATGTCAAATGTTGGTCGCTGCATTGGAGGTTGGGCTTAAATTCTCTAGGGATTAAGACTTAGCAGCGCTGCCCCCTTCTGGTGGGACATGTTAAGTCGGACCCAGAGTTGATGGCCATGCTTTCTCAGGATGTGGTAAACGCACCACTCCTTCCCCCCGGAGGAGGGCCGGGTGGAGAATGTTTTGTTTCTGAAAGAGTTTTTTTCTGTCCCAAAGTTTGAGTTTCCTCAATCTCACGCCACAGTGCAGAAATTTGGGGTTGAGGTTGGAGGATGCGATGCCTCCTCCTCACGCATTTCCAGCCAAACCTTTGATGGTTCCGTGGAGCCAGGTAAGAGTCACACCATACTCACTGCCTCTACTTTGGGACTCTAAGCCTCCTATCAGACGCAGCTATGCGCACCGCTTGGGACCTCTCTGTAGTGCTTACAGCTCTGCAGAGAGTGACTTTTGAGCTGCTACAATCAGTCAAGCACAAGATCCTGTCCCTTAAAGCTACACTGTGTGATATTTTCCCCCATCTAGCAGTGAAAGGGTATATGACCATCCAGTAAATATTAGTTTCTTTTCCTCCCATTTCCGATTTCGTTTTAACTACTACGGTGGCCGATTTAGTCCAAGATTAACATGGCTTCCAGTTCGATCCAGCAATCCCCCTCTTCACATTCGCCATCGAGTTGTAACGCGTGTGTCCGGGTGAAAAATACAGATAGCTCACTCAACGCAACTGGAGTCGATGGAAACACGGAGGCGATTGACATCAAACAGCCCGCACTTTATTCCCCGCGGAACCCCCCACAAGAGTCCGGCACAAACTCCACTTCCGTCCACAGCATTACCCAACAAAACAAAAATAAATGAATGTTAGCAACAGAAGACAGAAAATAATCCGCACACATGGGAGCTCGAGGCGCAGTGCACACACACACACACACACACACACACACACACAGAACGCAGGCGCTCCAACCGGGACGAACGCTCTTAAAGGGGCCACACTATTTTCCTACTCGTTACAGAGTGTTAAAACGCGAAAGGCGAAGCTTGAATTTACGGGTATGTCCCTCTTTGGCTAATGTACTTTCAAGATGGAGGGGCAACATGGCGACCCCCATTCGAACCCCTTACCCGTATGTATTTTCAATGGCATATTATAAACTTACGAGAATACTTTATTACTTTAAAGAAGTAAATATACATTAATGAGCACATATATTTTTGAAAGAACTAAGTGTTTTTAGCTAAGAATAAACAAAAAAAGTTACACAGTGTAGCTTTAAGATAGCCCCTGTACTGCGCTAAGTGCCCATATGTAGTGATTCCCCTCGGGTAAAACCATATGTGTATTCTTTCATGGTATGGTTCCCCATTGGTAAACTTGTGTCTTTCCCTTGACAGTGTCTGCTCTTTCTTAGCTCTGCGTTTGTAGTAGTTTTCTTCCATATGTAGTACTGCCCCAATAGTCAGTCCATATGTGCATTTTACACAGGTTACCTCCCTAAGGGCTATGTGGCCGCTTTCCATCTAGACTTGGCACGTTTCCCCAGTGTTATCCAACCAGCCGTGGCTGAATAGGGTAAAGCAGAAAGGAACCACAGCTACTGACCTTCCCCTTGGAAAGTTCTGTTCTTACATGGGGAGCAGGGAAGGGTCAGTGGTTGTGGCTCTTTCTATAGGGACCCTATACATCAGTATCAATCTAATATTGAACGTGACTCACTGAAAGGGAAGATCTTGGTTACTGTTGTAACCATCCTTATGTACCCTGTACCCGCCGGGGTCCCATCTTGGCTCCTCAGCACAAACCTGAATGGGTGAGTGGCCAGCCAGCTTATATACCGGCATGTCCAGGGAAGTGGCTTGGCAAGCAAATCTTGTTTATCAATCTTCATTGGCATGTTTTTTACTACCCAAAGGTGATTGGGCTCCCAAGTGAGACCCCATACATCTGTATCGATGTAATGTTCCCATTTCCTCCTTCAGGAGATGTTACTTAACATTTTCATGGCTTAAGTCTACACTGTATTCATCACAAATTCTACTATATTAATACTTGTCATTTTAAGAAAGTTTCTCACTGGAATATATTCTAGAAGCAATAGAATGGAACTAAATGTGTTATTTATGTTAATACTATATTGTCTTAGTATCAAAAAAAAGTTTATTTTTTTATTTTTTTCCAAATCCAGTCAAGTCAACTTTGTTGTCATTCTGCTGTATGTGAAGACATACAGTACAAAAGAATGAAATGTGCCTCACAGTCACAGCACCATCGTGCTACATAGTTAAACATACTGTATATAAACATACGTATACCTAATCTATTGAAATAATTAATCTAACTTCTTTTACATTACATATACTTTATACTATGTTTTACACATGTAACAACACGGTGCATACAAAAAAAAAAGGACAAATAAACATTCAGTGTCAATGACAAAGGTGCAAGATGACATTAAGTGCACGAGGACATAACAAACAACTGTATGCATGTACATGTAATATGTTTCCCTGATGAGCCTGGGTATCAGAGTTTGGACGCGCCAATACTTACGATGTTGGTGGCTTTGCTGGTGCAACGTGCAAGGAAAATGTCCAGGATGGAGGGGAAAGGGAAACACTTGATTATTGCAGCTGTATTCACTTTACGATGTAGGGTCTTGCAGTCTGCAGTTCCAATACCAGACCGTGATCAGCTGATCAACACACTCTCAATGTGGCGCCTGTAGAATATAGTGGGTTGAGTGGAAGGAGACATGCTCTGTTCAGAGGGCACAGGACATGGAGTCACTGATGTGCCCGCTTGGAGAGTGATGTAGTGCTGGTGGTATGGGTTTGTATAACTTAACTCAGACTATTTTCTTGACTTTACAGATACAAAAAATATGGACTGAAGAGGAGACAAACAAAATGGATGAATCTGCTCTAATGTCGGGTAAGTGTAATCAGTGTGTAATTTCATTTCAAATGAGAGGTCAGACTCTATAGGAACACTATTAATACAATACTATTAACATAACATGTTGTTATTTCAATTTTCAGAGATGAAAGTGAACAATGTGCAGGAACTTCACCAAATGTTGATCAAGGCTTACACAGAAAAAGACAGACAACTGGAAAAAACTGAACAGGCCTTGAGAGAGACCAGAACAGACTTGGACAGGGTCTTAAGACTCAACCCTTAATTTTTGGACAGAGACAACCCAAATCCCTTTTAATAGCCGAGAAATGTAGGCTACCTGATGCTTTTATTACAATTGTTAGATTTTTTTTTTTCTTAAACAATTGACAGTATTACAATCAATATTTCAGATTTGTTTTCTACATTAAATAAGACATGTCATCCTGAAGAAATTAAAATGAATTTACACAATACTTAATGTTTATTTGTAATTTTCCATAAAATAAAGCAGCTTAATAAATGATCATTCATTTATAAATATTAATTAATGAACAATGCCCGTAAATAGGATTTCTTTATATTAGGATTTCTTTATTAGCCAATTGGTTAGCAACATCTTTTCAGACACTAATTTATCAATAACATGATTTAACAATTAACATTCACCTTAGAAGGACTCCCGTCATAAATGTGTGGTAGATAATTATTGTGTTCTTCGCTTTAAAGACCTGAAAATGGGACATTCAAAACTCATTTTCATAAGCTTTTAAACTTAAGGGAATATCAAATTACTTGGTGTAATTGCATCATTACAACAGAACGGCAGTGCCCCCGCGTGGACACGGTAGTGCAGTACCTCACACTTGATGCGTAAACAATAGTAATGTAGCCTATAATGTTTAGTCACTCTTTATCTTTCGGCAGCATTATATCAAAATATTACAGACGTGAAGAGGTTTAGATGCTCAGTTTCATGTGGTGATACGGAACATAATTTTAAAATGTGAGAAAACCAAGAAATCAAAGTTGTGTTTCTTACATCAGTATATAATGTGTTTGTAAAGCGCTTAATCCAAGGAGTTCAAGTAAACTGATTAATCTATATGCAGAGAAATCCTTATGAATTAGCAGTTTTAATTTTAGAGTTAAAAATGGCTCTTTAAGGAAAAATCTCTCAAACCGATAGCAAATATGCCTAACATTGCTCTGTTTAAATAAGGTAAAAAGCTACCAGTAGATAGGCTAATTGTGAATAGTGTTTATAAGAACACTGCATTCTGCAGCTGATCCTGGATCAGTTATTAACTTCTCTTGACTTCCTTAAGCGAGGTCACCTCTTGTGGTGTCTGTGTATATGTGGGTGTGTTGCTAAAGACAGCGAGATAGAATGGAGGATTTGGCAGAGTATCATGGACCCATCAGTAAGAGTCAAGCAGAAGAGATCCTGAATGAAGCGGGCAGAGATGGCAGCTATCTGATCAGAGACAGCACGAGCTCAGCGGGGTCTTACTGCGCGTGTGTGCTGTGAGTACATTACTGCATCAGTGTCAGTTGCGCAGAAAATAGTAACAGTGCCGTGGTTCCCAACTAGTGGCTTGTGACCAAAAAGGTGTAACTGATCTGTTCTAACTTTTGGTTTTAGTACAGCAGGGGATATTATTAATAGTGTAGGGCTACTATACAAAATGCAATTAACTGGTTCGCGTGACATCGATTCATAGAAAACCATAGGCTGAATTGGGTGCATAGGCTACTATTTCTGCCCCATAAATATATATATTGTAAAACAAAAACAAACATGTCTTTAGCGAATTTAGCACATTAGTGACAAGGATAAATAGAGTAACAAGTGTCATTCACAATGAGCATGAAACCATCTCAGTTTAGTCTACATGTTTGTAAGAAGTTGTGTTGTTATGCCACTTCTGAGGACTCAAACCACTTGATATTAACCACTGTTGGACCGTTATCATACTTGTCGGCATTGCAATATGCGAGTAACTTTATGGAATGAAGACGTGTAATTCACATGCTATGATTAACAGTAGCTTCAATCTATGGGATAACACTCTAAAAAATGCTGGGTTAAAAACAACCCAAGTTGGGTTGAAAATGGACTAACCCAGCAATTGGGTTGTTTTAACCCAGTGAATGGGTTGTTTTGACCCAGCAATTGGGTTGTTTTAACCCAGTGAATGGGTCGTTTTAACCCAGTGGTTGGGTTAAATGTTTGCTTAAAACAACCCAATCGCTGGGTTAAAATAACCCGATTGTTGGGTTAGTCCATTTTCAGCCCAATTTGGGTTGTTTTTAACCCAGCATTTTTTAGAGTGTAGTCAGTCGGTTATTATCGCCTTCGCTCCGCGTCAAGGTATGGCCTATTTTCGATAGATTGTAGCCTACATTTCCCCCTTTTTAGTGATTTATTTCCTGTTTAAAAAGTGGTTACAAGTGGTTTATTTTGTTTCAAATTCTTATAAATGTATCATGATGTGGCATTGTGGGCCTTTTAACCCACACATTGGGTAAAAGGCTCACCAGCATCATGCGGTAAAAAAAGGGCACACATTATATCTAAAATAATGTATTTAAATAATGTCTAAGTTAATACTTGTTCAAAATAATCACTTTAGCAAAGTTTGCACTATTTTCTTTTTTAATACCGTCATTAAAATATGTTAATAAATATATATTTTAAATATAGGGTAGAGTGGGGGGAAAAACGCCTACCAGAGTGATGTAGAAGTTCCCTTGATACTACACGAGTACTGCATAGTTCGTCTTATTAATTAATATTGATTGATTATTAATAAGAAAAGACGCTATGGGGAGACTCCTTTTTCTCAGATTCTGAAGCCTTTTTATACAATTGCGCAGTGTGAACTGCACGGCCATTGGTTCGTGAAGTTAAAGAAAACGAACCAATAACGGCACGGAACACTCATCATCGTGCATTGACAAATCGATTCATTCATCTTTAGCGACTCTTCGCTTGATCTACAAGACTTGAAGCCGCCTTCACCTGTAGGATTCACCGCTGATTAACTCGCAGCTCTGCAGCAGTTTGATCAGCTCGCCGAGAGAAAACGTCTCGGTTACATATGTAATCCTCGTTCCCTGAGGAGGGAACGGAGACGTAACGTTAGTGACTAACGAATGGGGGTCTTGCTTAAAAGCCTATCATCTTCGAGATCTTCGAAAACGCCCAATGAGAATGCCAATGCCATGGGCATGCGGAATTTGCATATGTAACTCCACCCCATCGCGTGATATAAGGAAGTATATAAGGAAGTACGTGGGCAATATCGTTTACCTGCTGAGGAGCCAAGACTGAACTCCCGGCCGTTCCAGCGGTACAGCGGATGTTGCAAAGGGACGTTATGTCTCTGTTCCCTCCTCAGGGAACGAGGGTTACATATGTAACCGAGACGTTCCCTTTCGTTCAGTCACTACAACGTAACGTTAGTGACTAACGATTGGGGGTCCCAATATAAATCAAGCCACTCGGCTGTCTTCCAGTGCCCTGCGTAAGCGCGAGTGCCCTGTCGTAAGACTAGTACGGGCAAAGGACTCCCACTTATCACAGGAATACCAAGGTAAACTGGGAAGCATATTCCAGGTGTAGATATGCCCAAGACGCCTACCCGAAGGGAGGATTTACAGAGTACACATACGACCCACTGTGGGCTGCAAATGGAGAACTCTGGGGGACCAGCCAAAGTGGTCTTCTTGGCGAGAAGAACACCAAGTGACGAATAGGTTCTACTTCAACGCATAGGCATGTTGTGCTGCCCTAGCGGAAGTTATGGTAGCCACCACCGCATATGCCACACGTGGAGGTTCCACAGATCGGGACGCGGGTGCCATAGGGTGCCCCGTCTCTGAGTGAGGAGGTCCTGTCTCAGAGGAATAGGCCAGGGAGGGGCTGTCGATACAACAATATGCCTGGAAACTCGTTCTAAGGGCACACCGGGGAGGCAAGTCAGCAGTGACTGTGCATGCTCGCTTGAAAGCTGTACGTACATGGCGATGAGTCGATGTCCATACCGAGAAAAGAGATCCTCTGCGCTGGGCAGAGTTTGCTCTTCTCCCAGTTGACCCGAAGGCCCAGACGGGCTAAGTGATGGAGCACTAAATCTCTGTTCGCACACCTGCGCTCGAGAGTGGCCCAGTATGAGCCAGTCGTCGAGGTAGTTCAGGATGCGAACCCCGTGCTGCCTGAGTGGTGCAAGGGCTGCCTCGACAATCTTTGTGAAGACGCGAGGGGACAGAGATAGCCCGAATGGGAGGACCGTGTACTGATATGCCGGCCCCTCAAAAGCAAACCGCAGGAACGGTCTGTGTCAAGGAAGGATGGAGACATGGAAGTAGGCGTCCTTCAGGTCGATCGCTGCAAACCAATCGGCTAGACGAATGCATTCGAAAAGGCGTTTCGCTGTCAACATCCTGAATGGAAGCCTGTGAAGGGATCGGTTCAGGACGTGCAGGTTGGTCGTAACCCACCGGTTTTCTTGGGTACAATGAAGTAGGGGCTGTAGAAGCCGGACTTCATTTCGGCTGGAGGGACAGGCTCGATCGCACCCTTCGCCAGCAGGGTGGCAACCTCCGCACGCATGACAGTGGCATTGGCCCCGACCATGGTGTGGCGGACTCCCCGAAAGCGGGGAGGAGCCTGCACGAACTGAATTGCGTAGCTGAGCCTGATGGTCCTCGCAACCCAGCGGGACAGTCTCGGAAGCTGAAGCCAGGCTCCCAGGAACTGCACCAGCGGGGTCATTTGGACCATAGACGTACCCCGGGTGAGGCAGCGTGGCAGCATTACCGGCCTGGACGTGGGAGGCGTAGCGTCCCAGTGTGGGGGCACGGTTAACGGCTGCGTCCTGACTGAGGAGACCAGGGAAGGACGCACGTTCCACTGGGGTCTGCTCTGAGGAGGAGGCAACAGAGAGGGATGCGAGTGGCGGGACCCGGGGGTGGCGCACCGCACACTGTCATCGTCGGTCTCTGGGTGCTCAGGGATGGGGGTGTCAGTTCTTTATTTAACCATATTAGGGTGCTGCTGACCCGGGGGCCAGCAGCGGAACAAAAGATTCTCCCCCGGCCCTCCACCGGGGGAAGGAGTGGCCCTGCTGCCATATCCTGGAAAGAACTGCCCATCCCTGAGCTGCCCATCAGGAGCGCCGCTTGGCCTGGTGTTTTTTTGCGGGCTGCGGGGCTGGAGTGGACTTGGGCGCCTTCCTGCGGTTTCCTCTGCGCAACAGCGATTGTGCCCATCAGAAGGCGGAAGAGACCGACCGCACCCAGAAGTACACGGGCGAGACATCCTGAAAAGGACGTGCCACGTGCAAGCTCTTTTTGTGATAGGAAATCTCGCAGTCAATGCCTAAGCGCCCAGGGAAACACACACCAGCTGGATACAGATCACTGCACAGATCAGCAGGCAGGAAGTATGCGATCACTGGAACGTGCCGTCACACCAACACCAACTGGAAGGCTGCTCGTCTCGAAGAATATAATTTGATGCCTATGATATAATTTTTAACAGCAAGAAACAAGTGTTTTAAAGCTTGCTGTTTTGCAGAACATCACAGGTTTATGTGATATGAGAAGAGCAAGGCCTGTAATTAGTGAGTAGCCTACTTGTATATAATATATTATCAATAATTATAATTTCAAAATGACATAACTTTTTTTTCAAACCTAGTCTGTGGGGTAAAACGCCCCCAGGGAGCATAACGTATCATAAATATTGTAGTTACCATGTTCTGAATACATTCTTTGTTTTTCCATCAAATGTAATCTAACTAGGTACCACGTGGTTGAATAAAAATATTTGGACTTTTAAAAATTATCTCACATTAGCATCAGCTAGTTAGCCAGCCAGTTAGCATCAGCTAACAATATTTTTCAAAAAGGTTGATTTTCAAAATGGTTCGTTAATAATATTCTTATTTATCTACTGTTATTTTGGCTTGTCTTTTTAATTTTAAGCTAAAACATGCTTGTACTCTTGTAAATGCTTGTAAATTTATAAAGAAAACTGCTTTGTCAGTGTGGGGGCATCTTACCCCACCTGTGAGGTAAAACAAAACCCCTTGGTAAATTTTTGTTAAAAATCTAAAACTCTGGACATTTTTCATACTTGGTTTATAATTTGTGATTTGTCACTGAAAACTAGGATAACTATTCTAGACACTTAACTTTTGTTTCACAGAAAAAGTTACACAGTGCTTAAGGGGGGCATTTCCCCCACTCTACCCCATAAACAAAAAGTAAAGGTTCTGAAAGCAACGATTTAGATCCCATAATAGTTTAGGTTTACAGTAGTAACATTAAATCATATTTTAAATTATGAAATTATTAATATCATATTTTTCAATATGATGGTTTCATTATAAATATAGTGATTATCTCTGAGGTGGACACCCAAGTTAATATATTATATTAATCTGAATCTAACCATGTCATGTCAACAAATTGATTTTTTTGTGCCTTTAGCCACAACAGCAGGGGTGCCTTTTACCCCAAATATACTTTTATATATTCTTCCGTAATTGAAAAACTGTTGCTTTAATTAGCTTCAACAAAACTGAAAATCATCAAGAAGACCTTTGTCTCAAAACATATTCAAATATTTTAGCGATTTCTCATTTGCTACATAAAGCTGCAGTCTGTAAGTTTTGCCTCTGTGTCGCCATCTCTGTTTGAAACCTGCAATTGGAGTTATTTGCATAATATCGTCTTTACGTGGTTTGTGCATCGGCACGGCTCCTCAGCGTGGCTTTCATTCATTAACCACACCGGTGTGGATACTGTACTTCATCACAGATTCTACGTCTTGGAAGTATGACCAAATTAAGAATTTTCACAGAAAAATGTCAACATGCAACATGTCTGCCACTTTTGTTCTGACCAACTGAGAAAATAAATTGCGCTACCAATGGTGATTGAATCTAAAAATCGCTTACCTCGTATCACATCAAACTGTGCAAATTATTATTGTTATATGACTCCTCCTTTATGTATACAGACGTGACGTAATGACACAAAGACGAAAGGCGCTGTGCTCAAATTTCCAGTACCACTCATTCTTACACATTATTACAAGCTTACTGTTGTGAATGGGGCTAAGGTAAGGACATTGTTTTGAACACTTGCTGGTTATATACAGGTGCTGGTCATATAATTAGAATATCATCAAAATGTTGATTTATTTCACTAATTCCATTCAAAAAGTGAAGCTTGTATATTATATTCATTCATTACACACAGACTGATATCTGATATATTTTAAATGTTTATTTCTTTTAATTTTGATGATTATAACAGTCAACTAAGGAAAATCCCAAATTCAGTATCTCATAAAATTAGAATATTACTTAAGACCAATACAAAGAAAGGATTTTTAGAAATCTTGGCCAACTGAAAAGTATGAACATGAAAAGTATGAGCATGTCCTCAATACTTAGTTGGGGCTCCTTTTGCTTGAATTACTGCAGCAATGCGGCATGGCATGCAGTCGATTAGTCTGTGGCACTGCTCAGGTGTTATGAGAGCCCAGGTTGCTCTGATAGTGGCCTTCAGCTCTTCTGCATTGTTGGGTCTGGCATTTCGCATCTCCCTCTTTACAATACCCCATAGATTTTCTATGGAGTTAAGGTCAGGCGAGTTTTCTGGCCAATTAAGAACAGGGATACCATGGTCCTTAAACCAGGTACTGGTTGCTTTGACACTGTGTGCAGGTGCCAAGTCCTGTTGGAAAATGAAATCTGCATCTCCATAAAGTTGGTCAGCAGCAGGAAGCATGAAGTGCTCTAAAATTTCCTGGTATACGGCTGCGTTGACCTTGGACCTCAGAAAACACAGTGGACCAACACCAGAAGATGACATGGCACCCCAAACCATCACTGACTGTGGAAACTTTACACTGGACCTCAAGCAACATGGATTGTGTACTCTTTGTACACACATGACTGTGTGGCAACCCACAGCTCCAACACCATCATCAAGTTTGCTGACGATACGACGGTGGTAGGTCTTATCACCGACAATGATGAAACGGCCTACAGAGAGGAGGTGCACACTCTGACACGGTGGTGTCAGGAGCACAACCTCTCCCTCAACGTCAGCAAGACCAAGGAGCTGGTGGTCGACTTCAGGAGGAATGAGAGAGAACACCGCCCCATCACCATCGATGGAGCACCAGTGGAGAGAGTCAGCAGCTTCAAGTTCCTCGGTGTCCACATCACAGAGGAACTCTCATGGTCCGTCCACTCTGAGGCCGTTGTGAAGAAGGCTCATCAGCGCCTTTTCTTCCTGCGACGGCTGAGGAGGTTTGGAATGAACCGCCACATCCTCACACGTTTCTACACCTGCACCATAGAGAGTCTGCTGACTGGCTGCATCACCACCTGGTACGGCAACAGTACCGCCCGCAGCCGCAAGGCCCTGCAAAGGGTAGTGCGCACGGCCAGCTGCATCATCGGAGGTGAGCTTCCCTCCCTCCAGGACATTTACGCCAGGCGGTGTGTGAAGAGAGCTCAGAGGATCTTCAGAGACTCTAGCCACCCGAACCATGGGCTGCTCTCACAGCTGCCATCAGGCAGACGGTACCGCAGCATCAGAACACGCACCAGCCGACTCCAGAACAGCTTCTTCCCACAAGCAATCAGACTACTTAATTCCTGATCCATCAGGATCATAACACACTCTGGACAGAATATCACTCAGCACAACCCACTGTAGATACACACACATTATATACACATTTATTTATCATACAGCATCTATTGCACTTTGGATTTCAATTTTTCAATCTGTGAATAATATTTTATACTATACATTGTATATTATTATTACTATTATAGCGTAATGTATATTGTTTAGTGTATGTTTAGTGTATATTGTTTAAAGTATATGTATATTGTAAGTATGTGTATATTGTTTAAAGCTGTGAGAACTACACTCACATTGTGTAAATTATTTATTGTTTATTGTAGAGTTTACTGTGCTGTGAGTAATTGTGTGCGCATCAGATGTGTAATCTGATGCTGCTTTAAATGTTGTACATGTCATGTCATGACTGCTATGTTGCTCGGAACTGCACCTAAGAATTTCACCTGCTGTTGCACTTGTGCATATGTAGAGTGACAAATAAAGTGATTTGATTTTGATTTGATTTCTCCTCTCTTCCTCCAGACTCTGGGACCCTGATTTCCAAAGGAAATGCAAAATTTACTTTCATCTGAGAACATAACTTTGGACCACTTTTTTTCCTTTTTGTCTTTAGCACAGGTGAGACTCTTCTGATGCTGTCTGTTGTTCAAGAGTGGCTTGACACAAGGAATGCGACAGCTGAAACCCATGTCTTGCATACGTCTGTGCGTAGTGGTTCTTGAAGCACTGACTCCTGCTGCAGTCCACTCTTTGTGAATCTCCCCCACATTTTTGAATGGGTTTTGTTTCACAATCCTCTCCAGGGTGCAGTTATCCCTATTGCTTGTACACTTTTTTTCTACCACATCTTTTCCTTCCCTTCGCCTCTCTATTAATGTGCTTGGACACAGAGCTCTGTGAACAGCCAGCCTTTTTTGCAATGACCTTTTGTGTCTTGCCCTCCTTGTGCAAGGTGTCAATGGTCATCTTTTGGACAACTGTCAAGTCAGCAGTCTTCCCCATGATTGTGTAGCCTACAGAACTAGACTGAGAGACCATTTAAAGGCCTTTGCAGGTGTTTTGAGTTAATTAGCTGATTAGAGTGTGGCACCAGGTGTCTTCAATATTGAACCTTTTCACAATATTGTTACGAACTGCTCCGAGACAGAGGTTGAGAATCCAAATGCAGCTTTTAATAAAAGGGTAATCCACAATCGTAGTCAAAAGTACAGGCAAAAAGGTCATACACGGGAAAGCAGTCCAAACAGGCAAACAAGGCAGGAGTGACAGGCAAAAGGGTAATCCGGGAGACAGGCAAGAAATCCAAAAACCGACAGACATGAAACCAGGGAAACGCTCAGAAATGCAGTGAATAACAAAACAAGACTTGGCAATGACTGACAGAATGAACAGGCTTATATAGGGTGAGCTAACTAGGAAATGAGGTGCAGGTGGATGTAATCAATGGGTGTTGAAGAGTCCGGGCAAAGGATTATGGGTGATGTAGTCCTAGATGGAGTGACAGTCTGGAGTGGAGTGCCCTCAGGTGGTTCACATGGGCACTCACACAGGACGAATTGTGACATAGCCCCCCTCCTAAGGAGTGGCTTCCAGACACTCCTATAATAATAATACCGGAGGGAGGTGGAGCGGAGGCGGACCAGGGGGTGGGATGGAGGGCCAGGCCCATGGAGCGGAAGAGGGCCTGGAGACCGAGCAGAAGACCAGGAAGGAGCAGGCTGAACAGATGACCAGGGTGGTGCAGGCCAGACAGATGACCAGGGTGGCGCAGGCAGCCAGGGTGGAGCAGACGACCACCACAGCGCAGACGAGGTTGAAGACCCCCACGGCTTGGCAGACGACCACCACAGCAGTGCAGACAAGGTTGAAGACCCCCACGGCGGAGCAGACGACCACCACAGCAGCACAAGCGGTCTTGGAGACCCCCACGGCAGAGCAGACGACCACCACAGCAGTGCAGGTGAGGTTGAAGACCCCCACGGCGGAGCAGACGAACACCACAGCAGTGCAGACGGTCTTGGAGACCCCCACGGCAGAGCAGACGACCACCACAGCAGTGCAGGTGAGGTTGAAGACCCCCACGGCGGAGCAGACGACAACCATAGCTGCGCAGACGGTCTTGGAGACCCCCACGACGGTGCAGGCGGCCCGGTAAGAGCCCTCTCTGGACTCGTGACTGGAGGCGGAGCCCTCTCTGGACTCGTGACTGGAGGCGGAGCCCTCTCTGGACTCGTGACTGGAGGCGGAGCCCTCTCTGGACTCGTGACTGGAGGCGGAGCCCTCTCTGGACTCGTGACTGGAGGCGGAGCCCTCTCTGGACTCGTGACTGGAGGCGGAGCCCTCTCTGGACTCGTGACTGGAGGCGGAGCCCTCTCTGGACTCGTGACTGGAGGCGGAGCCCTCTCTGGACTCGTGACTGGAGGCGGAGCCCTCTCTGGATTCGTGACTGGAGGCGGAGCCCTCTCTGGACTCGGGACACGGGCCGGAGCCCTCTCTGGACTCGGGACACGGGCCGGAGCCCTCTCTGGACTCGGGACACGGGCCGGAGCCCTCTCTGGACTCGGGACACGGGCCGGAGCCCTCTCTGGACTCGGGACACGGGCCGGAGCCCTCTCTGGACTCGGGACACGGGCCGGAGCCCTCTCTGGACTCGGGACACGGGCCGGAGCCCTCTCTGGACTCGGGACACGGGCCGGAGCCGTCTCTGGACGCGGGTCAGTGGCTGGAGCCGTCTCTGGACGCGGGTCTGTGGCGGAAGCCGTCTCTGGACGCAGGTCTGTGGCGGAAGCCGTCTCTGGACGCAGGTCTGTGGCGGGAGCCGTCTCTGGACGCAGGTCTGTGGCGGGAGCCGTCTCTGGACGCAGGTCTGTGGCGGGAGCCGTCTCTGGACGCTGGTCTGTGGCGGGAGCCGTCTCTGGACGCAGGTCTGTGGCGGGAGCCGTCTCTGGACGCAGGTCTGTGGCGGGAGCCGTCTCTGGACGCTGGTCAGTGGCTGGAGCCATCTCTGGACGCTGGTCAGTGGCGGGAGCCATCTCTGGACGCTGGTCAGTGGCCGGAACCATCTCTGGACGCTGGTCAGTGGCCGGAGCCATTTCTGGACGCTGGTCAGTGGCCGGAGCCATCTTGTACGGAGACACTGGCTCGGCGACGACCATCTTGTACGGAGACACTGGCTCGGCGGCGGCCATCTTGTATGGAGACACTGGCTCGCCGGAGGCCATCTTGTCAAGAGACACAGGCGTGGAGTCGGCCATCTTGTCTGAAGACACAGACATGGGAAGAGGAAGAGGAATAGATTCAGGCTCGGTGGGACGAGACTCTTGACGGGCAGACGTGACGTGAAGCTCTGTCTCTGGATCGGCAGAAGTGACGTGAAGCGCTGTCTCTGGATCGGCAGAAATGACGTGAAGCTCTGTCTCTGGATCGGCAGAAGTGACGTGAAGCTCTGTCTCTGGATCGGCAGAAGTGACGTGAAGCTCTGTCTCTGGATCGGCAGAAGTGACGTGAAGCTCTGTCTCTGGATCGGCAGAAGTGACGTGAAGCTCTGTCTCTGGATCGGCAGAAGTGACGTGAAGCTCTGTCTCTGGATCGGCAGAAGTGACGTGAAGCTCTGTCTCTGGATCGGCAGAAGTGACGTGAAGCTCTGTCTCTGGATCGGCAGAAGTGACGTGAAGCTCTGTCTCTGGATCGGCAGAAGTGACGTGAAGCTCTGTCTCTGGATCGGCAGAAGTGACGTGAAGCTCTGTCTCTGGATCGGCAGAAGTGACGTGAAGCTCTGTCTCTGGATCGGCAGAAGTGACGTGAAGCTCTGTCTCTGGATCGGCAGAAGTGACGTGAAGCTCTGTCTCTGGATCGGCAGAAGTGACGTGAAGCTCTGTCTCTGGATCGGCAGAAGTGACGTGAAGCTCTGTCTCTGGATCGGCAGAAGTGACGTGAAGCTCTGTCTCTGGATCGGCAGAAGTGACGTGAAGCTCTGTCTCTGGATCGGCAGAAGTGACGTGAAGTGCAGACGGTGACATGGCGTGAACTGCATGGATATCACCTTCCTCCACGACACCCACAGTAAATGTAGAGCCGCTCACCTGAAGGGCATAATCAAGGAACCCACTCAGGGACCCTCGAGGACCATCACGGACAAGTTGGGTTTGAAATGGTTTATTGAGTCCATGGCAAAAAAAGTCAATCAACATAAAGTCCGGGAGGTTGGTGGTGTTTGCAATATTCAGAAAGACGCTGATGTGGTCCTCGAGTGAATGAGTTCCTTGGCATAGACGGACGAGACATACTGCTGCTGGATCCATTGTTGGCTAAGTCTTCTGTTACGAACTGCTCCGAGACAGAGGTTGAGAATCCAAATGCAGCTTTTAATAAAAGGGTAATCCACAATCGTAGTCAAAAGTACAGGCAAAAAGGTCATACACGGGAAAGCAGTCCAAACAGGCAAACAAGGCAGGAGTGACAGGCAAAAGGGTAATCCGGGAGACAGGCAAGAAATCCAAAAACCGACAGACATGAAACCAGGGAAACGCTCAGAAATGCAGTGAATAACAAAACAAGACTTGGCAATGACTGACAGAATGAACAGGCTTATATAGGGTGAGCTAACTAGGAAATGAGGTGCAGGTGGATGTAATCAATGGGTGTTGAAGAGTCCGGGCAAAGGATTATGGGTGATGTAGTCCTAGATGGAGTGACAGTCTGGAGTGGAGTGCCCTCAGGTGGTTCACATGGGCACTCACACAGGACGAATTGTGACAAATATTCTGAGATACTGAATTTGGGATTTTCCTTAGTTGTCAGTTATAATCATCAAAATTAAAAGAAATAAACGTTTGAAATATATCAGTCTGTGTGTAATGAATGAATACAATATACAAGTTTCTCTTTTTGAATGGAATTAGTGAAATAAATAAACTTTTTGATGATATTCTAATTATATGACCAGCACCTGTACTTGGTCAAAAATTGATTTAGGGTAATTTAACAAAAAAATTTACGGACTGCAGCTTTAAATCAAATTGCAGAATCAATCAACTTTGCGCAGCTGTCTTCGATTTCGTCAAGGATCAGACAAATTTCCATGTGCATCTTGAAAAGCGGAGAGTTTGGTAATTTTTTGTGCCATCTATTGTAGGGATGCAAATATTTTGTATTTTTTTGTCTTGCTTTTAAAAGAAAAATAAATGCCAAAACTACAATTTAAAAATCTTTATTTTAACACTGAATTTTTTTTTAGTATTTCAGCAGACATTATACAAACAAAGCACAATATGACTTGGAAAAAAAAAAAATATATATATAAATTAAAAAGATTATATATATATATATATATATATATATATATATATATATATATATATATATATATATATATATATATATATATATATATATATTTCTGGGCTGTGCGATATTGAAAAAAAAATGCGATTTACAATACCTAATGCAAAATTCGATATGCGATACGATATTGCTTTAAGTGTGTAAAATCTATTAAAATCTATCTATTTTGTACGGAAAGGTCACGCCTCTTAACGGGAGATATATGCGGCTATGCGCTCAATGATCTCTACAGCGTCCCTGGGAAAGCCAAACAAAGGTGATTTGACTCCGGGATGAAAATAACAGCGTCTCGACGACATGGCGACAAACACACTCAAACGCAACACTTCCTTTTCTCCACGCGACACGTCCTCTTCTCCACGTGGGACAGCAACAAGACCACGCCCCCTTTTTTCGCGTATTCTTGTGGGCGGAGGTTAGTCTGTTCTACTGTTCTACTGACGTCATTTATGAAGGAAGTACCAGGATGTAGTCCAAGCCAGCCATTCGCTGTAGGCTTTGAAAGGGAACTTCTGTTAAATAAAATATCTCGCTTGGCATTGAACTTTGAGCTTTATAATTTTACAGGTATTATTTATGCTCTAACAGCAACATTACACACTAACTAAAGTTTGAACAATGGGATCACGAAGAACGGGACCTTTAATGTATTAGCAGGTTTACTAGAAGGTTTACTGTATTAGCAGGTTTACTGTATTAGCAGGTTTACTGTAATAGCAGGTTTACTGTATTATCAGGTTTACTGCATTAGCAGGTTTACTGTAATAGCAGGTTTATTAGCAGGTTTACTGTATTAGCAGGTTTACTGTAATAGCAGGTTTACTGTATTAGCAGGTTTACTAGCAGGTTTACTGTAATAGCAGGTTTACTGTATTAGCAGGTTTACTGTAATAGCAGGTTTACTAGCAGGTTTACTGTAATAGCAGGTTTATTAGCAGGTTTACTGTAATAACAGGTTTACTGTATTAGCAAGTTTACTATATTAGCAGGTTTACTGTAATATCAGGTTTACTGTATTAGCAGGTTTACTGTAATAGCAGGTTTACTGTATTAGCAGGTTTACTATAATAGCAGGTTTACTGTAATAGCAGGTTTACTGTATTAGCAGGCTGTCACTTTAAGACCGAATGCACAGATCCTATTGACACGCATTCGGTTTCTTTCCTCAACTGCTTTCCACAACTACAGCGATCACAACACATTAAAGAGCCACAAAACGGTATTTATTGTTTACATTTCTTTAAAAAAAATGACAATTTCAAAGTTGTAACTTTGTTTCATATCAAAAGTAACTTGCTCTGTCCTGCCTGTCGGCGTGCTGTCAGTGTCCTCTTTGCTCCGCGATGTATTTTCTCTGCGTGAAAACGTGTGTGTGGTGTGAGAGCGCCATGGCTTGTCGGACATAGCAACAGTAACTAAAGGGGACGGGTCTTTGCGAAGGGTCAATTGCGTACAAGAGATCAGCAACTACCTCACCGCTGCAGAAACGCGTTGTAAATGGATACATTTGACGTTCTACAGACATTCACTGGAGCATTTGCCAATATATTATTACAGTATCAACTGAGGGTGCTCTTGCTTGCATTTGAGGGTGCTTAGACAATTCAGCAGAACAGTGTCTGCAAACATACATTTTTTGCATCTTTCTCGGACACTTTAATGCTTCCACATTTCCAACAGGTTTGCTGCATTTAGATGCGTGCGCGCCTCTCTCTCACACACGCTGGTTGCTATATGCCTATTTGATCGAGTCATCAAAAACGCCATTGTTCGGTAAAATTTATTCTGTCTTTTCACTTATTCGGCCGAACACCGAAAGTGCAATTGTCGCTATTTTCAGTCCAAAGGACAGGTTAGGTGGATTGGATGCAGGTAGAGATGTGTGCGTGAGTGTGCTAGGGAGGGCATCCGCTGTAAAACCTGTGCTGTGTGTGAGTGAAGCGGCCCCTGCAAATAAGTGAAAATAACGCTATGAAGATGGATGGACTTGTAAACTAGTCTTAGCAGTTTAAGCCACTGGCCACAGAGTTAAGCATTCCAGACAGGCTTAAGGTAACAGAGCAAATACTATTATATACTATCTATTATGCTGTGAATAACATCAAGTAATTATAACTGTGTGTAAATCTCCAGGTGTGATGGATGGATTTACACCTACAGAATTTTCAAACAAAAGGACGGCTTCTGGACAATAGAGGTAGGCCTACGAATAGATTTTATAGAGCTTTGTATTTTTCCTCAAGTGAAAGTAATTTTCTAAAAAGAGATACTTCTGTTTTAATATGTATGTTGCGTGTGATATGTGACCAGGGGCCTGTACCATGAAGCCAGTTTTGCTGGCTAGCCAGGTAAGTTTCAGTTTAGATTGCGCCAATCCTGGGTTTGAGGTACCATGAAAGTGGCTTGGCTTTTAGCTGTGTTCATCGTCATAGTAACTTAAGCTTCACAGCTAACCTGCTCACTCGGGATAAGAAATCTCAAACTGAATTTGAACCAATCAGCTGTGAGCAAAGTGACATGTCTGATGCAATAAAGTCACTCCCCCAGTTTCTCTTGCTCCAAATTAAAGGTCTCTATGAAAAAAAAGTGGCCTTAATGATGGTTACTTTATATAATAATTGTATCCGATTTATAATTATATAATGATATTTTACAATGATAAATTACATTTTAAAATATAGTCAAATAGTAAAGTTATTTTACATTTTAAAAAAATAATATTGTGAAATATTATTAATTTTAATAACATAAATGTAGCCTTGGTGAGCAGAAGAGACTTCTTTAAAGAAAAGAGACTTTTCAGAAGAGACTTCTGCATTTATGTTATCTATCTATCTATCTATCTATCTATCTATCTATCTATCTATCTATCTATCTATCTATCTATCTATCTATCTATCTATCTATCTATCTATCTATCTATCTATCTATCTATCTATCTATCTATCTATCTATCTATCTATCTATCTATCTATCTATCTATCTATCTATCTATCTATCTATCTATCTATCTATAGTGTTGGGTAAGTTACTCTAAAAAAGTAATGAATTACTAACTGTAATTGTACTGTAATTAGATTACTGTACAAATTACTCTCTCCAAAAAGTATTGGATTACTAATTACTTTCTAATTACTTTCAAAATCCTATATATTAACCTTGACTAGTTAAGCGATCCAAGGATAGACATGAAACTTTTAATTCAGTCAAATAAATAATATAGAACTACATAAATTATTCTTATTAACTGACCAAAGTATTACAATTGTAATTGTGTCTTCGAGACGAGCGGTTCTCCAGGGTGTTGGTGTGACGGCGCATTCCAGCGATCTCGCATTGCCTGCCTGCTGATCTGTGCAGTGATCTGCAACAGCTGTGTGTGTTTTCCCTGGGCGCTTCGGCACTCTGCAGAGCTTTCCTCTCACAAAAAGAGCTTGCGCGTGGCACGTCTTTTTCAAGACGGTTCGCCCGTGCACTTCCGGGTGCGATCGATCTCCGTTGCTGTCTATGGGCACATTCACTGCTCGACGTGTTTGGGCTTCAGCACGTTCGGGCAGTGTTTGTGGATGTGTCATGTTCCCACTGCGGGAACGTGACCATCGCGATGTCGCGGTCGAGACTCAGTGATCTCCGTGAGGAGAGAGAGTCCCCTCTGCCACACCCCAATCTACCGTCTCCGAGGGAGGTGGTACTTTGGCTGGTGGCCAGGGTGACCTGAGGGCGGTGCCGTGGTATTAAGAACCCCGACGATCATTCCTCGGGCCACGCCCCCCTCTCGCACATCGCTTCCCGCGAGTGCTGGACTCGTTCGTTTCTTTCACACTCCAGATCGCGGCGCATCCCAAGGTGGGCTAGAGTCCTTTGGGGATGACGATTAGGTTGTGCTCCGCCTTCGGGTGTGTCAGCGCTGCCTGATCTGATCTAGAGTTGACAGCCATGTTATCTCGGGCAGCCGTGAGCCTCGCGCTGGTGTGGAACTCCACCCTGTCGCGAGTGCTCGTGGTTGCGTGATTGGTTTTGGGGGCGGCACCTGACAGCTGTTGGGCCCCGCCCCAAATGCCTTTCGCTCCCGAGATGCATGAGGAGATCACGCGGTCCTGGAGGCCCTCGGGCTTCCCGTGACCGTTCGGTGGCCTCCTCCGCCTTCTCTGCCCTCGATGGGGCCACGGCCGACGGTACACTGGGGTTCCCCACTGTTGAACACTCTGTTGCGCACTACGGTGCACTGTCCACAGAGGGTTTGACGTGGCGTGGACCCTAAGCACACCCCAAGCCTGTGGGCTCGTCTACTTCGGTGGCGTGGTCCTGCAGAGCTTTGGGGCAGGCCGCCGCCCCTTTGCACATGCACGAGGGTGGAACCGACCCAGGGCTCTTCAATGAGTTGTGTGCCGCCACTGGTACCGCCCCCCGGGCGGTGAAGGTGGCCACACGCTCCCTGGGTCGGGCGATGTCCACTGCTGTGGTCCGGGAGAAACACCTGGCCTTACCTGTTGATGTGGAGGATGTTGAGCGGGCCTGCCTCCTCAACTAGCCCATATCCCAGGCAGGCCTCTTCGGTGGCGAGGCTGAGAACTGCGCCCAACGGTTCTCGGCCACCCGAAAGCAGACTGAGGCTGTAACACGTACTGGCCCGGTGGCCAGCTCCTGCACCAGCCGCTGGCTCAGGCACCTCAGTCCGCTTGCCGCCGAGGGCGCCCTCCCCCCTCCCGCCCGGCCCCAGCAGCAGCCTTCACCGGGGCCGCGCTGTGGAGGTGGTTGCAGAATGACGCCCAGTCTGCTCCTCGTCTGGAGGTGGACAACTCAGAGATGGGTTCCAGTTCTTTCCAGGGGATGGTAGCAGGGCCTCTCCTTCCCCCGGTGGAGGGCCGGGGGAAAATCTTTCTGCCCGGGGGCCAGCAGCACTTGGAAAGAACTCATGTTCCTGTCTCTGAGGACCCAGAGACTGGTGATGGCAGTGTGCGCCGCCTCCGGGCCGTGCCGCTCTCGTCCCTCTCTCTCGCCAGCCTCCTCTCAGAGCAGACCCAAGTGGAACGTGCATCCTTCCCTGGCCTCCTCTGTCAGGACGCAGCTGCTGACTGTGCCCCCACACCGGACGCTACGCCTCCCACGTCTGGGCCAGTCACGCTGCCTCGCTGCCCCACCCGGGTTACGTCTGTGGTTCGAGTGACCCTGCAGGTCAGTTCCTGGAGCCTGGCTTCAGTTTCCGGGACTGTCCACTAGGTCGCGAAGACCATCAGGCTCGGCTACACGATTCAGTTTCCCGCTCTGGGGAGTCTGCCTGCCATGATGGGGCCTAATGCCCCAGTCATGCGTGCGGAGGTTGCCACCCTACTGGCGAAGGGTGCGATCGAGCCTGTCCCTCCAGCCGAAGTGAAGTCCGGCTTCTCAGCCCTTGCTTCATTGTACCCGAGGAAACCGGTGGGTTATGGCCAATCCTGGATCTGCCTGTCTTGAAACGATCCCTTCACAGGCTTCCGTTCAGGATGTCGGTAGCGAACGCCTCCTTGGACGCGTTTGTCCGGTAGATTGGTTGCAGCGATCGACCTGAAGGACGCTTACTTTCATGTCTCCTTCCTCGACGCGGACCGTTCCTACGGTTTGCTTCGAGGGGCGGACATTCGGTACGCAGTCCTCCCATTCGGGCAGCTCTGTCCCCTCGTGACTCTACGTAGTCTATCGAGGCAGCCCTTGCGCCACTCAGGCAGCACGGGGTTCGCATCCTGAACTACTTCGATGACTGGCTCATACTGGGTCACTCTCGTGAGCAGGTCTGCGGACACAGAGTCCAAGTGCTCCGGCACTTAGCCCGTCTGGGCCTTCGGGTCGACTGGGAGAAGAGAGACTCTGCCCCGTGCAGAGGATCTCTTTTCTCAGTATGGTTTCCGACTCGGTCGCAGGTGCGTACTGCTTACCAGCGAGTGCGCACATAGTCTCTGCTGACTTGCCTTCGTCAAATTGAGGGTGAGAGTGCGGTCCCACTGAAACTATTTCAGAGGCTCCTGGGGCATATGGCATCTGCAGTCGCGGTGACGCCCCTCGGATTGCTACATATGAGCCCGCTTCAGCACTGGCTACGCGATCGAGTCCCGAGATGGGCATGGCGGTCTGGCACGCTCCGGGTACTAGTGACTCGGGCCTGCTTACGACTCTCACCCCGTGGTCGAACCTCAGTTCACGCTCAAGATGGCGCCGAGGATGGCTGCTGCGTTGCGAGCTCTGTCACAACATTGTAGCTTTTTGTTTGTTCTGTTTACAGTTCTTGTGTTTTTTGTCTTTGATGTTGTCTGCCTTCAACATCAGACACTTTTGGACATTGGTTCGGCAATTGCACACCGAAAACCGGACTTTAAATTCTTTAAATTCTTCAATGACGACCCGCTGTTTACAAACACGGCAGCGGAGCCCTTTGTCTGGGCAGCCCGACCGCGGAAACGCAGCCGGAGAAGGGGAAGAAGAGCCGGCGTGCTCATCAGAGTAAGACGCCGCGCAAACCGACCCCCGCTTCCCAGTATTTTACTGGCAAATGTTCAGTCTCTGGACAACAAACTCTGCGAGCTGAGAGCACGGATCTCTTTCCAACGAGAGACGAGGGACTGAGAGGAAAATAACTCTCAGGGAAAAGCAAAGGCGGGGGTGTATGTTTTATGATCAACAGATCCTGGTGTGATCAGAGGAACGTACATTCTATCAAGTCTTTCTGTTCTCCTGATCTGGAATTTCTCATGGTTCTGTGTCGACCATTCTGGCTACCGAGGGAATTCACAGCGGTCATCATCACAGCTGTGTATATTCCCCCACAAGCCGACGCAGAACGGGCACTAAAGGAACTGTATAGGACACTAAGTGAGCAGGAAACCGTGCATCCTGAGGCTGCGTTTATTGTGACCGGGGACTTTAACAAAGCCAACTTCAAACGTATTGCACCTAAATACCACCAACATGTTAGCTTCATCACACAAGGGAACTGAGTTTTGGATCACTGTTACTCTCCGTTCCGGGATGGCTTCAAATCCCTCCCGCGCCCACCATTTGGCAAATCGGACCACTCTTCCGTTCTCCTTCTGCCCGCTTACAGGCAGAGACTGAAACAGGAAGCACCTGCCCTCAGAACAATCCAGTGCTGGTCGGACCAATCAGACAGGAGATGTTCCGGTCGGCCTCTGATGACGACATCGAGGTCTACGCTGATAGCGTGACGTGTTTCATCAGGAAGTGTGTAGAAGACGTTGTTCCGACCAAAACAACACGGCTGTACCCTAACCAGAAGCCGTGGCTAAATGGGGATGTTCGCGCGGCACTCAATGCGCGGACCTTCACTTTTAACTCCGGTAATGCGGAGGAGCATAAACAAGCAAGTTATGCCCTCCGGAAAACTATCAGAGCAGCAAAACGCCAGTACAGGGACAAGATTGAAGGACAGTTCAACACCACCGACTCTAGAAGCATGTGGCAGGGAATTAACATCATCACAGACTATAAAGGGAACACAAACTCCACCGTGAATACCGCTGCCTCTCTCCCGGACGAGCTAAACTCCTTTTATGCTCGCTTTGAGCGAACTAACACCACCCTCGCGGAGAGAGAGCTCGTGGCTGAAGATGCAGAGGTTGGTACACTCTCTGTATCTGTAGCGGATGTAACCCGATCCTTCCGCGGGTGAACATCAGTAAAGCCGCGGGTCCAGACGGCATTCCGGGCCACGTCATCAGAGCGTGCGCGAACCAACTGGCTGGAGTTTTTACGGACATCTTTAACCTGTCCCTCTCCCTGTCTGTGGTCCCCACATGCTTCAAAACGTCCACCATTGTGCCTGTACCTAAGCAATCAAAAATCATCTGACTGGCGTCCTGTTGCTCTGACCCACATCATTAAAAAATGCTTTGAGAGAATAATCAGAAACCACATCTGCTCTGTTCTCCCTCACTGGACCCACTGCAGTTTGCATACCGCAAAAACCGCTCCACTGATGATGCCATTTCATCAACAATACACACTGCTCTCTCTCACCTGGAAAATAGGAACACTTATGTGAGAATGCTGTTTGTAGACTACAGCTCAGCATTCAACACCATTGTGCCCTCCATACTTGACATGAAACTCCGGGCTCTAGGCTTAAACAGCTTGTTATGCAGCTGGATCCTGGACTTCCTGTCAAACAGACGCCAGGTGGTCAGAATGGGCAGCAACATCTCCTCATCACTGACTCAACCCACAGCTCCAATACCATCATCAAGTTTGCTGACGATACGACGGTGGTAGGTCTCATCACTGACAATGATGAAACAGCCTACAGAGAGGAGGTGCACACTCTGACACGATGGTGTCAGGAGCACAACCTCTCCCTCAGCGTCAGCAAAACCAAGGAGCTGGTGGTCGACTTCAGGAGGAATGAGAGAGAACACCGCCCCATCACCATCAATGGAGCACCGGTGGAGAGAGTCAGCAGCTTCAAGTTCCTCAAGGATGTTGTAATCTGATGTTGCTTTAAATGTTGTACGTCTCATGTCATGTCATGACTGCAATGTTGCTGGAACTGCACCTAAGAATTTCACCTACTGTTGCACTTGTGTATATGGTTGTGTGACAATAAAGTGATATGATTTGATTTTTCTACGGACCGGTGTGTCCTTAGAACGAGTTTCCAGGCATGTTGTTGTATCAACAGATGCCTCCGCCACGGGCTGGGGTGCCATGTGCAATGGACAAGCAGCCGCGGGCTCCTGGACAGGACCCCAGCGCCTTCTGCATGTCAATTGCCTCGAGTTACTGGCAGTATGGTTCGCCCTGCACACCATCGCTGCCGAGCGTTGCTGAGGGGTCAACATGTACTGGTCAGGACAGACAACATGGCCTCTGTAGCGTACATCAACCACCAGGGCGGTCTACACTCCCGCCGTATGTCTCAACTCGCCCGCCATCTCGTCTTATGGGGTCAGAAGCACCTGAGGTCCCTTCGTGCTGTCCACATCCCGGGAGAACTGAACCGTGCAGCCGACGAGGTCACGGCTTCAGCCACTTCCTGGAGAATGGAGACTCCATCCCCAGTCGGTCCAGCTGATATGGGAACGGTTCGGCGACGCACAGGTAGACCTGTTTGCCTCCCAGGATTCTTCCCATTGCTCCCTGTATTATTCCCTGACCGATGGTCGGCACGGATGCACTGGCGCACAGCTGGCCGCAGGACATACGCAGTATGCGCTTCCCCCAGTGAGCCTTCTCGCACAGGTACTGTGCAAGATCAGGGAGGACAAGGAGCAGGTCATGTTGGTCGCCCCGTATTGGCACGGCCAGACCTGGTTCTCAGAACTGCTACTCCTTGCGACAGCCCCTCCCTGGCCTATTCCTCTGAGACCGGACCTCCTCACTCAGAGACGGGGCACCCTTTGGCACCCACGTCCGGCGTTCTGAAGCTCCACGTGTGGCTTCTGGACAGGACGCGGCAGGTTTGAGTAGTCTTCCACCTGCGGTGGTCGCTACCATCACTTCCACTTGGGCAGAGTCTACACGACACGCCTATGCGTTGAAGTGGAACCTCTTCGTCACCTGGTGTTCTTCCCGCCAAGAAGACCCCTGGAAATGCCCGATCGGGTCCGTGCTATCGTTTCTCCAGGAGGGGTTGGAGCGAAGGCTGTCTCCCTCCACCCTTAAAGTGTATGTGGCCGCAATATCTGCCCACCACGATCTCCTGGGAGACAAAAAGGTAAGTCAGCACGACCTGATCATCAGGTTCCTGACGGGAGCGAGGAGACTGAATCCTCCTCGCTCTCCTCTCGTTCCCTCTTGGGACCTCTCAGTAGTCTTAAGTGCGCTGCAGAGGCCTCCCTTTGAGCCTTTGCGGTCGGTCGATATTAAGTTTCTGTCGATGAAGACGGCTCTGCTGACCGCATTGGCCTCTCTTAAGAGGGTAGGGGACCTGCAGGCATTTTCGGTTGACGAAGCGTGCCTGGAGTTCAGACCGGCTAACTCTCACGTGATCCTGAGACCCCGGCCGGATATGTGCCCAAGGTTCCCACCACTCCGTAAAGTCCGAGACCAGGTGGTGAACCTGCAAGCACTGCCTTTGGAAGAGGCAGACCCAGCCTTGGCATTGCTCTGTCCAGTACGCGCTCTCCGCGCCTATGTAGACAGCACACAGTGTTTCAAGACCTCAGACCAGCTCTTTGTCTGTTATGGTGGAGAGCGGAAGAGAAGAGCTCTCTCAAAGCAGAGGTTGTCTCACTGGATAGTGGACACCATTGTTTTGGCTTACCAGCAGCAAGGTCGACCATGTCCCCTTGGGGTTAGGGCACACTCCACCCGGAGTGTGGCTTCCTCTTGGGCTTTAGCGCATGGCGCCTCGCTAACAGACATCTGCAGAGCTGCAGGCTGGGCGACACCTAACACATTCGCCAGATTCTACAATCTCCGAGTGGAGCCAGTGTCCAACTATGTACTCGCCCCTACGGGTGGCCGGTAATGGACCAGGCTCAGGTGTCTTCGCTTGCTCGCCATTCCACTCCATGGACTGGATACGTGCAATATTTTCCTCAGGTGAGCTCCCCGAGAACCCTGAGCTCCTCCAGCACTGCTGACGCCGACACAGTTCAGTCTGCCCTTTCGAGCCCAGACCCTCATGTCCGGCCAGGTGCCCCGTGTGCATGGTTCCCCTCCGGCGACCCCCACACGAGTATTTCCACCATAAGCCTCCTCAGTGAGCAGGTGTCTTTCCCTTGGCAAGTCCCTGCCACCCCTAGGGTTAAAAATCCACCTTCGGCTGGTACCCTAGAGTTCTTCCATATGCAGCCCTTAGCGGGTCATATGTGTATTCTCTAAGTCCTCCCCTCGGGTAGGCATTTTGGCATATCCACACTGGAATATGCTTCCCAGTGTACCTTGGTTTTCCTGTGATAAGTGGGAGTCCTTCGTCCGTACTAGTCTTACGACAGGGTACTCACACTTACGCAGGGCACTGGATGACAGCTGAGTGGCGTTGTTGTATTGGAACCCCCATTCGTTAGTCACTAACGTACGTCGTAGTGACTGAGCGAAAGGGAACGTCTCGGTTACGTATGTAACCCTCGTTCCCTGAGGAGGGAACGGAGACGTACGTTCCTTTGCCACGTCAGCTGTGCTGCTGGAATGCGGAGTTCAGTCTTGGCTCCTGCAGCAGTAACATAATGCGATGTTGCCAGCGTACTTCCTTATATACCCACGAGGTGGGGCGGAGTTACGCATGCAAATTCTGCATGCCCATGGCATTGGCACTGCCATTGGGCGCTGTTGAATTCTCGAAGGTAATTGGCTTCTAAGCGAAACCCCCCCCATTCGTTAGTCACTAACGTACGTCTCCGTTCCCTCCTCAGGGAACGAGGGTTACATACGTAACCGAGACATTATTTATCCTCTTTCATGGAAAAGCATTTTCTTCTGTGTAAATGCATTTAAATTCTTTGTATACTTCAATCTCTTAATCTTCAGAAAAAGAGTTTTGAATCACGTTGGCTCTCTCGCAAGAAATGAATCACACTTTCTCTGTGTTGAAAGGCATGTGATTGCTGCTCACTGCTGATGTCCCACTTTCATGCGCACGCGTTCAACAAACTCAGGATAAAAGCCTCATGGCATCATGGTACCAGCAAAGCCGGATTGGATTGGTCTGGTTTTGTTAACTCGAAACTAATCCTGTAACCCTGAGTTTGTTCAGCTACCATCATGTTACAGGCTCCACTTCTGTAACAAAATTGAATGCCACTGTTTTTTATATACAAGAGAAGAGCTACACTATATACTGCAGACTGCAGAAGTACACAGGGGAATTTTTTTTCTATTTGTGGTCAGAGTGTTGCATGCATTTATAGCTCACCACAAAAATGAACAGCCATCGGCAATGTACACGCTATGTTTCAATATCACCCTTACAACCCATTTCATATGCGTTTCAAGATGTGTAAAAAACACCCTGAGATGTTGATAAACATTTGCATTTTGGTTCACTATGAAACCAAAAACAGTTCTTTGTCAAATTAAAACGGGACTTTAAAATTATTAACATAATGTCATGTTTTATATCCTACTGTACTTCCTGTAACTGATCAGCATTAACCAGTGTAGTGTAGGCTCGTGTAGGTATGGGAAGGAAGAAGACGGGGTCGGCGTAACTGGGACTGCACTTTATTGATCTCACGATCCTCAAAACATGTAATACGCACGAGGGCGTTCAAACTCAAAACAGTCAGACACAGTCAACATTGCTCTCAGGTTCAATAACTTTCTCAGCACTGTAACATCAGCAGGCAGTGGTTTGCCGTCCCAGTCTCTCTCTACCCTCGCTCTTCCAACAGCGGCTTAAATGCGGTCTCTCCACGCCAATTACTGCAACGAGACAGGTGTTAATCATCTGCACTTGACCTAGCTTACTTACTCACCGCTCGGCTCCGCTCTCTCTCCCGCTACAGACCTTGCAAAACCACACCTCCCTCGCCACAACTACCAACCACAAAAGCAAAATACCACCAAGATATTTTCCTTTATATACAGGCAAACCAAAAATTATTCAGACATCAGATTTTTTACTACACTATAGTTCATTCATGTGAGTGAGGATAGCACAATAAACTGACTTATTATACCCAAAAACCCTCATACAGTGGACTACCAGTAAAATTTATAAAGATTTGGGACCAAAATTATTCAGACACTTTGACCTGACAATATTTTGCTGAAGTGTTTTTTTGCTAATGCGACATTTTACACCACAGACTGAACAAAAGGAAGCATTGCTTGGTCATTGGTTGACCTAAATTGGTATGATCTAATTGTGTACTTAAATTTAACAGCTGACTGGTTGATTGTAATCCTTACATAGGGTGAATTCAGGGTGATTGGGACACTTTTTCCAAGTCATCAAAATGGCAAAAATGTACCTTTCTATCAAAGATATCTCACATTATCAAGATGAATTTGTTCTGACAGTTCTTGTGATATTTTATTACCATTTTCTAACTATAGTGAATAAGTAAGGAACAATTGTCGACGGGCCGTTGAATTATTAGAAAAATAATGCATGCCCGGAGTCAATTATTCCGCTTATACTACGGTTACCACACCTCAAGACAACGATCCGATGATATATTTAAAGGGATTTGTCCGGTTTTTGTACTTAAATCGCTATTGTGAGTAGGACTATTTCTTCCGCGTCTCATCCAACGGCTCTTTTGCTAGTTGTTCCGAAAGGTCATTTTAAAGCTAGTTGTGGAGGCTTGAGCCACTGATAGCAGACTAATGCAGTTATTAATGCAGCGAGTTATTAGAGAGAGAGAGAGAGAGAGAGAGAGAGAGAGAGAGAGAGTGAGAGAGAGTCTGCGTCTCTTTCAACAGCGTCAAATAATACGGAACTGTTAGAACAGCGCCTTTATTAACGTTATCTCGCTAGTGAGAAATGTCATGTTGCTTTTAAGTTGCTAAACTATTTTACTGATAAAATCGTCAGAGCAGCACTGACATCACGTGTCCGCACTGTATAGAGTGGGAGAACGAGAGTAATGTGTGTTTCTTACATTCTTACATAATTAAATGTAATTTTGTGGAAATAAAACATGGAAATAATTTTTCCTTTTTATCTTATTTTTAACTATATTTATTTGATTGGTCAGTGTCGTTGTGGGTTTTGGTTATTTGCTGTTGTAGGCTGTAAAGACATTTGATACAACGTCTCGGTTACGTATGTAACCCTCGTTCCCTGACGAGGTGACTACGAATGTTAGTGACTAACGAATGGGGGTTTCGCTTAGAAGCCAATCATCTTCGAGAATTCAAAAACGCCCAATGGCAGTGCCAATGCCATGGGCATGCGGAATTTGCATACATTACTCTGCCCCACCGCGTGGGTATATAAGGAAGTACGTGGGCAATATCGCATTATGTTTACCAGCTGAGGAGCCAAGACTGAACTCTCTGCCGTTCCAGCGGTACCGCGGATGTGGCAGAGGGAAACGTTCCCTTTCGTTCAGTCCCTACGACGCAACGTTAGTGACTAATGAATGGGGGTCCCAATACAATCACGCCACTCGGCTGTCTTTAAGTGCGAGCGCCCTGTCGTAAGGCTAGTACGGACGAAGGACTCCCACTTATCACAGGAATACCAAGGTACACTGGGAGCATTTTCCAGGTGGAGATATGCAAAGACGCCTACCCGTAGGGAGGACTTAGAGAGTACACATATGACCCGCTCCGGGTAGCATATGGAGAACTCTGGGGGACCAGCCGAAGGTGGATTTTTAACCCCAGGGTGGCAAGGCTTGCCAAGGGAAGACACCCGCTCAAAGAGGCTTACGGTGTAAATACACGTGTGTGGGTCGCCAAAGGGGAACCATGCACACGGGGCACCTGGCCGGACATGAGGGTCTGGGCTCATAGAGGGCAGACTTACTGGTGTTAGCGTCAACAGTGCTGGAGGAGTTTAGGGCTTCCGGGAAGCTCATCTTAGGAGAATATCGCACGTATCCAGTCCGTGGAGTGGAATGGTGAGCAAGCGAAGACACCTGAGCCTAGTCCATAACCGCTAGTAGGGGCGAGTACTTAGTCGGAACAGGCTCCACTCGGAGATTGTAGAGTCTGCGAATGTGTTCGGTGTCGCCCAGCCTGCAGCTCTGCAGATTTCTGTTAGCAAGATGCCATGTGCTAAACCCAAGAGGAAGCCACACTCCGAGTGGAGTGAGCCGTGACCCCAAGGGGCATGGATGGCCTGCTGCTGGTAAGCCAAAACAATGGTGTCCACTATCCAGTGAGACAGCCTTTGCTTTGAGAGATCCCTTCCTTTCCGCTCTCCACCATAACAGACAAGAGCTGGTCTGAGGTCGTGAACACTGCATCCTGTTTACGTAAGCATGGAGGGCGTGTACTGGACAGAGCAATGCCAAGGCTGGGACTGCCTCCTCCAGGGGCAACGCTTGCGGATTCATCACCTGGTCCCTGATGGGGTGGTGGGAACCTTGGGCACATATCCAGGCCGGGGTCTCAGGATCACGTGAAAGTAGGCCGGCCCGAACTCCAGACACGCTTCTTGAAGATGATTGGCTTCTAAGCGAAACCCCCATTCGTTAGTCACTAACGTTACGTCGTAGTGACTGAACGAAATGGAACTGAAATCATTTGGCGAAGTGATATGGAACTGTAATGCGGTCAAGAGAGCTGCCTGGAAATACGTTCGCTGTGTGTTTCCCAGAAAATAATTGCACACCTCAGAACGTTCATCAGCCAATCAGATTCAAGCATTCAACGGCCCGTAGTATAAGCTGTGATAATGTGAGAAAATGTTGAAGGTGTCTGAATACATTTTGGTTTGACTATATTTTAAAATCAATGAACTCACTCACACATGCAAGGGTCACATGGTATAACACAAGATTGTATTAGTGCTGTTTGATTTATCGCATCCAAAATAAAAGTGTGTTTACATAATACATGTGTGTGTAGCTGTGTACTGTGTATAATTGTGTATAATTATGTATTTTATATATATATATATATATATATATATATATATATATATATATATACATATACATATATATACATATATATATATATATATATATATATATACATATACATATATATACATATATATATATATATATATATATATATATATACATATACATATATATACATATATATATATATATATATATATATATATATATATATATATATATATATATATATATATATATATAATGTATATATATAAATAATGATTTTTTAAATAATTATATATAAATTATATACATATTCCAGTATATGGAGCAATATTTCTTAAATATTTACATGAACGAGTGTGTATTTATATATACATAATATGCACAGGACACATACTATGTAAACAAACTTTTAGTTTGGATGCGATTCATCAATTTGACAGCACTAGTTTGTATGTTATTTCTTAGAGTTACCATCACTATTAAATTGTACAATCAAAAATTTAACTATAGTATACGAGGTATATTCTTTTTAAGAGACCATTCTGTTTTATTTAAAATCTTTCCAGGTGGCTCCTGGGATGAAGGAACGACTCTTTCGAAATGCCAGTAACCTCATTGCTGCCTTTAAGATCCCGGACCAAGGCATCTGTGTTCCTCTTCTGTATCCTGTGAACAAACCTAATCAGTAACACACAAGTCGTAACAAACACCTCACTGTTTCTACCTGCTGTAAATCTATGCAAGGGTATTTCTATGTATGAGATACAGGGGTGGGGGGCTCTTAATCCAAGGGTAAATTGTGGAAAATGCTGTAAATTGTAAAAATGTATTTAAGTGTATTAGATATATCAGGAAGGAGAAAACATTAGGGGACATGCCAAATACCTCAAATTAAATATATTTAATGATTTAAATTGAATTAAAATAATGGTTGTTAACTTTCAGGTCAATATCAAATATAAAAGTAATTGTATATAATCAACAAGATAACAAATGCTCTGCTAGAATATATTAAATAATGGTCCATTCCCTACTGTATTGTATTATCGGTCTGCCAATAAACACAGAATGTTTTCTTCAATGTTTTCAGAGGATTTTTTAAATGAAGAACCACCTTGAATTAGCTATAGACTCAACAATACTCACTTCAGACAGCATCAGCAAATACAGATAGCCAGCTATAGATCACTATAGAGAATGAAAAATATGCCTTGAACAATGTCAGATCTTGTCAGACACTTACTGCTATCTTATTTTCCATCTGTGAGTTTGATAACCACAAATGCTTCCGTCTAAAAATTTGATTTTGGTGACTGAACTGTAAAACAAAACTGTTCAGTGGTCATACTTTATACTGAAACTTCATGTAGTGCCACACTTCCTGCAACAATACATTCACACTAACGTTAAAAACAAAATAGTTTTGACTTAAAAGACTTATTGTAATACGATGGAAATTCAGAGCCATCTTGGTGTTATACAAAATATGCACAATTGACTTTATTTTGGTCTTGTTTCCAGTCCAAATAAATTCTGGGGAAAAAATAAAAAAGAAGTGTTTTTTTTGTTGTTGCTTTAAACAAGCAAAATGATCTACCAATGGGGTAAGACAAATATTCTTGTTTCTGTTTGGGACAGAATCAAGAATCAAGATTATTTTTCTTACCCCACTGTTTTAAGCAAATACTAATTTCATTTTTATTGTATTTTCCAGAAAACAAGGAAAAATATCAGTCAATATACTAGTGTACCCTTTAAATCAAGATGCATTTACTAGATAAAACACACAGTTTCTGTCAGTCTCATGTTAATCTTGAGTACCTATAGAGTAGCATTGCATCCTTCATATCGTATTTGGCACAGAAATACTCCCGTCATACGTTTTTTTTTTTTTTTTTGGTCATGTTTAGCATGTTAATCCAATTTTTTAACAGTGTAAAAAAATACTAAATAAGAAAAGGGTTTTTTTTTTTTCAGTGGGCGGAGCTCAAGAGTCACGATCGCACACACACCTATGACACACACACAGACGAAATACATCATGGCATTATCCCTTGATAACTTTCGATTCACTATACATTCTTGTTGTTTACACTTTATGCACTTATGCGTCGATTGCCAACAAAACATTTTAATCGGTTTCACTCACCGCCTGCGGTTTCGACTCATGACCGGGAACAAACAAACACGTTGCTGCTCCGGAAAATCAAACTGCATCCACTGTTTCCTTAACGCCGGGTTATTTGGGAAGCTGAACAAGGTTTTCCCTCACAACCAAAAACACACTTCTTTAGTGACATAGTGACAAAAACAAAATGACAGCGGCGAAAGAAGCTCGTTGATGGATGTGTTCTTGCTCTCTCTGTTTGATGTGTGCACGCGCTCATCTGGGAGAAGTGCCCATACAAGCAATTCCGCCCTTCATGAAGTCATACAGGGCGATACTCGAAAAAACTTTCCGAAACGTACTCTAAACCTGAAGGAGTGTATTTGGCACAGAAATACTCCGCCATACGTCCAACCTGCTTTAAATAAATGTTTTGGCCATGTTTAGCATGAGAATCCAACTCTTTAACAGTGTAAATAAGTCAGAATGCATGAAATAGTGAAAAGAAAGGATACAAATAAATCATAAATCACCCTGGAGTGAACAAGTACTGTCCAAGTACTCACACATAGTCACAACACAGAAGAAAGGGTTAAATTTGCATTTTTATTTATAAAAAGGCCACTGCCCAAAGTACTTTGTTTTTAAATAGGCATGTTTAACAAACTGCATTAATCTGTGTACATAAAGCCTATCAGCCAAATATACACCACAGGAACTTGTTTGGCCAAAGAGAGGACACTGAAGTTTTTTTAGTACTTGATTTCTGAGAGAGGAAGATGATTTGATCATGAAAAAAAATACATCCTTTTTCACTTCAGCAATGATTGTGATCATAACAAAGATGCAAACTAAGATAGAAAGAAAAATATTTCTGCCACAATTTTTTTTTCTTCGTGCAAAGTAACCGTACTTCAATCGAAATCTGCAAAATGTCGGAACCATAACGTGCCTTCGAGCACCTCTCGCACAAATCTGTTAAATATTTGCACGCTCTAAAAACCCAGTCTAATGCATTTATCTCTTCACCTTATATTCAGTGCAAATATATATCTCAGATTAAGATTACAAAGCTTGATGGTACAGCATATCCACAGAATTCACAAGAAAATACATTTACTCCTAATTCTTTTGAGTGTCATGTATAAATAGTCCAGTATCTATAAACGGTCTACAATAGTCCATTAATGATATACAAGTCCATATCAAGAGTCCTACACACAGAACGTCTACCCACAGTGCTGCAGACTTTAATAGTTTGGAAACGACAAAAATACTGTTCTTCAGCAGGTGATTCTTTCATTTCCTTACACATCTTCCTCCTCAGGCCTCCTACTAGTTTCGAGAAGGATCAGAAAAAAGGAAAAGGACCTGTCAAAGTACTGGATAAATCCAAAACGTTGGAGCTTTGACGCTCATTTAGAAAGCGCAATGACAGACACGTGAAGGGAGTTTCACATTAAGTGTACAGCAAAAGCAATCACATGAGAATAAAGAAAAAAAGAGCAGCATATTAACTGTAAACTGGAACATGTTTATGCCACTGTGTTTATATCCTGGGGTATGTTTACAAGAATTCACCTCACAGGCATGAGCATTCATGTTTTTGGCTCGCGCTAGCCAAACCCCTTCCTACCAAAACCTAAATAAAAAAAAATTAAAACTTGCATATAACTAAGGCATGTGATGAATACTGAAGTTGATTATGTACGATATGTCTAAGCCCGTTTCATGTGATCGTTTCTAGCAGACCAGGAAGGCACAATTTCCACATACATTTTTTTTTCTACATTGGGAAAAAAAGAAGAAGAGTAAACTGTACAGTTTTAGCAAAAAAAAGAACAAAATTGTCTTCCACAGCAGCGGTGTAATTCTCTCAGCTTTGTCAACACTGATTAAGCAGAAACAACACAAGATGGCGGTGAGCTCTTGCCAAGACTCCAAACACTGTGAATCTCTTGCAGCCGAGGGGTTAAGTTTTGTGACACTTTTTGAGTCAGATACTTCTCCAGTACTCCAGAACTCTGTGGTAAATTTGACAGTTCCAGAGCTCTGTTGAAACTGTCGGGTTTCTGGAAGGTCATTTGAACTGCGAAGGCCCTGAAAGCCTTCTATGCAAAGCCTGGAATCCTCGGAAACATTTTACAGCGCTCAATGACATCACAACGAAGCCCCTCAGGTTTGCGAGATTTAATGCCATTACCAGTTTGACTCGACAAGTCGAATGATTACTGTACACGCTCGGATGAGAGAATCAGCATGTCTACAGATGAAGACTACTTAATGTACTGTATGTCTAGAACAGTCACAGGTGAATCATTCTCTGCGCCTTCAGATTAGCAAGCAAGGCTTGTTCTTCAGTAAGAACGGTTAAGCCACTGTAAAACAAGAAAGACAAGAAAAGCAAAAAACCCGAAAAATCTGAACTTGTTAAGAGTGCATCAACGAAAGCAAAATCAAAATACCATCATTTGTCACATTTTAAAGGCAATAGAGTCTTTCTCACTTTGTTTGGTTGGGGTTCTAAAAAAAAGCTGAAGAGATATGTGGTAGCTTGGAGTGTATAAAGGGGTGTGTAGGCGTGTAGATGTGTGCTGAAGTGCCGCTGTTACCTGCGACCTGTTTCCAAATGTCTGATCAGATGAATGTTGAAGGGGCTGTCTGCTAGCTCTGTGTGTTGTTCAACAGGCAGAGCGTAGAACCCATCATACCCTAAGACACGGCCCTCTGCAATAAGCTCATCCTTTTCTTTATCAGTCCATGACAAACTTCCGCCCTCCCCCTCCAGGACCCTCTTCTGTTCCCGTAGCCATGCCCCTTGCACAGCTCGTATTCGCGCCGCCTCCAGCACACGTGTGCGCTCTTCCTCCGGCGATGCTCCGTAACGAATGTTAAAGCTAAGCGCCCCCTGCTGGAGCACAATGTCAGCGAATCTCCGCATTTCCCCTCCAACCATTGCACTTATCTGGGACACTGAGACGTTTACGCCGTTCTCCAACACTCTGACGCTGCCTCCAGCACCGCCCCCGGCCACTCCCAGATCTGCCTCCAGTGGGCCGGCCTTGGTGAAATAGTGTGTGTCACGCCCTTCCACCGTGAAATGGAGGCCTCGCAGGTATACAGCACCGTTCAGCACAGCTGCCACACGACGGCTGTCCTCGCTTGCCACGCCGATTATCTCAGTTGCCACCACTCCATCACGGACGGCGAATTTCACACCTTTGCCAAAAATTGAAGAAATGGCGGAGAAAATCGGCCTGCGGCCCTGCCGACCTCCGATTTTCCCATTGGCTGGCGTCATAGGGAGGCGATCCAGTGAAATAAAGTTTTTCAAGTGCTTCTGAAGGTCACACTGGATGCCGAGTACAATCTGAGGTGAGATGTTATGAAATAGTTATCATGAGTCTTGTTTGTTGTTTGATTGGTGCATAAAATTAACTCTTAAAGGAATAGTTTACCAAAAAATGAACCATTGTGACTGGATTGAGTGGGTGAGTTGAATTGGATATTGCTGCCAATTTCATAAATGCCTCAAGGAGATATCTATCATATGACTTGTATAATACTTTTAAGAGTGTTTTAGGGTGCTTTTTGGTCATATTGGAACTTGGCCCCAATCCAGATTCATTTTCATTATCACTTTTGTGTTCAAGAGATAAAAGTCACCAAAAGTCCAAAGAGTTTGGACCAACATTATTAGTATTATTGTTCTGCGTAATAAATGACAACTTGACAAATTATGATGACACAAAAAGAAAATTTCCGAACTATTAATTTAAAACTAGACTAAATAGACTAATTATGTTGCGATGAATGCTGTACTGTGGGAAACCTCAACTTACCTTGCTGGTGTCCCAGGTTTGTGTGCGGATCTGTGTGGCCATCATCTCATATGTTTGCTCTGTGTTCTCCACCTTTGGTTTGGAGAACCCTGGAACCACATTATGAAGCTGGAACCCAAAGAGCTGCAGCCAGCTACTGATATCTGCACAGAAATAGATACAAAATACTGTAAAGCCGTTTAAGAATTTTGGTTAGTTTTATAAAGAAAGTCTTGTGGTTTGAAGTTCATTTTCAGAACTTGTTGGTTATGGTAAAAGACTACATAAGGAACTGTTCTGCTCATGGGAATGCAATATCACAGAAAATAGTGAGTTATGTAAAAGCTACAACATTTTTTAATGCAGTGTGAATACGACCATGGCCGTAGATCATTGAGGTCCCCAAGGCCTGAACCTGTTTTTTTTTCACGTTGGTGTATAATAAAAGTTGTGAAACAATTGCCTAATAATAACTTCTGTGGTGCTGCAAATATTGTACAACGGCAAGCTAACCGACTTTCTCATCTGAGCTGATCAGTGGTCTAACAGTGCTTGTCAATGTGAAACGACATTCAATCAAATAAAAAAGTACTTTTTAAAAAGGTAAGCGTGAATTCCAGAAGAATGCTTTAGGTTTGATGGTCAAAAGTGAGATGTTAGCTTTAGGTAGGTAAACATTTAATATTTGACAACTGTGTTACGAGAGAAATGTTAAACGACTGACAGTACTATCCAGGATTGTAAACAACTCAACTGGAGCTTTTTTATTTTATTTCAGCATTTTAAATTTTATTACACTTTCCTGATAGCCTTTCAGTAAATTCACTTATCCTCACTGCATTCACTTATCCTCAACTACATCAAATGTAGAACAAGGTAACCATGGTAAAATGTGTGGCTTTGACAAGTGTTTTAATAGGTTGTGGTCATTGTGACAGTCATTTAGCCTATTGTAATACAAATATAATTTGCAAATGTATCTATATTCATCTCCTTCTTCCTTTAATTTTCTATTTATGGCAAGAAACCTGCAAGTATTTGGTTCCGTTGTATATTGATATGCCCATGGCTGGTGAGTGCTCAAAATGTAAAGTGATAGTTCACCTATCTTAACTCATTCAAATGTTGTCATTACAAACCCAAATGCTGCTTTTCGTTAGATTTTTCATGTGTTAACTTTTTTCACTTGTATCAAGGTAATCCCAAGCTCTTTATTTACATACGGAACAAACCTTTTTGTTTTGTACATCTCTTTTGCAATAAATGGTACTTTGGTAGTTTAATAGTTAAAAACAGTAGGGCCTCTTTAAAATGGAGCTGACCAAGGGTTATGAATATCTTGTTCTAATGCCAAAGTAGCCTTGAGCAAGACACTTGACCCTAGTTAGCTTGAGGGGGACAGTCCTGGTAATCAGTCTACAAGCAAGTTACTTTGGCTCTAACTAATGAAACTCAGCCCTGCCATGTGCTATTTCTAGGCCGTTCATTGCCCCTTAGGGAAATGCCACTGGCATAAAAGCACAATCACAGCTCACAAAGCCAAAGCAAAAGCATGACATTTGTTTCAAAGTACAAGTGAATCTGATCATATTGCACGCTCCAAGTTGAAGTGCCTAGCCAGAAGCCAGTTAGGGAAACGATTCTCTGAAAATTATTTATCCTTTTATCTAACTATATTTCTGTTTTATCTAGCAGGTACATAAAAAAAAAAATACTTCTTTCTCACCTGTTGTGAACTTGGTTACATCCTGTAAGTTTCCCAGAGGATAATTGTTCCTAAACGCATACAAATTAAATGGCTTAGGATTCACACTCAGCTCCGCCCACAATTCGTGATTGGGCGTCGTCCATCTTCCAGCCACTACATCATAGTCGCGCCGACCGAGATGCACCAACCGTGTGAAAGAGTCATAGAGGCCACCCTGAAACCCGAAGACGAGAGGAAAGGTGGGGTTGGAATCTCGGTAAACGTCTCCATACGGTGTGTACCGAACTTCCTTCACCACGTGGCCGTGGCTACTGAAAACCGCAAGAGGAGTTCCGGCATTGTCACATGCTATATAGAATTCCTCGCCGCTGCTCATCTCCATAGCGATGAGGTGTCCTTGAAGGTCATAATAGAGGGAAGTGATCTCCGCACTACTGTGGTTGTACAGGTGTGTCACCCGGGTCGGTTCTGTCAGATCAGCGTAGAAGAACTGCAGCTGTGCTCCATCACTACCGCGGCTGGCCACTCTTCTCCCGAGCCCATCGTAACGGTACCATACCCTCTGTCCGCTGTCCCTGTCATAGGCGCCCAAAAGCAGTCCATTCGAACCATAATCAAAGAGAAGATTGCCACGGAGGCGCAAGAACCCGTCCTCATCTGTGCGGTATTGGATCTCTCCAAGGCGTGTGATGCGGTCACGGAGATCGTAGCGTAGCGGTGTCAAACGAGCACTGTTACCGTGACTCAGCAAGTTGATGTTTCCGTTTAGGTCGTAGCTGTACCGCCACTGTGGGCGGTCATTTATGGCGACCGTCTGCAACTGCCCATCTGCGTCATACTCATATGCATACCGCGTGATGTTGCTGTCCACTCCGATGCGGATATCACAGTTTGTGACACGTCCCATGCTGTCGTACTGCAGTGTCATCCAGTAGGCGATGGATTTCAGAATTTCATACTGAACCTCAATCACTTGCCCGTTTGGGTTGAAGATCTTAGTGTGCTTCATGGCATGCGTGGTGATGACCTGGTTCAGGTCGTAGTTGATAACGCTGAACTTCCCGAACTGCTCGATTCGTCCTGACACGTCCACATAGCGGTAGAGGTCAATCGGAAGTGGCGTTTCGTTGATCATAGCTTGCATGCTGGTCACCCTGAAGTTGTTGTAGCTGTAGTCGAAGCGAGCATTAACCAATCCTTCTTCGCTGAAACGATATATTTGTCTGCTCACCAGAGGACCTGAATCCAAAAAATAGAGACAGAGCAAAGGAAATGAATAAAATGAGAAGTTAGCAGACACACAGAGGTGAGGTAAAATAAGAGATTGGATGAACTCCCCCACTGTCAGACGACTGATTGTGATTCAAAGCGCTTTTAGATTAGCCAAGCAGGAGGGGAGTGCAAGCGAAGTGAAAAAAGGAAGATTAAATGTCAGCCTGTATGTTTATTGGAGCAAGAGTACAACCTGTTTACCTGTCCAACTGCTCACACATCTGACTCGTCTCTCTGTCTCACAGGATTATCACCTCACCTGTTTATTTGTGCAAAGATGCCATAGCGCTACCTGTCTCTCTGCTAATTGATCTAAGGGTTTTACCTGGTTACTGGCTTCAGAAAAACTTGATTAACAAGTTTGTTTGCCCATACAATCTTAAGATATTAGGTTAAACTTATTTGGCTTGCTGTCCACTGATAAGGGGCTCGATGAAGCAGCTTCAACTCGAGTTCTGATATACTCCCGCAGTGACTAAATATAGGATATGATTATGTAGGGCAAGATACCTAAGATGAAGGTGGAGTTTGGGGAGGTGGTGGGATGCTGGAACAGCTGAGACTGAGGAGAGGTAAGCAGCTGCTTATATTGGCTGTTGATTGGAAGATTAAATGGGTTCGCTCCTCCCTAAATTATGTTTAGAAACTTCACTAAATATTTGAAAAATCGTATCACCGGTACATGGCTTTCTGCAAATTAGGGCTGATTGGTATGCTAGTGATGGCAGAAATGCAGCTTATACTATGGTAGATATATTTGCATGGCTATTAGAGTATGTTTAATTAACATTTAATTAGCAGGAGTGATCCAAAAGGGCACCACACAGTTATTAAAAAATAATCACTTAAGAATTTAACGATTCCAATTTGGAACGATTCCAGTTTGGTTTCTTTTAAGAAAGAAATATTTTTTGGGGAAAATTTGTAATTCTGTTATGCTGTAATTCTGATCAGATCATTAACTAAACAACCAACTCATTAGAGTCATATGTTTGGGAATCAAACTACACTGATAGCTCGTTTTTGTTGGTTTAGGGTTTTTTTCCCTTTAAAGCAGATCAGGTCAGAAAATATATACCATAATGTAAAATTACTGATACTGTGATATAAGATCTTGGTCAAACCGCTCATCCCTACTGTCAATGTGTCTGTCATTGTTTATGTGCTGCTCTTACCTGTCTGCCTGTAGCGGATGGTGCAAACGAATCCTTCATGCATCAGGTGGATGGTTTTAACAGCACCTGTTGCCTCGTCATAGGTGAAGGTAACAAGTGTTGAATCATAGAGGATCTCAGCCAGCCGCGCCACTCGGCTGTATTTATAGATTACATGCCTGCCTGTGCCCAGGTACAGGCTCTGGAGCAGGCGCCCGTCGTGGGCGTAGTCTTGTGTGAAGCAGGAGGTGGGAGAGTCGGGTGGGGTGTAGGTGTTTCGGTAGTAGCCCACAGATAGAGAGGTCTGCAGGCTGTGTCTCACCATGCTGGGGAGGGTGACTGACAGCAGACAGTCTGTCTGATCGTACTCAAATGTATAGCGCCGCTGACTGTGCAACAACAGCTGGACAGACTGAGAGAAGGAGAAGAACCGGAAAGAAAAACTGAGAGAGACTACTTAAATGAGACTTAAACATAAACAGTGCCAGAATCTCATGAAAATGTTGCATTTCACCCCAAAATTTAAACAAAAAAGTAAAAGATGTGATTCCCATTATTGTCAATGGTTAGTAATTTTCTGTGCATTACATTTTTTCATTAAAAAAAACAAAAAAACAAGTATACTTTTTTTTTTTTTTTTTACAAATTTAAATAAATGTCATAAAATAATGTTAGAATGCAAAAAGCTAATAAAACCGGCTTTGTTTTTAAATAAAAAAAATATGAAAAGTTATCAATAACAATTGATAAATAAAAACAAAATAAAGTAAAGTTCATTTTCCTCTCATTTTGGGGTCAAATATGACCAGGGCAGCTTTTTTTTTTCTCGAGATTCACACAGACATAGCCCCATCTCTCACACACATACAGTACACACCTTCTCTAGAAAAGTGTAGCTCCAGATCTTCCCATTGGCCCAGGTCCGTGTGATGATGCGTCCGTTATCGTAGTCCCTCCGCTCGGTCCAGTTGCCTCTCTGTATGCCGGTGACGAGACCTTCACTCGAGTACGATACTCGCACTTGATTGTATTTACTGGGGGTCCAGAGCACAGGCCTGCCCTTGTCATCGTACTGAACACGCAGAGTAAACTTGCGATGGTCATCATAGATCTTCCCAACCCGACTCTCTTGACTATAGTCTATAGACAAGACATTCCTGTTGTGAGCCTGAGCGAGAGAAGGGGTGAGAAAGAAGGTAAAACTTATGATTTTATTACATCAGAGTATACAGAAACATGTGTGCAATAAAACTGGCAATAAAAGAAGACATTTTCTTTCTCAATGGCACAGAAGGAGACAGGGTTGCAGTTATTGCCAACATTATTCAGCATATACATCAATGAATTGACAATGAGTCTGGAACAGTTTGAAGCTCCTGATTTCACTCTGTGATTCCTAGATCAATTTCCAGCTCTTTGCAGATGACTTAGTTTGGCCGTCTACCACTGAAAGGGGTTACCGCAGAGTCTGGACCTTCAAGAAGATTTTGCGCCCATAAAAAGGTAATGTCCTGTAGAGATGCCTGTTAGAATTTGGCTGAATATATTAGAATCAGTAATTGAGCCGGCTGCCCTTTACGGCAGCGAGGTGTGGAGTCCACTAACAAATTGGAAATTAGGCAAATGGGGAAAACATCCAACTGAGACCTTGCATGCAATAATCAGTAAAATATATCTTAAAATTAAATGGGAACACAGCAAATAATGCATGCAGGGTGGAATTAGGCCAATAACATTAATTCTGTGATCCCTGTATCATTATAAAACCTTGCAATGAGTAGAGTTGAGCAAAGAAAACAGACCGCTTGCTGAGCTGGTCCTGAGTTTTACAATGAATTGTACTAACATACACATGCCCCTTGTGACCAGAGTAATTCTGTGAGCATAATTACAATAAACCAAATTACAAACACAAGCAAAACATGGTGATATCACATTTGGAAACCCAGAGTAAAATGCAATTCTGTTTGGCCCCTAATAATACTGCACAGTGGCAGACAACTTATGCTGCCCTCCATTCAACAACTACTGTACAGTCAGAATTTCAAACTTCCATTTGACTTTGAATGGAATGAAAAAAACAAAAACAGGTCAGGTACAATAATCGCTCTGTATTGGCAGCTCATTGTCTCTTTGTCTGCCACTGAATGAGTGACAGGGAGAAAGTGGCATTGTCTTCTTGTGTCTTTCTCTAAAGTAAACCTACTTTTCAAATGTATTATTAATAGGGCTATCAATGCATGCAATTAATTAAAGATGTTTAAGACATTTGTTTACAGATTTGACATTATACCATCTTATACACCACAGTTTAAAAGTTTGGGGACAATGTTTTCTTTTTTAAAGATATTAATGCTTTTATTCAGCAAGGAAGCATTAAATTGATCAAAAGTGACAGAACATTTGTTTATAATGTCAGAAAAGATTTCTATTTCAAATAAATGCTGTTCTAGTTCACCCAAAAATGGTAAAAAAAAAAAAGATTCCATAAATAACTGACCCTCAAGTGATCCTAAATGCATATAACTTTCAGCCGAACACAATCTGAGCTATTTTAAATAATATCCTGGCTCTTCCTAGCTTTGTAATGGCATTGAATAATGTCCGTTTTTGAAGCTCCAAAAAGCATGTCCATGCATCATAAAAGTAATCCATATGATGTAGGACATATGCAAAATTAAAGGCCAGTCAAGGTATAAAACGAGAAGTTTTAAAGAAAAATGTCGGAGGATTTCAATATCCAACAGAAGAGGAGCTACATCAGGTAAGAGGTCACCCTTCCATTGTTGGAAGCCAATGATTATTATAGTTTATAGTATAAAGTTTTAAACATGGATATTTTTGTACAAAAATTCATTGCTTTTATGATAGATGGATGTGCTTTTTGGACCTTCAAAAACTCGGACACTATTCAAGGATAATTTCTATTTTTTGATGAACTATTCCTTTAAGCACCAAATCAGCATATTTCTGAAGACTGGAGTAATGGCTGCTTAAATTACAGGAATACATTACATTTTATAATTACCATTATTTAGAAAATTTTAAATTGTACCAATTTTTCACAATATTATTATTTTTTACTGTATTTTTGATAAATAAAATGCAACCTTGGTGAGCATCAAATCTTGTACTAAAAATGAGATTTACTGTATAAACGTCTATTAATTATGATTTGCAATTGTAATTTGTTGTACCTAAAGCACACTTAAACTGCAACCAAGAAACGAAATTGAACAGGCCAAGAATATCAGAGAACATAAAATAGAGAAGATTTATTCTAAGAGGAAGTTGCAACCGTGTAAAATGCAGGGTAAAAAATTGTGTAGTGCCTGTTATATGGTATAGAGTATATTAGAGTAAATAAATAAATAAACAAAGCTTGCTTTAATGTAGAGTATCAAACAAAAATCATGCAATTTAAGCTTAAAGCACAATGGCATTAACTAAAGCTAACTGTTGCACTATTATTAGAAATGTTCATTGTCAGGTAAGGTTAGTGCTCTTCATTTAGAACGACCTGGGTTCAATTGCAAAGCTGAAATAAATGAAACATTTTTTTTTTTAAATAATTATGAAAAAATGTGGGTGTGGGTATAATTTAAGTGTATGAGCAATCATAAATTGGTTATTTGTAACTTCGCACTCTGTAAACACCTCATGATAGAATTCAGAGATGTGTCATGAAAGGTATGAAAACGAGGCGGTGAGGGATAGACGTACCGTGTTTTCAACGGCATCCGCTGTAAACAGCTGTATAAAGCGCCTAGATCACTTAAAATTTTCCACAGCTCATATTTTCTGGAGAGTGAAGGATATTTTTGCAGTGTTTCGTCATCAGAACAAACCAAACACACATTAAATAACAGTCCAACTCACTGAAGATATATGTATGTCTATCTCTCACAGCCTCGCTTTCATTCCCGTTAAACATCAAAGATGGCGCTGCTGTGAATAACGTCTATGTGTTGCACACTTGGGCATCTTGGAAAATCACATTGTACCACTGCTCATGACATGCTACACCCTGATCACCCTACACAGAAAACACATTATTACCCTCAGTCTCCGTTCATATGCTGTGTAATTCCCTTTGGCCTGTTCACGTCTTTGTCTCCACTCTATCAGGCTGTGAGCGGGTTCCCCAGGCAATGTGATGTTGCACCTTCCGACTGTGGGATGGACGAGGCCTGCCGATGCCCCTGGCAACAGCCCAGATGACACGGTTGGTTCAGTACTGAGAGTAACGTCCATCCCGCTGGCATATGTCACCCATAGAGATCCGTCATCTCGAACACCGTACACACTAACAGAGTGAGCTGGACAGAGAGAAAGAGCTATATAATATTCAGAAGCATTACATTTATTACATGAAATCCTGTCAGAATTTACATTTTGGGGCGAACTATCCCTTTAAATGTGGCTGAAGTGTTCAAATACTCTTTGGGGCCACTGTATTTACATAATCACAAAAAATAATTTGCAGATTCACACACACACACATACACTCTCTCACCTTGTCGAAGTGTGTAGATGGTGTTATCCGCAGAGTGGTTTGTAATTATAATAAAGTTTTCTCTGTTCGAGACGATGGCTTCCACCCTGACAGCTTTCTCCATGTTTCCATGGAAACTACTGACCTCTCCAGTTGGCAAGGTCACGTTGATGAGGTGTCCGTCAGAGTTATACCTGCTCATGAACACACTTTCTGTTAGTCTGAGTGTGTGTGTGAGCGAGAGAAAGACTGTATTAAAGTTTAAATGAGTACGTGTAAATGCATGGGCATAAGAGAGAGTTTAAAGTGGTCATATCTTGCATTTTTTTCATTTTATTTTCCCCTGACGAAACGGTAGTCAAGGTTTCATGTGCCATAATTTAGTTGTTCATGACAATTTTCCATCCTCTCCCTGACTCTTACAGCAGCAGTGAACAGGCAGTTTTTTTGCTGCCGTGCCTTTAAGACCTCTGTGTAAACGCCCTCTTCGCATGTGAAATGAGAAACAACGCTTTGTTTCACTTACATATGGGCTGGGTTTTCTGTTGGGTCCAATATAGTTCATGCTGCTGCATTCTTCAGTAACAGCCTCTTTGCAAAGACTGAATTACATTGTGACAGGATCATAAAACAAACCACTGTAATGTGCTGAACTGTGAAGGTGGACCTTAAATGATCAGAGATCTTGTTAAAAATAAACTTCAGTCACACTTTCCTAAAGTGTGACATCCAGAAGGATGTTTTTATTGTTGGTTATACACAAATTGGAATATCAGTATCAGTTTTTACAAGGATAAAGTGTATATTCAGCTTTATATCATCATTACATTGCTATTTATTCAAACGTGTCATTGACATGTAAATGTGGCGGTCGTGTTAATTAATAATATTCATAATTCCAATAAATGATTTAGCTGTGTAATCTGTTTTAACACTCTTCACAAATTATGACATTAATTCACCAATTTTCTGAGTCTGACATGTATGCAAAAATTGTACTTTAAAAAAAGAAGAAAAAAGTGTCCTTTTATAAAGAAATTGGTCCTTTTATTTTGTCTGGCTACTTTTTCTTTATTGTTCTTTAGTGTTAATATTTCAAAAAATCAGTAAAGATAAATATAGGGACAAATCTGATCTTTTTAAACTGGGACGGAATTTTTCAGGTGTTAAAGATACAAGTCACAGTCATGCTTTATATTGGGACTCTCTTCTGCTGAACACAAAAGAAGATATTTAGAAGAATATGAGGAAACTAAACAGTTGATGGACCCCATGGACATCCATAGTAAGTGAAAAAATACTATGGAAGTCAATGGGGTCCATCAACTGTTTGGTTACCGACATTCTTCAAAATATCTTCATTTGTGTTCAGCAGAAGAAAGAAATTCATACAGGTTTGGAACAACTTGAGGGTGAATAAATGTTGACAGATTTTTAATTTTTCAGGTGAACTACTGCTTTAACTATATATATTCACATGAAAAAATATAAGTACAATGTAGTTGAACACCTTTGCTGCTATTAAGATGGGATACAGGTAAGGTGAGGGACAGGTTTGGTGGTATGGGTAGGTTTAATGATGGGCTAGGTGTAAGGGAAGGGTCAAAAGAGTAATTATTTGTGTAATTAATATAAGTAAATATATAAGTTCATTAAATATAAGTACATTGTAAAAACATGTATATGTACACAATAAGTGCATTGTCTCAATTGATTCATTTAAATGTTAGTACATAGTAGTTAAAGACACCTAATATAAAATGAGACCCAAGTCACATATTTTAAATGATCAAGGAAATGTTCATGCTATGAGGACTTCAAATTCAGTTCTGTTTGACAGGACCTTCTTCACCTAATCCTGTAAATCATAAAGCAAAAGTAGATAAGCGGTTGATTATCTCACTGCTGCGACAATTCTTCAGCATCCCACCAACCCTGAACTCCACCTCTCATCTTGTATTCCTTCATTACTAACTTCATTATTAAGTAGTCCAGGGGTTATTAAGAGCTTTAGTTGAGTCTCAAGCTGCAGTCCTGGTCTTTGACAGCAAGCCAAATCTGTTTACCTTCATTATACGCAGGGATTAGTGAACTCATGAACACTGTGCCAAGCACAAAGGACACAGTTTTATCCAACCGTAGTTTCCCTTGATTGACTTTTTACTTTGTCTACATTTTTAAGAAAGTAAAGATTGAATTCATCTATGTACACGGCAGCTTAAACAGCCTATTAAAATCACTAAATGACAATTAGAAAAAGGATATAGGATAGAAAATATCATTAGCTCAGGATAAAAGTCAATGTGAAGTCCTCGAGAAGACAGAAAAACAGGGTGTGGGTGTAAGATACATTATAAAGGTGAATGTTAAAATCCACTGATGCACCATAGAGGAACAGATGACTTGACATTTGAATCCTTGTGGTGGCTTATGGATGGTCATGTGATATTATGAGGGGGTGAGGCACTTATGACATGTTTCATTTCTCTTTCTCCATTTCTAGAGCAGTATTTAGAACTAAACAACCCAAGCTTCTTCATCTGCTCAGTCCCTGTTTTATCTATGTCTAATCAATGTCAATGCTAATTTAAATCATATACTCGTGTTTTGCCACCCACACTTGATGTAAAAGAATAAAAGCTTTTCATTTGAGCTTTCAAAGGTGTAGATCAAGAGACATCGGCCGCCGTGTTCTCCTGTACTCAAAATGTTGAGTCTGCTTGAAATGCAGGTTTCTTTCTCATCTACTTAAACATCTTAGGGAGATTGTCTTTCTTTTCCTTGCTCACTGGGGGGTTGTAAGCCACTATTTTTCCTTTCCTTTTATCTTCTGTATTTTTCTATTTTCTGTAAAGCTGCTCTGGAACAATGTGTATTGCAAAAATCTCTATACAAATAAACCTGGCTGTGCAGGCATAAGCACCTAATCCACATGGTTTATGTTACTGTATTCTCATTAAAACTCTTCTGAAATCTTATTCTAAAACAATATTTCTACATTTTCAGAAGAAAATGTGAGTTGCAATTGCCTGTGCAGGTCGTTGCTATGCGGTTGCTAAGGTGTTCTGAGCATTATGAGCCAACAGTAATAGTGATGCTCACCTTAGCAAGCACAACTAATACGGCTATGTGTCAAAACTTAATGAGCTGCCTACCTGACAGTATTTTTGGGCATCACAGGCACATTTGAACGCTAGAATCGATCATTCGAACGCCTTTATCTCGCTTCACTGGTTGTCAGACACTCGCATCACATCAAGACACAAATGCTTGCATATTGAGCAGCCTCTCACTTTTGCAAATCAAATCATCGGGCACAAAATCACTTTCCCAAAATGTCATTGTTCCTCAATGGTGAAAAGATCATCTCAACCCGAGTCTCTTGACAAAAAATGTCTAGAGTGGAGGTGTGAAACTCGAAATGACTTGGGAACCACCAGCCAAGTAGAGGGCCAGTTGAAGTGTTTTTACAGCCATGCATTTTGAGTTGAGAGAATCATCTGTCCCTCATCCCTAGCATAGCTCTGCATGTTTAGCTAACTAATGGTGCCTGAGATTGTATTCCTGCAATTTTCTGTTTGCAGATCGACCAGATAGTTGGCCAATTAACACACCAGAAACATCGCAAGCTAGCTTTGATATAACACTTGATTCAATGCTGTTTATGCACTAATTCTTTCTTTAAAAAAATCAATACAAATAATTCATAAATAAATCTTAAACTACTGTCTCATTGTCTCTCCTTTTCAGCTCTATTGTAACTCTGATTTGTACTTCTCATGTACCATTACTAATGAATAACTAATGTGTTGTATTCCTCATTTGCAAGTCACTTTGAATAGTGGCAAAATGAACAAGTGCAAAAGACAAAGTGCCTATAATTGCACAAAATTAAGTTTAGATAGACAGCTTACTAGGTTTTGAGCTGTTTCTAAACACTTTCTAACGCATGGCATTACTGCATGCAGATCAGATCTGAGAAATCCCCTGAACCCGGGGAGCTTGTTGACGAGTTTGGAACACCTACGTTGCCGCATATTCTGCTTTGAGGTATGTTTCTGAAATATTCAGTACTTACTACTTCTGTATGAAGGGAACTGATCAAAGTCAACACATAGTCCTTCGGTGTTGTGTGCACAACAGAACGTTGCAACATCATTTAAATGAGCTTCCACAGTGTTGCAAAATAAGCTACAGGCATAAAAAGTTATATCTGAACCCATTTAAAAATTATAAAAATGTATTAACAAAAAATGGTAACAGTCTAGAATAAAATAACATTAGTTGCACTTTAAAATTATTACGAACTAACAACAGCCAGTTATTTTTATTTTTTTTACTCTTTTATTATTCTGAGTTAATGTTAACTTGTACTAATACATTTTAACTTTATAATTATATACATAACATAATTCTTTATTGTATTTTAGTTTGTGTATTTGTGTTTTGCTTCATTTTGCTGTTTTGTGATTGTTGTAAAGCACTTTGAGAAAGCAACTTTTACAAAGGCTTGAAAAGGCATTATACGAAAAACATAATATACTGTAATATAACTTAAAGATTTAACTATAAAATATATTTAAAATAATTAAAAACAACCTGAATTAATAAATGCTGTTAAAATTTGTTTGTTGTTAGCTCATGACACCTAGTGCATTAACTAATGTTAACGGATAGTAATTGTAAAGTGTCATTGTTACATGTAGTTACTATAGTAATAATTACATGCCACTAACCCTAAACCAAACCCTATAGTAAGTACATGTAATTACGTAATATTACTCAGTTATTAAATGTATAATTACAGTGTAACAAAGACACCTTAAAATAAAGTGTAACGTAAAGTGTTACCACCCAAAAAATATTGCTTTCTGATATTTTCATTTACAATTCTTTCATAATCAAATTAAATTCATAAACATAAGTTATTGAAATGACAATGGACAGTATTTGTAATATAATATATTTAAATACATTAACAATTAATAGGATTATTAAATTCTGTTAAAATGATTGTTTATTGTTAGTTTATGATACCTAATGAATTAATGTTAATGAAAAGCAAGTATAAAGTATTACCACTCAAAAAAAGGCTGCTTTCTGTTACCATTGTTTACAATTGTGCTTTTGGTTATTATTATGCCTTACAGGACATTTGATTTTGCCTGAATAATAAGGCGTACGAGTATGGTTTAGTAAGTCCCAGCAGGGGGCAGTGTCTCACAACAGACCAAACAAGGGGAAACGCATGTGATCCGCCTCAACACTACACCATGAGCTGCATGAGAACGTGTATGTGTGTGTATGTATGTGTGTGTGTAAACACAGTGTGTGAAAGGTCACCGAGTTGATCAAACAAAAAGGAGAGAAAGAGAGAGAGGAAAAGAAGCCCCTGACATTTTCACACTAAATTAGAACTTGCAGCTCAGTCTCACAAATCCCTGAAAATGCCCATGCAAACAGTTTACACACACACACACACACACACACACACACACACACACTCACACACACACACACACACACACACACACACACACACACACACACACACACACACACACACACACACACACACACACACACACACACACACACACACACACACACACACACACACACACACACACACACACACACACACACACACACACACACACACAGGTACCCAGGCTCTTTCATAGTGAAATCAGAAGAGGATACAGAGTTCTTTTCTTTATTGGATAGATTAAGGCTGAGTGATTTTCATTGCAGCAGAAAAACACGCAGCTTGAGAAATCGAACTACTGCACTCTTTCAAACGATCTCAGGTAACACTGTCGATCAGACTCTATTAGATTATTTTCCTTCTGATAAATTCTAATAAAGCGTGATTTGATTAGGCGCAAAGATTAATCTATGCTGGGAGAGAAAATTGTTTTATGTACAGTAGAAACTTGCCACTATTCCTGCTGATAAAATTGCCTTAGACTATCAGAGTGTGCAAGTGAGGCTGTGTGGCATGACAGCAGCCGAAATAGACTCTAAGGAAAGCAACGACAGGATATGACACACGAAAACGAAGACAGATCGTGCTATCACGCGCACCTATAAATCAAGCAAAGCAGCGCACTCTACTGATGAGAGAGAGAGAGACAAAAGGAGGGGACAAGAAGGGCATCACTTACTCGTAGACAGTAGTCCAGCCGTTCTCATTGCTGATGGTAGCGAGCAGCCCTGTGTTGCCGTAGTAACTGAGCTGTGCGAGGTCGTGCGCGAGAGCCGAGATGCGCTTCAGCATTCCGGCGTTGCTGATGGTCAGCCAGTAAACCTGCCCGCCTGGGGCTACGAGCCACAGGGGCACGCCATTAGCATCCCGCCGCAACTGCGCTATCGTGCCCTCCCTGCTTGCTATGCTGCTCAGGTGGCCCTCGGGGGTATATGTGAAGTTGAGTAAATAGTCCCCGGTTACCAGGCTGCGGGTGAACTGGTGAGTACCATTTGGACTGAACAGGTAGAGCTCCTGATCTGCCACCGAGGTGAGCTCGTACAGCCCCTCGGGAGTGAGCTGTGGATGGTTAGCAGTGAGCCGACGTATGCGCACGTTCCCGAGGTCAGCAATGTAGAGGGAGCCATTAGGAGAAACTGCCAGAGATGAGGGAGACTTCAGCTTGCCGTCGCGAGCGTAACCTCCGTCACCTAGGGACAAATTCATGGAGAGAATGAGAGAGAGAAAGGGTAAAAAAGAGGAAGTCTAGTTCATTAGGCATTCAGTGTTGGGCTTAATGATTAACCCTCAGAGACCCACTGCAGTAAAAGTGCAACACTCTCCTTCATCGTTAAATAATACGATTTTAACAGCATCCAGGACTATTAAATGTGCATACCAACAAGTTTGGCAGGGAAATATTTACAAATTGAATTTCCCAACATGCCAAAGTCAAACTACATAGCAGTCTACTGAGACACTGCTGACAGTAAAAAAAAAAAAAAAAAAAGACCTGTACTATGTATGAAATATGCTGTTTTTACTTCAAAATTAAATGAATTAAATAAAAAGAAAAATATACTTCAGAAGTTTTGGGTCAGCAAGAATTTTTTATGTTCTTTTGACAGAAGCTCTAATGCTCATTCTGGCTGCATTTATTAGATGCAGTTTAAACAGTATTGTGAAATATTATATATACAAAATATATTACTAATATTCCAATTTAAAATACTTATTTTCTATTTTAATATTTCTTAAAATGTAATTAATTCCTGTGATGGCAAAGCTGAATTTTCAGCATCATAACTGTCAATCATCTTCAGTGTAAGTATAATATACTGCTTTGGTGCTCAAGAAATATTAAACATCAATGCTGCCTAATATGTTTTTTTGGAAACCATGATACATTGTTTTTCATGATTCTTTGATTAATAGAAAGTTAAAATTAACATAATTTATTTGAAACATTATAAAGGTATTTAGTGTCATTTTTTATCAATTTAATTCATCATTGCTGAATAAAATATTAACTTAAAAAAACAGTAGTATATATGGTCCCAAAAGGGAAATTTGACTTGCAATACACATAGACTAAACATTGTCATTCCCCTTCATAGCATTAAATAAATAGGGCAATAAATTATATTACAATATTATGGTAACACTTTACAATATAGTCTCATTTGTTAACAATTGATGTATTAACTAAGATGAAGTAATAATGAGCAATACATTTGTTAAAGTATTTATTAATCTTTATTAATGTTAGTTAATAAAAACCCAGCTGTTCATTGTTTGTTCATGTTAGCTCACAGTTCACTAACTAATGTAGTAAACTAGTGTTATTGTATGTAAAGCGTTACCAATATTATAATACAAAAAAATTACATATAGAGCCAATTGAGTAAATCATAGATAAACTATTCCTAATGTTTTTCAACGTAGGCAAATAAAACATTAGCGAGTGTAAGAGGGCCGCACACAGATGAACATACTCAAGTTTCAGGCATCTAGCTTACTGGAAAGGCTTTTATAGAAGTCAATGCTACTGCACTGTATGCCTGTATGCATTTTGTAATTTTAGAGGTATGTATATATAAAGGAATGCTCTGAAATTAACATATTCAGATTTCGGCTTCCTAGCTTACTGGTGTATATTATATTATAACAGTGGTGAAATTTAGCTACCTTAAAAACCCATTGTTGCAAACTTTTTTTTTTAAGCCAGTTGCTTACTAAAAAAGGAAAATAATACATCATTAGTATGAAAACCTCTCTGAGGGTTAAAGTAAATAGCACTGCCATGTATGCTTGTCTCACCTGAGAAACACTCGCAGTTGGGGTCAATCTTACAATCACATTCACTGGTTGCCCCTGCGATTACAACCATTTCTCCATTTGTGGACACTTCTTGTACACGGCTATGCTTCCGGTCGTCCGTTTCAGCGATGTACAGAGCCCCTTGGTGGCTGACGGCAATAGCTTTTGCTCCCTCCAGCACAGACCGCACCGCTGTTTTCCCCAGAAGCACCGGTTCAATACTGGCCATGGGGCAATGGATGGGTCGTCCGGCAACCACTCGCACCTGCTGGGACTCGCTCACCTGGAGCACAAGGTTATTATCGAGAACGTAGAGAGAGTTATCCAGCGGACTCACTGCCAGGTCTGTGGGCCACTCTAAACGCACCTGTGGATACACAAATGTATATTATTAACTACTATGAAGCTGAAAAGTATGATTTTCATCGTAACAGATTTCGCCGCCACTCTCATCTGCTTATGGCCAATCAGATGTACTCTCAGCAGCTGACAGGAAGGATAGACAATATCATTTTGACTGTTATTATACTGATTTACATGTAATACCAGTGGGCAGAACTGTTTTACATTACATACACAGGGAAGAGATGAATCATGGGAGAATGTAAAAAATACAGTGTGTTATAGGCCTCAAACAAGTGAAGACGAGGAATAGCTTGATATCATACTGTGACTGTTATAGGGTGGATATGGTTTGGATTTACAATATCTTAGAGCGAGCAGACAAATATTCTCTGCAAACTGTCTCACGTCGGTCATCTGGAGGTGGAAAAATTAAGTTTGCTAAACTTTGAGAGTCAAACGATGTGGTCTGCATCCACTGATCCATTTAACAACATTAGTTTTGCTGCTTTTTTATTCTTTTGCTTTGAATCTAAGTGATACTAAGCAGCTTTTGCACTGATGTCAGCCATATTTATTAAAATATATTTCCCTTCAGACCTGAATTCTTTCCACTGAAAAAAAAAAGTTAGCCACTTGATATTTGCTCTTCCCAAATGCAGAAATAAGTCTAAAAACAAGATTTGTGCCAATTCATTTTTTTATTTGATTTTTTTCATGTCCACTACAGTGGACACCAGAACTAGTGCTCATATTTTAATCATACTTATGAACTAGAGTTTAAACATATACATTATTTAAAAAAAAAAAAAAAGGATGTGAATGAAGATTTTGAAAAGAATACACATACAGTAATAATGAGCAATGCAATAAGAATGTAGAAAAAGGTAAGATGATAAGATGGAAGTCTTGTTTGTTGCTTGCAATGGATGAATCTAAGTATGTTGTATATGTCTGTGTGTTTGTGTGAACTTGCTGATTGATTTAATGAATATATAACTGTGTGCATGCTTGTATTAAGGCATTAGGGTGTATGGAGCATGTGCATTTGTGTGTGTTGTTGTGTATTCATTCTCATATACTAAACAAATGCAAAGTTCAAGGTCCTTTGAACAATATTTTGACTGATATTTTTGCTAAAGAACTGTTTAAAAAAAAATAGTTTCACTCTCATATCACATTCACTGGTTTCTGTCTCATTAAAACCAATGAAAAAAGTGAATTAAAATTTGTAGCTCTGTATTTTAGCCTTGAAATGCTTGCAAAAATGTCACAACTTGGCACATAACAAAGTTAATGAACACACACACACACACACACACACACACACACACACACACACACACACACACACACACACACACACACACACACACACACACACACACACGTGTATATTAGTGGTGTAACGGTACATCATTATATAGAGATATTGCGAAACAAAATTTGCAACAATATGTATCATTGTATGAATATTGATGTGAATAAGATGATTCGCTATATAAAGTTAGTTTTAGCCAAGGCTCAGCTTACTGTATTTATAAGGTATAATTCACCCAAAAATTAAAATTCTGTCATCTCGTACTCACCCTCATGTCTTTTCAAACCTATACGATTTTCGCTCAACTTCCAAACACAAATGAAAACATTTTTAATGAAACCTGGGAGATTTCTGTCCCTCCATTAAAGCTTAAAGGATCCAACAACAAAAAAGTCAGCAGCGTCACTGCGTAGTCGTGAACGCGGATTGACAACAGACCCGGAAGAGCAGACAATGCTGAATAAAGTCGTAGTTTTTGTTATTTTTGGACCAAAATGTATTTTCGATGCTTCAAAAAATTCGAACTAACCCACTAATGTCACATGGACTACTTTGATAATGTTTTTATTACCTTTCTAGACATGGACAGTATACCGTACATACATTTTCAATGGAGGGACAGAAAGCTCTCGGACTAAATCTAAAATATCTTAGACTGTGTTCCGAAGATGAAGGGAGAACTTACGGGTGTGGAATGACATGAGGGTGAGTCATTAATGACATCATTTTCATTTTTGGGTGAACTAACCCTTTAAACCTCTGATCTATGTAATCAGTGGTTTAAACCAAACCCATGTGATGTCCATTCCAATGGACCCAGGGTAGGTGTGTGGCAAGTGCAAATAAACTTCAAACTGCAAATAAAAAGAGCAAATAAATCCAATCAGATAAAGTACCTTTCATTTGTAATGTGTTTAATTCACTGGATTATTAAAAAATAGGTATTAACAGGTTAGTTAATATATATACCAGAGTAAGAATATGAGGAAACTAAAAATCACAGTAAGTGTCATTAAAATAACCAAGTCAACCGCTGTGCACTCATAATAATGCAGGGGCAGGCAGCAGTAGCACTGGTTGGAAGTTGAAGGAAAAAATACCCCTTGAGCTATCTACACCTCTGAAATAAACCATTTTCCTGTTAAATTTCCTGTAAAAATAACTATATTATGATATATTCCATTACCGTGACAATATTTTAGTCATACCAGCCAGCCCTAATGTGCAGCTAGGTAAAGAAAAAAAACATATCTTGGTTATGTGTGTGTCCGCAGCTGCCCGACAGCCGGACAGTATTGAGTGTGAAGTGTGTCATATCCCAGGCATGCTGGGAATTATGCAGATTTCAGTGCTTCTTTTACCCAGTGGCCTACGGCAGCTCATTTCCCCTTCTCTCTCTCTCTCTCTCTTTCTATCTCTCCTCACTGTCTGATTCTTATTCACACACAACACACACCACCGGATGAACTGTGAAGAAGTGCAGCGCGTGTGTGTGTGTGTGTGTAGTTGGGAGCGAGAGAAAATGAAAGAGAATTCAAGGGACAGTCTGCCAAAAATTGATGCTATTCAGGAGCGGGAAGAATTGTGTCTGACTTTGAAGGGAGAGCGGTCCTGCAGATTTAATGAGGACACACTGAGTTAAACTGCAGGAAGAGAGAGAGACAGAACGAGAGAGTAAAATAGATTTTAAAGAGTACTTTAAGAGAAAGATGTGGAATTGCCTTATGTTTGAGAAAAGCTTTACGATTTTAGTGTTCGAAATGGATAGAAAAGGGCTGTAACCTCAAAGGAGAAAGAGGAGGACAGATAAAAGAAAAGTAAGGATGTTGCTGCAAGCTGTATAATGTAACTCTGTAGCACCAGAGAGACCTTCGGTATCAGCACTTTCTCACTTTTGAGGTGAACAGCGAAAAGTGTGTTTGCGTGAATCCTGTAGAGCTGAAGAAAAAGGTTGAAAGAAAGAGACAGGAGAGAGAGAGAGAGAGACAGAGAGAGTTTTGGTCCAGACTCTCGCTGTGTGGGGTGTGTATGATGGGTTCCCTTCATCTTTTAGCTCTTCAGCTTCTGTGTGCTGTTATTCACTTCATTTATGTAAGCATGTGAGAAGATATACTGACAAACAGAAAGTTAAAGAGGGTGTGATTGCTTATAAGAAGTTAACAGCAGTTATTAAACTGACAGCGGTAGGGCATATCTAAAAATTAGATGCACAAAAATGTGTACATTTGTGTGTGTATAAAATGTATTGATTTTCCAATGAATTACTAACTGAACAATGATTCTTAAATTCAACAAGTTTAACCTTTTTTCAGTGCATGTTGTTTTTGTACAGTGACCTAAAACATATTTGTATTGCGTTCTGCTGAACTAATGCACTCAAATGCATAATTTAGGCCCTGTTGTTACTTTTTAAAATGAACATCTTTCCTACATCGGTGTTTACGCACCACTTTTCAGCAGCAGTGTCGAATCTTTGCAACGCGGCAAAATAAATCACGTCTTGCTTGACTTGTGAACATGAATGCGCTCTATTTTGAATGTGATGCAACAAAAACACTGTGTAAATAACAACAGAAAGCATATTTCTATTGAGTTGTTGTTTCATGCAAAGACAGACCTGCAACACAGTGTAGCCCGATTCACAAACAAATGACAATATACAGCATCACCAGTGTTAGTCTGTTTAACACTGTTTAACAAACAAATGACTCTTTTGAATAGGTTATTTTTTGGCAAACAAAAACATACAACCAGTGTTACTCTGATAATGAACAAATGATTCTTATGAGACGGTTCTTTTTAGTGAATCAAAATAAACGGTGTGACCGGTGTTGTGATTATATATATATATATATATATATATATATATATATATATATATATATATATATATTAGGGCTGGGCAGATTAACCCGTTAACGCGGGCGATTATTTTTTTCAGCTTAACTCATTAAAAATATTTAACGTAAATAACGCAGCGTCCGTTTTTATATCCATTTTTGCCTAGCGTTACATAATCACGCTCCTATTCATGTGAATGCTTCCAAGCGCGACAAGACACGAACGCATTGTATGTCAATGTCTGTCTGGCTGCGTCAAGTCAGCTAATCGAGGGACACTGACACACACACACACACACTCAACGCACGGACAGACTCGCATCAGTCTCCTGCTCACATCGAGTTCTCTTTTGCTCTTGAACAAACAATAACAACAACACAGAGAATTTTGAGTATTCTCATATTAGGAGTCTTAAATTAGTTAAATGACGTCTTAAATGAACTTAAAGAGTTGTGAGGAAATTAGATGCGCGGGACAGCGCATCAGATCCGCGTCATGTTCGTCAGCGGCTGTTTTTAAAGTGACAAGAGCACTGATGATGCCTGCCATTAATGTTCATCAAAGAACAATGGGAACATAGAACATTTTAGCTTTAATGATGATTAATCTATATTTCAGGCCACAGGTAAAAAAAAAAACATTTATTATAATGGGTTTATGTAAAGATTGTTTTAAGTTCACTTAAATTAAAAGTTGTTTTTTTAAAGCCTAATAAATGTTAAAATTGGGAGCTTTCAGTTATACTGTAATGTAACGTCATTAATGTTCCATAGAGACATTAGTATCAGTGTTACTGGCCTTCATTCGTAAAAAGATGCCATTACAACACATATTTAAAATATACTGTCTTTAAATTGTCTCTACATTAATTTGGAGAGTAACTGAAATTATTACAATATCAAAATATTAAAAACTTAAAATATTAAAAACTTGCGATTAATCGTGATTAATTACAGAAAAAAATTTGATTAATTAGTTAATTTTTTTTAATCGATTCCCAGCACTAATATATATATATATATATTTATATATACACACACGCACGCACGCACGCACGCACGCACGCACGCACGCACGCACGCACGCACGCACGCACGCACGCACACACACACACACACACACGTATTAGATTGACAGCTTGTGAATAAAAAAACTAATTGGGGAATCTACATTGATACCAGGCCCTAAAAATGTATATTCAACATGAAAAAATTAACCATATTTATTTTATTCTCCCTGGAGAAGTATGAATTTGAAATCTGCTATTTCACTTCATACATTTACTATAAAATCCCCTTGGGAGCTTGTCTGGCTATCACCAGATCAAGCTCAAAGATTGAACATTGGTCTGGGGGGTCTGCTCTGTATTTTCTACTGCACAAGAGGTGTGATAAACAGGTATAAATTAAATGACTCTGTACGCAATTGGATAGTCCTTCAACCAATCAGACCACAAGAGGCGTGATCAATGGGCAACGACTCATCGCTTCTCTATCCGCCATTGTGTTAAACCCGCCAATAGCGCGCCAGGTGGATAAGCCAGTCTGTGATTGGTTCCCGCATAAGTGTAACAGAAATGAATGTACAGGTTTATAGACTGAGTTGCAGGGCGAAATCAAATCGCTGGCAGATCAGGCTGGGTTTACCCAGTCTACTTGGGAGCAGGTGATTAAAAGTAATTGCAAAAATATCTAAGAGAAATGAAGTTATCTCTGAGAAAAGGTCAAGCATCATTTGTTTGCAGAAACCAATGCGGTGACATTCATACATTATGTGTGATTCATTCGAAATACTTTTTAGAGCCACCGTATGTAAATTTGTAAGTGCTTGTGTTTTGTTCACCTGGCTGATGTCCATTCGAGAGTCGCAGCTGATTGGCTGGGAGGAAGTGAGTCCGTTTGACCCAATGACGGTTGTTATCACTCCTTTGTCATCAATCTTACGGATCGTTGATCCGTCAACAAAGTAAATGAACCCGTGTTTGTCCACAGCGATACCTGCAGGACAAAAGGATACATACACAGTCATTTATCTCAGTGTCTTTCAGTCTGAATGTGCTTTATTGGAATAACAAATAACGTTACATTAGCATTGCCAATGCATTTGCAGCTTAACGGCAGATGATGAGGAATGGTGCACTGAAGAAAGACGAGTTTCACTGTCTCAGGCAGTATATTCCTCTGTGTGATCATTATGTTCACAGCATCTTAAATATATGCAAATTATCTTATATATGCAGATTTATTCTAAATGACATCAGAAATGGAAAAAAATCTGGTATTTCTTTTCATTGTTCATCCAATTTCTCTTTCATTTGTCTTGTTCTATTCAAATGCTTGCAAATCACCTTGAGCTGTGCAAGGCAACTTGGTTTTACATTTAAATTGTGCCGCGCACAAACATATACATTGTTACAGTTTAATTAAAACTGATCTCTAGCACACTAACATCATGAAACAATCGCCGCTGTCATTGCTGTCAAAGGCTCCATTGTTCTTTATTATTATTGTCTCTTTAGAGACGTCTGTTCCACAGATCTTTCATAGCATACAGTTTATAAGGAGCAAACTATGCTCTGAATGGAACATTAGCTTACTAATTTAATATTGGACCATGTACTGCCACCTCATTTTTATTAAGAGTAAGCGAGACAGTACTGTATTACTTTTTAAACAGTTGTATGCTACATGGTCACATCTCATTGCATGCTAATATTCAAGTATTTATCATGCTGAAAATAAACATTTATATTTTGCAATTGTAATCCAAATCTTAACATTTGGCAGTCCGATCAAATAGTGCGTCAAGATGAGAGCTATAGGGACTGTAAATCAACGACTATTACAAATCCTACATCAAATTATACCCTCTAAAATTTGGTTTATTTCAAAATTGCCCATGAAACACACAAAAATAAGGGCAAGGATATTGTGGAATTAAAATATTGTGGAATTGTGTTTGAGGATCGAAGTAAAACATTTTGATCATGACGAAGAAACATGTTATAAGAATCACAGCTGATTACTTCGGGCTAATTTGCCACACTGAAACTTAAGGTCAAGTCGAGTGCATTGCACTGTGGTTGTATAGCTACTGCTCATTTTGGCCACCGTGAAGTAGTAAATGTTGTAAGGTAGTACTGTATTTAAAACACCTCCACACAAATAAGCAAAGAGGTTATGATTTTTTTTCTTCCTTTTTTTTCCCTGCATGTCGCTTACCGATATTTTTGTCCTCCAGAGGGATTTCACTCTGAAGTGGGAAAAGGCTTATATAACCATCTCTCTCACACACATCAGAGTTTGTTATGGCAAATAGCACTGTGTGTATGTGTGTGTTTGCGGCTGTCCTTTCCCTTCTCTAATTTGCTCTCTTTATTCTCGCTCTCTCCCTCTAATGAGAATCACAGAGATAAGCAGACATATTGGTCTGTTCTCACCACAATGATTTACTCTGGGAGAGATTGAGTCTCTCTCTCTCACGCACACACGCACACATGCGCACACACGCAGACAATCCCACATTTAAATGCTTTATTTGGATCCACAATTAAATCTGATAATACTAACAGGAACCACATATTTTGGAGACATTTTACAGCAAAAAAATCTGCCCAAATGGTGCATTTTAACAGTGCTCCAGTAAAATGACAGCTCACATATATCAGTATGGATAGCGGTAACAGCACCTTCTCCATATGGATCATTTTCTGCCTATAATAGCTGACACAGAGTAGTACTTCACTAGTTGCCTTGCCTTTTTCTTTCCACACTGTAAAAAACTGAATATGTGCAGTTGCTTATTTCTACATGCCATGACCCTTAAAATGACTTAAACTTAAACTAATGTAGTCGGGCTGACTCAATCATATTAAATAATATTTTGACTTATATTTCAGAGCAAACAAAGTATGCATGATGTAAGACTACCAAAAATTAAAGCAACAGTTCTACAGCAAACGTCCAGAATGATAACGGTTTCTGTTTTCATTAATTCATTCAATTTCCTTATCTGTACACTAAACAAATAGAGTGATTATGTGATGTAAACCAGTCTATTTTAACAGTTTCACTGCTATCCGGCCAGTTGTCACAAGTGCTAACTATTACATAAATTTTTTTTGTCATATTTATATTTATCTTTTTATTTCATAATTATGCATAAGTAGCTCATAATTTCACAATTGTATAATTATTTACCACATTTTTATAAGAGCATGTTCTATAGTTGTCATGCGTTTACTATGTTGTACATTTAATTAAGCAATTACTAATTTGTTTTTGTTGGCCAAAATAATAGTTTGATATTTCTCTATATTCCCATTTATAAAATGTTGTGCTGCATTATTGTTTTACTGTTTAAATTAAGTTGATAAGCCATTAAAAAGCCTCGAATAGAGTATGCAATGGCAGACTCCCACTATGAAAACTGATCTGTATCATTTTTCCTAGACAATAACATTGGAAATATTCAATGGCTTCTCTGTGGCCAAGATTTTGATGCATGTCCCTATAGAGAAACTGACTTTCAAAATCAATTCTGAGAAATATTCACTTAAAGGTGCCCTAGAATGATTTGAAACAACATTTTAAATTGTTCTCTGGTATCTACATAGAGGGTATATGCCTTATTTAAGGTCAATAATTGTCCAGATACGGTTTTACAGGGCCATTTACAACTCTAGAAATCTTCCCCAGGATGAAATGGTCTGTTTTTGCCTTATTTGGATGGGTCATGAATATTAATGCGGAGTTCTGCTCTGATTGGCTGTTTCACTGCGCGGCTCAATGATAGCAGGCAGGCACAACTTTACTGACCGTCATGACGATGGAGAGATTAGGCATTCAACCTTATATATATCAATCAGTATATAATCATACTTCAGTTGTCAAAAATATAAATAAATAAATATCAAATTACTATCGTTTCAACTTAAATGGTGGAGGTGGTGACGTTAGCTAGAAGGATCGAGTGAGCTATGTGTAAGCAACTAAACTAACATAGTATGTTACGTATCTATGGTTGCATTTACTAATTTATGACAACACTGGCATGAAATAATATTAACCTTTGTCATTAGACATACTATTTAGTTATGTAAACCACTGGATTATCCTATTCTTACTGTATAGCATCTTGCGTTGGATCTAGACAACAACAGGAATATTATCGTTAATGTTGTCTCTCTAAGAAACTTTCGATTTAATCAGAAATGGTTTAGACAGTCAAGAAGTGGATAAAATCACTGCTTGCAGGTATATGGTTGGAATTGCCCCTCTCTTCAGTGTCGGACGCTGAGCAAAGCCTGCTTGATATTGTCCCAGGTTTGAAAACTGTCCGTGATGAAATGGGCTGAGCAAACTAACAACTTTGAAATAAATAGTTGCGGTATCCGATTATAAATAAACATCAACCATGCCTGTTGACATGTTTTATTTGTGGGAAGAGTATGAAACGTCTTCACATCCCCTGCACAGCCTGGAACACAACATTTGTTTCCATGATCTGCCATGTTCGCTATTCTCGCGTGACGCTTGTGATACGGCTGCGCAGTTTCGCCAGATAGTGAACATGTGCTTGCTTATGAAAATGTTGGGGGGCGTACTGATTAATGATCCCATGTATTGCATCACTCTCGGTGTTACGTTGAGATTTGCCTATTTTTCCGTGGTGTTTTTCACAAACGAGATTTACATATGAAAGAGGAGGCAATGGTGTTTGAGACTCACTGTATGTGATTTACATGCACTGAACTCCTGTTATTTAACTATGGCAAGGTTAATTCAATTTTTCATTCTAGGGCACCTTTAAGTAAAAACGCTTTATCCCCAGTCTCACCCATTTTTGTTGACTAAAATGGTGCAGTTAACTTAAATATACTATTTGGTTATGATGAGCGGCTTTAAATGCTGAAAATCCATTCAGACTCTCTCTTTTCTTGTGTGCAACAAACAATGCAGATTATGCTGTGCTGTAAACCAGACGCAAATTCACATGAACACACACGCACACACTACCCTTGTTGCTGAAATTCTATCTGCCTCAATAAGCCTGTTTACAAACGCATCTTGTTATGGGTGCCAATTACGAGGCATATTACCCACTTAACGAGCATAACAAGCTTAATTATTTATTCTGCCTTCGAAGGGGTATACCTCCCTCTGCCCTTCAAAGTGTCCGGGAGACACACAGAAATCCTCAAGTCCAGAAGCTCACTTTCTTACTAATTTTCTATAATGCGAAATGTTTGTTAGACTGACAATGATCAAGGGGGTATTCCAGAAAGCAGGTTATGTGACATACCCGGGTATGTTTAAGAGTAAGTAAGTGGATAACCTTAACTTTCGGTTCCAAAAAAAGGAGGTACTCTGAGTTGTCTGAACGTACTCCCGGATGCTTTTTTGGAACCAGCATACCTTGAGTAAGCAAGGTTTGGGTTAATCAACCGAGAGTTCAAGGTATATGTGACGGTAAGTTAACCTTGCTTTCTGGAATACCCATAATCATCACACACATAGAATTAAAATTCAAAAGCAGACCACAATTTAGACTTCAGGAGCTCTCCACTCTGAGCCTGCTGACTCAGACTGAATAGAGCATGTCTATCTGTTCTTGTCTCTTTCTCTCTATTTCTCTTAAACTTTCAGCTGGCATCAGACCAGATAGCGAGCAGCCTATCCTACTGGGAGCTGTGAATTAATGTGGCCTTTTCTCCTTCTATCTCTTTCACCCTAAATCCAAGATTTCAGTGAATCAGAGTACTGCAACTTACCGTACCATGCCACACACACATGCTTGCACATCTGGTTTACTGTCTTTGTGGGGACTCTCCATAGACGTAATGGTTTTTATACTGTACAAACTGTATATTCTATCCCCCTACACTAACCCTACCCAGCACAGAAAACCTCCTGCTTTTTTACATTTTCAAAAAAAAAAGAATTCTGTATGATTTATAAGCTTGTTTCCTCATGGTGAGTCCACTCTGAAAACCTGTACATACTCACCAGTGGTGAACGGTGACTTTTTTATCCGGGTATGCTGGGTGACGAGTTATGTCAAAAATGCACCTGCACTTTGGATGAGTTAACGCTCTAGCTGCTCAGTTGCTTACTCTTATGACACATAGCAACACAGCTAAACGTTTCCTAATATATTTGACCATTAATTGAAAGTAGTCAACATTTACCAGTTGATGGTTTCACAAGCACCCGTAAAAGCTGTTGAGTTGTGTTTGAGTTGAGTCAGGTGTGACGCGCGGAAGGTGCGCTTGCAAAATATGCTGTATTTTTGTAATTCCGCTAGGTGGCACTAATGTCGCATAAACTGAATGCGATAGGCTGAGGCAAATTAGATTAGATTAGATTAGATTAGATTAGATCAGATTATATTAGATTCAACTTTATTGTCATTACACAAGTACAAGTACAAGGCAATGAAATTCAGTTTAGGTCTAACCAGAAGTGCAATAGCAGCAAGTGCAGGATATACAATGGTTGCATAAGTGCATGATATACAATGGTTGCATAAGTGCAGGACATGGATATGTACTGAATATATATAAATATGCATAAATAGAGAGATGGTTATTACTATAAACAGAACTGAATTTACAGGTGAATATGCACAGTGAATAAATATACAGATGGCTATTACTATACACAGAATTTTACAGATAGAGGTATACAATAATATGTTAGGCTAAGATGAGGAATATAGCAGTGGATTAAGGTAGTGCAATAAATTATGGACAGAGCTATCCGAAAGAAAGTGTAAAAGTGCAGTGGAAAGTGGTTGCATATTACAGTTAGAAGTACGGTGCAAAATGCAAATGTAAACATTTGGTACTATAAATACAGTCGGCAGTGCAAATGAGCATGATCCAGTTAAGATATGGTAGTGCAGAATGCATAAGTAAACAGTTGTTACTGTAATAAACAGTCGGTAGTGCAAATAACAAAGTGAAGGCAGATGTGAGGTAGGAGAGTTAGCAGTTGATGAGGGAAGTGGATCAACGGGGGTTTGAGTTCAGTAAAGAGACAGCTCTGGGGAAAAAAATGTTCTTTAGTCTACTGGTCCTGGTCCGGAGGATCCTGAAACGCCTCCCGGAGGGCAGGAGAGAAAACAGTCTGTGGGCTGGGTGAGAGGAGTCCTTGAGGATGCTGCGAGCTCGATGCAGACAGCGTTTCCTCTGGATGTGCTCGATGGCAGGTAGTGGAGTCCCTGTGATGCGCTGGGCAGTTTTCACCACCCGCTGCAGTGCCTTGTGCTCCGCAACAGAGCAACTCCCATACCATACTGCGACAGTTGGTCAGGATGCTTTCTATTGCGCAGCGATAGAAGTTCACCAGGATAGCCGAGGAGAGCTGATTCTTCCTCAGTGTCCTCAGGAAGAAGAGGCGCTGGTGAGCCTTCTTGACCAGGCTGGAGGTGTTGGTCAATTGACTTAGGACAAACCCCATCTATTAGCCTGACAAGCCAGATCCACATCAAGATGTTGGGTCTGGGAACACACCATTGGCGGGATAAACGGTTGTCTTTCAAATTCCCTCTGCACGCAATAGGATAGCACTACAACCAACCAGAGCGCTATCAGTGGTGGCAACAATCACAAGCGGGTTGTGGCTGAGTCCCATGCGTTTTCCCACCAGCTGAGCAATCCGGTTGGCAAAACTCAGAACACATCTTCCTTTTTTAAGAATGACTTCAGTGCCGTAACTTTCTTTGTTAGCAGGGATTTCACGCGGAACACGTCAACTCTGCCATCACTATGTTAAGCCTGCCCACCGACTCTATATATGCTGTGATTGGCCTGACTAGAGTTTGGTTTTTCAAGTTCGCAAGTCTATGGAGAGTTGCTAGAAGACCCTGGCTGCAAATTACATTTGATGCTGCTAGGGTGCATCTAGATTTCTAGGCTACCCATCTATGGAACTACAAATAAGAAACACCATGGCAGGTGTCAATTTAAATTTATGCCAGATGTGTTTTATTTTTATTTTTATTAAGAATAATAAGAAAAATAAGTATAATATAATAAATATTAGTAGCCTATTATAAATAAAATATAATTAGAATAAATGTAAGTATAATAAAAATATAATTATTCTTAAAAAAATATTCTAATAAAATAAGTTGAAATAATGGAAAATGATGACATTAACAAAAGCACAGACTATCGATTAACAGCCTCGGATAGTTACAGGTCTGCTTACAATAGGTCTGTCTTTAACAGTTAACAGTTTTCGTTAAAAATAACTTCCCTATGGAGAAAATAAAATACTATGAAAATAGTTTCAGTTATTACTTTTTTTTAACTTGATTCAGTGTATTTAGTTTTGTATCATGAAACACAATGTGATTTTCGGTGATCGAGATCTGGCAGTAACGGCACATTTTTCCTCTTGGGCGAGCAATCCGCTCACAGTTTACCCTGCTCATTAAATTCCACATATGCCAGCAAACCAATGAGAACGCCGGACAGTGATGACAATAAATAACAACAGAGCGTAGGCGCCAAAGCTGCTGTGGATCTGCATACACGGAACTACAGATTACTGTCATTTGGCAAATAAATAAATGACAGAGAGTTACATACGTATTACTAACATTTATAATATCATGTAAGCTTTATGGTACACCTCAAACAAGGGAATTTATAGTAATTTATAGTGTTAATACTAATCAGCGAGTCCACGAATGGCTTGGTTATGCAGAGCATTCGCAGCTTATATGGACTGCACGTAACTGATACACACACATATTCTGAGCTTGTAGAGCACACCCTGACACAAACATATAGTGTTGACATTTACTGTATAGGAGAATCCCAGAGGAATTGCTCAGCGGTTGCTCTATTAGGATATTTCATGGAGAATCATACTTAAAGTCTTATTTCATGTTTTTTCTAAAATATTTTATACACGTCAAAAAATTATGAGATTTGTTTTATGTTTTTGAAAGAAGTCTCTTATGCTCACCAAGGCTGCATTTGTTTGATCAAACATAAGTAAAAACATAAATGTTGTGAAATATTATAAATAAAAATGTATCAATGTTGAAAATAGCTGTTTTGCTCTATTCGATTCACATCCGATTCCAAATCCAATTGTCCATTAATGTCCTTAATGTGAGTTGTTAAAAAGTACACCATACTGCTGGTATGAGCAGTTCTTTTTACTAAAAAACAGAAAAGCAGAGTAGAAAAATCGGAGTATGACAACTTAGAGCAGTGGTTTTGAACCAGGGGGCCTCAGCAAACTTCCAAGGGGGTCTCAAGATGACTTAAAATTATTTAAAATAAGACAAAAGAAGCATTGGATTGGAATAAATCTAAACAATTAAAAATCAAGATATTTCTATTTTAATTCACACCCTCAACAACTGGCTATATGAGATGACATATTTTTATAAGACTGATTTCTAGATTTGGAAAAGCCATGTAAATTAATGAAATCTTATAACTCCTTGGACATTTTTATAATGCATTTACATTTTCCTAGTTATGCCAAGCTCTAAAATTTGCATCAGGTTGAATTATATATATACTATACTTACTATATATCCTTATCCACATCCAGTAAATCACAAAAAATGGAAAAGTCTTCAAATATTGTTGTAAGTGGGGTTTTGGATTCAAAAAGGTTGACAAAAGTTGAGAACCACTACTTTAGAGTGACGCCTGAAAAACAACTTGAACTTAGAGCAAAAAATACAGCAGGGGGTAAAATCTGTTTGTTTGTTTTTTACAGTCCAAAAATCACTTTTTACAGATGCAGACAATGTCAATCCTGCCAGTATATTTTCCTGTAATTTTCTGTCAAATCTCTTGAAAATAAGGTAATATTTTCAAAACTTACAGGGTATTTAATAAGTTAATTTGATTTAAGATTTAATTTGTTTACTGGCTCTCAGCATGAAGCCTTGGGTAGTTGAAGCTAGCCGAAGACCATCCGTTTTTACCGCACTAAAGAGATCATAGTCACGGAAGATGCTGCCGTGGTGCAGAGATCAATACTGCGTCGCACTGAGTTTCTATGTGTATAAAGAGATATTGATTATAAAAACATTCTGTATATTGAGATTAATTGAATCAACAGCAAGCCAAAGTCAAGCCACACACCACCGTTCAAAACTGTCAAGACTGGTATATAAGTGAGGCATATCAGCGCTACTGGTCAGTTTAGCAGAATTAAACAGAGAAAATAAATTTTTTACACGGAACTGTTAATGCTTTGGTTGCAGTCTATTTGTATGTCTCATGGCCTGAGAACATAGAAGGTCGGATTACAGTTATTGAAGCTCTCAGCATTTCAGTCAGAGTCTTTTTCAGATAATAGACTTCAGTAAAAACACTTTAACAAAAGGAAAAATGGGTATTCTACCCCAAGACACACAACGGAAGGCTTTTATCCTTCAGTTTGCCTGAAAAAAATGCATATGGATCGTTGAAATGAGTGTAAAAAGGCTTAAATCTGTTTTAAATGTGATTTACAGTTTGATCTGAAACACAGCTCTTTGCAGAACAGTCCGAAATCAAAGTGCGCGAACACACATACATATTCTTGCTCTGGGATTCTTTATGAATTCTATCCTCAGGGGTTTACAAGTAAGTGGAGGCTTTTAACTGTGACAGTTGAGTGAGCGAGTTACTGTGTGAGAGAGAGACTGCACAATGAGGCTTGAAGGATAAGAGAACATACGTGCCCGTTAGCCACGCCTCCATCTGTCCATCAGCCCGACTGACGGGTTTAAAGAGACAGTGGCAGTGATGGATAGGCGGGACTAATAGTCGCTCCGCCTGATTTAACAAAGAAGGAAGGCATCTTTCATTTATCTTACTTTTCCAGTTTTCCCATTTCTCTCACTGAAACATGCCTCTATTTTTCTTGTCCCGCCTTCAATAACCACTCTGCCTTTCTCACTCGCTCTTACTTTTTGAATTTAGAAGCGCAGCATGTGTGTGCACTGGATTCTCACCCCTGGGGTTACTGAGAGCTGCTTCAGTGGCCTTGCCTCCATCGCCGCACTGGTTCGGGTGGAAGGGTGTGCACTGCTCCCCGCTGCCAGCCACCACCTCCACGTTCCTGCTGAGATCTTTCGGTTCAGTCAGAGTCTTCAGGCGGTACAGCTTCCCGCTGCTGGTGTCCGACAGGTAGAGTGACTCTCGCACAGGATCCATAGACAAGTAGTACTTATGAGCCGGACTAGAGCTGAAGGAAGAGAAAAGGCTTTATGACAAAGCAGGGCTACACACATATTGGAAATGTTTTTATGCTGAAACCATTTCATAAAGTCGAAATCCATACCGAAAAACAACCACACACAGACTCAAGGTTAGAGTAAAAAAACCCTCCAGGTGTCAGCACCTTGCAGAAATTTAAATCATACTGAACCTAAGTTTCGATCAAAACTCTCAGCCCCTCCAGCGCAGCGGACCTCTGCCAGTCTATAATCTACCTTTCCTTTCTTTCCATCCGGTTCTGCCCTAAGAGCAAATTTACCTGCTGCCTCTTTCTCATCCGTTCCTTAGGCGGAATGAAAGGATTGGAAAAAAACCCCCAAGAATTTCTTAAAAGAGCAAAACATTGTCCCCCACAAAAATTGATGAGGTCTTTTTTGTCTTTTGACAACAAAAACATGTTTTTTTGATTGTGTTCTCCTTGAGAAAGATAAACAAGTCATCTGACACATCACCTGTGGCATCTGAGTTGGTGAGTTTGGTGCTTGAAGATTACGAGGCATTCTGCTGCTCTGACATTTAAGGGAAGTTGATTTACTCTTTTGGGTTTAAGGACAGCAAAGTGCTTAGAACTGTGTAGGGGCTATGAGGTCAGGGTAAAGGGGAGTAGTTCCTGTTGCTCAGCCGCTAACAACTCACAGGTCATGGGTTCAGTTTCTTGGGAATGCACAGACTGATAAAGTGTACACTTAAAGGGTTAGTTCACCCAAAAATTTTAATTCTGTCATTAATTCCATCGTGTTCCATCATTCCATCAATTCTCACCATCATGTCGTTCCAAACCTGTAAGACCTTCATTCATCTTCGGAGCTTCCAAGTCCTACGTCAGACGTTATTTTTGTTCGTTTTTTGTCACAAAAAGTATTCTCGGCGCTTGTGGTAATAAATTAATAAATTGATGTCTATGGAGGGGTCAGAAAACTTACAGGTCTTACAGGTTTGGAACGACATGAGTAATTAATGACAGAATTTAAATTTTTGGGTGACCTAACCCTTTAAGGCTGGAATACACCACACAACTTTAATATCTAAAAGACTTGCCGACTTTGTAAATAATTTGTAAACAGAGGAAAACCTGGGCATCATACACTAAAGTTAACAACTGAGGATCACACACTACGAGACTTTCAAGTCATTACAAACTAAACAAACTCATAAAAAAAACACGGCTAGGAGACATGTGACAAATTAAAACAATGTGTCAAAAATTGGCTCCATCTGGACACAATCAAAATTTAAAGCTAAAAAACAGAGTCTGTGATCATCATAAACTATATGATTTTCTGTGAAATCTCAACTCAAATCTGCAGACTGGCCCTGACTTTTGGCAACTAGCGTCAGCTTGTCCTGACTGTAAATCTGGGCAAAAGTTGTCTGGTGTATTCCAGCCTTTACTGTTAGTCGCTTTCAAAAACATTTATGAATGTAAATAGCTACTTTACAAGCCATTAAACAAATTTACATCAATATTGATGCAAATTTTTCTTTCAAAGCTGCTTTTGTTATAATAAAGGGCAAAAGTTTTTGTAGCTCAATCGCTGGCAACACAAATGTCATGCAGAGACTTCTAAAGTGAACACTTTTAATACACTTTTTATAAAAGTGTTATACAAATGTAAATAGTTGCTTCACAAAGCAATTAACCAAGTTCACATCAATATTGAAATGGAAAAAGAGATTCATATTTTTCTCAAAGCTGTTTTTTGTTATGATAAAGGGCAAAAGCCGCCTCCTCAAACTGTGTTTACTGACAGATTGATGAAATTGAAAATGTTAATACTATAAGGTTCTTTTGAGTCTTTGCGAGGTAGAATCAGACTTTGGTTTGATCAGAAGCGCTATCTCCAAAAGACGGCTGAAGGTAGGATTTCCCCCTTGCTGTGGGATGTAATACTATGTGCAAACACACACGCGCACGGCAAAGATAAAGGATTACAGTGCGCTTGTCAGTGTTAGTCTGTGGGGCAGAGGTCTATCCCGCACTCTAACTCCCTCTCTGCGGGGGGCGCCGTTTCTAAATTCACATGAAACGAGGAAGATCTAGACGATAAGCAGGAGACTGTGGTGTGACGCTGGTAGCGGTTTGCTGAGAAAAGCTGTTAGTGTTCAATCCATCGACCAGAAAAACGCCTCAGATGGATTCCTGACCACACACCGAAGATTACAAGCAACAGTAGTGGCTTCATAACACAAGCGCTCACACAAAAACATATCCGCAGTCGCACAAATACAAACACAAAAATATATACAGATGAATACAATTACAAACATACAAATGTAATGATAAAAGATGGCCTTCATTATAAGAAAATAAATGACATGCTCCATAGTAATTGAAAGGTAAACTTAAAAAAAAAAAATCAATGAAATAAAAGAAGGGACAATCAAGTCAACAAAAGAAAAAAGTATAAAACTGTATGTGTAGGTCTGAAGGAATTAATGTGAAGACCACTGTCCTGCAGACCCTGATAAAAACCTGCCTGTATCTTTTTTTTTTGTAATCCTGAAGACATTGATTAGCTTGTCCAGGTGTGTTTGATTAGGTGACACAAAAAAGGCAGGTCCCAGGCACACGTAAAAAGAGGAGAAAGAATGAAAAAAAAAAAAAAAAAAAAGACTTAAGCCATACCAAATAAAGGCCAAATAATAATTAATTCCTTCTCCTCTTTTTTACGTCTGACTGAGTGCCTGGGACCTGCCTTTTTTGTGTCATTGGATTTTCCCTACCCCAAGAGCACCTATTACGGACTATTTAACTCTACCTGAGCGCCGGGTTGAACCTTTTGCAGTTTTGTGTTTGATTAGGGTTGGAGTTAAACTCTGCAGGACAGTGGCCCTCCAGGACTGAAATTGCCCATTCCTGTTTTGGGGTTATTTTTATCATTAATGTTATTGTACGTAGGAATATTTATGTTCAGAGCTATGGTGTGCTATGACCTTGATGAGAAATAACAATTTACAAAGTAACAATTTACTAAATATTTACTCTTATTTATTTTATTTAAAGACTATTTTCATGAGACAAGATCCAATTCTTAGCATTTGATTCTGCTGACTTACTATAGGGGCTGCTGGCTCTAAATTAGTTGTTTTGCATTTGAGACTTGAGTCACTTAACCTCTAGTTCCTCCAAGGTTGATGCATGGATGAATGGAGATTCAAAATAAAAATAATGAATTCAAGCACAGGTACAATGTATTCATGACTGAAAGACTATATAGTGATAACTGTTCTGAAAAGAAACATACCTGTGTCTAATGTCACGATTTCTGGACGCATAACATGGAAAGAAATATAAGTCAACAATTTTAATTAAAGTCAACATTGATAACAGACAATCCTCAGATAATTTTTTACAATTATGAAACGTTTTATAAGATACAAAGGCGGATACATTTTTTTGTTTTGTTACATAATCAAATAATGAAATAATTTAATAAAACAGATTAATTTATTTTGTCGGTTATTTGACAAAACATTCATTAGTGTTTGATTTGATTTAATTAAATATTTCAATAGCAGCAATGTTTTTATTAATAAACAAGAATGAAAAAAGCTGCTTAAATAAAACCTTACAAAAATAAAATGCTAATACATAAATAAATACAAAATTAAATAAATAAAAAACAGAATAACTATTAGTAAAAAAATTAAACACTTTATGTTTCTACAAAATAAAACTATTAGTTAAAAAAAAACCTAACCCTAACCCTATAGAGATTACAACAGTTACTTATGCAATTAAATGAAAAATGATTAATTTGCTGATCTAAGATGGCAGACCTGAGCTCCAAGATGCTGATGGCGAATCCGTTGGGCAAAATCCTACGGATGTAGTTAAAATCACCTACATACACACTTCCATCCGAACCGCAGGCCAGAGCGATAGGAGCAAAGAGTTTCTGCTCCACGGCTGGGCCGTTGCAGTTTGGGCATGGGATGGCACGGACCGCCCCTGTCCCCATCACTGTGGAGATGACCAGAGGCTGCTGAGAAATAAAGATATTTTCTCCATTTCCTTTATGAAGGATACCTGCAGAAGAGAAGAGAAAAGAAACAGAGTATTAGATTGAAGCCTTTATATATCAATGATGAAATGTGATGGTGCTAAAAGACCCTGTAAAAACTAGCTAAAGAAAAGAATGATACAAACTGCCATCTAGGGAGCTTTCAGGAACGAAATGTATTGACCGGGAGTATGTTAGCTGTAAACACACTCTATGTTTTTTGGTAAACACTTCTTTGTTGCTATCTGAAGGTCATGGGTTAAGCTCATTTTTCCATAGGCACATTAAGGTCCAGGGATTTACTTTTTTCTTTAAAAATCATTTTACAACTGTGTTGGAAACGTTTTACCATTTTGCTTTTATGTATGGATTCAATGTTTTCTAGACTTAGACTTTCAACCTTAAAACATGAAAATCCATCATAAAACAATTCTTCAGATACTATATAAAACTATGATAATCTAAAATACAGCGAATTAAACATTTATTATGGGAAAATCACAGATTATTTCACAGTTGTATTGTTATTTCCATTTGGTTACAAATGAGACAACTGTGCTGATGAAAAGCATAATTGAGAGGAAATATAAGATTTATATATTTTTATTGCGTATCATTTTTAATCAAGCTGTAATTTTGCTATAGCAAAACTGAGGTTCTGTCATGACAACCCTCAGAGTGTTTGGCTTGGTAATGGATATGACAATGTTGATATGTTTGGCCTTGGCGGAATAGATCTGCTACACTGCTGCTTTTATTGCTGCTGCTGCTGCAGAGCAAGTACGGGACTTGCTACTGACAATACATACACGACACCCTGCTGTGAGAAAGTAGGACATGCTGCTGCTGTACAATATAGCGTATATGAATTACCCGTAGCATATATGTACAGGTGGAGCTGGGGAAGGTGGAGGGTTTCTGAAAGCATGCTGCACTGCTAAGGCAAATGTTAACCAAGTATTTGAAGGTTGAGCACACAAGCTCACTGGCTACTGATACAGCAGGAACCAATCAGCTGTGCACTATAGATAACGATGTGATTGCAAGCAGATTGAGTTAAAGACTTGTCAGCCTGCACCATCTAGAGTTTCATGACAGAACTTTGTATATATATATATTATTTGTGTGTATTTAGGATTCTCCTGTGATACTATATACATCCACTGTTGAATTCAATATATCCACTGTTAGCAGGCAAAGTGAATACAGTAATGATTTCTAAAAGTTTACAGGGCCAAAAGCGCCCATAGTTGAAGAAAACACCCATGCGCATGTGTGTGTGCATGTGATAATCCCTCACCACTCTCCAGGTCGAGGACGTGGTGTTGGTTCAGTGTCCAGCCGCCCAGGTTGGATGGCATCAGCTCAAAGCCCTGCAGCTGAGCAACTCTCTTCTCCCATAGCACAACGCCCAGACACGAATCGTACTCATATCCAACAGAGACTGTCATTAATTCACACACACACAAACGTAAGTGCCAGATTTAGCCCATTAAATATCACCATCATCATCAAAATCCAGAAGAGACAAACCATCATCATCAGGAAAAAAAAAAAAAAAACATACTCACACACTTTCATTGGTAATTCTTCATTTTAAAGTGAAACCTCAGAATTTTAATGCATAAATTACCCTGTATAACCAATAATTAATGTCATTTTACAAGATTAGTTATATTAATATGAGCTAATATATAAAATCTTGATACTATTTATCATTTTGAGTATTTACAGAATAACATTTACAAATACCTTACTCTACATAAATGTGTCATAACAAGAAAATGTTTAAAGAGCTGAAGCTGACTCATCATCAGAGTTAAATTGAGCATCAGGTAGCAACAGTATATATATATATGGAAAAAAATTATATTTGCTTCAGTTACAGTTGTGTTGCCATGGTGTTACAGTAAACTCAATTACACAGGTTCTTCAAAGTAGCAACGCTTGAGCTGTAGCCAACATAAACACAGTTAAAAGGATATATAGTAATTATTAACCAATAATTATATTTTCCTGTTTGCACAGCAGATATTCTGAGTCATGAGGATTTTTACTTGATGTCTTTCTACCTTTTAAAAATATGTTACTGTCAAAACATTACAAGCACAACACAAATTCACAGATGTATTACTGTAGCATCCTTGGTGGTTAAATAATCTCTATTAGACACAGAATTTTTTACTGTTCACACATTTGTTTATTATGACGATGAAATATTTTTGCTTTATTCTTTCTAATTACTACTTGAAAACAGGAGTTAATTTCCTCCATAATAGTCAGTAATTACTCATTTTAGCCATTATTTGGTAGTTACGTGAGTGTGCCATAAAAATGAATGCTCTTTTCAATGAGCAAATGATGAATTCAGACCCTCTGTAGTGCCTGATTGCTGTCATTGTGATGGATCTCAAAATAATGGACAAAGAGAGAAACAAGAAAGAGGGGCTATGATCATACAACAGCAGGATACAGTCATCAGTTCTGTTTGGACTGAAGTGAAAAATATGGGCCTGTTCATACACTATTTAGTTATAAAAGACAGTGACAACTGCATTCAAGTGAGTTCCTTACATTTTCAAGGGGCCACAAAAAATGTTTGAGAGTGAGTTCGATTGATAAGTGCATGTTTGAATGGATGCACACTCGACAACTAGTTGTCTGTCACATCATTGATATAGCCAGGACATAAGTGTGTGTGTGCTTTGTGGGTTATTTTCTTGCTGTCAATCACCAATATTAGCTAGCTGTCAATCTCAGCTTATGAAAAAGTCAGAAAAAAGGGGTATTGTGAGGTAAAATACAGTTGTCACTCAGTCCTATTTGGAGTCCTAGATACGGTTCTTCATACAAAGTTAATTTATGAAAGAGACCGCGCCTCTTGCATCTTAAGTACATACAATCAAGTTCAACCTTCAACTTTACACAACTCTATTTTGACATTTTATTTCACGTGTGATCTATGTTACAATAGCGTTCAAAAGATGTCTAAAATGTTTTTATTAAGTCTTTTATGCTCATTAATTTGATAAGTTATTCATGTGATGGCAAAGTTGGATTTTTAGCATCATTACTGCAGTCTTCAGTGTCACATTAAATAATTAAATTATGCTGATTTGGTGCTCAAGAGTAATTTCTTATTATTATCAATGTTGAAAACAGCTGTGCTGCTTAATATTTTGGTGTAAAACATTACTTTTTTCAGGATTATTTGATAAATACAGGGAGTGCAGAATTATTAGGCAAATGAGTATTTTGACCACATCATCCTCGTTATGCATGTTGTCTTACTCCAAGCTGTATAGGCTGGAAAGCCTACTACCAATTAAGCATATTAGGTGATGTGCATCTCTGTAATGAGAAGGGGTGTGGTCTAATGACATCAACACCCTATATCAGGTGTGCATAATTATTAGGCAACTTCCTTTCCTTTGGCAAAATGGGTCAAAAGAAGGACTTGACAGGCTCAGAAAAGTCAAAAATAGTGAGATATATTGCAGAGGGATGCAGCAGTCTTAAAATAGCCAAGCTTCTGAAGCGTGATCATCGAACAATCAAGCGTTTCATTCAAAATAGTCAACAGGGTCGCAAGAAGCGTGTGGAAAAACCAAGGCGCAAAATAACTGCCCGTGAACTGAGAAAAGTCAAGCGTGCAGCTGCCAAGATGCCACTTGCCACCAGTTTGGCCATATTTCAGAGCTGCAACATCACTGGAGTGCCCAAAAGCACAAGGTGTGCAATACTCAGAGACATGGCCAAGGTAAGAAAGGCAGAAAGTCGACCACCACTGAACAAGACACACAAGCTGAAACGTCAAGACTGGGCCAAGAAATATCTCAAGACTGATTTTTCTAAGGTTTTATGGACTGATGAAATGAGAGTGAGTCTTGATGGGCCAGATGGATGGGCCCGTGGCTGGATTGGTAAAGGGCAGAGAGCTCCAGTCCGACTCAGACGCCAGCAAGGTGGAGGTGGAGTACTGGTTTGGGCTGGTATCATCAAAGATGAGCTTGTGGGGCCTTTTCGGGTTGAGGATGGAGTCAAGCTCAACTCCCAGTCCTACTGCCAGTTTCTGGAAGACACCTTCTTCAAGCAGTGGTACAGGAAGAAGTCTGCATCCTTCAAGAAAAACATGATTTTCATGCAGGACAATGCTCCATCACACGCGTCCAAGTACTCCACAGCGTGGCTGGCAAGAAAGGGTATAAAAGAAGAAAATCTAATGATATGGCCTCCTTGTTCACCTGATCTGAACCCCATTGAGAACCTGTGGTCCATCATCAAATGTGCGATTTACAAGGAGGGAAAACAGTACACCTCTCTGAACAGTGTCTGGGAGGCTGTGGTTGCTGCTGCACGCAATGTTGATGGTGAACAGATCAAAACACTGACAGAATCCATGGATGGCAGGCTTTTGAGTGTCCTTGCAAAGAAAGGTGGCTATATTGGTCACTGGTTTGTTTTTGTTTGTTTTTTGAATGTCAGAAATGTATATTTGTGAATGTTGAGATGTTATATTGGTTTCACTGGTAAAAATAAATAATTGAAATGGGTATAAATTTGTTTTTTGTTAAGTTGCCTAATAATTATGCACAGTAATAGTCACCTGCACACACAGATATCCCCCTAAAATAGCTAAAACTAAAAACCACTTCCAAAAATATTCAGCTTTGATATTAATGAGTTTTTTGTGTTCATTGACAACATGGTTGTTGTTTAATTATTAATGTTGTAAAATTAATCCTCAAAAATACAACTTGCCACAAATTCTGCACTCCCTGTAGAAAGTTCAAAAGAACAGCATTTATTTGAAATAGAAAAATGTGTCTTTACGGTCCCTTTTGATCAAGTATTAATTTAAAAACTGACTTTTTGACCTGAACGCATCTGAATGTTAAATATAAAAATGAATGAATCTTAAAACAACAACAACAACAACACAAAAAAAAAAGTTAGCTCTCGCACACACAGACCCTCACCATGTGCCTGCACCAGCCCCGTGACCTGCTGTCCATAGATGTCAGTTTTATTCCAGGAGAAAACATATATGAGGTTTGAAGCTGCAGGAAATGATTTCAGAAGCTGCCGACCTTGGACGGCCACAGACAGATGGACTTTGGCCAAGCCCAGCGGGAGGGTGGCGTGGGTCAGAACCACCCTCAGGAGAGATCGATAGCCTGGAGCTCTGGAAGAAAGGTAGCTTAACTTCAGAATTGTAGCGGGGATAACCACCTCCTCTTGGACTGCCTACAGAGAGAGACAGAAGGAGACGTGCCGACGCAAAGAACAAGGATTTATTAGTCAGACCGAGAGTGAGAGAAATTAATTGTATTTCTATTTACTGTGTGCACTTTCCATACAGAACAAAAACCGAGCCAATGACCGTAATGCTGCCAAATAAATGTCCCATAAACACAGGATGTAGTTCTTACAGCCTACAGACACACACACAAGCTCTGTTCCAAAACTGAGTGAGCTTTCTCGCTGTCTACTGCCTACATAGGCTACTGCCCTCCAAAACAGCATCTTAACCAACATAAAATCTCATGAGGGACTGATTTGAAACGCTCCACATAAGCAGAAGGGCTGCATGAACATGACAGAAATCCCTTGATTTCCCTTGATATTGCAGTCACGATTATTAATAATAAGAGAATAAAAATACTTGTTTTGTGTGGCCGACTTAATGTTATGTTGTTTCTGTGGACTACACATCTAAATTTAGCTGAGAAATGTGTTCCTGAATTACTTTTTTGCAGTAAACTTCAGAGAGTCTGCTTACTTCAAACGTTGAGTAAATGATACACTCAAACTGAGTAATGCATCAATATTAGAATGTTCTCAAGTCAAGTTTACACAGTTTTACGCAACTGAGATTTGGACTCTTGCGAATGCTTACTATGGAAGTAAAATAATGCCAAATGTTTTGTAAAAAATATGCATTGTATTAACCATGCTTGCATTTTAATGCATTGTATTTTAAGGCTGAAATTCAACATGGTTGTATATTTAAGATGTGAATATTTCAATTCAAAACATTTCACACACATTTTCATTATAAAAAAAATCAGTAATCCATATTCACCTCTCAGATTTCACTTCCAAAATATTAATTTTGTTTAAAAATACAACCTATAATATTTGATAGGCCATTGTTTTTCCATAGCTTACTTTATAATTTGTTTACACTGTGTATATGCCTTGTTGATTATAATGGGAACATTCTTCTTTTTCTAGCACCGGTAGGTTGCAGTGATATCAGGTATTACACCATCTCCACTTCAAGCGAGCACTTTAATGTGTCATATAATTAGCACTGAGGCATTCAAAAGACCTGAGCGACATTCAAGTCGGTTCCAGTATAGTATGATGTTAACATGTGACTAAGATAATGACACAATATAGTGCTTTCAGTGTTTTATCAGAGCAAGTGTGTCTTGTACCTGTAGCTCAGGTACGACAGTTCCTCTGTCCTCACAGTCGGCGGCAAATCTTGGAAGGGGGGCGGATAGAACAATGGCGTGTGGACTGATCAGGTTTTTCAGGTCACAGACAGGTGGTTTGGATTCAGCTCTTTCCATAAAAACTCGGTCCAAGACCATGAACTGGTTCCAAGGAAGCCAGACAGAACGATTCTGGGACAAAAATGGGGCTCGCTGGAACAATAGAGTCACAGAGATTCCGCCCACAGCCAGAAGATCAAAGCTAGCAAAAAAAAAAAAAAAAAAAAAACATACTTAGAAACAAAGATTTATATATATTCCATACAGTAAATATGCAAAATAGTCTTTGTGTGTATGTGACACAAGTTCAAACACAATATTCTAAAGATGGCTGTGTGCTTGTTTCTCTGACGTATAAGGTCTATTAGATGTCTTTCTTTACAAAGTGTATAAAATTGTGTTACCTGCCATCCTGTCGGCTGAGTGTGTATCCATATTCAGGGTTATGCTGAAACGTGACATTCACGCCAACGAGAGGAGTTCCATCAGAGGCCAAAACCTGACCTCGAATTACACACACTCGACTGCACAGAGAGAGAGAGAGAGAGAGAGAGAGAGAGAGAGAGAGAGAGAGAGAGAGAGAGAGAGAGAGAGAGAGAGAGAGAGAGAGAGAGAGAGAGAGAGAGAGCAGTCATTGCAAAAGAAACCAAATGATCTGTCAGAAGAGATCGAAACAGAGAGGAGCACTCTCTTTTCAGTAATCGGAGAAAAATACAATAGATGCTTCAATCGATTCTAAACTTCCTCAAACTAGACGATGAGAGCAAAAATCATTTTCAGGGATAATTTTTTGGGGTGAGTCACGCTGCTCATAGCAGCTAGCTGGTATTGTATCAGCATATGAGAGGAAAAAGTTCACGCACTAAATGTGAACATTCATCTGTGTATGGACATATTTATGGACTTTGCATTACCATATTCATACTTAGTTTTTGGATCTTTTATGGTTGGTTATTGCATTTTATGCAAATACATGTTTATTTGTTTATTTAAAAACTGTTTATTTGTTTCAAACACATGGTACACCCCCTTGGTCCTTTTGCAACAGCCTTCCAGGGGTCCCCCTAGGCGGTTTACGATTGCCTTTTCGGCTCGGGGGCTTGGGGTGGTGGGGGGTTAAGGGCGACAAGCCAACACAGACAACGGTCTGTAACTAACTGTGATAATAGCAGTAAACACTAACTTTGACTTGTGTGGTTTAAAAAAAAAAAAGGTACAAAAAATTGTGTACATAAAGATAAAAATGTCTACATGTCACAATGGATAGTCATTGCATGTATCAGAATGACCTATTTGCAGTAATGACGAATTAAATTGGCTACTTATTTAACCAATTGTGGCAATACACAAATGTATTTAAACTGACTCGTTAGGTTGAGGGTGTATATATTTCGCCATGTAAATAGCGAATCCACCATGGTGCAAGCGCAGTTGGCTTTTACAGGGAATGGGAGATGGGACTTTTTTTGGTTTATTGCACGTTACACCAAAAACACACCCATTACTCATTTAGAGAATAGAGACCATGCCCGCAGACCCTTTTTCCTGTCGTTAAACTAGTAAAAGTGCATTCGGACATGCCCTAAGTGCACTTGCACCGTGCGCTGTAGACCATGTGCTTAGATCATTAAAATAGGGCCCTTAGTCTGCGATATAACCTTCACTGTGTGACAATACAAAGTGTTGTTTGTTGTTGTTTTACTTGCAAAACTTTAACATAATTTAGAATGATTGGAATTACTAGCCTTAGCTTTTAAGATAAGCTTTTACCAGATTTTATAAACCTAATGTAGAGAGTGTATTTTATATGTAATTTTCCAGTATATATGAGATTACATTCTTTTGATTTGTGTTTATACTGTAGGTGAAAGTGCAATAAATCTAATAAAATGAAAAAAAAAAGGCATTTCTCAAATGACAACAATCATGCTCAGTAATCAGCATTACAATTTTGAGCAAAATAATAATAATTATCAGTTGATAATTACTATGACTAAAATATGACTATGCTTTTATTGACTAAAACTAGACTAAAATTCCCAGATTCTAATACTTCACTAAACAAAAAACAGGACAGGTTGACTAAATATGATAAACTAAAAAGGACTTTTTAACACAGGACTAAGACTAAAACTAAATAAAAAAAAAATAGCTGAAAAAAATAACACTAATGTGACGATTACTAATGCTGGAATGTCTGCTATATGTCTGTTTGTGTGAGGATACAAAGGAGGATACAAATTCAATATGAAAAATAAATATCTCATAAATTAGCATTACTTTCAAGTTATGATCGTACTACCAAAATTACTTTAAAGAATGAGCAGTCCATGACCTCTTTCTCCCAAGTGACTCTAGATACTCTGCCCTTGTTTTTTTCACTGCTTTTCCAGCCAAAACATTGCCAGCATTAGCACGCAAGGGCACGCTTGGGTTTGTGCGGGCCCATTTCAATTTTGCATGTGAATGAGGATGTCAGAGCGGATGCGGGCTGGTGGCTTAAATGGCTAGTCAATGCTGTCAGTCGTGACCAAAGTCTGAGCTAAGATGTCTATAGCACGCTGAAAAAAATGACACTTGATGTCGCACAGCCTATCTTTGCTTTTACCCAAAAATCTCAGTGGATCACACAACAATCATAAAAAAACGGTGCAAAAAATGATGTGCATGTAAATACAGTCACAATCATGCCAACAAATCTTTGAGTATCTGGGAGAGGTCAAGATCAAGTTCTGTTTTACCTGTGATAAGATTATGTGTGCGTGTGTGTTGGCTGAGTGTATTTAAAGGGTCATGAAACCCTAAACCAAATTTTCTGAGATTTTAACAGAAGTATGTGTGTTGGACATCATGGAAGACAATGTTACCATCTTTTAGTTTTGAATGTGGGAGAAAACTAGTTCATTTTAAACCTTTTTGCTCTATTTTCAACTTCCCGGTTTAAATTTGTCTTCATGTCAACCTAATAGGATGTGACGTTTTCTCGTACTATAGTACGGCGATGACTCATCGATGTCTCATAATTATTCATGACACTGCATGTCTTTGTCCTATGAGAAGACGCATTGCTTAATTCATGACAGCACGCGTTGATAGGCATTTTCCTCTGACTGGGTGCTTCAAACAGTAAGATCGCATACAGTAAGTTTGATAATACAAATTGCGAATGGCTGTGCATTAAATTGTCCATTGAATTATAGCCGTCACAGGATGTATTTGTGTAACGGTGAGCTTACAAATCCATGTGTATATTGTGTTGCGTGTAACTTAACCCTCTAGGCACCACGGTCGAGTTTACTCGACAAGATGCGGCACTGAATAAAACGGGCCAATTTTGTCAAATAGGGTGTCAAATTTCGTTTGACCTCCCCTCCACTAGATGTCAGACATATCATACTTCATCCCTGACTCAAAAAAACGTCATGCTTCTATACAAAATCTTAGAGCAAGAGCGTATTGAATCAGTGCGAACAAACGCAAAGCTAGTGTGTGATTGAGCCATTTTATCAGAGCAATATTGTCAATGTCAGCGAGTATTTGCATTAGATTATTATTTTCTAATGGCATTGTGGCGGGCAGCGAGGCCGAGGGACCGTGAGAGCGGGACGAGGCGGCGCTCATCAGTGGGAATGAGCGCCAGCTGCGCGCCGCAGCGATCTCGGCTCTTGCGGAGGAGTGACGGGAGTATAAAGGAGGAGCGACGACAGTGAGGGACGAGAGAGGACCAGGCCTGGATTTTATGTTGTATTTTATTTATGTTTTGTTATGTGTTGCTGCAGTCGACCGTGAGGGGCTGCAGCTTATTATTTTCATTTGTATTTGTTTGTATGTAGGCGGCAGTCGACCGCGAGGGGCTGTCGCCGCCATTTTATTTTATATTAAACTTGTTTATTGTTCGCCGGTTCCCGCCTCCTTCTTCCCGTACAAACAACTTTACTACAGTGGTGCCGAAGCCCGGGAGGAAGGAGGGACGCGCTGTCGAAGAGCCCTCGCAGCTGAGGGGGATCGCGGTGCCGCGGAGGTCGGGCAGCGCGGAGGAGAGAAGTCCGCGAGCGGCTGCCCGAAGCGGTGGTGCTGGAGCGGATGAAGGTCGGTGGGACGGAGAGCTCGCTGCCGTGCCCCTGGGTCGAGGTGGGGTGGCTGCCGTCCTAGAGGGAGCGCAGAGGAGTCACCGGCGTTCGCCGTGGGCCGGAGCCTGTATCCCTCCGCCGTGTAGGGGAGGGGCAGGGAGCGCGCGGGACTCGCTGCCGGCTGCCCTCGACAGGAGGAGCCACCGCCGGCCGCCAGGGGGCGGAGGAACGTGGGTGGGAGTAGAGCGCAGGCTCGGGAGTGCCCCCCGGCCTGCGAAGGGCGTTGGGGGTATGTGGCGGGCAGCGAGGCCGAGGGACCGTGAGAGCGGGACGAGGCGGCGCTCATCAGTGGGAATGAGCGCCAGCTGCGCGCCGCAGCGATCTCGGCTCTTGCGGAGGAGTGACGGGAGTATAAAGGAGGAGCGACGACAGTGAGGGACGAGAGAGGACCAGGCCTGGACGTTTTTGTTATGTGCACGCTGCAGTCGTCCGCGAGGGGCTGCAGCTTTTTATTTTCATTTTGTGTTTGTTTGTGTGTAGGCGACAGTCGTCCGCGAGGGGCTGTCGCCGGCTCGTGTATTGCAAATACAGTTATTGGGCAACGTGGAGGCAGGGTGTGGAGTCACAATGACAATGACAGTAGTCCGACCTGTGCACACTCGGCGGGCGTGCGTGCGCGCGTGTCTGTCTCTCTCTCATCTTGTCTCGTCATCTCACTCATGATCTCTGCCTTACCGTGGCGAGTGATCTTTTGAACTAAACAGGTCTTGTCTACTTGTGTTTGTGTGTCATATGAATAATATGTATGTGTCCCATACATGGAATCAGATTGCCTACTGTATGTAGTAAATGGAAAGTCTCTACAGCAAAAGGCCAACCATTAAAGGCATTCGTTTTTTTTCTACCATTTATTAGTAACGATTTACACAGTTTGTTTACTATTTACTATTTACCTGAGCATTGAGTATTGTGCAATATAGCTTACAGAAGGTGAGGGACATTTTTGGGGGAAAGAAGTGCTGCATTTATCATTTAAACATGTGACTTTACATGAAAATTCTATAATCCAAGGTGACCACCACAGTATGACGTCATAATATGCAAATTAGATGGGACAACGTAATCCCTACATAAACTTTGGGTCATCCTTAATATTTCTCTAATTTACAGAAAGTCTCTATCTTGTATCACTTTTAAGATATAGCCTTTTGTCAAAATTGAACGTTTTAGGAAAAAACCTATGGCGCCTAAAGGGTTAATGGTCATTTGCAGCATGCATTTTTGGGAAGCTTTGATGTTAATGAGAGCGAAATAAAATTGTCTGAATCAGAGGCATAGATCAGAAGCCGTTTATGTGCTGCCATTAGTCTCACCTCGTATTTTTCAAAACTGTGGTGAGAACTGACGGCTACTGAAACAGGGGGTTTCATGACCCTTTAAGCTAATATTTGCCAATGAGTGTGTTTATCACCTGTTGTCAAATGGCAGGTCCCCTGGCAGTATGTGTGTGCTGTCCCGTCCAATGAGAAATCGCACACGGTCGAAGAACTGACGTGAAGGGCGTGTCTCGAAAGGGGCGTGGCTCTGCTGAATGATGTCACGTGGGTCAGGTGAGCCTTGGCACAGCGGGGCACTCACACACACCTGCTGACTGCAACAGTCTGGGTCGACACAGTCCATGAGACCATCTGAAACACACACACACACACGCTTTACATGCGGAGACATGTAGCCTTGATGCAGCTTGCCCTTGCTCTGCATGTGTCTGTGATCTCATTTGTCAGCTCCATTAAAGGGGATCTGTGTTTTTAACCTCCCACAGGAGAAAGTCTCAGAGAGAATAACCCAGAAACCTCTCTCTCTCTCTAACACACACACACACACACACACACACACACACACACACACACACACACACACACACACACACACACACACACACACACACACACACACACACACACACACACACACACACACACACACACACACAGTATGTTTACTTCAATAGATTAAAGAGGACATATTATAGACTTCTATTGTTTATATATAAAGCTAATGGTTAACCACTACAGACTCAATCTAACCCTTCGGCTAAAAGAACACCTTTTTTTTTTTTTTATAATACCTGAATATATTTTTTGGTTTATTATAAATATTTTTTTTCCAATTGAGAATATCTCTAAAATGAGGTTATCATACAACAGGTTTTGTTTCGCATTTTGTTTTTGCAAAACATTCAAAGGTTTAGGGTTGGTAAAAAAATTGTAATGGTTCTGAAAAAAATATTTTATGCTCACCAAGATACAGTTTTATTAAAAATACAGTAAAAGCAGCAACACTGTGAAATATTATTACAATTTAAAATAACCGTTTTTCTTTTTTTAATATATTTAAAAAATATAATTTATTCATGTGATGGACTTACTCCAATCTGCTTAATATTTTTGTGAAAACATTTTTTTCAGGATTTTCTGATAAATAGAAAGTTCAAAAGAACAGCATTTATCTGAAATAAAAATATTTTGTCACCTTATAAATGTTGAAATGTCTTTACTGTCACTTTTGATCAAAATAATATATCTTTGCTGAATCAAAGTATTTTTTTTTTTTAATATTTGAACAGCAGTGTAACTAGTCATGCTTAAACCAATAATGCATCTGCTAACCTAAAGCTTAATTCATCCTCTCTATATGTCAACCTCTCAGCGCATCTCCTATAGGGTTCTTTACCGTTGTCATTATCTTTACTGTCATTGCACTCGGTTTCCATGACAACGTTACAGCCCGGCCCACTCCATCCTGACTGGCACACACAATGCCAACCACTCTGCTCCAGTGTACAGCGTCCATTACCGTTACACAACCCAGGACATGCATCTAAGAGAGAGCGACAGAACATCTACAATAATGACAGTCTTTCTTCAAAAATTGTTCATATAAAGACATCACAAAGTCATTTATTCATTTCTTCATTCAGTCATCACACACACACACACAGACACACACTTACCTTTATCAAACAGATCCAGGTAATGTGCTGCTGAAGAGTTACAAAATGAAAGACGGAGAGAACAAAGAAGAGAAATTACATTTGAGAGATACCTCAGAGAAACTCTGTGTGTGTGTATGTGCAATGTTTTTTTTTTTTTTTAAAGTGTCCCTGTCGTTTGCTGCCTTAAGCGTATATGTGTCCCCTGAGTTTCACAGACTGTTCTCATCATGAGCACAACAATTAAAGGAACTGTGGCTTGGAGGAGGAAAAAAGAAGGAAAAAGAGGAAGAGAGTGAGACAGGCAGAAAGAGAGAGACTGTTTAGTTTATACATCATCTACAAGATGAAAACACGGCTCTGTGTTGGTTCAGCGTCAGTTGATTTACATGTGTTATAAAAAATGCATGAAGCTTGTCAAATAATCGGTTAAAAAGACAAATAATCATCAAGATATGATATTTACAAAGTGTCTGGAGCATGATTCCAAAAGATTGCCAGTCAGAATGAAGATTGTTTTTATGCTAACATGTTAATCAAATGTGACACCCCGCTGTCAAAGGGGTGGCGAAGTGTTGGGTAAATATCAAGACTGAAAAGAAAAAAGAAAAGAAAGAAAAGAAAAAGAAAAACATTGTGAAATAAACTATTTTACAGACTAAAACTATTTACACAGAGTGCAAAGCAACTGATTACACACAACATTACAACTTCAAATTGTTGTAAATGATTATTCATGTAGTTTCTATGACCTCATATCAAATGAGAGCCATCATTTTATGTATATACTATTATTTTATTTAAAAAAAATATATATACATACATTATATGTATATAAATGTATTTATTATGTATTGCAAGATTTAAGTAAACAGCAAAAAAGAACATCTTGAAAATATATAAATACAGTGAGAAAAATAAGTATTTTGAACACCCTGCTATTTTGCAAGTTCTCCCACTTAGAAAGTACAAAGTTCTAGTTCTCCCACTCATGATTTCCAAGTGGGAGAGCTTGCAAAATAGCAGGGTGTTCAAATACTTATTTTCCTCACTGTATATATAAAGTGAGGAAAATAAGTATTTGAACACCCAGCTATTTTGCAAGTCCACAATCATGGAGGGGTCTGAAATTGTCATGGTAGGTGCATGTCCACTGTGAGAGACATAATCTAAAAAAAAAAAAAAAAAATCCAGAAATCACAATATATGATTATTTAACTATTTATTTGTATGATACAGCTGCAAATAAGTATTTGAACACCTGTCTGTCAGCTAGAATTCTGACCCTCAAAGACCTGTTAGTCTGCCTTTAAAATGTCCACCTCCACTCCATTTATTATCCTAAATTAGATGCACCTGTTTGAGGTCGTTAGCTGCATAAAGACACCTGTCCACCCCATACAATCAGTAAGAATCCAACTACTAACATGGCCAAGACCAAAGAGCTGTCCAAAGACACTAGAGACAAAATTGTACACCTCCACAAGGCTGGAAAGGGCTACGGGGAAATTGCCAAGCAGCTTGGTGAAATAAGGTCCACTGTTGGAGCAATCACAAAATGGAAGAAGCTAAACATGACTGTCAATCTCCCTCGGACTGGGGCTCCATGCAAGATCTCACCTCGTGGGGTCTCAATGATCCTAAGAAAGGTGAGAAATCAGCCCAGATCTACACGGGAGGAGCTGGTCAATGACCTGAACAAAGCTGGGACCACCGTTTCCAAGGTTACTGTTGGTAATACACTAAGACGTCATGGTTTGAAATCATGCATGGCACGGAAGGTTCCCCTGCTTAAACCAGCACATGTCAAGGCCCGTCTTAAGTTTGCCAATGACCATTTGGATGATCCAGAGGAGTCATGGGAGAAAGTCATGTGGTCAGATGAGACCAAAATATAACTTTTTGGTCATAATTCCACTAAACGTGTTTGGAGGAAGAAGAATGATGAGTACCATCCCAAGAACACCATCCCTACCTTGAAGCATGGTGGTAGCATCATGCTTTGGGGGTGTTTTTCTGCACATGGGACAGGGCGACTGCACTGTATTAAGGAGAGGATGACCGGGGCCATGTATTGCGAGATTTTGGGGAACAACCTCCTTCCCTTAGTTAGAGCATTGAAGATGGGTCGAGGCTGGGTCTTCCAACATGACAATGACCCGAAGCACACAGCCAGGATAACCAAGGAGTGGCTCTGTAAGAAGCATATCAAGGTTCTGGCGTGGCCTAGCCAGTCTCCAGACCTAAGCCCAATATAGAGAATCTTTGGAGGGAGCTCAAACTCCGTGTTTTTCAGCGACAGGCCAGAAACCTGACTGATCTAAAGAAGATCTGTGTGGAGGAGTGGGCCAAAATCCCTCCTGCAGTGTGTGCAAACCTGGTGAAAAACTACAGGAAACGTTTGACCTCTGTAATTGCAAACAAAGGCTACTGTACCAAGTATTAACATTGATTTCACCATCTACACGACAACGCTATAACCAGTGTTTCTAAAAAACGTTACCCTGGCCGGAGTTTTCAAAAAAGTCCGGTTTCAGTAACTGGATACTGCGTTTGCGTGTGGACGAACAGCCAAACCACGTAGAAAAAGCTGCGGTTTTGAAAATACCTGTGTTCGTGTGGACAGGACCTAACACAGAAACCTCCTGTGACACATATTATTATAAAATATAATTTCAAATGCCGGTTTTATATTTTAATATGTTCAAAAGAATTTTCTATTTTTATTAAAAAAAATAATCTTTTGAAACATTATAAATATCTTTACAGTCACTTTTGATCAATTTATTGCATCCTTGCTGCATAAAATTATTAATTTCTTAAAAAAAAAAAAAAGAATCTTACTGACCCCACTTTTGAACGGTAGTAAATATAATATTTTCTAATAATGTGATGTAATAATATAATACAAACAGTGTCATTCTGACATACCAATAGTGCAGTGCTCTCCCTCCCAACCAGGCTGACAGACACACTGTCCGTCTCTGCACTCTCCATGCTCTTCACAGATTGGATTGCATGACTGTTTGTCACAAGTGGTGCCTTCCCACCCCTCCTCACATTGGCAACGTCCAGCAACACACACACTATGGGCGCTGCAGGGAACGGGGCAAACCTCTGAAATGAGTTACAAAGCGACAGAGAGAAAAGACATTTGTTACCATTCATTATCATCAACTAAGTTTTTGTTTACGCTGCATCTTCTTCATCACAGTGGTCTTAGATTTTATACTGACACCTATTGGATGTATGAAGTATCGTATCTTTACTAACTCGTGACGCTTCACATCAAAGCAGTTCCTCTTGTTTAGTGTCTTTTTGTCTTTACGCAATTTCATACTAAACATACAGTATATGGACATTCTTGACTTCAATTCCAATGATTTTCTGTGTGTTGTTGGTGGTTCATGCTGGTACACAGCTGGCTGCTGCACTGTACCATGACTGGAAAGCTGAGAGCTCTCTTCCTGCTGTGGTTATGTCTTGTGTGGTCATGTGTTCACACTCTGCGATTGACATCCCAGCGTTTTTTTTCCTTGCTCGGTGACATGGTTGCTGCTGGTCGTCATGGTTTGTTTCATCGCTCCAGTAGGGACTGCTTGTTTGGACATTGTTTCCACTCATTCTGTTTGGACTGCACTGGCTGAAAGTACTATATACAGTAAACTTTTTATTTTTTACTATTGTTGTGTTATGTCAGCATGGTGTGCCCATAAGGGGGTGACCCACTCCGTGTAGAGCAGGGATGGGCAACTTCCCTGCAACTGCCTTAAAAGATAGAGGGTGTACATTGACGTCACTTTCCTCCAGGAAAAGGCCCCCCTCATGCCTGCTGCATGAATGGATTTAAACTGCGAAAACGCGAGTAAAACAAACGATTATCAGTTTAAACTAAAGTTTGGACTCATATAATGTTTCTTACAACTTACCAAACATCCCGTGATCCGTGGATATTGACAAGCAGCCAGGAATTGCGTTTCCTTACATTTACATGAGCCCGTTTTCAATGCCAGGGAAATACATAAAGCAAATTAGCCTGTGAACGCTGCTATATATAAATACAATATAAATGGTAAATGGACTGCATTTATATAGCGCTTTCAACAGGGATTGAACCACCAACCTTCCGGTTTGTAGACAACCTACATGAACCACTGAACCACATATCAATATATATATATATTTCATACTTTCGTCCAGCCCTAAAACTATAGTATATTTAAGCTGGTAAATATTTAACTGATGAGTTGTCAATACAATCTATAACAATACAATATATAGGGTTTGATTTTACCCTAAAATTCAACATATTGAGACAAAATGATAACAGCAAATCCACATTTCGCTGCCTGGAGTCTTGTTTTCTGTGAATTGCAGCAATTCACTTCTCTTTGCTGTAGCTTTCGGCGGTCTGTAAAAATATACCTCGGATTTCTTGTCAAATCTGTTTGTACAAGCTCTTTCTAATTTTAGATGTGTTTTTGCTGCATTTAACCCTAATCAAACACACCTGAACAAGGTAATTAATGTCTTAAGGATTATTAGAAAGCTACAGACAGGTGAGTTTTTATCAGGGTTGGAGCTAAACTCTGCAGGACAGTGACCCTCCAGGCCGAATTTTTTATCATATTTTGTACTTCTTTTTTAATTAGTAAAAAATGGACTCTAATTGAGAGGGGAGAAATTCAGACACATCCTCTCGTCTCCATCTACGTTCTGCTTTATCACACCAGCCTAAACAGTCCACATGATACTGTGGTCATGAATTCAAGACAGGGTTTAGTTTTATGACAAAAACATTTTCCCTGAACCAGTAAGATATCTCTGCTCTATGGCCCTCAGACAGAATGGCTTTGTCTTCATGTGTACTTACAGGATTCGTGACGGGTCAAACTGAGATGACAGTTTTTCATATCTTAAAATCAGCTGCCACATTTCTCCTCAGTAACTGCAGCACTGAGTGTTGAGTTTGGACAGCCTCTCCTCTGTCTTTCTCACTTCTATCGCCCTCTACGTCTCGTATCATTCAAAACAAATTATCCTTGCTGTTCTATAAAGCACATCGGACGAGAGTTCTTCCTCTCAATCACACGTGAGATATAAATGTCTGCCAATGACAGGAAGGGCATTAAACCGGAATGTTTATTAATACACACATTATCAATTTAACTGCTCTGCCGTGGAAACGGGCAGTTTCATGCTGTAATATTCATGCATTTTGATAAATATTGCATTTTGATAATCTAATATTTAATAAATGCTTTCATATTCTTGCCAGTGGCCAAAAGGCAATGAGTTACAAAATCCTGTCGATCTTCCAGAAAAGCAATCTCTCTGCAATAAAACAGTGTTCTTATTTAAATATCATCATTGTTAACCAGGAAACGATAAAACTGGTGGCACGTTCCATGAATAGGGTACAAAATAGGGCCTGAAATTCGTATAACAGGAAGTTCTTCACTGTCAACAAATAGTACGGTGAAAGGAGGAGTTTAACCTTCAAAACATATTGATCGTCAACCTCAGAAGAGGTCAGACTAAATATTACAAGAAAATTGTTAATTTTCTATTCATTTTATGTGTGATTTCCAATTTTTTCAACCTTGTAATTGTACATTTAGAACATTTAATACATTAAGAAAACATCCAACTTAAATAAAAAATGACAAAATGAGTAGCAGCTTGGTAAATAAAGTTGCAGATTTAGCCGAAATTATGTCATCACTCAGTTGTGGCTAGATACCGTAGGATCAAATGATAGTTTGTAGTATTAAAAGAAAAGTTTTATGTACCTTAAATTAAAGGAAAATATTTATTTTACCATACTTTTTTAACATTGATTGAGGAAGTGAGATGAGGTTATTTAGTTGTCCTCTTGTCAGAAAGGGATATATTTTGACAAATGATGTCAAAATTATGACATTGTATGATTTCATTTGTAGGATACTATTGCAAATGTCAAGACCTTGGAGGTGAGATGGGCAAAAATCTTCACATTTTATGTGTTTACAACTGGCTACTCTTCATGCTAGGTTAATTTTATATTAGATAATACTGTGCTTTACCTGAGATATCCAATAGTTCTTACAACCGAAAAATATGGAATTTGGGCCGCTAAAGCTTTTAAAATAGTAATGGGATACCAAAGTGTACCGTATTCGTGGACAGTGCCTGGTATATATCATGCATTTAACTGCAATCCTCTCCCTCCATCTGTAAAACACAAGGAAATTCTACAGTCCAGCAGGTTTCATTTACGAGATGCACAATCAATCAGGCAATAAGAACGACTCAGTTTTCTCTCTATTAAAGAAAGTACATTCCCCTTTTACAATATATATCACATTACAATTAAGAGCCGATCCATACTCCTGCACATAGTGCCCTGCTTTACTCTGTTAGACAGGAACGGAACTGGATTTGGAGTATTGGGGTCAATAGTAACTGAATCAAACCAAAATCAGAAACTTCTGAGTGAGAGACACGTGACCAAATTATGAAAAAGCACTTTCAAGACTGGAAATACAAATGATAAGATGGAGAAAGCCTGTGTGCATTTTTTATTTGTGCATTGAATGTAACTCACCAATGGAGCAGTCGTCGCCACTCCAGCCCTGCTCACACACACACACCCCTGCCTGGGCTTGGTACGTTCCATGACCTGAACATTGTTCTTTACAGGCAGGAAGTGCCGTCTCGCAGCTCTCACCTCCCCAGCCTGCGGAACACACACACTCACCGCGCACACACACACCACGACCTGAGCACAAGGGATCCACGCAATCCACTGTAGACACACAACCAAACACACAGAAACACAAGATTTACTTATAAACATTTGATTAAAAGGTGCATGTAGGAAGTATGTGCGTATAATGCTCTGTTTTTCTTCACACAAGTCGGGTAGAAATTGAGGTGCAAATTACCTCTGAGACATCTAATCCCATTCAGATAGGAAAGTGTGTGATTGCAGTATATTATTGTTTTCGCAACACATCTCCTCATATATAACACCATAATTACAGCTGAATTTCTTCTGCTGTCTAGTGCATTTTCATTATAGATTTAGAAAATTAATTCTTGGTAAAATAACATCTGCGTTTAGCATAACAGTTGTACTGGTAAGTGAGACAGCTAAGCTGATGATTATTGTCATGCTATGGCCAATAATAGTTAAATAGTGATATTAAAATGCCATCATATTTTTTCCAATCATTTTAAATGCTACAGTGTATTTAGGCATCACAACATTATCATCTACAGTATAATTTCTTTTTTAACTGAGCGTAAAATGATGACCAAGATCAACTAAAAGTAAATATAGTGTGTGTGTGTGTGTGTGTGTGTGTGTGTGTGTGTGTGTGTGTGTGTGTGTGTGTGTGTGTGTGTGTTCGTATTTGTACTTTAAGCTGCTTCGGAACATGAAATCATAGGAGTCCTCTGTTAATAATTATAACTCACTCACTGAATAGTGCTTAAGACAGATACAGAGACAGTGAAACATAAAAACACCACAGTTAGAGGTAGTGCATAACAAAAAAGAACAAGATACAAATACACAGAATTTCCAATTACAACAGCAACAATATGTTCACTTCCGTGTGTGTGTGTAGATGCGGAAGGTGTCTGATGGAAAAGCTAATTTGGTGGATGGATCTACATGGGATTAAATTGAGTCTCTCTCTCTAGCTCTCTCTGTCTCTCTCTCTATCACTGAAATGGCAGCAATGAATTTTCAGCTTAATGGTTATGGGAGAAAGTGTGTTTAAAATCCAATTACAAGACATTCATCATAAACAAGCCGTGGAGATAGACTTGTAGCTCTGTACGCACACATGCACTCGCACTGAGCATGATGGTCATGATGCAGATGAGGTTATTTGCGCTTCAAACTCAATCTCTCTATCTAAAACTTAATCTAGTCCATCAAAAGCTGAAAATGTTTAAATGAAAGATTTGAGAGTGTGTGTGTGAGAGCCATACCTTGCTCACAGTTATCGCCCTTGAATGCAGGAGCACACACACAGAATCCGTTGACACATTCTCCATTGTTGGAACAGGTGGGATCGATACACTGGCCTTCCTCCACCTCACACTCCGCCCCTTTCCAACCAGTGTGACACACACACACACCTTTCTCGTAATCGCCATTACCACTACACAGCACTGGGCAAGAGTCTGAAATATACACACAAAAGCATAAATAATCAGATCTGTGTAACATTGTGTAACAGTAGTTTGTTTAAGACTGCAATGTTGTTTGATGGCATTATTGTACAGATAAAATGGAGTAATTATATAACGTTAATTAAACAATGTATTTTTGGGGGGGCATAATTATATCGTGTATTATTGGGTGATCATGATTATATTATGTATTATTGTGTGGTTATGATGATGTGTTATTGTGTTCAGTTGTACCTTTTGAACAATCTGGCCCCAGAAAGCCAGTAAAACAGTGACAGTGTCCGGCGACACACTCTCCATTACCGTTACAGTTAGTGGAGCAACCGTTTATTGTTTCTGAACACACAAACACAATAAAATTCACTATACAATTAAATTATTCTGAAGTTTTGTATCAATATATCTATTTGTATCATTACATCCAAAAACACATGCAATAATTAAATAATTAAGGAATATAATAGTTGCATTTCCAGCATGATCACTCACCTATGGGTGTGCTGTACACTACCACCTGTTCCATCTTGCGACCATCATTATAGAAAGCCAGGTACCAGGTGCCTACATCAAGGTATTCCACAAAACCTGTCTCCTGCAGGGCAGACAGTAGCAGACTCCGTGGAGGAGGGTTCGGAGTTTTGACATTCCGGGAATCCTGCTTTATCAGCTGTCTCCCATCCAGCAACTTCACAAAGTCAAACTGGAGAAAAAGGACATATAGTTACTTATATGTGTATCTGATCTAAATTGTGCTAAAAAAGAACATAGCACAGATCGACAGTTGAATTCATGTCCTTGGCACCGACCGTCCATAACTTGGTGCTCTGTGTCCCAGTAGCCCTCTGTACTCTACCCTAGGTGATGCTGACAGCCTTGGAATATTCGCAGAAGAAAACAAACTACATTTGCATTTGGCAGAAGCTTTTATCCAAAGCGACTTACATTGCATTCAAGGTACACATTTTTTTACATTTTTTGTCAATTCTTGCTTTCCCTGGGAATCGAACCCATGACCTTGGCGTTGCTAGTGCCATGCTCTACTGTTTGAGCTACTGTTTGAGCTATAGGAAACCTCCTATTTATATGTCCAATACTTGCCAAAACATGCATCATTCAGAACTGGAAAAAGCACTTTTCAAACTTCAAACTTTCTGAATGCCTTGATGTCTGGGAATCTAGTTACAGATATATTAATATGAAACTGTGATACCAAACATATTCATTGTCTGCACCTATAGGAAGTCTCAACTGGGTTAATGCATGGCATCCCATACATCATCTTGTTCTTTAAATGAGAAAAAAAAAAGAAAAAAATGTAAAGCAATAGACTGTACAATGTAAAGTTAACTAAAACAACAGTGTGGACAAATAAAAATAGATATAGTGCAAAATAAATTAAAATTAAATGCAGTAACAGCGCAAAGTAAAATGAAAAAGTAGTGATTAACTTAAAGGTGGGTTAAGTCGTTGCTGAACGTTGTTGATATCTGAAGTCAACCCAAACAAACACACCCCTTTCTTCATTGCTCGACCTCCAATGCTCACTCTCCAATCCTAACCACCCTGCTCCGAGTCGGCCTTGAACCCCGATCGCTAGCATGCAATTCGCTCTAACAAGGACGCTAAACAGTAAATACTGCATTCTCTAGCAGTCATCAGCCTGCACAACTCTCACTAGTTGGCCTCCATTATACACACAATGCAAGAATGGATTTCTATTTTTATAGCAAAAGAAGCGCAACAAAATAATCTTTCACGAAAAATAAAGTGAAAATGTTGAACGAATGACAAGGAAGCACAAAAAATGTACATACAGTACACAAGAATAAATACAAGCAAGAGTGTGTTGTTGGTTACCAACAGCACAGCAGCTCCAGACAAACAGACACTCAAAACCAATGTCACTCATGTATGGAGCGGAATCAAAGCAACCTCTGCGGCTGTTTTCAGGTCTTCCTGCTTAGGTCTCTCCAGTGTTGGAATGCTTTTCTAATATTAACGCAGATCCTAAAGATCTTTCCTTATTATAACCCTTCATTTTCCAGTGATATTCTTATGATCTTTTCTCTTTTGTAATGTCTCTCAGGCATCTCTCTTTCAACAGTCTTTCTTCAAATCTCCCTCACTCCCTTCCTCCCATCTCCCTTGCTGTTCTCTCTCCTCCACCAACATACTAATGCTGATTGGATACACATTTGTTGTTGTGTCGGTCCGACAAACTTTCAAACAGAGTTTTTCAAATATTGCTTACCCCACCTTTAGAGGGTTAGTTCACCCAAAAAATGTAATTCTGTCATTAATTACATATCCTCATGTCATTCCAAACACGTGAGACCTTTGTTCATCTGTAGTAACATGGACTATTTTAAAGTCGGCATGAAACGGAAGTTGAGATCGTCTTTTGCTCCTTATTGTGACGTATATCCGAGTGAAACGGCTTCTGAAATTAGAAAAAAATGTAGGGCGAGGCTTAATTTCGTCCTTCCGGAATTGATTGGATCGTTGGAAGTTGGGCGTTGCTAATAAAATGGAGGCAGATTTGAAGTTTGCACTCAGTTGTGGAGAAAAACTCGATCTATCTCTTAAATAAATGTATTTGCTCTCTAATTCTTTTCTACATATGTTACTGAGCATATTTCCTCACTTTTCGCTGGTTTATGCTACATATTTCACTTATTTTAAGCCTTTTATGGCTTTATTTCTGTCAAACTTTTTTCTCAGTTTGGGAGCGCCATAAGCACACGCTGCATTCCTCAGTGCGAGCCGTCACTACAAGCTGTTCGTCCGTCTATATTGAGTAATTTTTACATAAAAAATGCTTTTATTTCTCATATATTTCTCTCTTTTTGTCTCAAGTCCTTCTTGAAGAAGGTAGGCTACTGTGTACACCGAGAAAAATGCACTTAACCACCATGCTACGATCAGTGAAAGGTTTCTGAGAGGCGGTGCAGAAACTAGACAGGCGGCGATAACCCCGCCCTCGCGCCATAGCACATGACCAGGAGAGAAGAGAGGTCGTTTCGATGGGGGAGGGAAAGTTAACATATTTGATTAAAGATTATAAGGGTAAATGAATTTTTAAACAATAATGAAGTGCACAGATAAATCAGTTATAGTTAACACTACAATATTAAATATAAAATACGAATTGTAAAATTTGATTTCATGCCGCCTTTAACAATGTCTTTACTACCTTTCTGGGCCTTGAAAGTGGTAATTACATTGCTGTCAATCGAAGGGTCAGAGAGCAGAAATATATTAACTTGTGTTCCGAAGATGAACAAAGGTCTTACAGGTTTGGAACGGTATGATGTTGAGTAATTAATGACAGAATTTTCATTTTTGGGTGAACTAACCCTTTATAGTGATCGACCATTATATCAGCCAGCTAATATATTGGGCCGATATTTGCGGTTTTAACATGTATTGGCCGATACAAGGCTGCTGTGTTCGCCGATATTTTTCCCCCGGCATTATTTACAGACAGGCGTCCACAGGCAGCTCTGTGCTGCTGGAGACACTGCAGTTCATGCCCCTCCCCCACTAGCCGTGCTGGAATCTTCTTTTCAAGACAATGAAAAGTTTTAAACTTTCAAAGCATCTTTTAACTGTTTGACTTAGTTAAAATATTGCCATACACTTTAAAAGTGGAAACACGTTGCTCTATATGTGCTTGCAACTATAGCTAAGCATGAATGCCTATGCTGAATGCCTCGTCTATAAAACTGCTTGCCATTGTATTTAGGGAGCTGCAAACAGCTAAATTGTAGGCTATCCGTATGCATACGGTAGCTGTTAAGAACACTGGTCATAGGATTAAGTAATGCCGACATTGTACCGCGGTATTTGTGGGAGTTTTAGGGTGCTTTCACGCCTACCTTGTTTGGTTCGGATTTTCAGACTTTTCAGTATGGTCCGAATCAAATGGTGTGAAACCTCCCCCATGGTCTGGACCAAACAGAAGAAATTTGGTCTGATGAAAAGAGGTAGTCTCGGTCCGGATCAATCTGAACAAAGGTTTGGTTCGTTTCTAGTGGTAAAGCATTTTCTGTGTGGTTCGTACTTTCAGACCATTTACAGGAAGTTCCTGTTTATTTTGAATATTATAATGTTATTTTTAATTTTAAATCTAAAAGAAGAAGGTCAGAAATGATTTTGAAAGACATTTTTTATGATTTTGCTTAGAAAGCCTTTATTTAATGTGAATTTCGTTTTGTATAAATTGTATCTTAATTTTAATCAATATTTCATCAGATAATTGCCTGAATTTAATAAATAAGAAGCAAATAGTCTATCAGACAATAATCGCGGGAGCGATCACATGCTTGCACATGAACTGGAGCGTCTCAAATACATGAGAGGCTACTTGTCTCACAAACATGAGAAATATGTGTATATAAAGCTTGAAATGTCCACTTTTAAACGTAACGAAAAGAAAATGGTCAGGCAATGCGCACTGTTCAATAGTGGCAGCGATATGCATCCATTCATTCATTCTTGTCAAAGACGCTGACGTCAGATGCACGTTCGTTTACAAACCAATCAATGTCCAGATGCAGCCCACATAGATGATGACGAGTGGACGCAAGTGTGTCATGTAAAGTTCTTTAGAGCACTCGCATAATTGCAATGTGAAACCAAACCAAAACTAAACGAATGTATAAAATGTATCAAAACATGAACTTTGGTTCAGACCTTGGTGCGGACTTTCAGGTGTGAAAACGCCCTTATTCAGCGACCACCTGGCTGAGGTTTGGACGCGTGTGGTGTGTGTCTCTCCAGTGTTTCCCACTCATAGACTAAGTCGCAGCGGCACAGGATCAACACCGGCCGCCACATATGCGTTTTTTGGCGGCCGCCAACGCAAATTTGTATCCCGCTAAAGCCTTATTTGATCGGTGAGTGATGTAGAGACTGACTGCTACGCCTGCGCTTGTGACAGGTCGCATGTATTACTGATAGAACGAGCAGAGAGCGCACCCTTCCTCCGGCCGCGAGCGCACACTCTCACCTTCTTCAAACTGTCTTGCTCTCCGTCCCTCGCGCATATTAATCAAAATGAATTGAGAATTGACAAGATGGTAAAAGATCAGAAGACCGAAGTTTCACGTGGAGCATTGGGAGATTTTTTTTCCTGAATTACCACTGGTGTTGCTCTACAAGAGATTAAGTTAAGTGCACCTAAGCATTAAATGACTAGGTTGTAAATAGTTTTAAAATTAAGTATAGTAGAATCAGTGTGCACTTTATTATGCTGCTTGCTTGTTGCTACCGAGTGCAATAGTGTAATTGTTTTATTTATGCTTAAATATTTATTTTCAGAATTTATTTTCACCACTGAACTCTTTTTTTCTTGTTCTACCTCACCTGTTGTTGTTTTTTTGTTCAATAAATGTTCATTTTTTAAATTGAGACTTATAACATTGTTATCATCATGATCATTGTCATTTTTATAATATAAATTGAGGGAGCAAAAGCAGTATTGGCTCAAAATATTGGCTCAAGAAAAATCGGTCATCGGCTAAGGCTGATGAAAAAAAATCGGTAACGGCACTGGCACTAAAAAATCCACATTGGTCAATCCCTAACCCTTTAATTAAATTTAAACAAAAGGAATAAATGAAACCATGTAAAACTAAGAATTAAGGAATAAAAAGAAACTATCAAAAACAAATAATATGGACAAATAAAATAAGATAATCAGTAGGAAGTAGAAAGTATTAAAATAAATCATTATTTTCTTCAGCTATGATAAAGATACATTGCGTGTTTGTGCATTTTGGGGGCGGAATAATGAAGGGAGGGGTGTGTTTGTTTGGGTTGATTTTAAATATCAACAGTGTTTCTCAGAAATCGTTTACTGGACCTTTAAACTAAAGATCACAATTAACACTATTGGGCTGAATGGTTCAGAGCACAAAAGCAGAACCTGATTTCACCAAGTGCAACATGTTCCTGCATCAACATCTTTGTTGATCCTGGAACAATATTCCAGGTTTACAGTTTATGTCAAGTTTAGGCTTGCAACCAGGTGCTTCTACATCAGGTGTTATTCACCAATAATTTCCCTCTGATGTGAGATGGTGGTCCAGTGGGTTAAACCACTGAACTGATATGCAGAAGGTTGCTGGTTCTATCCCAGCGGTCTCCACCAGTGTGTCCTTGAGCAAGGCACTTTACTCCATGTTGCTCCAGGGGGATTGTCCCTGTAATAAGGCCACTGTAAGTCGCTTTGGATAAAAGCGTCTGCCAAATGCATAAATGTAAATGTGATTTTAAAGAATAACTTATGCATAGGGTTAGGTTTAGGGGTAGGGATATGGTTAGCATAAACTAGAACTGAGCCCCTTCAACATACATACACATCAGAGAAACAGGCCTGCAGTTTGAGCAAACACGGCCGGACACGCTCACATTTACACAGTCCAGATCAAGTCTCGAGGCGCTGCGAAAACGAGACGTTTACATCCAGCCATTTGCAGCTCACCCTCTGTGCTCGTTTGACTCAGCCTGCGATCCGCATATCTGTGTTCAGCGTTTGTCTCATCACCCCGCACTACTGTGTCACTTCCATCCTGTAAGTGCTATGAATCTATCTCCCAAGTAAACTGGAAAAAGATACGTGGCATGTGTGTCTGTCTGTCTGTATTTGGGGGGGATTGCCAGTGTTTAGACAGAGCTGTTACGAACATCAGAAACATCAATGAGCGGCGTTCTCCGAGGCACTACAGAACCCTCTGGCTATAATGAGTCCCTCTCCTCCTCCGGAGTCACTCTGGAAGCAGTGGAGGCACTGAAGCCCTATCGACTGTAATGACTCTCACGCTGACAGGCAGGAGCCAGCAGGGCAGCAGTCGCACCAGAGCCCCACTGCTTTTAATGACAGCCAGAGAAACTGAGGAACGATCGTGGGAGCTCCAATGGAGTTGACAGTCTCAGTGCAGTAGCGATCTGTCAGGCCTCAGTGAACACACACACGCAAACTCATACTCGCGCACACCGAAGAAGACTTGTGGAAGCTGCGGCAGTGTAAACATCTCTATTCTGACGCACACACAAAAGAAGCCTTTTCATTAAGCAGGAACAATTAACCAGTCTTCTTGCTTTGCCTCCGCCTATGCAAGCCTGTATGCAAATGAGGTACAAAGGAGAAGCCTTAAATTGAATTACACCAGGCTCTAATTTCTTGAGCAAAGTGAACAGTTAATCTCGGATGATATCCTGAATAATGAGATGTAATTAGCATGTTGGGGTCGTCTGAAGCACCTCGTTAGATACGCTCCTGATCCTCCTTGTTATCTGCCAGTCATAACAATATGCACTTAGACAACGTTTACCAACATGAGTTATGACAAAACCTGGGCACAGATACACAAGTCTGATAACACACTCCCTTTCATGCACACACACACACACACACACACACACACACACACACACACACACACACACACACACACACACACACACACACACACACACACACACACACACACACACACACACACACACACACACACACACACACACACACACACACACACACACACACACACACACACACACACACACACACACACACACACACACACACACACACACACACACACACACACACACACACACACACACACACACACACACACTTCATATACAAACACACAAGCACTTTTCCATAACATTTATAAATAATATTTTATCATTACTCATTAAAAACTGTCAATTTAAATGTTAATTTAGTATGATTATACAAAAGTGTGAGATAAAAAATAATGGAATTTAAAATGCTCCCTGACAGTGCTTTAAAAAAGTATTTGCCCCAATATGAATTGATGTGATAGTGCACATTTTTTAACACAAAAGAATAGATCGGAACACACGAGTCCCAAAACATGTTTTTCAAAACTACTTTTAGACTTGACACGGATTACGGCGGGGGATGCAATTGATTTATGTTCAATGATCTGGAGTTAATTTCACATTCAAAATGCACTAAAACTACCAAAACACTTCATTCATGCCTCAAGTCCAATTTTTTCTTCATTTCTTGGATGCATTACTTGCTGCATTAGTGTAAAATTTGTGTAAAGTGTAGCAAATTGCTGTCTTATTCCATTTTGTATCATGTTATTGTTTTAAACAGTTTTATAAAAAGTATCTAAACGTGCAAATTGGCCTGCAGGTACATAGAGTTGTGTTGGTGTTTGTGTTGGAGTGAGAAAAGAATTCATAAAATGTATGAATTTTGTGCCAACGCAACGATAAAGAATCCACAGTTTAGCGCACATAGACTGATGTTGTGCTCACTGTGTGAAGAGTTTTGATGTATTGAGAAATGTGTCCTAGCTATTGCAACAACAACAAAAAAAAATTACTGTACTGTAAATAATTGTACATTTAATACATTTACAGATTATAAATATTTATAGAATTCAACATGAAACAATTGGCATAACACTTAAAGAAAGGACTTGGGTTATATTTTCTATATTGGTGTTTGCATGTGATTACCTGCGTGTGAGTAGGTGGTATATTCCTCCTGCCGTAGATACCCAGCAGAGCATCCCGCGTAAGTGAGATGTTGAACTTGACATACTCGGGGTGGTGAACCATAATGTGAAACCTCCAGAAGAGACCAGGAGGAATTGCTTGGACCAGCTGTGTCCCGACGGCCACCTCTCCCCTCTCTATCACCCTGCCTCGCTGAATCACCTCTTTATCTGTCAAGCCAAACGGAAAAATGAAACTCACATACGTCCAATTTCCATGATTTATCCAGAGACAAAAAAGTTGAAAAAAAATGATTGGACCAAGTGTTTGCCATGTGGATCTGCAACATAAGCTTTAAAGCATTAGTTGATGTCGTTGATGTCAAAACTGTATGACTTTCTTTCTTCCATGGAACACAAAAGGAGACATTTTCAATTATATTCCGGCCGCTCTTTTTAATGCAAAATTACAATGATTGTGAACTGGAGCTTTCAGGCTTCAAAAAGGACACAAAGGCACCATAAAAGTCTATATGGCTCATGCACAATAGCCTCAGTCTCATATTCCATATGATAGCTTTGTGTAAGAAATAGAGTGAAATATTGTGCAGATTTTATGGTGCTTTTTGTAATTTTAAAGCTTGACAGGCCCAGTCCTCGTTCACTTTCAGTATGTGAAAAAGAGTGGTCAGGATATTCTTCGTACATTTACAGAAAGTCAAACGGGTTTGGAAGAACAGGAAGCAGAATAAATAATGGCAAATTTTTATTTAACTATTTATTTCAAGTAAAAAAAAAAGATTTCTTCTTAAATCAAGTAGACACCAAAAGCATACACTTAATTTAAGCTTTAGGATGGTAGTTGTTTAAGATTGAAAATGATGCAACAGAGCTCAGGTTCTCTGATGGACGGTCACATAAAGGCTGTAGTTGTGAAAAGAATTTTTAAAAATGTGGGGGGAAAAAAGATGCCTGAGGGCTTTTAAATGAATCCTGCCTCTGATGCTATCAACACAGACGCCTCCACATCTAAACGTCAAAAAGAATGATGTATTTTTCAGAGGTTTAGTTGATGTGAATCAAAAGTGATCATCTGCAGGACTCTTTGAAAAGCTCTGCTGTGTAGAGTCAAATTCAGGTGACGGCAAAGATGAAACAGCACCTGCCGTATCGAGACAGAGCTTTGGTAGCGGGCCCGAAACCCTTATGGACTCTCAGATGCAAGGTTATTTACATTACCTTTGATAGAACAAGCACACCTGTGCATTAATACGTTCATGCACACAAGCAGTGGGGTAGTGCAGCCTAGTGGTCAAAGATCTGGGCTAGACAACCAAAGAAATTGTAGGTTTGAACCTTACAAGGAATCACTGTGCCCTTGAGCAAGACACTTAACACCTGAGGTAGGTTGCTCCAGGGTGAACATCCTTGCATCATAACATGAAGACAGGTGGAAGTTGCTGAAACAATATGGCTAAAGGGTCCTTATCACAAAACTTGTATTCTCTCTCAAATATTGTACCAGATTGGCCATCACAAGAATAAATTACATTATAGAAAAAATAGTTATTTTAGATTGTAATAATATTTGACAATATTAATGTTTTCACCATATTTGTGAACAAATAAGTGCAGTCTTGGTGAGCATAGACTTCTTACAAAATGATTAGGTTACACATTAGTTTAAGGTGTCATTGTTACAGTGTAATTATATATTTTAGTGCTGATTAATATTAATTAACATCTTACTATAGGGTTAGGCTAGGATTTGGGTTTGGGTCAGGGTTAGTTGCATGCAGTTATGCATACTGTTACTGTTATTACTATGGTAAATACATGTAACATATTTAACAATAACACTGTAAAATAAAGTGTTACCAACTTTTATTATTATTATTATTATTATTATTATTAATTATATACAAAAATATCTTACCAACCCAAACGTTTGAATGGTAGTGTACATATGTATTTAACCACTTTAGGACATTTGATAGTAATTATCTGTTATTATCTTAAACTCCTGTAATATTTATATTTCAGTATATGAATGATGTACATCTTGGAGTTATAATGTAAGCAAAGGCACATTTCCCATTTACCCTACCACTGGATCAGGTTGTGTAGATAAATATTCTATTCTATTTAATTCTATGAACATGGCAAAACAAACTCTAATAAACAAGGACATTTTCTTTCATTTGTACTTTATCAAACTCTACAGCCTTACACAGATAGAAACACCTCATGCTTTAAAAAAAAATGACCTCATAATCTTAGGGGTTATCTGAAAGAAAATAATTTACTGTTGTTTACTGACATGAATTAAATGGCAAATAAACTCTGAATGAATACACACACACACACGCACACACACCACACACCCTCTCTTAGCTTTAGCTGTAGGCAAAGACTTGACATTTAGACCATTTGTGAAATGAAATAATATAATTAATATCAGAATATTGATAATCACAATGTAAAGAAATGATATGTTAGATGACGTAAGTAGCACGCACACACATACCTGGCTGTGTGGTGTTGAGTCCTGGCAGGTGGACAGGAGTGAAGGTGAAATCGGCTCCCGGCAGAGGCTGATCATCTTTACTCATACCGTTCTCATAGAGCTCTCCTTCCACTCGCTTCAGATGCCACGGCAACCCCAGCAAATGAACGACTGCAGATAGATAGAATGAAAGTTACAACAATAGAATGATAGTCAAGTCAAGGCACCTTTATTTATATAGCTCATTATACAATACAGATGGTTTTAAAGCATCTTTCCAGTGATAAACAGGAAAATAGTGATTCAAAGATGTATAGATAGATGTATAGATAGATGTATAGATAGATAGATTGATAGATGTATAGATGTATATGTATAGATAGATAGATAGATAGATAGATAGATAGATAGATAGATAGATAGATAGATAGATAGATAGATAGATAGATAGATAGATAGATAGATAGATAGATAGATAGATAGATAGATAGATAGATAGATAGATAGATAGATAGATAGATAGATAGATAGATAGATAGATAGATAGATAGATAGATATTAAAATGTTTGCATGGATTTTATTGAAAAGAGCTAAGGCTCATGTAACCAGACATTTTAGGATGTGTGAATATGCTTTTAAGTTTTTCTTGCCTCATGTGTTTACATTATCTTAACAAGCAAAGCAATTCAACATTACATTAAATAAAATATTTGGGCAACAGATTATCACAAACGTTCTATGTTTATTGAACACAATATACAGTCATTGACTGAAAATATTTGTGTTCGGTGTAAGCGTTGAAACCGCTGAGGTAACATCGTAGTAGTTTTGTGCGTGTGTGAACGTATAACACAAAGTACCTCACGTGGGAAACACTTAAAGGGATAGTTCACCCAAAAATTAAAATTCTTTCATCATTAACTCAAGCTAACCCTCAAACATAACCCTCAAGTTGTTCCAAACCTGTATGAGTTTCTTTGTTCTGCTGAACACAAAAGAAGATATTTAGAAGAATATTTGTAACAAAGCAGATAGAGCAACCACTGACTACCATAGTATTTTTTCCCTACTATGGTAATCATTGGTTGCTCTATCTGCTTGGTTACTTGAGGGTGAGTTAATGATGGCAATTTTCATTTTTGGGTGAACTATCCCTTTGCGTGTAACTAACGTAAATCAAGAAAGCTGAGTTGGCGAAATAACACATTAGCGGACCAGAGGGAATAAGAAAAATTCTAGCACAAAATAAATTCAAGCACTTTTAAGGACCTGTATCTATGCATGTATATTTTCAAAAACTTTCCAGGGCCTTGAAATCATTTCTTTCAGATTCACAAATTTTCAAGGATTTCAAGGACCCGTGGGAACCCTGTAGATAGATAGATAGATTAGATAGATACAGCAGACAGACATACAGACAGATCACAAGGTGACATTGTCTAGAATAATTTATTCAGATTTTGTATAAAAATGATGAAAGAAACTGCATGTCAATTGTCCACCGATAATGAGATTAGAATATCGTATTAAACCGTTCTTCAATATATTAGTGTAACATCCAATATCGTCTCCAGCTATGTTTTGTTGTATATCTGAACAAGTGTGTGCGCACACATACATTTAAGGTCTTCTCTTATCCCATCATCTCTTGAATGTGTGAGGAAGGCTGCAGAGGATTCTGGGAATGGAATATAAATCGCTCAGGTGGCATTTTATGATCTCCCAGCAGTGAAAGGCCTTTGGCGCATGGTAATGACCTCATCCTAATTACAGCCAATAAAAAGGACAAACTCTCATTCTGCTCACCTCAGGGCCCCCGATACCAGCTATCTCATCATGCAGTTTCCCTCTCTCTCTTTCCCCTGTGCGTGTGTGTGGGATTTCAGTCGATCAGGGAAATGAGGTGAGAAGATATACTGACGACGAGTTCTGGAACGGCGAGTGAAAATCAGGTTATTCTCCTAGCTAGTTTCTCCCTCTCATTCCCTCCCGTTCCTCAGGCGCATAGGAGTCGCGTGTGGGTTTGCGCGCGTGTGCGCACGTTGGGCTCTGCCGTGAGGAGGCGTCTTTACGAGCCATAAAGAGGGATTGGTGTCTCAGCAGGGAGCTGGATCTACATGATCCTCTCCTTTATCTCCCCCTATTCGCCCTCATCTCTCTCTCTCTCTCTCTCCCTAGCACACACACAAAGTAGCTGCCATTGGCTAAATGACAGATCACCGCAAGCACTGCGGATCAGCTTTAACACAGAAACGAACAGGGTCCAGAGTTCAGTTCAAGAATGGACAGTAAAAATACAAAGATACTTTTCTATTGTCCCACTCACACTTGAAATAAACATGTTTTTGGTGATCGGATAGCACTTGATCAGACTGTGATTGATACCACTTTTAGAGGTGGTCATGACATAACTAAACTAATACAGATTTGTTGCACAACAAATAATCATTATCTGTCACTTTTATATACATTTTCTGTCTAGTGTTTCCCATCCATTGACATTGTTATCATAACTTCTCTGGTTTGCTCTTTTAGTCTTACCAAGCGCTGTTGCAACTTTTTATTTTTATTCTAAGACAACAGATATTGCACTCACCCAATTTAATAAACAATATTCCATGAATTACTTTTCTGAAGAATCAACTGTTTCTCTTCCCAAATCCATATTCATATCCCTCTCCTGGTTGCAGGGACAATTAAAAATTTTTTTTTATATTTTAATCGTGATCGTCTGGGTAATGGACAAGGGTAAAACAATAAAACATGGTCAAATGTTTCCAATATAGTTTAAAAAATAAAAGATAAAACGCATCATACAAATTGATTTACCCAATTCATTAAGTTTATATATCCATTCAATGTGGTGGAAATTACACAAAATACAAACAAACGAAAAAACATTCACTGTTTAGATCATATTTTTCAATCTGCAATAATATTTCTATGAATAGAAAGAAGTGATCTTCCTAAAATTACGTCAAAAAAAAAAAAAAGTGTCCAAAGTTAGAGAAACCGAAAAGTTCAGTGTCATAAAAATTGACACTTTTTTACCCAATTCATTAGCGTTTACTACTCTGTTCTCAAAAAATTATGCACAGAGCTTCAGACAGGACAACAGAAAGAAGGTGGGCGAGATTGACATAAGAGAAATTGATAGATGGGCAGATCGATGACATCACAAAGCTTTCTATAGGTGTGTGCGCATAAGCGAGAGCTGTCCTGTGTGCATGTGTGTGTACGAGATCACAAAGCACTTTAAAGGTGCACGTCTGGAAGGTCTCATAAATTCCACAGAGGCCACATTTCTCTCCCCTGCCGGACTCAGAGCCTTGAACAGCAAACATCGATCCCTTAAAACCTCTAACCTCTCCGCTAGTTCTCTCTTTACAACCGCTAATGAAGAGAAAAATCTCTCTCTCTCCCCTTCTTTCTCTCTGCCATTTTTCTCTCTGACCCTTCTCCCCCACTTTTCCACTGTCTCTCTTTCGACAAGATGGACTACAGGAAAGGATTCAGTACTCCTGAAAGGGAGTGAGAAATAGAAAGCGAGGAGGACACCATTCATCAAGGCTTTTGTTAAATCAACAGATTTTAACATGATTTGTAGAGCGCCGGATAGAGCTGGAAACATACAACATTGACTATGGGATATGTTGCATACGTGTGCAAATGCACATGAAAAGAGAGATAAAGAGAGAGACAAAGAGAAACATTTCACAGGAGAGGACTGAGAGCTGTTCACTAGACAAAAGTCCCACATACATCAAAGCTGGCTTTAACCTTGATGTTGAATAGCAGACTACCCTAAGACTGAGAAATGGTTAAGCTGAGTTTAATGTCACACCACAGTTTGTTAATATCTTCGGCTAGGAAGCTGGGCTAAAAGGAATGGATTCGTTTATTGTGTGTCCTGGCTATCGGTCAATGAGAACAATGAGCTTTTGTGGGCTGGGCATTGTGGCTGCGAGTCAATGTTGAAAAAGGCACAAGCTCTGCATCCGGGCAAAAACCCGATCCCCCTTAGGACATCTAGAGAGAATGGTCTGGAAGATATTGAATTAAAGGATGTAACGGACAGGAGGCGGACGTTTTCACATCCAGCTGCTGTTCTGAGATGATGGAAATGTTGTTTAGATGAGGAATGCTGTAGACGGTGGCGGTTTAGGTGAAATTAATAGAGCAGTTATGAGGATGGGCGGACAGCTTCTGAGGGAGGGTCTTACAGCCAATGACAGGAGAGGAGTTTGTGTGAATTGATCGTCATTTGTGGAGATTACGTAAAAATGCTTTGCATGAATGTCCGGCGGGGTCATGTTTCTAGAGGACGCCACCGTCGCCTGACCTTGCCACTTTGCCAAACTGAGATAACTCCATGACTTTAAAGTGAAGACAGAAGACAAATGTTTTAAGGAGAGATTAGGCCTTTCTCTTCAAGAGGAGAAGATAAACCCTCCCTTTTACTGAGGAGAAAACAAAGACACCTCTTCCTTATAGAAAAAAAACCCCTTCCTATCTTAAAGTACTGAGATAATTGGCAGCATAAATCTGTCATTTCTTCATGTTTATGGAAAATTTGTATGGAGGTGACTGAATGCAAAAAACAAAACAAAAAAACAACTCACTGGAAATGCTGTCAATCAAATGTTTCGCTGTTGTCAGACAATCAGATTTTAGCCCTCTTTATTGTCCTATGTAACTAATCAATGACACATATAAATGTAAAAAATAAATACATAAAATAGAATGTTAATTTGTATATAAAATAACACTTTTTTTAAATTAATAACATTTTTTCAAGGAAATGTCTTAATGAACTAACAGTATCATGTTGGCATGACTGCTACCTGACATCATTGTAACAATTACAATTGATCAATTTTAAGAGTCAAGAGCAAATGTATCCCTTTCTTGATGTGGTTTAAAATTATTCAATATTAATTGTTTTTAACAAGTAATATGTCTGGAGAGCAAAGTACTTGTGATCTTAAGCTATTAAAAAACATCACATGAAGACTTACAAGACGAAAGCACTCATTCAATATCTTAAAAAGCCACAGACAGATCTCAACACTTAAATCACCAAGAGGAACTGAAACTCAAATACGGAAATCACAAAACAACAAGTTACCAAACATGATCCAAACACAATCAATAACAACAATGTAAATAAAACTAGTAAACAAATGCAATTATATTAATTATGCATGCCCCAGTGCATGCTGGGAAGAGGGCAAATGGGCAAACCACAAAACCCTTTTCCCGTGTAAACCCATTCTAGGATTTCAGTTTTAGGAGGGGCTGAGCCCCCTACCTGATAATGAGCTGATCTGGCTCAGAAGAAAGCATCTGTTTTAAGTGTGAGATGTCATGAGCTTGAACCTTTTTCGTCTGACATCTTTAAAAAACATCTGTACATACATCTGTGAGTCAATTTATGTACAATATATAAGTAACTGAGGTGCATCTTATTTTGTGGTTTCACTGTAGCGGAGAGCATTTGGATAGAGAAATTATGAAAGTCTGATTATGATGTGAGGCTCAATATATCCCTATGACACTAAGGATAGAAAGAATAATACTGCAACTGTACATTTCAAATACAACTTGTGCTTTTCTTAACGCACCCTGGTAAGGGGATGATTCTGACAACTAATGCTCGTTAACCAGTCATTAACCGTTAACCGACAAGATTATGGTAAATTCGAATGAAATAAAATTCGAATGGATGTAGTGTCTGTGACCTATTAAAAATGCCAACACATTTTTCCAAGGGTTTAGTTTTTACATGCGCAAATAGCAGCATAAACAACAGAACATTCACAGAGGATTCACACATCGTCACATCAACCACCAGCAGTGCTTCTGCGAACTGAGAAAAAGTCTGTTCTGTTCATTATCAAAATCCAATACAGTCAACTAAACATTTGAAAAGTTAAATTGAATCAATTTAATTGAGACTGCTCAATTGAAACAGTCACCGTCCACACTACACAACCGAGGACGCAAGTCACATGATCATTCATGCACACTGGGTATACACGTACAAGTGTAAACAGTTTCTGACTGTTCTAATAATAGCCTGCCTCTTGCGCTTTTAGGCAGATGCAGCATTATTAAATGCAGAGTTTAACTGCACAATGGCCGCTAAAAAGAACAGCAAAAGCCAGAAAAGCTTGCAGTTACGTCTCCATGTTACATAGTCGTCGAAGCTGGTCTGTTATTGACGTCTTCTAGTAGCGTAATGGTCATATGATAGGGGCTTGACAAATCAGGGAAGGATACGCAATGATCCAGAAGCCCCAATCATGGAGCGAATGTGGGCAGCCACGCCTTTGTTTTCAAAAGTCTCCGTTTTGGTCCATCTACACTGAAATGCATCCCCGGGATTTTCAAACTAACGCCCGTTTCACACACACTCCATCTGCAGTGCGTATGCGGTGCGTGTTGCGGTGCGTATGCGGTGCAGGAGCAGCACGCACTGTTGTGCTTTCATATACAGGGGATAAAGCAAAAAAAAATCCTGTGCCTGAACTTTTTTTTTCTGTGGGGTTGGGGGCTGGGTGAGTGAAAAAATATGTTATTTGGCAAACAAAAGAAAAAAAACAACAGTATAATAATATATCTGCCAGGGGCGGAGCCAGACATTTTAAAGATTCGGGGCTTAGCCCAAATCTAGTTTCTTCAATGACATTTTAATTTGGCTTTATCAACTTTACTGACTTTAAGGAACATTGTTGTACTAGACTGGAGTAAAGTTCATAGTGATCATGATCAGTTTTTCCCACGGGATTTTGTAAAGCTATGTAGGGTGGACATCTGTCCCTCTACGGGGGAAGCCCGTTGTGTGTTGGAGAGCGGCAAAAAATGTTGATGACAAACAAACAAAAATATCTCAGGAAATTGGATCAAAACAGGGCAAATACATTAAAGAGAATTAGCAAATATGACTAAAATGCCCAGGTGGAAACTGTCAAAACGGCAATCAAGAAACTAATTGACTTAACCCTCAGAAAAACATCATTTTCAATGTCAACAGTAAGAATAAGCCAATTTATGTGCAAAAAGTAAAAATATAAGAAATCGGAAAAAACAATGTAATTCGCAGGCATTTCACACCAGGGCCATAGCCACGAGGCCCCTTCATTTACATGTCCGGCCCCCCAGATTACGGATTGCTTAAAATAAAATAATGGATTGAGCGCACAACGGCACAAACAGAGGTGTGAGCTTGTCAAGCACACATCCCTTTTTCACAGACATCGCTGGAAGTTTGAAGTTCAGTCGGATATTTTAAACATTAATTGCTTTGATGGTGCCTGGGGAAGCCGTTTAACCCTTCACAGAGGAGCAGCGGACATGCACGGAAGCATATTAAATTATTATTATAATTAGGCTACTTTTATTACTACAATTACATACTACAATTCATAAGCCCCACAATATTTCACAGCGCATCAACGCAACCGACATCCTGCTACTCTGAGTCTGCTAGTCATTTCAAAAACAACTTGTTTAACACGAAATACTTCTCGATTCACGAAAATAGTTTTTTCCCCCCACAATAAGCCACTAGTGAAATATTAAAAAATAAATGTTATTAATCTCTCATCATCTCTAATAGAATATGCGCCCGTAATGCAGCGTCAGATAAACAGTTTTTTACTTTCACTTTAATTGACTGGCGTTTGAGGCCTTCACCGGCATAACTCTTGCGCTAAGTTTGCACATTGCGATATGATATCCACTGGCCTGCCCTCATGGTTTAAGATGCAAACATTTTCAATATTGACGTGGCATCTTTCTTTATGGTCATGCAAAATGATGGACAGACAATGATTCACATTTCGAGCGCATCATTTCCCGTGATAACACAATTAATTAGGGTAAATTATTATAGCGGGCCCCTATTTTTTAGATGGGACCCTTCAAAAATAAAATTATGGCTAAGCCACTGTTTCACACACGTTAATTCACACACCACTGCCAAAATGCGCCATGCATTGATCAGTCAAAACTGAATAATCTTTGATTCAAACCTCTTTCAGCAGCTGTGGGGTATGAGTACAGCGCAGTCTATGGTTTAAAACTTGCAGATGTTCTGGTCAGTGTGCACACAATGATGGACAGGAGTCACTTATTTGTCATTCAATTAAAGCCATTCAACTGTGCTCTCAGAGTTGGTTATGTTTATAAAGAGGTGTAATCCACGCTGGATTACTCTCACACTCTTTACTCTAATACAGATACAACTTCTTTATGCAGATAAAACTGTATATTTATGCCACTTTAGCATTGCGATCACTTGAATATACAGCTACAAGATATCGCGCTAAAAACCCTTCAGTCATGAATGAGCGCGGCTGCCTGTTGAGTGATGTGTCATTCATGAACGATTTGTTCATTTTGAACGAATCCTTAATATGACTCGGGAACGACGAGTCGTCTCAGAGAGCGATTCGTTCATTTTGTATTGACCCGCGCATGCGCATTGCGCAACATCTCAGGCTACTACAGAAATCAGAATTATTAGTTCATTTCTCGAGTTGTTCGTTCATCAAGTCCCAGCCCCATATTAGGGCACGGATATGCAGTCTGTACCGGCGAAAACAGATTTGATCAGTTCATCTCGAGTCAGTCTTTGGGTCCTAGTCTCGTTCTTTTGTCACGTGACATGACAGCCTTGCATGCAGAAATTAGTTAATAATTCACATATAATTTTTTTTTGATGCGATGCGTTTCTGGCCTCAAATTGTACCTTTTTTTATTTCTTACACTTTATATATTTGTGAATATCTGTCATGATGGTTATTTTCTATAACAGAATTATATTATTAAAGAGTTGGTTAATGCTTTAAACTTTATCTGTATGATGGGGAAATCACTTTGATAAAGCAAAGATTGAGACTTGTTTACAGTGGGTTCTAATCTTCAGTAAATAGCAAAGCCATATCATCATTATATATATATATATATATATATATATATATATATATATATATATATATATATATATATATATATAATTTAAATAATAATTAAAAAAACACCACAGGGGCACAAGAAACATTTAACAATAAAAATAGACTGACAGGAACAATATGTCACTTTGTTATTTTTCAGATGTTTGTTGCAGATATCTTTTGATAATTGTATGAGAATTCCTAAACAAAAAATAATATACAGTCAATAATACGACTGTAATGTTGTATATGTTGCGAGACACTGAAACCGGGAAGCGGTCACGTGACAAAAGAACGAGACTAGGACCCAAAGACTGACTCGAGAGATGAACGGATCATTTTTGTTTCTGCATTCAGCCTATGGGGACTTGAAGGAACAACTCAAAGACTCGAAATGAACTGATCAAATCTGTTTCCGGTGACTGGGACTTGTGACTGGGACTTGATGAACGAATGACTTAAACCCGAGACTCGAAATGAACTGTTCAAATCTGTTTCCGGGGACTGGGACTTGATGAACGAATGACTCAAACCCGAGACTCGAAATGAACGGTTCAAATCTGTTTCCGGTGACTGTGACTTGTGACTGGGACTTGATGAACGAACGACTCAAACCCGAGACTCGAAATGAACTGATCAAATCTGTTTCCGGACGCATGTGTATTACACGGCTGTCACGGCCAGATCAGAGCATCAGACATGACGGAACTAACGGCTCGAACCTGAAGACAGACACGAGAGAGTAAACGATTTGAAAAAAAAAAAAAAAAAGAAGAACGATTTGGATCGGGAGGTGAGGTGAACTAACAGACTGCATACATAGACTGAATCAAGCTAAGCAATTAATTAATAATTTATTTCTCAAAGTTTGGCCATGGCTGCATTAGCTTATAGTTCATTTTTTTATTCCAAAAGTAGGCTACTAAATGTGCTGAAAAATGAAAAATGTAATATTTTAATTAGATTCTGCTGAAATTAACGAAATGAACGAAATGACTTGAAAAAAGATTCGTTCATTTTGCTGAACGAGATTCAAAGATCAGAGTCCGTAAAATGATCCGAACTTCCCATCACTACTGTTGATCGCTGATTGGCTGGAAGTGTGTGCTCATCGGCGACGTCAAAACCAATGCCAGATGACTCTGCATGTTACTCTCAAACCATTGGTAGGCGAACTCATGAACTCGAACGTGATATCAACACAGTTTTTTATTTATAGAATTTTTCTCCGCAGCCAAACGCTGCACGCCGGAAATCCGGCACGGTGCTGGAATACTTTAAGCCCTGCATATATGCTGCGTTTGCAGCGCAACTGATCCGCGGTTGTATACCACAAACACAGCATTTATTATTTTCTTTTTTTCAAATCCAAAAGTTGTTACTGAACATGGCTTGTCAGAATAGCAATTCTCTTTGTTTACACTTTCATAGATTCCATGTTTTAATGTAGTACATTTAAACAACCTTTTATTCAATTCATTACTTTATATTTATATAGCCTAGTACTTTAGATTTAGCTAAACATAAACATTTAAACATACACTGTAAAAAAAAATCCTCGTAAAAAAACAGAAATATTCCGGCAGCTGGGGCACCAGAAAAAAACAGTTTTTCATGTTTTTCATGTAATTTTACACCAAACATGTAAATTTGCAGTCTATTTCAGTAATTTAAATTTTTTGACCATATATCAAAAGTACGTGAAAAATCTGTAAAATAAAACTGTAAAATATCGTAAAATTACAGTTTTTTTTACAGTGTAGGTTATAGCCAATAAACATTTTAAATTAGAAACTTACAATAGGCTATACAAAAACAGCTGACACTCGTCTTTTCTTTAGTTTTTAAACCTTTTTAAAGGCAGGTCATAAAGACCTTTGTTTTTCCACCTCCAAGAACGTACGAGTGCTATCCATTATTTCACATTTTTTACCTAAATGCCAGGTAAGGTGTCGTTTCCTTGCTTTACCCGAGAAAAAAAAGCCATGTGTTGACTTTGAAACCTAACCCTAACCCTAACTTTAGATTATATGCATCTGTGGTAAAATTACTAAATTTTCACGTCAGTAGCTACATGTTTATTTTTATGCGAACAATGTGCTGTCCCTTTAATTCAGCGGTACAGCACAGCTAAAAATAGACTCGTACAGAAACGATTGCCGCACTGCTGCAGGCGCACCGCACATGGAACGGATTGACGGGCCGCATCCGCGTTTTTAAAACGAAAACGCACAAGTGTAAACGTAGCCTTAGAATCAACAGGAAAACAAGGTTTGCCACAAAGAACAGATCTTGACAGACACCACAGACAATTCTATTATACAAAATGGACAAAAGAGAGCAAATCTTCTTCATATATATTTACAGAACTGTATACGCTTAATGAGTGCTGTTTGTACATACAAAGTATACAAACTTACGGTATACATGAATGCATGGGTAAAAGTTCAACATTACCCAATAATGTTTGGTCTTTATGTCGTCAGCACAATTTCTAGGCTAATCTGGAATTGGTTTGTAATTTATGCATAGGAAAACCCTTAAAGACACTGTTCCAGTGGTGACCTTTAAACTAAGAGGTTAAAACACACACACTTAAAACATTAACCAATCAAAATGATGGATAGGAAAGGCACCAATTTGCAAATCTCTAATTCTTCAAGTGATTCAAATCTACGTTCTTGTAAAGGTGCTCTCTCAAGACTCTGAAGCACTTAGGAGAGTAATAAGAAATTCGGGGACCACCAGCACCACCATCAACTGTTGATAATACAGTAAGAGACTCTACATGTTAACGATAGTGTTTATAATGTTTGTAAACATTTCGCTTGATTTAGCCTACCAGTATTTTACACAATTTCTGAATTGAATAACAAAATATGACTTGTATGCGATTTATCAGTTTTTTCTCTTAAAAAAATTCACGATGTCGGCATATTTTTCACCATGCAGAAAACGTCTTAAAATAACTTGAAAAATGACTTAAATTGCTGTACTTTTTAAACCGTTTAACTGATAGTATTAATCAGTCAAAATTAGGAATGGGCAATAAAACGATAACGATATGTATCGCGATAGACACGTAATCGATATCAATAAAAAATGCGTTCGATAAAACGTTCGATAATATTTTTTTCTTTGTCGGAAGAAACCAGAGGTTGTGAAGCAAGTTTGGTTGCATGAACAAAGGCACTCACTCTGTGGTAACCAAGCAACGTAGGGAGTGACAGGCTAACAGACAATCAGGTAACTGTATCCAATTTGGTTGCGCCATATCGTTGTTTCGTGTTGGATTCATTCTTCAGTAAACAGAACTGGCGTGGAGTGATAGGTGGAAAATGAGTGCCACAGCGAGCGAGGAAATTGTTGATAATACAGGAAAACAAGTCAGCTCGCAAGTATGGCAGTTTTTTGGATTTTATAAGTCTGACCGTCGTCGCCACCAAGACTGGTCAGCACGAGCCTCCGCTGACACGACATGGAGAGGTAATGGTACTCTGCATCAGTACCTTATGACAAAGCATCTAAACGGTAACCGTTACAAAGAAATAACAGAGGCACTGTGCCTTAATGTTAAGAGATAATTAAGTGTTCATTGTGATTTTAGACTTGTGTTTATATTTTAATTATTTGAGTGTTTTCCATGGTTGTGTTGACATTTCTGCCTTTATAACTGAGGGGATTGTAATCAGAGGAAGGTTAAGTTTAAAATAAAAATGTTTAAATGTTAAATATTTTTCTCCTGGTCCTTATTTTAAATGGGTCATAAAACATATCAATAATTATCGATATCGAGCGATATGAAACACTTATATCGTGATACAGTTTTCAGCCATATCGCCGAGCCCTAGTCAAAATTCTTACCGTCAGTTAAGAGTTAACCAGTTAATTATGAGCATCCCTAGTATCAGGACTGGTAAAAGCTTTTTGTTTTTTTTATCTTAGCTGGAAACACAAACATCTAAACCCAGGGTGGCTAAACCAAAGCACAGGCGAGATCCTAAACTGTGGGATTCTTCAGCAGGACTGTTTGTGCACCCAGAGAACTGTACATCACCCTGATTCAAAGGAGCCTGCTAAATGACAAGTGACTGCTGCTGATAAAAGCTGACTGCGAACTGACGAATGCAAATGAAGTGGAATTAATCTGCGAACGCAGAGACACATTTATTTCTACACACAACGTGCAGAAACTGGCAGATAAAAGGAGAAAAATATGGTGATGAGATTCTTGTCAAAAGGTGCATGAAATATGCTAAAACACGTTCTATCTCAGCTTTATGTACAGAATCAATAAATTAGTTTGACTTTTTTGCATTTTCGTTCAGTTATGCAGAATTTACATATTTCGCCCTTAAGTAAAACTCCCCTTAAAAAAGAAAAATTACAAATAAAATTAGACTCTTCCTATTCAAGCATGCAGCACTACTCCTTGCCAAAGCTCACTCGTCTGGACTACTGTAATGCGCTTTTCAGCCACAATCAAACCTCTACAAATGATACAGAATGCGGCATTGGTTTTTAACGAACCCAAGAGAGCACGTTAGGTCTCTCTCTCTTTGTCTCACTCCACTAGCTGTCAGTTGCTTCCCCCATCAAGTTCAAGGCACTGATGCTTGCGTACAGAACACGCGGGAGGATCTGCACCCTCTTACCTCTACTCACTACTGTAAATCAATGTTCCCTCCAGAAATCTGCAGTCGATGAGTGAGAGTCATGGTACTAGCACAACAAGGTGCAAAATAACTTTCTCAATCCTTCACATTCATTGTACCTCGATGGTGGAATGATCTTCTCCGTCTGACTGTATCAGAAAAGATGAATCACTCTCTACCTTCAAAAACAAGTAAAGACAACTCACAACTGTTAAAGGGAAAAAAAAACATCTCTCCATTCTCTATCCTCTCACCTATATATCTGTAATAGCTCAGAATCAGAATCAGAAAGAGCTTTATTGCCAAGTGTGCTTGCACACACAAGGAATTTTTTTTGGTGCTGAAGCTTCCAGTGCACATATACAATACAAACACAACAAGAACATAGTAATACAAATTCTAAGAATAAAAATATGAAAAATAGTATAAAAAATACAAGGTCACAGTTACGTTTAGTCAGAATAAACATTTACAGATTATGAACAAATTTACAGTATTTGAGTAGTATGAATATATAAACATAAATAATCTCCTGAGTTTAAAAGATTGCACTAAACAGTCAGAGTATTGCACTTTGGGGGGGTATTTAACTGTTCAAGAGGGAAATGGCCTGTGGGAAGAAACTGTTCCTGTGCCTAGATGTTCTAGTGGCCAGTGGTCGGAGTCGCCGTCCTGATGGTAACAGTTCAAACAGGTGGTGTCCAGGGTGAGCGGAGTCTGTGATGATTTATGATGTAATAGCTTGTACTTTGCACTTTTTTCCAAGCAATTTTGAAACTTTTTATTGTGGCACTTTTCAATTACTGTACCGCTAGGATGAATGGCTTTTGTTTAAATATTCCTCATTTGCAAATCGCTTTGGATAAAAGCGTCTGCTAAATGGATATATGCAAATCTCAATAGTTTCTAGACAGCAATTAGATTAAATGGAAAGCAAAATGAGAGAGAAATCTTCTGAGAGAAAGTAAAAAGTACCCCAGTAATCTCAAACATGTCTCCTCTAGAAATCTCAACAACATCTCGCTTGGGCTTCAGATTTTCCAAGATATCAAAGTCTGCAATAAAAATAATTTCTACCAAATGTTCTGAGCTATGCAATTCAATCATTTTATTATTTTATTGTAACTGTTTACTCCTAAAGTATGTCAACAATCATCTCATTTGTGTCTATTTTTAGTTGGAAGCATCGACAAGACAAAGTTGATTGATTGAGTTATTTGAGTCTCTTTGGCACTGATAAGAAAAAAAGCGAGTTGATCGCATCTGCGCGACGAGGGTGTTAAATAAAAGTGAGCAGCCTGTATCAATAAAATGATTCTTGGTCAAATTCCTTTCAAAATTCAGAGAGAAATTTGCATTGTTTTACATAATAATCTGAAAAGCATAAAAAAGGCAAAGAAAAAAGAAAGGAAGCCGATAATTATTTTCATGTTACGTCTGATAACTTAATATGAAATGCTGAGCGTAAAATTCTACAGTCATTTAATTTAACAAAAAAAAAAGAAAAGAAAAAAAACAAGACCGACCAACCACAACATTCTGCTTGTACGTCAAATGATGAAAACAAGCAGCATGATAACGGAACAAATTTTTTTTAAAACAAGAGCCAGAGCAAATACTTTACATTGTATCAGCATATTTATATAGTAACACTTCCACGGATATTCCATATCATAAGCAAAGAGTCAACTGGAAGAAAAAAAACGCTGCGCTGCCAAAACGCTCTCAAGAGCCCACAGCGAGAAGTTTTCAGCCGGCTAAAAGCGCTTTGGTGGACACGCGGCCTTAAGATGCAGAAACATTCCAAAGCAGAGAAAAACACTGGATGTGAAGCTGGGATAAAGCTTTATTTGCTGAAAGCCCTCTCATGGGGCAGACTAACATACTAACTAAATAAAGTCATTCTACCTCTAAATGAGCTGTAACCCAAAGACCTTAAAACAGGTTCACCTCTTAGCTGGTTTAATTGTCTTAAGTATACAAGCTTTAAACTGCTTTTTATTTGAATAGATCTCTGTGACCACTGGCATTTCACTCACAAAGACAACCAAATATACAAATGTAAGGGTATAGGTGTTCTCTGAACAACATGCCTTCCTATCCATCAGCCGAAACCCCCTATTGCTTAGCCTTAGGGTGTGTCTTTATCCTTTTGGAAGCAAACATGCAAACACACACAGGTACACAAAAATGCAACTGTTTGATATTGAAGGGAAATGAAAAGCCACTCTGCTGAGTGGGGTCTTCTGGGTTCTAGCAGGGTTTCTTCATTGATCTACTGTTTTGATCATAAAAAAACACATTATGATCCATAAACAGGCATGCATTTCCAACTGCTTTTGAAGCTATGAAGTCCTTTTCACAACTTCAAATGAGCAAAATTGCAAATATCATTAGTGAGTGTATGCTTGTATAAAAACTACGGCTGTCACTTAATCTAATTATTCGCATACATCTATATTTGCTGTGAAAATCCTCCAAAGGAAGATGATTAAAAGACATTACATTATTGTGAAATATGAAAGCAATGAATCATTCAATCGAGACTGTAACCCCATGTAAAACTTTGTATGTGCATAGAGATCTCATATATGGCTGTTGTATTATGCATGTGTTCGGTAGAAGAAAACATCACAAACAGCATGTGTGATGTATAAAGTGAAAATGAATAATACAGCAGCGGATGCCAGATTCACCGGAGAGAAAACTACACCCACGCTCAAACCCATATGTCTACAGCTTCCTGCTCCATGGCCTTCAGCTTTTAGTGTTGAATGGGTCCCCGCCTTCTCCACCCTGTCTCAGCTTACCACGCCCTCACAATGATGCCTCACCTATTTCTGTACTGCCGTGTCCTACACCTCCATTCCTGCAACACTCCATCATTTACCAGATTCACATTCAATAAAAATAATTTCTGGAATAAATAAGGTTGTCCAGTTCATCTCTAAAGCCAGTCGTTTAGTCACATGCACCAGGCGGTTTTGAAAGTTTTTTTCTCAGAGCCATTTACTAGAATCAGGGAGAGAGCTTGCTTTATTTTCTCCATTGTTTATTTGGTGAAGTTAAAGGAATCATATCTCGAGAGATCTAATTTTCCTTGAACTTTTGAAATAAAAGTTCAATGTACTATGAAAAAATTACTTTCAGAACACAAAAATCTTTCGAACCAGTCCAAAAATATAATATATTGCAATTCAGTTCATCCTCATAAAAACATGTCATCCTGAAATGCTTGAATGTGATGGAAGAAACTCATTAACGTATAAATGGCCACTGTTAGTGTTTCAACCCATGCTTGGGTCAAATATGGAAAAACCCAACCATTGGCTGTTGGGTTTGTCCATATTTGACCCAAACATGGATTGAAACAACCCAGCATTTTTTAGAGTGTATATTAGGCCAGAAAAACATTACAATAACAAGATCTGATCATTTCAGTCTGTCCTTTCACAGTATAATGTAGGCTTTGTTAAATGAAAAACTTGACAAACATTGTAAGTGTTACTACATATATAATGAAGTAAAATTATATTTTAAAAAGTATAATAGGTCATTTAGTTTTCTTTAATATCATCTGTGATTCCTGATATCTTCTGAAATTTTGAAGCAATTGTAGCACCATAAATCAAGATAATTAAAACCTGGACATTTTAGCTTTTGTACTGACATTTTTAGTTTGGCTAGATGGAGGTTCATCTCACTGAAACCATCTTACTTAGTCCCTTGGACACTATCAGCTATCTGGGTCATTGCACTCATACAAAAACACCTCCCATTTATCCTTCCAAAGCAAGCAACACAAACCCACAGCAATCCGCCTTTGACACACCCAAAGAACTCATGTACGTAATAAAGCGTTTGCCGCTCTGCACTGTTATTATGGGGCAGCAGCGTATCATATATACACACACACACAAAAGAATAATGTCTAAAAGTGTAAAACCTTCTCTCTCTCTCTCTTTCTCTCTCTCTCTCTCTCTCTCTCTCTCTCTCTCTCTCTCTCTCTCTCTCTCTCTCTCTCTCTCTCTCTCTAACACACACACAGATTCACTCAGTGCCTTTGATACATTTTCATCAACAATTATTGATTGCCTCTCTCTCTGTCCCTGCAGGGTCCTTGACTCAATTAGGACATAACAAAAACACACACACACACACATTCACACCCCACTTAATGTCTTCATAGTGTGTGCAAATCTGGTACCTAACGTATGCTTGTTAAAGTAAAAATTGTGGTGAGACCAGACGATACAGCCTCATTAAATTCATTCAATTAAACAAACACACAGACAAATTAAAACCCTTCTCTTAGGATAAACACTCTATTAAAACATCTGACCTTAATCTAAACTGTGAACTCAATACTGCCCCTTATTCTTTCCCTAGTGATAATTATATACTCATACCCGAACAGAACTCAACAAAAAGCTCTTATGATTTAACTCCATTCAATTTCCTTTAAAGTCCATCATCCATAAAATCTCACCCTGTGAGTGTTTTTTATATATATATTTTGGTTAATTTGATACTGCTTTCAGTTACCAGCACATTAGTCTTGGCTCCAATTAACAATTTGTAAAATTTTTAAAGTTATATTCCAGATTAAATACAAGCACTACCACAGAAAATTGATTTTAAAAATGTATTTTTTTTTAAATAAATAATTATAATAGATAAATTATTGTGATTTACTTTTTAACAAAATCTGAAGAATGAGCCAAAACTATAACAAACTTTTTTTTCATTCTTTCCCCCTAGGGCAGCACAATTAATCGAAATCGAACCGCAATCGCGATTTGGCTTATGTGCGATTATGAAAGAGCAAAGGCTTCGATTTTAATTAAATAAATAAATGCCCAATAAGTGTGTGTGAAGAGCGGCTCTGTGATCAGTAAACGCTGCTTCGTCTGAAAGCACTACGAGTTTGAGCAACATGTGTCAAACATCTTCACAAACTAATGTGACGCGTTCATAAACCTGTTGTCCAACCAAATACAACGTTTAATAACATGTTTTAACTCACTTCATATAGTCAGTCGAGCTGATGTGGCTTCTTATCACAGAATGTCAATCAGCACTGCATACTTTTATTATTATGAAAATACCCGAGAAGGCTTGAAGAACTCAATACACCATATGACAGAAGTATTACTTTCATGTTTAATCAGTCAAAGCGTTTCTATCTTCGTTTTATTCAGCTTACAGCACGAGCTTCACATTAGGGATTTCCATAGACAGTAAAAGAAATGGACACAGCGACCCCATAGGCTTCGACGGGGAAAATTGAAATCATGTAGAAGCACTCTCTTCCTGATGGCTGAGCGTACTGCGCAGCCTCAGACTGAGCTTGATGACGTAGATGTGACGTGAGCAACCTGTCTGACAGTGGCAAGTCTTCTAGTAGTTGTGCAATGTAAAATCTGAATCACCGAATCTTGTAGAGACAGAGAGAGTGAGCAGGAGCAACTTTTGATGAATGAAGCAGGATTTGCGACATCTTTATCGGCCTCATAGACAGTAAATGATTGCCTACGAGCTTCTCCTCGGGTCTATAACGTACAGCGCGACGAAGTCACGTGGTTATGACACAATCGTTAGCCTACTTTTTACAAAAACGGCTTCTACGGGGCGATAGTGTAAGATACAAGGTGATGGAGCATTTTATACATTGTCGTGTTTGTTTAGAAATAAACAATGGACAAATTGAGTCTTTAAACGCCTCAGATGTAAAGATATTCGCTGTCAAAGCGAGGCCAAAATGAATGGGAGTCAATGGGATGCTAAGCAGGTGATGGCTTGGTTAGCAATGGCTGCCCCTATGGAAGGTACGCTTTCCGGGGGCTGGATTACCCACTTGGGGATTTCCCATTGGAATTTCCTGAAAACAAATTATTACTTCTCTGGCGCAAATGTGCTGTTTCTGCTCGAGGGTGCCCTCTGGCCTCCAGTATGAATGAAACTTTTGGATAGAAAATAAGAAAAATAAAACTTCTCTCTAAATAAATTTATATGACAATCCATATGTTTTTCTTCAATGTACAATAGTCCCCACAGTGGATGCATAAGAGGCTCATATTTCATATTAAAGACATAGACTTTAAGAAATTGATATCACAGATAAAAAGCACAGATTTGTATAATAATAATTGTTTTTGTTTTTTTTACAATAAATCCTTTAACCTTTCTAATGATTTTTAGTCATAGGCTGTCTGCATACTAACAGGTAACCCATAATTTTTAGTTCCCTTTCGTTCAGTCACTACGACGTAACGTTAGTGTGGGGTAACAAATGGGGGTTTCGCTTAGAAGCCAATTACCTTCAAGGAATCTAACAGCGCCCAATGGCAGTGCCATTGCATGCGTAGAATGGCAGTGCCAGAATTTGCATGCGTAACTCCGCCCCACATCGTGGGAAGTACGCTGGCAACATCGCATTATGTTTCTGCTTTGGAGTCAAGAGCATCTCTTCACTCCTACAAGCCTGAATTCTGAAGTCTTCTCTTCAGTCTTTGAGACGAGCGGTTCTCCAGGCTGTTGGTGTGACGGCGCGTTCCAGTGATCTCACATTGCCTGCCTGCTGATCTGTGCAATGATCTGCAACAGCTGTGTGTGTTTTCCCTGGGCGCTTCGGCACTCTGCAGAGCTTTCCTCTCACAAAAAGAGCTTGCACGTGGCACGTCTTTTTCAAGACGGTTCGCCCGTGCACTTCCGGGTGCGATCAATCTCCATTGCTGTCTATGGGCACATTCACTGCTCGACGTGTTTGGGATTCAGCACCTTCGGGCAGTGTTTGTGGATGTGTCATGTTCCCACTGAGGGAACGTGACCATCGCGATGTCGCGGTCGAGACTCAGTGATCTCCGTGTGAAGAGAGATTCCCCTCTGCCACACCCCAATCTACCGTCTCCGAGAGAGGTGGTACTTTGGCTGGTGGTCAGGGTGACCTAAGGGCGGTGCCGTGGTATTAAGAACCCAGACGATCATTCCTTGGGTCACGCCCCCCTCTCGCACATCGCTTCCCGTGAGTGCTGGACTGAAGGGGCGGGACCGTCTCTGACGCCCCGTTCGTTTCGTTCACACTCCAGATAACAGCGAGATGTCGATCGCCGCATCTCAAGGTGAGTCCTTTGGGGATGACGATTAGGCTGTGCTCCGCCTTCGGGTGTGCCAGCGCTGCCGGATCCGACCTAGAGTTGACAGCCATGTTATCTCAGGCAGCCGCGAGCCTCGGGCTGGTGTGGAACTCCACCCTGTCACGAGCACTCGTGGTTGCGCGATTTGTTTTTGGGGGCGGCACCTGACAGCTGTTGGGCCCCGCCCCCAATGCCCTTTGCACCCGAGGTGCATGAGGAGATCACGTGGTCCTGGAAGTCCCCGTGCTTCCCATGACTGTTCGGTGGCCTTCTCCACCTTCTCTGCCCTTGATGGGGCCGCGGCCAAGGGTACACTGGGGTCCCCCCACTGTTGAACACTCTGTTGTGCACTACGGTGTCCACGGAGGGCTTCGACGTGGCGTGGCTATCCTAAGTGCCCTCCCAAAGCCTGTGGGCTCATCTACTTCGATGGCGTGGTCGTACAGAGCTACGGGGCAGGCCACCGCCCCTTTGCATATGCACGAGGGTGGAGCCGACCCAGGGCTCTTCAATGAGCTGCGTGCCGCCAATGATCCTGCCCTCCGGGCGGTGAAGGTGGCCACACGCTCCCTGGGTCGGGCGATGAACACCTGGCCTTTCCTGGTGATGTGGGGGAGGTTGAGCAAGCCCGCCCTCTTCGGCGGCGCGGCTGAGAACTGCGCACAACGGTTCTCGGCCACCCGAAAGCAGACTGAGCCTGTAACATGTACTGCCCCAGCGGCCAGCTGCTGCACCTAGCCGCCGACTCAGTGGCCTCAGTCCGCTTGCAGCCGAGGGCGACCTCTCCCCTATCGCCCGGCCCCAGCAGCAGCCTTCACCTGGGCCGCGCCGTGGAGGTGGTTGCAGGATGACGCCCAGTCCACTCCACAGCCTGACTAAACGCCAGGCTGAAGGTGGACAACTCAGAGATGGGTTCCAGTACTTTCCAGGGGATGGTAGCAGGGCCTCTCCTTCCCCCGGTGGAGGGCCGGGGGAGAATCCTTCTGCTGCTGGTCCCCGGGCTAGCGGCACTTGGAAATAACTTGTGTCCCCATCTCTGAGGACCCAGAGACTGATGATGAGCTATGCCTCCCACGTCTGGGCCAGTCACGCTGCCCCACCCGGGGTATGTCTGTGGTTCGAGTGACCCCGCTGGTCAGTTCCTGGGTGCCTGGCTACAGCTTCTGGGACTGTCCGCTGGGTCGCAAAGACCATCAGGCTCGGCTACGCAATTCTGTTCGCGCAGGCTCCTCCCCGCTTCCGGGGAGTCAACTCTCCATGGTGGGGCCCAATACCCCAGTCATGCGTTCGGAGTTTGCCACCCTACTGGCGAAGGGTGCGATCGAGCCTGTCCCTCCAGCCGAAATGAAGTCCGGCCTCCTCAGCCCTTACTTCATTGTACCCTAGAAAACCGGTGGGTTACGGCCCATCCTGGATCTGCCGTCCTGAGCCGATCCCTTCACAGGCTTCCGTTCGGGATGTTGGCAGCGAACGCCTTCTCGAATGTGTTCGTCCAGTAGATTGGTTTGCAGCGATTGACCTGAAGGGAGCCTACTTCCATGTCTCCTACCTCGACTCAGACTGTTCCTACGGTTTGCTTCGAGGGGCAGACTTTTCAGTACGCAGTCCTCCCATTCGGGCTAGCTCTGTCCCTTTGCGTTTTCACGAAGATTGTCGAGGCAGCCCTTGCGCCACTCAGGCAGCACGGGGTTCGCATCCTGAACTACCTCGACGACTGGCTCATAATGAGTCACTCTCGAGCACAGGGTTGCGAACACAGAGACCTAGTGCTCCAGCACTTAGCCCGTCTGGGCCTTCGGGTCAACTGGGAGAAGAGCAAACTTTGCCCCGTGCAGAGGATCTCTTTTTTTTCTCGGTATGGATATCGACTCGGTCGCCTTGTGCGCGCAGCTTACGAGCGAGCGAGCGCAGTCTCTGCTGACTTGCCTCCGTCAAATCGAGAGCAAGAGTGCGGTTCCACTGAACTGTTTCAGAGGCTCCTGGGGCATATGGCATCTGCAGCCGCGGTGATGCCGCTCGGATTGCTTCATATGAGGCCGCTTCAGCATTGGCTTCGCGATCGAGTCCCGAGATAGGCATGGCGGTCTGGCACGCTCCGGGTCCTAGTAACTCGGGCCTGCCTTCAGACGCTCACCCCGTGGTCGAACCTCAGTTTTCTACGGGCTGGTGTGCCCTTAGAACAAGTTTCCAGGCATGTTGTTGTATCAAAAGATGCCTCTGCCACAGGCTGGGGTGCCATGTGCAATGGACATGTTGCTGCAGGCTCCTGGACAGGACCCCAGCACCGCCTGCATGCCAATTGCCTCGAGTTGCTGGCAGTACGGTTCGCCCTGCACCGCTTCCGAGCGTTGCTGAAGGGTCAACACGTCCGGTCAGACAACACGGCCACAGTAGCATACATCAACCCCCAGGGCAGTCTACGCTCCCGCCGTATGTCTCAACTCGCCCGCCATCTCGTTCTATGGAGTCAGAAGCACATGCGGTCCCTTCGTGCTGTCCATATCCCGGGAGAACTGAACCGTGCAGCTGACGAGCTCTCACGGTCTCAGCCACTTCCTGGAGAATGGAGACTCCATCCCCAGATGGTCCAGCTGATATGGGAACAGTTTGGCGATGCACAGATAGATCTGTTTTCCTCCCACGACTCTTCCCATTACAGCCTGTTCTATTCCCTGACCAAGGGCATGCTCGGCACGGATGCACTGGCGCACAGCTGGCCGCGGGGCCTACGCAAATATGTGTTCCCTCCAGTGAGCCTTCTCGCACGAGTCCTGTGCAAGATCAGGGAGGACAAGGAGCAGGTCATGTTGGTCGCCCCGTATTGGCACGGCCAGACCTGGTTCTCAGAACTGCTACTCCCTACTCCTCCCTGGCCTATCCCTCTGAGGAAGGACCTCCTCACTCACCCTCTGGCACCCGCCTCCGGTGGTGGCTAGCATCACTTCCGCTAAGGCAGAGTCCACTCGACATGCCTATGCGTTGAAGTGGAACCTCTTCGTCACCAGGTGTTCTTCACGCCAAGAAGACCCCTGGAAATGCCCGATCGGGTCCGTGCTCTCGTTTCTCCAAGAGGGGTTGGAGCGAAGGCTGTCTCCCTCCACCCTTAAAGTTTATGTGGCCGCAATATCTGCCCACCACGTTCTCTTGGGGGACAAAAATGTAAGTCAGCACAACCTGAGGGGAGCCAGGAGATTACATCCTCCTCGCTCTCCCCTCGTACCCTCTTGGGACCTCTCAGTAGTCTTAGATGCTCTGCAGAGGTCCCCCTTTGAGCCTTTGCGGTCAGTTGATCTTAAGTTCTTGTCTATGAAGACAGCTCTACTGACAGCATTGGCCTCCATCAAGAGGGTAGGGGACCTGCAGGCATTTTCGGTTGACCAAGCGTGCCTGGAGTTCCGGCTGGCTAACTCTCACATGATCCTGAGACCCCAGCCTGGATATGTGCCCAAGGTTTCCACCACTCCGTTCAGAGACCAGGTGGTGAACCTGCAAGCGCTGCCCGTGGAGGGGGCAGACCTAGCCTTGGCATTGCTCTGTCCAGTACGCTCTCTCCGCGCTTACGTAGACGGGACGCAGTGTTTCAGGCCCTCAGACCAGCTCTTTGTCTGTTATGGTGGAGAGCTGAAGGGAAGAGCTCTCTCAAAGCAGAGGTTGTCTCACTGGATAGTGGACACTATTGTTTTGGCTTACCAGCAGCAAGGTTGACCATGTCCCCTTGGGGTCAGGGCCCACTCCACTCGGAGTGTGGCCTCCTCTTGGGCTTTAGTGCATGGCGCCTCGCTAATAGACATCTGCAGAGCTGCAGGCTGGGTGACACCTAACACGTTTGCCAGATTCTCCGAGTGGAGCCAGTGTCCGACTATGTACTCGCCTCTACTAGTGGCCGGTAATGGACCAGGCTCAGGTGTCTTCGCTTGCTCGCTATTCCACTCCACGGATTGGATACGTGCTATATTCTCCTCAGGTGAGCTTTCCGAAAGCCCTGAGTTCCTCCAGCACTGTCGACGCCGACATCAGTAAGTCTGCCCATTCGAGCCCAGACTCTCATGTCCGGCCAGGTGCCCTGTGTACATGGTTCCCCTCCGCTACCCCCACACGTGTATTTCCACCGTAAGCCTCCTCAGTGAGCAGGTGCAGAGTTCTCCATATGCAGCCCGTAGTGGGTCGTATGTGTACTCTCTAAGTCCTTCCTACAGGTAGGCATTTTGACATATCTCCACTGGAATATGCTTCCCAGTGTACCTTGGTATTCCTGTGTTAAGTGGGAGTCCTTCGTCTGTACTAGTCTTACGACAGGGTACTCACACTTACGCAGGGCACTGGAAGACAGCCGAGTGGCGTCACTGTATTGGGACCCCCATTCGTTAGTCACTAACGTTACGTCGTAGTGACTGAACGAAAGGGAACGTCTCGGTTACGTATGTAACCCTCGTTCCCTGAGGAGGGAACGGAAATGTAACGTCCTTTGCCACATCCGCTGTGCTGCTGGAACGGCCGGAGTTCAGTCTTGGCTCCGCAGCAGAAAACATAATGCGATGTTGCCAGCATACTTCCTTATATACCCACGATGTGGGGCGGAGTTACGCATGCAAATTCCGCATGCCCATGGCATTGGCACTGCCATTGGGCGCTGTTAGATTCCTCGAAGGTTTCTAAGCGAAACCCCCATTCGTTAGTCACTAACGTTACGTCTCCGTTCCCTCCTCAGGGATCGAGGGTTACATACGTAACCGAGACGTTTTCTGTCAAATATAAATATTATTATTATTATTATTATTATTATTATTATTATTATTATTATTATTATACTGTTATATTTATTCTTAAATGCTCTATTTTATTTTTTTTAAATGAATGTTATTGGAATAGTATTATTTCTTATTTTTATTTAGCAATAATAATAATAATCATAATTATTATTATTAATCACATTAATATATAAACACAAAATGTTATATACACACTTTTCATTTGTAAAAATAAAACAATAATAATGATCACATTTTAAATCGCAATCGCAATTTTAACCAGAATAATCGCAATTAGATATTTTTCCCAAATCGTGCAGCCCTATTTCCCCCCCCCGTTTCCATTCCACAGATTTTTACCAAACAATCAGTGAAGAAAATTATATGTCTGCCAACTGATAACCCCTAGTTTTCCTGAAGAATTACATTGGCGTGACGCTAACCTTAACCCAACCCTAACATTACCCTAAAAGACAATGGGATGTTTCAAATAGAATATTTATGATATGCCTATCGGCCAATTAAATTACACTTCAGCATCGGCACACAACACAGTCACCTTTCTAGTTACCATGTTTTATGGGTCCTTTTCTTCTCATCTGTGATGCTTTTACTTGACAGGACAAAAGTTTTTGTTCAGCATGTGAAGATAATGCAGATTTATTCATTCTTTATGTTCCTCTTTATCTTTATTCCTTTATCCCTTTGCTTCCCTTCATTTGCCCAGAAAATGAACTGAGAACACATTTAGATTGCTGGATAAGAATGAAAGCCAAGAGACAAAGCAGGCGGATTGCATCTGTTTAGACAGGGTGCCACTAACGATGGGGTGAAAGACGACCATACGATCATTAACAGCACATCTCCAGAGCATGCACACACACACACACACACACACACACACACACACACACACACACACACACACACACACACACACACACACACACACACACACACACACACACACACACACACCACACACCTAGCAAAGCATTTCTCTGTCATAATTTAAGAGGCTACATTTGTAACAAGGAAAAAAAATCTGTGAACAAAATTGCTATTATTCACAAAAAACTTTTTTTTAACAGAATGTACGCAATCCCATTTTCTTTTAAAAGAAATGCTGTGTACATTTTCTATGAATCATGACAGGAGTAACTGTTTAAATGATGAGTGTTATAATTGGGGACAAGCAATATAGTTGAGCAGTTTATTTAAGGAGCCAATTCAGGTCTCAGTAGATCACAGTAATGAAGCAATGACGTAGTTCCAATATACTATACTATACTATACTATACTATACTATACTATACTATACTATACTATACTATACTATACTATACTATACTATACTATAGATCGCAGTATTCTGCTGCATCCAGGGGCGTAAATTTTATCTACAAGTTGGGGGGGACAATAAACATGAAATTTCTCAAGAGCAATTGTTGAAGGGGACACAAATAATACAGCCATAATCGTACTTGTAAGGATATGTGTACCACAAAAAAAAAAAAAAAAACATTTCGTACTTATTTGGCGTTTTGGTGTACTGAAAAATTATCTAATGTCCGTTTTTCTTTTCTCTCATTTTATCTGACTAACAACACAAAGTGATAGTAGTTTAAATACGATTAAGGTTCACCACGCAGTCATATTATAATTATTAAATTATCTTGCGTCCTCCACATAGTATTTTATACTATGATATTCAGATATTTAGATATTCAACTGCAGCAAGCCCTCTGATCTGCCACTTATCATATTGAGCAAAACCCTACACAGATCTGACTGAACTTTCGGTTTAGAATTAGCCAATTTTTAGAATTTGGGGGCGGGTTGCTTGAATTTTGGGTTCATTAGCCTATTATTCGTAATGAAAAACACAACAACAAAACAGTACAATGACACACTCCCTTAAATAGGCGCTTTTACGCTTTGAAACGATAATCTTGTCTTTCAGCTGTTTGCTCGTTCGGCTCGTGCTGTATTGAGCAGACACGTTCAGTTTTTAATTGTTTTGTCAGTTCTCTAACTGAACTAAATGATTTTATTACTATACAGCGGGGCGGTGCGGTGGTGGGCAAGGGATGTTAACAGTGTTTTGCCTAATCTGTATTAAAGAGAAAATAATCACTTCATCTGACGTTTAAAGTGAATAGAATAGCCTTGACAGCTACTTACTGGTGTTTCACAACTGCTGTCTGAAGAGCCTTATTCTCTCCCCAAACTTGTGTGGTAGTTTTTCTACAGTCTATGGGTAACGTTAGTTGATATGCACGGTGGATCAAACCACTGTGAGGCAAGGGGAGAGGGGGGACTCAAAATGTTTCTAAACTTAAAACGCATTTTTTTGTCCCGTTTGCGTTTGTATTGTTTTACTACTTACACATTTATTTTAAGTATATATTGTTATATTATTTATAATACTCAGCATGGTTTTTAGGGGGGGACAGCCCTCAGATTGGGGGGGTCCCGTCCCCCCCGCGATTTACGCCCCTGGCTGCATCTGTTGACCTGCAGTGCAAATTGTGTTTAGCACTCTTTAAAAATAAATAAATAAAATAATAAATACACATTACCATTGATGAGTATGCTTTTTTTGGTTTTGAAACAAATTAATACTTTTTCCCAGAAAGGACACATTAAATTGAACAAAAGTGACAGTAAATGGCTGTAATAGCTACTGAAAACTCAGCTTTGCCATGAAAGGAATAAATTCCATTTTGAAATATTTGATTATTGTTTTTTTTTACCAAACAAATGTAGCCTTGGTGAGCATATATATATATATATATATATATATATATATATATATATATATATATATATATATATATATATATATATATATATATATATATATATATATATATATATATATATATATTTTTTTTTTTATATTTATTCTTATTATTCAATTAACATCTACTTTATGAATGAATTTAGGAAATTCTATTTGCTCCTGTAAAAGTCTGTTCACTATAAAGATAACTATATTAGCATCCACATATCGTTCTGTTTATTCTAAGAATGTTGCTTTAAATGCTTGAGCTCATTACAGCAGGATGGATTCTGATTGGCTATCAATGTTTTTGTCATTCATCGGCTGGATAAAATCGTTCTGAAAGTGATTCCAACGATATTGTTTCTCTGTGCCGTTATCGTTACAGCTGTGGTGTGAACTCTGCTATTCTTTAATATTGAGAACGATTTTTATAACCATATATTTATTGTTATCTTTATAGTTATTGTCCTTTGTGTGAACAGCCTTAAGTTCTCTGTTCTTGCATAAAGAAATGAGTTCTGTGGAAAGCCATAATTCCAAACGGAATGCGCTCAGAACAGACATACACATTGTAGAACAGAAATGAACATCACGAATGTCGGATTCTCAAGAAATCATTTTAACGGGTTTGGGAATTGCACAGGTCCTCATTTCATTAGAGAGAAACACACTCCCAGACACATGATTAGTGTTTAAGAGGCTGCCGTGTGAACTTCTGACCAGAAACTTTATTAACTGCAGCCTTTCAAGCGTTAATGGATGAAACCTTTTACCCTAATGTTTTTCTCTAAAACACACATAATTTTTTAGTGAGATTTTCCAGAGAAATGCCTGTGAGAGGGTGAAAGCAGAGAAAATTAAGTCAGTACACTGAGGCGCATAAGCACATCTCTCTCTTTCTCTCTCACACACACACACAGTGACTTGGCTAAACAAAACTTTAACACCATTAACCTCTGAACGGCCTTGTGGGATATTTACTCTTTCATCTCTCGTTCTCCCTCATCCCTCGTTCATAAATATTCATCTCTCTAATAGAGTTTTTCACAGTGTGAGTTCTGCTAATTCCATATGACCCCAACCAGCATGACAGCAGCCATGGACAGAGAGAGAGAGAGAAAGCGAGAGAGAGACATACAGCAGAGGTGGAGAGATAAGGCACTCACCAATGATGTACGTCAGCAGTAGAGCAAGAGTCAGCGTAATTGCGCTGGCGCTCAAAGCCGTACATTTCCAGTTACAGCAGCGATAGGGTTTACTGAATGAGAAGAGTGGTCTGGAGAGGGTGGTTCTGGGTAGAGGCCTCGGAGGCGGCGAATACACCGTGCTGGATGTCAGAGGGTAATTCTGATTGGCCGCGTTGAAAATGGCAGACGAACCCGAACCGTGCTTGAACAAGAAGTGTCTGTAAAGGAAAGGAATCATCATGTTATGTTCGATTTGACTTAAAAATAGAAACAGAGTCAAAGAGAAACAGAGAGAGCAAGAGAGAGAAGGTGTGAGAAAAAGACTGAGGTGCAATTGGGGTGTGTGATTACTCTCACTTGCTTTGGTTACTGATTGGAGTCATTTGCTCTCACGTGCATTTAATTACAGATATTTAGCACCAGAGATTAATGAGCCATAATTAATAGATAACATCCCTTAGATTAATTATGATATTAATTATACAGAGGAGTCCATTCTTAGAGTAATTAAAAAGTACCTACGTAAAACAATTTACTCAGAGATACAGTGAGGAAAATAAGTATTTGAACACCCTGCTATTTTGCAAGTTCTCCTACTTGGAAATCAAAGAGGGGTCTGAAATTGTCATCGTAGGTGCATGTCCACTGTGAGAGACATAATCTAAAGAAAAAAATCAAGAAATCACAATGTATGATTTTTTAACTATTTATTTGTATGATAAAGCTGCAAATAAGTATTTTAACACCTGTCTATCAGCTAGAATTCTGACCCTCAAAGACCTGTTAGACTGCCTTTAAAATGTCCACTCCATTTATTATCCTAAATTAGATGCACCTGTTTGAGGTCGTTAGCTGCATAAAGACACCTTTCCACCCCATACAATCAGTAAGAATCCATCTACTAACATGGCCAAGACCAAAGAGCTGTCCAAAGACACTAGAGACAAAATTGTACACCTCCACAAGGCTGGAAAGGGCTACAGGGAAATTGCCAAGCAGCTTGGTGAAAAAAGGTCCACGCAAGGCTCCATGCAAGATCTCACCTCGTGGGGTCTCAATGATCCTAAGAAAGGTGAGAAATCAGCCCAGAACTACACGGGAGGAGCTGGTCAATGACCTGAAAAGAGCTGGGACCACCGTTTCCAAGGTTACTGTTGGTAATACACTAAGACGTCATGGTTTAAAATCATGCATGGCACGGAAGGTTCCCCTGCTTAAACCAGCACATGTCAAGGCCCGTCTTAAGTTTGCCAATGACCATTTGGATGATCCAGAGGAGTCATATGAGAAAGTCATGTGGTCAGATGAGACCAAAATAGAACTTTTTGGTCATAATTCCACTAAACGTGTTTGGAGGAAGAAGAATGATGAGTACCATCCCAAGAACACCATCCCTACTGTGAAGCATGGGGGTGGTAGCATCATGCTTTGGGGGTGTTTTTCTGCACATGGGACAGGGCGACTGCACTGTATTAAGGAGAGGATGACCGGGGCCATGTATTGTGAGATTTTGGGGAACAACCTCCTTCCCTCAGTTAGAGCATTGAAGATGGGTCGAGGCTGGGTCTTCCAACATGACAATGACCCAAAGCCCACAGCCAGGATAACCAAGGAGTGGCTCTGTAAGAAGCATATCAAGGTTCTGGCGTGGCCTAGCCAGTCTCCAGACCTAAACCCAATAGAGAATCTTTGGAGGGAGCTCAAACTCCGTGTTTCTTAGCGACAGGCCAGAAACCTGACTGATCTAGAGAAGATCTGTGTGGAGGAGTGGGCCAAAATCCCTCCTGCAGTGTGTGCAAACCTGGTGAAAAACTACAGGAAACATTTGACCTCTGTAATTGCAAACAAAGGCTACTGTACCAAATATTAACATTGATTTTCTCAGGTGTTCAAATACTTATTTGCAGCTGTATCATACAAATAAATAGTTAAAAAATCATACATTGTGATTTCTGGATTTGTTTTTTAGATTATGTCTCTCACAGTGGACATGCACCTACGATGACAATTTCAGACCCCTCCATGATTTCTAAGTGGGTGAACTTGCAAAATAGCAGGTTGTTCAAATACTTATTTTCCTCACTGTACATAGACTAACCTTGCAATAACTAATGTTACAACGGTGGGCAGTTACCAAATAAAAACAATAATAAAAAATTCCTTAACTTATTTTGTATTAAGATTTAAGGTTAAAATGTCTATGAATGTATAAGAGCAATATCTGTATATTATAGGTGTATGCTGTAATTTCTCTCCACCAATTCACTAAAACACCATTTTAAAATTCACACGTTTGGTGTGAAAACTTTTTAGCTTAAAGTAGTTTTAGATGAAGTACATCCTGTCACAATGCAGGACAGTTCTGTCACAGCTTGACATGTCAAGCCAATCCGACTTCTTAAAGCCCTATGTAGTTATTCTTTCATTTTAACATCAAAATGCCCTTTTTATCATGACATGCGGCTATCGGTTGGTATGTGCAAGACACGGACGCAGATACATGGCCATTTAACCGTGTCATCGTGATGACAGACAGATTGACAGATAGCCATGGGGAAATTGGTAACAGCTTTTAGGTTAAAAGCCCAAAGGCAACAGAAGAAAGATCTTCAAATTCCCGAGATACACATGGAATCTCAACGACAATTGATCCCTTTGCAACATCAGCTAGTGATGGAACAGGGTAAACGTGTGCAACTCTCCCAAAGGCACAAAGGGTCAATCAATAAAAAGGACCAAAATCATTGAAAGGTAGATCAGTCTAAACACATTTACAAGTTCATATGCTGATGAGGCAAAAAAGCATGACGACATCAATATGGATTGAAGATGATGGGGAAAAACAACACACACACACACACACACACACACACACACACACACACACACACACACACACACACACACACACACACACACACACACACACACACACACACACACACGTCTCTGTTTATATTATAGTAGGGATTTCCCATCTGTTGTTTAAATTAAGCTAATTACTACACCCCAAACAAAACCCTAACCCCTACACACAGCTTTTGGCAATGTTAGATTTTTATTGAAACACTGTATAGTCCATTTATGATGTTGCTTTCATTGTTGTGACTTCCCAAAGGTCCCCACAAAATAGGTCGTTTCAGGTTTCGCTATATTTCCACGGACATTTGGGCCCAACAAATTTACTGAAGCTGCCCCTGCTTACACAAGGAGACTCACAAAAGCACATACAGTACATTAAAAAAATATAACAATTAATAAAATACATATAAGCAATTTGCATGATATGAAGATTGCATTAATCACAATTAGTTTGATATATTATAATAAAAAATATATTATTGGGCTGACAAGTAAATCACTGAATAGACATTGCAAAAAGTGATATTAGATGTCAGCACGTTATTTTCCCCCCCATATCAATCTATTTTGCAAAATACATTTTGTCAATCTGTCCAATCAGTGTAATATATTTTTAGCACATTTTCTCATATAAGTAATTGTACTAAATTAATACATTTGATTGACAGCCCTAATTAAAATGCTTTCCTACCATAGTGACTTAATGATCAAAGAAGTTAGCTACAGGATGCAATGTCGAAATGTCAAGAAAAACGCAGATACTGTTTCAGGGTCAAATACAAGTCACGTACTAAAGGCGAGTTTAGTCAATAAGCACCCAGCAGATGCGCACAAGCAAGTTTTGGTTATTTGTATACAGTGTCTTACAGGGAGGGCGTACAAAGCCCTGAAAGGAGCGTTTAAATGAGCATGCAATGGTAAAATGAGGCTTGAGACTGAGAGAAAAATTACAGTTTACCTCAGCCATTAAAGAAAGAGAAAGTTAATTTCACACTTAGACACGCAGAACTAATCCTGTCTTTATTTACTGTAGAATAAATAAATAACAATTAACACTTAGGAAAACAAAGAGAAAGATTGAGATGAGGAAAAAAGACGAAAAAGAGCGAAAGAAAAGAGCAGGTGTGAACACAGGAGATCACAGTATTACAAATCAGATTTCTACAGTCTCAAAATAAATATTCTATTCCACTGACTTCCTTTTTTCACTAAAATATCAGAGCCTTGAATTCACAGAGTGGGTATTGTTTTTAAACCAAACACTTTTGAAAAGCTGTGAAATATGGCATGTATACAGAAAACAATCTCAGATTGAAATAAAACTCATTTATTTTTATATAGAACACCTGAGTCACTAGATGGCCAATGCAAGATAAGACATAAAAAAATATTTAAGCCAGCCAGTGATCACCATGCATATCCAACTTGACTGATATTTGAATAAATATTTGAATATATATTTTATATTATATATTAAAATGTTTAATTATTCAACATTTTATTATATATTATATTAAACATATTTAGATATTAAATAATATATAAATAGTCAGAGCATCTCCAAAACTGCAGCTCTTGTGGGGTATTTACGGTCTGCAGTGGTCAGTATCTATCAAAAGTGGTCCAAGGAAGAACAGTGGTGAAACGATAACAGGGTCATGGGTAGCCAAGGCTCATTGATGGACGTGGGGAGAGAAGGCTGGCCCGTGTGGTCTGATCAAACAGACGAGCTACTGCAGCTCAAATAGCTCAAGAAGTTAATGCTGGTTCTGATAGAAAGGTGTCAGGTGCTTTGCATTTTGTTGCATAGCCGCAGATCAGTTAGGGTGCCCATGCTGATCCCTGTCCACCGCAGAAAGCACCAACAGTGGGCACATGAGCATCAGAACTGGACCACGGAGCAATGGAAGAAGGTGGCCTGATCTGATGAATCACGTTTTCTTTTACATCACGCGGATGGCCTGGGGAACACATGGCACCAGCACTATGAGAAGAAGACAAGCAAGTGGAGGCAGTGTGATGCTTTGGGCAATGTTCTGCAGGGAAACCTTGGGTCCTGCCATCCATGTGGATGTTACTTTGACACGTACCACCTACCTAAGCATTGTTGCAGACCATGTACACCCTTTCATGGAAACAGTATTCCCTGGTGGCTGTGGCCTCTTTCAGCAGGATAATGCGCCTTGCCACAAACCAAAAATGGTTCAGGAATGGTTTGAGGAGCACAACAACAAGTTTGAGATGTTGACTTGGCCTCCAAATTCCCCAGATCTCAATCCAATCGAGCATCTGTGGAATGTGCTGAACAAAAAAGTCAGATCCATGGAGGCCCCATCTCACAACTTACAGGATTTAAAGGATCTGCTGCATCTTGGTGCCAGATACCACAGCACACCTTCAGGGGTCTAGTGGAGTCCACCAGCATAAGGGGGATCAACACAATATTAGGAAGGTGGTCATAATATTATGCCTAATCGGTGTGTGTATATATGTATATACATATAATTTTATTATTATTTTCTTTTGTACAATAATTGGGAAACTATTCTTTGGGAAGTTACATTCAAAAATCGACTTGGTAAAAATACGATGGAAGACGTATCATATACTGTATATTATATATACATATACAGTGCATGGTGACTGAATCAGCGAGTGTTCGGAATAATATGCTGATGGGAGAGATTCTCCTGTGCGCATTAATGTTGGTCTATTGATCCAGATTTAATTGAGAAAGTTCATTTGGGAGAGAGCAACATGTCAGCAGGTATAGACATCACCATGACGATGACACGTTCTCGATACAACGCCAATGTCATCGGGTGTTTGGCTTGGACCGCCCAGAATCTCTCAGGCAGTGCTTTAACCCGAGGACTTTCCTGCAACAGTGGGCAAGATTTTTCAAACCACTCTAGAAAATTGGCAAATTTGCTTTTCTTTAAACGCCAAATCTCAAAGAAAACATCTGAATGGATGGCATTCACCCCGTACCCTGTTACAAGCCAAACGTGTCTGGCCATTTCAACTCCTTTAGGTAGCAAGGTTACAATTCTACACTTTTACTGTTGGCTTCTTTCAGACACTTCATTCTCCTTTAAACGGAATAAAGTGATGTTTAAAAAACAGGTCTGAAGCTGCTGGAAAAATATACAGGTCCTTCTCAAAAAATTAGCATATTGTGATAAAGTTCATTATTTTCCATAATGTAATGATAAAAATTAAACTTTCATATATTTTAGATTCATTGCACACCAACTGAAATATTTCAGGTCTTTTATTGTTTTAATACTGATGATTTTCGCATACAGCTCATGAAAACCCAAAATTCCTATCTCAATAAATTAGCATATTTCATCCGACCAATAAAAGAAAAGTGTTTTTAATACAAAAAAGTCAACCTTCAAATAATTATGTTTAGTTATGCACTCAATACTTGGTCGGGAATCCTTTTGCAGAAATGACTGCTTCAATGCGGCGTGGCATGGAGGCAATCAGCCTGTGGCACTGCTGAGGTGTTATGGAGGCCCAGGATGCTTCGATAGCAGCCTTAAGCTCATCCAGAGTGTTGGATCTTGCGTCTCTCAACTTTCTCTTCACAATATCCCACAGATTCTCTATGGGGTTCAGGTCAGGAGAGTTGGAAGGCCAATTGAGCACAGTAATACCATGGTCAGTAAACCATTTACCAGTGGTTTTGGCACTGTGAGCAGGTGCCAGGTCCTGCTGAACAATGAAATCATCTCCATAAAGCTTTTCAGCAGATGGAAGCATGAAGTGCTCCAAAATCTCCTGATAGCTAGCTGCATTGACCCTGCCCTTGATAAAACACAGTGGACCAACACCAGCAGCTGACATGGCACCCCAGACCATCACTGACTGTGGGTACTTGACACTGGACTTTAGGCATTTTGGCATTTCCCTCTCCCCAGTCTTCCTCCAGACTCTGACACCTTGATTTCCGAATGACATGCAAAATTTGCTTTCATCCGAAAAAAGTACTTTGGACCACTGAGCAACAGTCCAGTGCTGCTTCTCTGTAGCCCAGGTCAGGCGCTTCTGCCGCTGTTTCTGGGTCAAAAGTGGCTTGACCTGGGGAATGCGGCACCTGTAGCCCATTTCCTTCACACGCCTGTGTACGGTGGCTCTGGATGTTTCTACTCCAGACTCAGCCCACGGCTTCGCAGGTTCCCCAAGGTCTGGAATCGGTCCTTCTCCACAATCTTCCTCAGGGTCCGGTCACCTCTTCTCGTTTTGCAGCGTTTTTTGCCACACTTTTTCCTTCCCACAGACTTCCCACTGAGGTGCCTTGATACAGCACTCTGGGAACAGCCTATTCGTTCAGAATTTTTTTCTGTGTCTTACCCTCTTGCTTGAGGGTGTCAATGATGGCCTTCTGGACAGCAGTCAGGTCTTACCCATGATTGCGGTTTTGAGTAATGAACCAGGCTGGGAGTTTTTAAAAGCCTCAGGAATCTTTTGCAGGTGTAATTAGTTGATTCAGATTAGGTTAATAGCTCGTTTAGAGAACCTTTTCATGATATGCTAATTTATTGAGATGGGAATTTTGGGTTTTCATGAGCTGTATGCCAAAATCATCAGTATTAAAACAATAAAAGACCTGAAATATTTCAGTTGGTGTGCAATGAATCTAAAATATATGAAAGTTTAATTTTTATCATTACATTATGGAAAATAATGAACTTTATCACAATATGCACATTTTTTGAGAAGGACCTGTATAAGGCTAAATTACCCAGCATTCCTCTAATAATAGCCAGCATAAACATGCCATTGCTGTCTGCTGCTTGTGGTGGGTTTAGAAAAGGTGCTGCAGTGCTTAGCATTGTTCAGAATACTTGAAATCCGTTATTAGGTATTGTTTAGAGACAGCAGGATTTGTATAATGGTGGCTTTATTTAATCACAACATGACAAAGAACCCTACACGCTTAACCAATATGGCAAATATTCATAAAACGATAAACATCTCACCAGGTACATAACAGCTATCAGCATCAGAGTGGATATGTGACTCAGCTTCGGTTGTTTGTTCAACTTCTCAGTCAAAATAAGTTTGATCGCTACCGCTAAAATCACCTTGCTGGAAATCAAGAAAAGCCGACATACATGCACTCATATGTATTCACGCGCACACAGCTTTCATTTTCATCAATATCTTTGGGGTTTGTGTGCGTGTAAGACAATCACCGCAGGAAGACAGCTTCATTTCCTCCCTCAAAGCAGACACGTCTATCCTTCATCATTTATTTACTCTCCCATTTCGCTCTTTCAGAAGAGTAGTCAACCCTCAATCTTCGTCATCATCATCATCATATCCCTCCATCTGTCGTTCACAGACAAACACTCATGCATATATTCTCTTTCGCTTGAAGACCAGAAGATTCAGTCATTTCGATCTCCATTTTACCACCTAGCTTTTACATTAAAAATTTAAGTTTTAACTTGTTTTTTTGTTGTTGTAATTGAACACATATAAAGAGAGTCTGTGTGTGGGCCAAATTTTGGTTACAATGTGGGTGTCAATGAAGAACCAAAGAAGAAGTCTTTATAAAATACAAAAAATGTCTTAATGAAAATGTAAGAATGGCGGAAAGGTGCTGTTTAGGCGTTGGGTTAATGGACAGAAAACATCATTACCTCAGTATAAAACAATAGAATTCAATGGAAAGACCCCAGGCATTATAGAAAAACAAAAGTGTGTGTGTTCATATTTCACCTGGTCTCTAGTGGTATGTTGCTGTTCAGTGCCCAGGTATTGTGCGTCTGCCCGTTGTCATCCTGTCCAGCTTTATTCCCAGATTCCAGCGGTTGGCATCGGGCGGGCAGTGTGCTCCTCTGCACCACCTCTGGAAGGGGAGCCGGTGGTGGACGGGCACAGGTGCACGCGTGTGGCGGCGGAGGAGGAGGGGGTAGGGGTCGAAAGGTGAACTGAGCCACTGGGCTGGAAGGGAGATCTTGAAAGTGAAAGATATGAAATAGAGAGAGAGAGAGAGAGAGAGAGAGAGAGAGAGAGAGAGAGAGAGAGAGAGAGAGAGAGAGAGAGAGAGAGAGAGAGAGAGAGAGAGAGAGAGAGAGAGAGAGAGCAAGAAAAAAAGAAAAAGTAATTATAATATTTAATGATAGTCTTCAAAGTGTCCATTTCCTGAGAGAAATGGATCCTTTTACAAAATCTTTTTCCCCCATTTCTTGTAAAGCCTCTATTTTCTTGTCAAACTCAAAGAACCTTTGGTAACAGTTCACTTGCAGCATGTATATTTAATAAATTAAAAGGCTATTTTGTATGCATTTTAATGTCCTTGTGTGTAATATATAAAAGCATAATGCATTAAAAATACATTATCAGCATCCAATATACGTCATGTGTATTATACTTTTTAATGATGCATAATAGCTAAATTGATGTTCAATTAATTGTTGAATTCATTCCATAACATTGTCACACCCAGGAAGTTACATAAGAATAAGTTACATTCCAAAACATAACAGAAAAACATAAATAATAATTTAATTTAGTCAATTTTCACACAAATATTAGCGCATTGAGCACATTTACTGAGCTCAACCATTAAATCCTATAACTAAATATGATTCAAATTACTCAAGCAAATACTTTTCTTCTATTCATGGGAAATATAAAGCTCATCAATAACTAAACAAAATTTAGTTCCCAGCTAGCATTCAGTATGATTCTCTACTGAATCATAACTTCGTTTTGCCAATTTGTTACTTGAAACCCTACTCCTCATCTTGGACTGTTTTTTTTTTATTTTTTTTTATTACAAACAGATATATGTTTTATTATATTTATTTTGGGTTTATTTCTAGAAAGAAAAAAAAAAAACTAATTCACACAAGCTTTGGAAACAGAACTACAAAAATGTATATTGTAAAACAAACATTTGGCATACAGCATGCTGTGAAGTTTTAGCTCCGGATAATTTGTAGCGACTCGAAAATTTGCTATTGAATTTAATTAAAGGTGTTACTGGTAACTGTAGCAGGAGGTATTTGTCAAAAGTGCCAATACTACATTATACAGGACATATTACAAGAACTACATTATAGCACTATAGATGTGGTTATAAATAAGACATACAAAATATATAATTTATTATATAACTTAAATAGTTATATAATAAAAATATCTTTAGAATGCATTAAACACATAGGCTTCAAGCAAAGTGTTACTAAACCTCTTTTCCACTCAGCTTGTTCAGTGGTCTCTTTATCTTTGCAAAACAACACATTCTACTTTAAGATACTTAAGCTTAAAGCTTCTCCTTGAATTACAGCTAGCTGAATGGTCTGTAAAAGCATCACAATAAGCATCCACAAGTGTCTGCAGCTGTCTTCAGTGAGACAGTGCGAGATCACAGATCTGTGCTCGATCTGATGTTGCAGCACCTGAACCCATGCTGTGTTTTCCCATCATTTTCTCTTTTCGCTCATTTAAAATGAAGCTCAGGGTCTTACACCTACTGCTAAAATCACCCTGCTGGAAAAAAGGATGATACACAAACGCACACACAAAAGCCTGATCCTTTCCATACTAATTCTATTAGACTCTGATCGGGGTTATCTATCTGTTTTAGTGAGCTAGAGATTCTCTTTATTATTTTTGTCCTTCGCTTTCTCTGTCCCATCACTTCATGCCTTTCACCTAATCTCTTCTGAGAGCTAAAATTACTTCCTAATCTGAGAAGAACACTTTCTATTTGGAGATTTGACAAAGACGCACACACAGAAGCACACACATGTGCACACAAAGCTCTAAATTTCAATCTCAATGAATGGACCCAGACACAAAGAGAGCAGACGAACAAATTCAATTAGGAAACCTCACTCTTAAAGCTCTGGGATTGCATTACATAAGAGCTCTTTTACTTTCTCCATCACCTCAGAAACTAGATAAAATCCACTCAAATTAACACTCTTTAAAATCTATTTTGCACTTTTTTTTAATGCAAAGCCACAATGGTAATAAAAGCTGATGTGATGCTAGGCAAAAGCCACAAGAAGCATAGTGGTTGAAATGTCTGGTTTACTATCTTTGTGGGGACTCTCCATAGATGTAATGGTTTCTTATATTGTACAATCTGTATATCCTATTCCCCTACACTAACCCTACCCCAAAACCTAACCGTCACAGAAAACTTTCTGCATTTTTACATTTTAAAAAACTCATTCTTTATGATTTATAAGCTTGATTCCTCATGGGGACCTCAATTTAGGTCCCCATGATGACACGAGTCCCCGTGAGTCAGTGTCGATTCAGGTTGAAGTCCCCACCGGGATAGAAAAACATGAACCCAAACACACACACACACACACACACACACACACACACCAAAAGTGTGCACTGGATTTAGGTTCACCGTGCAAACACCTCTCTCCTTCTGAAATCACTTCTCCATTATCTAATGCACTTAGAAATACATTGTATTTCACTTGGCTGTGAAGTTGAGAGTGAAGAGCATTGATTTAGATTGGATTTACTGATTAAATTAGACTGTCTCTGATCTATGAGAATGTATGATGTTTTAGACAGTGTAAATGCACAATGGTTTGAATGGGAATAGATCTCTGAAAATAATGTAATCAAAGCACCATCTTTCATCGATCCAGCGGCGAATAAAACACAGAGACATTTACCTCTGATACACCAGCATCCATTCATCTATCCTATATGTATATATATATATATATATATATATATATATATATATATATATATATATATATATATATATATATATATATACAGGGAGTGCAGAATTATTAGGCAAGTTGTATTTTTGAGGATTAATTTTACAACATTAATAATTAAACAACAACCATGTTGTCAATGAACACAAAAAAAACTCATTAATATCAAAGCTGAATATTTTTGGAAGTGGTTTTTAGTTTTAGCTATTTTAGGGGGATATCTGTGTGTGCAGGTGACTATTACTGTGCATAATTATTAGGCAACTTAACAAAAAACAAATTTATACCCATTTCAATTATTTATTTTTTACCAGTGAAACCAATATAACATCTCAACATTCACAAATACACATTTCTGACATTCAAAAACCAAACAAAAACAAATCAGTGACCAATATAGCCACCTTTCTTTGCAAGGACACTCAAAAGCCTGCCATCCATGGATTCTGTCAGTGTTTTGATCTGTTCACCATCAACATTGCGTGCAGCAGCAACCACAGCCTCCCAGACACTGTTCAGAGAGGTGTACTGTTTTCCCTCCTTGTAAATCGCACATTTGATGATGGACCACAGGTTCTCAATGGGGTTCAGATCAGGTGAACAAGGAGGCCATATCATTAGATTTTCTTCTTTTATACCCTTTCTTGCCAGCCACGCTGTGGAGTACTTGGACGTGTGTGATGGAGCATTGTCCTGCATGAAAATCATGTTTTTCTTGAAGGATGCAGACTTCTTCCTGTACCACTGCTTGAAGAAGGTGTCTTCCAGAAACTGGCAGTAGGACTGGGAGTTGAGCTTGACTCCATCCTCAACCCAAAAAGGCCCCACAAGCTCATCTTTGATGATACCAGCCCAAACCAGTACTCCACCTCCACCTTGCTGGCGTCTGAGTCGGACTGGAGCTCTCTGCCCTTTACCAATCCAGCCACGGGCCCATCCATCTGGCCCATCAAGACTCACTCTCATTTCATCAGTCCATAAAACCTTAGAAAAATCAGTCTTGAGATATTTCTTGGCCCAGTCTTGACGTTTCAGCTTGTGTGTCTTGTTCAGTGGTGGTCGACTTTCTGCCTTTCTTACCTTGGCCATGTCTCTGAGTATTGCACACCTTGTGCTTTTGGGCACTCCAGTGATGTTGCAGCTCTGAAATATGGCCAAACTGGTGGCAAGTGGCATCTTGGCAGCTGCACGCTTGACTTTTCTCAGTTCACGGGCAGTTATTTTGCACCTTGGTTTTTCCACATGCTTCTTGCGACCCTGTTGACTATTTTGAATGAAACGCTTGATTGTTCGATGATCACGCTTCAGAAGCTTGGCTATTTTAAGACTGCTGCATCCCTCTGCAATATATCTCACTATTTTTGACTTTTCTGAGCCTGTCAAGTCCTTCTTTTGACCCATTTTGCCAAAGGAAAGGAAGTTGCCTAATAATTATGCACACCTGATATAGGGTGTTGATGTCATTAGACCACACCCCTTCTCATTACAGAGATGCACATCACCTAATATGCTTAATTGGTAGTAGGCTTTCCAGCCTATACAGCTTGGAGTAAGACAACATGCATAACGAGGATGATGTGGTCAAAATACTAATTTGCCTAATAATTCTGCACTCCCTGTATATATATATATATATATATATATATATATATATATATATATATATATATATATATATATATATATATATATATATATATATATATATATATATATATATATAAATACAGTGAGGAAAATAAGTATTTGAACACCCTGCTATTTTGCAAGTTCTCCCACTTAGAAATCATGGAGGGGTCTGAATCATCGTAGGTGCATGTCCACTGTGAGAGACATAATCTAAAAGAAAAATCCAGAAATCACAATGTATGATTTTTTAAACTATTTATTTGTATGATACAGCTGCAAATAAGTATTTGAACACCTGAGAAAATCAATGTTAATATTTGGTACAGTAGCCTTTGTTTGCAATTACAGAGGTCAAATGTTTCCTGTAGTTTTTCACCAGGTTTGCACACACTGCAGGAGGGATTTTGGCCCACTCCTCCACACAGATCTTCTCTAGATCAGTCAGGTTTCTGGCCTGTCGCTGAGAAACACGGAGTTTGAGCTCCCTCCAAAGATTCTCTATATTGGGCTTAGGTCTGGAGACTGGCTAGGCCACGCCAGAACCTTGATATTCTTCTTACAGAGCCACTCCTTGGTTATCCTGGCTGTGTGCTTCGGGTCATTGTCATGTTGGAAGACCCAGCCTCGACCCATCTTCAATGCTCTAACTGAGGGAAGGAGGTTGTTCCCCAAAATCTTGCAATACATGGCCCCGGTCATCCTCTCCTTAATACAGTGCAGTCGCCCTGTCCCATGTGCAGAAAAACGTTCTATTTTGGTCTCATCTGACCACATGACTTTCTCCCATGACTCATGACAAGGTCATCCAAATGGTCAATGGCAAACTTAAGACGGGCCTTGACATGTGCTGGTTTAAGCAGGGGAACCTTACGTGCCATGCATGATTTCAAACCATGACGTCTTAGTGTATTACCAACAGTAACCTTGGAAACGGTGGTCCCAGCTTTGTTCAGGTCATTGACCAGCTCCTCCCGTGTAGATCTGGGCTGATTTCTCACCTTTCTTAGGATCATTGAGACCCCACGAGGTGAGATCTTGCATGGAGCCCCAGTCCGAGGGAGATTGACAGTCATGTTTAGCTTCTTCCATTTTCTAATGATTACTCCAACAGTGGACCTTTTTTTACCAAACTGCTTGGCAATTTCCCCGTAGCCCTTTCCAGCCTTGTGGAGGTGTACAATTTTGCCTCTAGTGTCTTTGGACAGCTCTTTGGTCTTGGCCATGTTAGTAGTTGGATTCTTACTGATTGTATGGGGTGGACAGGTGTCTTTATGCAGCTAACAACCTCAAAAAGGTGTATCTAATTTAGGATAATAAATGGAGTGGAGGTGGACATTTTAAAGGCAGACTAACAGGTCTTTGAGGGTCAGAATTCTAGTTGATAGACAGGTGTTCAAATACTTATTTGCAGCTGTATTATACAAATAAATAGTAAGTAAGTAAGTAAGTAAATTTATTTATAAAGCACATTTAAATTCAGCTTACACTGACCAAAGTGCTGTACAACACAATCATAAAATACAATAAAGATAAAATAAAAATAATAATAAAATTAAAAGTCAAAATTAGAATAAGAAAAAACAAGAAAACATTACTAATCCATAATTTAATTTGCAGGAAAGCAGGAAATGCTAAAACGTAGAGATGTGTCTTAAGTCTAGATTTAAAAACAGAAACAGAAGGAGCACTCTTAATGTCGGGTGGCAACTGATTCCACAATCGTGGAGCAGCAACTGCAAAGAGATGTAAGATGGGGCTTGTCCGTTAAGAGCTTTGAAAACAATCAGCAGAATTTTGAATTGAATTCTAAAATAAACGGGAAGCCAGTGAAGAGAAGCTAAGACTGGAGTGATATGATCACGTTTTTTTGTACAAGTTAACAGTCTGGCTGCTGCATTCTGAACCATCTGTAAACGTGCCAACGAAGATTGAGGAAGACCATGGTATAAAGAATTACAATAGTCCAGCCGTGATGTAATAAATGCATGAATAACTTTCTCCAAATCTTGAAAGGAAAGAGTCGATTTAAGTCTGGAAATGATTCTCAATTGATAGTAGCTGTTTTTTACAACTGAGCTAATTTGTTTTTCAAGACAAAGCTCAGAATCAAAAATAACACCTACATTTTTTGCATGTGACTTAACATATGGAGTGAGTTTATCTAAGTGACTAACTATAGAGTTTCTGGTTTTGGAGGGACCAAATATAATCACCTCAGTTTTCTCATTGTTAAGCTGGAGGAAGTTATTTGCCATCCAGCATTTAATATCCTCAAGACAGTCCAAAAGAGGCTGCAGAGAATGTTTAGATTTCAACGGAAGGTACAGCTGGGAATCATCAGCATAGAAATGAAAAGAAATCTTATATTTCCTAATTATATTTCCAAGTGGAAGCATATATAAGTTGAAGAGTAATGGCCCCAGAATGGACCCTTGAGGAACCCCACAAGACAGAGGGACAGATGAAGAGGAAAACTGGCCAATAGCCACAGAGAAAGTCCTGGACCTAAGATACGACTCAAACCACAGTAGTGCTGTATCCTTAACACCTACCCACTGTTCAAGACGTGACAGAAGGATATTGTGATCCACCGTGTCAAAAGCAGCGCTCAGATCCAGTCAAATTAAAACAGCATTTTCACCAGTATCAACTGCAAGTAACAAATCATTCATGACTTTTAACAAAGCTGTTTCAGTGCTGTGATGAGTAGTAAAACCTGATTGAAATGGTTCAAGGACCTGAGTTGAATCCAAAAAAGGTAGTAACTGTGATAGGACAACTTTTTCCAAAATTTTTGAAAGAAATGGCAATTTTGAGATAGGACGATAATTATTAAAACGCCTTACATCATCATTGGGCTTTTTAAGCAACGGCTGGACAACTGCATGCTTTAAAAATGCTGGAACAGTAGCAGAGACTAAGCAAGAATTAATTATCACTTGAATGGTAGGACCAATAGTCTCAAAAGAACCTTTAATGATGTTGGAAGGAACAACATCATGGGGTGATGTTGTAGATTTCATCTGCATCACTAAGTTCCTCAGATCAGAAAGAGACACTGGCTGAAAACTATTGAAAGTAGCTGTGTTAACTGGACTGTCAAGCAGAATAATGGAATGGAAAGGGCTGAGGGCTGATCTAATACTATCAATCTTTTCAGTAAAAAAACTCAAAAATCTCTCACAGATATCAAGAGATGGTTCAACTTCATTAGAGATGCGAGGATTAATAATTTAATTTATAGTGCTGAACAAGATTTTAGGGGTATGAGAATATTTACTAATAATATCAGAGAAGTATTTAGCTCTTGCTTTTTTAGCTGCTTTCTGAAAATTTTCCAAGCAGTTTTTAAAGATTTCAAATGAGACCACAAGATGATCTTTTTTCCATCTCCTCTCTGCTTTCCGACAAATTTGTCTAAGCGAACGAGTGGAGTCATCCAACCATGGTTGTGGTTTAAATTTTGGGCATTTATATTTAAGTGGTGCTATCAAATCCAAAATATCAGAGCATGAAGAATTAAAAAGAGAAATTAAATTTTCTGGACTTGAAGAATGCTCAGCAGCAACTGAAATTGCTGTTGAAACATCATTACTATGATACATGTCAGAAAACTGATAGTTAAAAAATCATACATTGTGATTTCTGGATTTTGTTTTTTTAGATTATGTCTCTCACAGTGGACATGCACCTGATGACAATTTCAGACCCCTCCATGAAGTGGGAGAACTTGCAAAATAGCAGGGTGTTCAAATACTTATTTCCCTCACTATATATATATATATATAAATGGTCAATATTAATTAATCCTATTTTACATAAACTGATTACAAAAAAGTAATCAGTTTATGAAGATTTTTTTATTGTATAGTTTTGATATGTGACAAGTGAATTTAGAAATCGTAATATTATAAAGTATGAGAGTTGAATGGCTATTAATTTAAGGGAAAAAAGTGTGCAGTTTAAATGAGACAAAATAAGTCCTCTTCATAATAGATATGAAATATTCCTCAAAAGAAAGATTTGAGAGGTATAGCCAATGGAATGATAAATTGGTTACCATACAAGACCACATAATACAAGAGAAAACAGAAACAGATTTTGAAAAGGCCTAAAAATATTTTTTGAAAAGGCCTAAAAAATTTTTTTTGATAAGGCCTACAGTATTTTATAAGAATATTAATTTGCATAGTGTGAACATTTGTAGTCCTGAGATTAAAAGGCATTATTTAGGACAAAATTTGAAAATCAACCCCTTTATGGCTAATTATTTATTCATTATGCATTTCGGAGTATCGTTAGAAAAGATTAAGCAAACTTCCTCCGCCCCTCCCTCCCCAATAATTCACTTAAACTGTTCATTTTTATGCATGAATGCATACAGCTGGCTCTGTTATCATTGGATCCAGTTGCCGTATGTTAGTCAATCCGACATGCACTCCTGAATGGAAAGAGATCTTAAAGCATATACAATTTCTTTGGAAAATGGTTTTAAAGGGTTAAATATTTGACTGATACCAATACATAAAAAAAACACAAAAAAAAACAATTATATAAACAATACTTTAACAATATATTATATTATCCCAATTATAATACAAAAATTACACTCGACTTATACATACACATATAATGAACTTTACAAGAATGAGAAATACTGAGAAAACTATAATCAGTCTTGCAGAGGTACAGCTCTGATGTGAATGTGTGTGTGTGTGTGTGTGTGTGTGTGTGTGTGTGTGTGTGTGTGTGTGTGTGTGTGTGTTCTGGCGGTTTCTTCAAACCAATCTTTTGAGAAGCAGTGCCATGTACACAGCAACAGTAAAACCGGTGCAAACACACACATACACATAAACAGAGAAAACACAGCATTCACATCCAACAAACACACATAAGCACTAACACATGAGATCAAACACACACATACACACGCTCATGAACGCACACAGCAAAGGACCATTAACCTGGCTGGTCTCCATAGCAACAGAGCTTGGCCCTCATAATGCAGAAACCTTTGACTGAAAGAGGCAAGCATGGAAACACACACACACACACACTAAAATGTGTGTATGACACTGATTGCTGAAGACGGCAGAATACATAGCTATATAATTCATACTCGCTCTATAAGCACTCTTGAACTATCTAATCCTTTCCTTCTTGCTCTTATTATACACTGCTCTCTCTGTACAGATACAAAAACCAAGAGAGGATCAAAAAATAATGTGAGGTAATGTGTGTGTGTGTGTGTGTGTGTGTGTGTGTGTGTGTGTGTGTGTGTGTGTGTGTGTGTGTGTGTGTGTGTGTGTGTGTGTGTGTACGCACGAGAGTCGGTGGAAACCTTAGAGCCATAAAACCGTTATTAAATATCCCTCTTACTACAAAATTACTTTAAGAAAATCAATCTGTTTCACTTATGGAAATTTACAGTTCCATCTCATCCACAGCCGTCTCCTCGGATACATGACACCCCCCACCACCACCAACACCACCTTCACATCCTCAAATCTTCATCTGTCAGAGAAGACACCTTATTATGACACATGGTCAATAGATCCAAGGCAAATTCTGACAAACATCCCTCGTTTCACTTTACACGCCACAAGACGGATTGTGCGCTTGAAATTATACCCCCATTTAAAACTCGAATCGATGGCTTATTCCCAAGACTCAGCCGTATATTTTTAAGTAATATGTTACAAGACTTTCACATACAAATTCAGAATATCTTAACTCAGCCACAATCATTTTCTGTACTATAAAAATATTACGTAAATATCTCATCCTTGAAATGCTGTATGCATACAATGACTTTCGGTGGGGTTAGTCTTTTTAAATAAATTAAAATATAACTTTCCTATATTGAGGTTTGTCTCACACAAATCAAATTGCAATTCGGGGAGCTCTGTAAGCCAAATGCTAACTATTTTAGTGACATATTAAAATCTATAGTGAAGCAATAATACTTTAAGTGCTGCAAATATTTATCCAAGACTAATCATAATGGAAAATATTCAAGCAGCCTATCATTGCTATGCAACTGTGCCCTAACTCCACATCCAGGGGGAACCCGTGTCTCCCCTCCCGGGCCGGTGGGTACTCTTCCGATCTGATCGGGAAGACCTACCAGGCTTGTAGAGATGCAGGCTCCGCCTTACACGCTATGGCGTTATTGCAGGTCCATCAGGCCCAGGCACTGAAGACCTTGCACGAGGGTGGTCACGATCCCGCAGTTCTCCAAGAACTGAGAACCGCAACGGACCTCGCGCTCCATGCGACGAAGGTTACGGCGCGGGCAGTGGGTCGTGCGATGTCCACTATGGTGGTCCAGGAGCGCCATCTCTGGCTGTGTCTGGCTGACATGCGGGAAACCGACAAGATGGTAAATGGACTGCACTTATATAGCGCTTTTAACAGACCAATGGCCAATCATGACCACGTAGATGGTAAGATGGTCGGTAAGCATGACCTGGTCGTCAGATTCCTTAGGGGGGCGAGACGGTTAAATCCTCTTCGTCCCCCCTCCATACCCTCTTGGGATCTTGCTCTGGTGCTCCGAGCACTTCAGAATGCCACATTTGAGCCTTTGCAGTCAGCAGAGCTAAAGCTTCTCTCTATGAAGACTTTGCTGTTGGCTGCATTGGCCTCCATCAAGAGGGCAGGGGACCTGCAGGCATTTTCAGTCGACGATTCGTGCCTAGAGTTCGGGCCGGGGGCGACGCCCGCGTGGTACTAAGACCCCGGCCTGGCTATGTTCCCAAGGTTCCTACCACTCCCTTCAGGGACCAGGTGGTGAACCTGCAAGCGCTGCCCCCGGAGGAGGCAGACCCAGCCCTAGCTTTGCTCTGTCCCGTCCGCGCCTTGCGGATCTACGTGGATAGAACTCAAAGCTTTAGGACCTCAGATCAGCTCTTTGTCTGTCACGGAGGCCAGCAGAAGGGAAAGGCTGTCTCCAAGCAGAGGATGGCCTACTGGATAGTGGATGCCATCACCTTGGCTTACCAAGCACAAGGTGTGCCCTGTCCGCTCAGGGTGCGAGCACACTCTACTAGAAGTGTTGCATCCTCCTGGGCGCTGGCACATGGCGCCTCGCTGTCAGACATCTGTAGAGTTGCGGGCTGGGCGACACCTAACACGTTCGCTAGATTCTATAGCCTACGTGTAGAGCCGGTTTCCTCCTGTGTTCTCACCTCAAACGGGTAGAAACACTGAGGGGCCCCGGCTCTTGTCGGCTTGCTGCGCTACTGCGTTATTTTCTCCAGAAGCAAACTCTGTGAGTCCTCCATCACCCTTGGTGCCGGACGTGGTGGAGCATCTCGCATCAGGCCCCTTGCCGCTGAATCCTTGAGAACCGTTATTGGGCTTGGGTTATATGAGTGACCCTGCGGGGATCCCATATATCTGTCCACGGTCGCTCCTACGGGAAGCCTGTGTCTTTCCCTTGGGAGAGCCTTCCCATCAATGGGATTGAGCCCCCTCTCTCTGTCGCGGGCTACGGCTCAGCCTGTACTCCTACATAAATCCTTCGGGGTACGATGTGGGCTCCGCAGCGTTCCCCTTCAGTAGGGCATGCTTTCCCAGTGTTATCCAATAATCACTGAGCGGGTCATGCGGAACAGCAGTGATGGTCTTCCCGGTGTGAGCCCCGTCTCATCAGGTAAGAGCTCAGGCGGCTCACACAGGGCACTGGAGGGGGGCAGAGGCCATGGTGCTTTGGTAGGGATTCCTATTCGTCGGTCCTCCGACGTGGCATCGAGAGTGACCGACTGAATGGGAACGTCTCGGTTACGTATGTAACCCTCGTTCCCTGAAGGAGGGAACGGAGACGCCACGTCCCGTCGCCATGTCCTCTGTACCCTGCTGGGGTGCCGGCTACCTACTCGGCTCCTCAGCAAAAGGCTGATTTGATGCAAGCACCTGTGTCTCATTTATACCCGCGGTGCGTGGCATGAACACCTGGTGCAATCATTGCATGCCAATGTGCATTGGCTCGTTTAGTTTCACTCTAAGTAGATTGGCTCTCACGAGCGAGATTCCTATTCGTCGGTACTCCGACGTGGCGTCTCCGTTCCCTCCTTCAGGGAACGAGGGTTACATACGTAACCGAGACGTTTTCCGACAATAACTTGAATTTTGTGAGCATTTCTATTTATTTTGGTGACATTTCTGACACAATCCCTCATTACAATAAATAAATCAAATTACAAATAAGTTATTGATTGCATCTGAAGCAGGAAGTTTTACATCCAATCACATTAATTATGTTAATAATAAATCAGACAATGCACCATCAATTTAGTAATATCCCAGCAGCTGTGTTAGCAGCTATTCAAAATCCCAAGTCCTCTAAGTCTGAGACAGAGACAAGACAGATATGCAAATGTGGTCAAGACAGAGACAAGACCAAGACCTTCAAAAACAATGTGTAAGACCGACTCACGACCAAGACTGGTCTCGAGTACTACAACACTAGCAGGGTTTTTCCTGCATTTAATTTTTTTGGCGGCCGCCAAAACACATTTTTGTCCCAGCAAAGCCTTATTTGATCAGTTATTGTGATTTATAAGTGATGTAAATGACTGCTGCACTTGTTAACATGTTAGGGAGAGAACGAGCAGAGAATGTCGCTCTGTCTTCAAACTAAACACTTAGCTCTTTCTCCCTCACACATATGAATGAAAATCAACTAACTGACACAATGGTAAAAGGTCGGAAGACTGAATCCATGTTCCACATGGTGCATTCAATCATCCATCGAATCATTTGGAATCACTGAACACTGTGGTGATGTGCAATGTATATTACATGCTTTTGATGCATGTAAACCTGTTGTTGGAGACCTCCAAATCAAAATGAGGAAACATTAAAATAGCATAATAGAGGCACTTTAAAGAGTTCACCCCAAAATGAAAATTTGGTAACACTTTACAATAAGGTTCATTAGTTAACAACATTAGTAAACCTGAACTAATAATGAACTGCACTTATACAGCATTTATTTATCTTTGTTAATGTTCATTTCAACATTTACTAATACTTTATTAAAATCTTGTAAACATTAGTCAATGCACCATGAACTAACATGAACAAACCATGAACAGCTGTATTTTTATTAACTAATGTTAACAAAGATTAACAAATAGGTCTACAGTAACAAATGTACTGCTCATGGTTAGTTCATGTTAGTTAACTAATGAAACCTTATTGTAAAGTGTTACCGAATATTCTGTCATCATTTACTCAACCTTGTCAAACTGTCGTCAAATAGAGAAGTGAAACCAGTACGTTCTTTAAAAATTATTTTTGTTTAACAGAAAAAATAAATATGGATTTGGAATGACATGAAGGTAAATAAATGATTAAATGAATCATATTTGGGTGAAATATCCCTTTAATTAACTTGAACTGTTATTGTCTGGTGTTTGGAACAACAACAAAAAAACAAGAAGATAAATTATTTTGCATTCTGAGCACAAAGTTTCATGAAGTGTAACATTCAATTCACTCTCTTCCTTCCAGTCAGGCTCAACAGGGACACATTTCAAGGGCGCACCGCTGGCTTTAACTGAGCTTTCATCTTTGCTTACCCTTACCAGCTGCTCTTGTTCACACATCATAAAACACACACACACACACACACATTCAAACACATGCCACAACCTCCAAATATAGCACTTTGTGAGGGATTTTTTTTTTTTTTTTTTGTAATTGAGTGTAAATTTATTTGCAATGACTTTTTTTGTTTCATTATTTTTGGATTGATAGACACAGCCGCTATGCGCTGACCACATTTTCACACTTGTGGCTCTGGCATATTAACAACTTGAAGAAAACTGCTAAACAAAGAAACATCTGCTGTGAATCCCAGCATAGAGCCTCTGTGATGGGTTTTGGTCCCACATCTGCTGCTGATGTGACTCATGTGCTGATGCCTCCGCGATAGTCTTTGACTCTACCTTCGCTGCCATGACTCATGCTGTGAAACCTTACGGGTGTTCTCCCACTGCCGCCACGGTACCTCAGAGATAAGGTCTGCCTCGGTTTTATATGTGCTGATGTGTCACCTACTCACCTGCCTGTTGCATCATATTCTCTCAGCTGCACTTCTTTGGTGCTTAAGTTTCATTTGCTTTCATGCTTCTCTGAAGTCTAACAACCGGCCCCTGGAGCAGGAGGCCCCCAGAGGGCCCTTTGCTGTCCAAACTCTCCCACAATAAAACTTTACAACTGGACATCCCTACTATTTTATTTACATCAGCCCTCTCTTTTATTCCCACACCTTGTATCTGTCCGTCTCTCCATTTCCTTTCTTTACTGTTGCAGTTGTTTGTCCTTGTCTTATCCAAAAAAACCACATGTGCTCCAATTATAGGCAGATCCCTCATTGAAAAACGATCCAGAGTGCAAGAGAGTAAATAAGCCAAAAAAAAGGGGGGGGGGGGGGGGGGGGGGGTTGGGTATGTCGAGTGAAAGAGGGATAGTGTGTGTGTGTGTGTCTGTCTATAAATTTCTGGCTAGATTCATTGCTCTGTTTTATAGCCCTCTATTCATTGAGCTTATCAGATACGACACAGTCTATTTACAACAGACTTTATCACATGCGCACACACATGCGCACACGGGCGTACAGTAAATCTTCTGCCAGTTATTCGCTTCCCTGCCATATGTAGAACTCTAAATGTCTCCGGAAAAGAAATCTTGACGCTACAAGAGCTTGTTATACTTGCTGCCTCTATGTCTTCGTTCTCCGTCCCTTCTTTTCTCATTAAATTCAGCATTCTCTAACAGCATTTCTCTCATCTTTGTATATGCGTGCGTGTGTGTATACACCAGTCCAGCCTTCAGTCCACAAGCTAATCCATTAATTAGTTGCATGACTAACTCACCAACCTCAGGAAGCATCAATCAAACACAAACACACATGCACACGTGGACAGACACAAACACCCAGAGGGATGAAAAATGAGAAGTGAAAAATGTATGTGGGAACACGCAGATCAATTCGCAAGCTATTTACACATCTGCTTGGAAGAGAGTGTGTGTGTGTGTTTGCGTATTGTTCTGCAGTCATATTAAGTATTCCAAACAAACCATTCCAACCTCCTCCACTACCACCCCTGTGTTTCCCATAATGCTTCAGGGCAGGTGATGCCCCCCCCCCCCCCTCCCCTCAACCCCCCGTTGCTGAAGGACAGAATGTTGAGTGTGTGAGAGAGGATGGATAAAGGGTAAGAATGGATGGGGTGATTAATTTCTCTTCTCTTTCTCGTCACACCCTTTAAGAGAGACAAACAGATGTAAACGTACAGCAAGGATGTCCGCACTTGTTGCGCACGATTGCCCACGATTCATAACATATGCGCGGTTACCCTGGTGACCTACATCTCGTTACCGAGGTAACATATTATTCTGGGTTACTGTAGCTTATTCTAGATATTGGGGCAGCTGTGGCCTAATGGTTAGAGAGTCTACGGTGGCACGAATGTTGCGGGTTTGAGTCTCAATACTGGCAGGAAATGACTGAGGTGCCCTTGAGCAAGGCACCTAACCCCCAATCATTGGGCGCTACAGCAAAATACCTGCCCACTACTCCGGGTGTGTGTGTCCACGGTTTGCAGTGTGTGTGTTCACTACTCCTAAAGTGTGCACTAACTTGGATTGGTTTAATAATGCAGAGGACAAATTCTGAGTATAGGTTACCATATTTGGCCTTCACAGTTTTGTTTATCTCATGGCGCTTATAAAACAGCTCCTTGGTGGCGACTCGCAAACGTGACCTCAATGCGACTGATTCCCTATAAGTAGTGAGCATTAGCGCCGGGAAATAAAGCCAACGGCGGTTACCGAATCTGAGCTGTCAGTTGTGTGACATACATATGCATTGGGTCTACTGCAGTGTCAAAACACCTTATCACAATGACATCCAACATGGTGACCCGGAGGAGTACTGCAGAGAAATATGTGCGTAAGCGTGTGTGGGGTAACGGCAGGTAAAGTGACACACTTTGATGACAGGACATTTAATGAGGTGATAGGAAAATGACATGCATTATAAAGACCCTGCTCTAACAGAGATAGGACGAGCGCTGACATACACGCACCTACACCCGCACGCAAATGTGCAGGGGGGAGTTTTTCTGAACCTCAGGAGAGAACAAGACAATCAAGATTTGCCAAATAACCTTTTGACTTAAAATGACAGAAGATACAGTACAAGTGAAAGAGCAGGTCTGGTTATTGTCTGTGATTTTCCTGTGACAATAATGACCTTTAATGGTCGTTAATGGTAAAAAGGAATGCATCATGTAAAATGGCAAAAAACATGCACTTAAAACACAAATTCAAGCTGTAATTACTCAGGAAAGCACATCTGCATCATCTGACTAAAATGGTTTTGATGTGAACTGGTGCCTGCAAGGATTTCTTTCTTTTTGGCGAGTTATAAAAGCAAGAAATAAAGCGAGTAATTTGCGTGTTTATGTCTGAGTGTGTCTTGCATATTTAAAACATTATCATGTAACTAAGTTTCACAAGCTCTGAGGATAAGTCACTTAAGCTTGTTGAGTGCAGAGAAAGATTCTAATGGCGTGTTTAAAAGGAAAATATTTAGGTAGTATTTTTAGCTAATCCAACCACCCTCCTTCAAATTGGCTCTTTAAAACCCAAGCTACACCGTTTCCTTTCACATTACCTTCAAAGTCTCTCTCCGACAGAATTGTCAAAGCACACACACAACTGCTTAACTCCAGTGAAATTATGACATTTAGTCCTTACTGATTAACCAACAGGCAAGAATGGCAGAGGTAAAGAAACACACACACAGTCTGAGTATTAATAGCTGTTTAGTGTGAGCTAAATAATGCACTTGGCCTTTCACAGTCACTTAATTTATGATGTTAAGTGCAACCCCCTACCTGCCATACTCCAGTCTTTACACACACACACACACACACACACACACACACACACACACACACACACACACACACACACACACACACACACACACACACACACACACACACACACACACACACACACACACACACACACACACACACACACACACACACACACACACACACACACACACACTTATGTGTGTGTGTGTGTCATTATATGTCATTATACACATTTGTGTCCTCATGAAACCATATACGTATACCTGTACACACACACACACACACACTGGTTTCCATGTTTTATGGGGAGGTTCCACAGACATAATTATTTTTATACCGTACAAACTAATACAAATTATATCCCCCTACACTAACCCTACCCAAAAAAACCTACCCATCACAGAAGACCTTGTGCATTTTTACATTTTCAAAAAGAAGTCATACATTTTAAATGATTTATCAGCTGTTTTCCTCATTTGGTCCCCATAAAATAGGGAATACCAGGTACGTACACACACACACACACACACACACACACACTGAGCTACTGTACATTTAAAAAATAATCCTAAATGATTAATAATAAATAATGATTTATTTTGGCACACACTAATAACCTACACAAATAAACTGTCTGTAATGCAATATTATTTGTATAACAATAAAACATAATAAAAGTAATACAAATTTATGATGTGAACTGAAGTGCAACTGACACGAATACAATGATTAAAAAATGATTAATGAATAAAATTGTAATTGTTTCACTTAAGGCTGCACAGACCATTCGATGATATACACTAACATGCACAACAAAGGCAAAGATAAAATATTAATATGTAAATAATGTATGTGCATATATACATAAATACATACATCCATATGCGCAGTTGCGCACACACACATTGTTTTTTTTTTACATACACACACATACTACTGTACACACACACACACACACACACACACACACACACAAACACACACACACACACACACACACACACACGTGACCATTATATAAATATAAATAAATAATGAATAAATAAATAAATAAATAAATAAATGCCACTTATATACATACAAAAAATACCTGACACACTGTGAGGTCGTTTCTCTCTCGGCACAACACGTCAGCCAAATACTTACCCCTGACATTAATGAATCAAACCATCAATCAATTAACACAATAGGATTAACAAGCCTTGGGAAGGGATTTACACATGAATATATAATGACTCTCTCTCCCTATTGCTGTCTTTCTGTTGCGTGCTGGGAGTGGGTGTGTTCAAGTCTGGCATGTGTGGGAGAGTTGTATGCTGGGCTTTCTGAGTCCCCTTTCATGCTACTGCATGATTTTTCTTATTTTTTTCTTCCTTCTACTCATCAGATTCTAAATATTCATATACTTTCCTTTTTTTTTTAGTTGAGTGGCACGCTGTGCCCTGCTATGTGCCTCAGAGGCTTTGTGCGTGGCATCTGTCCCTGTGGGGGGGTGCCACATCTCCCCCCTAGTAACAAGTTCACATTTGTGCTGAAGGCAAGTTCCACAGGAGGACGTGCCCTCAGCTGTCTGTTATCAGAACATGAATTTGGCATCAATTAAGGAAAAATATCTATTTTTGAAAAATGAATCGCTGGTTAGCCCACACAACGTGCCCATCACAATATCCAACACAGCAACTTCTTATTGGGAAGCATGCTGTAGTAAGAGTAATATGATTTTTGAAAAGAAAGAACAGTCAAAATAATTCTAGGAGACTGTGAAAATGGAGCACATTTGGCGGTTTCATTTTGGAGAATGATACTATATTTATTAGGACTGTCAATGTAACGCATTAATGCATGTGATTCATTAAATGTTGAAAACTCTTAATTCTATTTAATGCCATTAATGCATTTATTCAATTTGACATCATAACTTTCATTATGTTCTTTTTGATTTCTAAAGACTGATCACAATCAATCATGCAGGGCTGATTGGAACTGATGGGAAAGCGCACACAGACAAAAGTCCCCAGCGGAGCAACCGCTTATCAGTAAATGATGGAAACCCTTTTTATAGGTAATTTATTTATAAATCAAATCCAGATGGGACATTTAACAAAAGTAAAGTAACTGTCACTTTTCGTATGGTGGAATTTAATCATCATCAAAGCTCAACATCTAAAATATTTAGTCACAAGTAAACCACCGCCATTTGTAGTATAAGTCTAGTATTTTGTGTTCTTGTAATCAATTATTTATATATAAAAAGGTTTCTGTCATTTATTTTAATGACAGGCCTCAAGTTTACTCTTGATGTGGCAGAGGCCTGTTGCATGAAGCTAGTTGAACAAACTCTGAGTTTCAGAGAAGGTTTAGAGTTGACAAATCCATAGAAATCCAACCTGATTTAGATCAGGGGGCCTATACCATGTTAAGCTTAGTTTGTGCCAATCCTGGATTTAGGTATTAGTGGTTTGGCTTTTTAGCAGTGTCCATCTCCATAGTAACTTACGCTCCACGGGTAACCTGCTCCGGGGCAGGTTATGTTCTGGATAAGAGATCTCAAACTGTAATTGGATTGCTGTGAGCAAAGTGACACACCTCTGATGCAATAAAGTCACTCCACCTGTTTCTACTCCAAATTAAAGGTCACTACATAGCAAATGGATTTTAAAGACTAAAGCGTCTGGCTTTTAACAATGCTTATTTATAATAATAATAATAATAATTTTGAATGATTTAGCTGTCATTTATGTAATTAATATACCCGGCCTTAATCAATTACACATATATCATTTGAGTTAATCAATCATTAATAGGCACTAGTTAAAATTAATATAAATAACCTATGTAAAGGTCATACAAATAAGCTTTAAAATCAATAAAGCTGTAAAAAAAAATTACTTGCATTGACGCAGTAAGATTTTTCTTTAAGTTATCCTCTTTCATAGACAGCTCTTTTCTTCTTGCTGTGTAAATTTCTTCAAATTATTTATATTTTTCAATCATGTAATATTCTGCAGAAGAGAGAAATTAATCTCGCTGCTTCTCTCGCAAGTGAATCTCAGTTTCATTGATCCACAGCATGTGATTGGCTGTTCACTACTGATGTCACAGCTAAACTCCTAAACTCTGTGAGTTGACAGAGAAAGCTGATGATCAGCATCATGGGACCAACAAAGCCTGAATAGATTAGTTTGGTTTTGTCAACTAGAAACTTATCCTGTAACCATAAATTTGTTACACTACCAGTATGGTACAGGCCCCAGGTTCAAAAGGCTCACAACATTCTGTTTAAACTTTATCTATCAACTCAGGTTTAATCCAGAGTTTGCGATTAACTCTGAAGTGGGTGTACCTGAAAGTGTGACACTTGTGGCAAACAGCCAATCACACGGAACATGGAGATCGTCAGTTTGAGTCTCTTCTCGCGAGAGAGACACGTAATTCACTTCTCTGCTGAAGGTTAAGAGATCATTAGGCAAAATATCATGAGACTTTAAAAGCATTTGCAAGGCAGGAATAAACATTGCTACAGCAGGGAAAGTTTGAGAAGGCAGCTGAAAGAAAATATCTGACTACAGTATATCAATGCAAGTGAATCAAACAAATAGGCCTTATAATTTATAAGCAAAAGATGGGCAATTTTTTCACTCTAAATTGCTTTAATTTGGAGCGAGAGATACAGGGGGATGGCTTTATTGCATCAGATATCACTTTGCTCACAGCTGATTGGTTTGGTTTGCGGTGTGTGTATGTGTTAGCATCGTTTGCCACATTGACAGCATGTTACCCACTTCAACCTGGAAGTATTGGCATATCCCTACCAATGTCTGACATAACTAAGCTTCTCCATGCATGCACACACACTGCCAATAATGACCTGAAGTCATGTCGAGTCATGTTTATTTATAAGGCACATTGGGTCAGAAGTCTCACAAAACCTAGATGCAAATTTAAATCACGTGTGATTTAAAACCAAGAAAGTGTGATCATGCTCACTGGCTCTTTTTCCTGTGCCGGGAATGCTAGAATACCATTAGCAGAATCTCTGATATCTCCTGTTGCATCATTAAAAATGGTGAGAAAGACAAAAAGACAAAAGAATCAGCAGTGATGATGCTGATATTTAGAATAATAGCTCCATTAGGAGATGCTCCGTTACATGCCACATAACACCCTCTGGCCACGTGCTAATGTTTCATGCTGATTATCCTCCAGACCACGGCGCAATGATATTAACATACTTCATGAGATAAAAAAGCCTTTAGGAAAGTGTTGCACACACACACACACACACACGCACACGCACACGCACACGCACACACACAAGCACACCCACCCATGTGTGTGTCTTAAAACCAACTCCAGGATGAGACACACATACATGGGTGGGTGTGCCTGTGTGTGTTCCCGGATGGACCACCTTGCCAAGCATCTGCTATGGAAGGAAGCCAGAGTAAAATCTGGGCCATGGTGCATCTTTCTCTCTCCCTCCTTCAAGTGTCAGCTGTATGGAGAGGACACCGAGCGTGTTTTCTGTGATCAAAACAATGGGGACACGTGTTCTGTCTCTCTCTCTATGAAAGGGAAGATTTTCTACATCAAATGTCCCTTCCAAGTATGGTGACAGACGGAGTAAGAAAGGAAAGGCTAAAGAAGAGAAGAAAGATGTTCTGACTGATAAGGAGAAAAAAAATGAGAAAAGACAGATGTATCTTGAATAGCTAAAGTGACAAATTCAGATTTTTAAAACAATGACTTGCCAGTGATGCGTTTTTAAAGGGATAGTGCAAATTAATAGCTTTTTAACATTAAACAAAAAACAAAAATAAATAATAATTTAAAAATAAATTAATTAATCAAACGTATTTAATAATCAACACTTAAAAAGCTAAAACTCAGTTGTACAAGCATTTAAATGTACATAAGGCAGTTTTTATATCAACTTTTTAATAACAGAATTGTTTCTACTTTAGTATGTTGGTGAAATATATATTATATATACAGGTGCTGGTCATATAATTAGAATATCATCAGAAAGTTGATTTATTTCACTAATTCCATTCAAAAAGTGAAACTTGTATATTATATTCATTCATTACACACAGACTGATATATTTCAAATGTTTATTTCTTTTAATTTTGATGATTATAACTGACAGCTAAGGAAAATCACAAATTCAGTATCTCAGAAAATTAGAATATTACTTAAGACCAATACAAAGAAAGGATTTTTAGAAATCTTGTATGAACATGAAAAGTATGAGCATGTACAGCACTCAATACGTAGTTGGGGCTCATTTTGCCTGAATTACTGCAGCAATGCGGCATGGCATGCAGTCGATCAGTCTGTGGCACTGCTCAGGTGTTATGAGAGCCCAGGTTGCTCTGATAGTGGCCTTCAGCTCTTCTGCATTGTTGGGTCTGGCATATCGCATCTTCCTCTTCACAATACCACATAGATTTTCTATGGAGTTAAGGTCAGGCGAGTTTGCTGGTCAATTAAGTACAGGGATACCATGGTCCTTAAACCAGGTACTGGTTGCTTTGACACTGTGTGCAGGTGCCAAGTCCTGTTGGAAAATGAAATCTGCATCTCCATAAAGTTGGTCAGCAGCAGGAAGCATGAAGTGCTCTAAAACTTCCTGGTATACGGCTGCGTTGACCTTGGACCTCAGAAAACACAGTGGACCAACACCAGCAGATGACATGGCACCCCAAACCATCACTGACTGTGGAAACTTTACACTGGACCTCAAGCAACGGGGATTGTTTGCCTCTTCTCTCTTCCTCCAGAGTCTGGAACCCTGATTTCCAAAGGAAATGCAAAACTTACTTTCATCAGAGAACATAACTATAGTCATAACAATAGTCCTTTTTGTCTTTAGCCCAGACGAGACGCTTCTGACGGTGTCTGTTGTTCAAGAGTGGCTTGACACAAGGAATGCGACAGCTGAAACCCATGTCTTGCATATGTCTGTGCGTAGTGGTTCTAGAAGCACTGACTCCAGCTGCAGTCCACTCTTTATGAATCTCTCCCACATTTTTAATGGGTTTTGTTTCACAATCTCCAGTGTGCGGTTATCCCTATTGCTTGTACACTTTTTTCTACCACATCTTTTTTCCTTCCCTTCGCCTCTCTATTAATGTGCTTGGACACAGAGTTCAGTGAACAGCCAGCCTCTTTTGCAATGACCTTTTGTGTCTTGTCCTCCTTGTGCAAGGTGTCAATGGTCGTCTTTTGGACAACTGTCAATTCAGCAGTCTTCCCCATGATTGTGTAGCCTACAGAACTAGACTGAGAGACCATTTAAAGGCCTTTGCAGGTGTTTTGAGTTAATTAGCTGATTAGAGTGTGGCACCAGGTGTCTTCAATATTGAACCTTTTCACAATATTCAAATTTTTTGAGATACTGAATTTTGGATTCTCCTTAGTTGTCAGTTATAATCATCAAAATTAAAAGAAATAAACATTTGAAATATATCAGTCTGTGTGTAATGAATGAATATAATATACAAATTTAACTTTTTGAATGGAATTACTGAAATAAATCAACTTTTTGATGATATTCTAATTATATGACCAGAACCTATATATATATATATATATATATATATATATATATATATATATATATATATATATATATATATATATATATATATATATATATATATATATATATATATATATATATATATATATATATATTAATGATTTATTCAAACATACATTAAAACATGAGGAAATCACTAACAGTTTAAGCAAAAATATAATGAATATTTAAGAGAGTGCATATATTTAGCAAAATACTCTTAAGAGTTATTTTTTGAGGTTATGGACACCAAATAGCTTTCTTGAGGTAAATGTAACGTTAAGTGACATAAGCTTACAAGCCGTTATTGATGTCTATTATTCTATCTTTCAACATACACTATATTGCCAAAAGTTTTGGGATGCCTGCCTTTACATGAACTTTAATGACATCACATTCTTCTAGAAACGCATTTGTGAGGTCTGGCACTGATGTTGAATGAGAAGGCCTGGCTCACAGTCTCCACTCTAATTCATCCCAAAGGAGTTCTATCCGGTTGAGGTCCGTGCAGGCCAGTCAAGTTCCTCCCCCATACTTTACACTTGGCACAATGCAGTCAGGCAAGTACCGTTCTCCTGGCAACCGCCAAACCCAGACTCGTCCATTGGATTGCCAGACAGAGAAGCATGATTCATCACTCCAGAGAACACGTCTACACTGCTCTAGAGTCCAGTGGCGACATGCTTTCCACCACTGCATCCGACGCTTTGCATTGCACTTGGTGATGTAAGGCTTGGATGCAGCTGCTCGGCCATGGAAAACCATTCCATGAAGCTCTCTACGCACTGTTCTTGAGCTAATCTGAAAGTTACACAACATTTGGAGGTCTGTAGCTATTAACTCTGCAGAAAGTTGTGGACTGCAAGTTCTCTTACGAGAGGTTCTCTCGTATTGCGTAAGTTCCTTACGCTACGGGAAAGTATTCTTTCTTCGAGATTTCTGAAAACCCAAAATTATCCTTAATTTTGTAACATTGTCAACGCAGTGCGGCAGCCTGGCAGACCATAGCAGGCTAATCCAACGTGCTATTGGCTGCTCTGCTGGCATCTGCAGCAGCCTATCGGTGAGCCCGCGTGACGTGGCGACCAATGAGGGCGCTTCGTGCCCACCTTGCCTCATTTGCCTACAGGTGGGGCGTGGCCACGTGTATATAAGCGGGGCTCGCAGGCTGCATATTCGATTTTCTTTTCTTCAGCGAAGCCCTTCGCATCACTGGATCTCTGGACCCGCCGCCGTTGAATCAAGCAACAGCAAGCAGAGGACATTCGCCACCTTCAGCCATCCATGCCTGCTCTGCTATCCGGCAGCATAATATCCTTTCATTGCACGTGTTCTCGCCGTTGCGTCACACGTTTCATAAAAGAGCACAAGCGTTTTTATCAAAATGCCTCGTTCCACCTGCGGCTCGTGCCATGTGCCGCTCAGCACCAGAGACCACCACGTATCTGCGCTCTCTGTCTGGGCCGTGACCACGCCGCCGCCGCACTCCTCGCGGGCGGATGCCCCGAGTGCGAAGAGTGAAAATGAACGGTCTCGGAGCGAGCCTCCTCCCCCTCTGCTCAAGCCGCGCTACTGCGCCGCTGACAAGGGATGGCAGAAACGGACGGTCCTGCAGCTCTCTTTACGTTACAAGAAAGCTACTCCGCCCTCGCGCACATTTCTCAGTCCCCTCATGAGTTCAGGCGACTGGAATTGTTCATATTGCTGTACACAAGCCTGTTTAATACACGCACGCCAGCAAACAAACCCCGTCATGAGACATGACGCTGACATATGCTCTCCCAGAAACGAACCCGCACTTCCCCTTGTTGGACCGCGCAGATTGCGCCGTTCACAAGGGATGAAAGAGCGCGCGGTCACGAGCAACGTTCAGCGCGCGCGCCTCACTCACCGGGAAAAGAACAGAGAGGGTGTTTTCGTCCCGCTGTTGCCGGACGAACCGCCATTCTCTAACATTTCTCAGCCCCCTCTTAAGTTCAGGCGGCTGGAAAATATTACTATTGCAGTAAACGAGCCTGTCTTTTATGCACACACGACTGCTAACAAGCACGAGGACGTACTGTTGTATGCTCGCGCTAACCGAACACTAATGTGTCCCCCTCCGGTAGCACGGGGGCAAAATCAGCGGCTGAAACGCCGGAGACCCGAGTTCGAGCCCAGCTCTCGCGGCAGATTAAAAAAATAAATAAAAAAAAACTTTTTACTGTCCGCTTACCCGAGCTCGCGGCCAGTTTTTCTTACATACAGAAAGCGAACTCGCCTCTCGCACCACGTGGTGCTCGAGTATTTATGGGCGTCTATACACGAGGAGAGAAAAGACGGTTAAGTCCCGCTGCGGCCGGACCACCGTTAAAACTCTGTTTTCCTGTCAGTCCCCACTTCTGTGGCTACTGCAGATGTTTTCCACGCAGCCAACGAGCCGGCAAAACTGCCCTCTCGCCTGTCTACAACCGCCGTTTTTACGGCGAACCAGAGAAATCACAAAGTTGCATTATTTCTGGTTGCACGGCTCACGCCGTATGTGTTTCAAATGCAGTAAATGTGCCCACTTTTCTGTGTTCACCCCTGCACCCAAGCACTATAAATCCTGTGTCTCTCACTCAAATAAACGGCCGCCGGCCGCTCGAGTGCCAGAGTTAGGTCACGTGTCCGCTTATTTGCGCACACACCTAACCACCACACACGCTGTTACACAGCCCCTCTTACCGGTCATGTTCCACGCGTAAGAGATGTGCCCGCTCAAACGCGTTCACACATTTTCGCGAACATTCTGCCCCCGGCGCTATGCGCCGCGCCACACACCATTTGTTCCCCGCCCAAGGTGGCCGGGACGCCGAGTGTAGGGCCGCACACAAAGCTCTCCCCGCTCGAGGCGGTAGAGACACAGTGTGTAGGGCGCAAAGAGCACAAAGAGCGCACGCACCGCGCCCGCCCCTCCCATTCAGGCCATCGAACCCGCGAAGCGCTGCGTTCAGAGCCCGGAGGCCGTTCTGCCCCGAGTGGCACACACGAGAGCGTGGGAAGCCATCCCGGGTGTATCAGAATGGGTGCTGAGAACAGTGAAGCACGGCTATACTCTGCAGTTCGCTCGCCACCCTCCGCGCTTTGTTGCGCGTACAGAGACGAGAGTGAGCAAGGAAGTAGCACATCTACTTCGAGCGGAGATAGCCACGCTGCTGTGCAAAGGGGCTATAGAACCGGTTCCCCAATCTATGAGCGAGTCAGGCTTTTACAGCCGGTATTTTCTCGTTCCGAAAAGGGATGGGTCGCTCAGACCGATTCTGGATCTGAGGCGTCTGAACAAAGCTCTTATGAGAAGATCGTTCAAGATGCTTACGACCAAGCAGATCCTCGCGCATATTCGCCCGAGAGACTGGCTGATTTCCCTAGATTTGAAAGATGCATATTTTCAAATCAAGATAATACCGCGTCACAGGCCATTCTTGCGATTCGCCTTCGACAGCCAGGTTTATCAATACACCGTCCTTCCATTCGGCCTGTCGCTAGCACCCCGTACATTTACGAAGTGCATGGACGCGGCCCTCGCTCCCCTGAGAGGGCAGGGGATGCGAATTCTGAATTATTTGGACGATTGGCTCATTCTGGCGCAGTCAGAGGCCCAGCTCCTCGCCCATAGGGCAGTGCTGCTCAGCCATCTGGACAGCCTGGGGCTCACGGTCAGTTGGACCAAGAGCTCATTGGTGCCCACGCAGTCAACCTCATTTCTGGGCTTGACTCTGGACACTGTGGCAATGTCAGCCCGCCTGTCACCCCAACGCGCGCGTCGAATTCGACGCATGGCCGCGTACTTCCGGCCGGGCAACACCGCACCTCTCAAAGCTTTTCAGAGGATGCTGGGATGTATGGCCTCAGCTGCAGCAGTGCTCCAGCTGGGCCTACTGCGTATGCGCCCGCTGCAACGCTGGTTAAACACCCAAGTGCCTCACAGAGCCTGGGTGTCCGGAGGCTTCCGGATCAGGGTGACTCAGAGCTGCGTTACAGCTCTGAAGCCCTGGTTAGTAGCCGACTGGTACCAGCAGGGAGTGACAATGGGAGCCATCTCACACCGCAAAGTTATCTCGACGGACGCCTCCACCTCAGGTTGGGGCGCCGTTATCGAGGGCAGACCGGTTTTTGGCCTATGGTCAAGCCGGGAGAGACTCCTGCACATAAGCTGTTTGGAGATGATAGCGGTCGAGAACGCGCTCATGCAGTTTCTCCCTCTCATACGAGGGCACCACGTGCTGGTCCGTTCGGACAATACCACGGTGGTGTCCTACGTGAACCGGCAGGGCAGTGTCAGGTCCAGATATCTGGGCACTCTGACAGAACGCCTGCTCGTGTGGGCACACAGCTCGCTGCGCTCGCTAAGGGCCGCGCACGTGCCGGGCCGCCTCAATGTCAGCCCGGACAAGCTGTCCAGGGGCCTCATTCACCCAGGCGAATGGTCCCTACACCACCAGACAGTCCAGCTGCTATGGCGCCTATTCGGCAGAGCGGAGCTCGACCTCTTTGCAACGAAAGAGAACACCCGCTGTCCGATGTTTCTATCCAAAAGCGAGGATGCGCTGTCCCAGCCTTGGCCGAGCCTCCCGCTGTATGCTTTCCCGCCGATTTCCCTATTGACTCAGGTCATAGCGAAGATCAGGGAGGCGCGCCGCCCGGTGCTCCTCATAGCACCGCGCTGGGTGAACCAAATTTGGTACCCAGAGCTGGTGAAGCTGTCGCACTCACCCCCCTGGCCAGTCCCGCTGAGAGCAGACCTCCTCTCTCAAGCCGGAGGGTCGGTTTGGCATCCCCATCCAGAGCGATGGTCTCTGCATGTATGGGTGACCAACGGATACCCGTTGACCTGCCCGAAGGGGTTATGAACACGATCTCACACTCAAGAGCCCCCTCTACGAGGCGGTTATATAGTTCTAAGTGGTCGGTGTTTACTAAGTGGTGTGTTTCCAAGGGATTGGATCCACAGCAATGTGGGGTCCAGCGGGTGCTCTCCTTCCTCCAGGAGCTTTTGGAACTGGGCAGGTCCCCTTCCACGCTCAAGGTGTATGTAGCGGCTATAGCAGCGTTCGCTCGGACGACGCTAGGCAGCACGCTAGGAAGGAACGAGCTCATTATCCGTTTCCTCAGGGGAGCTAGACGGATGAATCCCCCGCGGCCCCCATCGGTTCCTATATGGGATCTGGCCTTGGTCCTAGAGGCCTTGACGGCTCATGCCTTCGAACCGCTCGAAGCCGTGGAACCGAGGTTCCTTTCGCTCAAAACCGCGTTCCTGATAGCTCTGGCTTCAGTGGAACGCGTGGGGGATCTACACGCGCTCTCAGTGAGCCCGACGTGTATGGAGTTCGGTCCAAATGACTCCAAGGTCATTCTTAGGCCGAGGCATGGGTATGTCCCCAAAGCGATTGGCACACCCTTCAGGGCGCAGATTATCTCCCTCTCGGCTCTGCCAGCATCCGACGAGGGGGACGGTGGCAATGTCCTCTGCCCTGTCAGGGCATTGAGGGTTTATGTCACACGCTCCGCCGCCTTCAGGCGTTCTGAGCAGCTATTCGTTTCGTTTGGAGGGCTTCCAAGCACCTGCAGTGCCCGCTAGGTGTCAGAGCACACTCCACTAGAGGCATGGCCTCTTCGTGGTCTTGGGCCAGAGGGATTTCCATCCACGATATTTGTATGGCGGCAGGCTGGGCCTCCCCGTCTACATTCGTGAGATTCTACAATCTGGAAGTTCCTGCCTTACAGGCAAAAGTGTTATCAGTTTAATAGGGCTGTTAGCTCTGCCCAGTGATTCTGTGCAGACATAGCTCACATACTGGTAGTAAGTTCGGTACTATGCTTATGTGAATTTGAAGGAGACCGGCGGTGCCGCTCCCTCATTTACGAGACAAGCTGTTGTGAGTTTGAAGGTGACCGGCGGTGCCGTTACCTCACTCATAAAACAAGGTATTGTGAATTTTAAGGCGAACGGCGTTGCCGCTCCCTCATTCATGAGACAAGGTGTGGTGAATTTGAAGGAGACCGGCAGGTGCCGTTCCCTCATTCATGGGACAGGGCGTTGTAACCACCTGTTGTAACCACCCGTCAGTTCAAATGAAGTGTCCGTATATGTGGTGGCCCGTTTCCTTACCGGCCACCCTGCCCGAGCAGTGTTTCTTTCCCCGGTTCCCTGGGATACATATGCTGTATGTGAGGCACGCACGGCGTTGACAATATGTTCCCGTAGCGTAAGGAACTTACGCAATACGAGAGAACCTCTCGTAAGAGAACGATACTCGGTTACTTAACGTAACCTCGGTTCTCTCTAGAAGAGGGAACGAGTATTGCGTTCCTTTCCGTGCGCCCCGCGGGCTTTTACGCTTCAGAACTACGAAAACCGAATATGCAGCCTGCGAGCCCCGCTTATATACACGTGGCCACGCCCCACCTGTAGGCAAATGAGGCAAGGTGGGCGCGAAGCGCCCTCATTGGTCGCCACGTCACGCGGGCTCACCGATAGGCTGCTGCAGATGCCAGCAGAGCAGCCAATAGCACGTTGGATTAGCCTGCTATGGTCTGCCAGGCTGCCGCACTGCGTTGACAATGTTACAAAATTAAGGATCATTTTGGGTTTTCAGAAATCTCGAAGAAAGAATACTTTCCCGTAGCGTAAGGAACTTACGCAATACTCGTTCCCTCTTCTAGAGAGAACCGAGGTTACGTTAAGTAACCGAGTATCGTTATTATGAAAGCATTCGTGAGTGTGCAGAAATTGAGTTGCACTGACGAGATCACTGCATTCTTGCGCTCGGCTACAATACTCATCACAGCAACCTTTCATGCCATGATCTAAATATAATGCTATAATCAACACTTTTCACAATTAGTTAACCTTGAGAGCTGTAATAGTAAAAACATGCAAAAAGAACATGCGAAAAGTGTACATTGAAACATTCCATTTAAGCCTACTCCTGAAGCATACATGTTTAATTTATGTGATTGTTTGCAGTTAAGCATTGTAATTATAGACATGTCTGTTGTGCTCTTGAAAGCAGCATTGAATCAGAGGTGCTTAAATTACTTTAAAGCCTGTGACACAACAAACTGACATCAAAGAACTAGTAGCCATGAAAGCTGACAGTGTTGTTGCCTCGCGACGCCTACGTCTAGGTCAAAAAGCTGAGCTTGAACCGGGGCCAGCTCTATACATGGGCAGGTGTGGGCTGAGTCCTTCCAAACTGCCTGTCTTACCTACCCAATCAGAATTTAGGCAAAGATAGTATTAAACCGTTTTTTAAAAGCAATCTGCCCACTGTGTGCTGAGAAGTTTGACGAAGGGCTGTAGAATGCCGCAATCAATCTTTGTTTTTTTTTATTTACAGTATTATTATATTAGCTAAAAGTAACAGCGCATTATACACTCACAAGGCGGCTTCAGTCTGTAGAGAAAAAACAATCACAGGCCGACAATCACACAAGCAATAACGGGTAGAAATATTTGCGTGCTATCAGGGTGCAAATTACGGTGAGTTTAATGTATCATAATCAGTGTTGGGAATAACGGCGTTATAGATAAACGGCGTTACTAACGGAATTCTTTTTTTCAGTAACGAGTAATCAAACGAATTACTGTTTCTTCCGTTACAACACCGTTAGCGTTACTGAGAAAAAAAATGCGGCGTTATTATAATTGAGCTCACTGAAGCAGTTTTCATCCGAACAGGCTCTCTGTCAGTCGGACCTGCAACGTGCGTGTGTGTGTGTGTGTGCGTGTGCGTGTACTTGTCCCTCGTTGAGGTGAAAGGTAAGAATGTTTATGTAACGTGTAGCTTATGCTCAGGAAGAAAGAGTCTCTCCACGTCGGTGGCCAGTAATTCTAATCTAATGAAGCCTCACATCATCACAGCCACAACATTAGTGGCTAAAAACCCAGGTGATAACGTGAGCTCCACTACCAGAGGAGTAGTATAGTACTGATAATATTTACACAATATTTACACTATAGTAGGCCTACTGATAATATTTAAAATAATATATTGAATTTGATAGGTGTCTCTCACATTGTCCCACAGCAACATTACAATAGTGTACATTAATGTACAATGTTTTATAATAATAATTTATTCTATTTAGTGTCCAATTCGTTCATTTAACATATTTAATATTGGGGGCATCCAAGTTATTTGACATATTTGAACATTTGGAGAAAAAAAAAAAGTAACGCAGTAGTTACTTTCCCTGGTAATTAGTTACTTTTATAATGATGTAACTCAGTAAGAAGTAACTAGTAACTATAACTAATTACTTTTTTAAAGTAACGTGCCCAACCCTGATCATAATAAATATGTATCTTCACATTTACTTATAATTAAATATGAATATACATTTCTATATTTCTGACTGATTTTAAAGTGTAATTTGGCCGCAGTTGAATAAAATATGCTAGAAAACCCAGCTCATTTAAGAATGTGCATTTATTAGACGGAGCAAGAACATAATGTAAGTGTACAAAATGCAGATGCATAGTTCAGTTGAAACCTTGCCCTCTGTTCCCTTTCGTTCAGTCACTATGACGTAACATTAGTGACTAACGAATGGGGGTTTCGCTTAGAAGCCAATTACCTTCGAAGAATTTAACAGCGCCCAATGGCAGTGCCAATGCCATGGGCATGCGGAATTTGCATGCGTAACTCTGCCCCACCTCGTGGGTATATAAGGAAGTACGCTGGCAACATCGCATTATGTTTCTGCTTTGGAGCCAAGAGTATCTCTTCACTCCTTCAAGCCTGCTAACTGAGTCTTTGTCAGCCTTCGAGACGAGCAGCTTTCCAGAGGCGTTGGTGTCAACGGCGCGTTCCAGTGATCGCATACTGCCTGCTGATCTGCGCAGTGGTCTGCTAGACAGCTGGTGTGTGTTCCCTGGGCGCTTCGGCGTCTCTGCGAAGCTTCCTCTCACAAAAGAGCTTACACGTGGCACGTCCTTTTCAGGATGTCTCGCCCGTGTACTTCTGGGTGCGGCCGGTTGCTTTCATCTTCCGATGGGCACAATCACTGCCTGGTATGCTTGGGCGTTCAGCATGCTCAGGCAGCGTTTGTGGATGCGTCATGTTCCCACTGCGGGAACATGACCATCGCGGTGCTGCGGTCGAGACTCGAGGATTTTCATAATGAAGTGAGAGTCCCCTCTACCACACCCCAATCTACCGTCTCCACGAGAGGCGGTACTTTGGCTGGTGGTCAGGGTGACCTGAGGGTGACGGTGTGGAACAAAGCCCCGACGCTCGAGTCCTCCGAGGATGATGACTCTGCTGTGCTGCCGCTTTCAGGCACGCCAGCATTGCCCGAGTCGGACCCGGAGCTGACAGCCATGCTGTCTCGTGCAGCCGCGAGTCTTTGGATAGAATGGAACCCTCCGCCCTGTCCTGAGCGCTCGCGGCTCAATTATTGTTTTTTAGGGGCGCCGCGAGCTGACACCTGTCAGTCCCTGCCCCCAATACCTTTCTTTCCCGAGTTGCATGAGGAGGTTGCGCGGTCCTGGAAGTCCCCATTGTCTTCCCGCAAATATTCGGCGGCCTCCTCCACTCTCGATGGGGCCGTGGCCAACGGGTACACTGGGGTCCCCCCAGTCGAGGGCTCTTGGACGAGCTGCGTGCCGCCACCGACCTCGCCCTCCAGGCGACGAAGTTGACCGCACGCTCCCTGGGTCAGGTGATGTCCAAAGCTGTGGCGCCGCCGAGGGCGCCCTCCTAAGACTCCCGCCCCTCCCGCCCGGCCCCAACAGCAGCCTTCACCCGGGCCGGGTCGTGGAGGACGCCGTAGGAAGGCGCCCCAGTCCGCTCAGCCCGCCCCGCGCTCCGCTAAACGCCAGGCCAAGCGGCGCTCCTGAGACGGACGGCTCAGGGATGGGAAATTCATTCCAGGAGATGGTAGCAGGACCACTCCTTCCCCCGGTGGAGGGCCGGGGGAGAATCTTTTGTTCAGCTGCTGGCCCCCGGGTCAGCAGCACCCTAATGTGGTTAAAGAAAGAATTGACATTCCCATCCCTGAGCCCCCAGAGACTGGTGACGGCAGTGTGCGCCGGGCCATGCCGCTCTCGTCCCTCTGTGTTGCCAGCCTCCTGTCAGAGCAGACCCCAGTGGAACGTGCGTCCTTCCCTGGTCTCCTCTGTCAGGACGCAGCCGTTAACAATGCCCCCACACCGGGACGCCCAAACAGCTCCCATGTCCGGGCCGGTAACGCTGCCTTGCTGCCCCACCCTGGGTACGTCTGTGGTCCGAATGACCCCGCTGGTGCAGTTCCTGGGAGCCTGGCTTCAGCTTCCGGGACTGTCCCGCTGGGTCGCGAAGACCGTCAGGCGCGGCTACGCGATTCAATTTGCACAGGCTCCTCCCTGCTTCCGGGGAGTCCGCTACACTATGGTCGGGGCCAATGCCCCTGTCATGCGTGCGGAGGTTGCCACCCTACTGGCGAAGGGTGCGATCGAGCCTGTCCCTCCAGCCAAGATGAAGTCCGGGTTCTACAGCCCCTACTTCATTGTACCCAAGAAAACCGGTGGGTTACGACCAATCCTGGACCTTCGCATCTTGAACCGTTACCTTCACAGGCTTCCGTTCAAGATGTTGACTGCGAAATGCCTTTTCGAATGCGTTCGTCCGGACGATTGGTTTGCAGCGATCGACCTGAAGGATGCCTACTTCCATGTCTCCATCCTACCTTGACACAGACCGTTCCTACAGTTTGCTTTTGAGGGGTGGGCATATCAGTACGCGGTCCTCCAATTCGGACTATCTCTGTCCCCTCGCGTCTTTACGAATATTGTCGAGGCAGCCCTTTTCCTCTTTTCCCGGTATGGATATCGACAGGACAGGACAGGACCCCAGCGCCTTCTGCATGTCAATTGCCTCGAGTTGCTGGCAGTACGGTTCGCCCTGCACCGCTTCCGAGCGTTGCTGAAGGGTCAACATGTACTAGTCCGGACAGACAACACGGCCACAGTAGCGTACATCAACCACCAGGGCGGTCTATGCTCCCGCCATATGTCTCAACTCGCCCGCCATCTCGTTCTATGGAGTCAGAAGCACCCGAGGTCCCTTCATGCTGTCCATATCCCGGGAGAACTGAGCCGTACAGCCGACGAGCTCTCACGGTTTCAGCCACTTCCTGGAGAATGGAGACTCCATCCCCAGACGGTCCAGCTGATTTGGGAACAGTTCGGCGATGCACAGGTAGATCTGTTTGCCTCCCACGACTCTTCCCATTGCAGCCTATTCTATTCCCTGACGGAGGGCACACTCTGCACGGATGCACTGGCGCACAGCTGGCCACGGGGCCTACGCAAATATGTGTTCCCCCCAGTGAGCCTTGTCGCACAAGTACTGTGCAAGATCAGGGAGGATAAGGAGCAGGTCATGTTGGTCGCCCCGTATTGGCATGGCCAGACCTGGTTCTCAGAACTGCTACTCTTTGCGACAGCCTCTCCCTGGCCTATCCCTCTGAGGAAGGACCTCCTCACTCAGAAACGGGGCACCCTCTGGCACCCGCGTCCCGGATTTTGGAAGCTCCACGCGTGGCTCCTGGACAGGACGCGGCAGGTTTTAGTACCCTACCACCTGCGGTGGTGGCTACCATCAATTCTGCTAGGGCAGAGTCCACGCGGCATGCCTATGTGTTGAAGTGGAACCTCTTCGTCACCTGGTGTTCTTCCCGCCAAGAAAACCCCTGGAAATGCCCGATCGGGTCCGTGCTCTCGTTCCTCCAAGAGGGGTTTGAGCGAAGGCAAGGCAAGGCAAGGCAAGTTTATTTGTATAGCACATTTCATACACAGGGGCAATTCACAGTGCTTTACACAGAAATTAAGTTAAAATATTCATAAGTGAATACAATAAAAATATACATAGTATAACAGTTATAGTGGGAATTAAAAGAAAATATAAAATAAAGATGAAATCCCCTATCTAGGGTGGAAGAAAATGGAGAGTCAGGTTTACTTTAAAAATAAGCGCGAGGCTGTCTCCCTCCACCCTTAAAGTATATATGGCCACAATATCTGCCCACCACGAGCTCTTGGGGGACAAAAAGGTAAGTCAGCACGACCTGGTCATCAGGTTCCTGAGGGGAGCCAGGAGACTCCTCGTTCTCCCCTCGTACCCTCTTGGGACCTCTCAGTAGTCTTAAGTGCTCTGCAGAGGTCTCCCTTTGAGCCTTTGCGGTCAGTTGATATTAAGTACTTGTCTATGAAGACAGCTCTTCTGACCGCATTGGCCTCCGTCAAGAGGGTAGGGGACCTGCAGGCATTTTCGGTTGATGAAGCGTGCCTGGAATTCGGGCCGGCAAACTCTCACGTGATCCTGAGACCCCGGCCTGGATATGTGCCCAAGGTTCCCACCACTCCGTTCAGAGACCAGGTGGTGAACCTGCAAGCGCTGCCTTTGGAGGAGGCAGACCCAGCCTTGGCACTGCTCTGTCCAGTACGCACCCTCCGCGCTTACGTAGACAGGACGCAGTGTTTCAGGACCTCAGACCATGGTGGAGAGCGGAAGGGAAGAGCTCTCTCAAAGCAGAGGTTGTCTCACTGGATAGTGGACACCATTGTTTTAGCTTACCAGCAGCAAGGTCGACCATGTCCCCTTGGGGTTAGGGCCCACTCCACCCGGAGTGTGGCCTCCTCTTGGGCTCTAGTGCATGGCGCCTCGCTAACAGACATCTGCAGAGCTGCAGGCTGGGCGACACCGAACACATTTGCCAGATTATACAATCTCCGAGTGGAGCCAGTGTCCGACTATGTACTCGCCTCTACTAGTGGCCGGTAATGGACCAGGCTCAGGTGTCTTCGCTTGCTCGCCATTCCACTCCATGGACGTGCAATATTTTCCTCAGGTGAGCTTCTCCGAAAGCCCTCCAGCACTGTCGACGCCGACATCAGTAAGTCTGCCCTTTCGAGCCAGACCCTCATGTCCGGCCCCGTGTGCATGGTTCCCCTCCGGCGAACTATATACTTTTTTCGAGTATATACCCATAAAAAAACTTTCCAAAACTTATGAGAAACCAGGAGTATTTTTGGCACAGAGTATTTTTTTTTTTTACTTTGTCCATGTTTAGGATGGGAATCCAAGTCTTTAACAATGTAAAAAGCTCAGTATGCATGAAACAGCATCCCCCCCCCCCCCCCCTTTAAATGTTGAGTAGCAAGCTCATTGGCTGCAGATGCAACATGGACCAATCAGCTTTGCCAAGTAGTTAACTTTGTAATTATCATCAGCTTGCATTAAGGACCCATCAGCCTGTGCCATCTAGAGTTTCATGACAGAACTAGGCATATACACACACATATATCTCAACCAGCCCTCCTTGCACATATAAACAGACAATGGCATGCATATAGAGCAGGCACACAGTAAAGGAAAAAGAGACAGAAAGAGAGGAGAGGGGTCTCAAGAGCTGACAACTTGTCTAACAATGAAAGACCAAGACTACAGCACTCCTCTCAGAAACTGAAGCCTCTGCGTCTCGATTGCCCCCCAGTGGTTGGTCCCAGTATAACGCATAAACCCCACCTCTCCATGTATTACAATGGGCACGAGACACACTAAACAATTAAATTACACTTCAAATAATTGTTTCCTAAAGATGGTTTCTGTCATTTTAGGCAGTTATTATCACGATGATTTCATTTCAAGTGTTCGTTTTTTAAATAAGTTTAGTTTTAGTTAGTTATTTGATACTATAAAAAGGGGGGGGTGTGACGTCATGATTGACAGCTGAGATTGACGGCTTCTCTGAGTGAAGTTGTCACTAAGACACTAATGGACTTTTTTCGGGATTTTTGGGAGGAGATTGGAGCTTTAATTTCTACATTTCTATAACTGTTTAGTTCACACCAACATAATAAATTGTTCTGCATCTGTGAGAGTGTGGGCGGGCTTTTGATAATCGTGCCTCTACTTCCTGCTCTCTACTGCGCAACTCCGGTCCAGAGATCGCTACTGTGCAGACTCGGTCCCAAGATGTCAGCGCCATGCACGGGCCTACGAAAGCTTCAACTCTGGTCAGCGGAAGTCAATGAAGTTGTGTCGTCCATATTTTTTTATGGTCTATGTGAAAGACTCCCACCTACCAGAGCTCTGCCTTCTGTTTGCCAGCCTCTATGGTGAATAATCGGCCTCTTACTTTATCTTGATTCATATTCATATGTATAACTCACATTTACTATTGTTGTTATTTTCTGTTAGATTAATATTATGTATATTTTTGTAGTATTCATATTCACATTGTGTTTCATCCCCCCAATTAATGCCTTTTGCATTGTTCTTTATTGTAACTAGTGCTTTGGCAAAACAAATCAGCCATTATTTGTCACGCTAATAAAACAAATTGTAACACTAAAAGAAAGGCAGAGAGAGAAAAGCAGAAAGACACAGAAAAGGAGCCTCAGGGAGACTAAAAAATGCTAATGTAAAAAGTACAAACTGTACCAGTGGCAGATGCTGAGGGGGAAAGGATAGAAAAAGAGAAAGAGAGGGAGAGGTAACTAAGCGGTGTCTGAATGGAAATGGACAGAATGCAGAGCAGAGGGATGATGTGGAGAGAAACACAGATAAACAGATTGTGTGAGCGAATAAAGAGCCCATTTTTAAAACCGGTGTCTTAAAAGACACACATATGTGTGACGGAGAGAGAGAGAGAGAGAGAGAGAGAGAGAGAACATCTCATCCCTTTTCTCCTCTCGATTTATTATATTTCCTCCTCCTGAAATGACAGGAGTAATTTTAAAATGTCTCATCGTGCCACCTTTCAGCACACAGACACCCACACGCATGTGGAAGCGAGCAGTTCAAAAGGGATTGTTTCGGAGACTGTACTCGAGATTAAAACTGTGAAAACCTCATTAAAACTGACACTAAATGAGACTTCAAGCAGAAGCGTCGGCCGTGTAAACATCACCCAAATTACACAGGTACCAAAACCCTATTTCTAAAAAAGTTCACAGCTGCGTATCTCCTTTATAATAATAACGCTCGTCTCCTCAGCAAATACGCTCGGCATAAAAGTTTGAGGAGCAAGCACACTCAAAAAGATCATTACGGGTGCCGGATGATTAAAGGCGGCGTCATTAGGAAAGATATCATTAAAACAGAGAGGATGGACCGCTAGAAACCACATGTGTTCAATTATTGGGCTGAAGAGGTGCAGTGCTACAAACACACTCGCTGAAGGTTCAACTCAATCTTCTGTTTTTAATCATTAAAGCTTCTGTGGAGCTCAGACAGCCCTCCAGGCTGGAAAAACACCTATCAAACTTTCACAATTCCACTTTTTTTCCTGAAGAAGGTAATAAAGTCTTGATGTATATATGAGGAAAAATGCATTAACTGTGGCCCGGCACCCCGAAGCAAATGCATACACGAGTATAACATGTTTGGACAGCTCGAACAGCATCCGATTAGGCACATTTGGTGTCACGACTAAAAGCAGTTGTTTCTTCCTTCTCCTTCTTCATGTATAAATAAGCTTTTCTAAAGTGCAAGTCTCTGTAAACAAGAAAACTACTTAGCGCCTTCATTATTGTACACTGTGTTTTTGCTTTATTAAATTGAGCCTAGTCTATAAAACTAAGTGATAAAAAACAGAAATCTCCCTAACGTCAAAAACGGAAAGAGCTTGGTAATCTGCTCTCATACGGTGAGCCTTATGTAAGGAACAATGATATTACCTCGAAAATTTGATTTTAGACAATTTTCATTTTTAAATCATTCTGTTTTCTCTCTCTCTTTTTTTTATTAAATTCACTGGTAATTGTGTTACAAGCCCAGATGCTTAACTATAAGTATGCCACCATCCGTTCTATTCGAAACTCCTTTTAATGGTTCTCAGACTTTAGCCTTCTCATAAATCTCTGTGTGCCCAAGAGATTATTCTCCAGTCTGGAGCGTTAGATTGTCTGCTAGGCCTCATCATCGCTTGGAGTTAACTGCCCCCCCACCCCCACCCCCCCAAAAAAAAAAACACAGGGGAAGATTTCAGTCCGTTATTAAGCACCTACAAGAATGAACTATGAGCAATATGGCTGTAACACATTTTATAGCATTTTATTAATGGGCCTTTGAATTTTAGCCAGCGTGCACAAAGAGCTCTAACTGATTTCATGCCGTTGTGGTCGCCTTGTAACCCACATCATCTCATCTGTTGCTTTTATGAGTGGTTCTGGGGCAAGTGACCCAGAATGTTCAGAAAGGAGAAAAAAAAAGATCCATTTCCTGCTCCTCTGAAGGGCATATAGATTAATAATGTCAGGAACGTCAGATGGGGCCGCTCAAACTATCTTTTCAGTTATAGAGAATAAATTCTCTCCGCTTTCATGCTCGACTCACATTCTGCTGCTCCGTAAAGAGCTACAGATGTTTTAAAAGCATCTAATAATGTGTTGATAATAACACAGCAACTGTTACCTCTTAAATAAATGCACATTCTGAGAATCAAAAGAGAGTTTTATCGTCCATCTCTCAGAGGAGCGGGAAACCTCACATCTTCTTTGCAACTGTAAACTCTTGCTCCTCAAACACCCATCTCTCTCTATCTCTCTCTCTCTCTCTCTCTCTCTCTCTCTCTCTCTCTCTCTCTCTCTCTCTCTCTCTCTCCCACTCCCTGATGGCAGGACAGCTCTGATGGCTGAACTTTAAATGACAGAGATGAAATTAATTCATAGGTGAAAATCCATCATTTCAGATCCGGAATCTGTGCCACCTACAAGCATAAAGAATTAATAGAGTAATCTTACTGCGAGGCAGAGAGAGAGGGAGGGTGCGAGGAAGCGAGAGAGGGAAGGAAGGAAGGAAGAGAGGTCATTTTATTCTAATTTGTACCTCTGACAATTTCTTGTCAGAGGATAAAGCAACACAAATAAATAAATAATCGAATATAAAAATAAATAAATACATTAAAGAACGGAACAAATAAAGTGTATTTCTGTCTGAATGTGAAATGAAGGCCTGTTCCACTGCTATTAAATGAGAAGATGAAAAGAGAGAGAGCGAGAGAGAGAGAGAGAGAGAGAGAGAGAGAGAGAGAGAGAGAGAGAGAGAGAGAGAGAGTGTTTTTTTTTCTATCTCTGTGTTTTCTGTATTCATATGAGTTAGTGAGAATCATAATTCAATACAGAGGGGAGGTGTAACTGTGGTGTGGGGGGCATGACTACGTGGACAGCGTATAGATTTACATTCACTCTGCTGAGATGTGTGCATGTGTGTGTGTGTTGCTGTAAGTAAAGTCACTCTGGCAGAACAACCGCTCTGTTAGTATAGTATAGTGAAAAATAATTGCTATTAAAGTTGCATATAACACACAGGCTATCTGTGAGTGCTTTAGAGGGTCATTAACTTGACACATACAGAGACAGACACACACACATGTTGTGGAATGACAATGTTGGCAAGACACTAGAGTGCATGCTTTGAGACTTGAAAGCCCAATGCATTTACACACTGCTGTCTTGAGGATTGACTGTTACATGAGCTAATCTATCTCTCACAAGAAACACACTCACACACACAAACACAAAAGTGTGGTGAATGACTGTTCCCTCATGCCCAATTTGAGCTGCAGACGTATAGTTTTTCAATTCCTCCAGACATTCATTGGATTAATTGCATTATTGCCTGATAATCGTACATTCTGCTTTCACCGCCTCATGTCTGTCTCAATTCCGTCACCTTTGACTTTCATTATAATCTCATTTTACCTTTTCAAGACTCTGTAAATTAAAAACCTTTAGCATGATAATGAATTTACTGCAGCTGTGTATTATGCAGTCTGCTGTCATTTGAAGATGAACAAACTGCGGCATTTATCAGCTTCGGAGCCGTGACACAGACTGAACTGTAAAGCCGAGAGTCTGTACTGAGACAGGGGATCTTGTGGCTCCCGACAGGAAAAGACTCTTTTAGCACCTGCGATGGCTGCCACTCTCAAGAGACTGGGAACACAGGTGCTGTGAGCTGTTAAAAAAGTAGTCTCGAATCTATACAGCAAACTAACACGAGTGGAAGGCATGAAATGCAGGGAAACTGTTGAGAAGACATCGGGTACTGTGCTAAAGCTAAATTATAGTGTATTAGCATTAGTTTTACAGTGGTGTTCCTCTCAGGAAACAGTTTGGGAAAAAGTGGCACTTCTAGTAGTGGAAAGTCAAGCGATCCAGCAGAATATAAAAAAAAATATATGTGTGCATGTTTCCCCGGTTATTATTTATTAGTGAAGGGGAGCCTTTTTTATTCTGCTTTCGCATGGTTGTCCACACCGCATGAGAAACTGTGTAATTGGCTTCATGAGCTCTCGGTATGAACGGTTACAGTGCATTGAACTGACGGCGTCAATAGAGAAGCTTGATATTAAAAAAACCTCTGAATTGGCCCAGGATTTTGAGACGTTCATTTCCTTCTCCTACCTAATCGCACTCACACGCAGACACACCAATGCAGTCTAGTTTTAATGCGCCTGTCCAGCCTATGTAATTAATTTTAATTTGCATCTATTGGATCAGGAGAAATTAATTAGATCTCTCTGGACACAAAGATGGTAATCATACCACATCCATCTTTTTGTGTGAGAGTGAGAGAGCATGTTCACTGCCCACTCAGAAGGAAGCCAAACATGATTCACTGAAAAGATTCTTTGAGGGCAATGTGTGTCTAGATGAATTTTTTTTTTGTGATGGTTCTTATAATTGAAATTAACAGTGCTTTCTTAAAGGGCCATATCATGTAGCATTTAGGTGCCTTTATAACATGCATTGCATTTAGTTTAGCAATTGAAAATCAGTTACAAATTAATAACCTCTTTACATGCGAAATCAGTAACTTGGGTTCCACATTTGCGGTCTGGTCTAATATATCTGACCTTTTTGTAAAGCCTGCATTATATTGGAACAGGTTCAGGAAACAATCCCTGGAGATAGGGTGGGTGATATACCAAAATATACACTATATTGCCTAAAGTTTTCCCATTCTTAATCCGTGGGGTTTAATATGGAGTTGGCCCACCCTTTGCAGTTATAACAGCTTCAACTCTTCTGGGAAGACTTTCCACAAGGTTTAGGAGTGAGTTTATGGGAATTTTTGACCATTATTCTAGAAGCGCATTTGTGAGGTCAGGCACTGATGTTGGAGGAGAAGGCCTGGCTCGCAGTCTCCACTTTAATTCATCCCAAAGGAGTTCTATCCGGTTGAGGTCCATGCAGGCCAGTTAAGTTCCTCCACACCAAACTATATAATCCATGTCTTAATGGACCTTGCTTTGTGCACCGGTGCGCAGTCAAGTTGGAACAGGAAGGGACCATCCCCAAACTATTCCCACAAAGTTGGGAGCATGAAATTGTCCAAAATGTCTTGGTATGCTGAAGCATTAAGAGTTCCTTTCACTGGAACTAAGGGGTCAAGCCCAACCCCTGAAAAACAACCCCACAACATAATCTCCCTCCACCAAACTTTACACTTGGCACACGCAGTCAGGCAAGTACCGTTCTATTATAATACCTCTAAAAGTTTACTGTGGAATATTTATGGAAACCTGAATTCAACGATTTGGAGGGGTGTCCCAATACTTTTGGCAATCTAGTGTATGATGAACCAGTAGAAATTGGATAATGAGTACATTTTGGATTGCCATATGATGTTCATGTCATCACAACAAGTATTTTGTAAGCCTTACCAGTTTAAACTTTTCAAGCAATCACCATTATTTTTTTTAATGGAATATTGTAGTATAGTTTTATATAAATGATTTATCCGTGCATTTTCATTTCATTTTTCTTTTTTATTAAAAGTCCCGTTCTTCGTGATCCCATTGTTCAAACTTTAGTTAGTGTGTAATGTTGCTGTTAGAGCATAAATAATACCTGTAAAATTATAAAGCTCAAAGTTCAATGCCAAGCGAGATATTTTATTTAACAGAAGTTCCCTTTCAAAGCCTACAGCGAATGGCTGGCTTGGACTACATCCTGGTACTTCCTTCATAAATGACGTCAGTAGAACAGTAGAACAGACTAACCTCCGCCCACAAGAATACGCGGAAAAAGGGAGCGTGGTCTTGTTGCTGTCCCACGTGGAGAAGAGGACGTGTCGCGTGGAGAAAAGGAAGTGCTCCGTTTGAGTGTGTTTGTCGCCATGTCATCGAGAGGCTGTTCATTTTTTCCCGGAGTCAAATCACCTTTGTTTGGCTTTCCCAGGGACGCTGTAGAGATCATTAAGCGCATATATCTCCCGTTAAGAGGCGTGACCTTTCCACGTGCGCTAAGCTGCTGTCGAATCACAACACAGGAACCGTGCCACGTTTGCTAAGCTGCGGTCAAATCACAACACGGAAACCGCTGGCACAATCAGAACTCGTTACGTATTTCTTAGGGAGGGACTTCATAGAATAAAGGAGGTCATCAGCCGTTTTTAGAACAGTGAAAACAGCGGTATACAGATAAGTAAATTGTGTTAAAAATACTGTCTTTTTTTTTACACGAGAAACATGAACACATGTTATATTGCACACTGTAAACCCAATCAAAGCTTCAAAAAAACACAAAGAACGGGACCTTTAATGTGCGCTCGTAACATCGAAAACATTGCCTTCTCCTCCTATGCATAACAACAACTCTTCTCAGATGATGTATGCACCGTGCGTGGGACAGAGTGGGACAATAATCCCTCCCTTCCAGCAACCTGTCACTCACAAGATCGCAGCAATTAGCAAACAACAATGATCTAATGGTCCAATCAATTCTCAATGGACCAAATCAAGTCCTGCCCTATATTTTTTTCTCATTCAAAAACCTGTTTTTCCTGTCTTGAATAGGCTTGATAACGTTTTACTTTCTGTACATTTGTTAGGCTAGTATTTGTTTTGTTATTTACAGCAACAATAACTATTATATGTGATATATACAAAATAAAATGACTCATATGGTGACATATTGTTTTGGTCATATCCTATCCCCCACCCCTTCATATGTGCCGCTTAAATAGTTAAATTCTGTTACTCATCCTGATTTCACTCCAAACTAGGCTTGCTGCGTTACCGGTGTTACACGGTGTTCAGCCAAACACTGATTACACCCCCCACCCAACATTGTTTTGATGGTTGTTTTTTCATTAAAATTATTTAGTTCAGTTAGAGAACAGACATTACAATAAAAAACAGAACACGTCTGCGAGAGACGAACGAGAGTCGTCACATATCAGCAGCAGAAGTCAGATTTCATTATCATGTGAATAGAATGAGATGAGCTGACTGCGTGCTAACTGACATTACGATGCCATTCACGGACCCACTTTATATTAGGTGGCCTTAACTACTATGTACTAACATTTTAATTAATCATTTGATACAATGCACTTATTGTGTACATACATGTTTTTACATTGTACTTACATTTTAAAAAATACCTGCATGTAATTACATCTGTAATTCATTTCTGTAGTTACATTTGTAATTACACTGTTGACACTTCCCTTACACCTAGCCCTACCCTTAAACTTGCCCATGCCCCCACACCTGTCCTAACACTACCCATATCCCACCTCAATATCAGCAAAGGTGTTTTGCAATATAATTTGAACACAGTAAGTACATTGTACTTATTTTTTGATGTAAGTACATAGTACTTAAGGCCACCTAATATAAAGTGGGGCCCTTTATGGACATTGTCTTTGTTACATGTACTAACTGTAGTAATAACAGGAAATTATGTATAACATGCAACTAATCCTAAACCAAACTCTAACCTTAGCCCTAATTATATAGTAAGTAGGGTTACACTTTATTTTAAAGGTGTCATTGTTAGAGTGTAATTATATATTTAAGTACTTAGTAATATTAATTAAGTATGGTTAGGGTAGGATTAGGATTTGGTTGAGGGTTAGTTGCATGTAATTATGCATGATTTACTGTTATTACTATGGTAAGTACATGTAACATGTGTAACAAGGACACTGTAAAATAAAGTTGGGTTACACTTTCCTTTTTATGAGAAATACAGCAGAAGATGTTTTAAAGAATGGTTTGGAATTCATTGACTTTCATTGTATATCTAAACACTGGGGCATTTTTCAAAATATATTTTATGTTCCACAGATTGCATGGTTTGTGTTTTGAGTTTGAAGGAAATGTCTGTAAATCGGAAAAGGCACTAGTAATTTTAATTCAGGACATAATCCTTTTTTTCTTGTGCAGATTTGAGTAAATGATGAAAATGTAAAATTTTAGGTAATTTTTTAGGGATGCTCCGATCGATAATCATATTTTATGACTCGATCGGTACTCACTAACTTGGCCGATCTCACGAACCGATCGCAATTTGATGACGTCATCACGTGAGGGCGTACATGACGCGTGAGGTAGTAGAAAATATTCAAACGAGAGCTTTGAAGGCCAAAGTGGAAAAGGGTTCCATGTGAACAGCAGTTGAACACGGGTCAGTCGGTCCTAAGGGATGTGCCAATGCGTTCGGAAGTATCGATATACAATAGTTTATACGAACGCATTTGAAAAATAGCAGAGTACGCAGAGTGAGCTGATGCAGGAAAAGTGCATGATACAATTTGTCCTAAATATGACACATGCTTTATGGTTTTAAAATAACTGGTAAGATATTGTTAACACGTATAGTTTAAAGCAGCGTGCCCTGTCAGACGCTCTGAGAGATACTTGTGCTGACAGACTGATACCTGCGGTGTTTAACGCGTTTGAAATGTGGTTCTTTCCTTAGTGCATAACTTAAATTTCACAGGGATATTCTCCATCTGTAAATGTTAGAAAGTCATGCAAATATGTCCTTTTTGCTGTCCGGAGACGACGAGCCTTCTGCATGTGAATCGCCGCTAAAATTCAGACTTCCGCGAAACAGACAGAGTGCAATAGAACGCAATAATTCTGACTAAAATATACATATTTCTAAAATATTTGTTGTTGGACAATAAATGTGCCATATGTATTTTTATGAAAGTGACCATTATAATTGGGTAATCAAATATAGGCTAATATGCTTTTGTTTTTATTTTCATTTTTAGTTCAGTGAATTAAAAAAAAACAAAATGATTAATACATGCCTACATTACATTCACTGTATTTGTTTATAGCCTTCAATATCAACATTGTTTTTAGGACATCATTGGGCAGGATGTGAAATAAAACTATTATTAAAATAAATACAGATTTTTTTTTAAATCCAAATAGAAAAACATAGAAATACAGCCCTATTAATTATCCTGATATGCATAGTGTTGTGCAGAAACCCCATTTAAAAGGCATATTAAAATGTTCAATGTTCATCAAATTTAACAAAAATATAATAAAGGCAACATCTATAGTTTTTTTTTTTTAACTGAAAAAAAGGTTAACAGTGATCAGAGAGCTTACAAATCAGTGAAGCATTGGAATCGGGATCGGTATCGGCCGATCACCATGACAAGAAATCGGTACTCGGTATCGGCAGCAAGTTACTGGGATTTTCACGCACAACCATTTCTAGGGTTTACAAAGAATGATGTGAAAATGAAAAAACATCCAGTATGCGGCAGTCCTGTGAAAATGCCTTGTTGATGCTAGAGGCCAGAGGAGAATGGGCCGACTGATTCAAGCTGATAGAAGAGCAACTGTGACTGAAATAACCACTCGTTACAACCGAGGTATGCAGCAAAGCATTTGTGAAGCCACAACACGCACAACCTTGAGGCGGATGGGCTACAACAGCAGAAGACCCCACCGGGTACCACTCATCTCCACTACAAATAGGAAAAAGAGGCTGCAATTTGCACGAGCTCACCAAAATTGGACAGTTGAAGACTGGAAAAATGTTGCCTGGTCTGATGAGTCTCGATTTCTGTCTCGAGACATTCAGATGGTAGAGTCAGAATTTGGCATAAACAGAATGAGAACATGGATCCATCATGCCTTGTCACCACTGTGCAGGCTGGTGGTGGTGTAATGGTGTGGGGGATGTTTTCTTGGCACACTTTAGGCCCCTTAGTGCCAATTGGGCATCGTTTAAATGCCACGGCCTACCTGAGCATTGTTTCTGACCATGTCCATCCCTTTATGACCACCATGTACCCATCCTCTGATGGCTACTTCCAGCAGGATAATGCACCATGTCACAAAGCTCAAATCATTTCAAATTGGTTTATTGAACATGACAATGAGTTCACTGTAATAAAATGGCCCCCACAGTCACCAGATCTCAACCCAACGGGAGCTTCGTGCCCTGGATGTGCATCCCACAAATCTCCATCAACTGCAAGATGCTATCCTATCAATATGGGCCAACATTTCTAAAGAATGCTCAATGCCACGTAGAATTAAGGCAGTTCTGAAGGCGAAAGGGGGTCAAACACAGTATTAGTATGGTGTTCCTAATAATCCTTTAGGTGAGTGTATACACAGAGTAATAAGAGTGTATCTGCACAGTAGGCTACATCAAACACTTTCATTTCAAAACATGTTTTCAATGATTTGACAATTATTTAGCACTTAACTAATTGATATAACGCTGTTTTAGTGTTATCATACTGTCGCCGCTCACATTTGAATTTATATTCTCGGCAGGCACTTTCTTATCAAAGCGACTTTGATAAGAGAGCGCATACATTATGTGCATGGAAGCGAGATGCAAAGCAAAAAAGCAGATAGCGGATCCAAGTCAAGTACTACAGTTGAAGACAAAAACCCTACAAGCATCAACACGGATGTACGAGGATGTTCTTGGAGGAAGGAGTGTGGAGAAAGGAGCAAGAATCCTTTATGTGGAGAGATGAAAGCACTACATGACCAGATATACCAAATCATCTCCAAGACAATGGTCTGCGATGCTCCAGCAGGGGTCAAACAAATACAACCCTATGTAAGTGTGTTTAACAATAACATAACCTTAATGTGTGTGTGTGAGTACAAGCATGAGATAATGGAGTGTAGTTTACACACTGAAGTAGTTATTAGTGTGGCACATAAATATTGCATCACTGAGTATCGTAGTGAAAGTGGTGTGTGTGTGCAGCAAGACTGGGATAGTCTGTTTAACTGTGTGTGCATCTCCCTCTGCGGCAGCTCTCATTAAAATTGTAAAGTCATACACTGATGAGGGCACTTTAGAGTAACCCACACACACACACATGCATAAGAATGAAATAGTATTGAATATAATCATTAACAACACACCACAATCTGGATGACCTACAAAAAATATAGAATAAAACAATTTCTAATAAATATTAAATAATCTACCGTTCTCTGGCTCAGACTTGCGCTCTTGTTCCGTATCGGTGAGGGACAGAACAGAGTTTGCTCGGCTCGATAGGCAGGAACTGTGCTCTGACTTCACTTCCTGCATCCACAACCGCAGGGCATGGTCGGGGGAGCCGCCCTCGGATTCAGGATCGGAGGGGACACTTGCAGACACGCCTCCAGGGTATGCAAGCTCCTGATTGGCTGCGTGAAGCTCTGTCTGGAAATCAGGGAACACAGTCTGGGAGGGGTCCGAGAAATCTGGGAGAATCAAAAAGAGAGAGGTGTGAATTAATGTAATCTATTTCACAAATCAAAGTTTTAGTACACGGACACACACTCACACAGGCTTGTGGGTTAGAGTTCAGTGCTGGAGCTGTGTACTGACTGCTGAGATTTCTGGAGCCTGGCTGAGAAACAATTTTGTTCTCTCTTCAGGGATGGAGAATGGCTTATAAAACCCCAAATAAATATTTAACAGAAAAGAATTCTGCTTTTAACGGCACAAAATGTGAAAAACCATTTAAATTCCCCCAAGAATGAGCATGTAAGAGACATATGGACTCACATATGCACACTCAGATACACACACACTCTCTCTTACGCAGAAACACATTATTTGTGTGTACTAGCACTACCTTTATCTCTGTCATTTTAACTTTTACTTCAGTGCTGACAACTCCCTCTAGAACACGCACACACAACACCACATCCTCTCAAGATTCAAGTAGATTTATTGCCATAGTAAAAAAGCTTTATATTGCCAAAGCATTGATAATATTAAACGACAGACATACACTACTATTCAAATGTTTGGGGTCGTTAAGATTTTTACGTTTTTAAAATAAGTCTCATTCTCATCAAGGCTGCATTTATTTGATCAAAAACAGCACTATTGTGAAAAATTATGACAATTTAAAATGTATATATATATATATACAGGGAGTGCAGAATGATTAGGCAAATTAGTATTTTGACCACATCATCCTCGTTATGCATGTTGTCTTACTCCAAGCTGTATAGGCTGGAAAGCCTACTACCAATTAAGCATATTAGGTGATGTGCATCTCTGTAATGAGAAGGGGTGTGGTCTAATGACATCAACACCCTATATCAGGTGTGCATAATTATTAGGCAACTTCCTTTCCTTTGGCAAAATGGGTCAAAAGAAGGACTTGACAGGCTCAGAAAAGTCAAAAATAGTGAGATATATTGCAGAGGGATGCAGCAGTCTTAAAATAGCCAAGCTTCTGAAGCGTGATCATCGAACAATCAAGCGTTTCATTCAAAATAGTCAACAGGGTCGCAAGAAGCATGTGGAAAAACCAAGACGCAAAATAACTGCCCGTGAACTGAGAAAAGTCAAGCGTGCAGCTGCCAAGATGCCACTTGCCACCAGTTTGGCCATATTTCAGAGCTGCAACATCACTGGAGTGCCCAAAAGCACAAGGTGTGCAATACTCAGAGACATGGCCAAGGTAAGAAAGGCAGAAAGTCGACCACCACTGAACAAGACACACAAGCTGAAACGTCAAGACTGGGCCAAGAAATATCTCAAGACTGATTTTTCTAAGGTTTTATGGACTGATGAAATGAGAGTGAGTCTTGATGGGCCAGATGGATGGGCCCGTAGCTGGATTGGTAAAGGGCAGAGAGCTCCAGTCCGACTCAGACGCCAGCAAGGTGGAGGTGGAGTACTGGTTTGGGCTGGTATCATCAAAGATGAGCTTGTGGGGCCTTTTCGGGTTGAGGATGGAGTCAAGCTCAACTCCCAGTCCTACTGCCAGTTTCTGGAAGACACCTTCTTCAAGCAGTGGTACAGGAAGAAGTCTGCATCCTTCAAGAAAAACATGATTTTCATGCAGGACAATGCTCCATCACACGCGTCCAAGTACTCCACAGCGTGGCTGGCAAGAAAGGGTATAAAAGAAGAAAATCTAATGATATGGCCTCCTTGTTCACCTGATCTGAACCCCATTGAGAACCTGTGGTCCATCATCAAATGTGCGATTTACAAGGAGGGAAAACAGTACACCTCTCTGAACAGTGTCTGGGAGGCTGTGGTTGCTGCTGCACGCAATGTTGATGGTGAACAGATCAAAACACTGACAGAATCCATGGATGGCAGGCTTTTGAGTGTCCTTGCAAAGAAAGGTGGCTATATTGTTTTTTTATACTGATTTGTTTTTGTTTGGTTTTTGAATGTCAGAAATGTATATTTGTGAATGTTGAGATGTTATATTGGTTTCACTGGTAAAAATAAATAATTGAAATGGGTATAAATTTGTTTTTTGTTAAGTTGCCTAATAATTATGCACAGTAATAGTCACCTGCACACACAGATATCCCCCTAAAATAGCTAAAACTAAAAACCACTTCCAAAAATATTCAGCTTTGATATTAATGAGTTTTTTGTGTTCATTGACAACATGGTTGTTGTTTAATTATTAATGTTGTAAAATTAATCCTCAAAAATACAACTTGCCTAATAATTCTGCACTCCCTTGAGGATTAATTTTACAACATTAATAATTAAACAACAACCATGTTGTCAATGAACACAAAAAACTCATTAATATCAAAGCTGAATATTTTTGGAAGTGGTTTTTAGTTTTAGCTATTTTAGGGGGATATCTGTGTGTGCAGATGACTATTACTGTGCATAATTATTAGGCAACTTAACAAAAAACAAATTTATACCCATTTCAATTATTTATTTTTACCAGTGAAACCAATATAACATCTCAACATTCACAAATATACATTTCTGACATTCAAAAACCAAACAAAAACAAATCAGTGACCAATATAGCCACCTTTCTTTGCAAGGACACTCAAAAGCCTGCCATCCATGGATTCTGTCAGTGTTTTGATCTGTTCACCATCAACATTGCATGCAGCAGCAACCACAGCCTCCCAGACACTGTTCAGAGAGGTGTACTGTTTTCCCTCCTTGTAAATCGCACATTTGATGATGGACCACAGGTTCTCAATGGGGTTCAGATCAGGTGAACAAGGAGGCCATATCATTAGATTTTCTTCTTTTATACCCTTTCTTGCCAGCCACGCTGTGGAGTACTTGGACGCGTGTGATGGAGCATTGTCCTGCATGAAAATCATGTTTTTCTTGAAGGATGCAGACTTCTTCCTGTACCACTGCTTGAAGAAGGTGTCTTCCAGAAACTGGCAGTAGGACTGGGAGTTGAGCTTGACTCCATCCTCAACCCGAAAAGGCCCCACAAGCTCATCTTTGATGATACCAGCCCAAACCAGTACTCCACCTCCACCTTGCTGGCGTCTGAGTCGGACTGGAGCTCTCTGCCCTTTACCAATCCAGCCATGGGCCCATCCATCTGGCCCATCAAGACTCACTCTCATTTCATCAGTCCATAAAACCTTAGAAAAATCAGTCTTGAGATATTTCTTGGCCCAGTCTTGACGTTTCAGCTTGTGTGTCTTGTTCAGTGGTGGTCGACTTTCTGCCTTTCTTACCTTGGCCATGTCTCTGAGTATTGCACACCTTGTGCTTTTGGGCACTCCAGTGATGTTGCAGCTCTGAAATATGGCCAAACTGGTGGCAAGTGGCATCTTGGCAGCTGCACGCTTGACTTTTCTCAGTTCACGGGCAGTTATTTTGCGCCTTGGTTTTTCCACACACTTCTTGCGACCCTGTTGACTATTTTGAATGAAACGCTTGATTGTTCGATGATCACGCTTCAGAAGCTTGGCTATTTTAAGACTGCTGCATCCCTCTGCAATATATCTCACTATTTTTGACTTTTCTGAGCCTGTCAAGTCCTTCTTTTGACCCATTTTGCCAAAGGAAAGGAAGTTGCCTAATAATTATGCACACCTGATATAGGGTGTTGATGTCATTAGACCACACCCCTTCTCATTACAGAGATGCACATCACCTAATATGCTTAATTGGTAGTAGGCTTTCCAGCCTATACAGCTTGGAGTAAGACAACATGCATGCAACATGCAACGAGGATGATGTGGTCAAAATACTCATTTGCCTAATAATTCTGCACTCCCTATATATATACAGGGAGGAAAATAAGTATTTGAACACCTTGCTATTTTGCAATTTCTCCCACTCAATCAAGGAGGGGTCTGAAATTGTAGGTGCATGTTCACTGTGAGAGACATAATCTAAAAAAAAAAAATCCAGAAATCACAATATATGATTTTTTTAAACTATTTATTTGTATGATACAGCTGCAAATAAGTATTTGAACACCTGTCTATCAGCTAGAATTCTGACCCTCAAAGACCTGTTAGCCTGTATGTCCACCTCCACCTCCAATCCTAAATTAGATGCACCTGTTTGAGGTTGTTAGCCGCATAAAGACACCTGTCCACCCCATACAATCAGTGAGAATACAACTACTAACATGGCCAAGACCAAAGAGCTGTCCAAAGACACTAGAGACAAAATTGTACACCTCCACAAGGCTGGAAAGGGCTACGGGGAAATTGCTAAGCAGTTTAGTGAAAAAAGGTCCACTGTTGGAGCAATCATTAGAAAATGGAAGAAGCTAAACATGACTGTCAATCTCCCTCGGACTGGGGGTCCATGCAAGATCTCACCTCGTGGGGTCTCAATGATCCTAAGAAAGGTTAGAAATCAGCCCAGAACTACACGGGAGGAGCTGGTCAATGACCTGAAAAGAGCTGGGACCACCGTTTCCAAGGTTACTGTTGGTAATACACTAAGACGTCATGGTTTGAAATCATGCATGGCACGGAAGGTTCCCCTGCTTAAACCAGCACATGTCAAGGCCCGTCTTAAGTTTGCCAATGACCATTTGGATGATCCAGAGGAGTCATGGGAGAAAGTCATGTGGTCAGATGAGACCAAAATAGAACTTTTTGGTCACAATTCCACTAAACGTGTTCGGAGGAAGAAGAATGATGAGTACCATCCCAAGAACACCATCCCTACTGTGAAACATGGGGGTGGTAGCATCATGCTTTGGGGGTGTTTTTCTGCACATGGGACAGGGCGACTGCACTGTATTAAGGAGAGGATGGCTGGGGCCATGTATTGCGAGATTATGGGGAACAACCTCCTTCCCTCAGTTAGAGCATTGAAGATGGGTTGAGGCTGGGTCTTCCAACATGACAATGACCCGAAGCACACAGCCAGGATAACCAAGGAGTGGCTCTGTAAGAAGCATATCAAGGTTCTGGCGTGGCCTAGCCAGTCTCCAGACCTAAACCCAATAGAGAAACTTTGGAGGGAGCTCAAACTCCGTGGTTCTCAGTGACAGGCCAGAAACCTGACTGATCTAGAGAAGATCTGTGTGGAGGAGTGGGCCAAAATCCCTCCTGCAGTGTGTGCAAACCTGGTGAAAAACTAGCGGCTGAAATGATAGTGTCTGTCAGTTATTATAATACACAGACAAAAACAATTGTCTAAATTATGTTACATATTCCTCAAAAGTTCTTGTGATGATATCACTAGTTGACAACATAGTACTACAATTTCGGAAATCATAGGCTATGATATTGCGCAGGGCACGTGATGCAACGCTGTCAGAGCCGACAGATTCCTGTGTCAGACTCATTTCAGTCCAAAATAAAAATGTCAAAAACTATTTAATATACTGCAAATAGCCTACTAGTTTTTTATGTTTATTTATAATTAATTTAGACAGACACAGTGCGCAGCTAATTAATTTAACGTTTTTTTTGTTTTCCCTAACGTCATTTTTAGTCGAAAATTTCAGGACTTCGACCAAGATTTTCTTTGGTTGATTACAGCCCTAGAATTATAATTTTCAGCTGAATCAATAGGCAGTGCAGGACCAAAAGTACAAACTCTGTAGCCTATTATAAACAGAAATCCTCAAATTAAAGTTAGCCAACATAAATCTGCAAATGTCAAGGTATTGTTGTTCATTACTACCCCTTGGACATCGGGTTTGAACATGCATCTTGTTTGTGAAAAGTACCTGCAAGAAAAGCTTTATGTGTACCAGCAACTACATTATTTAAGTGTATTCTATTCGTTAGGATATTTATTTAGGTTGATGTAGTGTTGTTGTAATGTTCTGATTCATGTTTCCCCTTTAAATACAGGTGCGTATAACATTTTACATCAGTAGGCCTAATTGTTATAATGCCAATTTGACATGACATGGCCTGCCAAACGTGTTTTTTCCTAAGTCAAAATACTCCCTTCACCTTGCTGTCTTCCAGGTGGACATTTCTCTGTGCCCGCCTACGAGTGACATGGAGAAAACGAACACATGCAAGATCTTGGATAAAATGAATTTGTTTTCCACTCCAGATATACAATAAAATAATGTTATTTTAAACTGTTATTTTAACATTAACATAACAGTAATTTATACGTATTCTTTGTGCAAAAAAAGATTTCATATAAACGACCAGTGTTTCCACAATGTTGACTAGCAATGTCGACTACAATTGACCATTGATGTCGACTACCATTGACAATATCTTTTCATCTCATGTTGCTTCATCTTATTTCATCTCTTTTCTTATTCCAACCTCATCTTGTCCCTTTTTCTCATCTCAACTCATATCTTGCCCTCATATCTTCTCATCTCTTCTCTTCATTTGTTGAGGTAAAGTGATGAGCTCTTGATGGGCTTTCTCGGAAGTGTGTAGCACTAAGTGTGTGTGTGCAGAAGAAGTATGAATTTTCAGACCTGTATGTGTGTGTTTGAGGAGCGAGCTCTTTACTCAAGTGTCCTTAAGAATCCTCTCCTCTACCTCTCTGACTCCTGTCTCTGTGGCGACCCCTCTCACTGCTCTCCCTGCTCTAATCATCTCAGTACTAATTGCCCACGATGCAGTTCTCCGTCCTTCACTGAAAACATGACCCCCTGTTTCTCGGCCTGACCCACACACACACACACACACACACATTTGTCCGCAAGCAGACATGGATGGAAAAAGCTAGGGTAAGAGGAGTGGGTGAAAGACCTTTCTTTACCTCTCTCTCTCCATTTCTCCCCCTTTCTCTCTCTCTGTTTCCATCTCTCTCTATTTGTGAAGCTGTTTCCGTGGTAACTGGAACAGAATGTTTTGTTCTGCATGTAGCATTTGAATAATTCTATAGAGGAAACAAAAAGCCTCACTGTAACCTGCTCAACCACCACTGTAGATATGTATGCATGTATGAATATATACTCTCTAAAAAAAAAGTTCTATATGGGACCAAAAATGGTTCTTCATAGAGGGACCACTTTTGGTGCTATATAGCACCATCTCTTAACATGTTCTGTATATGGTAGAGGTGCTATATAACACCTTAGTTAGCGGTGCTATATAGCACCTTAGTCAAAGAACCGGTGAAGAACCTCTGAAGAACCGCTGAAGAACCACTGAAGCACCAAAATTGGTGCTATATAGCACTAAAAAAGATTACGAGTCAAAAAACATTTTTGGTGCCATATAGAACCTTTTTTTTTAGAGTGTATATATATATATATATAAAATTTGATTCTTAGATGCATCGCGATGCGGACGTGGACGATTCTGAATCGATTTTCTAAATGTTGATAACGTAATGTTGACGGAACGCAAAAGGCACAACTCTGAAGCACGAGAAGTGCAGCGCCTGGACCGTCTGTGGCGTGCACATAACAGAGACGCATGATGGTTGGGTGAGAAATCCGACCGGCACCCATTAAAAGTTAGCGTATGGAAGCACTTTGGCTTCTATGAAGTTGAAGGGGAAAATTACCTGGACAAGAGCCACACTATATGCAAGTTGTGTCAAATTAAACTAAAATATTTTTGAAACACGACAAACATGAGAAACCATATTACACGTTTCCAACACTCGGTTGTATCGGTAGTTGCTGCCAACGAGAGGACCATTGAGCATGCGATGTTGTCAAAGCTGCCACCCGGATCGGAAAGGGCAAAGCGAATTACAAACTCTATCGCAAATTTTATGGTCAAGGATTTGCGTCCGTATTCTCTGCAGATGTTAATTTAGTGTTCAGATTTCATAAAAGCTGTTTTTGATTGTGGCATACAGCAAAAAATGTGTCTGTGCTCAGGATTTAGTTTGAAGTCATAAGTCTTAGACTCTATTATTAATTTGTGTATAAGAGCAGCTGTATGTTACTAGTTATTCAGAATATGCTGAAGTCCACAAGTATTAGCCTACTTTTGTATGAGAGCTGCTGGTACATAATTCTATACTGTTGTATAAAAGCTGTGATTTTGGTATAACAAAATGTTTATTTTATTTGTTTTGTTAGATTTTTTGTCTGAAGGATTATATTGCTCATTGCACATAACAGGAGGGTGTTGGTTATTATTACTTTATGTTAGTGATTCAGAATATGCTGAGGTCTGTATTAATTTACTACAAGTATGACACTTTTCCTGTTGGTTCTTTGCAATGTTGGGACATATTCTGGCAAATGTAACCTTCCTGTTGACTTCCATTTGTTTTATTATTAAAAGATATTGGAAGTAAATTAATTATGGGTCATTACAAGTACTTTGCTTTAAAAGTACCAAGTGAGAAAAAAGAAATCCTGTATAGAAAAAAAGATTAATCAATAATCGTTTTATCATCGCATCGCAGCCCTCTTAATCATAATCGAATCGAATCGTGAGGTGCCTAGAGATTCCAGAAAGAACATCGGCCAGTCCTTCAGGAATTTGCCGCTGGCTCATATGTAGATAGTGGTTAAACATGAGATATAATTAATTTGGGGTATATGAAACAGCCAATATTTGGTCTTATTAAACTTACTTGTTCCAGAGAAAAATCGATTTGGCTAAAGGCAGGTTAAGTTTCATAACATTATATTTAACTTTAATCTATCTATCTATCTATCTATCTATCTATCTATCTATCTATCTATCTATCTATCTATCTATCTATCTATCTATCTATCTATCTATCTATCTATCTATCTATCTATCTATCTATCTATCTATCTATCTATCTATCTATCTATCTATCTATCTATCTATCTATCTATCTATCTATCTATCTATCTATCTATCTATCTCTCTCTCTCTCTCTCTCTCTCTCTCTCTCTCTCTCTCTCTCTCTCTCTCTCTCTCTCTCTCTCTCTCTCTCTCTCTCTCTCTCTCTCTCTCTCTCTCTCTCTCTCTCTCTATCTATCTATCTATCTATATATATATCTATCTATCTATCTATCCTGATGTTGATCCCATACAGGTGAGAAATAAAATTCAGCACTATAGATGGATTAAAAATTATGTTTTTAATCATTCCTTGAATTACAGCTAAATGGCCGTTCACACTATGATTAGAGGTCTTTCCCCCTAGTCATTCATTTAAGCCATTAAATGATTAGTCAAACGTTTTTTGATATTCATTTAATTACTTCACCCAAAAATGTCATAATTTACTCACCCATATGTTGTTCCAAACCTGTATGAGTTTCTTTCTTCTGTTTAACACAAAAGATATTTGAAAGAATATCTTATTTTGTGTTAAAGGGGTGATGAATTGAGAAATCAACTTTCCTTTGAGCCTTTGATATATAAAAGTTCATTGTGATATAAGAATATCCTGTAAGTTTTGGAGCTGAAAACTTCCTTGTTAGTCAAAGAAAAGCTTTTATTTACACCAGGCCCAGAAAACGAGAGATCGCAGAGATCGTATCGAGATTAAAACAATGCTGTGCCTCCTATATTGGATCCGACAGGAATGGTGCAACACGCTAATGTGAGTAAAACGTTTTTTAATTTTTATTTTAATGTGTCAGTATTGCATTGTTACAGATCATTTGATATCTATTGATTACATACCTTAGCACGCTGTCAGGCTGCACAATCCTTTATTTGAGGTGTTATTGGTTAATTTGTGATCAAACTTGGACTTGTAATGCCAGGGCTCGCAAAGTGTGTGTGTGTGTGTGTGTGTGTGTGTGTGTGTGTGTGTGTGTGTGTGTGTGTGTGTGTGTGTGTGTGTGTGTGTGTGTGTGTGTGTGTGTGTGTGTGTGTGTGTGTGTGTGTGTGTGTGTGTGTGTGTGTGTGTGTGTGTGTGTGTGTGTACGGTTCGCGGTTATATTCACTGATCGGGCCGGCCAAGTAATACAAAAATAACATTCATTTCTTGCGTACGCGTGTGTGTGTGTGTGTGCGTGTGTGTGTGTACGGGTCGCGATTGTGTGTGTGTGTGTGTGTGTGTGCGGTTCGCGATTATATTCACTGATCGGGCCGGCCAAGTAATACAAAAATAACATTCCAATCAATCAATTGATAAAGATATTTTGTGAGCCCTGTGAGCGTTTCTCCAGACGCTTTCATTATGAAGTTTTTGAATGTAAAAACCACGCGAAGTTGACCTCAGACAACAGTATAATAATTAAATAAAAAAGAATATTAAATAAAAAACGCCAGTTCATGACCCCTTTAAACAGAAGAAACAAAATGGTTGGGGTTTAAGGGCTGAGAAATAACATTGTATGTAATATTGTTAACATTGTTCTACATCACAGAGAAATACTAAACCATAATAATGATATTATGGTTTAACAAGAGCCTCAAAAAAATAAATAAATAAAGCTTTCAAGTGAGCACAAAAAGTTTACTGGCAAAAGTAATGATTATGGATGTATTGGAAAAACAGGAAGGAGCCTGTCTGACTATCTTAACAATGTATTAATAAACTAGTGTTTTCTGAGTCAGTGTTGCTGCAAAGATGAAGTTTACAAAGCTGACACATCATCTCCGATCTCCGCTATATTATAGATGTGCCTATGGAGAGAACTGTGCGTTAAGTTAAACATCATGCAGTAAGCGCTGTACTAATTTAGCTTCCACAATTTGCACAAACATTTGAATATTTGCCTAAAAGTGCATATGTATCAAGGCTAACAATAGAGCGAATGACTATGTAATGTGGCTAGCGTTAGGCAACTACTTTTAATGATAATGATTTTAATGATTTAATGATACTACGTTTTAAATGATAAGATGTTTGAGGTCGATGAATGATAGGCAAACATTTGGATTTCCTGCCTGACATAAAGACCAGCCGTGTTAATGATCTGTCCTATGGAGATGTAACATATAAAAAATTGGGTTGACCAGGACTCTTCTCATCGACTAACGTTTGGTCGACTAATAGAGGGCAGCCCTAGTTTGAGAAATTTCAAATTTCCTTAGAAAAATATGAAGCTGTGAGAAATCTTTTGTGGAAAGCTGAGTTAATACATTGTCTTGTATTTTTGTTTTTGTTTTCTAGACAGAAAATAAATAATAAATGATGTTATCCAGATGACATATTATACATATTAAACGATTTATATAATACATATTCATATAATATGCAATCATACATTTTTTATTTTCTTAATGTAATTTTGATTTATAATCAAAAATAACTTAGATATACTACATGCTTCTGTTCAGGTGGCCAAAGGGTCCACCCGAACTACGTTCTACTCAGCAAGAATAAAAATGAAAGGGAACATTGCCTGTGTGTGTCTTAGTTATAGGGAATCCTTTAATTAATGGAAATATTTCACCCTTGGGACTCAGACAAGCAAAAATGCCTCCATGAATGTAGAATATCAAAGACAGAAGAATAAAGGGTGAAATAAATTATATTATTAAAATTATTTTAAAATTTAAATTGTAAATCATTATTCAAAAGTAAAGCACACATCCCATTATTATTTAATGACAATAGTGTTTGATGTTTGGTGTCTGTGTCTGTTGATGGCTCATTTCAAGTTACAGTTTTCACAGAATTCTGTTCCTTACTAAGGAATCACACCATATGATCATTTTCATTAAAGCAACTATCAAAACAACAAACAAAATAACTTGTCTCTAGAACTATGATCTCCCTTAGATAATGCAGACTTTCATGCGATGCTTATGATAGATGCTTATGATAACAGCTCCAGTGCCCCGCTAAATGTAGAGTGACATTAATTATGTTTCATCATTTAATGCCATCTCTCTTGCGCAAACACATGCAGGCATGCAAACATATTCCTTGTGGAAATTTAATTTGACATCCATTACTTGTTATATAAGTTGGTCATAACATATGAAACGGCTGTACATATTAAATTAAACTTTAATAATTCTTTGAAACAAGATATTACTTGATTTACTCTTGATTTCTCTTTATTATTTATTGTGATTATCTCTTTTCAAACTTTCCAACAAGGCTGTCAAGACAATTTTGGCTTTTTATAAATGAATACGACTATTCAGCAAGAATTAATTTAATTTATCAAAAGTGACAGTAAAAAACATTTATAATGTTACAAAAGATTTCCATTTCAAATAAATGCTGTTCACACAAAATATTAAGCAGTACAACTTTTTTTGACACTTATAATAATAATAATAATAAATGTATCTTGAGCACCAAATAAGCATATTAGATGAATTTCTTAAGGATCACGTGACACTGAAAATGGCTGCTGAATATTCAGCTTTGCCATCACAGGAATAAATTATATTTTAACATAAGAGACTTCTTTAAAAAAAGTTATTTGAATTTCAAATGATTTTCATTCTACTTTACACTCTACTAACTCTACTTTAAAGAGTTTACAATTTAACTTAAAAGGTATTCTATTCTGAATGGCACACAACTCTGACACACACGCACACACACACACATAAACAGAAGGTCTTACCTTTCTGGTGCTGCTCCAAGGGTTTCCTGCGGACTTTGTGGCTGTTGTAGGTGAATCTGCGGTCAGGCTCGTAATCGGGGCGGGTGTGCGCCTCTCTGTAGTGTTTGTGATGAAGGTTGTTACCATCCTCTTCCTCAGATGAGCTGGAGTAACTGAGCTCCAGGCCGGGGTGGGGCCGCGCCAAAGATTGGTACAGCTTCTCGTCCATCTCTGCTCTCTTCACAATATCACACTCAGAATTCTCAAAAACTCACTCAAAGCACACTACACACACACAAATAAGAAAAAAAAGAGAACAGAACAAAGGCGATGAAACAGAAAACAAACAACAGCAGTTCAAATGTACTCTAACTTTCATTTCACTGGTGCAATTTGTTGTAAAGCGAGACATGAAACAGCTTGAGAACAAACAGCTGCTCTGTAGAAATATATTTAAAGAGGCATGAAGGACAAAACAAAACAGAAACACTTTCCAAAACCACCCCCATGTTTTAGCCAAACATTCATCGACCACCAAGAAAAGAGAGAAGGTCTCAGAGGACAAATGAAAGAGAAGATGGAGAGATAGATGGAGGGTGAGATGAAGAGATAAAGAGATGCTTAGATAGAGGAAAAAAGAGGAGATAAAAAGGAACAAACTCAAAACGAGAGTTATACAACCGCCCAGTAATGAAACCAATTAAATCATGGAATTAACATGCGTCGCTATACAGTACACCTGTCAATACATTCAAATAATTCATTAGGATAATTCTTTTGTGTTTTGTAGTTAACTCAATCAATCTTACATTCTGAATTAGCTCAAATTTAGCTCCAAGTAAATCTATATTGATTCATTTGACAGTGTAGTACATCCAGTTTTAATGCATTCAATTCTTCTAAGGAAAGAAAACAAAATGATATCTAACAAATATGCACTATTGATGCTGTAACAGTCATTCTCATTAGAGGCAATTCAATATGGCTTTTTCATGACCAACGCAGATTATAAAGGCTGTAACAATTGATATTGAAAATAATAATGTCAATAATAATAATAATAATAATAATTTAAAATGTATAATCAATAATGAAAATAATCACGTTACTGTAGTAATTAGTTACATTTAGGGCTGCCACTAACGACTATTTTTACAAATGTATCACAATAATTTTCAACAATTTTACTTAAAAACATTTAATTTAACTTGCAACGTTGGCAAATATATAAATGTAAACAAGCCCTTGGTACAAAGGGGTAAAAACTAATAAAAGAGAATATCAGCAAATACTTTTTATATAGAATAGTGTTGTCACGATACCAAAATTATGACTTCGATACGATACCAGTAACCAGACTAAAATACCTCAATACCGATACTGAATCGATACCATGGCAAAAAACTGTAAAAGTAATTGAATAATATGACAGAACTTACTATTCATTGTTTTATCATTGTTTTAGGATTTTAAAAAAACGTAAAAACTCTCTTGGCCGGCATGTTCCTGCCCTGCCCTGCTTCACACAGAATATTAGGTCCGGCCCTTTAAGAGCTGCACGGACCAAATTCATTGTAACACCCGATTTCTCATTCAACTCTGTACTCTGTATACTTTCACTAAAGACATATCCAACTGTGTTTACCCGAATACTCACCAGGACCTGCATTTTTACCATTCAAACACAATAATTCGCGAAACTGGCGTTGCGATCTGTCTGAGTAAAAGGCGGCTGCACGCGCTTCAGGTCAGAGTCCGGCAGCGCGCGCGAGCACGTCCCGATGCACTTTTCTGTTGCATTATTTTTCCTGAGCTGCGCGTATATATATTTTACTGTTCTGCTTTAGTGAACGGTGGAAGCAGAGCTCACACACACGTCCTCACTCCTGCTGTCACACATCGACCCAGATTAAGATTAATACTGCTCTTATTAGAGTGCTGTCATTTTAAAGTACCAGTACTAATACAATTTCATATCGTACTCAACTTACCCAGTCAACTAAAAATATTGACGTCGACTAATTAACAGCGTCGATGCAGTCGATTGTATCGACCAATCGCGATAGGCCTAGTTACATTACTAGTTACGTTACTTGCCCCCAACCCCCTCAAAAAACAGAATATAATAATCTCTTTAGCCTGCTGCATTAAATTTAGATAAATCATGTTGCATCATACATGAATGCTAATGGCCAATTAGAGGTGTTAAGATTAGTAATCGCTGAAACATCGGAGTTTTGTCCACTGCTGAGACCTGCACACTCAAATATTCTTATTATAATTTATCTTGAAACACAAAAATGTAGACAAGTAGACTAAATAATATATTCATTGTACAGTCAGCTAATCGATTAGCAGAACATTGTGAGACCGCAATGAATTAAGATGAGTGACAGCTTAGTAATAATAAAAGGGAGTGTTTATGCAAGCTTTCTAGGCCAGTGTTTCCCAACCGGGGTGCCGCGGTGTGACGAGAGCAGGGGTGCCGTGTAAAAGTCCTTCAAATATATATATATATTTATTTTCACATTTTTCCAATAATTCTCTCTTTTCTGTTTGTTCAATGCATGCGAGTGCTGCCGTATGTTCGAATATGACCAGTCATTTTCGCCGTCATCACCCGGATGTAGTAGTGCCAGAAGACGAGAATGAGAAGTCGCACGCTCTGTGAGAAAATTTGTCTCTGTGCACTCATCCGAAAGCGCGCACACGTCTCACAGCGCGCAAATATTGAGTTCTCTTTCAAGTCTTGCTCTTGAACGGACAAACTCACATAAAAAGTATGTCAACATGTCCATCTTGATGAGTATTCTAGCAGACATAGTCTGTATATGCCTTAAGTAAACTTAATATAGTCGAGAAAGACGAGCATATCCGTGCATTAGGTCTTAAAGGGGCAGTAGCCTTTACTGCTGTCTGTTTAATGTCAAACAACAAAAGACTAGGACATCACTCACTGCTCTTGATTGAATATTTTTTGTAAGTTTCATTAATCAATCATTAATCTTTCATTTATACACTCAAATATGCAATGTTATGTTATTTTACATTTGATAAATTTCTGTACCTGAAAACTAATGTTAGACGTACCTGAAAAACCTGAAAAGCATAGTTTATTTTATTAGTATCTTTTTTGCTCAATAGTATTTATTTGTGCTGCTGCTTGTATTTAAATTATTTGTTCTTATTATTTTCTTTATTTTTATTTGACAGTAGTCCTTTTTTCCCTGAACACAGCAAATACTGAACCGTACCGAAACCGTGAACCTAAAACCGTGATACAAACCGAACCGTGAGCAATCTGTACCATTACACCCCTAGCGTAACGTATGCGAGGGGGTGCCACAAAATGGAGAAAATTTTCAAATGGTGCCATGAACGAAAAAAGATTGGGAAACACTCTTCTAGGCGATAGAATTTGAAGAAAACACTTATGTTTTGCTGCATTTAGGTAAGGCAATGGTTAAGCTATGTAATATTTGCACTGACTGCCATACCATATCATGCATATGCTTGCCTATTCAAATTATAGTCGTTTGTGAACATAACCCCTTTAATAGCAAGAGCGTTTATGCTGGGATGTGAAGGTTGTTGATAGGCAACATGTAACTATTTCCTTACAATAATGTTCTTGCCTTTGACAGAAATAAACTCAAAATAATGATTGTATTTCCAGAAACAGAATGCATTCTTTTCTCTCTCCATGCTAAGTTTGTTTTGCCTCGCAGGTACTTACCAGTCAAAAGTAGATACCAGGTAGATGACTACCTGAGACTTATTGGAAAAAAATATTTCTATTTCTAATATACTGTACTATTTCTCTTTTTTACAATCTATTCTAAATGATAAAACACTGCATTCTGTCGGCAACGATGTAATGCAGCTGTAATGTATAGTGACCTGGGCTTGGAACTATACTCCAATTACTTTTTTGGAAATTATAACGTGTTAAATTACTCTGTTACTAAAAAAGAAATTAAGTTACAGTAACGCGTTACTAAGTAATGCATTACTGCCCAACACTGGTCGCCTTTGCATAAATGCTCATTCCGACAGCGATTCAAGTTGATAAAGGCGAACAGAGAAAGCCAGTGCAATAATTTTGACTAATGTTGATTTTTGAAATATGTTGTTTGACCATTTAGATTTAAAACTGACACTTTTTTACTGAAATGGTACATGTAACACAGGTAATTACCGTATTTCCTCAAATAAAAGCCTGTAGTCAATTAAACGCCGGGCCTCTGATAGTGACTGGGGGCGTGGCCAGCACAAACAAATAAAGGCCGGTCACATATTAAGGCCGGGGAAAAATTATTTCCTTTCATTTCATGTGCATTCAAGTTCAGCGTAATGTACAGTGGGTTGTGACGAAGGAGCGAAACCTTCGTGACCATCGCCCCCCGCTATAAGTCTTGCGAGTGCGACGCATAATCCTGGTCTCTTCTATACTTAACCTAAACACTTTGCAGGGATTGCTCTGTAAATTAAATTGAGAATATAACTGATGCATATATGCTATTTTAAATACTGTAGTCTATGAGAGATGTGACATGTGTTAGTCTGTGGAAATACATCAGTCAGGCAGGCTACACAATTTATCTTGACAATCTCTTAGCCTGCATTTAACTTAAACTATTTTATTTTGTACAAGAAAACAGCATAGGCTTCAAAATAAATTAAATAATATTATTTGTAATAATTGTAATTGTAAAAATAATATTTATGTAAAGAGAAATATATTAAAATAAACAGTGCTTAAAGGAACACAACTCTTCTTAAGTGGAAGGAAGCTTTTTTCCCTCACGTGGAATATAGAAAGCATTTAAGTTGGGTTAGTAAAATAACGAAATTATAGTGTTTATATCGAGTATATAAAACACGAAAGAACAACAAATATATCACAAAAAACTTTCTTTAAAGTGAATTTCGTTTTGTATAAATTGTATCTTAATTTTAATCTATGTTTTATCAACCAAATTGCCCGGATTTAATAAATAACAAGCAAATAGCCTATAACAGACAATGACATGGAGGTGGAGATTGCAGTGCCGCGTGAACAATGGCTTAAATGAACTACTAGAAAAGGAAAAAAAAACTTTAGTCAGGGGCAGCCCTTATTATTTATTTCAGATAGGCCTATATTTGATCCAGCATGTCACAAAGGGAGTTCTGGGTTGAGCCAAGGCCGAATTTAAAAGTAGCCTATTGCCTAACGTTATATCTTTCGTCTTTTCCCGTCAAGTCACTACAACAGAGAAGTATTACTTTGTTGTTTTTAATATTTTTAGAACCTTACGCTGATTAAATCATTATTTTATGAGATAAAAATTTGCTTATTTATGTAGGCTATTATGTAACTAGTGGCTCAAGTATACTAATAAATCAAAATCTAACTTGCAGGGCTATTATTAGGGTTATAAGTTAACTCAAACTAAAACTAAGAACATGAAAACATGTTAAATAAAGTAAAATAAAATATATTTTCATTTCAGCTAGTAATTTGTCATTTCCATTTAGTTTAACTTGATTTAATAAAAGAACTAAAACTGAAATAAAAATATTTTTAAAATAAAATCTGTATTTATTATTTAAAATTTCACATCCTGCCCAATGATACTCTAAACAATGTTGATATTTAAGGATATGGAAACAAATATAGTGAATGTAGGCTGTGCAATATATTATGTGCAAAAAGGTGGTTAAAATCACATTACATCCACCTATTTTTATGCGCATTTTGTGATATTGCTAGCCTGGATGCCAGACGAACTTATCCCCGCCCACAAAAAATGTTGCACGGGCAGTTCGGTCTGGACTTGATCCATAGAGAAGTAATAATGCCCGAACAGAAACTGTTCGGACCAATGAAATTGTCAGGGCGGGCTTTAGACGATGATGGACAGATGATAAACAGTAACATAATCATCCACGTCATCAAAGGCACTTGGGTTGAATTTGTTCTAATCCTAAACGGAGAACTTGTTCGTATATGCATTCACCTTCACTATTTCTCTCAGAAATGATGATCGTGTTGGTAAGTACTCTGTGTATCCTTAAATTCTTTTTTTACAACACCGGCAAAGATCATTTACACTCATCTTCTTCTTCTAACGTGACTTATTCTAGCGTGCGTGCAGACAGGGTTGCCAAGTTTTTACAGCAAAACCCACCCAATTGCTACTCAAAACTAGCTAAAAACAAGTCCAATAGCTTTCCGGGCGGGGGGGTTCTTCGGGAAAAATGGCATTTGGGGGGTAAAATATGTGTTATTTTGGCTGGACTGTCTGCTAAAATTCGCATTCCTGGGTCTGTATATCACATAATTGGGGTCGCTTCAACCCGAAGACTTGGCAACACAGTGCAGTTGAGTTCTGTTGACATTTGACAACTAACGTTATGCGTTGCTCCGTTGCTCTGATTGGTTGTAGGTCTATCCAATTGAGGTCTTTCCTGGTTCGGTTTAAACCAGTATCAGACTCAAATTCTGACTAGAATTGAGTATGACGACGTCAGGCTAGGATATTGCATCAAAAAATACTGAATTGAAATGGCAAGATGCGTATGCGCTCGTTTGAGTCGGATACATATGAGACGGATACATATGGATTTCATACGAAAACATGCGCATAAACTATGATGGAAATGCCTTATCGAATAAATTCCTTGATGCGCATAAAAAAAAATAATCATGTGACTTTCGCGATGTAACAGCATAACTGTATGCTACTAACCAGCGGAAAAATCTTGTTTGCAAAACAACTGAAATGTGTTTTGGTCATTCAGAACTCTGTTGTCAAAGATCTTAGATGACCCTCCTGTCTTAGGCCTAGTCCACACGTACACGGGTATTTTTATAACCGGAGTTTTTCCTTCTCCGTTTAAAAAAACAATCGCGTCCACACAAGCACGGTTTAAAAAAAATCTCCGTCCACATGAAAACGCAAAACCGCGCTATGATTGGCTGCCTGATTTCCACATGGGTCCCATCCACGGAGGGATGCTATGGGCTCAGTGAAACCCTTCTACAAGTTTACTTTGGACTCAGTGACAGGTAACTGTATATACAGGGGCAGGGCTCAAGTGGACTGAAGCTTCACACACTTGCCTTACTATGTTGTATTATTGAATTCTGGCACCTCTGTTCTGCAATACAATGAGATAACTGCATGTATCTGTATAGGCTACATGTGATAAGCGCTATTAGCAGAGTTATTAAAAGCTACGTCCGCGCTTGCATAGACTCGACTCATGTAACGTTAAACAAAATCGATAACGGCGCACAAACTGACGTCAAACAAAGGAGAGAACGGCGCACATTTTGACTTAACAAGCCTAAATCTCCGGTTTCACCGTCTACACGACAACGCTGTAACCGGAGTTTCTAAAAAACTTCACCCTGGCCGGAGTTTTCAAAAAAGTCCGGTTTCAGTAACCGGATACTGCGTTTGCGTGTGGACGAACAGCCAAACCGCATAGAAAAAGCTGCGGTTTTGAAAATACCCGTGTTCGTGTGGACAGGGCCTTAGATGACTGCTTCCCAAACAGCACATCTGCCTCTGAAAGCATGACAACACGTTTATTGAGACGCACGAGTTTCTCTGAGACGCAAAAAATATATTATATACGAAAATGATTATATATGGTGGCTTCTCCTATGTTTCTTAGTGATTTTTTAGCGGTAGTTTATCAGGAAGTGACGATTATGTTCTCTTCAACTCGCTGAATGGAAACAGTGCTTTTTTTCACAAATGTTTTATGCGATTTAGCATTTTTGCTCATTAATTACATTCGCAACTTTGGATGGAAACATAGCTATTCAATCTAAAAACATTTACATTGAAATTTTGTGCCCAGGGGCCTCTGTTTTCTAAATCCATGCCTGGGTTGAGCGCGCGGCGCTGAGCAGAAAGAGCTTCAGAAATTAACGGAATCTCCAGAAAGGCGCTCTCACTCTGGAGGAAATATTACCGCTCTTTCGACGCACACACCACAACAGTCACAATATGACCTCATGTTTTAAAAACACAATTCAACTTATAAATAATACTTTTTAACGGGCCACTTAAAATGTTTATTACAAATAAATTATTAAATTCTAAAAATGAATAAAATGAACAAAAAATTGCATTGCATTTGCAAAAACCACCCCACTTCCAGCGCCCCTGATGATATCTGTCCTCTGGAACGCTATCGCTTTTCATTTAAAACGGTTTATTTAAAACAATAATTTTTTTCAAATAGATGGAATTCGAAATACAGGCCTGCCTCAAATAAAAGCTGGTGACCTTCTGCAGTTCAGGTAAAAAAAGGCCCCGGCTTTTATTTGAGGAAATACGGTATGTTTTTATGAGAACAGTAACTGTAATGGGATTATAACATCCAAGACGTTTCTTAAAGGGGTTATCGGATGGAAAATTCACTTATGGTGTTTACATATAAATGTGTCTTTGCAGTGTGTGGACACAACCAACCTATAATGATAAAAATCCATTCACTCTTTTTTTTATTCTCAAAAAGCCTAAACACTCAACAATCAAGCCGTTTTTATGCTCCGCCCACGACTGCTGAGTTGTACACTGTCTGCCAAGGCAGCAGTCTTGTGTCTACATGCCCCATGGAAGAGAGAGGTGAGGTGAGCTCATTATCATTTAAAGAGACCGAAACGTAATGTGCTGAACAGAGCTGTTTTTAAGGAGGTAAAAGGGTGTTGTTTTACACATTCATTGAGGAATTTTAACCAAAGTACATTACAGACTTTACATGAAGTAGAGGTCGACCGATAGTGGATTTTACCGATACCGATAACTAGGTTGGACCGCACTTGCCGATAACCGATTAATTGACCGATAGTTTTTCAAATGGATACTGGATTAAAAAACATAAGTAAAACAGTGCTGAACTTTATAACAAGAAATAAAAAAACAGTACTGATTCATGAAAATGTGCTAAATTAAAAACATATAAATATGAATATTAAAATAAGAAGTTCTAACAGAACAAATTCTTCAGAAAATAATTTAAATATTAAAATATTACAAGTCAAATGTGTTTTTTTTTATCTATAACCTAGAAACATGCATGTACATTTCATAGGTAACACTATGCAAGTCCCTATGCAACAAGGATGTGTTAGCTTACATGAACTGTATGCATTATGCATACATTTTTACAGAATTTAATATGAGCAATATTGTACCTTGATCCTTCATGTTAGTTCATAGTGCATAACCAAGGTTACCAGATAAAAAAAATTCAAACTCAATTTAATGGTGAAATTAACATACTAACAATAAACAATACTTCCATAGCATTTATTAACTGTATTTAATGTTACAAATGCAATCTTATTGCAGTGTTACCATTTCATACAAATCCAAACAGTCTGCTTTTTTAGGAGATTATCTAATAAAAAATGAATGCGTTTCTGCTTTGTTTCTGTCGGCAGCATGACGATACAGTTTGCTTTCTCACATCACTTATTTTATATATGCAACATTTGGGTCGGACTTGCGTTTGTTTTTAATCACATTGTTTTAACTGCTTGAGGTACTGTTAATTTTTTTGCGTCCTCTCAGCCTCTTCGACTGCTGTTCTTTACCTGTTAATGCGGCATCTAGTCAAGAAATTAATTACTTTACATTTACATTTAGTCATTTAGCAGACGCTTTTATCCAAAGCGACTTACAAATGAGAGCAATAGAAGCAACTAGAACAGTCAAGGGCAACCGTATGCAAGTGCTGTAACAAGTCTCAGTTTGGCAACAAGTACTGTAGTGTTCAGTATCCATACCGTTTCGCTGTCGTGTTTTAAACGCGCATCTGATGTGTTAGCGCTCTCTGTGCAGCGTTTGCTTTCCGTGCAGCGAGCAGACTCACGTGTGAATGTAAACATAAGGTGTCAGTGAGGGGTTTTTTTTCGCCTCTAGAGGCCGCTCTCGTGCTATATACTGCCAGCAGATCCTTCTCAGAGCTCTTGTACTGTGTAATGACAGCGCACCCTTTTCAGCCACACCAGCAACTGACGCATCACGGAAAAACTATCAGTGTGGATTTTTGCAGATATCCAATTGTTCCACCAATCAACTATCGGTGCCGATTAATCGGCAAAAACGATGAATCGGTCGACCTCTAACATGAAGACCCTAAAGAATCATACCAACTTGTGGAAAATGGGCATCCGATGACCCCTTTAAATTTACAGGAAATATGGCTGCATGATTTGTAGGAAAAAATATAAATAAAAAATTTGTTTGTTCGTAGGGCTCCACAATTTGGCCAGAAATGTTGTGATTATGATACAAATATTAATACCAAGTTAAAGAAGATGGTTAGTGCATGTTTTGTTTCCAAATGCACGTTATAAATGACACAAACTCAGAGCAGATGCAGAGTTTGCATGGAGCAGAATTTACTGTGAGTGTGAACCGAGCTGCTCTAAAACACTGAAATCACTGGATCAGGGCTCGACATTAAGCCTGTTTGTGTGATTGTCCTTTGGACAAGTAAATCTGTCATTCACTTAAAAATCACTCTAAAAATGTGCTTGTCCGGAAAAAATTTAGATTTTTCTGTGTTCAGGATTTATTCTGAAGCAATATTCTCCCCATTATTCAATCAGCTTTGATATATTTAAATCTGCATATTTGTCAGGTGGCGGCAGGTGACCGTCTTAATGAGTGAGTCATTGAGTTATTCATTCAAACGATTTGTTGAAACGGCTGAATTGGTCATTGAATCTTTGATTCAACCGATTCATTCAAAATGCTGAATCATTCAGTAACACACTGTTGCTGTGAGATGCGTTATGGATCTGCTGTGAACTTTGTTTGGAAAAGTTTTTGCTGCTGAAATAGAAAAAAAAGAGTCAATATTGCATCTAAAATGTAAGTGACTTGATGTTAATTAATTGTTTATGGAACTGTCATATGAAATCATCACTCTTGGTTGTGTGGTGTATCATATGTTATAAATATAAAAACTCCACATTTGGACACTTTTTTACCACAGTAAGTTAACTGAGTTTCCTTGTGTGAGCGCCGCTCATTTGTTTCAATTTCTCCTAATGAGGCTACCCGAGTGTCAACAGTGCTGTTAGCGTCAGTTCATTATACATTATATATTATTATCCACAATCCATCGGCACTTACACTAAATGAATGCAGAATCATTCTCGTGTTTTGGTGATTCCCTAGTCATTTTTTGTTATTGACGCTTTAATCAGGCTACTTGTCCGGTCGAGCAAGTAAAATTCTCTTTCACTTCCCGGACAAACGGACAAGCGTTACTGTCAAGCCCTGCTGGATCATCAGCTGTTCACATTTGAAAGAACACAGTGCCCCCTATCACTCTGAAACATGCAACACTTGTACAGTCTGTATGTTACAGACCTCCTTGACCCTGACCCAAGGACATACACAACAAAAAGAAAAAAAAGGTTTTAATTGCATAGTATTAAACATATTAAAGTTAACATGCTAATTTTAAACACACATTTTACTGACTGCATCCACCTCTCCCGTAGATCTTCATGAGAAGAGATTAGTGTGAAATTAATATTGGAGTCAGACAAGATTGTGCTTGAATTGCCCTGCATGCATCTTATTCACTGCTCTAGCATTGACACAATCTCTCTCTCTCTTTCTCTCTCACTCTCCAGAGAGCGTGGCTCCCTTTCAGCTTTTACTTCCCAGAATCTAAAAGCTGACCATGACCTTTCCATGACCTTTGAAACTGAAAAGAACATTCAGCGTTCAACAGAGGAGTGCGCAGGTAGGGGAGGGCCACTGAAAAACAAGATGCAGTTAGACAGAGAGAAAGAGAAAGGAGAGACACGGCTGAAAGCACAGATGAAAAGGAGAGGTGGAACGGATGAACACTGGATGAAAGAGAACCGATAGACCATAAGGGGTAGAAGACGAGTCAAACGAAGATGAAGACGGGGACGGATAGGAACAGAAGCATGGCTGAAAAATGAAAGCGGGAAGGATGAGAGTGGACAGATGAAGAAATGAAGAAGAATAGAAGGAGCTTGCAAAATGACCAGACAGGTTAAAGACTTTCTGGGAAGCAGACATGAGGGAGACAGACAGAGAAACAAAGTCACTCTCATCCTGACATTGATGAAATAGAAGTTAAATATTACCATCAATTGCTCGTTAGTGTGTATGCTATGTATTGCTTTTGTAATGGGCTGCTAATTGGCTGATGCGGAAATGCGTGGCATGACTAAGTGATGTGGGAGGGTTATGCGAGTTAAATCCCTGTCAGTCTCAGGCAGGCTGCCTGCTGATTGGATGTGGTGCCAGAGCGTGTGCCAACTGAAGGCGGCGGTAACTTTGCAGACTGGAGGCAGCATCTTCACACACAAACACAATTATTAATACAAACACTATTATGTTAGTTAATAGTGGCTGTGGTGAACGCTCCCTTAATCTGTCTCTCTCGTTCTGCTCTCATGAGCCGATCGAATACTATTACTACCAATTTTGATCAAGACGGAACTTATTGCAACACATAAAGAGGGTTTAAGACCACCAACAAAATCTGTGCTGCAAATAAGGGACGTAGACACACACGTACACTTGAAGCAGACAGATGGGGAGGGTTCTTATGGGAGTGCTGAATAAGTCTTTGTAATCAGACGATTATGATGATTACAGTGTAGGAGAACAAACTGCCAAGAGGGGACACAAACATGGGCGCGAACCCAGGCACGTAAACACAATCGTGTTCCTAATTGAGTTTGTGCTCAAGACTACGCAGTTCAGGGATGCTCTTCCTTTATCACTAAGCAACAGGTAAAAAAGAAATACTCTTATAGTAATAACTCCTTCATATTTAGCTGTAAAGAGTTCTTGAGTTGGCCATATTATATAAAACATTGGTCCATTACAGGTGCTTCAGGTCAGTGTAGTGGTTCTATGTATCTTCCATTGACAGAGGAAAATAAATGCCCTCTATAAAAATATATCTTAAAAGTGTTTTAAGATATATTTACTAGAGATATATCAAGTCGAGTCATATAGCGCTTTGTACAATAGAGATTGTTCAGCTGAAGTCAGTTCAGTGATGATTCAGTTCCGTTGTAAAGATGATCAATTTGTTCATTTCATCTATAAATCAGTTCTGCAAAAACAGTGTTCTCATGCAACAGTATAAGAACAGTCAGATCAACAATAGTGTTGAAATAGGGGCAGATTTACTAACAGCTTGCGCCAGCGCAAACCCTCTTTTGCCGTTAAAAAATACTGCAAGGACTTACTAAAGCCACGAAGTGATAAAGTGCTAAAAAGGCATGGACAGGTTTATTTTTGCAGCTGACCTATTGCATTTGAATTTGTAGGAGTTTCCCTTTCAGTCGCAACATTTATGGGCGAAGAGTATTTAAAGGAATCATGCAAGGTTTACTAAGATTTGCGCGCATCAATTTATTGGTATTTGAGACATTATTTAATGCCAGTCTTGGTGAGCATTAGAGACTTCTTTCAAAAATGTTAAAAAATCTTACCAACACTTCTGAACGGTAGTGTGGATTTATATGGATTAATATAAATATGGATTAATAATATTAACCATTTATAGGTTACCGACAATAACATGAAAAAACTGTTCATCAAGATTGGCCAAGATTTCTAAAACGGTGCATTCCTATTTATAACCCATTTTACATGCATAATCTGATGCGTTTCAGAGTGATAATATAAAGAATATCGTAATAATAATAAAGAATATAATAAAGAATATCGTGGGACCCGATTTTATCCATCAGGAATCGTCTGGATCATGTAAAGTGGGTGCTCTATGCCTGAAAGGAGCCAAACCTGAATGAGAGTTTGCAGTAGATAGTGGAGAACATTTCCTCTTCTAAAAACAGTTCACACCCACTTGGACTGTGAAGGTTAAGTCACATTCATTGTCAAGAGCATGTTTCGTACTCCCATATTCTAATAGTCTAATGGTAACACTATCATTTTTCCTATGGCGAATGTTTTTTAGCTTGTGGTATAAATGCTTATATTTGACTCTGACACTCAGGGTGGCCAAACTAACTCAGTCTGGATTGATTTTCATACTCTGCTACACAACTGCACATATCTCTATCACCCAGTCATTTTAGCCATATAGTCAAGATTGGTTTATGTGTTGCTGTTTCGACTGTTAAATGTAGAGATGGATCAATGTATGGACAGTATTAACACTCGGTGTCACTGAACTTTCCCAAACTAAACAAAGAGAAAATCGAAGGGCTCTTAGTCAGGGATAAAGGGTGGAGAGTGAAACTGTCTACAATGCGAAAATCCTCTCTTGAATACTAAGTCTCACGTAAAAATCCTCTGTGTACCATCGTGCACGGATTTGAATTTTAAGGTCCACATCAGGCGGGCCACTTAAACTGCTTTTTATCAGCTAAGAAACACAGTCCAAGCGTTTCTCTCCTGAGCAGATGCTGAGAGATGGATGCATGTCTGGAGTGGACTGCTGCAATGCTCTCCTGTCTGCTCTTCCTGAGAACGCCCGGCTAGACTACAAATTAATGCTGCAGCACGAGCGCTGACAGAGAGCAGAATGAAAGCACACATTACGCATGCCTTAAAGTCCCTTCATTGGCCTCTCGTAAATTTTAGGATTGATTTCAAATTTCTGTTACCGGTGTACAGATCCCTTAATGGGTTTGCACCTAAATCCATATCTAATAAGCTTGTGAGGATGGTTCAAACAGGTCTCTTTGGTCTCCTAACACTGGCGTCCCAGCAGTCAGCAGTAAAACTCAATGCTCTCCAATGTCTGTTAAAAGAAATCACACTCTTGATGAGTTTAAACAAAACATTAACATTTTCCTTAACGTTTTCCTTATTCATATAACTGATTTATTTATCCGTAAACTTTATTTTATGTACTTATTATATATGGGTTTCCTTTTGTGGTCCCACTTTATATTAGGTGGCTTTAACTGCTATGTACTTGCAGCAAAAAAATAGGTACAATGTACTGTTCATATTGTATTGCAAAACACATTTGCTGATATTGAGGTGGGATACGAGTAAAGTTAGGGACAGTTGTGGTGGTATGGGTAGGTTTAAGGGTAGGGCTAGGTGTAAGGGAAGTGTCAACAGTGTAATTATAAATGTAACTACAGAAATTCATTACAGGTGTAGTTACATGCAGGTATTTTTAAAATGTAAGTTCAATGTAAAAACATGTATGTACACAATAAGTGCATTGTATCAAATGATTCATTTAAATGTTAGTACATAGTAGTTAAGGCCACCTAATATAAAGTGGGTCCAATTGTGTTATCTACATGTACCGTGTTATTTATTTAGAATTTAATGTAATATTTTCTTTGATCTATGTGCTTTGACATTTTTAATTTTATTATTTAACTGCACTATTAGTTGCATAATTTCCTGTGTTTAATTATGCACCAACCTTGCATTTAATCTTTCATGTTTGCCAACTGACACATTAATCTCCTTGCATTGCATCATTTGCACAAAATATGGTTTACAACTAAAGTCTGAACTGAATTAAAGGTAATAATGTAGGATGAGGCTGCATCGTTCAAGAGCCATGTGCATATGACACAGGCACGCTAATATGAATGTTTGAAGATTTTTAAATATTAGCTTCTAAATATTGTCAACAATAACATTAGCATGATTTGACTGCTGGGAACTGTACAATATTACAGGCAGCCTGTAGAGACATATCATATTTTCTCTCTCACACACACAAACTGTATCTACACACAGTGGATAATATTCATTCATCCATCTTCAGATTATCAGTGCAGACTTCCTGCGCTGATTCTCTCTAAAATAGTCACACACACACACACACACACACACACACACACACACACACACACACACACACACACACACACACACACGCACACACACAGCAAGAGTTGACGTTCCCTCATCCATCTCTCTCTATTGCCAGAGTCACTTCCTGCACGGAACGATTCTCTCCCACACACACACACACACAAACACACACACGCAAATTCTTCTGAGGAGAATCAGATCTGCAGCAAGAGAAAGCTCTTGCCCTGAGCAACTGCACAAACGTGTCAAAGTCCTGATACTGCCTAAAATAAAAGCTGACAGCGCGCACACACACACACAAACACAGTCCGTAAACATGAAAGTCAAGCGCAGGTCAGCTAAGAATATTTCTTGCTGGTGGCATTTCTCATCCCAAAAAGGTAAACACACACACAAACACACACTTTTACATAAACCTGAAGCTAGTCAGACATCTCTGGGGGTCATATCTGACAAAGATCATCGCCATGGAGACCCAGGCTGGAGGAGGGGGTTAAGGAAATGGATGGAGATACCGTCTACTTACAAAACATAAATTCACATCAATATTCTTCTCCTTTTTCATACAAATCACTCTTCTTCTACTTCCAGTGTCTTCCTATTTCATTGTATTTGTACTGTGCACAGGTACATTTTAAATATAAAAACGTCCACTTAAGGCACCATAAAAAAATTATAAATATATTATAAAATATAATACAATTCAAGCAATTGCACAAATAAACACAGTAGAACAAAGATTTAAATTAAATAAACAGTGCTTTTAAAGTTTTTCACAGAGCTCTAACAGTAGTTAGGATACAGATTAGGTACATTAGGTACAAAAAAGTTATCAAATGTAAAATAACACTGCATAGTCTTTACTATAAATTAAATATAAATGAATCCTTATTAAAGTTATAAAAGTTATTCAGTCAAGAGCATTATTTTGCTGTTTAATTGACATTAAAAACACAGAAGCAGCAGTAGCAATATTAAGCTGTTGTCACTAAGACATAATGCATGGATCCAATATACTGATAATGTTACAAAGCCCATGCATTGTCTTTCTCGACTGTTTATGTTCACTTAAGACTTAACCGACTATGTTTACTAGGATACTCACCAAGACAGACATTTTGACATTATTTTGTGTGAATTTGTCCATTCGTGTGCATGAAGATGTGAAAGAGAACTCATTCACGTGCTGTCAGACACAGCTTTCTGGGTGCGCGCTTAGAATGTGTGTGCACACAAATCTACTCACAATGCACACGAGTACAGAGTTCTCTTTCACGTCTTCTTGCACTTGAATGTTTAAATTGGCAAGGCTTAAAAACACGTGTAAATGATAAACTTTCATGATGATTCAGCAATGGCCCGATCTTCGTTAACTCTTGGCCATCAGGCAGTCCTTATTGTTGAGCCCTGCATTTAGATCTAGCGTGTCAATTCTCTTACATGAGTGACACCACAGGAGCACTTTGGAAAGCGGCACGGCTGGTGTTTTCCACGCATGATTAACTCGCAATGTAGAGGGTTGCAGTGGGTTCCTGTTACCCACAGCAGCTGTTGATCCTCTAATATATTATATACGCTAAAAATATTTAATACGCTGTCAGAAGCCTTTTGTTGTCTGCTGTCAAAAGATAAGCTGCTAACCACCTCTACTGACTTCACTATATGCTTGATCTCTCCCCAGTACATGATTAACACATGACCTGGTGATGTATCGAACAACACAGAGGAGGAAGAAGTAAGTGGGGTGGGGCTACTCTCAGATGGCCAACCCACAGACCATTCACTGACCATCTGATGCACATTGCTTTTCTCAAGCTCCAAGCTTCTATTTGGGGATCTGATGGCTGCAACATAGCTGGAGCCCTGGCAGTCAAACAACAAGGAAACATGGACGTGAGAAAGCTGGCGGAAACATTCAACACTGACACAGTTGATCAATCAAGAAAACAATGAAGAGACAATGATAAACAAAGTGTCAAAAAGGGACCACATTTGTAATTTTGTGATTGTTTAAGAATTGATTTACGGCAGTATCTTGAGGTCTGATTCATCAAACAGCAATTTACTCCAACACTGCACACTGTGACTTTCAACCCAGGGCAGTAACAGCTGTCAAGAGTCTGGAAAGGGCGTGCAAAAGCAGACATGCATTCTTGCTTTCTAATGTCTAGATAGAGTGTACCTGAATGGCACTGAGAAAGAGTCATTAAATAACTATTTCAACTTGATAATCCATATTAAACATGGATTGCTACGGAGTATTTTTTTTTTCATCAATATGGCAAGTGTGTGTCAAATAATTTAGCAGTTTGTGTGATTTTATATACAACAAGATGTGATGCAACAGCCAAGGTCTGAAACATAACCACATAGACCAGTAATTTAAAATAAAATACCCAGCATGGATATATATATATATATATATATATATATATATATATATATATATATATATATATATATATATATATATATATATATATATATATATATATATATATATATATATATATTTTTTTTTTTTTTTTCTTTTTTTTTTTTATACCTTGTGTCAGATATACAGCAAGAAATTTCAAAAGGCACCCCACACTGAAGTAGTATTATGTACACTGATGTACTTTAAATGAATCGCAACAATGTGAAAAAAAAACAATGTGAACCAATGTGATGAAACCTTCACTAAATAAACTGAATCCATCAGAGTGGTTACAGAATAAACATGACTCAAATACTGAACTACAAATTATGACCATCTAAAATGAAGCAAATGTTGTATAGTTAAGGTTTGGAAACTTACAACAGTGCATGGTTTACATATGTCCAGTTTTTGTAATAAATATAGTTTACATGTGTACTAAAAATATGCTTAAATTAGGGATGTCAATTTACACAAATTCCCATGATTGATCGTCATTTAAATTAATGATCAATTAATCGCTCGCTTTAATGCAATAAGAGTCTACTGCAGTGGCATATAGCCAACAGCATGACACGGTGTAATAATGCTGCTCAAAACGTCATGTTCCTCACCAAATTAATGAGGTTTTTAGTGTAAATAAAAGGCTAGTAGGATTGTAAAATGAGTCGATGTGATTGATCATTTATTAAATTACTTATTTAATGATCAAATATAACGTAATGCGTAACTCCTGTTGTGGACGTGCTCTTCCTGGAACAACATGCAGAAAATGACAACTAAACCCAATTAATTCACAATGATTTATTAAAATAGTGCTCTCATTATAATGTTATATATATTATGACAGTCCCAGTCATAGTTAATATTAGCACAACTAAAATACCTTTTTCAGTTTGCAGTGTTAAGATTTGTGGCTGCATTTCAAGTTCTTTTTCGCTTAAGAAAAATAAATAATATTACTGTCAAATGCATAAATACAGTAGTTCACCATGTATTTGTTCATGTTTTATTAAGGGATAAGTCTGAAGCACACCATAAAATAATTCTAGCAATTCATACAGGGCTAGTAGTATATACAGCTGTATACACACCCAGGTATCAGATCAGTACTTGGTATCGGCCGATACCCTGAGCCCAGTCCGTAAATGAATAAGAAGAGGGTGAATGAGTATGTATTGTGTTTTATGATCTTTTATGTTGTACTCTTCAGCAAATGAAAATGTGCAGCTTCATTATGAATACCAGGACAGAAGTGAAATCAAATGATTCTAATGTCAATAAGACACCCTGTATTTATATGTTTACATTCATTACCTCTCCAACCATCTACTTCCCCATCTCTCTTTCTCTCTCTCTCTCTCTCTAATGGTATTCTATACTCTTGTGTATCTAAATGCTTTTTGTCACCTCACCACCCCATCTCTCTCGATCCTGTTAGGCTAAAGTATCTGGGTGTGCTCATTCTGGAGGGCTTTTCTGAAGTGTTTCTAATTCTGGCCTGCGACTCAAGTGAAAACACTCCGTCACACACACACACACATTGCAGTGGCTCACAGCCCCATTTAGCTGATGTGCGTGTGTGTGAGTGAGTGATATGAGAGCTAAAAGCTTGTCCTTCAAAAACTGTCAGCTCTGCTCAAGCTCAAAACAAATGTTTCTTTTTTTATTGTGTGTGTGTGTGTGTGTGTGTGTGTGTGTGTGTGTGTGTGTGTGTGTGTGTGTGTGTGTGTGTGTGTGTGTGTGTGTGTGTGTGTGTGTGTGTGTGTGAGAGAGAGAGAGAGTAAGAGAGAGAGAGTTTATCATGCAGTTTATCAAAACCGATTTCATTATTCCTATTTATACATGATAAACTGTTATTGCAACATTGTTATTTGGGCAAAAAACTACTCCCGTGTTCCAATGTCATTACGCCAATGTTCAATAAAGCTAAAACTGAACTAAAATAAAGTGATATCCAGTGCAGAGTGAGCTGAACACCTATGGAGAGTGTTGGTGTTTGAGTTTGCTGAGCAAGAGGGTTAATCACTAACATAGGGAGAGAAGGAGAAAGACAGAGAGAGAAGGACAGAAGGCAGTGAGACAGGTTTTTAAATACAAAGGAAAGGTCCCTTCACAGTGAGTGATGCCGCTAACCAATATTATGAATTATGAATCCCATAACCTGACAAAAGCATCAAGTGAAAGCACACACACATAGACACCGCATGACGAGAGATAGAAGAAAAGATTTAACACACAAGTGTAAGAAGACAATACAGATTGTTTTGATCTATAAGGCATGTCATGTCTGGATATTTCAATCACACAATTTCAGTTTCACACAGTCCTTTAGACGATGTTCCCTCTAACATTTTGTTCTTACTATGTAAAGTATATGTCTGTTGGACAGACACTTAGGGCCCTATTTTAACGATCTGAGCACATGGCAAAGGTGCACTTGAGGCGTGTTCGAATCCACTTTTGATAGTTTAATGACAAAAAAAAGCCTGTGCACCAGGCGCATGGTCCAAAAGGGTTGTTCCTATTCTCCTAATGAGTCATGGATGTGTTTTGGGCTTAACGTGCCATAAACCAATCAGAGTCTCATCTCACATTCCCTTTAAAAGTCAGTTGCGTTTGCACCATGGCGGATTCTATTTACATGGCAGAATTTGTGAGCGGAAAGACAATGCCCAGAGAGGAAATATTTTTAATGTTTAAAAATGTTTGTGCGCTGCTGCACATCCCAGTGTGTGTAATAAGCAGAGTGTACGTGCGCTGTGCACCTGCCAATAGGCGCATATTACTAATGCAACCTTTAAATAACATTAAAAAAATTCAGTTGCCTCAAAATAGCCAACAATGTGCCTAAACACACCTCGTTTTCAGACAAGCACACCGAACAGATGGGCATGAGTGCATGTACTATTTAAACAACGTGGCACTGGATGTGAAAATGATAACTGCATTGGGCTGAAACTCTTGCGTCGCGCCTGCCATCACATTGCGATGATAGGGCCAATAGAGTCTAGACCAAGACTGACCAACTTCTCTGTGTATATACACATTTACATATATAAATATTTAAATTATACACAAAACACCCCCCAAATGAATCATTAATTCATTTTAATTCATAAATTAATTATTGTATATTAATTATATAATATAAAATATATATTATATAATATAATATCAACACACACACACATATAAACACATACACATCTGGCACATCTGTTTATTTGGCTACTGTTAAATCACTGAATTATCTAACACACACTTGCACACATGCACATGCGTACACACAAAGTCACACTCATGTATATACACCCCCCCCCCCCCCCCCCCCTACAGGATTAATCCTGTAAACAAAGAATCCAGCATTCATCACCAGCCAAATATCCATGATCCGAACTAGGCCAACACATGATATGTGTGTGTGCTTAGTAGCCTATAATATACGCTGGCATCATTATTTTTGAATTTGAATAAATAATGAGCGGGGAACACATTTTACACTGTCTTTGTGTGCATGCGCTTGTTTGTAGCAGCAGGGGAGTGCACAGAAAGAGAAAAATATGTCTGAAAGGTATGTAAATTTTTGAGTATGTTTGGAGGGCAGGCTTCAATGATGTTGTACTACTCTCTTTCATTTCTCATTACATTACATTTGGACATTACATTACATTTGGACATTCCTATGCTGAGAAACTGCTAAAATTAGACAACAGAATATATATTTTGTATTATAATTTTACATATCTTTCTTATTTGACATGCAATAACTCAGGAAGGAAATAAGGTAGGACGACAATTCTTTTTCGGTGAAGTTCTCCTACATGTGAGCTGCATCTGGATCAAATTGTGGTGATAACAAAGTAATCAAAAGTTACAGAATTTGGAACCAAGGTAGCAATTTTTGTTTAGCCCTTGACACCCGAAAGGCATTTTTTTTATTTTTGTTCCTCCGTGAGGAATATCTTGTGATCGCCAAAAAATGGATTATATTGATTTTGGTCTCTCAATCGGGAGCATCCACTGTAAGTAATGATGTGCCATTGTATACCATCTGTGCATGTTTCATGAAGTTACGAGCAAAAACACCATGTGAAAGCTACATTTGTTTTTATTTTATTTATTTTTATATGTGGGCTTTTATGTGCCGTAACTCTGTGAGGAATACCTTGTGATCGACACAATAAATTATGTTGATTTTGGAATCGTGAAAACTTGCTGTAAATTATGATGTGCCATTTTCCACGATCAGTCCGTATATTATTTACAAATGGGTCAAGGGGTGGGGGGGGGGTTACGTACAAAAAAGTGCTTGTTGTATTCTACTATGTGAGACCTTTCAAATGACATATGACACATGACTGAGCTGTATGATGGTTTTGACATATTACAGTACACATAGTACAAAAGAAGTATTTCATAAATTAACTCAGCACTACTTAGGAGGTAATCAAATTGCCATTACATGCATTGTAAAGTTCAGACTCTAAGCTTTCAAACGACACCTATTTTGTGTTGATCAAGGCAGTAGTTTTGAAAAATATGGTCCGGTTTCACAGACAGGGCATAGACTAAGCCAGGGGCCAGTTGCATAAACTAAGCCATTATTTTAGGACAGTGGCTTAAGATCTAGTATGAGCCACTAGCAGTTAGGCAAGTGGCATTCAGTCTTACTTTTCGTATCAAATTAGGCCAGTCTATGTTTTTATGTAACTGATTTTTAAAAATTATGAACAGTCTTAAAGAAAAAAATGTATGTCTAAATTGTAAGACTAGTCTTAACGGTTTATGCAACCGGCCCCAGGATTAGGCCTTACTTCACTTTAGGGCATTTAAGTAGATTTTATAAATGTGCCTTAGAAAAAGAAAAAGAAAAAACATTACAGGTGTGCATCTTGAGACAAAACAATGGCACTGACATATTTTAAGATTTGTCAGTGAATGCTGCTTTCAGTTAAAACAGCTCAAACATGCTTTTTTTTTACTCTAGAACTAACTTAAACCTTGTCTGTGAAACCGCCGGCGGTACACTTTGGGTTTAAAGGGGTTAATGACGGAACAGCATTCTAAAGTGTTACTGAGTCTCCTGATAAGCAACAGACAAATAGGATTTTTTGCTTCCAATTGTGAAATTGCTGACGAGGTAAAAACATAGGAGTATTTGCTCAAACACACACACACACACACACACACACACACACACACACACACACACACACACACACACACACACACACACACACACACACACTGTGCTCGGTTTAGGCATAAATTTAAAGGCAACATCTAAAGAATGCAAATTTGTAATGGCTAACAAAAGAAAGCCACGGAGAGAGATGAAGTGACAGAGAGAGTGTGTGTTGATGTGTGTGAGTCATTCACACTGGAGACAGTCGCACACTTTTTGATCACTAAGAGACTTAATTAGACTCTATTCTTGCTGTCTGTCTCTCTGTGGGCTGAGCGTAACACTTCACTGCTGATAAGGAGCATGAGGAGAAAATCATTCTCTCCCCCTTCTCGTTTTTTCTCTGGCTTTCTCAGTGCGAACAAACTAAGAGGGTTTGCAGGTGTCGCTACTAATGACATAAATATGTAAACCTTTGCAATAATAAAAAGCCAATTGCCTTCATTGGTCCGCTGATAATGTTCGAGAGTAAATAAGAGCAAAACATACAAATCTCATTTCCACCAGAGTACTAATAATAGCATTGCTTGTGCCAATCTGATACCACACGGTATACAAATAGCTATCGCAACCGAGGCCTAGAATTATTGGAGCACTCGAGACTAATGAGACGATGCTTTATTCTACCCTGTTTGCATGGGAGCAGCCTCATATTCAAAAGGCAGGTTGGGACGCACACCTGCGGTCAGAGAATGCTGGGAGGAAACTCTCCTGCTCCCTGGGGCTGACTTTTGCACATTATTATTAGATGCCGCTGGGGTGTGATCTCTATCTTTACACTCCCATCCAGAAGGTGTGTATGTCAACAGAGTGATTTACTAAACAACATGGCTCACAGGAACAGGATTGGATAGAAAATGAATAGTCACACAGAAATCCCACAAAATGACATGCATAATAACTTTTTGATTACACTAACTAGAATCATACATGACTCAAAAAAGGTCATACTTTACCAGAAGCCAGAGCGTAAAGGTGTTCATAATGCCTCATAATGTCATCTAACAAATAATTGTAATACATTATCATACTTGCCTATATTCATAATTAAACTTTTAAAAAGTATAAAGCACACAATAACATTATATAGCAAATGCAACTTGAATTTAAAAAGAATTCAACTGCTATTTATAGTAGTTACAGTTATTAATGATCAAATAAAACTAATTATAAGGCAAGGTGAATGGATATTTAGAACAGTTATTTTACATTTTTGTGGCGAGGGGGGCGTGGTTTAGCAAAGTCTGTGACGGGAGAGAGAGTCGGATGACGAGCGGATCAAACACAAATGATGAACACCTGTCTCTTGTTGCAGTAATTGGCGTGGAGAGAGGATATAGACCGGGAGGAAAGAGAGAGAAGGTAGAGAGAGGCTGGAAAGCTACACACTCACCTGGAACTCGGCACACCCGCACCCGCAGAGAGGAACTGCCCAAACCAACGATTTAAGAATGTTTTCTTGAGTGTTTATATTTTTGTGCGATGTGCACACTGTTTTGGTTACGGACGTAAAAGAGAATAAACACAGTTTGAGTTCCAGCCAGCCGACCCCTGTGTCTTCTTCCTTCCCTCCCCACGAACATTACAACAATTTTAAATTGACAAAATGCAAATAAGCTATATAATATGTACCGTACATTTGCTGTAAAATAGTTAATTTCAATAACCATCATTTCAGCCAAATATTTAGATAATATAAAAAAGGCTTAATGCAAAAACTAATATATAGTAAAAATGAGTTACAATGAAATTGTCCACACTGTTAATTAAGAGAACACACAGATACATTTTTATATGCATGCACAATATTATATTTTGATAAAAGGCATTTATTTTATTGTATTATTGCATTTTTTTCTTTTACTAAACCAGTTTAAGTGTGTAAAACGCTACACAGGAATGCCCATGAACACTTCTGCAGACTTCTGTGAAGATGCAGATTAATTCATACAGAGCTCAAAAGCATCACATAAATATTTTTTTTTACAAGATATCTTAAATCAAAGATATCATTAAAATATATCCATCCTGATTCTCTTACACTCATGTGAAGAAGAAAAAAAGCCACTGACGTTGTCTTTAGGGATTTAAATGGCCATTAAATAAGGAGTGCATTAATCATTGCAACATATATGACGCTGAACATTTTTATATTGCAAACAAAATAATTTTGGATATAAAAATGTCCATATTGTCCAGGTCTAATTAAAATGCATAAATAGCTTGAAGCTGGAAATGCAGTTGTTACTAAAAGGGTAAAATATCCAGAGAGATTAGATTAAATAGGTTTTAAACAGACATGCTTGTGTAAGTGAGTTTAAAAACAGTTTGAGTTTTGACCCAGTGCCAAATCCTTCTCTTCCTCCCTTTTCAGTGTCTCTGTGCACTAAGTTCCTCTCCCTCGCTTGAGCGAGCACAAGACATGGCCATAATCGACAACCATAACAACCCACAAACACTGGAAAGTGGTCAGAATCTGTATATGTGTTGAGATTTGAGAAAGATTGACCTGTGGCCCGTGTGCTTTGCCCTTAAACATTCTTTCATACCTGTTTTCACTGGGAGCCTTCAAGACAATAGAGCGACTAAAGTCATACACACCTGACCCGTGATGATGAATATCAGCCCCAACACCACACACACACACGCACACTTCTCTCTAGGGTTTGGATTCTATCATTATCTCTCACCTTGTCACGGTCAACCTGAAAAGCTTTCGCTCTCTCCCTTTCTTTCTCTTTCCCTATGACACTCTCTCTTTCTCTCCGATCATCTGTTCTTGCCATTTCTGTGCCAATACCTTTTCATTTCTTTCTCAATTGTTCTTTCATTGTTCTTTCATTACTTGTTTTGAATTGACTCTCACCAAGACTAGAACAGAGGAGTGCAGCGATAATGTCTTTGTCTTTGCTGACTAGCCTAATTAAGGACGGGGTGACATATACATCACATCTCCCTCTCTTTTCTCGGCTTCAGATATTTCTCTGGAAATCCATCCTTCAAACTCGAGTCTCCTTCATGAGATGAGGAATCGGAGGTGACCGTTATGCTTGGGGACAGACTGGGACAGCCTCTTTCAGTCTGGCATTTATTCAGCTATGAACTCCTGCTCTGCGCTCTGAAATACTCAATCAATCGCCCTAATGAAACTCCGCCCCAAAACCGCTACCTTTAGAAAAACCCAATATAACGCACCTCTGAAACAGCCTGGCACAAAGTAGTGATTTTTTTAAACCAGGGTAAACAAAACAAATTACTGTGGAGTGATGCTTATGTAAAACTTTCAATGCATCAACAAAAAAAGCAACACCCAGCAAGGTCTCTGCAGCGCATGAAAGTCACTCTCATTACCAGATGTCTCCATTTTACTGATCTCAGACCAGCGTTTATCTCCTCTCCCCGAGAAGCCATTTCTCCCTCCTACGCACCCCACTCTGACAGAACGAAAAGCACGAGTGAGAGAATAAATTAGCATTTCAGAAAGAGAGAGACAGCGAAAGACGGGAGAGAGAAGCGATCAAGTTATTCTCAGGAGATTGGTTAAGATGAGCAAAAACAGTAGGGGGTTGCTTATATACCTACACAAACAATCCCAACCACCAAATGTACAAAACGACATTGACACGAGAATGCAAACGTACAAAATTACATTTTTGGTGGAGAACGCAGAACACAGGAAGTGCATACCGCCTACAGGTTCACTGAGGATAAAACAATCCAATACAGCAACCCCCCCCCAACTCCCGCCCAACACACCTCGCACGGTTTTAACTGTGAAGCAAACTAGCTAGCACCGTTGTTTTGTTCAATCATGCATCTAAGATATTCCCCAGCTGCTCACCCAGAGCCGGATTCTCAGTTACATTGCTCATGTCAGACCATCTACCTGGATCATTAACTAGAGGTTTTTTATCCAAAGTGACAGTACACTAATTGCAGGGACAGTGCCTCTAGAGTATCCTGGGGTTCAGTATCATGCTCAAGGGCTCGATGGTAATAGAGCAGCACTGTGATCTCAGTAACTCTCCAGTTCATGGATCACACTCAACTGGGGACGATCCTCCAATCGCCACATTACCAGTGCAGATCGGTTCCCGCAAAGCAAATCGTCAGCCTGATCATTCCGTACCTGCATACTAATGTTGCAGCCAGAGCACCTCCTCCGAGCACGATATCTCTACGAGCTGGTGGAGAGGAATAAATAAACTCGGCTGCAGCTGAGTCCGTTTATCTGAACACAACAGCATTCCTGCAAACTAATGGAATGTTTAGAATCCAGAGCCCGTGGGGACGTTCCGATTCAAATTCCAAATGCGTTTATTAATTCCGCTCATAAATGAAGTTCCCCTCCTCGCGGCATATCGCAAATGAGATCCCTTTCCATAATTTGTCTTTGTTGAGTTTCACAGTTCTGCACTGATCTAAAAGACCCTGCGACACTGACAGAGGCAGGAAGATGAGGGACCTCATATTTCTAATGCGTAAATCATCTTTGGAAATGCTCCTGTTTGACACCATGGACGCTTTCAAATGTTTGAATACAAGCTGCATTTACCACCGCCTGCAGCAAACGCCAGGCTTTTTTTCTTTTTTGCTTCACATGTACTTCCCCTTGTATGATGGACTGGAAACCGTCTACAACCTCTACAAATCACAGACTTAGACATTTCGCTCTAGAAGTCTGGCAGTAAACGCTTTCATAAATTCAGCCGTTCATGTGTTGCAGAGACGCTTGAGGCTTTTGCATGAGGGCGGTTCAAGTTTAAGAGTTTTTAACCTTCTAAACATTTATAAGCCATGGACACCAACTCAATACTGTTTCGTATTTGCAAGTAACTTCTTTGTGCATGTAGCATAATGCGGCTGAATTTCCCATAATAAGCCAATTCAATTAAGATTGAATTTCAGATCAAACTTACAGTATTGTGCTCTCTGCTTGATCTCACGAGCTTTGGAATAAATACATCAATAATTTCATAAGCTGGAGAGAGTTTATGATACAATTGTGCTTGGAATCATTTTGGAGAAATATAATTTTCATTGCTGTTTTTATCCCATTGGACATTCTGGAAAAAAATCTCTATGTAAAATAATATGATGAAACACATTTAAAACTAAATGCTGTAGACAGTTTCATTTGTATAAAAAGCTCATGTCAGCCTAAAAAGCTCTCCCATTGAGACCGAATTTGCTTTCTCTCTCTTTCTTTCGAAGCATTCTCTCATGTTATTATTTGTAAACTCGTTATTTCTAGAAATGCACCAATATTAATTAAATTCTGGCAGATAAGCTACTATTTGTCCATGTTCTGGCAAATAACTGGCTGATACTAAATTAGCATTTTGTTTAAAATTAAAAATAACACTAAAACCAATCATTTTAAAATGCTACTAGTGAATTTAGGCATCACTGCGTTATATTATACAATATGAAAAATAGATATTCCTTTTGAGATTTGCTAAAGATTATATTTAATAGAGGTGTTTTTAAATATCAAGTATGTGGTGCAAAATGCTGAACAGTTAGTTCATGCACTCATGACCTCAAGGCTAGATTATTGTAATGCTCTACTGGGTGGTTGCCCTGCTCGCTTAATAAATAAACTCCAGCTGGTCCAAAACGCAGCAGCTCGAGTTCTTACTAGAACCAGGAAGTATGACCATATTAGCCCAGTTCTGTCAACACTGCACTGGCTGCCTATTAAACATCGCATACATTTTAAAATCTTGCTTATTATTTACAAGCACTAAATGGTTTAGCTCCCCAGTACTTGAGCGAGCTCTTAACATATTATACTCCATCACGTCTGTCTCTCTGTTTTATCCTTTACTGCAGTCAGCCGGATCCAGGCCGTATCCAGATCAGATGGTGGACCTGCGCCCAGACATGACCAACGCATGACCCTGAAGTGTCTGCAGAGACCGTGTCAATTAGCCTCCCCTGAAATTGCCTCGTCGACACGGCATCCTCAATAAACCCGTCTCCGGTGTGATGACTCCGATTGTTCGAATATTCCGATCTATTATGACCTCTGACCTGTAAAGTTGCCAGAATAATAATCATACGCTGTTTGTTAATTGGCCAGAGGAGAATTGGCACCCCGACTGAGCCTGGTTTCTCCCAAGGTTTATTTTTCTCCATTAGGTCACCTGATGGGGTTTTGGTTTCCTTGCCACTGTTGCCTCTGGCTTGGCTTGCTCAGTTGGGGCCACTAAATTTTTCTTAATTTTTTCAACTAAATATCCAAATAAATCTAATTATTAAACCAAATTAACCATATAAACTAAATTACTGATCTAATTACTGATCTAAAGCCCACACTGCCACTGTATGATAATTGAAATGAACTGATGACATCACCATTTTCTCCGGAATGGCTATACGGCTGAATAAAATTCTGTTGCATTATTTTGCTATTTAACACTGTAAAGCTGCTTTGAAACAATCTGCATTGTTAAAACCGCTATATAAATAAAGTTGACTTCACTTGACTTGGTGTAGATGATGGCAGAGGTAATGAAAATGTAAAAATATAGGAAATTATCATGTAGAATTAAATATTCAATATCAGCCAAAATATATTCAATATCAAACAGTACTGATACAATTTCGATCAAAAGTTTGGGATAAGTACAATTTTTGGGATCAATAAAACAGTAATATTGTGAAATACTATTGAAATTTAATATACATTTTAACATTTTTAAATGTAATTTATTCCTGGGATGGCAAAGCTGAAATTTGTCTTCAGTGTCACTTGATCTTATAATGTGCTGAAATCATTCTAATATGCTGATTTGCTGCTAAAGTCACATTTTTTATTATTATCAATGTTGAAAACAGTTGTGCTGCTTAATATTTTTTTCCGCATTATTTGATTAAGAGAAAGTTCAAAAGAACAGCATTTATCTTTGAATATAAATCTTATGTAAGTCTTTACTAGTGGCGCAACGGATCACTAAACTCATGGTTTGGATCATATTACAGTTTTTGAGTCACAGATCGGCTGCCCACTTTAAGTACTTCGATACCACAGCAAAAATGCAAATGGGTGAGGGGTAAATAAGTTGACAACATTGTGTGGATAGAGAAAACGTTCTCAGAGGTCAGGACACTTATATAATATATATATATATATATATATATATATATATATATATATATATATATATATATATATATATATATATATATATATATATATATATATATATATATATATATATATATATATATATATATATATATATATATATATATACAGTACTGTGCAAAAGTCTTAGGCACGTTAGTATTTACACCCCCAAAAATGGTTAAGCCAGTTATTTATACATTTTGTAATAGTGTGTCAGTAGGTAATATCAGTTTACATTTTCAAACATTCATTTAGCCATTATTTGTAATAATCCATTCCATTGAGATTTTTGTATGCAGAATGAGTCTGACAACAGAGCTATGATCCACACAGAGATCTGATCGCACCATCATCGAGTCCGTCTGGGATTACATGAAGAAACAGAAAAAACTGAGACTAAATCCAGAAGAACTGTGGCAGCGTACTTAGACACTTGGGTAAAAATGCTGTAAAGTCAAGTCTACTTATGACATTCAAAAATAATGTCATAAGTAGACTGTTAATTTTTTTGATCAATTAACTTCTATTAACTAAATCAAATCAGTTTGTGTGACCACCCTTTGCGTTGAAAACAGCTTTTGTTTTGGGTTTTTTAGGGAGCTTTGCAGGAAGGTTTCTTCAAGCGTCTTGGAGACGCTGCCACAGTTCTTCTGGATTTAGTCTCAGTTTTTTCTGTTTCTTCATGTAATCCCAGACGGACTCGATGATGGTGAGATCAGATCTCTGTGTGGATCATAGCTCTGTTGTCAGACTCCTTCTGCATACAAAAATCTCACTGGAATGGATTATTACAATTAATGGCAAAATTAATGTTTGAAAATGTAAACTGATATAACCTACTGACACACTATTACAAAAGTTATAAATAACTGGCTTAAAACCATTTTTGGGGGTGAAAATACTAACGTGCCTAAGACTTTTGCACAGTACTGTGTATATATATATATATATATATATATATATATATATATATTAAATACAAAGTTCATAATGACTATTGTTCAATAAATAATATTTTATATTATATTATAATGTTGGCGTATCGAGAAACGGTCTGATGGGGGTTTATCAGACGGACTACAGTTGTAATTTTGCCTGGAAAGATAGTATTAGTGTTTTTTCAGAAAAATTTTTTTACATTAATTTCATATATATAGTATTTAAATAAGTAAAGCACTTTTCAAGTACCTCTTCATAAAAATTTGAATCCACTGGTTAAGATTCGGCCGAATCCGAAACCGAATACTGAATCCTTCTCCCATCCTCAGTCCATGCGAGGCGTTATTTCTCTATTCCCGGGACATCAGTGCCATCTGAAGCCTTGTTTAATGCTTTTAATAGTGTGGTTTTGGTCAAGTTTACTAAAGTAAACATTGTCGCGTATGTTCTTCTCGCCGCTGTTTCCTGATGGTTTATAGAAAAATTACCCCGAGTCGTCCTCTGTCGTTTCAAAAAACAACACAACGGAGAGCGCAGGAGGCGCATGCGCGCTGTCAGCCGAGGCTCGCGCGCTGCGCAAACAGAAGGATTGAGGTTGTTTTCTGCCGCGGGTTTAACTGTCAACAGGCTGCGCTCCAGACTAACCCACATCACTTAGACATGTTACTTAAAAAATAAACAAACAAACAAAAAACATTTTGTTTGAGGTAGCCTAGGCCTTCTATTTTTATTACATTTACATTTATGCATTTAGCAGACGCTTTTATCCAAAGTGACTTACAACTTGGGAGAACATGAAGCGATTGGTCATGAAGAGTCGAGAAGCGCAATAAGAGCCTGAGATCCTGAGACCGTGTACATTGCTCAGTGTAGTACAGGCTAGAGGAGGGAAGAAGAAAGAGAAAGAAGAAAGAGGATTTTTTTTTTTTTTTTTTTTTATGAGGTTAAGTGCTCACGGAAGAGCTGAGTTTTAAGGTGACTTTTGAATGATGTCAATGATTCTGCGTTTCGGATGGCGTTGGGAAGATCGTTCCACCAGCTTGGAACTTTGAATGAAAATGTTCTGGAAAGGGATTTTTTCCCCCTCTGTGATGGTACCACAAGCCGTCGTTCCTTTGCTGAGCGAAGGCTTCTGGTTGGGGTGTGGATTTGTAGAATGGGGTCAAAGTAAGTCGGAGCTGAGCGCGTGGTGGCTCTGTATGCAAGGGTCAGCGCCTTAAACTTGATGCGAGCAGCAAGTGGTAGCCAGTGCAGGGAGATGAAGAGAGGTGTGACGTGGGTCCTTTTGGGCTCGTTGAAGACAAGACGTGCTGCTGCATTCTGGATCATTCGAAGTGACTGGATCGCACAAGAGGGGAGTCCAACCAGAAGCGCATTGCAGTAGTCAAGTCTAGAAATAACCAGGGCCTGGACAAGAAGCTGTGTTGCGTGCTCTGTTAGGAACGGTCTAATCTTCCTGATGTTGTTGAGCGCAAACTGGCATGAGCGAGCTGTCTTAGAAATGTGTTCTCTGAAGGACAGCTGGTCATCAAATGTTACTCCAAGATTTCTGACTGACTTTGATGGGGAAATCAAGGATGTACCTAACTGGATGGTGAAGTCATGTTGTATGGTGGGACTGGCGGGGAAGATGAGAAACTCTCCCATTAAAAAAAAGTATTTGCCAGGTTAAGCTGCAGGTGATGTTTTCTCATCCATGCAGAGATGTCAGCCAGACAGCTGGAGATTCGTGCAACTACTGTGGGGTCGTCTGGGTGAAATGAAAGGTAGAGCTGAGTGTCATCAGCATAGCAGTGGTATGAGAAGCCATGTGCCTGAATGATGGGTCCCAATGAAGTAGTGTAGAGAAGAGGAGAGGACCAAGCACTGAGCCCTGGGGAATCCCAGTGGTCAGTGGATGTGCTTGGGATTCCTCACTTCTCCAGGCAACCTTGAAAGACCTACCTGTGAGATAGGACTCAAACCAAAGGAGCGGAGACCCTGTGATGCCCAGCGATGAGAGGGTGGACAGAAGAATCTGATGATTGACCATGTCAAAGGCCGCAGATAGATCGAGCAGGACGAGGACTGATGATTTGGAGTCAGCTTTGGCTATCCGCAGGTCTTCAGTGACCGACAGTAGTGCAGTCTCTGTGGAGTGGCCCCTTTTGAAACCTGATTGGTTGATGTCCAGCTGATTATTCTGTGATAGGAAGGATGAAACCTGATTGAAAACAACTCGTTCAATAGTTTCTATTTTTATTTGACAAAAACAAAAAAAAACGATTCCGGTTCTTCAAAGCTTACGGATTCAGTGTATTTTTGTTTTGTCATCTTAATTTGGTAATTATTTAAGTGAAAATTTTTTTGTGTAGGCCTATGTATTTTATTCTTTTTATTTATATTTTATCTGATCTGTATGCGGCTGTTTGCACAGTAAAATAAAATACATTTTGGCTGCTGTCTGTAGATTCCTTCATGCACAACTCTATCAGATGTTTCATACGCAAATGTTTTAACAGCAGCTGTTGTTTAGGGTCCTTGTCATCACGAGACAAATCGGCATTGCAAATTGAACATGTAGCTCGACTTGAATCTCCTTCTTTTGACTTAAAGTAGCTACTGCCACGTTTTCTGTTCATGAGTTCCTTTTTCACTTTCAGCGGCGGCATCATTACGTTCGACCAGCGCGGCGCGGCGCGTATAGTGCAAGCCTAGGGTTCGGGTTTGGTGGAAAAAAAATCTGAGGTTCGACAGAAACCGAACCCCGTCAAAAAGCCCAATATTCGGCCGAATCCGAACCCGAATCCTGGATTCGGTGCATCCCTAGTTAAAATCGCTTGAAGGTGTAAATTGTCAAGAAACTTTCACTGTATGATGGTTAAACTTAGCAATTATTCACATGCGTGCAGAACCGCGGGGCTTGGTCCGCACGGATCACGTGCGATCTGTTATACCCCTAGTCTTTATGGTCATTTTTGATCAATTGAATGCTTCCTTTCTGAATAAAAATATAAATTTCTTTAAAACAAAAAATTACTGACCCAAAACTTACATCAACCAATAACTGATATGGTTCATATCTAGTGGTTTCATCAGTTATGCAGAGCTGCTTACACTCGCTCAGGTCAGATGAAAGTTGTGCGAAAGCAAAACTCCAGTGCACCAATTAGGGCACACCAATCCAGCGCACACACTCCATTAGCACCTTGGACAGAACCACAACACACAGCTGAAGACTGGAGGCGTGGCATAGTCGATTCATGCTCACCAGGCTAACTGTGCGGCGAGAGAGTCAAAGTGGCCGGAAGTCATTCATTTTCAATGGGAGTTGGTGGCGAGCTCCGGCGTGAGTGGCACGGCGCGTCTTGGGCGATTTGGGTGTTGAGGAGGGTTGAAATGGTAATGAGCTATGACGCAGTTCGGCGGCAACCAATCGGAATGTAGAAGTGCTCCGCTTGAGATGATTCCAAAGAACGCTGTCCTGTAAACTTTGGTTCTGACCACATTAGTTCCCAAGCAAAATGGAGGAGAGGTTGATTTTGGCGGGTTTGCTGTGGCGGGTTTGATAAGAAGGCTTGTAACACTATTGATAGGCAACATTTTCGCTCTAGAATGCTTGTTTTTCAGCGGGAATACAATTAATTTGCTCAAAACAACACCGATTTGACCAATTGCATTAATGCTGCACTTCAACCAGGACGACCCAAATGGCACACTTCATGTGCACTTTCGGTTTTGTGGACTTACAATGGCCGCTGCATAGGGTGTCCCATTCGTCATTTAAACTTAAAGAAGGGTGCTCATGAGCGCCCCCTTTGCGGCTGCTGTGCGCCCTCGATGCGCACTTCAGCTGAGCACACAAGTTTGCGAGCTACGCAGAGGACTTCTACCTGGCAGTCAAAGCGGCTTTACGTCGTGAAAGTGCAGACTCAGAGGAAGACCGTGAGGGTTTAGGGTGCCATTTGGGACAGGGCCTTATTGTAATGTAGGCTGCAAGGCTAGCAAAAGTCTGCTATAAACTGCATGTTGAAATTAGACTAGCACTCATTGAACACAAAAGCCACACAAAACAAATGGCTTTTAATTGGTTTATTTCATTAGCAAACATGTAACTATAACTGTTATTTCCATGGATCTGTTTTTTTTATTTTTTTTATCTTTCACATTTAAATGATTTCATGAGGTTAAGTTACATACAGTTATTACACTACTTGTGATCAGTCGGCACAAATGCCGATCAACATAATTGCTTGCTTTGGCCCCTTTAAATAAAGTTAAAAAAAAAAGACCAAGCATTCGTTCTACGTTAGGGCATCAGCGCGTCCACAAATCTTTCTACAGCGTCATTGGCAGGGAGACCAGAGCGAATTTTGATGCCCTCGCCGGCAGCGGTGTGGCTTCACAAGAAGACAAGTAATGCTGCTCTCTCCCTCTTTTCCAATCTAGCAGAAACGGGTGAGGTTTATGCTGAAGCCACCAAATAGACAGTCTCTCCAAGACACTCCAAATTCATGTTCCGCCTCCTCAACCCCCATCTCCTGGAGAACTCCCGACGAGTGCAGAGACACACAAGGAGCTCCCATAGAGCCCTATCAGTGCACTCTAGCACGATAGAAACTGACCCATCGGCTACTCCAAAACCTCTTCAGTCTGATCGGCCTCTTAATACTAAATAAACACCTCTCTGCAGCATTTCCACCATGACCCCGACGTGCTTCTCTTCATTCTCGGCACACATCCGTAATAATCTCTACAACAACAAAAACACTTAATGTCAAACATGCAAACGGTGGCTCTGATAAAAATTCATAGGCTAATACAATTTAACGACGTGATATTTCAACACTGCCACATTCCTCCAAAATAATCATGCTGGATGAGGACAAAAAGAGCCTTGCCTCATTAATTATGCAACAGAATGTGAAAATGTATATCTATTAAATACTAAAAAATATTAAATTTAAATGAACAGCTTTATGAGGTCACTGACAATAACAAGTGAACAATGATTCAGCGTGATGTTTTATATTTTGTCTTTCAAGAACCCTCATTTTTCATGCGTTTTTCATCCCCCAGATGAAAAACACTTTTCACTGGTGACCCTTTTGATTCGGTGTGATGAGATGACTTGTTGAATTATTCAGCTGTTTGTATTTTCTCAGCTTGATCGCTGTGACATCGCTACTGATGTGATTGTCATAGAAACTGCCCAGAGGAAAGAAAAAGAAAAATGAGATCTCAAATGTTTCTCCTAGACAAAAATGAGGTTAATTTAACGTCAAATGGAGACTTTTGCTCGAGTCTCCTGCTTCTCACACTTGTCACCTGAGACAAAAACTCTCATAAACGTGTCCTTTAAAGTCTTAGAAGAGATTGCATCATCATCATCACACACTGCTCATATTTTTTCTAAAGATTTAGAAGACCACCAGAGTCTTTAGTCTAGGAGAGAAATGAGAGCACAATGTGTGATGTCGTTGTGAGAGTGTTAGTGTTTTTGTCTCAGGAGACAAGTGTGAGAAGCAGGAGACTCAAGCAAAAGTCTCCATTTGATGTTAAAGCAACCTCATTTATGGCTTTCTAGTGTGTTTGGAAAATGTGCTGCATTGTATATTGAAGATAAATTTAAACTAGTAACTCATACTACTCGAAAATGTATAATGGTTTTTAAATGATAGTTTCAGTATTTACAATATTAAAAATATAAAAAAATGTAAACTTAACATGTTTCTCCTAGAATAAAATAAAATCTATAAGACAAAGCTGATACCCTGAATGAGACATACAAGAGAATCACCATAGTATCCTGAGCTTAGAGAAATCTCTGAGCTATAGCCTTGTGGGCAACGCATCGTCATCGAGACACAACTGCACCTCAGACAGCACAAGTTCGAGTCCCAGCTAAAGGTACTTTCCTGCTCCTATTCCCTTCTCACCTTTCCCATTGTTTTCCGACTGTACTGTCCATTAAAGGTGAAAATCTCCACTGTCATAAAATAATCATTAAAAAAAAATAGCAATCTCTGAAAGACAATAAAGATATCTCTCATTTCTGTCAGGACCACCATCGTCAAAGATGATTGATTGACTATTAGCATATAGTTTGGATTGGCGGTATGGTTCTGTTCTGGGGAAGAACTCCCTGCACATCCATGCAGCCTAGCATGGATAAGAGCAGGGAGAGCAGTAATAACCCCCTTTAGGGTAAACAGAACAAAACCAACATAATGTATTTGCAGATATCATTACTGTTGATATTAAATGTGGAAAATAATTTGGTCTGATTCAAGGGGAATCAGAATACCAAATCCTGACTGGACGAGAGGAGGAGCTGGGGATGGAGGAGGGTAAATGAGCCCTGGAGAAACGCGATAGCTGCTGATAATACTGAAGGAGCTTATATATGTATGCTGTGATTGATGTCGTATTCCTATAGGTAGACGTGATCAGCTGACAGTCAGCTGATGCGAGCTTGACTAACGTGACCTGCCAAAACTGACCATATATGCCTGATGTTTCTCACAGCCCATTCTCATTTTGGACTTTTTTCTCTCAGAACTTTCTCATGTCTCCTTTGTGAGAAAGAGATAACAGCAAGAGAATCAAGAGATGTTCTATGTTTCTTCTACCACATTCTCAGTTTTGACTTTTTCTCTCAAATATTTCTGGTCTCATGTGTGTCTATTTATATTTATCCTAAGGAATTTTAGAAGAAACATCTGAAATGCCTTTGATACTCAAATGAGATATATATGAGATCCACAAGTAAAAACAACCCAAGTTGGGTTGAAAATGGACTAACCCTGCAATTGGGTTGTTTTAACCCAGTGAATGGGTCATTTTAACCCAGCGGTAGGGTTGAATGTTTGCTTAAAACAACCCAAGCGTTGATATACATTTGATACAGGCTTTGCATTAAGCATGCATTTTTATGCAAATTTGTGAGGAATACAAAAATAACGCCAAATAGATATTTGTAAGTGCATTGGAAAAACTGACTTTAGCTTGAGGAATCAAACCAAAGAACTTTAACAAAATATTATATATTTTTATGGTCAAGAAGGCTTAATTTCAGGTCTAGGGCTATGCTTTTTTTAACAGAATCCATGTCAGAACCATTGGAGGGAAACAGAACAGCAGTGGAATCCGATCAGGTTTACAGGGCTTTGGATCTCACACACAAATCAGTCATAGATCTTTGGCTAAGCAGTTACAGGTGATTAGGTGAGGGCTTTACAGGCTTAAGGCTTCTTTAAACACACACACACACACACACACACTTACAATTACCCCTAATCATTCCACAACAGGTGGCAGGTCGGAGTCCAGCCTTGAGGTGAACCGTTCAAGTGCCCTTATTACAGGTTAACAAAGCACCTGCAGTGGCACAGATGAGAGCCTGACAGGGCCCATTTTAAAGGCTGTCTCACTGATAGCAAACTCTTTCCCAAACGCCTAATCATCTCAACGCACTAAAATCCAATCATACTTAAATTACAGCGTAGCTCAAGAACTTTAGATTGGAGGACTGTGTTGTGACAAAACTGCCCATGTGCTTGATTAATCACTCAATCGGCTTCATCAATGTAGCCAGAGAGCTTTCTTTAAGAAATGGTTGTTACAGCAAATGCTTTGCATTAGAGAATTTACAAGTGTGAGCATCAGCTAACAGAATCAGGAAAGGATTTTAATATTTATGATCATGATCACAGTGATAAATCACTGCAATATCAACGTAGTTATGTACACTAATCCAGATTTTAAAAGTGCATAAAGTACTATATTAATGCATTTACATATATGATGCATGCATTGTGAGGCCAGTAAAATAACGATGATGAGTCATATACTTTTAGAATACATTTTAATTTTACTTTGCATTTCAGGAACCAGAGTGAAACATATTCAGCTTCTTAAATTAAGCTTTGTTTAGCTTAAAAGGGAAAGTCATCATTTAATATTATTATTCACCCTCATGTTGTTCGAAATCTGCAAATCTGAAATATATTCTCTTTCTTTTTTTTGGCTAAACAATTCCCTTTTTTATATAAAAATGAATATGGGATATAAAGTCTAATACAGACTCATTGTAGTAGCATCAAAGACCCCCTAGGGGTCACAGACCCCTTGCTGAAGACTCAAGGTATTGTTGACTGATTGTCAGACATATTACCTAGAGGGTTTTAATCCAGTCTATGTGACACTTCAAAATACAATCCACCCACTTTTTCCTATAATTTCCTGTCACCTCTCCACTGTCCTGGACAACCTGGACGGGTTACTGTACGTAGGTTGCCGGTTCACAGCTCAGCAGGGGACAGCTATACTGTGGAAAGTTACTGTGGCCCATCATCAATGCGGTGCCCTTGAGTAAGATACCTGACCCCGGGTCGCTCCTGAAATTAGCGTATTGTACGGTGCTTTGGATAAAAGCGTCTGCTAAATGACAAGTAACCAACCCCGGCACCCTGCTGTATGATGTTTTTTGACTTTGCAAATGAGTCTTCTGATTAGAATAAGAATATATTCCAAAATGTCTCATCAGTATGTTAATTACTCTAAACCTGCAATGTAAGATGTGTCATTAAATCAAGCTGTACGGCCATGTCTGCTGGGCACTGTTACGGGTGCTCAAACTGGACAATGCGTCTTTTTCACCCATTGTGTTGAAAGGCAGCATAACCTTTTTAAAATGGATGGAAATGTGTGGCCTGACCTATAGCGTGAGAGGACGCATTTCCCCCCAACATATTATGCATTTTCAGTTCTTTTGAAATGTGTAATTTAACAGAGGTTGATAGAAAGAGATACATTACTGTTTCCAATTTGCCAACTATCAAAAACAGAGTGCACAATACAAAACACAATAAATTCAAACAGTAAGGTTAAAATGCACAGAAGGTTAAACCAATAAAAAAAGCATTTTTACAGTCTGCTGTGAAATATGCTAAATATCATTCATACATAATATGTTTGTGCTGGAGGATTGCGCAGCGTAGACAGAGAATATTTGCTTTCCATCACGTAAAATAAAATGTGTTGTGGTTTTTCATGCATATCAAATATCTAGGAGTGAAAAATCTAAAAACATGAATATAATCATTCAACTGAGTGCAGCCGCTCGCTCAGTCAATCTGGTCATCGTTGAGACATGTTCTCCATGCTCAATCTTATTCACATTATTCACAAATTGGAGGAAGATAATGAGAATGATGAGGGTCCATGCTTCTCAAACACACATATCTGTGACTTAATGAGTGCGTCTTAGAAACCCCATTTATCACACACTTCTAGAGCTTATTTTTAGAGGAAGACAGTTCCTATACATTTAATTGAACAAGAAATTTAATGTTCTATTTTTAAAAATAATAATAATAATAATAATTTAAAAATAATTGAGATTCTGTTTTCTGGATCTAATTTGGTTGCGCTGGTTGGAAGGCACATTCAACATATTACTAGGGATGGGTCGCTATTTTCGAATATTCGATAGAATATCGAATAGTTTGTGCGATTATCGTCCTCAAAAAAATCCCCATGTTTTCGGTGTGGCGGTGACGCGTTCATGTGACCAGAGGGAGGCGCTGCCAATAACGCACCTAAAGCTGTCAGTCAGCTCTCAGGGTTGGGCACGTTTGCTGCGGTCCGAGCGTGATTCAACACTCCGCAGCGTTGGTCTGGTTTCACACTCAACTTGAACCCTAGTGCGTTTGCGTTCATCTAACGTCATCACAAATGTGCACGGGCATTATAGTAAACAGAACGCGGGTCAAATATATTGGGCTTTTTTAAATTAATTTGGTGCTATTATGTGCAGCTGAGTAAACAACACTTGGGTTAACCGTATGTGTGTCGCTGGAAGGCGGCTTTGCTGCTTGCAAACAGACTCTTTTGAGGAGACGTGAATTGCCATTCATTTGCTGCCCTGATTGCACTCTATGCGCGAATACACTGCAGGCTCGCTCTCGCGATCGTATCTCAGGTAAATCATCAACACTATCATCACTTACGTGTATGTTATTGAACTAATGACATTGCAATCGGCTAAAACGCATGCGCTGGTTACTTTTCTTCCAGAACAAGTGCACACCCGAGTGTTGTTCGCACATTCACGTGAATCGCGGCACAGCTCCGAGTGCAACCGAACTCCGGTTGCGTGTTCTCGGGTTCGATACCTCAGTGCACACCAAGCTCTGTATGTAAGCTTTCACATTAGCAATTTTTCATGCAAACCGTGCTCCATTTCAAACTAAACTGCCAGAGTAAAAACGCCCTGAGACAACAGAAGAAGAACACATCGCCTCACGCGCACACTGTAGACTTTAGGCATTTAACGGTTGCGGTAACTTGGGGCGATGTCAAATAACAGTCATATGTTTCAGCATGTTCCAATAATTATATGGCTTGAGTTGATATAGCCTATTCCCTAATGAATTAAACAGTTTATCGTACAGATTGAGAGTGTGAATGGTCTCTCTCCCTCTCTCTCTCTGTTTATGCGTGTAACCTTTACATGCGTGCATGCGGGGGAGGAGTTGCGTTTTTCGAATAAAAATCGAATAATTCCCAGCGATCTTCGAATATTATTTTTGCTTGAAATGCCCATCCCTACATATTACCAACAGAAACATGCAAAAAAAAACAATTTTTTTAGTGAATATTTTATTAAATATGCCTTTGTTCTTCTATAGTATCATACTGAACTGACTGACAGCTTCAGTGATTATAAAAGGAGCACTCTTTACTTACTCTTTACTTGTAATTCAATCTCAATTTAAAGGGGTGGTAAACCACGATTTCACTTTTCTAACTTTAGCTAGTGTGTAATAGTGTGTTTGAGCATAAACAACATCTGCAAAGTTACAACGTTCAAAGTTTAAAGCAAAGGGAGATATTTGCTTTTAAAGAAATCAATTTCTAAGGACTACAGCAAACGGCCGCTAGGGACTACTACACATTCCTCCAGGGTTGCTGACATCACCAGCCCCAATATTTACATAAACCCCTCCTCCGAGAATATGAAATAAGGGGGGGTGAGGCCATTTTGTTTCGCCGCGGGGAATAGTTGTTGTGATCATCCTCTCCTTAATACAGTGCAGTTGCCCTGTCCCATGTGCAGAAAAACACCCCCAAAGCATGATGCTACCACCCCCATGCTTCACAGTAGGGATGGTGTTCTTGGGATGGTACTCATCATTCTTCTTCCTCCAAACACGTTTGGTGGAATTATGACTAAAAAGTTATATTTTGGTCTCATCTGACCACATGACTTTCTCCCATGACTCATCTGGATCATCCAAATGGTCATTGGCAAACTTAAGATGGGCCTTGACATGTGCTGGTTTAAGCAGGGGAACCTTGCATGATTTCAAACCATGACGTCTTAGTGCATTACCAACAGTAACCTTGGAAACGGTGGTCCCAGCTCTTTTCAGGTCATTGACCAGCTCCTCCCGTGTAGATCTGGGCTGATTTCTCACCTTTCTTAGGATCATTGAGACCCCACGAGGTGAGATCTTGCATGGAGCCCCAGTCCGAGGGAGATTGACAGTCATGTTTAGCTTCTTCCATTTTCTAATGATTGCTCCAACAGTGGACCTTTTTTCACCAAGCTGCTTGGCAATTTCCCCCGTAGCCCTTTCCAGCCTTGTGGAGGTGTACAATTTTGTCTCTAGTGTCTTTGGACAGCTCTTTGGTCTTGGCCATGTTAGTAGTTGTATTCTTACTGATTTTATGGGGTGGACAGGTGTTATGCAGCTAACGACCTCAAACAGGTGCATCTAATTTAGGATAATAAATGGAGTAGAGGTGGACATTTTAAAGGCAGACTAACAGGTCTTTGAGGGTCAGAATTCTAGCTGATAGACAGGTGTTCAAATACATATTTGCAGCTGTATCATACAAATAAATAGTTAAAAAATCATATATTGTGATTTCTGGGTTTTTTTTTCTAGATTATGTCTCTCACAGTGGACATGCACCTACGATGACAATTTCAGACCCCTCCATGATTTCCAAGTGGGAGAACTTGCAAAATAGCAAGGTGTTCAAATACTTATTTTCCTCACTATGCTGCCCATCATCAATTAAAGCACGAGACAGACAGGGGTCGGAGGAGAAGACCGGAAAATGTGACATAATGGACAATATTCGTCTGTATTTGCAATACACGAGCCGCGGTTCAGCTGCGTGAGACAAACACTGCCAGTGTGAGACGGCTCCCGCTGCACATTTCACGGAGGAAAGATTCCACAATAATCACAAGTTCAATGCAGGATTCTTACAACGGCTTGTCCTGAAAGATGGATTTAAAAACAGAAGCTGTTTACGGAACACAACCTGTAAGTATGATTTATTTTTCGTCTATGTGTTTTCCTGTAATAGTTTGTATTGTTAATTGTACGTTGTAGCAAGGAAGTAAACAGATGACAACGCTCATTTGGCTCTGCAAACCAGTTTGTTAAATGCTCATTCATACTTAACGTTATCCGACAAACACCTAACGTTACAAACTTTTTAAAATCTCAACAGCGAACTTGGCATTAGTGTAAATTATTCTTTGATTAGATTACTTTTATGTATTGTTTGTCTACAGGCATGCTAAACATGGTTCTCTGTGTTTGATTTGGATACTATAGTAAAGCCAATGTTTAGTGTTCGTTCTTGCAACAGATATTTGGTAAATTGTTCTAAAAATACAAAAGTAACGGTGCCAGTCAGTAGCGATCACTATAGATCCGCAGTCTTTACTCTTGAGGACTGAATAGGTTCTGCTCAATCATCTTCACTAAAATTGTCTGGGTCTGATTCGGGCTCAAATTGGTATGGTTTTATTGACGCCATTGTACTACCCAAAGCACAGGCTACCGGTAAAGGTAAGGGGCATGACGTTTCCGACAAACGTGCACTAGGCGGTTAGTGAATCACAACACACTGTGCCAGCTAACCAATCTGAGCCCATTGTGTATTTTTGAGGGACTGGCTTCATACAACCCGGAAACCATCAGACCGTTTTTACAAGGAGGGACAGAGCAGTGTAGAATAAAGATAAAATATATGAAAAATAATGCTTTTTTTTTTTTTAACGAAGCATGAACACATGTCACAGTGTGCCCCACAAACACAATCAAGCCTTCGAAAGAATGTGTTTTACCACCCCTTTAAAGAAAAGCTTCATGAGACTTTGTGACTTTCCCTGCTTCATTCTTCATTACAGAAAACTTCAAACTTTGACAAAAATTGCTTTCTTGATGATTTGATATTTTATAATAGTGATCAATTATAAGAATGTCTAAATATAAATTCAAAAGCAAAACGTGTGAAAAAATATATATATTAGGGAGTGGAAGCCAAAAAGTGCTCATCTACTGGTTATAGTGGTATTTTCATGTCTTTTTTTCTTTCTTTTATTAAGTGTTTGTTTGCCACCAAGTGAAACTTTTAAGTTTCACAAATGGGGACAATCTTTGAAGGACAAACAAAAATGTTTTTGGTCACATTAAAAATAGTATTTAATTTGGATAATATATTTAGAGCTTTGAAGTGCTCTGCAAAAAGTTGCTTTTCACTCTCAAAAGGTTGTACGAACACTGAAGTGAATAATGTAAAAAGAAATTGGCTATTTCTGCCACAATACCATGGTTACATTTACCATTACTACATTAAATCCATGGTGAATGTGGGTGTGGAATGAAAAGCCTTCTTTAACTTCTCCTGGTTTCCATGTCAGCACTGTTTGGTCTGATATATATGGTTTATAACAGAGAATTATGTGCCAAATTTGAATGTTATTAAACACTGACCTGGTTTTGTTATTTTCTGACCTGGTTTTGAGGCTCTCTCAAGACACGGTCGGTTTTGATGGGCGTGCCACACTGAAGACTTGGAAGTAAATGCCCATGGCTAGGATTGGATAAGGTTTGCATATTTAATGAGCTCCTGCTCCCCCTGTCAGTGAATGCGTGTGGCAAACAGCAATCGGATTGAATCGCCCAGCCCACAACCAGGGCTCGCAAAATGTCTTTATCAAACAAACACAATGATTCATCTCTCATCCCCCCGCGATTGATTAGAATTATATTTTTTATCAACGTTATTTGGCCAGCCCGATCGATGAATATAACCGTGAACCTTACACACACACACACACACACACACACACACACACATACAAACGCCTGGGCGTGCACGCCCTTCAAATATCGAGTCAAGAGAGTGAACAACGCACATCAAAACAGTAATTAACCAAGAACACCACAAATAAAGTATTCTCCAGCCTGTGACAGCATGCTATGGTATGTCCTGTAAGATACGTACACATAATCCATAGATATCAAACGATCTGTAGCAATGCAATACTATCACATACTATATATATAAAAAAAACACTTTTTACTCACATTAGTGTGTTGCTTCATTTGTTCATGTAATCTCATCCTGTCTGCAAATCCAATCTCTTATTTACAAACGACTCTGTGGTTAAATTAATATGCGTGCAATGTCTTCCCCACGTGAGCTGGATATTCTTAAAAAATAAAGTTCATCAATGCATTCATAATATTGGAATCCGAATGCTTAAAAATCTGAATCCGAAAAGCTTATGTGGGATGTTTACTGCTTAGAAATTCGACGCGGTTTAGCTCTATGCTGCTCTTAGCTGTCATGTTAATGGCACGATTCGGTGGGCGGGGCGAGGTGTTGTTCTTCCTCTGTTGAGGCAGTGCTTCACTACACATACGTAATAGCCGGGCACATTCTGAGATCGATCGTTTGCTGGGCCTGGTGTCAATAAAAGTTTTCAGCTCTGAAACTTACAGGATATTCTTATATTACCATGACCTTTTATATATATCAAAAGCTCAAGGGAAAGTTGATTTCTCAGTTCATCACCCCTTTAAAAAGTGAACCATTTTAAACCATACAATTGAATTTAAGCATCACAACATTATAATGTACATTATGAAAAATATTAATTTTAGAAATTGCTGAAGATTTTACAGTTAACTGCATTATTAACCCTAAAACAGGCAACGTGTACCACGAGTTACATAATCGTCAGTGTCTTGTTTGGGGCATAAGAAAGATTTTTTTCATCAAATTTATCATTTATCATAGCCTGGTCTGTCTGGAGTATGCTGGTCACATGATTTGTTTCAAATATTTCTGTGATCAATCAGTCAGCCTGACCTAAACCCAACATGGGCACCATTGGTGCAAGACATTCAGATTTTGTGATAAGTAAATATATAAGATGTAGTCAACAAAAAGTAATAATATCAGTTATACATGTGAATATTAACGTTTGCTTAAACTCAAAATACATAGATTGAGAAGGTGGACTGTATACAGTGGGCCAAGAGGCCTGGAGGGCCTATAAGGGTCTTCCCTAAGGGCCCCGGTCCTGGAACGAGATTTCTACTGGCCCTCCCACCGACCCCGTCCTTTGAACTGAACATGTACAACAGCTATGATGTGCAATCTCACTTAAGATGTAAGAATAACACCCTGCGTAATCCAGTTCACAGGCCACAACAGTGTGATTGTAACATGCCCTGTGATTAACCACAAAGCCAAGCTACAAAACTAAATTATAAAAGTCTGCATCTATTCTGACATCACAGTCTCAGGGATAATATTTAAACTTGTTAATTTGTAATTATGTATTTATCTTGTCAATGAGAAGAGTGGTAAGAAAACAGAAAAGGGGAAGAAAACAGAGATGGAAGAGACATATGAAGAAACAGAAAGATTAAGGTTAAGATGAAGCTCACCGTAACTGAACTGCAGTGAGTTTGGGGGTGGGTCAAGACTGTGAAAACTACAACCTTCCTTAGAAAGACTAAATTTTTTTTTTTTTTTTTACTGGGGGGGGGGGGGGGGGTCACAAAGTAAAGAGGGTAACATAGGAAGAGAGGAGACATAAAGGAGGAGTGAGATTCAACCGGGCATCTGATAAGAGGATAAGAAAAGAAGAATGGGGGAGGGGGGCAGAAATATAATTAACCACAAGCACAGCTCAGAGTCCCAGCGTGCTTCTGTATTAATGGAAGTGCTACTGTAGATAATGTGCTGCTGCATTTTCTAGCAACTGTAAATAGTACTTTCTTTCTATACCTTCTTGTTTTCTATATATAATTTGAACACTCAAAAAACAAGCCCTAAACCTAAAAAGAGCTATTAGCGTAATGTGTTCACTATGCTGAATACATGCCTTTTCTAACCTTAATAATGACCAAATAACCTTGATGTATTTAGATATATGCAGCAAAACAAAACACTGATGATTGGTCCCCTGGTTATTGCTCATCAGCGCTTTAAACTTCACTGAAGTATTAAGCAAAAGACTCCGTGCTGGTATAATTACCGGCTGTGTGACTGGCAGATCTGGGTTGGGTAAGTGCTGCTTAATCCCCTGTTTCCAGTACAGTATTAATCTGGACATGAGGGAGTAGTGCTAACATGCTAATGTCAAAGCTGAGGCCAGTTGACAGCGGTGGCTAATCTGTAATGAGGCCCAATATATTCCCCCTTGTGACACCAAACCGCTTGATAAACCCTTATGGGTTTCATATGGAACATCTGCCATAATTACATAGTTGCAGCTATGCAAACAAACTAATAACTAATGCTAAAAGAACATAGCTTACCTAGCCTATTCACTAATGGTCGATCAACTGGTTTTTTGATGGCGAATGCTAATATCTTATAGAGCATTGTGGTCGATATAAAGTAGATGTAAAGATATCAGTCTATTTAATTTAAAGAAAGCAAATAACAAATGTTTATTTTACATATTTTTTAGTGGTGGACCGTTATCGGCGTTAATGTGCTGTGTTAACGTGAGACTCTTATCTTATAAAAAAATATTGCCGTTAATCTATCCTCAAAGTTGGGTTGGGAGCTGGGTCTATACTACGCAAGCTATGATGACTTTCACCTTGATATTTTAGCGGGAATGTCACCTAGCCGAATTGCACTGTAGGGGCGAGAGAACGAGTCTTCGAACCTGCGTGTATGCCTACTAGTGTTGTCAAAAATATTGATATTTCGCTATGTATCGATACTGAAATATATGAAACGAAACGATACTCATTTTCTACAGTATTGATATCAGCTGCGCTCTCCTCTCCGACCGACAGCGAGTGACACGCACCCGCCTCCTCTCATTCTGTCCGTTTAATCCTCTGAACATTGTGAACGGGTGTTCTGTTGGATTTTCCCTTGTGTGTGACCGGTCTGAATTTTGCGCGGGGTTGCACATAACATTAATTCTACTAATTCCCGCAGATTTCGCACTCGCATCTGAAGCGCACACACACACATACCGTAATAAAGCCGCCTCTGACATACAAGTGCAAAAATGAGCACCTTTTTCCATCTTATTAATGGTCAAATACACTCAAAAATGTCTCAATGCCCATCTTGGTGAGTTTTAACGTAAACGCAGTCATAACCAGCTCACAGGAACAGTGTTTGGGATCCATGCGTGTGTCAGGTCTTAAAGGGACAGAAGTTATTTATTATTCAAACTACAAAAAGACAAACGATCACTTGCGAGCACACATATTCTGAATGCCTTCGGCAGAATTCAAATGAGCCATTTTAATCTAGATTAATTCCAAGATTACAGTGAGATTAATCTAGATTAAAAAAATGTATCAATGCCCACCACTAATATTTTTACTAAAATTGGAAATAAATAGTTTGCAAGTAAATCACACAGAGTACACTTCACCAAAGTTTGCAAGCATAAAAGCATCCAAGCATTAATGGCAGTGAATGGCCCAAAATTTGAAGCCCCAAAAAGTGTATCCATCCATTATAAAAGTAATCCATAAAGGATTACTAGGTTAATAAAGGCCTTCTGAAGTGAAACGATGCGTTTTTGTAAGGTTCTGGGGGATCGCCTTCCGTATTCAATTTACGAAAAAAGGATGATGACACCAGACGTAGCACAAGCATTTCGAACTGTGCAAGAGAATTTAACTACTGAAATATACTACAAAGACCTGAAGAATGAAAGTTGTATCATATACATTTATATGAGCAATATCACGCTCATAGTCATGCGAAATGGCTCTATATCTATATCAGATGGGCTGCAGCATTAATTTTGCGTAAAAATATTGTTTTAGCAATAAAATTAAACACTAATTTCACATATTGTCTTTCAATAATCTAAGCACTTTTCAAATACCTTTACATAAATATGGCTGTTTTCAAGGACATTAATTTCAATAAGTCAAATTCTTCAAGCACTTCAGATGAACCCTGGTTTTAAATATGGATATATTTCTTACATAAACCTATAAAACCATTATAACCACTGCAATCCATGGATTAGCCAGGACATATTTTAATATAACCCTGATTGTATTCGTCTGAAAGAAGAATGTCATACACACCTAGGATGAATTGAGGGTGAGTAAATTATGGGATGATTTACATTTCTGGGTAAACTATCCCTTTAAATTATTTAAATGTAAATGTTCATATTACTTGCATTAAAAAAGTATTAAACATTGTTCTATCATTAGACAGAAATGTTGAACAAAGGCGGTAAAAAATGGGCACTCATGAGTCTGCACATCGGTCGATATATCTGTCAACAACTATCCACACCTCACGGAAAGCACGTTAAAATATGCAACCAGCATTGTTTAGATGATGTTATTTTCGATTGGAAATTAATTGATTACTATTGCAACAAGCATGTCTGTATGTAAAATGTTGGTTAATAAATGTTAAATGTCGAACAATAGTACCCCTGGGCTGCACTAGCCTATGATGTATTAGCCTCTCAAGCCGGTGGAGCCTGTCAGAAAGCTAAAAACTCTCAGTATTCGCTCTCTCCCAGTGAGTATGGCGTTAATGAAAGCTGAACACAGTACTGTAGCATTGGCTGAGAGTGGGAGAGAGCAGGCACACAGCAACCCCTCCGGGTCTTTACCTCTATTGTTAAGAGAGGGTGAGGCATAGCAGGGGGTTAATGCCAACGTGGGTAGCTACCGTCCCTGCTAAATCTTGACATCATAAGGCAAGTGAGAGACAAAGACAGGGACAGAGGGGAAAGGTGAAAAGAAAGGTGTACTGTAGCATATATTTTTAGACATGAGAATACAAGTAATACGAGAAGACACGAGAATACGAGTAACACAAATATCTGTAATGTCAAATGTGGCACTACATTATGGTCTAATAATCTAATGACGATATATAACGTATCGGATTGATGTTCTCAATCGCAACGATCCACACAAGATGAATGCAACAGGACTACACGGCAGACTCAAAACTGCCTGTTTAATCAAAAGGTCAGGAGAGAAAAATCGCACAAATAATAAGGCACTTTACATTTAATTTAGTGGCATTTTCTAATAAAGTAGGCAGTGTCCGTTTTTGCATTTCAGAGATATTTCAGCATAATACCAAGATGTAACAAAAAGGCTAATTCAGGTTAATTCACCTAAGGAAGACTGACATATCAAACACACACACCATTTTTAGCACAAACATCCTGCATTTTCATAGTTGTCATTTATTTACCACTTGCTATTCACAACTTACTGTTAACCACTGAGATAATGTGCCTGGAGCAACCTGAGGCATCTTACGTGAGGGCTCATTGATAGAGCAAGACTGCGATTTCTGTAACCCAAATTTAGATTTGTGCTGTAAACTTGTAATATTGAAAAAAAGTATTAAAGTACTAATCCACCACGCTAGAAAATTACACATTTTAGCACCAAAAATATACACATTTAATATTAGTCAGCGCTCAAAGTGGGCCTTAACTCAACTCGCCAGTGCGGACACCGGCAATTCTGTACCAGAAACTCTCATCAAATGCTACTGGTACTCTCTTTGTAAATGCTTGACCATATAAAGTGCCCTGTTGCTCTCACTAGAAAAACACTGTTAGTATCACAAGCCAACGTTTTGACCATCAGCATTCAATTTGCATTCGACTTTAATATTGTGAGTTTTAACACATACAGTTCCTCTTTTAAGAAAAGACAAAATGTTTAAATAAACTATTGCTTTATTTAAATATGCAAATAAATGTATTATGTTGTGTGTGTGTGTGTGTGTGTGTGTGTGTGTGTGTGTGTGTGTGTGTGTGTGTGTGTGTGTGTGTGTGTGTGTGTGTGTGTGTGTGTGTGTGTGTGTGTGTGTGTGTGTGTGTCATATATTTCTGGGTAAAATATTGAAAAGGGGCTTCTGAGGTGGTAAAATTAGATTTTTCTTTGCATAGGGATACAAACTCTAACAAATAATGTTTAATTAATAGCTAATCTGATTTATATTACAAATTCTTTGTTATAGTTTTAAGATTAATGCATAATTATTCTGACTCTATCTATTCATATATATACACGTACACAGACACACACGTGTGTATTATGCAAAGATCGGGGAGTGCCCTGGTATTTTTTGCTTATAACGTCTAGAGCACAATACATTATTTATTTAGTGTTGAATTATATGAAACAGAATCTTGTGTCCCTCCTTCTCCTCTGGTATAACTATACAAAAATGAAATCAAAAGCACGGCCACTTAAACTCCCGACCAACTCTATTCATGTTAGCAGCGGTTTCTCTCCAAGGGAAATAATGCACAGATGTGTCGCAGACCACTCACACACACTAACGGGGAAGCGAAGAACAACACATGAATAACACTGGATTCGAGCAGCTGGTGGGGTGGTCTGTATTCGCTGCTAAAACGGAGAAAATCCCGTGAAATTTCAATATTTACCAGTACAATTGTCGAGACGTGCAGGTGACCCGGTCGTGCGCGAGACCGTGCTCATATTTCATATAAATCTCATCGCACTGATTTAGACCCGTCTGCTGTATTCTCGCACATAACTCCGGGAAATATATATCACAATTAAAGAGTAAAAGACCGTAAAGGTCCCATTCAGTCAGTCAAGTTCACAAGCAGCGGGTAATTGGTGTCTCGTGCCCAGTCGATACTGTCAAGAATGATCTGCGCGCGGTGACGGCGGGAAAGCTCGCCTCTAAAAACGATAAAGTCTCGCGGTGTATGGATGGGAACCGAAGCCTTTAACGGCTGCTTATTTGTGAATGTCTGAGCCGGGAGAGCCTCGGATCAGTTACACAGATGTGCTGCGCAGGGAAAAAAATGACCGAGCTTTTTCTCAATAGCGCTTTCTCTATTTCTTATCGGCTAAAAAGAAGAGAAGCGTTTATTAGAAAACGGACCGTGATGGACCGCAGTCATCTGTTTGAGGATGGATTCACGTCTGTATTCAGCGTATACGAGCAAACACACGCAGTTATGGAGAACCGGTTATGTTTACCGGGGGTCTGTTCCTTACCTTCGTCAACGCTGAGCATGATTCAGTGTAAAATCCCCGGATAGATCATTTAATCTCTGGTAGATATGTGGGAAAAGGGTCCGGCGCCGAATCCTGGCGATTATCCTTCAGAAAGCAGAGCACCTCGGTCGGAGACGCGGTGACTCCAGTGAGACGGCAGAAGCGCGGTGCTCGGTTACCGGGAAACGCGCGAGAGCGGATGCTGAGTGAAACGGGATGCGGCTGCTTATACACTCGCACGCGGAGGGAGCGTCGTATTCTGAACGGATAGGATTCAAATGCAAGTATTCACGGATTTTTTACTGTCTGACACGTTCGGCATCACCGGGACGTACCATTCAGCGCTCGTGAGAAAGGGGGTGTGGCAGCAGGAGTGGGGAGCGGGTTGCGCGTGTCTGCCGGCGGCCGACTCTGCCAGCACAAGTCCGACTAGAGCGCGCGCCAAGGAAACATCCACAGTGTGACTGATTTCCTAATAACACCGCTGCTACACTGGATAAACACTGCCAATAATCGTTTAGGAATGTATTTTGCGGCCTAGTTAGATAAACATCTACAATAAAACACGTTATTGGAAAAGTAGGCTACCTAGTTATTCAAACATAGGCTACTGTTATTGAGAGTTTGTGCCCTTGCGATTTCTCAGCGTTTGGGCCAGGCACCAAGCATATAGTAGCTAAAACACAAAAACACCTCCATCGTGGGTACCAGCCAGTGGTCCCTAAACCAAAAATTATAAATAAGCATAAATAATGTCTGAATAAAAATGTAAAACTGCAGAGAGGTTTGAGGTTGGGTTTGGCAGGGGATACAATAATTAGCCTTGTATAAAATAGAACATTTCCAAGAAAGTCTCCACCAAGAAACAAAGTGTTCATGTGTGTGTGTGTGTGTGTGTGTGTGTGTGTGTGTGTGTGTGTGTGTGTGTGTGTGTGTGTGTGTGTGTGTGTGTGTGTGTGTGTGTGTGTGTGTGTGTGTGTGTGTGTGTGTGTGTGTACTGGGGAATCAATATGCTCTAAGACTTAATGGAAACAAATCTGTTGTGTTTGGACATCAATACATATATCAATGACTCAATGGGAGCATATCTGTGATCAGCCAAGGTCATAGTAAATCATATACATAAACATTTAAATGCATTTTCCATCGTGTTGCATCTTTCTTAAGGTGACCTAAGCTCATCTTCAATAAGGCTATTGGCTATTTAGCAGTATAAAAATCATTTGATTTCAAACAGAATAACAACTTTAGCAACAAAGTTGCAGGTGGTGTAAATAGGACTTTATATTGTGTTACACATTAATATAGCAGACCTACAGCCAGGGCTGTTTCTGACCATTTTGGTGCACTATGCAAGATCCCTGTTGGAGTTATTTTGCAGACACAACATTCATTTAAAAGTCCCCATGAAATACATTTTTTTTTTGGCTTTTAGTATGAATATATTAGCCTTACTGTGTGCTCCAAAACAATGACAAAATTCACATTTCGAAGATTGTAAGCTTTCAAAACTTTAAGTCTCACTTCCGCCAATATAAATCAATGATTTTGATGACGTCACGCTGCACTTCAGCTTCTTTGTCCAATTAAATGCTCTCTAAAATCTGAAGCGTCCCACCTGCCTTCATTATAAATAGACGCTGAAGCTGCGGCTGAAATCTTGTTCACACATGTACTATTTTCTACACAATAAATGGCACATAGTGCACAATACAGGGGATAGGGAACGATTCAGACAGTGTGTAATGCTTTTCACTGGGGCGAATAAAGTCTGGTTTCACATTAGTGTTGCGCTCCGGCAGAGACACAATAGCACAGATGTGCAAGTCGGCGCCTACCAGAAAACATATCGAACCCATTTGAATTCTGCACAGTATTCATGTAGCCTACCTCATGTATACTTGTAAAATATAGCAATATTTTAAAGCAATATATTATGGAGGAGATGAAGAGGAGGAATGGTTAGAGATCAGGTAGTCTTGCATATCCAGACCTTCAGACTGACGGCTCATTGTCACAGTTGTAAATACAACAGTGTTCTTCTTCCACAAGGGAGTTTGGCATCACGGCATTTGTTTCCAGGTGGACCATTAAAGAAAGCAACACACACGTCTTGCAGATATCCTGTAGAATTCAACCAATCAGATGACAACTTAGAAACTCCTGAAGTGTTTCCAGATAAGTGTGCCATATGCATCAGACGTTCAGCCAATGGTCCGTGGGCGTGACGTCTGAGGCTGACACTAGAGATTCTGCCATTCGGCCATGGCTCTAGCGACTTGCGGGGCCTGTATATATTATATATATCTATGTTTGGCGTGGTGCGGAGGTGAAGCCATCTTGGTTAGCCTTGGGTCTGGCGGCTGACACGGGTTGCCCAGACTCAGTTTTAACTCTTGCGTCTGGCGGAGTTTAACTGGTCCTCGTTGGATTGTGTGACTTGCGGACCAATCTGGGCAGCCCTTTTGCCATTCGGGTGCTGCCCTAGCGACTTGGGGGCCTGTCTTGTATGGCATGTATATAGTGTATATATGTATATATTTGTACATAGTTTGTTGATCACACATGGTGATGGGCTAAGGTGATGTCATCTCATTGGGTGTCTTAAAGAGCTACCCCATTAATATGTATCGTACAGTTGCAGGAGGGGATTCACTAGGGTAGTTTCACTACACCCTGAAAACAATGCATCAACATTCACAAGAGCACTCATGATTCTGAAATGTAAGATTATTTTGTTTACCATAAAAATAACCTAAGATTTTGCCTGAAAGTAATCAGAATTTGCATAAATAAATCAAAATATGTAATAAAATTAGCTCTTTGAAATTTGAAAATGCCAGAAATAAAATCAGCATCCTCTAAAACCACTCACATATTGTAGAAATTGGCCATACAGTGCAAAATATGTGATCAAAATGGACGATTAAGCTAATAATGCTAATTATGCAAATTGATCAACATATGCAAATTTGCATCCGGCAGTTTCTGTATGCTGGGGACCCATACTTCACATTTCTGCAATAAAACTTTGTTGTACTCAACATTTCCGGGTTCACCTAGTTGGCTACTATACTATTAGGTGAAAACTGCGACATTACCAAGCTCAACGGCTCTGGCCGAGTTGTGATATAAACACTATTGGCTATTTTTTTTTAAAGGGAGGAGCTGTTTGATATGTCCCGCCCTGTCTTCCTGTTTCAGTGGAAATTATGTCAGCACATTGAATAATGCTGCACGTTTCAAGGCACAGTTGAAGGAGGGCGGAGCAAAGATATTGACTTGGCAGGCGATGCCCTGGCGATGGGAGCCGTAGTTAGGGAAGCCCAAGGAGCAGCCGGAGAGCCGAGTAAGCAATGACCGAGGGGAAGGCAGGGATCTGGAGGCCAGAGGTTGAGCTGGTTTGGAGAGCGATGTGCTAATGCTACTGAGAGGAGGTAGAAGTGACACAGCGAGACTGATGGGGAACATTGACGACTGGGTGCAGGCTGAGGCTGAGGAGGACTGAGGGGAAGATTGGAGAACTGCACAAAAAACAAAGCAGTCCTGATGGCAGTCTCAAGAGGTGGTGGGAGAGGGAAGCTGGGCAGAGTTAACAAGACTGGAGAAGACAAAATACATTCTGGCCAGAACAAGGGACACACTCTCCAAAACTGTCCAATCAGTCCAGTCAGTACTCTCTCTCAGTGGTGGGAGGGGCTCACATCCATACCCTCGTATTCCACAGGGACTCCAACGGTGATGGACGGGGATAGCTCAGCTCACACCCCATGTCAGACTTTTTTAGGTGCTTCGGCTCCAGGGCAATGGTGTGTGCTGTTCTCTCTTCCTTGGGCACAGGCTCACAAGTCACGGACGCTGGACGTTGATGTTGTAGTCGACATTCTCTTCGACCACTTTGAATGTGGATCTGTTCACCCACAGCGCAAAGCTGATGCAAGGTTCCAACAAGGATCACCTTGGGGCAGGACGAAGCAAACGTCATCGCAGCTGGCATGGTGGTAAGTGTTGAGGAACTCGTCCACGTAGTCCTCCAGGCTTCGGCCATTTGGAAAAATAAACACAGTCGCTCCTTTCAACAGGTCTGTTGCCCCTCCATGGGGCAATGTTAATGGACGCAATATCCATAATTTCGCATTTTCAGGTCCGATCTTCTGTCGGGCCGTGTTGCAGGAAGACGCACAATGAGGAAGATGAGGTCTTTAATAATAATCCATAAGGTAAATTAACTGAAGGCATCAGAGAAAACGCAACTTAGACAAGACCAGACCATGAACACTGAAAGCACAGGAACTTCAGTACTAAGGCAAATAAGGTTAATTAATGATAGACAGCTGAACTGAAATAACTAATCATATCAGTAACCATCAGACAGCTAAAGAGTGGCTGGAAAACTGAACAAAGGAAAACATGAACTGATGAATACAAACTAAAAGACCATGAAAACAAAAGTAAATGATAAGCCATTCCAGTGCATGCTCAAAAAAGAATACAAAAGTGAAATATGAGATCAAATAATGTATAAATCGCTAATTTATAAATTATACTATTTACTAATTTCTAAAGTAATACTATTCAATAGTAACACATGTGGATAAAGTTTCAGAGTTGCAGCGTTCCTTTGTGCTTTCATTAAAGCTCCTAAAGCGTGCCGTGAATATGAGGAGGGTAACAATGAAATACAGGGAGTGCAGAATTATTAGGCAAGTTGTATTTTTGAGGATTAATTTTACAACATTAATAATTAAACAACAACCATGTTGTCAATGAACACAAAAAACTCATTAATATCAAAGCTGAATATTTTTGGAAGTGGTTTTTAGTTTTAGCTATTTTAGGGGGATATCTGTGTGTGCAGGTGACTATTACTGTGCATAATTATTAGGCAACTTAACAAAAAACAAATTTATACCCATTTCAATTATTTATTTTTACCAGTGAAACCAATATAACATCTCAACATTCACAAATATACATTTCTGACATTCAAAAACCAAACAAAAACAAATCAGTGACCAATATAGCCACCTTTCTTTGCAAGGACACTCAAAAGCCTGCCATCCATGGATTCTGTCAGTGTTTTGATCTGTTCACCATCAACATTGCGTGCAGCAGCAACCACAGCCTCCCAGACACTGTTCAGAGAGGTGTACTGTTTTCCCTCCTTGTAAATCGCACATTTGATGATGGACCACAGGTTCTCAATGGGGTTCAGATCAGGTGAACAAGGAGGCCATATCATTAGATTTTCTTCTTTTATACCCTTTCTTGCCAGCCACGCTGTGGAGTACTTGGACGCGTGTGATGGAGCATTGTCCTGCATGAAAATCATGTTTTTCTTGAAGGATGCAGACTTCTTCCTGTACCACTGCTTGAAGAAGGTGTCTTCCAGAAACTGGCAGTAGGACTGGGAGTTGAGCTTGACTCCATCCTCAACCCGAAAAGGCCCCACAAGCTCATCTTTGATGATACCAGCCCAAACCAGTACTCCACGTCCACCTTGCTGGCGTCTGAGTCGGACTGGAGCTCTCTGCCCTTTACCAATCCAGCCACGGGCCCATCCATCTGGCCCATCAAGACTCACTCTCATTTCATCAGTCCATAAAACCTTAGAAAAATCAGTCTTGAGATATTGCTTGGCCCAGTCTTGACATTTCAGCTTGTGTGTCTTGTTCAGTGGTGGTCGACTTTCTGCCTTTCTTACCTTGGCCATGTCTCTGAGTATTGCACACCTTGTGCATTTGGGCACTCCAGTGATGTTGCAGCTCTGAAATATGGCCAAACTGGTGGCAAGTGGCATCTTGGCAGCTGCACGCTTGACTTTTCTCAGTTCACGGGCAGTTATTTTGCGCCTTGGTTTTTCCACACGCTTCTTGCGACCCTGTTGACTATTTTGAATGAAACGCTTGATTGTTCGATGATCACGCTTCAGAAGCTTGGCTATTTTAAAACTGCTGCATCCCTCTGCAATATATCTCACTATTTTTGACTTTTCTGAGCCTGTCAAGTCCTTCTTTTGACCCATTTTGCCAAAGGAAAGGAAGTTGCCTAATAATTATGCACACCTGATATAGGGTGTTGATGTCATTAGACCACAGCCCTTCTCATTACAGAGATGCACATCACCTAATATGCTTAATTGGTAGTAGGCTTTCCAGCCTATACAGCTTGGAGTAAGACAACATGCATAACGAGGATGATGTGGTCAAAATACTCATTTGCCTAATAATTCTGCACTCCCTGTATACATCAAAAAGCACATTGTAATGACTTGGCCTACTGATTGATTGCGCTTTCAATCTCATAATTTGCATGGTTTTACTAAATAGTATGTTGTACTTGTTGCTGGTTACGTGGTGATGGTGTAAGGTAAATGCTGTTTCGAAGCAATCAAACTGGGAACCATGTAAGCGTAAAAAAAACCTTCCAGAATCCATCAGAGGCATTTCCTGCAATTTTCAGGTTGTTAGCCGTTTGTGATGCCTCTTATTTGTGACTGGATGCTTTTGACCATGTTTAAAGAATTCGGAAGGTAATTTTATGCAGACGAGGCCATTTCATGGATAGGATAGAGGGCTTAAACATGGGTTTAATGCATTTAGCAGTAACACACACTTTCTGAAGTGAAAGTGTGTATGTGCGAGACTTTGTTGTAAGATGTTTTTCCAGTGTAGTTTATTGTGTTTTTTCTGATTTATGTGTAGGCTAACTAAATGGTCTTGGGGGAATAAGTTAACATTAGCATCTAAAAGAGTGAATGTGCGGCACTCTGAACACTTAGATCCATTATTTATGACAGGAAAACAACAGATGATTAGACTTCAGCTTCAAGATTAGAAGGCTGTGCGTGTACATTTGTGTGTGTTGGCTTGTACTCTGACAACATGCAGTTGGTCTCTTAACTGATTGTATAGATCTCCCAGCATGCACCTGTTCCTCTCTGATCTGTCAGTCAGTTTCTTGGGAGTGTTTATCTGTGTGTGGCTTGAGTGTGTGCAAGTGTCCATATAATGAGAAAGACATCCATTTTTGGTTCTGGCCCTGAGTCTCATCTGTGTTATTATCTCTGCAGCAGCAGTAAACAAATATAATGATCCCAAAAAACATTATTGATGTATGTACTGTCTACAGATATGTTCAAAATTGCATTACTACTATATACAAAGTATGCTAAATATTCTCCCAATCTATTTTCTACATGCATGTTATTGACCTTATTGTGAATGATCGTCATTTTTTTTTACCTTGTAATTTTTAATCAAAATGTCAGAACTTAATCTTCTAGTAAAACTCCATACTTCTCTCTGGTGATGTATGCCAGACTTCTCCAATCGCTTTGGCCATGTTCAAAGCAACACAATATGGTTGTCAGTATGGTTCACCCAAAAATGAAAATTAGCCCATAATTTACTCACCTCAAGCCATCCAAGCCATACAACCCTAGTATATGACATTCTTCTTTCAGACGAAAACAATCTGAGTTATATAAAAAAAAAAGTCCTCCAAGCTTTATAATGGCAGTGAATGGGAGCCCAAAATTTGAAGTGCATCCATCCATAATAAAAGTAAACCAAATGGCTCCGGGGTTTTAATAAAGGCCTTCTGAAGTGAATCGATGGGTTTTTGTAAAAAATAAAAAATAAAAAAAATCCATATTTAACATATTATAAAGTAAAATATCTAGCTTCCGGCGGACCGGCTGCCATATTCAACTTACGAAGAAAGTGTAACGCCTCACTCATTTTAAAATACTTATGCTACGTCCAACTACGTCCAATACTTATGCTGTCGTGCCAGTTAAGTTTTTTTTGCGCTATGTCCAACGTCATCACCGTGTCAGTTATGTTTTTTCCAGTTCATCCAGTCACTTTTCTATCTTGATGTGGGTCTGGCTTGTCAGGCTGTATTTTTCTTACAAAAACCCATCGATTTGCTTCAGAAGGCCTTTATTAACCCCCCGGAGCCGTGTGGATTACTTTTAAAATGGATGGATACACTTTTTTGGGCTTCAAATTTTGGGCTGCCATTCACTGCCATTATATTGCTTGGATGAGTCAGGACATATTTTAATATACTGTAACTCTGATTGTATTCATATGAATAAAGAAATTCATATACACCTAGGATGACTTGAGGGTGAGTAAATAATTGGGTCATTTTCATTTTTGGATGAACTATTCCTTTAGTACGGTTGAGTTCATACATACGTTTATTTATGTGAATGACAACTGCATTCTATAACCAAACTCGCAACCACATTCTCTGAAAACCCACACTGTGAATAGAAACCGCACTGGACATCAAGTTGTCTTTCACGTTATACAGTGCGAGAGAGACACTCTGTGCTACACAAACGCATGTCTATGTGTTTTGGGTTTTCTTGTGTGGTTTCGCTTTTGGTAACTTACAGCGAGGGAGATATAAACTGTTTGCTATCTGGAGGTTCTTGATTCAGTCACTGTTCTGCTCCCATCAGTTTTGTGTTCTACGCGTGACTCAAATAATCCACTCTCCACGAGATATAAAAGCTGCTGTCAGTTACTGAATTTTTATGGATGAACAGTGGCTCAATTTGACTCTTGTTGTATCAATAGTGATACGACTTTTTTTTTTGTCTTCATCTTTGATATTACTTTGGTCACTATCTCTATGGTAACTGGTAAGAGAATGTGGGCTTGATTCCTGTTGCACGTTCATACAGACAGTATTCGAGACGCTACTGTAAGTTACTATTTCAAGAGGACATTTCGAGACTCAAACCTGTAAGTAAATGTGTTTGTAAATCCCAAAAACTGACAGTGTGAACATAGCCTTTGTCCACATAAAACCTGCCCTTTTCCTACAATTGACTGCCACCTTGAATCATCAACCAATGGATTGAAACAAGTACCCGCCCTACTTTTTTTCCCTTTTCAATAAACCATTACACTTTGATGTATGTCATAGTATGGAAGAAAATATGTTACATTGCAAATTTTAAGCAGATTTTATACAGGTAGCGACAGTAAGTAAACTAAACCTGCATTTGAGGTCCTGTATACTGTTGCAATGCGCTCAACTTCCATTTCCCTACAATAAAGACAAAGGAGGCAACATTTGATACTATGAACAAGTGTTTTGCTGTTACGTTGTCAACATAACATTCTGATTCAAAATAAATTGGTAGTAACACTTTTCTCTGGCATCTAGCTTCATATAGGGAGTATTAAATAGGCACAGGTGAAGGTTGCCCTGCAACCTTTAAAGTTCACACTTCAAGTGCTCTGCTCTCTGAGTAAGACTGGCATAGTGATGATCAGACTGAAAAATTACAATGAACTTTAATGTGCAGCATACAACCAAAGCAAACTGTACTTGGTTTTTAATTTTAAAGATTTATTAGTTTATTTTAAAGTAATTTAATTAAAAAATCTGCAAATGAGTGTCTTTACCTTGTCTTTTAAAGAAAAAGTCAGGAATGATACAGCTCTTCAAACACTTGACCTTAATCATAAATCTAATGCTATAATATATACCCTATCTTTGTATTTTTTTCTGTACTTTGATGTCTGCTCTAGATTCCATTCTGCTTTATCTTACTCTTGAACACTGGTATTACGATACTACAAGTATTTTTTAACTCTTATGATACATTGCTTGTGATGTTCCTCATCTGTAGGTTGCTTCGGATAAAACCATCTCCAAAATGGCTAAATGGATTATAAAAACCTTAAAATCTTAATGGGTGCATGATGGTGCTGTATGGTACTGAAGTGTCCATTTTAACGGGTTGCATCGCAATGCCCCATTTGCTGTGACATGTTCATGACCCTTTAAACTCTGAAGGTCTAAATGCAGTGAATTTTGGTGATGCAGTGAAATTCTTTTCCCATGTAACACGTTAGTCATGGCCCCACACAGGCTAAACACCCTCTGGCGCCGCCTGCTGCAGTAGCCACGCCCCAAACTCTCGCTATAGGTTGAGTTGCAAATAGAATGACAGATATAAGCAAACCGCTCTCATAGGGGCTCAATGTTTACACTTTTGTGGGAGATAAACCCATGAATAGCATCCTAATAGTAGTAAATGTATTATAACATAAAATATTTCTTTACATACTTCACATTTAAATATACAAAACCCTACTTCATTTAGAGTCAGACATGACAAAAAAAAAGATCTGTGGTTCAGGAAGATCAGATGTTAATTCAGTTATTCTGATGGAATCATTATACATTCAGTGAAGGGTTCAATAGACTGATTCAAATTTAAAATGAGCCGTTTTTTATGTGACTGAATAAAACAAATGGCTCATGAGTATTTATTTATTAATCAGACTATACTTGTGCTGGATGTTTTTATTTTATTTTATTTTATTTGAATGCAGCCTGTAGAGACAACACAATTGAAAGGCATTTTTCTTGGCATTATTTCACAGTACACAATCTCATCCTATTCAATTCAGACCACAAGTTCATAACTCAAGTACAATACAATTTCTTTAGCCATTGTTGTAGATTTAAAAGTGTCAGGGCGCTGTTGTTGAATAATGGTGCAGGAAACACTGCATACATTGTATTTTTAAAGTTAAAGAGTTTAATTTCTTCAGTTATAAAACACTTGCTACTATCCCATTTTAAATGTGCAGAGACACAGTAAGTTATTCAGAGGTCGACTTCCCTAATAATGTGTGTAAATATTGTCTCTGTGTGGAGCTTCCAACTGTGGGAAGCCTATTAAAACAGTTAAACATTATTTTTGCAATAATAGTTGCACCAAAATCACAGTCTGTGTACTTTTGCATTCATTTTTCATTTCTTTTACTACAGAAACAAAAACAAAAAAAGAATGGTTGTTATATTTTTAAAGTTAAATACCAACATTTTAATTAAAAGCCTACACAAATTCTATGCACACAAAATAAAATATAGATTTTTTTTAAACTACGTTTTGCATCTTCTAAACACAAAAAAAATTATTTTGTATAATGATTGTTTCTCCCACACTTTTGAGAGTCATGTCTCTGAAACCATGATAATAATACGCTACATCTAAGGCATTTTGATGCAAGTCATACTATTGACGGCAGAAGAAAAGGCAGCTGGCGCTTATAGCGCCTGTGTATTGACGCAAAAACACTATACATTAAATTTGGCATATTTATATATTTAAAAAAACAAGTATACAATTTATATTGTTTTTAATAAAATAGTAATATTGTATAAGGAAAATAGTTTGTATCTGTTAAAATAAAAAAAGAAGAAACCGCATAATCCATATTTCATTTCTGGTTTAAAAAAGGAAAAAGGAATGGGCGCAAAGTACACGGACTAATTACACAATTCACCTTTAAAAAAAGGACAAAAATCTAAATAAAAAAATGGATAAACAGCTTGAATTGTCACTGCATTCTTTAGTTCAGTAGTTTGATGAGAGAGAGATAACTTTACAATAAAAACTTGCGTACGACTATAGCAGTGGATGACTTTCAATTTGTTGCATTGAACTGAGGAGGAACTGATGGTTAACCAATAAGCGGAAAAGGGTGTTTCATGCTCATGCACATGTGGAAATCAAATATTCAATCTGATAAACAGATTTTCTACTCCTGAACCTAAAGTAAAGCAATTTCTTTTTAAAAGATTTCAAAATGTTCTGCTTTCAATATTACATTCTTAAAAAATTTACACAATGTACCATACACAGTTTATACTGCATAGTATGCATTAGCAATATGTTAACATTCTAACCCAAAAAATTGTACAAAACATGTGTGTTTATATCTGTGGTTGAAGCAGAGCTGATCTGGGGTCAGATATTGCCACCTGAATCTGAACTCTGTAAGTGCATTAGTGCAGAAGAGTTGATCCACGGTCAGAAATTCCCCCTGAGACTGAACTCTATAAGTGCATTAGAGTAGCAGAGCTGATCAAGGGTCACATGTTCCCTCTCCACTCACATGTATGCTCAAACATATTTGTAACGCTGGTATGACTCCTGTACAAAGATGTTCCATGGACACAGATCATACACTTAAAGGGCAACACAAACACACCGCTGTGAATTTGTCCTGTGCTGAGACAGACAGTATGAGAATAAAAGGGTTATGGGATAGATTCTTGGCAACGCATGTTCGTAGGTCAAAAACAGATCATCTTCCTCTGAAATTTGGCCTGCCCCTCACCTATGAACTATGAATTTAAAACGCATACAAAGAAGGCTTAGATGAGCCTCCAGTGAACAACTGCAGTGAGAGGAAAGACTCTTTTCCTATTTTGCAGCTTGTTAAGAATGAATGACACCTTGTCTCACTGACACTGTGTGACTCGTGTGTGTGTGTGTGTGTGTGTGTGTGTGTGTGTGTGTGTGTGTGTGTGTGTGTGTGTGTGTGTGTGTGTGTGTGTGTGTGTGTGTGTGTGTGTGTGTGTGTGTGTGTGTGTGTGTGTGTGTGTGTGTGTGTGTGTGTGTGTGTGTGTGTTTGAGTCTGACATCACGCCCCACTACCTCTGAAATGAGGGGCTGCATTTTCTGATCCAATGAAGCTTGTGATTAGAATGAAATTTTATGACAACGAGAATCTCTTTTACCTATCAGAGCTTTCTCTCTCTCTCCTCTCTCTCTCTTACTGTGGGTCTCAATCTCAATAAATGAAACTAAGTTTCAGGCTTGAAGAGAGTGTTTCTCTTTTGTGGAATCCGAATTTAATGGACCCAGTGAGATCATGTTGGCCACATTGTAAAGTACTGCTCAATGACTGAGCGTCAATTACATATATTTAACATGAATCTTTGTGTACATGATTTCAGCGATAGGCTTCTGTTTACACAGCTCTCAGGATCTGTGTTAATGACAGTATGATTATTACAATCTAGAAATCGACCACAAATCATAAAGATTGCAGTTTTTTTTAGAACTGTCAATTTAACAAGTTATCTAAAAGAATAACGAAAAACTATCCATAATAACGTTTTTTCTTATCGTCAGAGAAGAGCCCTGCGAGGGACTGGTTTCTTAATCCTGCTCCCACAGAATTTCTGGCCATTACCGCCCGGTTCCCGCAATGTGTTTTCCACTTCCGCCAGTACCCACAATGTTTGTGTCCACTCCTGCCTGCACCCACAAACATTCTGTTACAGCTTGTAGAAATTAACAAAAAAATATACAAACATTATGGCTATGCTAACCATTCAGAATAGCACATATAAAACATAAGGTTTAAAGGCACATTATGTAGTTTTTCCCAACTAGAGATCGCCTATTCAAAACAAAGGCGTAGCTTGATGACGCCAAGATTGAGCACGGATTCATAGGAGATGTCATCTACAACTCACAGTTGTCGCAAAAGAATCGGGACAAGACTTGGGCAGAAATCATGTTCATGGATGAGATTAGCGTTACTGTAGTGTAGTATGAAGCAGAGCAGGGCAGAGAGTTGTGGGAGCGCAACGTGGCCACTGGAGTGACTGCTAATGAGAGACGGGTGTGACACACGGCTGGAGATCAGCAGAACTTTTATTATGCCACAGTCACCGCTTCCGCTTCTTCCTGTCAAGCGTATGTGGGGTAATGCAGCGCTGTAGATCATATTAGATACATCTAAGCCAGATCAATATTAGTCATGGAAATACATGGTATTAGCGGTAAATCAAGAAAACAAGATTCAAACAATAAGACTTAACGTGTTGAGCTATAATAATGATTCGTTTTCTGTCTATGAAGCTTTTGTCTATCAATAAATGTATTTTTCCTTTGTACATATAATATATTAATAGTGTCTCAATAGTGATAAAACAGAGGTAATGCTTATTGGTTCACCCCACCAAATCAATAAATCCAGTCATTTTGCTCTAAAAATTGACGGCTCTGCTCTGGTGTTTCAAGCTAAATAAAAAAATTTGGGGGTGATATTTGACAAAAATGTATCATTTGACCCACATATCCAAAATACAGTCAAAAAAATGTTTTTTCACCTCAGAAACATAGCAAAACTACGCCCCATGTAATCTGTTTCTGTTGCGGAAAAGTTGATTAATACTTTTGTATTTTCCCGCATTGATTATTGCAATGCTCTTCTGGCTGGGGTCTCTAAAACTACCTTAAATAAATTACAGTCAAAAACTAACAAAAACTACTAACTGTAATAAAATAAGCTGGAGTGACTGAAATGGACTAAAACTAAAAAAATACATTTAAATTAAATAGAGAAAAAAGAAAAGCAAAAAGAACTAATAAAAGGGCTCAAATTAAAATGAAACCTTTAAATCTAAAAATAAAAGCTAATTCAAAACATTAATAAATGCTATAATAGTATTTACTAAAATAACATGTAAAATACTAAAATAACACATTACCAGTTCTAATAAGTAAAATATCTAACTCTATGGCATTACTAAACACAACAACTTGTAATTAAGGGTGATTCGGACATAAGGTTAAATGGGACAGTACACTGTGTGCAGAATTATTAGGCATGTTGATTTTCTGATCATATTTTTATTCCAGGCACATTTGACCAATTCCAAACCACAGTAATCCTAATAACTACTATTAATTTAGTATTTAACAATGTAGAAGGGATATATAATTGTTCATGAAGGCTGGAAATGAAAAACACCTTGTTTTCGGTAACACTTTATTTTGATAGTCCACTTTAGACATTCTACTAACTATAAGTAACTTTGCAACTACATGTCAACTAACTGTCATTAGAGTATTTGTAGACTGTCTGCTTAATATTTACTAAAACATTATTTTGTTGGTCCCCCAACAGACATTCTACTGACTATAAGTAACTTGGTAACTACAATTCAACTTATTCTACTAACCCGAACCCTAACACCTAACCATAACCTACCAGTCTACTGAGAGTCAACTAATACTCTAATGACAGTTAGTTGACATGTAGTTGCAAAGTTACTTATAGTTAGTAGAATGTTTAAAATGGACTATCGAAATAAAGTGTAACCATGTTTTCTTTTACAGATAAAATGAGCCAAAAAAGAGTTTTAACTCAGACAGAAAAGTCAAAAATGATTAAATGCCCATGAGAAGGATGCAATACTAATGCAATACTAGACATTGCAGTTAAGGCATGACCATTGGACAGTGAAATGCTCGTTGGGTCAGCAGGGCCAGACAAAAACATGTGGCGGAGATAAGACACCTGTTAACTGCAAAAGAATTACAACACTTCAGCTTGTGATTTTTATTTAGTGGGGGTCATTTTTTAGGATTCTTTATCTAATTTAAGTCTCTAAGATCCTGACACCTTGCACTTCTGGAGACTCCAGGTAGGTTGCAGCTCTGGAAAATGGTAGCGCTGGAGACTAAATGGTTCCTGATGGTTTCACACTTAATTCTTCACCTTAAATCTTAATTCTTTTGCGGTTAACAGGTGTCTTTTCTCCGCCACATGTTTTTGTCTGACCCTGCTGACCCAACGAGCATTTCACTGTCCAATAGTCATGCCTTAACTGCAATGTCTAGTATTGCATTAGTATTGTATCCTCATGGGCATTTAATAATTTTTGACTTTTCAGTCTGAGTTAAATCTCTTTTTTGGCTAAACAGAAGAAGCTAAACATGACTGTCAATCTCCCTCGGACTGGGGCTCCATGCAAGATCTCCCCTCGTGGGGTCTCAATGATCCTAAGAAAGGTGAGAAATCCGCCCAGAACTACACGAGAGGAGCTGGTCAATGACCTGAAAAGAGCTGGGACCACCGTTTCCAAGGTTACTGTTGGTAATACACTAAGACGTCATAGTTTGAAATCATGCATGGCACAGAAGGTTCCCCTGCTTAAACCAGCACATGTCAAGGCCCGTCTTAAGTTTGCCAATGACCATTTGGATGATCCAGAGGAGTCATGGGAGAAAGTCATGTGGTCAGATGAGAACAAAATAGAACTTTTTGGTCATAATTTCACTAAACGTGTTTGGAGGAAGAAGAATGATGAGTACCATCCCAAGAACACCATCCCTACTGTGGAGCATGGGGGTGGTAGCATCATGCTTTGGGGGTGTTTTTCTGCACATGGGACAGGGCGACTGCACTGTATTAAGAAGAGGATGACCGGGGCCATGTATTGCGAGATTTTGGGGAACAACCTTCTTCCCTCAGTTAGAGCATTGAAGATGGGTCGAGGCTGGGTCTTCCAACATGACAATGACCCGAAGCACACAGCCAGGATAACCAAGGAGTGGCTCTGTAAGAAGCATATCAAGGTTCTGGCGTGGCCTAGCCAGTCTCCAGACCTAAACCAAATAGAGAATCTTCGGAGGGAGCTCAAACTCTGTGTTTCTCAGCGACAGGCCAGAAACCTGACTGATCTAGAGAAGATCTGTGTGGAGGAGTGGGCCAAAATCCCTCCTGCAGTGTGTGCAAACCTGGTGAAAAACTACAGGAAACATTTGACCTCTGTAATTGCAAACAAAGGCTACTGTACCAAATATTAACATTGATTTTCTCAGGTGTTCAAATACTTATTTGCAGCTGTATCATACAAATAAGTTAAAAAATCATACATTGTGATCTCTGGATTTTTTTTTTTTAGATTATGTCTCTCACAGTGGACATGCACCTACGATGATAATTTCAGACTCCTCCATGATTTCTAAGTGGGAGAACTTGCAAAATAGCAGGGTGTTCAAATACTTATTTTCCACACTGTATATATACATTATATATATATATATATATATATATATATATATATATATATATATATATATATATATATATATATATATATATATCAGAATTAGAAAAGAATCACTACAACAAAACAAGTGAAAAATAAGCAACCATCTAGGCATTATTATTATTAGTAGAGACGTATTATTATTACATAGAGACGTAGCTAAATCTACTGTACAGCATTAGCCTAATATATTCTGTCAATTTGTCAAATGTTTTAAACCAAACTTTTATTTTGACGGGTTGCCAAGAAGATATTTCAGTGTCTGTGTTCCTTATATGACAGTTTTCCCAAATTAAGTGACAATTTATGCGTTCGTGTCCTCATATAGTGACCATAGACTGTGAATATGGACTGTGAATATGTTTTTTGTGGTATCGGTAATATTTCCAATACTAGTATCGGAATCGGAACAACTCTAAATTAAAGTTAAAGCTCCAATCTCCTCCTGAAGTTCCCTAAAATGTCCGTTGGTGCCTCAGTGACTGCTTCGCTCAGAGAAGTGTAATTTGATTGTTTAGTTTGTCTATGTCCCATTACATTACATTAAAAGGGTGGGGTTTATGAACTATACTGTATCCAGCCACCTGGGTGCGATCTAAACGTGTGGCTTGGGTTTAGCTAATTAAGGAAATGATTAACCTTGCAATAGAGAACCATTGTGTATGCTCTAAATTGGTGTTTCCCAGCCTTTTCATTTGTGCAAGCCCTAAAATAAAACAACCTAATTCTGAAAATAGAAACATCATAGCTAAACCTTTCTTTTTCTTCCTTTGGCAGTAATGCACCATATATTCATATTTCCATCAACGGTTTGTGCAGGCAAAATGTGCCTGAACCTTGTTTTTTGTCCCTTCCTTGTTTACTCTATTCAATGACTTTTGGACTTCATGTGCTGCACTGAATTGTGGATGAATTTATAAACATTGAGAAGTTGAACAGAAATAAACATGGACTTTTATAATAATTATGAACTGAGAAGGGAAATCTTGCATATGAAATGATATCAAAGTATGAATTAACTAGTGTAATAAATATACACAAAAATCAATGATAAGATGTGCTGTCTAATCACCCAAAGGTCATGCTTCAATCACCCAAATGTTACCAAAAAAAGGTGTTCCCTTTCGAAAGGGAACTCGCGCTGCATCAGCTGACGCTACGGGGAACGTCTCCAGCGTGACAGGTGCCTGAAATCACAATCAAAAAACGTCAATCCTATTGACCGGCGATAGCCTATGATGTCATCATAGTGCGACCAGGAAGTATTTAAGGGCGCCTTGCCAACATGACAGCATCTTTTTCGTCTTCAGGGACTGTTTTGCCTGTCTTCACGTAAAGCGTCTACAAGAAGGAAAACGATGAAGTGTGCTGAGAAGAAACACCACTTCTGCAGGTGTGTTGACCCGTGTACCAGGTATCTTACGGGAGAAGAGCATGCACGGGAGGTTCGAGGGAGCCTCCTGTGCAAACTACGAGCGTTTTCCCCTGAGAACGCTCCGCTCTCGTCTGGACCTCTTCTCGATGGGAGAGGTTTCAGCATCTGGGAATGGCCCCACTCGAACTTAGGCTGAGCGGCGTCTAACATCATGGGGTTCCCAGGTGGATCTGGCTCGTCGCCTGGAGACAGGTGTGGTTCTCGAGGACAATCCAGATCGCGAGAGGCGGACTTCTGAGGAGGAGCGGGATTTAGGCTCCTCCTCCTTGTCTGCTGCTCTTCCACTCGAGCAGAGGATGGAGAAAGAGGCTGGTGAGTCAGTTGAGGCTGAAGCATACCCATGTATGGAGAGTTGCTGGAGGTGATGGAACGCGCTGCGGGTAGACTGCAGCTGCCTTGGCGGCGCGTGAGGAGAGAGGCTGAGCGTCCAAACAGATTGGACGATCGGTTTCTCTCCGCCCATGACCTCCCAACTCCTGGGAGTCTTCCATTCCTTCCAGATCTCCATCAGCAGATCTCGAGGGGATGGAAGAAACCATACTCAGCCCGCATCTATCGACATCAGCAAGCTAATTTCGCTGATGTCGAGGGATTGCCCGAGGCTGGGTATGTGTCTGACGTTTGCGAACTATCTCGCCTCTGGGGGTGCCGTCGACACTGAGGGCTCCCACCCTGCCGACGAAACCACTTAGAACGACTTCTCGTCTGAATGGCAGGGCGTACATGTCAGCGGGTCACGCTGCTGCGGCTTTGCACACCACAGCTGTGTTGCAGGCTTACCAGGCGGACCTGCTGAGGGACCTCGATCAGGGGGAGGGACTATCCCCTGATGCGGTGGCCGAGTTGCGCCGGACCACGGATTTCGCTCTCTGGGCCACCAAACAAATAGCGTTCTCCATCGGTAGTTCGATGGCGGCGATGGTGGCCACGGAGAGACATCTGTGGTTAAACCTTGCGGACATCGGGGAGAAAGAGAAGTTCTTTCTCCTTGATGCCCTGGTTTCGCCATCTGAACTTTTCGGCACCTCCATCGAGGCGGTGGTGGGGAAGTTCAGAGAGGCGAAGGCGCGCTCGGCGGCATTTAGATCATGCATTCCACTGAGGTCCGGGACCGCGCCCAGGCAGTCGGGTGTCCCTGGCCCGTCACGGTCTGAGGGCTGGAGGCGGGACCTGCTAAACAGCGTCGCCTCTCGAGCACCCCCTCCGCAGAGGACTGGTTCGCAGAGGAGGCAGGACGCCCGCAACAAGAAGAGAAAGGAAGCCGGAGCTGGAAACCGAAACCAACGAAGGCAGTGCGATAGGACTCCGCCCCCTAGGGCACGAGATGAGTGCTGCTTTTCCCTTCCTTTTGCCTCTTTCCCCGGGTGCTTTACATCAGGCCGGTGGGCCTATGATGAGCAGATATGTAAGATCTGATGGCCCGCCTGGCTTGTTTGGTGAGAGCGCCCCCCTCGGGATGGTGGTCGAACACTGGCCTGATGGCTGGTTTTTCAAGGTTTGAAGCACCAGAGGAGCGCGAGGTGAGTCCCCCTCGAGTAGGGTGAAACATTTTTTTTAATGTTTTCCAGGACCCTCTTTCGCTCTCCTGAGAGGGTTTGAGGGATTATGGAACATCGCTGGACATCGCAGGGCCTGCAGCTCCCCGTGAGTAGCTAAGAACTATCTTCTTTGCAACTTTATATGTTGGTGGATATATGCTATACTTTGGCTAGTAGAGTTTTACCGCCTCTCTGTGTTATCTCTCTCACTAATGTGAGTGGTTGTATTTGCCGCTCTTGCTCGCGGGCTTGTAGCGTGCGGGGGCGAGTTTGTTTCCTAGCTTTAAGTATAAAGTAGCCACGACCGGGTAAGCACTAATGCATGAGCTGTAGTGTGATCTGCGCCCAGCCTTGTTGGGCGTTTGAATGGGTTTTTCAGGGCCTCGTTTTGTTTATATAAGGGGTGATAATATTTCTTTCCCGAGCCCTTAGTAGATCGAGTGCAGGCTTAGCGCCACACCACTTGGCCTAGGCTTCGCTAAGGATGGGGGGGCGTTTCCTTTAAAGGCAGGTATTGTTGCCCCGGGCCTGCCTTTTAAGTATAAGAACAGTGCTTTGTTTTTCTGCATCGTTGATTCAGCCTCCTTTTATTACAGAGTCGTCCGGCCAAGGCCCGCCCCCTTCTCTGCATTCTGGGGTTATTTAGTAATGCAGTCTAGTTCTGCCAGAAAGACTCGGGAGAATAAATACTGTGACAATTATCCATTTATTAACAGCCCAGCAAGCAATAAAGTACATTGGCATAGGCCCCATCCGTAGCTCGCAATCTGAGGGTCCGGACTCTGCATATCCTGCCTGAAGACGAAGGCAGAGGCGCAGGCGACCCCCCTGTGAGGTATGGAAGGGACCATCCTGGTGGTGGGGTGGATGTAGGGAAGGATTTGACTTGGAGGTGGTGGGGAGGATGGCGGTGAATTGGAGCGTCATCATCTGCGAACTCAGACATGCGTAAGTACCGATCTTTTATACCCAGGTATTGGAATGTGATTAGATAGATAAAGTTAAAGTGACATGACAATTAAGTCTTCCCGGCAGAACTTATGCTAAAGCTTCCATGTGTTGCAGCCAGTGGTCGTGGGGTGGGGTTAAGCGTCCTTCTCTGGTGTGCGATTAAACTTTATTTTGCTGTAACCCGCCTGCCAGAGCTTGTGTGGCTGCCATCTTCTGGTGGCTTCCGGCCTCATCCTGGAGGATGGCATGGCCGGTGGGTTGCATATGTGTATGATATTTTCACCCTTGCTCTATGTCTTCTGCTCCACCTTCTTTAGGGCTCGGGTTGAGCTGAACATCGCAACCTTCTGCATGGTGGTTTTGGTCGGATGCTCCCCTGAGGCCCAAGCATTGTCAATGGCTGACGCCCTTGCATGACCGGCAGGCCGTTGTATGGGAAAGTGAGGCGGCCGCCTCAAAGCAGGTGATGCAAGTTATACTCCCCTTGTTTTAGGTAAGGCAAGGCAAGTTTATTTGTATAGCACATTTCGTACACAGTGGCAATTCAAAGTGCTTTACACAGAAATTAAGTTAAAATATTCGTAAGTGAATTAAATAAAAATATATATAGTATAACAGTTATAATAGGAATTAAAAGAAAAAAAAAATAAAGATGAAAACAACTCAAATTAAAAACAGGGTTAAATTGAAACACATAATTAAAGTGCAAGCAGTTCGGACAGAGCACAGTGCTCATTCAGTAAATGCACAGCTGAACAGATGTGTTTTGAGTCTGGATTTGAAAGTGGCTACTGTTGGAGCACATCTGATCTGTTCAGGAAGCTGGTTCCAGCTGCGGCTGGCATAATAGCTAAAAGCAGACTCTCCTTGCTTTGAGTGAACCCTTGGTATTTCTAATTGACTTGATCCTGATGATCTGAGTGATCTGTAAGGTTTGTATTTAATCAGCATGTCTGCAATGTATTGAGGTCCTAGGTCATTGAGTGACTTATATACAAGTAATAGTACTTTAAAATCGATCCTAAATGTAACTGGAAGCCAGTGTAAAGACCGTCTCGGTTACGGATGTAACCCTCGTTCCCTGAGGAGGGAATGGAGACGTACGTTAGTGACTAACGAATGGGGGTTTCGCCTAGAAGCCTATCATCTTCGAGCATATAGAAAACGGCCAATGGCGTGCCAATGCCATGGGGCATGCAAAATTTGCATACGTAACTCCGCCTCACCGTGTGAGTATATAAGGAAGTACGTGGCAATACAGCATTATGTTACCTGCTTGAGGAGCCAAGACTGAACTCCTGCGTTCCAGGTAGCACAGCTGAAGTGGCAACGAAATGTACATCTCCGTTCCCTCCTCAGGGAACGAGGGTTACATCCGTAACCGAGACGTTCCCTTTCGTTCATTCACTACGATGTACGTTAGTGACTAACGAATGGGGGTTCAATAAAATCCCGCCACTTCAGCCGTCTTCCAGTGCCCTGCGTAAGTGTGAGTTCCCTGTCGTAATACTAATACGGATGAAGGACTCACGCTTAACACAGGAATACCAAGGTACACTGGGAAGCATATCCCAGTGAAGGAATGCCAAGATGCCTGCCCGTAGGGAGGACTTAAGAGTACACATATGACCCGCTAAGGGCTGCATATGGAAAACTCTAGGGTACCAGCCGCAGGTGGAATTTTTAACCCTAGGGGTGGCAGGGACTTGCCAAGGGAAAGACACCTGCTCGCAAGGGAGGCTAACGGTGGAAATACTCGTGTGGGGGTTGCCGGAGGGGAACCATGCACACGGGGCACCTGGCCGGACACGAGGGTCTGGGCTCGTGAGAGGGCAGACACACAGGTATCGGCGTAAGCGGTGCTGGAGGAACTCAGGGCTCTCGGGGAAACTCACCTGAGGAAAATATCGCACGTATCCAGTCCGTGGAGTGGAATGGCGAGCAAGCGATGACACCTGAGCCTGGCCCATTACCGGCCCCTCGGGGGGGCGAGTACATAGCTGGACACTGGCTCCACTCGGAGATTGTAGAATCTGGCGAATGTGTTGGGTGTCGCCCAGCCTGCAGCTCTGCAGATGTCTGTTAGCGAGGCGCCATGCGCTAAAGCCCAAGAGGAGGCCACACTCCGAGTGGAGTGTGCCCTGATCCCAAGGGGACATGGTCGACCTTGCTGCTGGTAAGCCAAAACAATGGTGTCCACTATCCAGTGAGACAGCCTTTGCTTTGAGAGAGCTCTTCCCTTCCGCTCTCCACCATAACAGACAAAGAGCTGGTCTGAGGTCCTGAAACACTGCGTGCTGTCTACATAGGCGCGAAGGGCGCGTACTGGACAGAGCAATGCCAAGGCTGGGTCTGCCTCCTCCAAAGGCAGCGCTTGCAGGTTCACCACCTGGTCTTTGAACAGAGTGATGGGAACCTTGGGCACATATCCAGGCCGGGGTCTCAGGATCACGTGAGAGTTAGCCGGCCCGAATTCCAGGCATGCTTCGTCAACCGAAAAAGCCTGCAGGTCCCCGACCCTCTTGATCGAGGCCAATGCGGTCAGCAGAGCCGTCTTCATTGACAGAAACTTAATATCGACCGACCGCAAAGGCTCAAAGGGAGGTCTCTGCAGAGCACTTAGAACTACTGCGAGGTCCCAAGAGGGTACGAGAGGAGAGCGAGGAGGATTCAGTCTCCTCGCCCCCCTCAGGAACCTGATGATCAGGTCATGCTGACTTACCTTCTTGTCCCCCAAGAGATCGTGGTAGGCAGATATAGCGGCCACATAAACTTTAAGGGTGGAGGGAGACAGCCTACGCTCCACCCCCTCTTGGAGGACCGAAAGCACGGACCCGATCGGGCATTTCCAGGGGTCTTCTTGGCGAGAAGAGCACCAGGTGACGAAGAGGTTCCACTTCAACGCATAGGCATGCCGAGTGGACTCTGCCCTAGCGGAAGTGATGGTGGCGACCACCAGGGGTGGTAGGCCACTCAAACCTGCCGCGTCCCATCCAGGAGCCACACGTGGAGGTTCCAAAGATCGGGACGCGGGTGCCATAGGGTGCCCCGTCTCTGAGTGAGGAGGTCCAGTCTCAGAGGAATCAGCCAGGGAGGGGCTGTCGCAAGTAGTAAGAGTTCGGGGAACCAGGTCCGGCCGTGCCAGTACGGGGCGACCAAAAGGACCTGCTCCTTGTCCTCCCTGATCCTGTACAGGAGCTGTGCGAGTAGGCTCACTGGGGGGAACGCATATTTGCGTAGGCCCCGCGGCCAGCTGTGCGCCAGTGCATCCGTGCCGAGCGTGCCCTCGGTCAGGGAATAGAACAGGCTACAGTGGGAAGAGTCATGGGAGGCAAACAGATCTACCTGCGCGTCCCCGAACTTCCCAAATCAGCTGGACCATCTGGGGATGGAGTCGCCATTATCCCGGGAGTGGCTGAAGCCGTGAAAGCTCGTCGGCTGCACGGTTCAGGGCTCCCGGAATATGGACAGCACGAAGGGACCTCAGGCGCTTCTGACTCCATAAAACGAGGTGGCGGGCGAGTTGAGACATACGGCGGGAGCGTAGACCGCCCTGGTGGTTGATGTACGCTACTACGGCTGTGTTGTCTGTCCTGACAAGCACATGTTGACCCCTCAGCAACGCCCAGAAGCGGTGCAGGGCGAACCGTACTGCCAGTAACTCGAGGCAATTGACATGCAGAAGGTGCTAGGGTCCTGTCCAGGAGCCCGCGGCTGCTTGTCCATTGCACATGGCACCCCAACCCGTGGCAGAGGCATCCGTCGATACGACAACATGCCTGGAAACTCGTTCTAAGGGCACACCGGCCCGTAGAAAACTGAGGTTCGACCACGGGGTGAGTGTCTGTAGGCAGGCCCGAGTCACTTGTACCCGGAGCATGCCAGACTGCCATGCCCACCTCGGGACTCGATCGCGAAGCCAATGCTGAAGCGGTCAAATATGTAGCAATCCGAGTGGCGTCACCGCGGCTGCAGATGCCATATGCCCCAGGAGCCTCTGAAATAGTTTCAGTGGAACTGCACTCTTGCTCTCGATTTGATGGAGGCATGTCAGCAGAGACTGCGCGCGCTTGCTCGACAGCTGCGCGCACATGGCGACCGAGTCGATGTCCATACCGAGAAAAGAGATCCTCTGCGCTGGGCAGAGTTTGCTCTTCTCCCAGTTGACCCGAAGGCCCAGACGGGCTAGGTGATGGAGCACCCGATCTCTGTGTCTGCAAACCTGCTCCCGAGAGTGGCCCAGTATGAGCCAGTCGTCGAGGTAATTCAGGATGTGGACCCCGTGCTGCCGAAGGGGCGCAAGGGCGGCCTCGGCAATCTTCGTAAAGACGCGAGGGGACAGAGACAGCCCGAATGGGAGGACCGCGTACTGATATGCGTGCCCCTCGAAAGCAAACCGTAGGAACGGTCTGTGTCGAGGAAGGATGGAGACATGGAAGTAGGTGTCCTTCAGGTCGATCGCTGCAAACTAATCGTCCGGACGAACGCATTCGAAAAGGCGTTTCGCAGTCAACATCTTGAACGGAAGCCTGTGTAGGGTTCGGTTCAAGATGCGAAGGTCCAGGATTGGCCGTAACCCACCGGTTTTCTTGGGTACAATGAAGTAGGGGCTGTAGAACCCCGTCTTCATTGCAGCTGGAGGGACAGGCTCGATCGCACCCTTCGCCAGCAGGGTGGCAATCTCCGCACGCATGACGGGGGCGTTGGCCCCGATATCGGTATAGCGGACACCCCTGAAACAGGGAGGAGCCTGCGCGAACTGAATCGCGTAGCCGAGCCTGATGGTCCGCGCGACCCAGCGGGACAGCCCCGGAAGCTGTAGCCATGCTTCCAGAGACTGCACCAACGGGGTCATGCGGAGCACAGGATGCGAGTGGCGGGACCCGAGGGTGGCGCGCACCGTCATCACCGATCTCTGGGTGCTCAGGGATGGGATTGTCAGTTCTTTCTTTAACCACATTAGGGTGCTGCTGACCCGGGGGCCAGCAGCTGAACAAAAGATTCTCCCCCGGCCCTCCACCGGGGGAAGGAGCGGCCCTGCTGCCGTCTCCCGGAAAGAACTGCCCATCCCTGAGCTGTCCATGTCAGGAGCGCCGCTTAGCCTGGCGTTTCTTCGTGGGCTGCAACGGACGGGGACGCCTTCCTGCAGCTACCTCTGCGCGGCCCGGGTGGAGGCTGCTGCTTGGGTGGCGCAGAGGTTGAGGGAACCGCAGGAGGGCGTCCTCGGCGGCGTGCAGGCTGAGGCAACGGCGCGGGCGGCTGGGTGGAGGCAGCAGCGGAGGCCGGGGCAGTATATGTTTGATGGCCTGAGTCTGCTTCTGAGTGGCCGAGAACTGTTGGGCGAAGTTCTCGACCGCCCCACCGAATAGCCCACCCTGGGATATGGGGGCGTCGAGGAAACGTGTCCGCTCGGCGTCCCGCATATCGGCCAGGGTGAGCCATAGGTGTCGCTCCTGGACCACATTTGTGGACATCACCTGACCCAGGGAGCGCGCGGTCACCTTCGTTGCCCGGAGAGCGAGGTCGGTGGCGGCACACAACTCATTGCTGAGTCCTGGATCAGCTCCACCCTCGTGCATGTCGCACAGCAACTTGGCCTGGTAGGCCTGAAGAGTTGCCATGGCATGCAGCGAAGCAGCAGCCTGCCCCGCAGCTCTATAGGTCTTCGCCACCAGAGACAACGAAAACCTACAGGCTTTGGAGGGGTGCTTAGGATCGCCGCGCCAGGTCGAAGCACTCTGCGGACACAGTTGCATCGCAACAGAGCGTTCGACCGGGGGGACCCCAGTGTACCCTTTAGCCACTGCTCCATCAAGGGTGGAGAAGGCGGAAGAGCTCGCCAAACGGTCACGGGAAGACAACGGGTTCTTCCAGGACCGCGCAATCTCTTCATGCACCTCGGGAAAGAAAGGAATTGTAGGAGTGGCCGGACGGGTGTCCGGACGCTCCCCCAAAAACCAATCATCCAACCGCGAACGCTCAGGTCGGGGCGGAGGGTTCCACTCCAACCCAAGCTTTGCGGCGGCCCGAGAGAGCATGGCTGTCAATTCCGGGTCCGACTCGGGCAATGCTGGAACGCCCGAAGGCGGCAGCACAGCCGAATCATCATCCTCGGATGACTCCAGCCCACCTTGTGATGCGGCGATGGACATTTCCTCGTCCTCCGCCGTGCCAAACGCCACAGTCGGGACAGCAGGAGCCGGCCCCGATGTAGACGCTTGAACACGGAGCGGGTCAGGTGCTTGAGAGGGGGGTATGGGCCGAGGCATGAGCGTCGGCGCATCATTCCACACCATCACCCTCAGATCACCCTGGCCACCAGCCAAAGTGCAGCCTCGCTTGGAGACCGCAGATTGGGGTGTGGCAGAGGGGACTCTCGCTCCGGCATCAGCACGAAGCTCACAGAGTCTCGATCGTAACACAGAGATGGTCATGTTCCTGCAGTGGGAACATGAGTCATCCACGAGCGCTGCCTGAGCGTGCTGAAAGCCCAAACACGTCACACAGCGCTCGTGCCCATCAGAAGACGCGAGAAATCCACCGCACCCAGAAGTGCACGGACGAGACATCCTGAAAAGGACGCGTCACGTGCAAGCTCTTTTGTGAGAGGAAGCTTCGCGGCTGATGCCGAAGCGCCCAGGGAAACACACACCAGCTGTCAGATGGACCACTGCGCAGATCAGCAGGCAGGAAGTATGTGATCACTGGAACGCGCCGTAACACCAACACCAACCGGAAAGCTGCTCGTCTCGAAGAAGCTGACGAATCTCAGAAGGCTGTAGGAGTGAAGAGAGGTACTCTTGGCTCCGAAAGCAGAAACATAATGCTGTATTGCCACGTACTTCCTTATATACTCACGCGGTGAGGCGGAGTTACGTATGCAAATTTCGCATGCCCCATGGCATTGGCACGCCATTGGGCGTTTTCTATATGCTCGAAGATGATAGGCTTCTAGACGAAACCCCCATTCGTTAGTCACTAACGTACGTCGTAGTGACTGAACGAAAGGGAACTGAGAACTGGTGTGATATGGTCATATTTTCTGGTTCTGCTCAGGATCCTTGCAGCAGCATTCTGTATGAGCTGCAGCTGTCTAATGGTCTTTTTGGGAAGGCCGGTGAGAAGACCATTACAATAGCTGGTGATAAAAGCATGAACGAGTTTCTCTAAGTCTTGCCTGGAAACAAAGCATCTAATTCTTGCAATATTTTTGAGACGATAGTAAGCTGATTTAGTTATTGCTTTGACATGACAAGTGATACTCAGGTCTGACTCCAAAATCACACCAAGATTCCTGACTTGATTTTTTGATTTTAGACCTTTAGCCTCAAGATATGCGTTCACCTTGAGAATTTCATCTTTGTTTCCAAATGTAGTGATTTCAGTTTTGTCTTTGTTTAACTGAAGAAAGTTTTGGCACATCCAACTGTTAACTTCTTCAATGCATTTACATAGAGAGTCAATGGGGCTGTAGTCATTAGGTGATAGGGCTAAGTAGATCTGGGTGTCGTCAGCATAGCTGTGGTAAGCAATTTTGTTATTTTTCATTATTTGGCTCAGTGGGAGCATGTACAGGTTGAATAGGAGTGGTGCAAGAATTGACCCTTGTGGGACTCCGCATGTCATGGATGTCCACTCAGACTTATGGTCACCTATACTCACATAATAACCTCTCCCTTCTAAGTATGACCTGAACCATTTGAGGACCATTCAGGAAAGCCCAACCCAATTTTCTAGCCTGTCAAGAAGTATGTTGTGGTCAACAGTGTCGAATGCAGCACTGAGGTCGAGTAGTACCAGAATTGATGTTTTGCCTGTATCTGTATTGAGGCGAATATCATTTATTATCTTTATGAGCGCTGTCTCTGTGCTGTGATGCGGTTGGAAACCAGATTGAAAATTGTCAAAGTATCGGTTTGAGTTCAAGAATTTGTTCAGCTGACTGAAAACTACTTTTTCAATGATCTTGCCTATGAAGGGGAGGTTTGAGATTGGTCTGTAGTTGCTCAGTATGGAGTTATCCAGGTTTCTCTTTTTCAGGAGAGGCTTAACTACTGCGGTTTTAAGGGAGTTTGGAAAAGTCCCAGAAAGAAGTGAGGCGTTTACCACTTCTAGGAAATCTGCTTCTAAACAGTTAAACACACCTTTGAAAAAAGAAGTGGGGAGTGTGTCAAGGGCACAGGTTGATGTTTTTAGCTGCTGTACCGTTTCTTCAAAAATTTTACCATCAATTGCTTCGAAATCAGTCATAGTAACTTTCTGAGGTTGTGGTCTGATCTGACTCACCCCAGAGCAACTCAAGGATATGCTGATTGCTTTTCTGATATTATTGATTTTCTCGGAGAAGAAGAAAGCAAACTCACTACATTTGCTGTCTGAGAGCATTTCTTTGGGAATGTGACTCGGAGGGTTTGTAATTCTCTCTACAGTAGCAAAAAGAGTGCGCGTGTTTTTTATGTTTCTGTTTATAATATTTGAAAAGAAGGTCTGTCTAGCTTTGCCTAGTTCCACATTGAAAGCACGAAGACTGTCTTTATAGATGTTGTAATGGACTACAAGTTTTGTCTTTCGCCACATGTGCTCATCTTTCCTGCATTGTCTTTTCATTAATTGCACTGCTGTTGAGTTTCTCTTTTTTCTGACTTTCACAGGAGCAATATCATCAATTACACTCTTAACTTTTGAGTTAAAAGAGTCTAGGAGAAAATCAACAGAATCTGCAGATATGCTTGGTGTTAGAGATATAGCCTTCATAAACAGCACACTAGTGTTCTCATTTAAGCATCTCTTTTTGACAGAGACTGTTTCAATCTAGTTTCAATGGCAGGAGAGATTGATATATCAAAGAAAATACAGAAATGATCAGACAGTGCCACATCCTTAATAACCATCGATGAAATGTTTAGACCCTTACTGATAAGTAAATCTAGAGTGTGTCCACGATCATGTGTGGGTCCGTGTACATGTTGTGTCAAATCAAAAGTGTTAAGAACAGTCATGAGATCTTTAGTTGCACTGGATTCAGCATTATCAGTGTGAATGTTAAAATCCCCAGCAATAGCAAAACAGTCATACTCAGATGAGATTGCTGATAACAGCTCTGTAAAGTCATCAATAAAAGCTGGGCAATATTTTGGAGGCCTGTAAATAATGATAAGCAGGATGCGTGGAGCACCTTTTAGCACAATGCCCAGATATTCTAGAGACAAATAGTCACCAAATGATACTTGCTTACATTGATAGACATCATTAAAAAGAGCAGCGACCCCCCCCCCCCCCCCCACCCCTCCTGACTGCCCTGCAGACACTCATAAAAGTAAAGTTAGGAGGGGCTGTTTCATTGAGGACTGTTGCACTGCAGCTGTCTTCTAGCCACGTTTCATTTAGAAGTAAAAAATCTAGGTTGTTTGTGGTTATTAAGTCATTGACTAGAAATTATTTGTTTTTAAGTGACCGGATGTTTAAAAGTGCTAACTTAACAGTATTCATTTTAATTTTTTCCCCCACAGTAATCTTAGGTTGACAAGTAACAGGCCGCAGATTAGATGGGTTTGCCATATGGCCTGAGAAGGCCTTAGACTTTCTATCACGTAATAGAACAGAAATAGAGAAAGAGACAGGCACAATGGGTTCCCGCTTGTTTTGTAAACATTTGATAAGGTTGCTGTTTACGTTGCGAGGACCCATAATACATCATTTTAGAGGGTTTTTAGGCATAGTTCGCTGAGTGCACTGCTATTGACAATGTGATTAAGTTCAAGTCTGTAGGCACTGCCCGTGAGACTGTGCTGTCACGGAGGCCCTCTAGCCTCTGGGATGGAGCCAGCCCCAGGTGCGGTCATATGAAGGCCAGCTGGTTGTGAGCAGCCAGCTTGGGCAGTCTGGGCAGCAGACTCCAGGACAGGTGGTCGGCATCATCAGGCCTCCTTGCAAGAGAGTCTCGACGTCGAGGCCCGTGTGGTCCTAGGAGGATTTTCTCTGTCGATGTCAACTTCAGCAGAAACCTTGTCAACTAGCAGGCCCTCTTTGGCCTCCTTGGGGATGAGTCCCCAGGTGATAACTGGATGTCCAGTTCTTTGTCAGCAGCAGACAGCTACCGTCAGCCCGGGCGCAGCAGCCAGCCTTCCTCTAACCGCGGCAGGGTTCATAGAACCTGCAGGCCTCCTATTTGGAGGTAGGCCCTGCCAGGCCTCCCTGAGAGCCTGCTATGAGCCTGCTATGACGCCCAAAGACTAGCAGACGGTAGGCCTCACTAGGCCTCCCTGAGGGCAAGTGCCCGGTTCCCAGTCTCTGTGGCGGTGGGCGTGGAGTGCTAGTGGGTAGTAGGCCTCACTAGGCCTCCCTGGAGGTGAGCTCTGAGCTTGGATACTCAGGCAGCTAGCACCTTCTGCTATCAGGTGCCAGGCCTTGCCAGGCCTCCCTGAGGGCGAGCTCCCAGTTCCCACTCTCTGTGACAGTAAGCGTGGAGTGCTAGCAGGTAGTAGGCCTCACTAGGCCTCCGTGGAGGCTAGCACATTCTGCTATCAGGTGGTAGGCGCCGGGCCTCCCTGAGATCGTTCCCCGGTCCCCAGTTTCGGTAACGATTGGTAGCTTGGGTTGCTAACAGATAGCAAGCTGCACGGGGCTTCCCTGTGGGATTCGCCATTGGGTAACAGGCTTCAACCTGGCCTCCCCTGAGGGCACGTTCCTGGTCTTCAGTCACTGGACACCTAGCAGTGGATTGCTGTCAGGTAGTAGGCTTCACCAGGCCTCCCTGAAGATTCGCTTCCGGGTTGTAGGCCCCAGCGGGCCTCCCTAACGGCAAGCTCTGGAACCTCAGTCATCTCTGACGGTTTGCACGAATGGCTAGAACAGGTGGTAAACCTCGCCAGGCCTCCCTGAGGGTGAGCCCCCGAGCTTGGACGCTTGGTTAGCTCGCTTAATGTGCTATGGGGTTGCAGGCCCCCACTAGGCCTCCCGGAGGGGGTTCCGGTTCCACTGTGACAAGCTAACTGGACCGTTAACAGGTCTCACTACCAGGTGGTAGGCCTCGCCAGGCCTCCCTGGGCGAGCCCCGGAGTCTGGATGCTCGGACAGCTAGCATGGTCTGCTATCAGGTGGCAGGCTTCCCCAAGCCTCCCTGAAGGAACAAGTTCAGATGGCTATCAGGTAGCAGGCCTCACTAGGCCTCCCTGTCAGAGCGAGTCCCATCTTCCAGCTACCTCGAGGGCCAACTCGACTGCTATTGGGTAGTAGGCCTCATTAGGTCTCCCCGAGAGCGAGCTCCTCTGTTTGGAGGCGCGCGCAGTCAAGCACAGGTTACCCGGTGGAGGCCCCTTCTGGCCTCCCTGGGGAACGAGTTCCCTAGGAGGGGACACATAACTAGCTTTACGCTGACTGCTAGTGGTCATCTGATATCAGGCTCTGGTTTCTAGCCGGTAGCACCTGAAGGCGGTTTTTCATTCCCTAGCATGATGAGACGACACTGCTGCTATGCTGTCCCTACAGGACCTGGGAATTGCATAGGTCACCTACCCCATGGTTACCTACCAGGCAGGCTTAGGAGCTCCTCTCAAGTGAGAGTCGTCTATGAGCTTACAGCCGCTTGGCACTGATCCGTCAGTTGTAGGCTCCTCGGGGCCTCCCAACTAGGATCAGCCTGTTGGCCTGTTCGGCCTTCTGAGCATGTTTTAAAATAAGTGCTTGGTAGATCCTAGGATCGAGCGGCTAACTCCCCTCGCTAGAAAGGGTTAGAAAGCACTTCGCTGAGCGCTGCTCTCCAGGATAACCTGTCTCTGAGGTCCGGCTGGTGGAGGACACTGCCTTTTCTGCAGTACCCTAGCGGGATGTCTCTTCGGAGGCGAGTACCAGAGGCTCTGTGTTTTACAGACAGGTTTGGCTGTATTGACGTGTCCCACTTAGAGGTCACTAGGTCAGACCTCCCTGGTAGCATTCGGTGAATTCCTCCTGAATAGTGACTGGCGCGGGTTCCCTTGCCACGTTCCCTTAAAGGAACCCCTTCTGTTAAATGGGCTGGTCCCAGGCCTTCGAGCGGCCAGGGTAGGACCTCATATGGTATGCGAAGGTTCCTTCTCAGGTTATTGCTTGGGCTTTGACCGTAGGGCGCGCAGTCACTGACAGCCTAATGTGACCAGAGGGGGAGTGGTTCAGGCATTTCAGTTTAATTGGCTTGTCCTGACAGCTGTCACTGCCCAGTGGCCATACAGTCCCTTCGGCATGGCGGTGTGGGTATATCGTTCCCCGTAGCGTCAGCTGACGCAGCGCGAGTTCCCTTTCGAAAGGGAACGTCTCGGTTACGTATGTAACCCTAGTTCCCTGAGAACAGGGAACGAGATGCTGCATCTCATTGCCATGCCTCAGGACATGCCTGCCAAATAGTCCCTTCAGACGATTAGATGCTGTCATGTTGGCATGCGCCCTTATATACTTCCTGGTCGCACTATGATGACATCATAGGCTGTCGCCGGTCAATAGGATTGACGTTTTTTGATTGTGATTTCAGGCACCTGTCACGCTGGAGGCGTTCCCCGTAGCGTCAGCTGATGCAGCGTCTCATTCCCTGTTCTCAGGGAACTAGGGTTACATACGTAACCGAGACGTTTTGGCTCAGTTTACATAAAAGGGTCTGTCACACATTCTTTCATTATAATATCTAAAATATTATAATGAAATTGTATATATATAATATATAACAAATATATTATATATTGTATATATATTACAATACATAAATGTGTGTAATATAAACGGCTCGGGTTACGTCTGTAACCCTTGTTCCCTGAGAAGGGAACGAGCACTGCGTCGGAACGACACTTTGGGGATACTCCCTAAGTACTAGCGAATCTGAAGTCCGTATAGCCACTAAACCAATCTGATTGGCGTGCGTGATGACGTCATCGTGATGGCGTACCCGGAAGTATAAAGCGGGAGCCGGCGCACTGAAACGGCAGCTATTGCTCTGAAGCATGCGCTCCAGGCGTGCTGAGGTGTGGTGACGCGACGCAGTGCTCGTTCCCTTCTCAGGGAACAGGGTTACAGACGTAACCCGAGCCGTTCCCTTTCGAGGGAACTCTCACTGCGTCGGAACGACACTTTGGGGAACGAGTACCCACTAGCCCACACCGAGGGTAGCGCCTGCCCTAGTGTGAAACCGGAGACCGGGCACAACTAGGACTTAAGTACCCTAGCGCCAGCACCGTAGGGAGATACTTCTCCACTCCTTTTCCTTCTGCGCCCCAGCCGATGAAGGGAAGCGTCTGTTGAAACGGTTTCCCGGCAACAGGACGCTCCCAACACTGGCCCTTGGGACCTTTACCGAGGGTAGTGCCTGCCCTAGTGTGAAGCCGGAGACCGGGCACAACTAGGACTGGGGAACCCAAGCGCCTTCGGCGCCCCAGACGTCTGTTGAAACGGTTTCCCGGCAACAGGATGCTCCCAACACTGGCCCTTGGGACCCTTACCGAGGGTAGTGCCTGCCCTAGTGTGAAGCCGGAGACCGGGCACAACTAGGACTGGGGAACCCAAGCGCCTTCTGCGCCCCAGCCAATGAGGGAGACGTCTGTTGAAACGGTTTCCCGGCAACAGGACGTTCCCAACACTGGCCCTTGGGACCCTTACCGAGGGTAGTGCCTGCCCTAGTGTGAAGCCGGAGACCGGGCACAACTAGGACTGAAGCACCCTAGCGCCCGGCGCAGTAGGGAGATGCAGGCTATAAAACCTGATAAAAGTGTGCGGGGTAGCCCACCCCGCCGCCTCGCAGATATCCTGCATGGGAACCCCAGAAAGGAGGGCCACCGAAGAGGCCATGCCTCTGGTGGAATGAGCCCTCACAGCCATAGGTGAAGGCAAATTGCGCACCTGATAAGCCGCGGTTATCGCCTGGACAATCCAGTTACTGATTGTCTGAGTAGATGCAGGCAACCCCTTCCTGGGTGAACCAAAGCACACTAACAGCTGTTGAGATCTCCTCCACTGTGCAGACTTCTCCAGATATACTCTGAGAGCCCTAACTGGGCAGAGCAAGTGAAGCCTCCCTTCTTCCGCCGTCACGTAAATGTAAATTATACTACATTATAAATGTAGGCTAAACGTTGAAAACATTTCAACAACTTGGACAGCAAATACAACGCATTAGGCTGGTTTCCACTGTATTTAATATTTTAGATAGTTTAACTTCAAACAGCATTCACCTCAACAAATCTCTACAGACCTAACGGAGCTACACAGCTCCGTTAAGTTACATCTGTCATGTTGCCCTGAAATGCAGATTATAGAAACGATTTTCTTAAACATTGAAATTGTTTTTTTATTATTATTGTCATGAATTGTCAGCATCATTACTCCAGTCTTCAGTGTCACATGATCCTTCAGAAATCATTCTAATATGATCATTTATTGTCAATGTTGGATTTTTTTTTTTTTTTTTTTGTATAGCTGTGATACTCTTTTCAATATTCTTATGAATCTGATTAATAAAAAAATATTTTTGATTAAATAAATGCAGGCTTGATGAGCATAAGAGACTTCTTGCAAAAACATAAAATAGCACACACACGTTTGTTTTTGTGAAATGTGGGGACATTCATATAGGATTAATGGTTTTTAAACCGGACAAACCATATTTTCTATCCCCTTACTCTACCCCTATCCCTAAACCTACCCATCACAGGAAACTGTGCAGTTTACCTTCTGTGAAAAAAAAACTAATTCTGTGATTTATAAGCATTTTGAAAAGTGAGGACATGGGGAACGTCCTCATATTTCACCCTCTACTTGTAATATGTCATACCCATGTCATTATACACAATTGTGTCCTGATATTTCACAAAAACATTATCCATGTACACTTTTGTTTTTCACTTTGTTTTGAGCATGACAGTGTATACAGTTTTAATAATACAGGTTTGTTGTAAATGTCATTTTATTATATATTTTTTATTTGAATATTTCATTGAATGTGTTTTTTTGGATTGCACGAGCAGACCAAACTTGTTTTGTCTGGGATCCCAAGACCCTGCGTTAAGTGTGTTAATGTGTGTGTTTTTGCTCAAATATATCATATATGTCATGACTTCTTGTTTGAAAATAAAATTTCAACACAGAATCAGCTGCTCTTTATTAATATTATTCAAAATTAAACTACTCTCATGATTTTTATATTTTATATTTACAGTACATGTGCAAATTACATGGTCTATTATTTTAGCCAGTAAATAAATGGCATTAAAATGTTACATTTTAAGGACAGCCTTTAGAATAGAACTAATTTATGTTTTGTCATTTTCTAAAGTAAATGCATAATTTTTGGGGGGAATAAAGCTTGGGAATATTTTTGATACTATGAAAAAATAACCCCATATTATGTCCCCATATTATTAACAATAATCCTAAACATATAGATCATTGTGTGTTTTCTGGAAAAAGATGAAGGTTTACATGCATTAATTGAATATTAATATATGAATGCATGCATGTCAAAAACATAAACATTTCTCATTGTGTTTAATGTCTGGTTGAAGTTATAAGTTTATCAGAAAAAATAATCACAAAAAATTAAACTTTATTATGCCACCACAGATACATTCCTACAAGTTATCAAATTAAATGATTAAAAGACCATCAAAGCAAAACATACTAATACAATTTTTTTTTTTTTTTAAAACACGATGGCTGCTGGCTCATTTACTAACGATAGGCCACTGACAAATCAATGGAAGTAAATAATCATTAACTTATATCACTGTGTAGGCTACAAACTATTGAGAACAACCTACATGACTGAAATAATATACCTTTGTTTATTGTGGCCATAACCCTTGGACTGGGTTATTTCTTAAATAAGTATAGACTAAATGTATTATTTGACCGACACTTACGTTTGCATATGATTGCAAATGTTTATTCACTTAGCCTATTTATCAAATTAACAAACTTTTAAAATGTATTTTTATGTCATTTTACATCTACAATATAAAAGGTTACTAACGTGAGCAGACATTCTGCGCCAACCACCATACACTGTGTATAGGCCTATGCAGTGTGTAGGCTATACTGCACATCTCTATATTTATTCACTGTAGCCTATTATACTAGATAATATACTATACGCAATTACTAAAAATTAAATAGGCCTATTTAAAAACAACATTTATAGAACATGTGTTCAATACCAAGTTTGTGTTTTATCTCATTTTACCTTGCAGCTTTTTGTGTTAATTTAGTTTTCAACAGTAAATCAACACATTTGGGCTGGTCTTCTTAAAGATTTGAGAGCAACTCTGAGCAAGGAAAATACAAAAACTTTATTTAAAAAAAGACATGATATTTGTTATATAACTTTATAACTTTCAGTACACCGACTAGAAAAGCACAAACACAATGTGAATTAAACAAATCACAGTTAATGGCACAAAACAAAAAATGTAATGACACAAAACAATTTAAAAATTACAAACCATGCATATGAAATAATAGAGTAGAATGCTTTATGCAATGATTTAATAAATGATTTTGTTGAAAGTCTTATTTCTCTGATGCTATTATACTGAATTTATGAAAGATTAGTTCATAAAATGTCAAAAGGCCATGATGGCCACCAGTTTGAGAACCATTTTAGGTTTAAATATGTTAATAGCCTTTACAATTACATTACACAATGGAGGTGTGAACTTAAAGAAGTTAGAGATTTGATATTTTATAAATAGTAAAATAAAACTTAAATAGTTGGATTCTTTATAGGCTATATTGGATTAGCTGTTACAACACCAAATTGCGTAACACTGGATGTAGCTATAAACATGAATATTTGACTAAAACGTGTCTATTAATACCTGTTTGCGTGAGCTTTAACTTTGAATTGTTTTATCTGGTGCCCCGCCTCTTACTTCTCAACCTCTTACTTTAAATTCCGTTCTATGGTCTCGTGCTGGGAAAACAGGAAGCACATTGTGCTTTGCGAGTTACCCATCTCTCGTTGGTGAATGGCGTGTACCACAGTTTGCTTTGCCGATTGCTAGACGTGATTGGCAAACGGTTTGCCAGAATATACCCTGACCCTGGAGTCTCAATGGAGCCAGAGCTGCATCCATGCACCTTGTAAATGTGCGTGGGGAAAGAGCTAGACCGAAGGGAAGCACTCGATATTGGTACGCCTCGCCCCTGAAGGCGAACCTCAAGAACTTCCTGTGACATGGAAGGATGAAGATATGGAAGTATGCGTCTCTCCAATCTATCGTGATGATCCAGTCCTCGAACTGGATCTAACTCACGATGATGGAGACCATGAGCATTTTGAAACTGAGCCTCCTCAGAGACCGATTCAAATACCTCAGGTCTACCGGACGCAACTCTCCATCCTTTTTGAGAACTATAAAGTACCGGCTGTAGAACCCGGACTCCCTCTCTGGCGGAGTAACGCACCCTAAGGCTTCCTTCGCCAGCAAGGATTTTACCAGTTCCCTTACCCGACCCCGCTCTTTGTCTACAGTACGCAGGACCCATGTAGAAATATTCGGAAGGCATTTTCATGCGATGAGATACTCTACTAAGGGAACCAGCCTCTCGAGGCTGGCTTCAGGTGTTACACGAGCCTCGTCCCCAACCCCCTGAAGCGGATGACCAGCAGGAAGTGGTTGGGAACGATTCTCTATGTGCGGACGCGTTAGCTGCCCAGCCGCAAGTCCCTCCGGAAGCGGCTGGAGCAGCATGCGTTCGCGGGAAATCGATGGGGCCCGAAGCGTCATAGACGGCGGGATTACCTCGATTTCCCTGGAGCGCCGCAGAACCTCGGTTGCTCCTCTGCGGGGGGGACCGCTCTTGGAAGTCCAGCCGAAGCTAGGACTTCTTCCCAGCAGCCTTCCGCCCTGGAGTACGTTCCTCAGATCGCCTCCAGGAGCGAAAGACCGCTGCTGGGACTGTTGGTGAGAACGCCGCCTCTGCCAGGCTCCTGGAGGAGGGGCTCTAGAGGCGACGCTCTTTTTCTGCACCTGCTGGTGCGAGGAGCTGGCAGACGGCTGAGGCTGCCCCCACTTTCCCAGGCTCTGAGTGGCGAGGGAGGTACTGGCGGAAGGCCGCTGACTGCATCTTCGCCTCCTGGTACCTGGCGACAACGGTCTCAACCGCATCACCAAATAGACCAGAAGGCGAAATCGGGGAGTCTAGGAGGAAGGACTTATCCTTCTCCCTCATCCCCGACAGATTCAGCCAGAGATGCCTCTCCATGGCCCGGCCGATAGCACGGGCCATCTCCCTGGTGATGCGGAGAGACAAATCTGCAGCCCTCCGTAGTTCCAGCACATCCTCCGAAGAGGGACCGTTGCCCTCATTGAGCTCTTTCAGGAGGTCAGCCTGGTAGGCCTGCAAGACAGATAATGTGTGCAGGGAACTACCAGCCCGCCCAGCCGCCATATAAGCTTCGCCCACCAACGATGAGGTGTCCCGACAGGGTTTGGTGGGCAGCTCCGGGGTTTTAAGAGACGACACAGAATCGGGGAAAAGATAACTCGTGAGAGCCTCTTCCACCCGAGGCATCGTCCCATAGCCCGCCTCGCGTGCCCCCAGAACATTGGAATAATCCAATACTGGAGGAATACGCGAGGAAAAGGGCTTCCTCCATGACCTACACACCTCGGTGCGGGAAGAAAGGTAAACCCCGGCGAGGTGTTTGGACCCGGCGAGAAAGAAACCGGTCGTCCAGCCTACTAGGTGGCTGAATTTCCGGCACTTCCTGTGGCCAATTGATCTTCAATTTGGCCACCGCACGAGTCAAAACCTCAATTAGCTCCTCTTGGGCGAGTGGATGAAGCGATGAAACACTTCCTGCTTCTCCACCTGCCCTGATGCAACCCTCATCCGGCTCCTCAGAACCGGAGAGAATAAGCATCAGATCCTCACCCCCGGGGGAAGAAGCCGCAGCGCGGGCTTCCACACGGGGAGGAAGATCTTTAGAACTGTCAGACAAGGATTGGGAAAGTGCCGCAGCAGTCCCAGATCCCGCTGACAAGTCCTTCTGTGAACCCCATGGTCTGTGACACCGGGACGCCTCAGCGATCGCGGGTCCAGAACCCTGGGGCTCACAAAGCTGGCCGGCCTCATCGAACACGAGAGCTGGGTACTGGTACCCCGGAGAGCTGGTACCCCGGCCTACGAGGGATGTTGGGGGTATGTGGCGAGGTGGACGAGCGAGAGACATGGGAGGAGCGAGCGAGATCGGTGTGTGTGATTGAGGATGAACGTCACCTGCGAGGCACACTGGTCTCGAGTCCTCTAATGAGGGAGCACGGAGGCATATAAGGACGAGCGACTCCAGTGAAGGACGAGAGAGGACCAGGCCTGGGATTTTGCATTGTGTTTTATCTACTTTTTGTTATGTGTGTGCGCGGCAGTCGTCCGCAAGTGGCTGCCGCTTTTACTTTCATTTTGTGTTCATTTGTTTTATTAAACTTGTTGAATGTTCGTCGGTTCCTGCCTCCTTCTTCCCATACGAACAAACTGTTACACTAATTTAACCCAAATAACCTAAAAAAAATATTCCTGCTATTCTTGAAACAATTAGTACATATTATGTGCATATTATCAGCTCATTTTAGACCAAGAAAAAAGTTAATTCATAAGAGTTAATTAAACTAGAGTTCTGAATAATACATTAGCAAGAAGAAAAACTCTGTTCTATCTCTTCTAAAGCAGCTAATCTGAGACCTTATTTCATTTTTTTACTTTTTTGTGGGTAATTCTACATAAACTCAGATTGATAAAAAAAAAATGATGTGACTAAAGAAAAAGATTTTGCTGTTGAAAACGTGTGATAACATTGTTATGACCACTCTTACGTGCGTGTGCCATGTATACATGTGTGCTTCTTCATCGTAACACATCAGAATGTAAAACAGTCCCTATTATTTAGCCAGGAGAGATGTTCAATGCCAGCTACCCCTGTGTGTGTGTGTGTGTGTGTGTGTGTGTGTGTGTGTGTGTGTGTGTGTGTGTGTGTGTGTGTGTGTGTGTGTGTGTGTGTGTGTGTGTGTGTGTGTGTGTGTGTGTGTGTGTGTGTGTGTGTGTGTGTGTGTGTGTGTGTGTGTGTAAGTGTTGATCTAAGCATGATCCCAAGAGAATATCAGGCAGAGAGTGTTTGTTAATCTCAATTCAAAGACATGCTCGTGTTTATGCGGGACCAGAATTCTCAGCTCCAGAAACGCTCCTCTGCTCCGGAGAGACTTCCTGCATGAGAACCTGCACACTTAAAGATGACTCTCTTTGCTTTGCAATGTTCTACTGATGTGAACAAGGAGCTCTGAGAGAATATGTACAGTGTGTGTATGTGTGTCTTTTGTAAGAGATAGCATTTCTCAACAATAGCACAATGCCCTTGAAGGTGCAGAGTTCATTCTTTCAAAAGAACATGAGCCCGGCAGCAGATAAAGACAGACCTCTCTTTCAGCTCTTTTTCCGACTAATTTTTCAAAGTCTCTTTCTCTCTGCATTACTATGTGAGGGATTGTAAAAAAAGGTAAGATCAGACTAAACATCAAAGCATTCAGATTATGTTCCTGTTTCCTCACCGGATGTCTAATACACACACACACACACACACACACACACACACACACACACACACACACACACACACACACACACACACACACACACACACACACACACACACACACACACACACACGCACACACGCACACACGCACACACGCACACACGCACGCACGCGCACACACACACACAGTATCCATCTGAAATCAGCTCCCAAATCTCTCAAATGTTCTTTCAACCTTTCATTTTGAAATTGTCTCTTTCTCTTCTTCCTGAGCATGACTGTGTTAGATTGTAGAGTAAACATCAAAGCATATATATTATGTTTGTTTCACCTCTAGCTGTCAAACACACATGTATACCAGGGGTGTTTTCTCTGTTCTCTGTTTTCTCTAAGGAGGCAATACAACAACAAAAAATACTAATATATATATTATATATTAAATTATATATTAAAATGTTCGCATGTTCATCATTTAACTAAACAGCCTGAATGGGTCAAACAGGACAGACTAATTACACTCAGACATCACGTTCAGTCATGTCTGAACTAAAACGGTGGTCTCTAAGCAAGTTGGTTAAAGTGGTTAAATTAAAGCATCACCTCCGTGCCAATGATCGCCATGACACCTGCTGTGTTCACAGAGGATTTGATAACTAATGGTCTGGATAGAAGGTGAATACTAACAATAATGATAGCTGAAAAACAGATGAAAGACATAAAAAGACATTTTATGCATTATTATTAGTTCATTATTTTGAAGCCCCCGGGGGCGGTAAAAACACCTAAGCTTGATGAGACATTAGGTGGGTTTCCATCTACATATTTTTATGCAAATACTGGGATATCAAATAAAAAAAAATGTTGGATGGAAACACAAAGATGAAAAATAATATATACCAATTTTTTTTTTATTCAGTAAGAAGACACCATGCACATGAAACTAATAAAACTGCTATATAAATACAAAATATAATCTTCTAACTATTTTCTGATTTTCACATCAATTTACAGCTATGGAAACGAAACATGGCTATTGATGAGACCTGACTATAATAAATGGTATATTGGTAACACTTTACAATGAGGTTTAATTAGTTAACTTCATTAGTTAACATGAACTAATAATGAACTGCACTTCTACAGCATTAATCTTTGTTAATGTTAATTTCAACATTTACTGATACAAAATTAACATCAAAAGTTGTATTTGTTAACATTAGTTAATGCACTGCAAAGTAACATACAAACAATGAACAGCTGTATTTTTTTATTAACTAACATTAACAAAAATTAACAAATATAGTAACAAATGTATTGCATTATGTTAGTTAATATACATTAATGTTAACAAATGAAACCTTACTGTAAAGTGTTACCAGTATATTTATATTAAAGGTGCAGTGTGTAGTACTTATGAGGATCTATTGACAGAAATGCAATATAATATACATAACTATGTTTTTAGTGGTGTATAAAGACCTTATGTAATGTACAGTTATGTTTTTATTACCTTAGAATGAGCCATTTCTATCTACATACACCACAGGTCACCTTACAGTGAAGTCGCCATTTTGCGCCATCATGTTTCTACAATAGCCTTAAATGGACAAACTGCTCTACAGAGCACTAGCTACTCTTTGCAGTCTCAGACAATGACATCTTGGTCCTGTGTCGGTCACCGTAGCTTCTCTATGTGCTTCGAAAGCGAGGGGTCAGCGGTGGGCGGTAGCAATTCGCAACCTCACTGCTAGATGCCGCTAAAAATTACACAGTGCCCCCTTAACATACAACAAATATTGGCTGTTTGTTGATAAGAATATGCAATGCTGTTCATTTAACATTTGGCAGATGCATGCCTTTATCCACACTCTACCGAACTACAGGAATGTGCACTGCAACAAATTTGGTGAATAAACAATGTTCACTCAGAAATTGCTAGTAAAATCCACAAACAATTACGAAGAAAAGGCAAGTAACAATTACACATGAAATTTTGAAGTCGGAAAACTGAAATTGTATTTTCTTGTCAAAAGTACTCCAATAATCACTAATTTATTTACTACTTTGAAAAAAACACTTTTTACAGTGTATAAGCATCACGTGAAAGTGAAACTTGACAAAATTGTACATTGAACTGAATATTATACATATATATGTATATATATATATATATATATATATATATATATATATATATATATATATATAATATATGTATAATATATAATATTCAGTATTCAATATATACACACATATTCAATATATACACACACATATATACATATATATATATATATATATATATATATATATATATATATATATATACACATACATATATATATATATATATATATATATATATATATATATATATATATACACATACATATATATATATATATACATACATACACATACACATACATATACATACATACATACACATACTGTCACGGGTGAGAAATCACACAACAAGGTTGCTCGGTGAAAGTGAGCCCCGGAGGGTGGGTTTATTGAAAATACTTTGGGGAATAGGTGCAAACGGTGAAACAAAGGTGCGTGCTGTCTTCGTGGCTGGTGCTCCCGTGAAGTCCTCGTGCTCATGAAGGTGGGTGTCCAGGCGTGCTCAGTCGGGCTGTCGGTCACTCGCTGCCTTCTGTGAGGTAAGAGACAAAGGATTAGTTCCAGCACGTTCAGCATGAGACGGGTGTCTAAGTGAGAGCGGTAGCGGCTTTTACAGCCTCTTGCTGATGGGCTGCAGCTGTGACCGATCAGCCCGTGACGAGGACGTGCAGGTGCCGTGCGTTGGTTGCCAGGGCGACGCTGATATGCCCAGAGAGACTCGTCACCCTCCCCCCCCCCCCCCCCCCCCTAAGCGTCGTTCTGGCCCTGGGAACGAGAGGAGGTAGTAGGGGTGAAACAAGGGGTGGGTGGGGAATGACCCCTGACAGACCTGAAAAAGCTGTCCACATCCGTGAGAGTCCATCGGCGTTGGCGTTGGCGGCCCCGGCCCGATGTCGCACTTCGAAGTGAAAGTCCTGGAGCGCGAGGAACCAGCGGGTCACCCTGGCGTTGGTATCCTTCGCCCAGGCCATCCACTGTAGAGGAGCATGGTCGGTTAGGAGAGTGAACTTACGGCCGAGGAGGTAGTACCGTAGCACCAGGACTGCCCACTTGATGGCCAGGGCCTCCTTCTCGACGGCGGCGTAGTTCTTCTCTGTCGGGGACAACTTTCTGCTGATATAGAGGATGGGATGCTCCTCACCTTCCTGGACTTGTGACAGGACGGCTCCTAGTCCGGTGTCGGAAGCAATCGTTTGCAGCAGGAAGGGGCAGCCGAAGTCAGGGGCGCGGAGTACCGGAGATGCTGTAAGTGCCGTCTTGAGTTGGGCGAAGGCCTCCTCGGCGGCTGACGTCCAACATACCTTCTCGGGCTGCCCCTTCCTGGTCAGGTCTGTCAGGGGGGCGGCTAGAGAGGAGAAGTTGGGGATGAAACAGCGATAGTACCCCGCCAACCCCAAAAAGGCGCGTACCTGGGACTTTGTCTGTGGTCTTGGTGCGGTGCGGATGGCTTCCACCTTCTTTTCTTGGGGCCGGCCAACCTTGAATCCCAGGTACTTCGCCTCGGACAGCGCTAGGTGGCATTTGCGGGGGTTGGCGGTTAGTCGAGCCCGCTGGAGCTCCGAGAGCACCCTCCGCAGACGTTCCAGATGTTCCTCCCATGCCTCGGAGTGCACCACGACGTCATCCAGATACACGGCTGCGTACGCTTGGTGGGGCCTTAGGATGATGTCCATCATGCGTTGGAAGGTCGGTTGTGCCCTGTGAAGGCCAAAGGGGAGACGATGACTCCAGGGGCAATCCTGATGTCATGGTGGATGACGTTAGGCTGCCCGGGCCTAGAGGAGAACACATCAGCAAACTGTCTGACCAGGTGCTCCAGCTCGGTCTTCTGGGCAGCCGACAAGTGGGGATCCATGTCGACAACCACGGGATCGGTAAGACTCAGGGCGGCGAGCTGGTCTCGGGTCCCTTGCCACTTCTTCAGTAAGTTGATGTGGTATAATTGCTCTGCTCGGCTTCTTCCCGGTTGGTGTACCCGGTACGTCACTGGTCCAACCTTCTCCACCATGGTGTACGGCCCTTGCCACGACGCCAGGAACTTGCAGGCGGAAGTAGGGACCAAGACCATGGGCCCTATCTTGCACCCAGCGCAATTGACTTTGTACACCGACGCATGTGTCATTCCTATTTTGCACCCGCGCAAAGCGCGCTTTTCCCTCCACAGAAGCACGTCGCTAAACTAGTGAATGAACTTGCGCTCCCTGGGCGGTTCAGCGCAAAAAAGGAGGCGTGTTCCGGCGCAAACAATCCCTGGTGCTATTTTGCTGTTCCATTAAACAATTGCGCCACTGACCAGAAAAAACCTAGTCTAAAGTCAGTGGCGCGTTGCGCGTTGTTCATTATGCTATTTTAAGGGCGCATGCTTGACCATAATGTATAGCGTGCACAACGCGCATACACTTTGCTCATGTAATCTACACAGATGCAACAGTTATTTTTGCAAATCATAAATTGTTACACTAAAAAAATATTAACACATGAGATGACGGAAATCATTGTGGTGTGCCACGAAGATGTGAAAAAATAGGCATAAATCTAACTTACAAATTATTCAGGCTAATTATTTATTTAACCGACGCTATTTTGGGTGGGTTTCTCCCATCCCCATACAACACAACTCCTCTGTCTTTCACTGCTCTTACAAGAACATCAGTCTCCTCGGCTGTGAACCGCTCCTGGCGTGCGCCTGGTAAATACGTCATAATAATAGCAATCCATAATGGAACTTGCGCACCTGCTTTTAAAGGGAATGTTGGATGACGCTCTGATTGGTTTATTCACGTTACGCCCAAACCACACCTATGAATAATGAAGCTACTTCAGACCAACCCATTTTAGATTTGCGCCGGGCGCAAGAGCCATTTATCCCGCCGGGAAAATAGCAACAGCGCCGAGACCCGCCCACAAAGTTACTTGCGCTTTGCGCTTTGACACTTGCGTTTCAGATCGTTAAAATAGGGCCCCATGACTCTGTCTCCCGGCTGGAATTCCCGTGGTTGGGCTGCCCGATTGTAGTGGCGTTGTTGGGCCTGTTGTGCCTTGCTGAGATGCTCCCGGACTAATGGCATGACACGGTCGATCCTCTCACTCATCTGTGTGACGTGCTCGATGACCATGCGGTGAGGGGCAGGCTGCTGTTCCAAGGCCTCCCGAGAGACATCCAGCAGGCCCCGGGGCTGGCGGCCGAACAGGAGTTTGAAGGGGGTGAAACCAGTTTCTTGAGGGATGCCGAAGAGGACGTAGGGGATCATCAGGTCCCAGTCCCGCTTGTCCTCCGCTGCTACCCTTCGGAGCATCTGCTTTAGAGTTTGGTTGAATCGTTCCACGAGTCCGTCGGTTTGCGGGTGGTAAACGGTGGTCCTCAACTGTTTCACCCCCAACAGCCTGCAGAGGTCTGCCATTAGCCGGGACATGAACGGTGTTCCCTGGTCAGACAGAATTTCGGTCGGCATGGCCAACAGAAACTGCTCCTGGGCGATGGCTTTCGCTGTGGCTTTCCGCAGGGGGACTGCTTCTGGATACCGGGTGGCATAATCCACGATGACGAGGATGTGTTCATGCCCTCGGGCAGACTTAGGCAACGGCCCCACCAGATCCATTCCGATTCGCTCAAAGGGCACCTCGATGATGGGGACGTGCAGGTGCCGTGCGTTGGTTGCCAGGGCGATGCTGATATGCCCAGAGAGACTCGTCACAATACATACACACACATATATATGAAGAGTTTCGTTGCAAAACGAGATATATCCATTTTGAGAAAATTGGTTATTTGCCATTATTATTTGACATCAACAGTCAAGTTCATTCACATTTTTTTTGTACATTAAACTATTACTTGAGCTCAGTGAAGGCCAGGGACACAATATTCTTCAAATCCAGGATATTTTTTATTTAATTTTATGTCCATAAATAGTTCATAAATAAGTCAAAAACCATGCCAAAATGCAACATATTTATCTTAACATTGTCAAACATCTTAAATTGGTTAAAAAAACAATACATCATAAATATATGGAATAGTATATACAAAGATTGATTAATAATAATAAGATTCTGAGTTAGTTTTGGCCAGAACATACACAACATAACCACTTTTTTTTTTTTTTTTTGCAAAACGCTATATATCCCCTGAATGCCTTGCCCGTTTGGTCTTCTCCCTTTGATGATTTTCTTTAGATGCCTTCCTCTTTCTCCCAACAGCAGCTGGAATGACCGGCTCCAATCCGTCATCGAAATCCATAACGTTACTGACTCTGAAGCTTTGATTCTCTGACTGACAGACAGCTGTTGATCAGTGACGTAACCTACGTGACTGACAGCTCACCTACAGTATAAACAATTAAATGATAAACGTTTTTTAGTTAGCCTATTGAATCCTCTTTTTAAAAATATGTTATTTGTTTTGATATTATCGTTAAATCACTGAGCAAACTCGGAGCACTTCACCGGCGGTGACTCTCTCCTCGCGTGACATCCTGAGCTCGCGCACGACGCGCAGCATCCAGAACGCTCTATAGCCTAACCGTTATATCGCACTTTGTAAAGAAACTGGGCTGGCGGATATCGCGTTTTGTGAAAAAATACATTTTGTAGTAGGCTTAAAATGTACATTTTTAAATCTTATTAATGGCAGCAATTCACACATAGATTAAGGTACATCTGAACATTGATTTCCAATAATAAAATGCAAATGTCAAAAAATGCCGTTTATCGCGTTTTGCAACCAAACTCTTCATATATATATTATTTTTGCACCGCGGAACGTTTTTCAATGAATGAGTTTCGACGGACCGATTATACCGGAGCACCAACTAGCGTTCTTGACTTCCGACAACAACAAACCACAGTGAACATGAACGAAGAAGTTGACGAGACCGCTTTGCTTGGCCCCGTGGATGGGAAATTTTGTTTTAAAAAACGAAAGGATGGAAGCGCCGACAAGAGCATGGTTGTGTGCAAGCTATGCAACAAGGAATTTGCGTATCACCGCAGCACATCGAGCCTCAAATATCACCTCAACGCAAAACACAAAGGAGTTAGCATAGACGTTAGCCCGACTCCGAGTAAAGTTAAAAGGACCCACACCCAACCCACACTCCACCAGATGACTGGTTTCAAGTCCAGGGTAACTAAGTCACTGGTCTGCTGGACTGAAATAAATAAACAATATTTTGTTGATTAAGCTTATGTATTCAGTCATTATTCAATGGTATACTAAAAATCCATGTGAAAAAAATTACTTCTCACTGTTCTCAGGTCAAATATTTATATGCAATTAAAATGCGATTAATTTCGATTAATTAATTACAAAGCCTCTAATTAATTAGATTAATTTTTTTAATCGAGTCCCGCCCAAAAATAATACATATACATATATATACACACACACACTCACCTAAAGGATTATTAGGAACACCATACTAATACTGTGTTTGACCCCCTTTCGCCTTCAGAACTGCCTTAATTCTACGTGGCATTGATTCAACAAGGTGCTGAAAGCATTCTTTAGAAATGTTGGCCCATATTGATAGGATAGCATCTTGCAGTTGATGGAGATTTGTGGGATTCACATCCAGGGCCCGAAGCTCCCGTTCCACCACATCCCAAAGATGCTCTATTGGGTTGAGATCTGGTGACTGTGGGGGCCATTTTAGTACAGTGAACTCATTGTCATGTTCAAGAAACCAATTTGAAATGATTCAAGCTTTGTGACATGGTGCATTATCCTGCTGGAAGTAGCCATCAGAGGACGGGTACATGGTGGTCATAAAGGGATGGACATGGTCAGAAACAATGCTCAGGTAGGCCGTGGCATTTAAACGATGCCCAATTGGCACTAAGGGGCCTAAAGTGTGCCAAGAAAACATCCCCCACACCATTACACCACCACCAGCCTGCAGAGTGGTAACAAGGCATGATGGATCCATGTTCTCATTCTGTTTATGCCAAATTCTGACTCTACCATCTGAATGTCTCAACAGAAATCGAGACTCATCAGACCAGGCAACATTTTTCCAGTCTTCAACTGTCCAATTTTGGTGAGCTCGTGCAAATTGTAGCCTCTTTTTCCTATTTGTAGTGGAGATGAGTGGTACCCGGTGGGGTCTTCTGCTGTTGTAGCCCATCCGCCTCAAGGTTGTGTGTGTTGTGGCTTCACAAATGCTTTGCTGCATACCTCGGTTGTAACGAGTGGTTATTTCAGTCAAAGTTGCTCTTCTATCAGCTTGAATCAGTCGGCCCATTCTCTTCTGACCTCTAGCATCAACAAGACATTTTCGCCCACAGGACTGCCGCATACTGGATGTTTTTTCCCTTTTCACACCATTCTTTGTAAACCCTAGAAATGGTTGTGCGTGAAAATCCAAGTAACTGAGCAGATTGTGAAATACTCAGACCGGCCCGTCTGGCACCAACAACCATGCCACACTCAAAATTGCCAGGACCACACCCTGGTCCCATAAGTTCATTGAAGCAACTGCCATGTGATTGGTTGATTAGATAATTGCATTAATGAGAAATTGAACAGGTGATCCTAATAATCCTTTAGGGGAGTGTATGTATGTATGTATATATATATATGCATGGGCGTCGGAAGCAAAAACAATGTGGGTGGGTCCTCAGAAATTTTTTAATGGAGTAGATGCCAATTACATTGAGCACAAATATAGCTACCGCTTTGCTTGCGAAACGTATAGTTCGGAAAGACAAAATTCCGGAAATCGCCATGTCATTGAGAGTGTCAGTAGTGTAGGGGTAAAATGCACGGCATCTAGTTTTGACACAAATCGACCCGCGGTTCGAATCCGCCTTTCGCCGAACTCAATCTTCTCCCTTTTCCCATCACATATCAGATCGGAAAGGCATTTATTTTCAATAAAAATTAAGAAAATATTAGAAAAGTGGAAATAAAGCATCTAACATGTGTTTAATAATAAGTGTTTATCGATTAGGGATAGGTAAACACACATGTGCTGAATGTTAGAGATGATAAAAGTGAGTGGGTCCAATTTTATTGATCGTAAAAAGTGGGTGGGTCTTGTCCCACCCACATACAATGGTTCCGACGCCCATGTATATATATATATATATATATATATATATATATATATATATATATATATATATATATATATATATATATATATATATATATATATATATATATATATACACACACACACACACACACATACATACAGCATCATAAAAGAGTTTCCAAATGTCAAAGACACATGAGTGTTTTACTCTTGACTCATTCTCATCGTTTCTACCTCTCACTCCCCAGTCTTCCTTTTATTCTTTTCCTGAGGTGCATTTCATTGAATTTCAAACAGCAGCTTGTCACTGCACCATATCGGAGTCAAAGGAACAGGTGCGTATGTGCGTATGACTCTAAAATTTCAATTGCTTTTTTCATTTTGTTTGTTTTTCACCCCACTGTGATGCTGTGTTTGAATAGCCGCATGCAGCACATTGCTCAGGTTTGTAGTCTTTAGAGAGCCTGCGCCTCTGCTCTGCTCTGTATTCCACCGCTGCCGTCCTCTGCTCTCCTCATGCTCCACCGAGAGAGATGGATCATTAAGGTCTGGCCGAGGAAAATCTCATTTATGAGAAGACACGGCTTCTTTGATCTGAGTGTGCATGTGTGAGTGCGCAGAGCTCAGAATTCATGGGTGGATGCATTCGTGTTTATCATGTTTTCTTTTTTTACATCACATCATATCCTGTAGTATTCATGTAAAAAAAAAAAAACAACAGCTCAAAGCCACCATGTGATCATGATATCAACCCTTATTTTAAGGAATCAACCAAATATGTTAATCTGCTCATTTTCAAACCTTCATGTCATTCTTAAAGCCCAAAACCTTAAAACTTTCTTTCTTCCGTGGAACATAAAATATTTCCACTACAAAAAAGCATAGCATGGCCAGTTGCTGTTCAGCTCATTTGTGCATGCCCATTTCAAACTTCCAGCTCACTTACAGGACAAATGAAAATCATGTATAGCATCTCTGTTCTCCAAATTTGAATATGCATTTTTTTGTCAACAACTCAAATTAGTCTAAACAGTCTATTACTCACAGAAATCTCTCAAGAGTTCAGAAGACTTAGAATGGACTACTTTGTTGTTGTTGTTTTTTGTCATTCACTTTCTTTATATAAGAAAGAGTGATGTAAAAAGTCAAAATTGTTCTTTTTGTGTTCCATGCAGTGCTGGGTAGATTACTTACAAATTGTAGTCTGTTATAGATTTCAAATTGCATGACCAAAATTGTAAATAGTAATGTGATCTATTATACAACATATAGGTAATATAATCTGATTACTTTTAGATTACTTTTCAACTAACTGACTTATAATGTTGATTTGAATAGGATAGTCTTGTACCATATTAATTTAAAAGGATGAACTGTGAATAGTCTAAAAGAATGACAGTGTGACAAATCACCGCAAGTCATCCTTTGTCAATTATAACTGTGATAACTAAGTACTTATGCTTTATAAGTCTTGGTTGTGGCAAATAAAGTTTATTTAAAACGCATACATGTTGTTTTGAAAACAAGATATTTTTCAACAATGGAAGTTTTCAAATATGGTGTCCGTGACGTCACCCATAGGTTTCTGAAGAGCGTTTCTGAAGCCTAAAGTGCGGCCGTTGCCATCTTGGCAGCGCGTCACTCCCGGATAACTGAAAATAGGTAAAAAGGAGCTAACAGGTGGAGTGGGTGGAGCTAACAGACAGCAGACAAACGGCTAGTAGTGACAGCAGTGGCAATCCACCTGTCACTCAAGTGGCAAAATTAGCTGTATAGACCAAAACACCAATTTGTATCAGGCTGTAAACATGTTTTTTTCTGCTGTAAAGTTGGGCATTTTAACATAGGCTCCAGAAGGGAGCAGAATGTCATTGAGCTCCGTCTCTAGCGGCCAGTCGATGAATTGCAGTTTAAGTCACTTACGTATTGGCTTCAAGAGAAACTGGGGGAGGTTGCCACTTGTTCCACACGTGTAATGGGAATGTTGAAAATCATTTTAATATGCAAAACTGTTACTCAATCATAGCAGTGGGTGTTTACTAAGTCTTGAATGCGGCATGCCTCAAAATTATGTATGAAAAAAAACTGGATAGAAAATAGCTTATTTCTTTTAAATTAGGATGTTTAAAAATCTTGATAACATTATAAGTGGACCTCAGAGAACATTATAAAATTAAAAGATACTGTTCATGACTGCTTTAAAGTGACAGCAGCCTAATAAACCTGCTTCTGTTTGTGTCATTAATGTTAATCAAAGAACAAAAGACAAAGAGAAAATCACTCATCGTTCTTTGACTGACTAACTTTTGTAGCTTTAATAAGAATGAATCTATATTCAATTTATAATTTATGCAGTGAAGACTGTGTAGTGTTTATTCTATTTATGTACATTTACGTTTTTGTGCAGTTTAGCATGGCAGGAAAAAATCTGAACCGGCTCAACTGGGCCAGTAAAAAAAAACCTTAGCGTTGAGCCCTGATATATCAAAGGCACAGCAAAATGTGACATTTATTACAACTGATTTATGTCAAGATTGTTTTAAGTTGTAACATTTTTAAGCCTATATGTCAGGGATGGGCAACTCCAGTCCTCGAGGGCCACTGTCCTGCAAAGTTTAGCTCCAACCCTGATAAAACTCACCTGCCTGTAGCCTTCTAGTAATCCTGAAGACATTGATTAGCTGGTTCAGGTGTGTTTGATTAGGGTTGGAGCTAAACTCTGCAGGACAGTGGCCCTCGAGGACTGGAGTTGCCCATCCCTGCTATATGTTAAAACTGATAGCTTTCAATTATACTATAAATGTTGAATGGCTATAATTAATGGCTATAATTGAAAAAAATATTGAAATATAATCAGTATTGGTATCGGTGATACTGTCCTTCATTCATAGTGCTTAGTAAAAAGATGCAATTATACAAATATTTAAAATATACCGCCGTTATGTTGTTCCGACATTATTTTGGAGATTCAATGCGAAAGTATTGCAATATAAAAAAATATTTAAAAAATGTATATTAGGTGTGATTCATTACCCCAAAATTTGTGAATTAATGATTTTTTTCATCAATTGACAGCACAAAATATATAAATTCAAAGTTTCTGATGACAAAATGCCAGCATTACATGTAAATAAGAAATGACAAATGTGCTTTTAATGTGTTTGAAAGACAAAAGCCTTCCAAAGACATACAGTAGTAATACAAATCTATACATAAATGACTTGTGATAATTAAAAGAATTGAAATTGTGTTGGTCAGGGGTTGATTATATTTGCAGTGTTGAGAAAATTCTCCTGTGGCCTCTGCATTTTACATGTAATTATAGAACTATGAATCACCTAAAAGAACGACAGTGACAAATTATGGTAAATTTATTCATAAGTTTGTTTAAACGGAACACCATAATTCACTCTTTGTCAATTACAACTGTGGTAACCCCAAGAACTTTATTTGCTACAACCAAGACTTACAAAGCATATTTAATACACATACCACCTGACTAGAGGTTGGTCTGTGTGTGCAAATCCACATCACATACTTATATATGTAATGAAAATACGTGAAATATGTAAAAGATTAATTGGGGATAATCAATCAAGTACTGCTATTGTGTGAATAATATGTCATCATGCAATCAATAAAAATGTAACTTTAATTATGAGCATTTTAAAACATAATACAATCTAATTGCAAGTACTTCATTGTAGGAATGTGATTATGTAATCCAGATTACATATAATACATTTCTACCCAGCACCGGTTCATGGAGGAAAAAAAATGCATATGCATTTGGAACAACATGAGAGTAAATTATGACATTATCTTCCTGATGGCGACAAAGAGATGGTGAAAATCAACTAATGAAGGGGATTGCGATATTTAGAATATTTCTGATGACTGCATTTTGGTGTCTTCAGTATTTTGTGTTAAGAGTGTGATTTGGTGTGTTTGGGACTGAAAAATTATAAGCCATTAGTTTTATGTAAGTGTGTGTTTCATAATAATTGAGCTTGGGATAATGGATACAAATGCTAAAAGCATATTTTAGATAAGCAGAGAGGACGAAAAACAATTGCAGAGTGTGAGCCGAGCTCTGGGCTCATTTTAACACAAAATGACAGTAAAAACAAAGGGACCATGAGATCCAATAGTGGCAAAATATTTGGAGAGAGCAGCATACTGTAGATAATGAAGGTTGGCAAGTTTATCTCAGTTTTGTTTTGCTTGAAACTTGGTTTGCCGTAACTTTATAGAGAATGGGGAGGTTTTATGGCATAGAGAAGAGTGACATTACAGTGTCACATTCCTCATGTGTGGAAGACTGTTGCTCCTCATCCATCTCTCTCTCCCTCTTTCTTTTTCACCTTTCGTGTCAACACAATTTCCTCTCACACAATCCACCTTCAGGCTTTCCTCTCTCTTCAAAAGCATGGGCAATCTCTCTTCTTCCCTCTTAATGATTATCTCACAGTAATTTTAAGCTTAATAGTTTTCTGTCAGAATAAAGAGAATTCATGACTTTTAACCATAACAAGATACAGGTTCTGTCATGATTATTCATAAAACTACCCATCCCATTTTTCATTTGCATTTCAGATTGGCTCTGAGATTCAGGGATGCATCAGAGGCCATTTTAACAGCTGATTAGCTATTTATAGTCCATTTGTCCTGCATCTATTTAAATACATAGATGGTCCATGTATGCTGGGTCTATATTGATTTAAGAACAGCACTTCCCACAGAATTACTCCCTAACCTTTCAAATATGCCACATATTCTGGTAATCCTCCTTCTATTTATTGATCCATCCATCTGTCCATCCTCTTGGTGCGTAGATATACAGGTTCTATATTAAACATTCAGTACTATATCACAACATACTCACGTTGCAAGTAACATTTCATGTTATTACAGTTGAGAGCACTAAAACTTTCCAGCAATAGTAAAGTACACAAAACTTTATAGGTATCAAATATTATATCTAATTTTATTAGCACATCCTTTTCATGTTATGGCTGAATTAAAATAGCATTTTATACTATTCGGCCTAAATAAACGTAAAAAAGAAAAAATGCTACAAGTGAATTTAGGAAGCACAACAACATAAATGTACAGTATGGATTTTGAGATAAATCACTAAAATGATTAGTGTTTTTAAAGATTACCTTTAAGTGAATGTCAGATTAGGGCAAATAAGCATGCACAATTAAATCTCCAATATCAGCCAGTATTGAAAAAAAAAAAGGCAATAACCGATATTGTATAGCAATATACAGTATAATGTATCCCTAACACTTTCTCTTACACTTGTACACAGGCCACATACAAACTATACCACTCAGAATTAAACATGAATTAAGTACAAAAAAAGAGTGGTGCTACCATCCAGCTACTCTGTTTATGCAGCAAAGTTGTGTGTTCCACCAAACCATTGCTTTTGAAGAATACAGAACTTAGTATTCAGGGTTTCTTTTGTTCAAGGAACAGTTTCTTTTGAAAAATTCTAAAAAAGACAAATCATGATCTCACTCTCACTCCCTGAAGCTATCAAACTTCAGAAATGATGCAAATGTCTCATAAATGTAATGTACAGTATCATAAAAATAGTCCATGCAGAATACCCATTGTTTGGCAATGTTCTTTTAAAGGTCCCATGGCATGGATTTTTTTTATTATTTTATAATGTTTCCTGAAGTGTACTTATATTGTTAATATAGTTTTTACATTAAAAAAAATCATAATTTAGAAATAAAAGGCATTTTTTCTATACTGATATTAGCCCTCTGGCTTGAATGCTCTGTGTGAAGGGGCGTGTCTGCTGTGAGACTTCAGTGAAAACGCCCACTGTTGTGATTGGCTGACATCTTTGCATTTGAAATGAGTATTAGATTATGTGGCGGAGGGGGTGTGGTTTAGCAAGGTCTGCAAGCGCTGCCAGAGAGAGAGAGAACGGGCTGCGTGTGGCCCAGAGGGAGAGCTGGATAAAGATTGCTAAGAAAGTTTTATTGTAACGAGTTGTTGAGAGCGCAAGTTTATTTTGTTTGTATCTGAGAGTTCTGAATAAACACGAGACCAAGTCACGCAACCCCGTCTTCTTCCTCCTTATTCTACAAACTTTGTAACATGTGGAACCCCTCTAAACCCACTAAACTATGTTTTTTTACCATCACAGCTGTCGAGATGAACGAATCGTCAAAGTGTTGATTATAGCATTATTTTTAGATCTATTCCCATCACATGAAAAGCTGCAGTGATGAGCATTGAGTACACAGGCAGTCTGTTGATCGCGTGAATGCAGTGATCTTGTCATTGCAATGCGTTTTCTGCGCAAAATGCTTTCACCACAACTAACAGCAAACACGACATCGACATGAATACAGTATGCTTTGTGCGACATAACAGCGTCATTCATTATAACAGCAGTTTGGGCAAGTGTGCAGATACACTCGCGACGTGTGATTGACAGATCCGAACATTATAAAGAGTGTTCTTTAATCGCTAATCTAGCGTCTAATCAAAATTGAAATAACAGATTTGTTTCATGCTACTAACAGAAACGATGTGAAGTTGATCGTTTTAGTCACTGGCTTGATTCACTGATGCATTACGTTTAGGGCGTGACTGACAGTATTAAACGATTTAGAAAGAAAGTCTGTGTGAACTTGAATGATTAGCTACACATCAGAAATCACTGATCACAATCAGGCATTAATGAACACTGTTACTCACTGTTTGTGGCGGTGCTGTCCAATCCATATGGTAAAAGTCTGTTTGTAAAGCCTGTGCTGACATTGCGACTGATAAACAAAATCCATTTTCTCCAAATTTTCTGGGCGGGCAAAGCAGAGGAAGGGGAGGTAACCATAGAGGTGACGTTTCCCCGTTTGACGACAAACAGGGAAGATTCCAGATCGGCTCGTCTGAGCTGTCATTTTCTCAAAGGCAGAGCAGGACAGCCAGAACTCAGTTTACACCTATCTAAATTTCTAGCCACTTGGGGACCATATACAGGCTAGGGGAACTCATATTAATGTTAAAAAACCTCATAAAATGAAAATGTCATGCCATGGGACCTTTAAAAAAAATAGCTGTTTTATTTCCAGAATGTTTATTACCTCCTATGGTTAAAAATGCAGTATAATATTCAAATGAAACTGGCATCACTGGAGAGAACATATCTTCATGGCTGTCAGTGTTACAAAGACTGGCAGTATTCATTTTTTATATAATCTAAATCCTGATAAACACAACCAAAATTATGAAACAAAATCTCATATCTGCTTCCTAACCTCTTGACACATACAAATAAACTTGACACAAGCACGCACTGTTCTCCTACCATGTCAGGTGTGTAATCTCAAACTCCTCCATCTAATTAAAAACCATTAAGGCTGCTGCAGTTTGTGTTTCAGCTGATATACACACATACACACACTCACTCACTCAGAACTAATGATAATGTCTGTGTGTGTGAGAGCGAGAGAGAGAGAGAGAGAGAGAGAGAGAGAGAGAGAGAGAGAGAGAGAGAGAGAGAGAGAGAGAGAGAGAGAGAGAGAGAGAGAGAGAGAGAGAGAGAGAGAGAGAGAGAGAGAGAGAGAGAGAGAGCACATTACAAGTGCTGTTCAAAAGTAGCAGTAGGCTAAGGTCTAAATGGATAAAGGACGTTGGGCTTTAAATTCAACTGTACTTAACATATGTGATGCCTTCCGCCTGCATGAGAGACACCAAATACGTTTGAGAAATTTAGTGTAGGCTCCACCCCGCACACACACACACACACACACACACACACGTTTGTGTGTGTGTGTGCTTGCTAACTGTGTAATTTTGATAGAGTGAATAAACTGGAAGCCTGTCTGTGCTTTTTAGATTTGGCCCACTGAAGAAATTCAACATCTCATCTTAAATGTCAGAACTCATTTAAATCATCTTCTGTGGCAGAACAGAAGAGGGCGAGAATATAAAGAAATTAAAGAAAGAGAGGACAGATATTAAATTTACCCTAGTCAGAAGCTGAAAGCTCATGGCATATAACTGGAAAGGCTTAAGCGATCTGATAAGAAAAATGAGAAAAATATGGTAAGAGAAGCATGCAACAACATGTCAGCAGTGGGAAGAGTAAAAAAATACTTTGATAAATGTCCAGTAATGCAAAAATAGTTTGAACATTTAATATTGACTTCACATTATCCTTCAAACATGGCACGTGACCTGCACAGGCAATGCAGACGTTTTATTGCACAGCACTGCCACACCTGTTTTTAATGTTAGTACAGCCAGCTTCCCACAAAACATCATATTTCACTAAAAGATATAAATATATAAAGGTTTCATACAATGCTGTGGTTTTAAACTTGCATTTAATTTGTTTCAATGTTGTTATTATTCTATTTTATTGTATTTATTATTTTCATAGTATTTATATTTTATTTATTGACATCACTTTAATAAGGTTCAATTAATTAAAGTATCATAAAAACATTTTACATTTAGTAGTTTAGGTTAAATGTTAATTTACAAATGTACATGGTAATTCATTTTAGTTCACAACACATTAATGTTAAATACTTGAACTGTTAAGAGTGTATATGTACACATTAACATAAACCAACGTTAATAAATGTTGAAAAGTAAACAGTTAGTCCATGTTAGCTATTGCTAATAAAAAACAAGTAACTAGTCATTGGGTGTGTCTCAATAAGCTCCCTAGGCCATGACTCATTATATCGTGTACACGAATTTGGGCACTGGTAAGGACCCTGGCTCACTACACATTGGGACACTGGTGACTTTATTTCCGGTGACATGACAATGTCCTCATTGTACAACATGACTGGTATTTATGAACAACATCAGAACTGATATCTTTATGACATAATTTTTTTTATGTTATTTAATGTAAATTATATACATGCAACATTTTAGCAGTAAATAAATGCTAAATGTTAGCTAGATTATGTTCATTACTGTCTAGTGATGTATGTTTATACTGAAATATAATTGAATAATGGTTTGTATCACGTGAATTATGTTTCGCACTTCAGAACTTCCATTAAGGGAACATGGTGAGCATCGATGCTTCCTGGTTTTCACGGTGCATTGTGTTACTTTTTAGGGAGCAAACGTTTCAGGGCACTGGAAGGATTTTGCGATTGAGACAGCCCTAAAAAAATGTCCGACTCCCTGACTACTGAACAATGGAGATGATTGAGACACACCCCTTTTGTCATGGTTGTGATTTTCTGTAAATGTTGAGGCAGCAAAACAAAAAAAAATTCTGACACTCTGACCAAACAATCAGTGACAGGTTTTATATAATGTTCATGTCTCAAATAATGGCATAGCACATATTTTACACCACGACACATTCTGTGGATCTACTTAGAAGCCTGCCAAAGTTGAGGATGCAGCAAGAAAAATCTACAGCAATTCTCTTGGACTAAGTACCTGGTTTTAATAGTTTGCCTGACAAGTTTTACAGGAATTTGCAACAAGGCTTGACTTAAAAAGGGTGTAATGGTTTATGTAAGTTTGGAAGTGCCACTCAAATAATGACTGCAAAAAGAAAGACAATATTGAACACCTGAAGAACTGGAGGTCAGTGGCTTTACTCTGCCTTGATTAAAAAAATACTGGTAACACTTTAGAATAATGGTCATTAGTTAACATTAGTTAATGTATTAACTAACCATGAGTAGTACATTTGTTACTGTATTTGTTCATCTTTGTTAACGTTAGTTAATATAAATACAGCTGTTCATGGTTTGTTCATGTTAGTTCACAGTGCATTAATTAATGTTAAAGGTCCCATGGCATTGCATTTTTCTATTATTTTATAGTGTTTTCTGAGGTGTACTTATATTGTAAGTATGATTTGTACATCATAAAATGTCATAATTTAGAAATAAAAGGCATTTTTTCAATACTAATGTTTGCCCTGTGGCTGAATGCCCTGCTTCAAGAGGCGTGTCTGCTGTGAGACTTCAGTAAAAACGCCCACTGTTGTGATTGGCTGACATCTTTGCATTTTAAATGAGCGGAGGGGGCGTGGTTTAACGAGGCATGAGCAGGCACGAGTCTGCCAGAGACGGATGGACCTGTGTTCACTTCTCATCAGTTCTCAGCATGTCTCAGTTCAGGGTGAACTGTTGTAGTTACTAGAATATACTTCAGGTTATTAGTTTATTTCTAGTCGGAGGGACTGTCACTCATGTCAGAAAGTTAGTAACTTTAGTAAATTATGGATCAGCGCTGACTCGAGACGCGAACCGTTTAGAACGATTCAGTCCGATTTGGTGAACTGGTTCGGTTCACTAAAAAGAACCGATTCAAAAGAATGATTCGTTCGCGAACCGGACATCATGGAGACGAAGCGATTGCTAACAAAGTTATTTATAGTAACTACTGAGTTATGAGAGCGCTGTCAGTCAGCGCGAGTTTATTGTGTTTGTATCTGAGAGTTCTGAATAAACACGAGTCCCAGTCACGCCGAGTCCGTCTTCATCATTATTACCAACTTTGTAACACATGCAATGTACCATTACAGCGAGATGAACGAGTTAGTAAGTGTTGAGTATAGCATTATTTCTAGATATGTTCCAATCATATGAATAGCATCAGTGGTACATGAGTAACGTTACACAGCACAAACAAAGACACAACAGCTGTAATCGAATGTAATCCAGTTTATTGTGGGGAAAGCTGGCTAGCCTAGCCCAGATATTCTCACGCTTACCCTCCTTCTGCTTAATCTCACGCCGCGTTTGGTGCCTCCGCTGTGGGCCAGATGCAGTACTGGGGGTCGGGGATGTTGGAGGCCAACGGCCAGTGCAGCCCGAGCTTCGGCGTGTGTCAAGTTTATCTCTAAAGATGTGACTGCTGATGTTAAACAGAAAAGACTGTATGCACATTTTAGAACAGATAGACGCGACGAGGACGTACAAAAACACTGACTCACAAGATAGAAAACACGAAAACACTGTTCTGTCGGGAGAGAGAGAAGCCGCAGTGTGTGCACGAATAATAAATAATTAGCTACACATAAAAAAATCAATGATCACAGATCAGAAGGAACTGAAGAAAGACTTCTGTTTTCATTTGTACATCCAAACACTGAGAAACTGCCAGCATTCACTCGTTCACAAGTAACGTTAATGATCTCGAGTGTTTGCATGGGCGTGCCAGATTCTCTGGGCGGAGGAAAGGGAGGTAACCGTTCCTGCTTGGACGTCAAAACAGGAGACTTCAGGATTGGCTCGTCTGGCCTGTCATTTTCTCAAAGGCAGAGAGAGACAGCCAGAACTCGGGTTTACACCGATCAACATTTCTATCCACTTGGGGACAATATTCAGGCTAGGGGAACTCATATTAATGTTGAAAAACCTCATAAAATGAAAATTTCATGCCATGGGACCTTTAACAAGATTTTAATAATGCATTAGTAAATGTTGAAGTTAACATTAACAAAGATTAATAAACGCTTTATAAGTGCAGTTCATTATTAGTTAATGTTAACTAATGTAGTTAACTAATGTTAACTAATGACCATTATTCTAAAGTGTTACCAAAATACTTTCAGCATCTCTTCAATATACTGCAACCATCTATGAATACTCGCAAAGAGACAGAGTTTCAGTCAGTGGTAAAGCTACCGAAATCAAGGATACAAACTATCTAGACAACTACAGAGTTTGACTATATAGAGGTTCTATTATGTGGGAGATTTGATTGATCTGTACAGCCAGGTCATGGCTTTCTGATTACGGTCTGCTCAGCAACTATTAACAGTCACAGACTGTTATAGACAGTAACAGCAGGTGCCCTCCTAAGAACTTTGGCTATGATGAACATTTGTTCTTGTTGAAGATCAATGAGATAATTGCCTGCCTATATCTCACAGTGGATAAAAGAAAGTGGTAGGCACACTGTTCCTTCGGAATACTAACTTATGAATTTTATTAATGCATCAAAAAAGCAGTGCATGCATTACTGTGAACCCACAGATTTAGCCTTAATGGACTGAGGAATAAGTTCCTGCATAAAACTCTTATTATAACAGATACAGTCAATCGCCATTGTAGTATCATTCATTATTTTAGAAATATGATCTGGATCATCGACTAAATCCATTTGATCTGTGGTTTAGGCTAAAGATGAGATTCCAATTCTTTATAGACATACAGTACAAAATCTGAGTAGGAGACATATTGTTGGAGGAAAAAGCTTGGATTTTTGCTTAACATTTGATCTGATCTTCAACTTAGACAAAACAATGGACAAATTATACATTTTCATGTCTTCACTGAACACACCATGTGCAGGGTGAAAAATACAGTGAATCTCCAGGCTAATGAGTTGTCCAAAAGCTAATTGGTGTCAAGAGTCAGCTAACCTGAGTCCAATCAATGAGACAAGACTGAAGATTTCAGTTAGCGTCAGCCTAACCATTAAAAAAAAAAAAGAAGAAAACAAAAAAAAAAGGACTGCCTGATATAAACCATCGGGTATAGGGAGCCCCCAAATTGGCTAGAATTGTATGAACTATGTCAATAATAATTTTAATTCTACACCAAGAAAACCAATCAATGGCAGATATTAAAGCGGTATACTATTTTATCTAAATTAATAAAAAAAACACTATTAGGTATTACAAAATTATAATACCCAGTATGAAAAATGCACCTTAATTTGGAGATGTGCAAAAAAAAAAAAAATCACATTTGACAGTATTATTGGATATATAGATAAATAACAAAAAACAAATGTCTACTTTCCGTCACCAACTATGATACCTAGGGCTTGGTAAAAAAAAATATTGATTTCTCGATTTTAATCGATTCTCATTTTTATGAACCAATATCGATTTTTAAATTCCAAGAACCGATTAGTCATCCTGTTTTCAGTTGATGAATGAACGGAGCATTGTAGTGTGTCTCCCATCCATTAAATCGCAATAATCTTTGTGCTTTGTTACTATTGATAAGGAAAAAAGTCTTCGATTTTAAATGACGTCCATTTTATTACGAAATTCAGAAACATAAATACTGTTTTGGCGCTGTGGCATGAGATCGCTCTGGCGCAGCTCGCCACAAGAGAAGATGAACTGATCATCTCCTCCGCTTTAATACCAGTTACAGCCTAAAAAAAAAACAAAATGTGAAAATGAATGAGAATCTGAAAGTGAATTAAATGATAGAGTACAACTTATCGAAATCTGTCTTTACCAAAAACAGCTTTTTAAACTATGTCACCTAACGTCACATTTACCTCAGAAAAACCATATCCAGTGTCCATAAACTCGATAGTCAATTTACTCTAGAGGAGCATTTTGCTAAATATATGCACTATATTACATATGCATTATGACTTTTAATGTTTTTCAATAATTAATGCATGTTTGAATAAATCTGGCACATTTTCTATGACAGCCAGCATTTAAATATTATTTCAAAAAACGAATTGGAGTAGAAATATGATTATGTAATTGTAAAGTTAATATTATAACTTTATTATTATAAAAAAGACATAATTGAGTGTAATTTAAGTTTTTGTATACAAATCAGCTACAACTGACTACCATAGTTTACAGCATTAGTTAAGAGATTTGTTTTCCTTGAGAAAATTTGCCAGTGTTGTACCTGATTTATATCCAAATCGAATTGCAAGCTTGTGAATCGAAATCTAATCATGAAATTTGTGTCAATACCCAGCCCTACAATTGGAAAGTCTTACAAAAGCACCTCTAAAACACTTGATGTACAGTTTGTTAAAACAATTGGTTTATAAATGGATGAAGTTCAACACTGTTACTGCTCTCCCTAGAAGTGGGCATCTTGCAAATTATGACTGTAAGCACAGCGCAGAATGCTCAATCATGTTTGGAAGAATCCTTGCGTTTCAGACAAATACTTCTAGAAATCTCTTGTACATGCTCTCTTTTGACAAGTCTACAACAATGTAAAACACTAAACAAGAACAGTTCATGGAGCAAGTCACTGCTGTCAACAAAAAAAAGTGAGGCACATCTGAAGTTCGCAAAAGAGCATCTGGATGTCCCATAGCACTATTGCCTAAACATCCTGTGGACAGATTAAAAGTTTGGTTGTTTGGGGAAAAAAACACATAACGCTATCAACATTTCACACATAATGCTATATTTCAACATTCAAACCTTATTAAACTCTGGAGGACATCATGTAGGTGGATTTGCAGTGTCAAGACCATGACATCTTGCTATCATTGACAGAAAAATGAATTCCCGTGTTTATCTGGGCATTTTGCAGAAGAATGTAAGGCCATCTGTCCACCAATTGAAGCTCAACAGATGTTTGGTGATGCAATGAGACAAAGACTCACAGCACAAGAGTAAATCAAAAACAGAATGGCTTCAACATAAGTATGTGACAGTCGTCAGTGATTCTTTCTTCCATTTCCTATTTAGTACTGGGGGGGGAGGGCGCGCTATGTTTTCTCCTCATTGAATTTCGTAGAACATCAGAAAATTGTTTTTGAGATGGCTTCACATGTAAATGGAGTGTTTTGTGAGGGAACTTTTTCCAATTCGGTAGTGAGGTCAACTTGTGGTCACTGTTGGGATCTCTTTTTCCTTTTAAAAAAAAAAAAGTTTTAGATCAAATCAAATCTTGATTTCATAACAGAACTGATTAAGTGTCATCCCTATATGAAGTGTCTTTGATAATTATGAATTTGTGTTATACATTTATTAACTGTGGTGGTTTTTACCCCTGGCACCCAAACCCAACCTTTTACGGCCAAATACCGTAAAGTAAACATGCCTTCTGTTGATACCCAGTCAGAGCCCTGACCTCCACCTGATTGAGATGCTTTGGGATGACCTCAAGAGAGCGATTTACACCAGACATCCCAAGAATATTACTGGGGGGGAAATGTTTTATAAAGAGGAATGGAGTAAAATTTTGCAATTACAGGGAGGATCAACAAGTTATTAAATACAAGGTTCACAAACCTTTTTCCACTATGCACTGTGAAGCTATACATGGTATGTTCAATAAAACATGAGCTAATGTCTCATTTATAGTGTTATTTAAGCAAACTGGTTTTGTCTACAGTTGTGATCAGATCTTGTCTGGCTATCACCAGACCAAGCTCAATATTTTAAAGGGTTACTTCAGCGATTTAGCATTGAGCTTTGTATCAGTAGAAACCCAGTAGTATATTCAAATTATGGTACTTTCCCCCCTCATATCCCCCTGAGATGAGAGAATTATGCGTTTTATTTCTGGAAAAAAATTCTCCGATGACACAAATATCGCCATTTTGCGTCATCGGAGGATTTTTTTGGCCAGAGGCTAAAGACTACAGTCAGTAGAAGGAGCTAGTTCCGCAAGTTATCAACATGCTCATAGGGGAGAAAGAGATCTCACTCACAGAATGTAAATGTGCACGACCGCTCGGATCGGGCATTAATAACGGGGCGCTGCGGAGCAAAGTGAGTGTTTCAACTTTTCAATTAATTCCAATGAAAGTTAAGCTTCCATAGGCATGATCTGAAAACGCGCCAGACTGAACACGTGTTGTGAATGACTGCCGCGCTTACCTATGCTCAGCTCTTCGCTCTCGTGATGAATGAAATCTGATTCCTGCTGCGTTTGTTCCGTGCCTTTCGTTCGGCTCACTCACACGTTATTGAAAAGACACGTTCAGTTTTTAATTGTAGTGTTTATTCTCTAACTGAACGAAACTATTGTGTAATTATGAAGATCAAAACGACAGTGGGGGCGATGTAATGGTGGGCAAGTGATAACTAATAGCCTTGGCTTTGGGAGTGGCCTCATAGGGCAGCGAAGCAAGTGCATTCTGGGAGTTGTTGTCTTTCATCCACAAAATACATTTTCTGTCTTTTCTCAGTCTAGGAGGCACCAAATTCAAAAATAATTTCACATTTCTACTACATAAATGACCCAGTTTAAATACACATTCATCTTCCCAGCGCTGAAGTACCCCTTTAAGATTGAACATTGGTTTGGGGAGTCTGCTCTGTATTTTCTAATGCACAAGAGGTGTGATCAACGGGCATAGTTCAAATGACTCTGTACGCAATTGGATAGTCCTTTAACCAATCAGAACACAAGAGGCATGATCAACGGGCATAGTTCAAATGACTGTACTAGGGCTGTAAACATTTAAACTAACATTGTAATAAGCTTGAAGTGTTTTATATCTATAGATTTTATTATAGGCAAGACAAGACAAGTGTTGATTTGAGAGGCTAAATTGATCAAACATGTGGTTAGCACACTGTCAGCCGCTGGCCACTTGGTTTTTTACTTTAAAAAACTAAAACTTAAATTTAAGAAACAATAATTTCTCCAAACATTTTTTCTAAATTAACTTAATAAAGAAATGAAACTAAATATAACTACCCTGACATTAAAAACAAAGCTGAACAATTTTTATGGCTGCAACATTGTGTAATAGGGAGGGAGAAAAAAAAACACGGGCTCCAGTCAGACTCGGGACACTGGAGTATTTATGCATCATGCTATCATAAGAGTCCTATTCATTTTAAATATTGTGGTTAACGTCAATACCGGTATATTGTCACACCTTAAATTAACACAATGTCGATATTTTGTGATTTGAATATCACGTTATCGCCAATACCGGTTTATTCCGACACCCCTACTCTGTACGCAATTGGATAGTCCTTCAACCAATCAGACCACAAGAGGCGTGATCAATGGGCATAGTTCAAATTACTCTATACACAATTGGATAGTCCATCCATCCATCCATCTTCTTCCGCTTATCCGGGGCCGGGTCGCGGGGGCAGCAGTCCACGCAGAGATGCCCAGACTTCCCTCTCCCTAGACACTTCCTCTAGCTCTTCCGGGGGGACACCGAGGCGTTCCCAGGCCAGCTGGGAGACATAGTCCCTCCAGCGTGTCCTCGGTCTTCCCCGGGGCCTCCTCCCGGTTGGACATGCCCGAAACACCTTCCCGGGAAGGCGTTCAGGAGGCATCCGGAACAGATGCCCGCGCCACCTCAGCTGTCCCCTCTCGTTGTGGAGGAGCAGCGGCTCTACTCCGAGTTCCTCCCTAGTGACTGAGCTTCTCACCCTATCTCTAAGGGAGCGCCCAGCCACCCGGCGGAGAAAGCTCATTTCGGCCGCCTGTATCCGGGATCTTGTCCTTTCGGTCATGACCCAAAGCTCATGACCATAGGTGAGAGTAGGAACGTAGATTGACCAGTAAATCGAGAGCAATTGGATAGTCCTTAAACCAATCAGACCAACGATCCGTCGCTTCTCTATCGTCATCGTGTTAAACCTGCCAATAGCGCGCCAGGTGGATAAGCCAGTTTGTGATTGGTCCCCGCAGATTTGTAACGGAAGCAGGTTAAAAAATGTACAGGTGTCCAGCCTGAGCTGCAGGGTGAAATCAAATCGCCGGCAGATCGGGCTGGGTATACCCAGTCTAGATCAGATCACATTTTATGACCAATTTAAGCAGAATTCCACAAGCTTTTTCCTGCAACTATAATTTGTAGTTTTCAACACTTTAAAAAAAAATTCCATTAAGTCCACTAAGTATTATTATATTCTTAAAATAAAAATGATTTATCCGAACCAGGTGTTACATTGTCTCTAATGCATGCATCTTTAAATAAAAAACAAACAAAAACCAAGCCACCAGATATTTAACAAACGTATACATACACTGCACACTGATTATCACAGATGATTTCTAATGATAATTACTGATATAAATTATCTGGCATCCTGGGAGAAGTGTTTAAGCACTGTAGACATTTTTTACATTCTGTATTTAGAAAAATGATAGTTGATGTGTTAATAACAATATAAAGCGACATGATCTAAAAATATTGCCATGCATGAGCAAAAGCGGGAAAGAGAGTGGGGACAAGCAAGAGACAGACAGAGATGAATGGGCCAAGTGGCCATTAAGGTCCCTGACACATAATTAGCTCTCTTATCACAACTGGTTGGCCTGTTTTTGACTGTGTGCGTGCACGTGTCTGGACGATGTATTTTCAGAGAAGTCAGTGTTCCTCCTGCCTTTCGCTCTGTCATGGCCTTCATCTTGATTATAATGATGATTCTGTCATGTAGGATCTCATTAACAAATTGTGAGGCTCAATATTCCCAGTGTTTGCCATCCCATTAAAGCACTTTCTTTTGTGGCAAGAATCATTCTTATCACACGCTGTTCCCCAGTAAAAACGGAAATGTTACTCTTTTTTTTAAATCATAGGAACAGTCTGTTTCTTCCTGGGCTTTTCTTTCGATGCTAATCAAAAGATTGGAGATTTCACTGTTGCTATGGCTAACAAAATTACCATTTTCATTTTTGCATAATCTAAACTGCACGGTTTAAAGGTTGTGTTAAAAATCAAACCTGAAGATATCTAATGTGGCAATACCAGAAACAAAATGAGATTTTAGCACTTTTTAAAAGGGTGGTTGATTACGAATTCACTTTTTAAACTGTAGTTAGTGTGTTATGTTGCTGTTTGAGCATAAATAATATCTGCAAAGTTACGACGCTCAAAGTTCAAAGCAAAGGGAGATATTTACTTTTAAAGAAATTGCTTTTTAAGGACTCCAACAAACTGCTGGTAGGGACTACACAAGCTTCTTCCCAGGTTAGTGACATAACTAACCCTGACATTTATATAAACCCCGCCCCTGGAAATACACAACAAAGGGGGTGAGATTATCATGACAGAATATGCTAATCAATGACTTGAAGATAGTTAACTTCCCATCAGCTACATTAAATTCATCCACTAACTTTTCAGGAACATATTTTTGCATTCTATTGTCACTTCTTCTTGATTCTCTCCATCATTGTCCGACTGCAGTTTGAACCATGGGCATCATTAGGCCCTTTTTTAGGGGGGCTTCAGCCCAGCCACCTAAAAAAATATGTGATTAACCTTTTAAACATATGAAACTTGCGGGAGGCTTCGGCTGCGGCTTCGGCCAGTCTTTTAGTCTGAGTTAATCAGCGTGTTCTTCAATCCGCAGCGGCGCACGTCAGAAGCAGAGGTGTTTGGTGAGGCTTCAGGTCTGAGCCTCATTGGTCTGTCACCACTTGTCAATGCCAAAATATTTGAGAAAAGCAATCAAATCAGAGTATGTGGGCTTTATGTTTGCACAGAAGCTGATGAGGCTGTGAATTTTAGCAGTGCGACTCAATGTCAAGTGCGAGATATGCAAGTAGCTAAACCATAGACTGTAAAAAATAACTAAACTAAACATTTCATATTTAACAGCTGCTTCTTTAAGTCAGAAATGTTAAACAAATGACAAAAATATTCAGGCAAATTAATAAACTTGTCTAATTTCACCATTTTGAGATTGAAAATAGGCCTATGTAATGTGATTATAATGTATATAACGTGATTAACAAACAAGAAATATTAACAAAGCCATTTTCTTCAGATTAGGCATAAGATTAATAATGAATGTGTACATATTGTAAATTAATATAATTCCATTTGTAGCCTTCAGTAAATTAAAAAAAGCTCAGCTTCTTTCAGCCTGTATTGGGCATAAGATTAGTAATGAATGTGTGCATATTGTGAATTAATTTAATACATTTAGTTACCTATCTTTCCTGGTAGCCTTCAGTAAATGAACGTGTCTATGAAAATTATTCATAAAACATAAATATCAGTTAACCATGTTTACTTCACTGACGAAAATGGATAAAGTATATCAGACAGTGTTTTCAAGCTATTGTTATACATTTTTTGACCTTCAGAACATCTTAAAATGCACATATGTAGATCATAGTAATACACATGCCCCCAAACACCCCTACCTACCTCACATTTGGGATCTCAGTGATTATAAACCTGCCTACATTCCTGGTACATGATTAAGAGATGTACAATATGGTCATGCAGAATAAGGAATTAATATTTGCTTTATAAGTATTAGTAATAATAAACAGCCAATGTCCTAGAATGCATGCTAATAAGCTACTAGTTAATAGTGAGAATTGGAAAATAAACTAAAGTGTTACCATTTTTATTCATACCCTCACTGGGGGCTGAGCCCCCCTAAAATGAAAATCCTCCCTAGAATCGCCCCTGGTTTGAACATAAAAGGATGAAATGTTTCATTGCCTGTCTGCATGAGGTAATCAGAGCTGCTAACTGGAGTTCTTGAAGCTCCCCCAGCAGCTCATTTGCATTTAAAGGGACACACAAAAACTGCACGCTTTTGCTCACCCTCAAAAAGTGACAATTTTAACATGCTGTAAAAAAGATATGTGGGGAATTTTGAGCTAAAACTTCACATACACACTCTGGGGACAACAGATAATTTTTTTACATCTTGTAAAAAGGGGCAATCAACCACCCCTTTAAATCTTGCTCCTGTTACACTTCTAAACTGGACCTGGAGATGCGACTTGCTACAGCTGATATTGAATATTTATTTGTGCATGCTCATTTCCCCTATTTCAACATTACAGTACCTTAGGTTAGGTAGACCTAAAGATTTAGATTACCTTTACAGTCTTTAAATGCTAAATTAACACTATTAAATTTAGCCTTTAGCAAATCCAAAACAAATATACATTTTCATATTGTCTACTTAAAATGATTCATTTGTAATGTTTTAAAGGAGTCCTTATTATAAGTTTTCCGTGAAGTCCGTGAAGGTGAACTTTCCTTCTTTATAATATAAATGTAATATTCATTATTGAAAAATAAAGAACACAGAATTAAACAGGTGGGAGCTTAATATTTCTAGGTTTGCTCTAGGTGTTATTTTCCTTCTAAAGGGCACTGGTGTGAAAATGTCATGTTCATCTACTGCCAATAACGAAAAGTAAGATGCATGATTCTTCACAAGATGCTTCCTTATCTGCCTACGTCTGAACTCCAATAAAATGCAAAGAAATGAAATACAGAGACGCACACTGTTCATATATTCAAACAACATTCAAACCCATTAGTCTAGGCAAGAAGATATCAGCTTCCTTAGAGACACCGTGGCCTCAACAGACCAGTCATTGATCTTTGCTTTGCCTGACAGCCTTACAGCCAACTTTGCTTGCCCATACAGAAACTTTTAAGCAGTACATCTATTTTATTTCTAATGAACTTGTATTTGGGCTCATAAATAAATCACACTAATGTAAAAACATCACACAGTCCCAATCCACACCACGCATTTAACAACTGAAGCAGGGGCTGTAGTCTGCCACATTCAAAAATAGACGGAAAACTACTGCTTGGATTCCCTTCTTTTACAGAGAACATTGGGTTTCCTGAAGGTGATCAGCCCACGCTTTCCAACTTTAAATGGGATCCAAGCTGCTTTCCTAGCTCAAGGGGAAGTATATGCTGTCTACAACATTGCTTTGATCAGTTTCACAAATTGTTGGTGGTAAAACAGACAATATCGTATTTCTTTTTTTCCTATTGTGTTCCATAAAGATGACTAGAATATACTGAGCCTGGCTATAATAAACATATACCAACCCTTCATATTCATAAAAAGAGATACTTTAGTGAGGCCTGGCCTATTCCCTTGAAACTCTTCCGAAACCTATAAATGCACCAAAAAGCAAATACCTTCATGGTATTTTGAGAGACAAAAGGGTTCAATATTAAGGACCCGGGACCAGTGTAAGGGAGTTTCTAACAAGTTGACAGAACTGTCACTTGCCCTTCAGTACCAATGCTGCACAACATTCTAACAGAGATTTTTGTCAAATTTGCAAAAATGACCTGTTTGTGATAGACTTGTTATTAGAAGTATCACTATGAATGCTTTAAATTGTTTTGGATCTTCTGACATTGTTACATTACAACAACAAAAAAAAGATACATTACAGATGTTTAATTTCCAACTTTTTCAAATGTTCTCTTTTGCTAAGAATGAATGTGAAGAAGCCGTACCATTTAAATAAATAAATAAGATAGGAACTACTGGGCCAGGATAAAACTTCTTAATGCTGAGCACTGATATTCTTGTTAAAGGTTAAGTATGTAGTTTCTGCGACACTAGCGGCACCTTGGAGAATTACAAAAATACTACATATTTAGCTAATTCCCCTTTCGTGCATTGCGCCTCCCTCATTATAATATCACACATACAGCTCTTACGAGTGTTTGTGAATATATGTCTCAACAGGTCTCAATAAAAGGTTGTTATGTCATGAGTAAACACTCTCAGTGGAGAGCGAACGCAAGCTTCTCACTTATAATAATGACATTTGATGTATCTGCACTGGTTACATTTTTTGACATGCCGCACCACAACTATTTAAGGCTGTCTACACTGGACACATCAAACTAAACAATATAAACGAGAACATTTGTCTTTCTGAACAGGTGCATGATGATTGTGCATTGAAGCGTCCATTGTAGCACGCTGCATCTCAATGTCCCGTTCACTTTGACGTGTTCATGACCCGTTTAATCTTTGAAGGTCTGAATTTTGGATTGCACTTCTGTAACCAAAGCTGAATTTCTTTTCTCATGTAACGCATCAGCCATGGCCCCAGAGTGGCAAACAGCATGAGAAAAAAAACAAAGTTTGGTCCATCATAGTTTATCCTTTACATACACATTATTGAATATATTACTGAAAACCTGACCCAGTGCAGCCAGACCTTTGACCAGATATCCATATTGCAGTGTATTCTGGTAAAGATCCACATGCTTAGACAGGAATAGCCATCTGACTGACATGCAAAGCAACTGATCATGGTTCATTTTGTTCCTATGGGCCGTTGAGAACTGGCATTATTAAAGGCTTATTATGAATGATTGAATAAATAACCTTGCAAACAATGGCAAATACAGGGGTTATTTCATTCTTAAATCAGGCAGGTACCTTTTACTTTCAAGACCAACAAATATTAATTCCTTATTCTGCATGACCATATTGTACATCTCTTAATCATACCCAGGAATGTAGGCAGGTTTATAATCACTGAGATCCCAAATGTGAGGTAGGTAGGGGTGTTTGGGGGCATGTGTATTACTATGATCTACATATGTGCATTTTAAGATGTTCTTAAGGTCAAAAACTGTATAACAATAGCTTGAAAACACTGTCTGATATACTTTATCCATTTTCGTCAGTGAAGTAAATATGGTTAACTGATATAAAAATAAAAATAAAAACTGCCCTACTCTCAGAAATTGCATAAAACCAGCCAATCAGATTAGATCTTACTAGATCAAGAAAGTGTTTTCCAGTTTGTGTGCAATATGCATAAGTTAGTGGACAATCGGCGAGTGCTGTTTGAGACTACTGAGATCCCGGTAAAGGGTCTTATACCCAACAAAGAATAAGACACAAGATCTTATTTAGATAGACCTGGCCTACACAGAACAAGATATTCGTTCAAACAGTCCTTTCTGATTATGTTTAGTAAATGTTTATAACATTTGAGGCAAACCCATCAAGGCCTGAGGCCTGCTATAGACAGTCTATCGTTGCTTTTTGGAGTTTAACTTCAGCGATGTTTCCCAGCAGTTTGCTTTAAGAGGTTCTGGAACAGTTCAGCTCTGTACAGCGAGTCTGATTCATCAACAGTATACAGGTCAGAATAATATTCAACAGTGAGTGTGTGCATAGCAGATGGAGATGACAATGCCTTCATTATTCTTCAGGCACAGCATCTGCTTCTCCTGACTAGTCTCGCATTCCAAATTAAAGAAAAATGTTGTTGGCCTGTCAATGTCTCTAACGTGGGTGAAGCATGCCCTAACTACGACCCGCATCACTATATCTTCCAGTACAAGCTTAGCTGATGCTTCCGATCAACAAGAGCAGACTGAAAAACAAGCCTGCTCCACAACACCTTTTTGCCCTTGACTAGAAAAACATTACTCCCATGACTCTTTATATTCATTCTGATACTTCCTGTTTAACGAGATGAATACTGGAGACAAAACACCCATATCTGAGCCTTCTCGCTGTCATAGCTTATTTTGCTCTGTAGGAATTTTGCATTAAAATGCCAAAAGGAGGTTTTATTGCACCGCATAATGCATAATCAACGGCTATCTTCTTATGATCCAAGAGAGGATCAGGAGTTATAGCAGCGCTACACACTTTATTTCTTCTGCTATATGGGGTATAAAATCTGTCCAGCCTCGCAGCTCCACCCTCTGAGAATTTCACCCAGGTGGACTGCTTAACTGATTGGTTTTATCCCTTTGAAAACCTAGCAATGCAATAATGTTGGACAAAACAGATGTCGCCTTTTTTTCCAATGAGCAGCAGCAGCAGTACAATTCCAGTCAGCTCTCATTAGCGTAATGTCCTCTGATTGAAAGGTTCTTCAAACGTGGGCCAGCTTAGTAAATATCTAGACACTAAAATAAAGTTAACATGGCAGCGCCGCCCACAATACTAGTAAACGCCTTGGTTCAAATCATTCTTGGACACGATTTTCACACTCAAAGCAGTGCAAAACAACAACGCTACACCTGTACTAATATAAGAGCCTTGACGGAGAATGTAGCCCCCATCTCACCACAATCCCCAGTAAACCTCATTACTCTGATCACTGTAGGTTTCTTGCAGAAAAACTACTCCAACTTGCAGGAAAAGTATTCCATTTTAAATTAATGAGCTCTGAAACCAGAGCTCATTTGCTTCTGTCTCTGAGCCCATTTACGATTGCAGATCCTCTAAGTAAAGCCGCCATGAGAAAGGGAATTGGTGGTATAAGAACAAAAGGAAAGAAACAGAGGACAAAAATAAAGAAAGAATTATAAATAATTGACTTATAATGCATACACATATCATCTTCAATAGCATGTCGTACTATAATTTACCCATTGTGACGTTTTCCTGTTACAATATGTAAAGAAATGCTATTATTAATTCAGCACAATTAATATCACCTTGTTTACTTGAACAAATTAAGACCATATATAAAACATATATTTAATTGAATCTATGACATTTTATGTAACACACACACACACACACACACAGTTACCAGTATATCTGCATTAAAAAAATCTAGAAAGAAAAGATGTATATCAGGGGTATTCAATAATTAATAATTGAATTTGAATATGAATATTAAAAGGTCAAGATCAAATGTGTTTCACGTTACTATTAAAGGGTAAAATGGTGCTACCGTTGTCATTATGTGTCGCGGTCCGGTTGGAATCAAGTCAGGGTCTGGAACCTGACTGCGGTCTGCTATTTGAGGACCTCTGATCTAAAAACTTTGAGTTTAACTAAGAAAAGCAACAGACTCATTCACAAAGAATAACTCGCTTTAGAAAAATTTGACTAACATCAGTCTAACATTTGTCATCCCCTCATCAGGCACCTTTTACATATTGTTATCAACACCTGCTTCTCCTAACACATTCCTATCCTATATCATTCTAACTAGACTATATTTCATCCAATAAATTAAGATTGAACTGCTTTTGTACTCACCTTTTCCTGACTGTTGTTTTTTTTCCCTTTCCACCACATCGTCATGTGGGCATCCCATCTCACGTTTCGGACTCTGTTCGCTGTCACTGTAACCGCAGACTCCCATTCCCCATGGTCCTCTAAACCCTTGTTTGCTGCTTGCTTGGACATCTTCATGGTGAGAAGACATGTCTGTTTTTTATTTCTGAAAAATAGAGAGAGAGAAACATAAAACACTTTTATCACAAAAGAGAGAATGTGCTTAAGTACTAAATATTTTGTGATTTTTGTTGTTTGTTTGTTTTTACACACTGGTTTTCTGTGGTAATCGACAGCGTGCCACAGATGCTGTTGATAGAGCTTAAGTTGTACTTAACCCGGAGCCATTCTTCAGTGGTTTGCGTGGCACATTTCAGCACAGATTGTTTTATTAACCTGATACATTGTAGGCTTTGCACAGAGGCTGTTATTTAAGGATTGGGCAGTGCACTGCAAACTATTACAACAGGAAACCAACATGCTGTGTGAAAGGAAAAGCTGAGAAAAATATATACGCTAGAAACATTACAAAATGAATCCAAGTACGTTTCCAAGTACGGTGACCCATACTCGGAATTTGTGCTCTGCATTTCACCCATTCAAGTGCACACAAACAGCAGTAAGTACTGAACACAAAAGTTGCCATGAAACTGTGACAGAATTTTCTTTCTTTTGTGACGTGTATGTATATAAAGTGAAACAGATTATTGAATGAGAAAAAAAAATGTAGGGACTTAATTTTGTCCATCAGGAATTGACTGATAGAAATTAAAAGTGAGCAATGGAAAGTAAATACCAAGTTCTGTCATGAAACTCTATATGGTGCAGGCTGATAGTTCCCTAACTCAATTTGGTAGAGATCACAACATTATCTACAGAGCGCAGCTGACTGGTTGCTGTTGCGTCAGTGGTCAATGAGATGTGGTTCAACATTCAAATACTGGTAGTGTTGCTGTTAACAGTCTGCAGTGCACTTTCAGAAATATACATATATATATATATATATATTAGGGATGTTAATGATTAATCGATGATCGATTCATTGTCGATAATACATTTAATCGATAAAAAAGTCCTCCCGGGTCGGGGAGAGAACACCGCAGAAAACTGACTGACCAGGTGCTGCAGCTCGGACTTCTGGGTGGCGGTGAGCTGAGGATCCATGTCGAACACCAAGGGAGCCACGGCGGCGAGGGCGGAGAGCTGGGGTCCGGTCCCGACCCAACGTTTCAGGAGGTTCACATGGTATAACTGGTCTTCCTTTCTTTTCCCTGGCTGGCACACTCAGTAGGTGACAGGGCCGACCTTCTCGGTGACGGTGAATAGCCCCTGCCAGGTGGCGAGAAACTTGCAGGCAGCCGTGGGAACCAGGACCAGGACGTGGTAACCGCGCCAGAACTCCCGTGGTTGGGCTCCCCGGTTATAGTGCCGCTGCTGGGACCGCTGGGCCTGGGTGAGGTGCTCCCGGACGATAGGCATGACCCGGTCGATCCGTTCTCGCATCTGCCTTACGTGCTCAATGGTGGTTCGGTGGGCGGCTGGTTGCTGCTCCCAGGCCTCTCTGGCGACATCCAGGAGCCCACGGGGCTGTCGGCCGAACAGGAGCTGGAAAGGGGTGAAGCCCGTGGACGCCTGGGGAACTTCTCGGATCAGGCCCTCCATGAGGTCTTCCGTTTGGGGCGGTTCCCGGCCGCACTGGCGGGCTGGGTGGTGGCGGCGAGCAGGTGGTCAAAATCTGGCCAGTCTCTACCAAGGAGAACCGGGACAGGCAAATCCTTGACGATCCTAACTTCCACCGGCCACGCTCCGGGTAGAGCCACTATGGTAACGAGCCGGGCCGGCACCTCTCTTGAATCACCATGTACGCAGGTGACTGGTAGCTTCATCTTTTTTTTCGACCTGCGGGGGTAGGATGGTGGTTCACCAGGCTGACCGCACTGCTGGAGTCCAGGAGAGCCAGATATGGGCAGCCGTTGATGGTCACCTCCGCCCGCGGAGATGACCTGCCAAGCTCGTCCTGGTGAGCAGGGTTCCTCGGTGGGCATGGGTTCATCCTGCGGGCCGGGAACCACTGGTCTGCTCACTGGCCGCTGGGTGCCCTCTGGTGCGCGCCGCTCCTGGACCACCCTTCGGGGAAACAGCGGCACTCGCTCCCCAACCTCCCGGTGTTGGGCGGCTTCCGCCAGCTCAATGGCCTCCGCGAGCTTGTCGATGTTGGCGGGGTTCTGCATGCCTGCTGCCTGACGAAGCGGCCGCGGGAGGGCTCAAAGAAGGAAGTCAACCATGACGCGCTCCGCTACATGGTGTGCGGTGGGATCCCCGGCCAATAACCAATGCTGGGCGAGGCGGGAGAGACTCGCAGCTTGAGCCCGGGCAGGCCGGCGTGTATCATAGGACCATTCGTGAAACAGTTGTGCGGCGCTAAGCGACGATAACCCTGCGCGGCCCAAGATCTCCCTCTTCAATCCCTCATAGGAAGCGCTCTGTTGGGGGGTCAGAGCGAAGTAAGCGCGCTGCGCTTCTCCCGTCAGGAGCGGGGCTAGGATCCGGCTCTAACTGAGGGAAGGAGGTTGTTCCCCAAAATCTCGCAATACATGCTCCAGTCATCCTCTCCTTAATATAGTGCAGTCGCCCTGTCCCATGTGCAGAAAAACACCCCCAAAGCATGATGCTACCACCCCCATGCTTCACAGTAGTGATGGTGTTCTAGGGATGGTACTCATCATTCTTCTTCCTCCAAACACGTTTGGTGGAATTATGACCAAAAAGTTCTATTTTGGTCTCATCTGACCACATGACTTTCTCCCATGACTCCTCTGGATCATCCAAATGGTCATTGGCAAACTTAAGACGGGCCTTGACATGTGCTGGCTTAAGCAGGGGAACCTTCCATGCCATGCATGATTTCAAACCATGACGTCTTAGTGTATTACCAACAGTAACCTTGGAAACGGTGGTCCCAGCTCTTTTCAGGTCATTGACCAGCTCCTCCCGTGTAGTTGTGGGCTGATTTCTCACCTTTCTTAGGATCATTGAGACCCCACGAGGTGAGATCTTGCATGGAGCCCTAGTCCGAGGGAGATTGACAGTCATGTTTAGCTTCTTCCATTTTCTAATGATTGCTCCAACAGTGGAACTTTTTTCACCAAGCTGCTTGGAAATTTCCCCGTAGCCCTTTCCAACCTTGTGGAGGTGTACAATTTTGTCTCTAGTGTCTTTGGACAGCTCTTTGGTCTTGGCCATGTTAGTAGTTGGATTCTTACTGATTGTATGGGGTGGACAGGTGTCTTTATGCAGCTAACGACCTCAAACAGGTGCATCTAAATTAGGATAATAAATGGAGTGGAGGTGGACATTTTAAAGGCAGTCTAACAGGTCTTTGAGGATTAGAATTCTAGCTGATAGACAGGTGTTCAAATACTTATTTGCAGCTGTATCATACAAATAAATAGTTAAAAAATCATATATTGTGATTTCTGGATTTTTTTTTTAGATTATGTCTCTCACAGTGGACATGCACCTACGCTGACAATTTCAGACCCCTCCATGATTTCCAAGTGGGAGAACTTGCAAAATAACAGGGTGTTCAAATACTTATTTTCCTCATATTATATATATATATATATATATATATATATATATATATATATATATATATATATATATATATATATATATATATATATATATATATATGGCCACCAACTGACATGCATAGTTTGAGCATCTACCAGCGAGGGTAAACTACTGAAGCGCTAAATCAACCATGACGCATGGTGTGAGTGCAACAAAGCATTGTTACTCATTTGACATATGATGAGTGCATTTGCATATTTATCTAGGCACAAGTGGAGTTTTGGATGATAGCAGCATAAATCCTTATTTTTTTATATAACTTTTCTCTGGAAAGGGAGAACACAAATTATAAAAACATGGTTCATTAATTAATGAATTCAGAAAATAGTTTAGGGATGTTTTATAAATAATAATACTGGGCAATCGATTAATCGTGATAAATCACATCCAAACTAAAAGTTTGTGTTTACATAATATATGTGTGTGTGTTTACTGTGTATAATTATTATGTATATATAAATACATACACACGCATGTATACATTTAAGAAAAATATGTTATATTTATATATAAAATATGTATATTTATAAGATTCATGAAGGAGTGTGTATTTATTTATATATATATATATATATATATATATATATATATATATATATATATATATAATATATATATATATATATATATATACGTATATAAAATAAATAAAGAACAAGATAAAACACAAATAATTAAAAATATCAATAATAACAGCAATAATGTATTATTTAACCATGATTTGTCAGAACCAAATTGCCATCCTATGCCAATAGTAAAAGAGAAAGAAATGTGTAATTTTCACAATATGTTCTGATGGCATACTCAAATACCACTCACCAAATTAACCAAATTGTCACGAAAAGTCAATTATGAAAAAGTGCAGGCCAAGAGGAGAACAAAAGAGTCGAAAATCCCAGCAAGCAGCAGGTAGAAAGCTCTTACACACCCACTCCCAGCGTGAGCTCCATCAGTAAAGAGAGAGAGTCGCTCCGTGGACACTCAGCAGGGTGGAACGATAACAAAGTTCATTTTTAATGACCGTTTTATCTCCTAATCAATTAACGTATTTAATTAATGTGTTTACAACAGTGAGGAAAATCTAAGAGGAGGCGATGTCCCAGCAGCTGGATGGAGAAAGAATGCCAATATGTGTCTGCTTGTGTGTGTGCACTACAGTATGTGTCTGTGTGACATTTTGATACCAGGTGTTTGTGACTGTCTGTTTGAAAGAGAGAGCGAGAAAGAGAGAGAAGCAAAATTAGAAGGAAAAAAAAAGAAATCACTCCCAAACTCTCTCCTGCTGTTCCTCTTCTCATCATTTGATTCTTTATGAAGAGAAAATGTTTTTAATGGAGCTGAGAGTGACAGTAAGACTCTTTTAGAACATAACATGCAAACCCATTAAAACTTCCTCTAAGCAAAAATCCTTCTCTCTCTTTCTCTCTCTCTTGTCCCTGCTCTTTGAAGTTCCGTTTTATTCAGTTCAGTTCTATTGAATTATAGAGAGTTGTTCTAGTGTGAATGCCATAATCACTTTTTTCTGTGAGCCACACTGTATCTATTAAGTCAAGTACATCCTCATCTCTAAAAAGCCAGAGAAACAGGTGAGCCTGTCCACATCCTCTTGAACATTTCAAATTCGCTAACTATGACTAGGTTGAGTGCCGAGGGGGTTAAATGTCGCTTTAGAGGATGCAGTCATCCAGTGTTTGTGAGCAGAGATCATGCTTTGTGCTTTTAAAGGATCGAACTCCACATTTCCACCTGCAGCCGGCACAGCTGCTCCAAACCCTGACACAGAAATAAATAAGCCACTGCCTCCGTCACACTGCACAAGATTTAGGACAAACCATTGGGTGTTTTTATAATACCTTGCACTGTGCCATGCAATATTGTTTGGTCATATTAAAACTGGCCCTTAAGTGAATATAGAGCAATCTATTTCTACATTCTGTGCATGAATTTTAAAGCACAAACCACTCTTTAAAAAGTTAAAAAATTACTATTATGTTTTAAGTGTTGAAATGATGCTGGTACTCTGGTACCCATTTACAATATTACCATCATTAATTAATGCCAACGCTCCTCTCTCTCTCTTTCCTGCCCAGGAGAGATAAATGAACATTGAACATCATTAAATTCCTTTTTTTCCCCTCTTCAGAATTAGGCCATATGTAAATGACCACTCTCTGAGTGAGTGAGAGAGAAAGAGAGCAGGAAAGAAAGGAAAGGTCAGATCTTAAGAGTTTTAACTAAAATGAATATCCGTATTCAACATTCAGGAAAACAGACATGTGCTGTAAACATACATCAGCTGTAAACACATATCAAATGCACATTGATTGTGTGTGTGTGTGTGTGTGTGTGTGTGTGTGTGTGTGTGTGTGTGTGTGTGTGTGTGTGTGTGTGTGTGTGTGTGTGTGTGTGTGTGTGTGTGTGTGTGTGTGTGTGTGTGTGTGTGTGTGTGTGCGTGCGTGCGTGCGTGCGTGCGTGCGAGAGACAGAGAGCTACATTTCCTTATTGATCATGTATTGGTTGACATTGACCACAGTGCTCTGTGGGAAAGACACTCCATTGGCCGCAGGACATCAGATAGATATGAGACAGGAGTGTACAAATAAAGAGGAGAGATGAGACGAGATGAGATGAGGAGCAAGAGAAAGATACAAGATGAGAGACGAGACAAGGAGAAAAGACAAGATCAAACGACGGTGAGACCAGGTGAGAAGAGACAATAAGAGGTAAGACGAGACGAGATGAGAAGAAACAGGCGAGACAAAGAAAGAGACAAGATGAGACAAGCAAGAAGAAGAGAAAAGACAGAGAAACAGCAAAAAAGATAAATAAAATATAAGAGAAGAGAGGCACATGTATTAACTAACAGTGCAGTGGTTCCCTTTCAAAAGGGAACTCGCGCTGCGTCAGCTTCAACGCTACGGGGAACGCCTCCAGTGTGACAGGTGCCTGAAATCACAATCAAAACGCGTCAATCCTATTGACCGGCGACAGCCTCTGACGTCATCAAGGTGCAACCAGAAAGTATAAAAGGGCGCCTTGCCAACATGACAGTATCTCTTCGTCTTCAGTGACTGTTTTGCCTGTATTTCGCCGAAGCGTCAACCAAGAACCTGTGAGAAATGAAGTGCTCTAAGAAGCAGCGTCACTTCCGCAGGTGCGCAGAGCCGTGTACCAGGTACCTTACACCTGATGACACACATTCACTCTGTGTATACTGTCTGGGGGAAGAGCACGCACGGGAGGTTCTCGAGGGAGCCTCCTGTGCGAACTGCGAGCGTTTTCCCATGAGAACGCTCCGCTCTCGTTTGGCTCTCTTCTCGAGGGGAGAGAGTTCAGCAGCTGGAAGCGGCCCCGCTCGCGCTGAGGCCGAGCGGCGGCTTCAGTCCTGGGGCTCCCAGCTGGATCTGGCTCGTTGTCTGGAGACCGGTGTAGTGCTTGCAGACAACGAGCCAGATCGCGAGGGGCGGACCTCGGAGGAGGAGCAGGACCTGAGCTCCTCCTCGACCGCTGCTCTTCCGCCTGAGCAGAGGATGGTTGAGGAGACAAGTGAAGCGCTTGAGGCTGAGACTTCTCAACCACCCTGTCCCATGTATGGGGAGCTGTTGGAGGTTATGGAGCGCGCTGCGGGTAGACTGCAGCTGCCTTGGCAGCGCGCTAGGAGGGATGACGTTCGTCCGAGCAGGCTGGATGACCGTTATCTCTCCGCCCATGACCAACCAGCTCCCGGGAGTCTTCCATTCTTTCCTGATCTCCACCATGAGATCTCGAGAGGATGGAAGAAGCCCTATTCAGCCCGGATCTTCCGACATCAGCAGGCTAATTTTGCTGACGTCGAGGGATTACCGGAAGCTGGATATGTGTCGCTGCCGCCCGTAGACGAGACGACCTCGATCAGGGGGACGGGATAACCCCTGATGCGGTGGCCGAGCTGCACCGCACCACAGATCTTTCTCTCCGGGCTACCAAACAAACAGCCTTTGCCATCGGTCGTTCGATGGCGGCTATGGTGGCCACGGAGAGACATCTGTGGCTGAACCTAGCGGACATCGCGGGGAAAGAGAGAGCTTTTCTCCTCGATGCCCCGGTCTCGCCCTCTGAACTGTTCGGCACCTCCGTAGAGGCGGTGGTGGGTAAGTTCAGAGAGGCGAGGGCGCGCTCTGCGGCATTTAAGACATGCATCCCGCTGAGGCCCGGGACCGCGCCCAGGCAGTCGGGTGTCCCTGGCCCGTCTCAGTCTGAGGGCTGGAGACGGGAACAGAGAGCCAGTGTCGAGAGGACGCAGATGAACGCTGCCTCTTTTCCCTTCCTCCGGTTTTCCCCGGGCGCTTTTACATCAGGCCGGTGGGCCCATGATGAGCAGAAAATGTAAGGTTCTGACGGCCCGCCCGGCTTGGTTGTGAGAGCGCCCCCCTCAGGATGGCGGGCGGATACTAGCCCTATGGCTGGCTTGAAGCACCGCTAGGAGCGATTGGTGAGTCCCCCTCTTTTGAGGGCGAAACATTTTCAAAACTATGTTTTTCAGAACTCATATACCTTCGCTCGCCTGAGAGGTTTTCTGGGGAAATTTGGATCACCGCTGGATCTTCACAGGGCCTGCAGCTCCCCGTGAGTAAGCTAAGAACGATCTTTGCAACATTATGATGGTTGTGTGTGAATACCTCACTTTCTGCTAGTAGAGTTTTCTGCCTCTCCGTGCTATGTTTTTCCGCACTATGTGGGTAACTGAATCGCGCTCTCGCCCGAGGGCTTGTAGTGTAGGGGGCGAGCTGTGTTTTTCCTAGCGTAAAAGTGGGAAGTAGCTGAAGACCGGGTATGCACTAATGCACGAGCTGTAGTGAGATCTGCGCCCAGCTCTGCGGGGCTTTGGGAAAAGAGTTTTTGGGGCCTCATTGTGTAATATTAGAGGTGATAATATTTCTTTCCCGGGCCCTGAGTAGATCTAGTGCGGACTTATGTCGCACCACTTGGCCTAGGCTTTGTCAAGGATGGGGGCGTTCCCTTCTAATGGAAGTCGTTCGCCCCTGGCCTGTCTTCTGTTATAAGAACATGGCGTTGTTTATGCATCCTTGTTTCAGCCTCCTCTTGTTACAGAGTCGTCCGGCCAAGGCCCGCCCCCTTCTCTGCGTTCTGGGGTCACAAGTAATGCAGACGAGGTGTTGCAGGAGACAGCGACTTTGCCAGTGGTCGTGGGGTGGAATTAAGCATCTTTCGCCGGTTTGCGACTAGACTTTATCTGCTGTTTCCGCCTTTCGGAGCTTGGTGGCCGCCATCTGCTGGCGGCCCCCGGCCTCCTCCTGGAGGACGGTTCGGCCGGCGGATTTCATATTTCTGTGATATTTTCCCTTGCTTTATGTCTCTGCTCCACCTCCTTTAGGGCCCGGGTCGAGCTGAACATCGGATAATCCTTCTGTCTATACGGTTCTGGTCGGATGCTCCCCTGAGGCCCGAGCATTGCCAATGGCTGACGCCCTCACTATCAAGGTTGGCCGCTGCATGGAAAGTAAGACAGCCGCCCAGATGCAGGTGACGTAAGTTGTACTCCCCTCGCTTTAGAGGGTCTTTGTTTAAGCACTTCCGCTGAGTACACTGCTGTTGGCAATGTGATTAGGTCCATGTTTGTAGGCACTGCCCGAGAGACTGCGCCGTCCTGGGGGCCCTAGGACACGGCGGAGCAAGTAGTCTCCAGCTGCCTCTGGGATGGAGCCAGCCCCAGGTGCGGGCGTAGGAGCCAGCTGGCTGTTAGTAGCCAGCTTGGGCGGTCTGGGCAGCAGGACTTCAAGACAGGTAGTAGGCGTTATCCGGTCTCCTTGCAGGAAAGTCCCGACACCATGGCCCACGAGTGTGCCTCGGAGGCTCTTCTCCACTGGTGTCGACGTCAGCGGTGACCCGTCATTTGGCCCTGGGGATAAGTCGTAAAAAAGTCGTAAAAAGTCACGGCAGGATCCTTGGAATCTGCAGACCCCCTATTCGGGGGGGTAGGTCCTGCCAGGCCTCCCTGAGGGGTAGGCTCCCGGTCTGGGTTACCTTAGCTCAGGAGTTAGGCCCTGTTTGGCCTCCCTGAGAGCCTGCTGTGGTCAGCAGGCGTTGCCTGGTCCTCCCCGAGGGGGCACTATAGGCACTAGTCCCTCGACGGCTGGTACGAGCTGCTAAATAGGTGGTAGGCGCTACCGGGCCTCCCTATGGGCCTGCTGTGGGGTAAGCAGGCTCACTCGACCTCCTCTGCGGATGGCGTTCCTGGGCCCCAGTCACTGGATGGCTAGCACGAGTGCTAGTAGGTAGTAGGCCTCATCCGGCCTCCCTGGGTGACCTCCCTGGAGGCAAACTCCCGGTTCCCAGCCACTGTGGCGGTGAGCATGAAGTGCTATGAGTAGCACCTTCTGCTATCAGGTGGTAGGCACGGTGGCCTCCCTGACGACAAGCTCATGGTTCCCGGTTGCTGTGGTAATGAGCAATAAGCGCTATGGATAGCACGTTCTGCTGTCAGTTGGTAGGCACTGTTGCCTCCCTGAGGGCGAGCTCCCGGTTCCCGGTCGCCGTGGCAATGAGCGTGGAATGCTACGAGTAGCATGTCCTGCTATCAGTTGGTAGGCACGGTTGCCTCCCTGAGGGTGAGCTCCCGGTTTCCGGTCGCTGTGGCAATGAGCGTGAAGTGCTATGAGTAGCACGCTCTGCTATCAGGTTGGTAGGCATTGGTGCCTCTCTGAGGGCAAGCTCCCGGTTCCCAGTCGCTGTGGTAATGAGCGTGAAGTGCTACGAGTAGCACGTTCTGCTATCAGTTGGTAGGCACGGTTGCCTCCCTGAAAGCGAGCTCCCGATTCTCAGGCACTGAGACGACTAGCGGAATGAAGCGCTATGCGCGGCGTGCTCTGCTATCAGATGGTAGGCACTGTTGCCTCCCTGAAAGCGAGCCCCCGTTTCTCAGGCGCAAAAGTGAGACGGTTAGCGAAGCGGGAACACATTTATGCATTTTGGCAGACGCTTTTATCCAAAGCGACTTACATTGCATTCAAGGTACACATTTAACATTTTGTCAATTCTTGCTTTCCCTGGGAATCGAACCCATGACCTTGGCGTTGGCGTTGCTAGCGCCATGCTCTACTGCTTGAGCTACAGGAAAGCCTTCCCGGGAACACATAATTGGCTTTACTTCGCTGAGCGCTGCTCTCCGGGATAACCCGTCTCTGAGGTCCGGCTAGTGGATGACACTGCCTTTTTTGCAGCACCCTAGCGGGATGTCTCTTCGGAGGCGAGTACCAGAGGCTCTGTACTGTACAGACAGGGTTGACCGTATTACGTGTCCCATAGCAGACTGGGTCACCAGGTCAGGTCTCCCTGGTGGCATTCGTTGAGAACCTCCCGAATAGTGACTGGCATAGGGTTCCCTCGCTTGTTCCCTTGCCACGTTCCCTTAAAGGAACCCCTTCTAAGTCGAATGGGTTGGTTCCAGGCCTTCGAGCAAGGCCTGGGAAGGACCTCATGTGTGTGAAGGTTTCCTTCTCAAGCAAGAGCTTGGGCTATGACCATAGGGAGCGCTGTCACTGACAGCCTAATGTGACCAGAAGGGGAGTGGTTCAGGCATTTCAGCAGAACTTGCTTGTCTTGACAGTTGTCACTGCCATTGGGCATGCACTCCCGTCGGCATGGCGGCGTGGGTATATCGTTCCCCGTAGCGTCGAAGCTGACGCAGCGCGAGTTCCCTTTCGAAAGGGAACGTCTCAGGTTACAAATGTAACCATTGTTCCCTGAGAACAGGGAACGAGACGCTACGTCGCTTTGCCATGCCGCAGGGCCTGCCTGCCGAAACAGTCCCTTCAGACAATGAGATACTGTCATGTTGGCAAGGCGCCCTTTTATACTTCCTGGTTGCACCTTGATGACGTCAGAGGCTGTCGCCGGTCAATAGGATTGACGTGTTTTGATTGTGATTTCAGGCACCTGTCACGCCGGAGGCGTTCCCCGTAGCGTCGAAGCTGACGCAGCGTCTCGTTCCCTGTTCTCAGGGAACAATGGTTACATTTGTAACCTGAGACGTTTTATTGTTTTTGTTTTTGTGAAATGTAAAGTTATGTCTTAATTGTAGCCACTAAAAAGCAAGCTGGAGCATTACAACTGCACCTACTTTCACAATTTATTCTAATAATACCATAATATACAGTTGTTTCCTGTCTGCAATATTACTTTTCTACCTCCCCCACAATTGTAAACATTATATTGTCAAACAAATCTATTGCAGTTAAGGTATATTTGCTGCAAATTGTATACAGTACAGCGAGAGCAAACAGCAGTAAAAGCTCCAGCTGCATATGCCACATGAAAAAAAAAAAAAACTTGAGAAACTGTGGACTACACTAAAAGCCCATCACCAGATGAAATATGACAAAGCCGGGTTCTTTTCAGCTCAAATGGATGTTAGATGTTAAACTGAAAACATTAGAATATTTAACTGATGTAGAGTTCATCTGTGCATCATAATGAAAAATAAAATGTGCACATTTTCTCTCTGGCTTTCTTAATTTTCTCTTCAGCTCTCATCCTCTCCCTCTCTCTTTCTTTTCTTTTGCCTATTGGGGCTCAGTGAAACAGAGCCAAGGAAGTCTGGCCTCAGCGGCTAACAAGAAAGGAACATTTCCCATCTTTCTTTTCTCTCACTTTTCCACCCATATGAATATTTTCAGAATTCATCAACTATTTATCCTAACAATCTCTCGCTCTTTCTCAGACTATATGTTTGCCAAAACCTGGCGCAAAACCACCAACCATAGAAAAATAAAAGCAGCTAAAAAAAAAAACTGGAAACCTTCTTTGTTTGGCAGTTTTATGTCTGATGCTGAATTTGGACCAGTTTTTCCCATCTCGTTATCTTTCCCATGCCTCTATTGTAAGATTCCGTCTAGTTACGTTTTCTCCCTTATTGTGAGCTAAAGTACCTACTGCAAAGCAATTACTGCAGAGATCTGTGGCAGCGTTCACTGGGTAACAGTAAAAAGTGTGGCCCACAGCACTGACATAAACATCTCAGCATGTTGGAGGAAGCATCCCTTCCACTAAATAGAGCTGACGCAAGCTAAAGACAGAAAAAACACATCAGGCAAACAGCTAGGACCATGTAATAATGAGATATATTTTCTGTGCATTACAGACACATGGCAAAAATCCTATTTTAGAACAGTAATTTTGTCTTGTCATAAAAACTATCATACATGAACTTTGTCTTGTTCCACTAAATGAGTGTTTTAGATTCCCTATCAGTCAGTAACGTTCAACGTTACATCAGAACAGACTGACGAATTGGGATCTCACCTGAGAACCCAATCCCCTTCGATTGGAAACAAAACAAGCCAATGCACATTTGCGAGTGACATTTGCATCTCAAGCCACTCCCCTACATATGGTTATATAAGGCAGCATGCAAAACTCACACATTAAGCTTTTCGCTTTGGACGCTGTTTCACTCTGCTCTTCAATCATCGTTTGAGTAAGCAGAACAAGAGGGAACCTGTTCTAGTGTTGGTGTGACAGCGCGTGCCAGTGGAGGTCGCATTCAGAAAAAAGCTTTTGCACAGATACAATGCATCCGGAAATTATTCACAGCGCTTCACTTTTTCCACATTTTGTTATGTTACAGCCTTAAGGTCCTTTCACACTAGACGCAATTTTGACTCGTGAATAATTTGCGTGATGGTTTTATTTGTTTGATCAGCTGTTTGTGTAATGAGTGCTTCCACACCGAACGCGAATGTGCTATGGCGAAAAAACAAAGTTAATTTTTTCCGTTTCGATGACGATTTTTTTTTAACACTAGCAGCGACAGAAAAGGCTTAAACCAATCACATACAAGGAAACAAAGGTCACGAAATATTCAATCAACATTAACCTTTGCCAAGTATCGCATTTCTCATGAAATTACAGCTGTAGTTGTAGTTACAGCTGTACAGATGCAGCTGTGTTTGCCCACTGTATGGTACAGACAACGATAACATAACCTTTTGAGTTAAAACTCGTAGATTTGTTTCTAACCTAACGTTAATTCTGTCCGCGACTATGGAAAGTGAATGTGTTTCCGTCAGTACGACTGTGGCACTTAAATGTTTACATTGTGACTCAACTGGAAACATAGCTGGAAACAGCTGCTCCGGATCGATCAGTTTGTGGTTTGTCTCGTCAGATGCGGTGCTACTATCTCTGGAGGAGCTCCTCAAATTGTCCCACAGACATTTGAAAGTAAGTGTGGAACCGGCCATGATACAGTTTTAGCTCCTGTACAAGATTAGCATACTCCCCTTCAGACTCTCTGTTCTTTTAAGACTGGGTGCACCCAATACCTTCTTTTCGGTCTTTTAAATAAAATGAAAAGCTCGTCTTCACTGGATGATGAAGTGTCCATGTTTTCTCAGCTGTCGGCGCGAATGTTTTGGAATGCTGGATTTCTGAAACGTCACAGACGTTGCAAACTCGCGTCGCATCCGGTGTGAAAGGGTCTTTATTCCAAAGTTTATTAAATTCATTATTTTCCTCAAAATTCTAAAAGTATTTACAGCCTTTGGTCAATATTTTGTTGAAGCACCTTTGGCACCAATAACAGCCTCAAGTTTGTTTGTTTTTTTGATGCTACAAGCTTGTCACACCTATTTTTGGGAAGTTTCTCCCATTCTTCTTTGCAGGACCCCTAAAGCTCCATCAGGTTGGATATGGAGCGTCAGTGCACGGCCATTTTCAGATCTCTCCAGAGATGTTCAATCGGGTTCAAGTCTGGGCTCTGGCTGGGCCACTCAAGGGCATTCACAGAGTTGTCCCGTTGCTACTCCTTTGTTATCTTGGCTGTGTGCGTAGTCACCATCATTGTCCTGTTGGAAGATGAACCTTCGCCCCAGTCAGAGGTCCAGAGCGCTCTGGAGCAGGTTTTCATCAAGGATGTCTCTGTACATTGCTGCATTCATTTTCCCCTCGATCCTTACTAGTCTCCCAGTCCTTGCCACTGAAAAACATCCCCACAGCATGATGCTGCCACCACCATGCTTCACTCTAGGGATGGTATTGGCCAGGTGATGAGCAGTGCCTGGTTTCTTCCAGACATGACGCTTGCCATTCAGGCCAAAGAGTTCAATCTTTGTTTCATCAGACCAGAGAATTTAGTTTCTCACGGTCTGAGAGTCTTCAGGTGCTTTTTGACAAACTCCAGATGGGCCATTGTGCCATTTACTGAGGAGTGGCTTCTGTCTGGCCACTCTACCATACAGGCCTGATTGGTGGAGTGCTGCAGAGATGGTTGTTCTTCTGTAAAGTTCTACTCTCTCCAAAGAGAAATGCTGGAGCTCTGCCAGAGTGACCATCAGGTTCTTGGTCACCTCCCTGACTAAGGTCCTTCTCCCCCGATCACCAGCTCTAGGAAGAGTACTGGTGGTTCCAAACTTTTCTGTACCCTTCCCCAGATCTGTGCCTCGATACAATCCTGTCTCCGGTCTACAGACAATTCCTTGGACTTCATGGCTTGGTTTGTGCTCTGACATGCACAGTTAACTGTGGGACCTTATATAGACAGGTGTGTGCCTTTCCAAATCATGTCCAATCAACTGAATTTACCACAGGTGGACTCGAATCAAGTTGTAGAAACATCTCAAGGATGATCAGTAGCTAACACTGTTCTCTATAAGCTTTATCTATAAGCGTTATCAATAAGCTAACACTGTTCTACACTAGTTCTCCTCACACAACAACTCAATTTGTCTCCTCTAAATCGTTGTTCTGTCTAATCCTGGCCTGTCCCTAATTGTGTGTCATAATTGTATGGCTGTGGTCTGCCATATGAGTATTAATAAACATTTATAATTTCCTCAGCGTCCGAACTGTCATTGCAATCCATTGTTTTCCTATTGTTGAAATTGACCGCACTCCCTCCCATTACGTCACGTCTGGTTTTGGCAGTTTTAGATGCGTAAGTAAAATTCTCACAAAAAAAACGACTCCAAAAGCCTTAGTAGAGTATTTATAAGTATATATTAAAGAAATTCTAGTTCTTACATTATTTTTCTATACATTGACTCACTGGGGTCTCTAACCTGCAATATGCTCTTTAACTCAAAATAAACAAGAATCTGCACACTGTCACTTCTGCTACCAAAGATTTATTTTAAATGAAACAACGTTTTGACCCAAAGGGTCTTCGTCAGGCAAACAACAAGCACAAAAGGTACAATTTATATCAGTGTGAACCATCACACCTGACCTCATTAGTGAACTAATTACCCAATCATCCAATACAAGTGTCATCCAATACATTTGTTTTACAATAAAGCATTAATCAACAGAAAAATAAATTACAAACCCAAATAACCAATATAATATAAACAGAATTTAATATTCTGTAATATTCTGAATAAAATTCTGTTGCATTATTTTCCTGTTTAACACTGTGAAGCTGCTTTGAAACAATCTGCATTGTTAAAAGTGCTATATAAATAAAGTTGACTTGAATTGACTTAATATGATCAAATATGAAAAAATGTAATATGAATAAATTGTACATACTGACAAATTAAACAAATAAATAAAATCCTACTACAGAGGGAAGCCTTATATATATATATATATATATATATATATATATATATATATATATATATATATATATATATATATATATATATATATATATATATATATAAGGCTTCCCTCTGTAGTAGGATTTTATTAATGTCCCCACCCCTTCTGGGTACTCTTACTTGTTCTATACCTAAATATCGAAGAGATGACAAATTGTGTTTAAAAACATTAAAGTGAACAGCAATGGGGATCTTTTGGTCATTCAAACGTCTCGGTTACGTATGTAACCCTCGTTCCCCGAGGAGGGAACGGAGACGTACGTTAGTGACTAACGAATGGGGGTTTCGCTTAGAAGCCTATCATCTTCGAGAATTCAACAGCGCCCAATGGCAGTGCCAATGCCATGGGCATGCGGAATTTGCATGCGTAACTCCGCCCCACCCTGTGGGTATATAAGGAAGTACGCTGGCAACATCGCATTATGTTACTGCTGCAGGAGCCAAGACTGAACTCCGCATACCAGCAACACAGCTGACGTGGCAAAGGAAACGTACGTCTCCGTTCCCTCCTCAGGGAACGAGGGTTACATACGTAACCGAGACGTTCCCTTTCGTTCAGTCACTACGACGTACGTTAGTGACTAACGAATGGGGGTTCCAATACAACAACGCCACTCAGCTGTCATCCAGTGCCCTGCGTAAGTGTGAGTACCCTGTCGTAAGACTAGTACGGACGAAGGACTCCCACTAATCACAGGATTACCAAGGTACACTGGGAAGCATATCCCAGTGAGGGAATGCCAAGATGCCTACCCGTAGGGAGGACTTAAGAACACACATATGACCCGCTAAGGGCTGCATATGGAAGATCTCTAGGGTACCAGCCAGAGGGTGGATTTTTCACCCTAGGGGTGGCAGGGACTTGCCAAGGGAAAGACACCTGCTCACTGAGGAGGCTTACGGTGGAAATACTCGTGTGGGGGTCGCCGGAGGGGAACCATGCACACGGAGCACCTGGCCGGACATGAGGGTCTGGGCTCGAAAGGGCAGACTGAACTGATGTCGGCGTAAGCAGTGCTGGAGGAGCTCAGGGCTCTCGGGGAGCTCACCTGAGGGAAAATATCGCACGTATCCAGTCCGTGGAGTGGAATGGCGAGCAAGCGAAGACACCTGAGCCTGGCCCATACCGGCCACCCGCAGGGGCGAGTACATAGTCGGACACTGGCTCCACTCGGAGATTGTAAAATCTGGCGAATGTGTTTGGTGTCGCCCAGCCTGCAGCTCTGCAGATGTCTGTTAGCGAGGCGCCATGCGCTAAGCCCAAGAGGAGGCCACACTCCAGGTGGAGTGTGCCCTGACCCCAAGGGGACATGGTCGACCTTTCTGCTGGTTAGCCAAAACAATGGTGTCCACTATCCAGTGAGACAACCTCTGCTTTGAGAGAGCACTTCCCTTCCGCTCTCCACCATAACAGACAAAGAGCTGGTCTGAGGTCCTGAAACATCGCGTACTGTCTACATAAGCGCGGAGAGCGCGTACTGGACAGAGCAATGCCAAGGCTGGGTCTGCCTCCTCCAAGGCAGCGCTTGCAGGTTCACCACCTGGCTTCTTGGAACGGAGTGGTGGGAACCTTGGGCACATATCCGGGCCGGGGTCTCAGGATCACGTGAGAGTTAGCCGGCCCGAACTCAAGGCACGCTTCGTCAACCGAAAATGCTTGCAGGTCCCCGACCCTCTTAAGAGAGGCCAATGCGGTCAGCAGAGCCGTCTTTATAGACAAGAACTTAATCTCAACCGACCGCAAAGGCTCAAGGGAGGCCTCTACAGAGCACTTAAGACTACTGAGAGGTCCCAAGAGGGAACGAGAGGAGAGCGAGGATGATTCAGTCTCCTCGCCCCCCTCAGGAACCTGATGATCAGGTCGTGCTGACTTACCTTTTTGTCTCCCAGGAGATCGTGGTAGGCAGATATTGCGGCCACATACACTTTAAGGGTGGAAGGAGACAGCCTTCTTTCCACCCCCTCCTGGAGAAACGATAGCACGGACCCAATCGGGCATTTCCAGGGGTCTTCCTGGCGGGAAGAGCACCATGTGACGAAGAGGTTCCACTTCAACGCATAGAGGTGTCGTGTAGACTCTGCTCTAGCGGAAGTGATGGTAGCGACCACCGCAGGTGGAAGGCTACTCAAACCTGCCGCGTCCCGTCCAGAAGCCACACGTGGAGCTTCCAGAACACTGGACGCGGGTGCCAAAGGGTGCCCCGTCTCTGAGTGAGAAGGTCTTGACTCAGAGGAATAGGCCAGGGAGGGGCTGTCGCAAGGAGTAGCAGTTCTGAGAACCAGGCCTGGCCGTGCCAACGGGGCGACCAACATGACCTGCTCCTTGTCCTCCCTGATCTTGCACAGTACCTGTGCGAGAAGGCTCACTGGGGGAACGCATACTTGCGTAGCCCCGACGGCCAGCTGTGCGCCAGTGCATCCGTGCTGACCATAGGTCAGGGAATAATACAGGGAGCAATGGGAAGAGTCCTGGGAGGCAACAGGTCTACCTGTGCGTCGCCGAACCGTTCCCATATCAGCTAGACCGTCTGGGGATGGAGTCTCCATTCTCCAGGAAGTGGCTGAAGCCGTGAGCTCGTCGGCTGCACGGTTCAGGACTCCCGGGATGTGGACAGCATGAAGGGACCTCAGATGCTTCTGACTCCATAAAACGAGATGGCGGGCGAGTTGAGACATACGGCGGGAGCGTAGACCGCCCTGGTGGTTGATGTACGCTACTACGGCCGTGTTGTCTGTCCTGACTAGCACATGTTGACCCCTCAGCAACGCTCGGAAGCGGTGCAGGGCGAACCGTACTGCCAGTAACTCGAGGCAATTGACATGCAGAAGGCGCTGGGGTCCTGTCCAGGAGCCCGCGGCTGCTTGTCCATTGCACATGGCACCCCAGCCCGTGGATGATGCATCTGTTGATACAACAAGATGCCTGGAAACTCGTTCTAAGGACACACCGGTCCGTAGAAACTTGAGGTTCGACCACGGGGTGAGAGTCTGTAAGCAGGCCCGAGTCACTTGTACCCGGAGCGTGCCAGACCGCCATGCCCATCTCGGGACTCGATCGCGTAGCCAGTGCTGAAGCGGTCTCATATGTAGCAATCCGAGCGGCGTCACCGCGGCTGCAGATGCCATATGCCCCAGGAGCCTCTGAAATAGCTTCAGTGGGACCGCATTCTCGCCCTCGATTTGACAAAGGCCAGTCAGCAGAGACTGTGTGCGCGCTCGCTGGTAAGCAGCACGCACCTGCGACCGAGTTGGAAACCACACTGAGAAAGGAGATCCTCTGCACGGGGCAGAGTCGCTCTTCTCCCAGTCGACCCGAAGGCCCAGACGGGCTAAGTGCTGGAGCACTTGGACTCTGTGTCCGCAGACCTGCTTCGAGAGTGACCCAGTATGAGCCAGTCATCGAAGTAGTTCAGGATGCGAACCCCGTGCTGCCGAGTGGCGCAAGGGCTGCCTCGAAGACTACGTAGTCACGAGGGGACAGAGCCGCCCGAATGGGGGGACTGCGTACTGAATGTCCGCCCCTCGAAGCAAACCGTAGGAACGGTCCGCGTCGAGGAAGGAGACATGAAGTAAGCGTCCTTCAGGTCGATCGCTGCAACCAATCTACCGGACGAACGTGTCCAAAGAGGCGTTCGCTACCGACATCCTGAACGGAAGCCTGAGAAGGATCGGTTCAAGACGGGCAGATCCAGGATTGGCCATAACCCACCGGTTTCCTAGGGTACAATGAAGCAAGGGCTGAGAAGCCGGACTTCACTTCGGCTGGAGGGACAGGCTCGATCGCACCCTTCGCCAGTAGGGTGACAACCTCCGCACGCATGACAGGGGATAGGCCCCATCATAGCGGGCGGCCTCCCCAGAGCGGGGAGGAACCTGCGCGAACTGAATCGCGTAGCCGCGCCTGATGGTCTTCGTGACCCAGCGGAACAGTCCCGGAAGCTGAAGCCAGACTCCCAGGAACTGCACCAGCGGGGTCATTCGGACCACAGACGTACCCAGGGTGGGGCAGCGAGGCAGCGTTACCGACCCGGACATGGGAGGCTGTTGGGCGTCCCGGTGCGGGGGCACGGTTAACTGCTGCGTCCTGACAGAGGAGACCAGGGAAGGACGCACGTTCCACTGGGGTCTGCTCTGAGAGGAGGCTGGCGAGAGAGAGGGACGAGAGTGGCGCGGCCCGGAGGCGGCACACACTGCCATCACCGGTCTCTGGGTCCTCAGAGACAGGAACATGAGTTCTTTCCAAGCACTGCTAGCCCGGGGGCCAGCAGCGGAAGGATTTTCCCCCGGCCCTCCACCGGGGGAAGGAGAGGCCCTGCAACCATCCCCTGGAAAGAACTGGAACCCATCTCTGAGTTGTCCACCTCCAGCCTGGCGTTTCAGCCAGGCTGAGGAGCGGACTGGGCGACATCCTGCAACCACCTCCACGGCGCGGCCCGGAGAAGGCTGCTGCTGGGGCCGGACGGCAGGAGGGAGGGCGCCCTCGGCGGCGAGCGGACTGAGGCGACTGGGCCGGCGGCTGGTGCAGCAGCCAGCCGCCGGGGCAGTACGTGTTACAGCCTCAGTCTGCTCTGGGGCGGCCAAGAACTGTTGGGCGCAGTTCTCGGCCGCGCCGCCGAAGAGGCCAGCCTGGGATATGGGCGAGTTGAGGAGGCGGGCTCAGTCAACCCCCCCATATCACCAGGTAAGGCCAGGAAATTCTCCCGGACCACAGCTGTGGACATCGCCCGACCGAGGGAGCGTGTGGCCACCTTCACCACCCAGAGGGCGGGATCAGTGGCGGCACGCAGCTCAACAAAGAGCCCTGGGTCAGCTCCACCCTTGTGCATGTGCAAAGGGGCGGCGGCCTACCCCATAGCACTGCAGGACCACGCCACCGAAGTAGACGAGCCCACAGGCTTAGGGAGGGTGCTTAGGACAGCCACACCACGTCAAAGCCCTCTGTGGACACCGGAGTGCGCAACAGAGTTGTTTAACAGTGGGGAGGGGGCCCCAGTGTACCCTAGGCCGCGGCCCCATCAAGGGCAGAGAAGGCGGAGGAGGCCACCAAACGGTCACGGGAAGCACGGGGACTTCCAGGACCGCGTGATCTCCTCATGCACCTCGGGAGCGAAAGGCATTGGGGGCGGGGCCCAACAGCTGTCGGGTGCCGCCCACAAAAACCGATCGCGCAACCACGAGCACTCGCGACTGGGCGGAGTTCCACACCAGCGCGAGGCTCGCGGCTGCCCGAGATAACATGGCTATCAACTCTAGGTCAGATCAGGCAGTGCTGACACACCCGGAGGCGGAGCACAACCTAATCGTCATCCCCAAAGGATCTAGCCCACCTTGGGATGCGGCGATCGACATCTCGCCGCTATCTGGAGTGTGAACGAAACGAACGAGGCGTCAGAGACGGGCCGCTGTTTCAGTCCAGCACTCGTGGGAAGCGATGTGCGAGAGGGGGGCGTGGCCCGAGGAATGATCGTCGGGGTTCTTAAACCACGCACCGCCCTCAGGTCACCCTGGCCACCAGCCAAAGTACCACCTCTCTCAGAGACGGTAGATTGGGGTGTGGCAGAGGGGACTCTCTCTCCTTGCAGAGATCACTGAGTCTCGACCGCGACATCGCGATGGTCACGTTCCCGCAGTGGGAACATGACACATCCACAATCACTGCCCGAACGTGCTGAAGCCCAAACACGTCGAGCAGTGAATGTGCCCATAGACAGCAACGGAGATCGATCGCACCCGGAAGTGCACGGGCGAACCGTCTTGAAAAAGACGTGCCACGCGCAAGCTCTTTTTGTGAGAGGAAAGCTCTGCAGAGTGCCGAAGCGCCCAGTAATAACACACACAGCTGTTGCAGATCACTGCACAGATCAGCAGGCAGGCAATGCGAGATCGCTGGAATGCGCCGTCACACCAACACTCTGGAGAACCGCTCGTCTCGAAGACTGAAGAGAGGACTTCAGAATTCAGGCTTGTAGGAGTGAAGAGATGCTCTTGGCTCCAAAGCTGAAACATAATGCGATGTTGCCAGCGTACTTCCTTATATACCCACAGGGTGGGGCGGAGTTACGCATGCAAATTCCGCATGCCCATGGCATTGGCACTGCCATTGGGCGCTGTTGAATTCTCGAAGATGATAGGCTTCTAAGCGAAACCCCCATTCGTTAGTCACTAACGTACGTCGTAGTGACTGAACGAAAGGGAACGTATATTACTTCTATGTTCTGCAATGCGTGTTTTCAAGCAACGCTACGTCTTACCTATTTATTTACACTAAACCACATGGGCATTTAAATCATATAAATTACGTTTTTGGAGTTGCACAAAATTATTCCATTTATTTTTAACTGTTTCCCAGAATGAGGATGGCTAAATGTGTGACATTTATTTGAAAAGTTACATTGTGCACATTGTCCACACCTTTAATTCCCATCAGGGACTAGAAAGGGATTACTTTAACGTTCCAACCCTTGGTCAGCTCTCACCACCATTTGCCGTATATTTGGAGCTTGTTTGTGTACAATTCGTGGAGGATCTTAACAAAAATGACTAATTGCAGGATCTGAACTTAAAATATGCCAATGTTTGCAAACTATTATGTGCAAATTCCTTACATAATCCTTACACAGACTACTGAATAATACAAGACAACCTGTTATCGGTAGACTTAGAATGTGTTCTAGAAAGGCATTCTTTCTGATCAATATTTTCAAATCGTGCTGCAGCCTCTCTAATCCAAGGATCAGCATAACCCCTCTCGTGACACCTCTGAACTAACTCTACATTGTATTTCATACATTTCATTATATGTGCAAATCCTGCAAATTCTTTTGAACTGACAAATCGGAAGACTTTTCTTTAAACGTGTAGGATGAAAACTCAGTAGGCTTTCTATATAGATCTGTCACTAATTTATCATTATCTTTTATTATGAGTAAATCAAGAAAACTGACTTGACACTCATCATAATCAATGGTAAATTTAAGATGTTCACTACTACAATTAAAAAATTGTTGAAACTCAAGTAGTTCACTCTCCGAGCCACACCAAATAAGGATGATATCCTCAATATACTGACGCCATAAGTGTATATTAGGTAAAAAAAGAATTAGCCTCAGGATTCAATATGCATTCATGTTCCGAATGACCAACATATAAATATGCATAATTAGGGGCCATTGTACTTCCATAGCTGTTCCGTTAATCAGTAAAAACTAATCATTTCTATACATAAAAAAGTTTTTTGTTAACACCAATTTTGTCAACTTGTTTAAGCAATCAATGCTAGGACTCTCATTAGTGACGTAAAAAGAAATGTATAGCTTTTATACCACCATCATGTGGGATGTTGGTTTAAAATGATTCCACATCTAGTGCCACATGGAATACATTATTATGGGGCAATATCACAGACTGTAGTGCTTTAATCATATTCGTCCTGCACAAAAGAAGGACGTTTTTGAACATAAGGTTTGAGAAATGAATCAACAAAAACCGACACTTTTTCTGTTGAAGAACCCATACCTGCAATAATAGGTCTACCTGGTGGTTTAGAGGGATCTTCATGTATCTTAGGTAAAATGTATATCACAGGTGTGATTGGATAATCAACTTTTAAAAATTCAAATTATTTTTTTAGAGTTATCACCTCTTTGAAGAAAGTCTTGTAATTTCTCATGTATTTAAGTTTTAAAAATTATCGTTGGATTACCTTTCAATTTGGTATAAAAGTATGGACTATCAAGTTGTCGATAGATTTCTTGATCATAACATTGATATAGTACCTGCCATCAGCATTTTCATGCCAAGAGCTGAATTACAAGTTATACAAGAGTTGTATAAATACAAAATAAGCTGATTAAGTATTTTTGCAGTGTACTATGCATCTGAACAAGATAGAATCTAACACATTGACTGTGTTATTCTAGGGTAGAGTGGGGTGGGGTAAGATAATAATTATAAGTTTACAGTAAAATCAGAGTACAAACATGTTTTAGCTTAAATTAAAAAGACATGCCAAAATAACGTATAACTTATAACAATAATAATTTTTATTCAACCACCTAGCTAGATTACATTTGATGGAAAAACAAAGAATGTGATGTTCAGAACATGGTAACTGCAGTATTTATGATAGACTAGGTTTGGAAAAAAAAGTTATGTCATTCTGAAAATATAATTATATTTTCCTTAAATAACAAGTACTCACTAACTACAGGCCTTGCTCTTCTCATATCATAAAACTGTGATGTTCTGCAAAACAGCACGCTTTAAAACACTTTTCTTACTGTAAAAAATTATATCCCTTCCATTTTCTCTCAAGTACGTCACCAGTGTAAGCTTCGCTGTGGAAACTTCTACATCACTCTGGTCAAACTAGTCCATAGCAACAACAAAAAGTTATCTTGATTTTATCTAGTGGTTATTTTGGGAAAAACAGTAGGGGGGCGTTTTCCCCCACTCTACCCTCATAGTACATATTCACCTGTAAATTCTGTTTATAGTAATAACCATCTATATATCTATATCTATCTATATATATATATATATCTATATCTATATATATATATGTATATATATATATAGAGAGATAGATAGATAGATAGATAGATAGATAGATAGATAGATAGATAGATAGATAGATAGATAGATAGATAGATAGATAGATAGATAGATAGATAGATAGATAGATAGATAGATAGATAGATAGATAGATAGATAGATAGATAGATAGATAGATAGATAGATAGATAGATAGATAGATAGATAGATAGATAGATAGATAGATAGATAGATAATATATTCAGTACATATCCATGTCCTGCACTTATTCATCCGTTGTATATCCTGCACTTGCTGCTATTGCACTTCTGGTTAGACCTAAACTGCATTTCGTTGCCTTGTACCTGTACTTGTGTAATGACAATAAAATTCAATCTAATCATTTAATCTAATCTAATAATTTTTAAAGCTGGCATAAAAGAGAAGATGCAATCCTCTGATGTATATTATAATGAAAAAAACTGTTGGACGGGAATTTACTTTGTCCATCAAGAATTGATCTGATCATTGGATCGTTGTTTTTTGCTAACTGAAGCGATCTCATGTGATTGACAAGTTGCGGGGAGGGATTACTCCCCACTGGTGCACACACCATCAGAGTTGTCATTGCGAGGGTGAGGAGGAGTTCATGTTTTTCATTAAATATTATGAGTGCACATGTATTTTAAAAATACAATAATGATATGCACGGATATATCATTTTGATCAAACAAACTGCAATATTCCATAAAAAATATTGGCCATTCTGATTTCAAGGGTGACTTTAACCACGATAGCTGAAGATGTTTGGTGTAGCATAAATAGCTCTGTGGTCTCGCTTCGCACAGGATTAGGGATGTGGTTATTCCCAGTTAGGATTCCAGCTGTCAAGAGGAAAGACATGAGGAGAATCTCACTCAAAGCAAATCAACCAAAAGACTGATCAGGGAACATTCCACTGGAGCCACTCTGGTATGTGACTAATTCAGCTTATCCACAGAATAACCCGTATAAACTCCCCAGATTGTTCCGTATGCAGCGTGTCGGTCTTAAATACACATGACAAAAAAGAGAGAGAGTGTGCACATTTGAAAGAGAGATGGGGCTAGAAAGACTCCCTTTATAGATTTCTGTGTGTGTGTAAATTATTTGTTTTGAGTTGAGGATTAGAAGAGCTCTTGATGTAAAAAGTTTGCACCGTTCACCCACAAATGGCACACGCTTGCACGTGTATTTCTGAGAGAAAGACACTCTGTCATTTGCTGTAATTCAGAAGTGATGAGCAGCAGCAGAAAGACACTACAAATGCATTAGTGCTCCTCAAATATACATGAAAGCAAAAAAAATGGGGAGAGAGAGAGAAGTCTGCTATATAGCTCGAAATATATTTAACCCTCCAAAAATTTGATAAAATGCCACAATGTGTGCGTGTGACCTGAATTTTAATTAATATACCCCATGGGGAGGATGTGTATACACACACACATACACAAACAGCCTATTGTGAGCCTGGATTCCTAGTAACGCTGTAGCAATGCAATATTCATTGTACATATTAAATATGTATAGTATCTTTTGCTACCTAAACTAGAAGACTGGGAGTTCATTCATACAAACACATTCATACAAACACACTTGTTCAAGGATATTCATTGCTGGTAATCACTGCCATCACTATATTGTTGTCTGTCTGCATATGAATCCGTTTTGCCAACGCTCTAGCCCTGGTTCTGAAATTGAATGTTACTATAGAGCTGTTCGCTGTGGTTAGTTATACTCAGATAAGGAAAACAGGTAGTTATGCATTTCAATATACTGCTGCATGCATATATTAAACCACTTTAGACGGCATGTATGCATATAGTAAGCAGAAGTATAATGTTGTCTGACCATTTTGGATGATATTATGAACATGTATGACATGACGCTTCAGAAACAATTTTTCACAAATTACAAATATCAGTGTCTCTCAAGTAGGAAGGTTGTTATATCAAGATATAAGGTAAAATAAATTAACAATATGCATCTTTGATATAGACTATATGATTCAAGATAGTTATTTTTATCCAAGACTCATCATGCTGTATTTATAAGGTAAAATTAATTCACCCAAAAAAAAATCTTGTAAATTTCATGGGCTCACTCTCATGTCATTTCAAACCTATAAGATTTTTCTTTATCTTCCAAATACAAATGAAGATATTTTTTATGAAACCTGAGATTTAAGGTCCATTTAAAGTCCACTCCTCTAAAGCTTAAAAGATCCAAAAAATGTCATAAAGGCATCGTAAAACAATCAGTTGAGTGGTCTAATCCAAATCCAAGTCTTCTGAGGAGACATGATGACTTTAGATGATGAACAGATTTGCAATGACGCACATAATGTAGTAAACACGGACATTCAAATGTGTGTGTGATGCATGAGAACAACATGAAAGTAAGGAAACAGAGACAGAATAAACATTTTTGGATGATTTTTGTTTTGGATAATAGTCATTTTGACACGCATTGATTGCACTGATCATCTGATACACACCTGAGCAAAATTGCAAACATTATTTAAAACAGCACTCCTCAAAGTGAAAGTGCAAACAGCATTGAAAAGGGTCATGATTCATTAATTGAAAAAACAACAAATAAAAAATCTAATTTTCCTTGAGCTTTTGACATATTCCTGTAAGTTTCAGAATTCAAAACTAGTGATGCACCGATCATGATTTTACATGGCCGATTCCGATACCGTTTTTTTCAAGCAAACTGGCCGATTCCGATTTCTGATATTTTTTTTTTACACAAGAAAAATTTAAGTATACATGAACAAGATGTTTATTTGGTATTTAACAGGCCAAATTGGCTTTTGGCCAATGAAAACAAGTCCGCAATCTGAAATCAACGGGAAATTAAATTGGGTTGAATTTATGTGAAATTAAAGGCAACAACTGCATATTCTGCAATCCAAACAACCCAATCACTACACATTCAACAATCCAAACAAAGATGTTACTTAAATCAGCATTTGTTTTTAAATTCAGTGTAAAGAAAAAAGTATTTATCACTAAATAAAACCAAAGTATATACAGTGAGGAAAATAAATATTTGAACACCCTGCTATTTTGCAAGTTCTCCCACTTAGAAATCATGGAGGGGTCTGAAATTGTCATCGTAGGTGCATGTCCACTGTGAGAGACATAATCTAAAAAAAAATCCAGAAATCACAATATATGATTTTTTAACTATTTATTTGTATGATACAGCTGCAAATAAGTATTTGAACACCTGTCTATCAGCTAGAATTCTGACCCTCAAAGACCTGTTAGTCTGCCTTTAAAATGTCCACCTCCACTCCATTTATTATCCTAAATTAGATGCACCACTTTGAGGTCGTTAGCTGCATAAAGACACCTGTCCACCCCATACAATCAGTAAGAATCCAACTACTAACATGGCCAAGACCAAAGAGCTGTCCAAAGACACTAGAGACAAAATTGTACACCTCCACAAGGCTGGAAAGGGCTACGGGGAAATTGCCAAGCAGCTTGGTGAAAAAAGGTCCACTGTTGGAGCAATCATTAGAAAATGGAAGAAGCTAAACATGACTGTCAATCTACCTCGGACTGGGGCTCCATGCAAGATCTCACCTCGTGGGGTCTCAATGATCCTAAGAAAGGTGAGAAATTAGCCCACAACTACACGGGAGGAGCTGGTCAATGACCTGAACAGAGCTGGGACCACCGTTTCCAAGGTTACTGTTGCTAATACACTAAGACGTCATGGTTTGAAATCATGCATGGCACGGAAGGTTCCCCTGCTTAAACCAGCATATGTCAAGGCCCGTTTTAAGTTTGCCAATGACCATTCGGATGATCCAGAGGAGTCATGGGAGAAAGTCATGTGGTCAGATGAGACCAAAATAGAACTTTTTAGTCATAATTCCACTAAACGTGTTTGGAGGAAGAAGAATGATGTGAAGCATGGGGGTGGTAGCATCATGCTTTGGGGGTGTTTTTCTGCACATGGGACAGGGTGACTGCACTGTATTAAGGAGAGGATGACCGGGGCCATGTATTGCGAGATTTTGGGGAACAACCTCCTTCCCTCAGTTAGAGCATTGAAGATGGGTCGAGGCTGGGTCTTCCAACATGACAATGACCCGAAGCACACAGCCAGGATAACTAAGGAGTGGCTCTGTATCAAATCAAATCAAATCAAATCACTTTATTGTCACACAACCATATGCACAAGTGCAACAGTAGGTGAAATTCTTAGGTGCAGTTCCAAGCAACATAGCAGTCATGACATGACATGTACAACATTTAAAGCAACATCAGATTACACATCTGATGCGTCCACAATTACTCACAGCACAGTAAACTCTACAATAAACAATAAATAATTTACACAATGTGAGTGTAGTTCTCACAGCTTTAAACAATATACACATACTTACAATATACATATACTTTAAACAATGTACACTAAACATACATTAAACAATATACATTAAGCTATAATATACAATGTACAGTATACAATATTAATCACAATAGAGATCCAATGTACAATAGATGCTATATGATAAATAAATGTGTATATAATGTGTGTGTATCTACAGTGGGTTGTGCTGAGTGATATTCTGTGCAGTGTGTGTTATGGTCCTGATGGATCAAGAGTTAAGGAGTCTAATTGCTTGTGGGAAGAAGCTGTTCTGGAGTCGGCTGGTGCGTGTTCTGATGTAAGAAGCATATCAAGGTTCTGCCGTGGCCTAGCCAGTCTCCAGACCTAAACCCAACAGAGAATCTTTGGAGGGAGCTCAAACTCCGTGTTTCTCAGTGACAGGCCAGAAACCTGACTGATCTAGAGAAGATCTGTGTGGAGGAGTGGGCCAAAATCCCTCCTGCAGTGTGTGCAAACCTGGTGAAAAACTACAGGAAACGTTTGACCTCTGTAATTGCAAACAAAGGCTACTGTACCAAATATTAACATTGATTTTATCAGGTGTTCAAATACTTATTTGCAGCTGTATCATACAAATAAATAGTTTTAAAAAATCATATATTGTAATTTCTGGATTTTTTTTTTTTAGATTTAAAAAAAAAAGTCCACAGTGGACATGCACCAACGATGACAATTTCAGATCCCTCCATGATTTCTAAGTGGGAGAACTTGCAAAATAGCAGGGTGTCCAAATACTTCTTTTCCTCACTGTAAATACATTCTTCCAAAATGTTAAATCAAATAATGTTTAGTGCAACAACAATAACAAAAAAAAAAAACAGATGCTACAGCAGGTGCTTTATAAATCAAATTAAGTCAATGTAATTTTAAGGTAAAATAAAAATCATCATCCTATACAAAACTGATAGTATTTTATTTCAAAAGTGCATGCATGTTCTTCTTTACAAAAAGAAGCATTTCGGATTTGTCACAAGTTAGTCTGTTTCGCTTCTCATCCGATCCAACACGCGAGAAGCTGAGCTGAACAAACGCTCACTATCTATGCTTGTGCAGGGCGCGGAGAGGTAAGTGCCTCGTCTCTTCCCTCAGTTCTCCGGTTTCCATTTGTAACACAGTCGTATGTGCACACGGCCGCACTTCTGGTGCAAAATACAAAGAAAAATACAAAGAAAACCGATTCTACTCAAAACTGCCTTGATAGCCCAAAAACGTCTCAGGTTACAAATGTAACCTTTGTTCCCTGAGAACAGGGAACGAGACGCTGCGTCAGCTTCGACGCTACGGGGAACGCCTCCAGCGTGACTGGTGCCTGAAATCACACTGAATCACGTCAATCCTATTGACCGGCGACAGCCTATGATGTCATCAAGGTGCGACCAGGAAGTATATAAGGGAGCCTTGCCAACATGACAGTATCTACTCGTCTGAAGGGACTGTTTTTCAGCAGGCAGGCCCTGCGGCATGGCAAAGTGACGTAGCGTCTCGTTCCCTGTTCTCAGGGAACAAAGGTTACATTTGTAACCTGAGACGTTCCCTTTCGAAAGGGAACTCGCGCTGCATCAGCTTCGACGCTACGGGGAACGATATACCCACGCCGCCATGCCGACGGGAGTGCATGCCCAATGGCAGTGACAACTGTCAAGACAAGCAATTCTGCTGAAATGCCTGAACCACTCCCCTTCTGGTCACGTTAGGCTGTCAGTGACAGCGCCCCCTACGGTCAAAGCCCAAGCTTATCGCCTGAGAAGGAAACCTTCACATACATGAGTTCCTTCCCAGGCCTTGCTCGAAGGCCTGGAACCAACCCATTCGACTTAGAAGGGGTTCCTTTAAGGGAACGTGGCAAAGGGAACCACGAGGGAACCAATGCCAGTCACTATTCGGGAGATTCTCACCGAATGCCACCAGGGAGACCTGACCAGGTGACTCAGTCTGTTATGGGACATGTAATACAGTCAACCCTGTCTGTACAGTACAGAGCCTCTGGTACTCGCCTCCGAAGAGACATCCCGCTAGGGTGCTGCAAGAAAGGCAGTGTCACCGACTAGCCGAACCTCAGAGACGGGTAATCCCGGAGAGCAGCGCTCAGCGAAGCGCTTTCAAACCCTTGCTAGCGAGGGGAGTCAAGCCGCTCGATCCTCGGATCTACCAAGCACTTACTTTAAAACGTGCTTAGGAGGCCAAAGGCCTTTCAGGCTGATCGTATCGGGAAGGCCCCGCGGGACCTACCACCAACGAATCAGTGCCAGGCGGCTGTAAGCTCATAGCAGACCCTCGGTTTGAGAGGAGCTCATAAACCTGCCCGGTAGGTAACCATGTCGTAGGCAGACTATAAAGGTCCCCTCCTGTGAGGGCCGCATAGCAGCAGCGACGTCTCGTCATGCTAGGGTAAGGACACCGCCTTCAGGTCTCGTGAACGGCCAGAGACCGGTGCCTGATAGCGGGTGGCCACTAGCTGTCAGCATAAAACCAGTTGTGTGTTCCCCCTGGGGAACTCGTCCCCCAGGGAGGCCGAGTGGGGCCTCCACCTGGTAACCTGTATAGACTGCTTGCGCATCAGACATCGGGCACTCACAGCCTAGCTGAATGTGCTACTCGTAGCACTTCATGCTCACCACAGCGGCTGGGGACCGGGAGCTTGCTTTCATGGAGGTACTATGCCTACCATCTGACAGCAGAACGTGCCGCTCACGGCACTTCACGCTCACTCCAAGCGAATCCCCTCAGGGAAACCCGTGCAGCTTTGTCTGATAGCAGCCCATGCTATGCTCCGTTACCGAAACTGGGGACCAGGGAACGATTCCAGGGAGGCGCAATGCCTCCACCTGATAGCAGAATGTGCTACTCGTAGCACTTCACGCTCATCACCACGGCGACTGGGAACCGGGAGCTTGCCTTCAGGGAGGCCACAATGCCTAACAACCTGATAGCCGAACGTGCTACACGTAGCACTTCACGCTCACCTACTAGCACTCATGCTAGCCATCCAGTGACTGGGGCCCAGGAACGCCATCCGCAGAGGAGGTCGAGTGGGCCTGCTTACCCCACAGCAGGCCCATAGGGAGGCCCGGTAGGGCCTACCACTTATTTAGCAGCTCGTACCAGCCGTCGAGGAACTTAATGCCTATGGTGCCCCCTCGGGGGAGACCAGGCAGCACCTGCTGACCACAGCAGGCTCTCAGGGAGGCCAAACGGGGCCTAACTCCTGAACGAAGGTAACCCAGACCGGGAGCCTACCCCTCAGGGAGGCCTGGCGGGACCTACCCCCCCGAATAGGGGATCTGTAGATTCCAAGGATCCTGCCGTGACTTTTCTAAGAAGGCTGGCTGCTGCTACCTGGGCTGACGGCAGCTGTCTGCTGCTGACGAAGGCCTGGAAATCCAGTTAACACCTGGGGACTCATCCCCAGGGCTAATGACGGGACACTGCTGACGTCGACACCAGTGGAGAAGAGCCTCCGAGGCCCACTCGTGGGCCACGGTGTCGGGACTTTCCTGCAAGGAGGCCGGTTAACGTCCTACTACCTGTCTTGAAGTCCTACTGCCCAGACCGTCCCAGCTGGCCGCTCACAGCCAGCTGGCTCCCATGCCCGCACCTGGGGCTGGCTCCATCCCAGAGGCAGCTAGGGACAACCTGTTTCGCCGTGTCCTAGGGCCCCCAAGACGGAGCAGTCTCTCGGGTAGTGCCTACAAACATGGACCTAATCACATTGCCAACAGCAGTGTACTCAGCGGAAGTGCTTAAACAAAGACCCTCTAAAGCGAGGGGAGTACAACTTACGTCACCTGCATCGGGGCGGCTGTCATACTTTCATGCAGCGATCCACCGTAAACGCGAGGGCGTCAGCCGTCGGCAATGCTCGGGCCTCAGGGGAGCCTCGCCAGAACCACATTAACAGAAGGTTCACCCGATGTTCAGCTCAACCCGGGCCCTAAAAGGAGGTGAAGCAGAGACATAAAGCAAGGGAACAATATCACAGAAATGTGAAATCCACCGGCCGTACCATCCTCCAGGAAGAGGCCGAGGGCCGCCAGCAGATGGTGGCCACCAAGCTCCGAAAGGCAGAAACAGCGGATAAAGTCTAATCGCCGCCGGCGAAAAGACACTTAGTTCCACCCCACAACCACTGGTGAAGTCGCTGTCCCCTGCACCACCTCATCTGCATTACTTGTGACCCCAAAACGCAGAGAAGGGGGCAGGCCTTGCTTTTTCTCTCTTTCCAAATGGTGTGACATAAGTCCGCACTAGATCTACTCAGGGCCCGGGAAAGCAATATTATCACCTCTAATATTACACAATGAGGCCCCAAAACCCTTTACCCAAAGCCCCGCAGAGCTGAGCGCAGATCTCACTACAGCTCGTGCATTTAGTGCATACCCGGTCTTCAGCTACTTCCCACTTTTACACTAGGAAAACACAGCTCGCCTCTTACACTACAAGCCCTCGGGCAAGAGCACGATTCAGTTACCCACATAGTGGGGAAAAAACATAGCACAGAGAGGCAGCAGACTCTACTAGCAGAAAGTGAGGTATTCACACACAACCACATAATGTTGCAAAGAAGATCGTTCTTAGCTTACTCAAGGGGAGCTGCAGCCCTGCGAAGATCCAGTGGCGATCCAAATTTCCCAAGAAAACCTCTCAGGCGAGCGAAGGAATAGGAGTTCTGAAAAACATAGTTTTGAAAATGTTTCACCCTCAGAGAGGGGGACTCACCAATCGCTCCCAGCGGTGCTTCCAGCCAGCCATAAGGCTAGTATCTGCCCGCCATCCTGAGGGGGGCGTTTTCACCAAACAAACCATGTGAGCCGGCAGAATCATACATTTTCTGCTCATCATAGGCCACCGGCCTGATGTAAAGCGCCCGGGGGAAAAACCAGAGGAAGGGAAAAAAGGCAGCGTACATCTCCGCGCTCCTCGGGGGGTGGAGTCTGCTGCCTGCGCTGGTTCTGGTTACCAGCCCCGGCTTCCTTCCTCTTCCTGTCGCGGGTGTCCCGCCTCCCCTGCGCCCCAGTCCTCCGCGGCGGGGCACTCGAGAGGCGACGCTGGCTCGCTATTCCCGTCTCCAGCCCTCAGACTGGGATGGGCCGGGGACACCCGACTGCCTGGGCGCGGTCCCGGACCTCAGCGGAATGCATGTTTGTCCTGAATGCCGCCGAGCGCGCCTTCGCCTCTCCGAACTTTCCCACCACCGCCTCTACGGAGGTGCCGAAAAGTTCAGATGGCGAAACCGGGGCATCAGGGAGAAAGGATTTTTTCTTTCTCCCCGATGTCCAAACGGTTTAACCACAGATGTCTCTCCGTGAGCGAAAACCGCGGTCCGGCGTGACTCGACTACCGCCTCAGGGGGTCCCTCCCCCTGATCGAGGTCCCTCAGCAGGTCCTCAGCCTGATAAGCCTGCAACACAGCTGTGGTGTGCAAAGCCGCCGCAGCGTGACCCACTGACATGTACGCCCTTCCATTCAGGCGTTTAGACCGGCAGGGTGGGAGCCACAGTGTCGCCGGCCGCCCAGAGGCGAGATAAACATAACATCTCGTCCACGGGCGGCATCGACACATACCCAGCCAGGCAGTCCCTCGACATCAGCGACATTTAGCTCGCCGATGTCGACAGATGCGGGGCTGAGTATTGTTTCTTCCATCCCCTCGAGATCTGCTGATGGAGATCTGGAAGGAATGGAAGACTCCCAGGAGTTGGGAGGTCATGGGCGGAGAGAAACCGATCGTCCGAACTGTTTGGACGCTCAGCCTTTCTCCTCACGCGCCGCAAAGGCAGCTGCAGTCTACCCGCAGCACCTGCAGTCTAAGGCCAGGAAATTCTCCCGGACCACAGCTGTGGACATCGCCCGACCGAAGGAGCGTGTGGCCACCTTCACCACCCAGAGGGCGGGATCAGTGGCGGCACGCAGCTCAAAAAAGAGCCCTGGGTCAGCTCCACCCTTGTGCATGTGCAAAGGGGCGGCGGCCTACCCCTTAGCACTGCAGGACCACGCCACCGAAGTAGACGAGCCCACAGGCTTAGGGAGGGTGCTTAGGACAGCCACGCCACGTCAAAGCCCTCTGTGGACACCGTAGTGCGCAACAGAGTGTTCAACAGTGGGGGTGGGGCCCCAGTGTACCCTAGGCCGCGGCCCCATCAAGGGCAGAGAAGGCGGAGGAAGCCACCAAACGGTCACGGGAAGCACGGGGACTTCCAGGACTGCGTGATCTCCTCATGCACCTCGGGAGCGCAAGGCATTGGGGGCGGGGCCCAACAGCTGTCGGGTGCCGCCCACAAAAACCGATCGCGCAACCACGAGCACTCGCGACAGGGCGGAGTTCCACACCAGCGCGAGGCTCACGGCTGCCCGAGATAACATGGCTGTCAACTCTAGGTCAGATCAAGCAGCGCTGACACACCCGAAGGTGGAGCACAACCTAATCGTCATCCCCAAAGGACTCTAGCCCACCTTGAGATGCGGTGATCGACATCTCGCTGCTATCTGGAGTGTGAACGAAACTAGGCGTCAGAGACGGGCCGCTGTTTCAGTCCAGCACTCACGGGAAGCGAGGTGCGAGAGGGGGGCGTGGCCCGAGAAACGTATCGTCGGGGTTCTTAATACCACAGCACCGCCCTCAGGTCACCCTGGCCACCAGCCAAAGTACCACCTCTCTCAGAGACGGTAGATTGGGGTGTGGCAGAGGGGACTCTCTCTCCTCGCGGAGATCACTGAGTCTCGACCGCGACATCGCGATGGTCACATTCCCGCAGTGGGAACATGACACATCCACAATCACTGCCCGAACATGCTGAAGCCCAAACACGTCGAGCAGTGAATGTGCCCATAGACAGCAACGGAGATCGATCGCACCCGGAAGTGCACGGGCGAACCGTCTTGAAAAAGACGTGCCACGCGCAAGCTCTTTTTGTGAGAGGAAACCTCGCAGTCGATGCCGAAGCGCCCAGGGAAACACACACCAGCTGTCTAACAGACCACCGCGCAGATCAGCAGGCAGGAAGTATGCGATCACTGGAACAACACCGACTGGAAAGCTGCTCGTCTCGAAGAAGCTGACAGAGTCTCAGAAGGCTTGTGAGGAGTGAAGAGGTAGGTACTCTTGGCTCCGAAAGCTGAAACATAATGCGATATTGCCACGTACTTCCTTATATACTCACGTGGTGAGGCGGAGTTACGCATGCAGAATTCGCATGCCCCATGGCATTGGCACGCCATTGGGCGTTTTCTATATGCTCGAAGATGATAGGCTTCTAAGCGAAACCCCCATTCGTTAGTCACTAACGTACGTCGTAGTGACTGAACGAAAGGGAACTAATCCTACTGACCCCAATTTTTTGAACGGTTGTGTGTGTGTGTGTGTGTGTGTGTGTGTGTGTGTGTGTGTGTGTGTGTGTGTGTGTGTGTGTGTGTGTGTGTGTGTGTGTGTGTGTGTGTGTGTGTGTGTGTGTGTGTGTGTGTGTGTGTGTGTGTGTGTGTGTGTGTGTGTGTGTGTGTGTGTGTGTGTGTGTGTGTGTGTGTGTGTCGGCCTATATGAAATATTTTATTTGGCATTTCCCGATTTTTACATTTAGATTTCCTTTGAAATCAACTAACATAATTGATTTTATATTGTTAAATTTAATCTCTGGTAAATCTCAAAATGACTATTTTTCATACAGTACATTAATGTGCCTAAATTCACTTGAAGCATTTAAAATAAATGGTTTTAGTTAGTAGTGTTTTACTTCAAATGTGATTAGATAAAATAGCCATAACATGAAAATAATTATCAGGTTTTTGGTATCGGCCAGAATTGTATTATCAGTGCATCCTTAAAATAAACATTCAATTCTTAAAAGCACAATCTAAAAGTACTGCTATTTAACATTCAAGGCTATTAAAGGGGACTGACATGGTTTGCCTGTTCATACAAACATTATCTGATATCTTCCTGCTGTTGTACGTACAAGATCATTTGAGTCACACCTGTTAGTAAATGAAGTTGTCAAATGGTGTGAACATAACTTGTGAATTACTTTGACAGATAAGGGGGAATAGAATAGAATAGAATAGAATATGTATATATCACCACCAACCTTACCCACTGTAGGATAATGAAAGATCTCATTCAGCTTTGACCTCTGAAAGATATGCAATGCACATTGAAGAAACAGGTATGTATGTGTGTGTGTGTGTGTGTGTGTGTGTGTGTGTGTGTGTGTGTGTGTGTGTGTGTGTGTGTGTGTGTGTGTGTGTGTGTGTGTGTGTGTGTGTGTGTGTGTGTGTGTGTGTGTGTGTGTGTGTGTGTGTGTGTGTGTGTGTGTGTGTTTGTGTGTGTGTGTGTGTGTGTGTGTGCTTTTCCCCCCATGCGTGTGTAACAAGATGATCTGGCTCTCAGGATGAAATTTTTAATGATTTGAGTCATTCACGCTTCAGCACATCTGCTATGGCTACAAGTGTATTGTGTTTCGCGTGTGTATGTGTGTGATTCATGCATAAATACCTTGGCAGTCTGAATCTGCATTACCAACCAATTGCAAGGAAGCCATTTATGTGTATATAAGAGTGCGTATATGAAAGAGAGAGAATGAGAGCATACATGTGAGTCACAGCATTCCTAAATGTGTCCACATATGTATAGTGAAGGAAGATTTTAGCCCTGCTAGAAAGCCGTATGGTGTCTCGTGGGAGTGAGCATGAGCTAACTCATACATCCATTTAGACTGAACCAAAGAAGACTTTTTTTGTTTTAATTTTTACAAGACTTGGAAAAATCCTTTTATCAAAATACTCCATTACATTTTTAATTGCAAATTGCGACTTGTTGCTGCAAGCATGAATAATTAATTATAGCTTGTGTGAACACAAGCCTTCTGTGTACCAATGAACATCACAGTGTTTCTTACGACGCATGGGGGGGGGAACCCATCTGACACAGATTTGAGTTCATCAGCAAAAAAAGATGCTGGTGCCCCAGTTTTGTGAGGAAACCTCTCAAGTCTCTCTCTCTCTCTCTCTCTCTCTCTCTCTCTCTCTCTCTCTCTCTCTCTCTCTCTCTCTCTCTCTCTCTCTCTCTCTCTCTCTCTCTCTCTCTCCCCAGACAGTAGCTAAGCAGACATGGGCCACACAGAAACCCTCGACCGACACCGACTTCTGCTCCACACCCTCAGCGTGAGATAACCTCAAAGATCCTCTCCCCTCTTCCAGCTCCATGATCACAGACAACCTCTTCCTCCCTTCAGTCAGGAGTGTGCCATCAATTATGGCCACCAAAGTGCTGCCACAATAGTAGCTGCTGCCAGTTAGTAGCTGCCCGGTAGCTGAAAGAAATAAGTTTTTTGTTGTGTTTGACCAATTCCGTTTTCCCTCACTTTGAAACACATTCACAGATTTCACATTCACAATATGTTTCCCAAGGTCAGCTTGTTGCCATTCTGATCCTGTGAGCACACCTCAGCTGCCGCCTAGCAAGCTCTCATTGAAAGCATATCACGTGTCAAACTTAACCAGTCAACCAGACCAAAAAATTGGCTCACAGGGAAGGTGAAGAGCCCCGGGCTAGTGGCCATTTCGAATTCAAGATGTCGGTATGTATAAAAGGGCATATGACCTTAGGTGTATTGATTCTGTTAATGTTATCTCTGTAGCTAGCTAGGGAAAGTTGGAAAGGCAGATATGAGATTGATTTCGCATCTTGATGTCAGTGACTTCGGCCGCTTTTGAAGTAAATCTGTACATTGACAGTAATATGCTGCAAATTAAAGCTATGTGATGAGATTATAGGCTCATTGGCGGGTATCTATGGAAGACGTATGTGCGAGGTACTATATACGACGATGATTTTGTTTGTCACAGTGTTTTAAAGGGATAGTTCACCCCAAAAAACTGGAACGCCTGTATCTTGTGAACGCGCGTATAACAGTTAGTGGAAGTTAGAGATTACAGTTTGTAAAGTTTTAAATATGGACATTTTTCTTACATAAACACATTGCTTCACTTCAGACGGCCTTTATTAACCCCCTGGAGCCTTGTGGATTACTTTTGTGATGTATAGATGCACTTTTATGGACTTCAAAAGAGAAGTTCAAAAGAGAACAGGTTTTACTGTTATAAAAAACAGATTTGTGCGCATTAGTGGAGCTGAAGGTTTTAGAATAAACACGAAACACGCGTGATCGCTGTCATGCGGTGAATCCGGCTAATCGTGGAACAGCTGTGTCGTCATCAGAGTCCGTGCAGCCTCTTGCAGCTGCTAGAGCAACTGCACCGGCTGTATTAGCTCTCGTGGTGCTTTGTTTGGCGTCGGCGCTGCCTCAAGTCGGACACAATTTCTAACCGGCATGCACTGCTTCAAGTCAGCCGCCGATCGGTCTGCGCATCGCTGGGTGAAGTCGAACAAGCCTAATGTTTGAATTTCGTGATAGATGTTGATCGATGTTGGTGTGGGAACTCGGATTGAAGTGTGTTCCGCGCTTAAAACATGCCCACTGTTAACTGTTAAAGATTGCATTCGGAAACCTTTCGGTTCCAGTCTGTTCCTCTTCTCATCGAGAACATGAGGTGCTGCACTGAACAGCTCTCGCTGTCAGTGTTTGTGCATGGAGCAGACAAGTACTTGCGTGCCATTATTGCCAGGTCAGGAAAGCAGCCGTGACTCCAGTAGGCAAGAGGATTATCACTTCTGGGGATGGGGACTTCAGACAGATCACCGGAGTGGGCGTGCTCGGAGGCGTTTTCCTTTTCTGTGCCGCGTTCCTATCGGATTGTAGTGATCGGAATGTTTGGATTTCAGGTGATAAATTAAACCCGACGTGGAGAAAGTCTTTGCAGATACACCCTCTCTTGAAATTTCGGCATTACATGTTTTGCAAATCGCTGTCCGTGGGTGTTTCTCAGATATACTGAAATACGTCCACACCGCAGGAAGGACATCCAGGTCGCAGTTTCTGTTTGCGTCATCACAACATTTCGGCCGTATTGTTTCAGTGATATAAGTCTTTCGGCCGAAAATTTTCGGTGGCCGAATATTCGGTGCATCCCTAGTTTATATTAATGCTCCTTCAGTACAATGGAAGTCTATGAGGGAAAGCATTCTGGAAAGCGTATAGCAGAAAAGTGCAGCGCATATTTTTGTTAAAGCTCTTATATGAATTCATCCGTACAAAAATGTGTGCTATTTGTGCTGTAATATTGCCCAAATCATTTTAGTGGTGTCATCATCATTCTAGGTGGGTGAACTTATGCATTACTGATATAATTCCTGTGGATGGATTTATCTGTAAACAAGTCCCTTTCCTTGTGTATTATGCAAAGGTTACAGAGTTTATTGGCTTTACAATGGTGATGACTTGAAAAATGGGATACAACTTTTTAACAAAGTTAGCAAGTGATGTAGTCATACTAGGCAAGGCATGTTAGCAAGCCAAGTACAATGTGCCCTGTAAACTTCCATTAAAAGTGTGATACTGTAAATTTTGTTTGCACACGTTCAAAATGATTTTGTGCAGTAGTAATCAACAGCATCTTTTGCATTGAACCACAGGAATAATACATAACATGCCGTAAATGCTGAAAACTGAAAATGTATTAACTGCTGTACAAAAACTGTTTGAAAAAAACTTTGATTGTCTTTTATGCAAACTGACGACATTTCTTTCGCCATGTGGATAAATTATGCCACCCACTGACTACTATGCTTGTTTGCAATTACCTGTCATACTCATTTAAAGAAAATACTTTATCATAACAAAATTCATCAAAACCATGTCTACCGTCAAGAAAACAAGAGATATTCTAACAGATGACTGACTCTCACTTGCAATGTGGGCAGCAGTGCTTTCAGCCAACATCTGTTCTCATCTACAAGATATTTAACTAATTTAACAGCTTAAAGACTAAAAAATTGTCAGGTAATAGTTTCACAAGTACAGACCACATAGAGAAATGCACTGCCACATTATTGAAAAGATTGTAGAACTTGAGTTATTTTTGTTGAACTGTCTCCAGTCATTAAACCACCCTTGTGTAATTCACAGACCTGTATGATTTTCTCTGTCAATCTGCGAAAATGACAGAAAGCACTATAAACGTACTATAAATGCTAAACATCACTGGTTTTTTTTGTCTGACCAATCACAACACACCAAAATCAAATATGCATATGTTCAAATCTCACAAATTACAATTTTCAATATCTTCTTTTGCAAGAAAGAACATTTAGAGTAAATTATCATTATCCATTTTGGAGTGGAAACGGAAGAAAACATCATACTGTAAAAAGTAAATCACACTGCCCCTACACATGGACACATCTTGCATGCATACTCACACAAATACAGTATGACCTGCAGGCATAAATACACATCATACTTAATAAACTCTCATACACCCTCACCTTTTTATATATATATATGCTCCTAGCACACACACTCATAATAGAAATCCACAGCAGGGGTTCAAGACTACAAGTTGTCAATCTGAGTTAGCTGCAAAACAGACATGGCAGCTGTGCAGTTAAAAATGACAGATCTGGACCAAACAGAGGAAAAATATCAACATCTTACGGCTAAAAGCTTTAAAAAACAACCTCAATTTAAACTTGATGTTGTCATGATAAACAAGCAAAGATATCACTTGGTTGTTTATGTCATGCTACTATGAGTCTTTCATAGATGTTATTCTATGATATAAAACAAGTGAAAATGTTAAAGCAAAAAGTTCATATAAAATGTAAAAAGTCTGTCATAATTTACTAACCCTTGTGTAATTCTGTAGCTGTGATACTTTCTTCACGTAACACAAAAAAAGACTTCAGACAGAATGACAGCCTCAGCCTTCATTTTCACTGAAGAAATTACTTCAAACCAGTGGAAGGACATGAGGGCAAGTAAATAATTATTACAGAATTTGTAGTTTTTAACCACTGTAGACTATATGGCTGTTTAGCGAGTAAGTGTTAAGCATTTACATGTGTATGTGTTCAGCGTGTTCTTGTATTTGTGTATATTTGTGAATGTTTAGCAAGTGTTTATTGTATTTGTGTGTACCTGTTTTCCATCAGCAAAAGCAGTAGAATGTCTCACGACTGCAGTATTTGTGGCTCATTCAACAGCTGACCTTCAGAAACCGAGACGTGTCACAATACAGCAATGTTAATTAATCTGGAAAATTTGTTAAAGTGCGTTTGTGTCGTCCCCACAAAGACGGCAATATCCGAAATCTTTCTCCTGACATTTTTTGGGTGAAGAAAGCGGCTTAAAAAACATTAAGTTATGTTTTTTGAGAATGTAGGGCAAAAAAGCGCCCTGGACTTTCAGGCACAAAGCGGCCCATCACACTCGGTCTGCAACACACCTCACCATAAACCAGACATGGGGACTTGTGACTTGGTCTCAAGTCGCTATTTTTATGACTTGTGACTTGACTTGACATGTTTTCAGTTTGAATATAAAATATATAATAAAAAAATAAAAAATAAAAAATAAAAAAAATAAAGTTGACCCAGCTGGAGCGCAGGCTGAGAATAGCGTTGTCATGACTGGATCACGACACTACATTTACATTTACATTTTACATTTATGCATTTGGCAGACGCTTTTATCCAAAGCGACTTACAGTGCCCTTATTACAGGGACAATTCCCCTGGAGCAACATGGAGTAAAGTGCCTTGCTCAAGGACACACTGGTGGTGACCGCTGGGATCGAACCAGCAACCTTCTGTGTATCAGTTCCATGGTTTAACCCACTGGACCACCATCTCACACTTTCATCAGTCATGCCCTCTCGACTCATACGCACACCACACCCACTTAGATCAGATATCACATCAACATGTCAGCCGGAGGGGTACCGAGGGTCATCGCTTTCGGCTTCAACAATTATTCGCAAGATGGCAAAAGACGAACAGCGCGTTGCAAGACATGCAACATTAAAATCACGGACAGCCAGACGACAACCTCCAATTTCGTCCGTCATTTAAAGAGCCATTCTGCCCAGTAAGTGCTTGTCAATTTGTTAATGTTACCTGGTTAGTTGGTAGTTAGCTAATGTAATAATAGCTAAAGTAGCCACTAGCCATTAACCCTCATACCGTGTTGGGGACAAATGTGGACAAAATAATTTTGATTTATTTTTTTTAAATACTTCTCTTGATCTGAACGGTACGAGACTTGGCTACTTTTCCTAAGTTTGCCACCTGAACACACACAGAGAAATACTCTACAATACTTCTACAATGTTAAGTGGGTGAAAAAAAGAAAAAAAAAAACTAATCTTGTGTTTGTGTAATTCAGAGCATTCTTGTTGTTTTTTTCTTACCTGTTTGTTTGTTCTAACCTGTTTATTCTTAGCTAACATTTATTTAGTTATTGTTATTTATATTCTTACCCGTTTGGTACCAATTAGTTATTGAAATTTGATGTTTGTGTGTTGAGTGAGTGAGTGAGTGAGTGAGTGTGTGTGTGTGTGTGTGTGTGTGTGTGTGTGTGTGTGTGTGTGTGTGTGTGTGTGTGTGTGTGTGTGTGTGTGTGTGTGTGTGTGTGTGTGTGTGTGTGTGTGTGTGTGTGTGTGTGTGTGTGTGTGTGTGTGTGTGTGTGTGTGTGTGTGTGTGTGTGTGTGTGTGTGTGTGTGTGTGTGTGTGTGTGTGTGTGTGTGTGTGTGTGTGTGTGTGGATATAAAATAATTTTTATTTTATTTTATTGAAATGCTTATCATAATGAATGACTGGCATACTTCTTTAGGTTATAATTTGTCTTTCTTGGTGCACATGGCAAATAGTAAATTCTGTACAAATTTTTAATTCTCAGTCCATATACAATGCTATGGTCTAGAATAGATGACTTGGAATTTTATGCAGAATGTGGACTGTTTTAGAGTGTCTTTCTAGTGGTTATAGTATATGTCCTTTCAGGAGCTTGACATCTTTCATTTTACGGAATAGAGCTCAAATTGTGAAAAAGAGTTATATGAAAAATGCTGCATATTAAAATGACTTCTGAAGGATCATGTGACACTGAAGTGTGGAGTAATGATGCTGAAAAGTCAGCTCTAATCACAAGAAATAGATTACATTTTACAATATATTCACATAGAAAACAGCTATGTGAAATTGTATTAATATTTCCTAATATGTATGGTTTTAATGTATTTTTGATCAAATAAATTCAGCCTTCTTCTTTCAAAAACTTTCTTTAAAAAAAAAAAAAAGTCTTAATTATTTCAAACTTTTGATTGACAGTGTGTAAAATAATGCATGTGAACTAACAAGCAAATTATATATTTATTTTAGTATATGACACATTCCTACACGGGACATGGGCTACTTGAATATGAAAGTTGCCAGTTTTTCCATGTATGGTAGGCCTACGTTTGAGAGTTATATTTGAGTTTTATGAATCATTTAAAAATGATTGTGAATTTACTGAAGATAGCTTGACAGTCAGATACACATACATTCCCTCTGATATGCTGAAAACTGCTACATTAATGTTTTTTGTGCAATGTGTGAAGAATAACGTAAATGCCATTAAAATCTGATAAATTCGAAAAGGTCAGCAGTTTACATCCATGGAAATTAATGTCCGTCATTTAACATTTTTTAAATCGTTAACAGTCGGAAAATATTGCTACATATTGACATTGACGAGCGCTTTTAGACCACTGAGACTGGTCAGGCTAACATTGAATAGATTCGAGTTTTGCCTCAAGTGGGCCGTGCGGCCATTCGTCTAGGCTGACTGGATGGAAGAATATAGGCTAGGTAATTGTACTATAATTTTCTCTTCATATACATTTACCTAGCAACAGGCCGGCCCATCAGGAAAACACAAGGTGCTCCAGATGGCCAGTCCGCCCCTGGCCTGACCCTGCATTTTAAAATCGGTTCTTCCGTTTTTTTTTGACGAACTGTCACTCAAAGTGACTGACACAAGTCATTTCAAACAAGGTTTAGCTACAAATAATCCTTATCCATCAGTTTGACTAAATGAGCATACATGTCTTTGTATTGTGGGCTGAAACTGGAGCATTGAGGAAACCCACGCGGCACGCCAACAAGGAGCAAGCTGTATGTGGCTAGAAGGGATACAGCAACGGTCGGAAGTGAGGCAAAATCCCTAAACCTAAACCTAAACCTACCCTTACAATAATGCAAATAGAGTAACGTTAATTCAATTACGCAATATTGATGTGCGCATGCCCAGTGGCCGTAGCTACGTGTCCTACTGAGTTATTGAATCAGTTAATTTAATTGATTCAACCAATTCTTCAAAGTCTTCAAAGACTTACATTGCTGTACAGTCCAAATTTGTGCTTGTTTGTTTGTTTGTTTGTTTGTTTGTTTGTTTGTTTGTTTGTTTTGAGGGTGAGATTGAGTCAATATGTGTAACTAAGCTTGGTTCCCTTTCGTTCAGGAATGGGGGTTTCGCTTAGAAGCCTATCATCTTCGAGATCTTTGAAAACGCCCAATGGCGGAAATGCCCAATGGCGGAATTTACATACGTAACTCTGCCTCACCGCGTGAGTATAAAAGGAAGTACGTGGCAATATCGCATTACGTTTCTGCTTTCGGAGCCAAGAGTACCTACCTCTTCACTCCTCACAAGCCTTCTGAGACTCTGTCAGCTTCTTCGAGACAAGCAGCTTTCCAGTCGGTGTTGGTGTGACGGCACGTTCCAGTGATTGCATACTTCCTGCCTGCTGATCTGTGCAGTGGTCTGCATCCAGCTGGTGTGTGTTTCCCTGGGCGCTTCGGCATCGACTGCGGGGCTTCCTCTCACAAAAGAGCTTGCGTGTGGCACGTCCTTTTCAGGATGTCTCGCCCGTGCACTTCTGGGTGCGGTAGATTTCTCTCACCCTCTGACGGGCACGACGTGTTTGGGCTTTCAGCACGCTCAGGCGGCGCTCGTGGATGATTCATGTTCTCACTGCGGGAACATGATCATCGCGGTGTTACGGTCGAAACTCTGTAAGCTCCGTGCCGATTCCGGAGCGAGAGTCCCCTCTGCCACACCCCAATCTGTCGTCTCCACGAGAGGCGACACTTTGGCTGGTGGCCATGGTGACCTGAGGGTGACGGTGTGGAATAAAGCTCCGACGCTCATGCCTCGGCCCACACCCCCCTCTCAGCAGCAAGGCCGACCATGTCCCCTTGGGGTTCTGGCCCACTCCACTCGGAGTGTGGCCTCCTCTTGGGCTTTAGCGCTAACAGAGGGGCCGGTAATGGGCCAGGCTCAGGTGTCTTCGCTTGCTCGCCATTCCACTCCACGGACTGGATACGTGCAATTTTTTTTTCCCTCAGGTGAGCTTCCCGAAAGCCCTGAGTCCCTCCAGCACTGTTTGCGTCGATACCTGGGTGTCTGCCCTCTAACGAGCCCAGACCCTTGTGTCCGGCCAGGTGCCCCGTGTGCATGGTTCCCCTCCGGCGACCCCCACACGTGTATTTCCACCGTAAGCCTCCTCAGTGAGCAGGTGTCTTTCCCTTGGCAAGTCCCTGCCACCCCTAGGGTTAAAAATAGAGTTTTCCATATGCAGCCCTTAGCGGGTCATATGTGTACTCTCTAAGTCCTCCCTACGGGTAAGCATCTTTGCATACCTCCACTGGAATATGCCTCCCAGTGTACCTTGGTATTTCTGTGATAAGTGGGAGTTCTTCGTCCGTACTAGTCTTACGACAGGGAACTTGCACTTACGCAGGGCACTGGAAGACAGCTGAGTGGCTTGATTTTATTAGGATCCCCATTCGTTAGTCACTAACGTTACGTCGTAGTGACTGAATGAAAGGGAACGTCTCTGTTATGGATGTAACCGGAGACGTAACGTCCCGTTGCCACTTCGGCTGTGCTGCTGGAACTCAGAGTTCAGTCTTGGCTCCTCAGCAGATAACGTAATGCGATATTGCCACGTACTTCCTTTTATACTCACGCGGTGAGGCAGAGTTACGTATGCAATTTCCACTTGCCCATAGCATTGGCACGCCATTGGGCATTTTCTATGATCTCGAAGATGATAGGCTTCTAAGCAAAACCCCCATTCATTAGTCACTAACGTTACGTCTCCGTTCCCTCCTCAGGGAATGAGGGTTACATCCGTAACCGAGACGTTTCTTTTCTGACTATTTTATAAATATGGAACCCAGCCATATAACTGATGACTTGCATTGGACGAAACAATACTTCACTGTAAATTAAAATACTTATTTATGTATTTATTTATTTATAATAAACAGCATGACATCAGGGACTTTATCTTATTTTCGTTTTAAATAAGAACATTGTTTTTTTTTAATTAACATTACTACCATTATTCATCATGAAGTGTAGGAAAAAATGTGTATATTTATTTCAGCAATTGCGACTGCGTCCAAAAACCTAGGCAGCTGACTCATTGCCTCGCTGCCTTATCAGACAATGGCTTGTAAGGCAGCATTTGTGCATGAAGGCACCTCACAAAACTAATTTCGGACAGACTTCTTAGGCAGTGTTCATGATCGACAGGAAAATAGAAAGAGCTTTGGTGAGAACTAAACAAATATTTAATTACTACATTTAGTAATCTCGCTAGAAATGACATCAGAAGTGGAAAATGTTGGTAAAAAACGTACATTTACTCACAAACTGACCAGCAAACGCAACTTTTGGATGCCATTTTTTTTTTTTCAGCTCAACTGTCACAGAATGGAAAGCACAGGATTGTGGGATATCAAAGGCAGCGAAGGATACAAATATGCTGCCTTCAAAAATCGATCAGATGAAGGTATGGTGGTATGGTGAGATGGTGGTCCAGTGGGTTAAAACCATGGAACTGATATGCAGAAGGTTGCTGGTTCGAGCTGGTTCGATCCCAGCGGTCACCACCAGTGTGTCCTTGAGCAAGGCACTTTACTCCTGTAATAATGGCACTGTAAGTCGCTTTGGACAAAAGCGTCTGCCAAATGCATAAATGTAAATGTATCTCAGGAGACATTTTCCAGGTTTCGGACGCAGACACCGTCTGACAAGGGCTGCGTCTGAAACCTGGAAAATACCTCTCGCCTCATTTGCCTACAAGTAGGACGTGGCCACGTGTATATAAGCAGGGCTCACAGGCTGGAAATTCGATTTTCTTATCTTCAGCGAAGCCCTTCGCATCGCTGGATCTGGAACCGCTGCCGTCGAAGTTAGCGATCAGCAAGCAGAGGACAGCGACTGAAGAAGCTGGCCGCCTTCGCCACCTTCAGCCATCCGTGCCTGCTCAGCTATCCGGCGACATATCCTTTTTTGCACGTGTGCTCGCCCCGCATCACACGGTTCACAAAAGAGCGCAAGCGTTTTTTTATAAAAATGCCTCGTTCCAACTGCGGCTCGTGCCGCGCTCCGCTCAGCAACGGAGACCGCCATCTCATCTGCGCTCTCTGCCTGGGCCGCGACCACGACGCCGCCGCACTCCACGCGGGCGGATGCCCCGAGTGCGAAGAACTCTCAATGTCAACCCTGCGGGCTCGACTTGAGCAGTTTGATGACGACATCACTCCGCTTGTCCCTGCTGGGCCGCGCAAAAAGAAGCGCCGCTCGCAGCGACCACCGGAACCAGAGTCAGTGACGAGAAGCTCGCCGGAACCCCTCCCGCCAGCTTCTCTCTCACCTCGGATGTGGTTGAGGACCGCGCTGACAGCAGCTCCATCCTGGCCTCGGACAGCGAGGATTGGTCTTCTGCGGCTTCTTCTGTCCGGTCCTCCGGCCGTACTCGAGCGAGTGAGGACGCGGAGCTCTTACGCCTTCTCACCCGGGCTGTCGACCAGCTAGGCCTTGAGTGGTCTCCGCCAAAGGAGACGGCGCCGAACAGGCTCGACGGCTGTTTCCTGAACAGTCGCCACAGAGCGCCCACCTCCAGGACTGCACCCTTCCTGCCTGAGCTTCACGACGAGCTCTCCAAGTCCTGGAATGCACGCAATTCTCATCGCACGCCTCTTCGACGCTCTCACAAGTTGACGGCGCCGCTGAGAAAGGATATAATGCCATCCCTCCTGTGGAAGAGGCGGTCGCAGTGCACCTTTGCCCGCCCTCGCTCAAAGGCTGCCCTCCCGTCTAAGGCCTGCAGAACCACGTCAGCCTTGATCGGCCTCGCTTTCTCCGCCGCCGGTCCGTTCCCCCTTCTATGAGCGAGTCAGGCTTTTACAGCCGTTATTTCCTCGTTCCAAAGAGGGATGGGTCGCTCAGACCGATTCTGGATCTGAGGCGTCTGAACAAAGCTCTTGTGAAGAGACCGTTCAAGATGCTCACGACCAAGCAGATCCTTGCGCAAGTTCACCCGAGAGACTGGCTTATCTCCCTCGATTTGAAAGACGCATACTTTCAAATCAAGATAATACCCCGTCACAGGCCATTCTTGAGATTCGCCTTCGACGGTCAGGTATATCAGTACACCGTCCTTCCATTCGGCCTGTCACTAGCACCCCGTACATTTACGAAGTGCATGGATGCGGCCCTCGCTCCCCTGAGAGGGCAGGGGATGCGGATTTTGAATTATCTGGATGATTGGCTCATTCTAGCACAGTCAGAGGCCGAGCTCCTCGCCCACAGGGCAGTGCTACTCATCCATCTAGACAGCCTGGGGCTCACGGTCAACTGGACCAAGAGCTTATTAGTGCCCACGCAGTCAACCTCATTTCTGGGTTTGAATCTGGACACTGTGGCAATGTCGGCCCGCCTGTCACCGCAGTGCACATGCAGCGTTCGACGCATGGCTGTGTCCTGTCCTACCTCTCAAAGCTTTTCAGAGGATGCTGGGATGTATGGCTTCAGCTCCAGCTGGGTCTACTGCGCATGTGCCCGCTGCAACGCTGGTTGAATGCCCGAGTGCCTCACAGAGCGTGGGCTTCCGGAGGCTTTCGAATCAGAGTGACTCAGAGCTGCGCGTCAGCGCTGAGGTCCTGGTTAGTAGCCGACTGGTATCAGCAGGGGGTGACGATGGGAGCCATCTCACACCGCAAGGTTATCTCAACAGACGCTTCCACCTCAGGCTGAGGCGCTCTTTTCGAGGGCAGACCGGCTTTTGGCCTCTGGTCAGACCGGGAGAAACACCTCCACATAAATTGCTTGGAGATGATTGCGGTCGAGAACGCACTCAGGCGCTTCCTCCCATTCATACGAGGGCACCATGTGCTAGTCCGTTCGGACAACACGGCCGTGGTATCTTACGTGAACCGACAGGGCGGTGTCAGGTCCATGTGTTTGAGCAGACTGACGGAACGCCTTCTCGTGTGGGCACACAGCTCGTTGCGCTCGCCGAGGGCCGCGCACGTGCCGGCCACCTCAATGTCGGCCCGGACAAGCTGTCCAGGGACCTCATTCCCCCAGGGGAGTGGTCCCTGCACCACCAGACAGTCCAGCTTTTGTGGCGCCTATTCGGCAGAGCGGAGGTCGACCTCTTTGCGACAAGAGAGAACGCTCGCTGCCCGATGTTCCTATCAAAGAGCGAGGATGCGCTGTCCCAGCCCTGGCCCAGCCTCCCGCTTTATGCCTTCCCGCCGATTTCTCTATTACCTCAGGTCATAGCGAAAATCAGGGAGACGCGCCGCCCGTTGCTCCTCATAGCATCGCGCTGGGAGAACCAAGTTTGGTACTCAGAGCTGGTGGAACTGTCGCACACACCCCCCTGGCCAGTTCCGCTGAGAAGAGATCTCCTCTCTCAAGCCGGAGGGTCGGTCTGGCATCCCCATCCGGAGCGCTGGTCTCTGCATGTATGGGTGACCAACGGATACCCGTTGACCTGCCTGAAGGGGTTGTGAACACGATCGCTCATTCCAGAGCTCCCTCTACGAGGCGGCTGTATATTTCTAAGTGGTCTGTGTTTACTAAGTGGTGTGCTGCAAAAGGCTTGGATCCACAGGAATGTGGGGTCCAGCAGGTGCTCTCCTTCCTTCAGGAGCTGCTGGAATTGGGCAGGTCCCCTTCCACGCTCAAAGTGTATGTGGCGGCTATCGCAACGTTCGCTCAGACGACGCTCGGCCACGCGCTAGGAAGGAGCGAGCTCATTATCCGTTTCCTCAGAGGAGCCAAACGGATTAACCCCCCGCGACCTATTTGGGATTTGTCCTTGGTCTTGGAGGCCATGAAGGCTCATCCCTTCGAACCGCTCGAGGCTGTGGAACCAAAGCTCCTTTCGCTCAAAACCGTTTTTCTGATAGCTCTGGCTTCAGTGAAATGCGTGGGGGATCTGCACGCGCTCTCTGTGAGCCCGGCGTGTCTTGAGTTCGGTCCGAATGACTCCAAGGTCATCCTCAGACCGAGGCACGGCTATATCCCCAAAGCGATCGGAACTCCCTTTAGGGCGCAAGTCATTTCCCTCTCGGCTCTGCCAGCATCCGATGAGGGGGACGGTGGCAACTTCCTCTGCCCTGTTAGGGCGTTGAGAGTTTATGTCACACGTTCCGCCGCCTTTAGGCGTTCTGAGTAGCTCTTTGTTTCGTTTGGTGGGCGCACTAAAGGTCTTGACGCCTCGAAACAGAGCCTGTCCAGGTGGATAGTGGACGCAATTGCAGCAGCTTATGCCTCCAAACACCTGCAGTGCCCGCTGGGTGTCAGAGCTCATTCCACTAGAGGCATGGCCTCTTCGTGGGCCTGGGCTAGCAGTATTTCCATCCACGATATCTGTATGGCGGCAGGCTGGGCCTCCCCGTCTACATTCGTGAGGTTTTATAACATGGAAGTTCCTGCCTTGCAGGCTAAAGTATTATCAGTTTGAGTGGGCTGTTAGCTCTGCCCAGTGATTCTGCGCAGACAACGCTCGCGTACTGGTTATACGTTCGGTATTGTGCTTATGTGAATTTGTAGGGGGGGCAGTGGCGCTCCCCCTATTTGCAAGATGGGGTGCGGTGTTCACCTATCAGTGCAATGAAGTGCTTTTACAAGTGTTGGCCCGTTCTCTCTAGATGAGGGAACGAGTATTGCGTAACCGGCCGTGCGCCCCACGGGCTTTTGCGCTTCAGACTACGAAAACCGAATTTCCAGCCTGTGAGTCCTGCTTATATACACGTGGCCACGCCCTACCTGTAGGCAAATGAGGCGAGAGGGGCACGAAGCGCCCTCATTGGATGCCACGTCACACGGGCTCACCGATAGGCTGCAGCAGTTGCCAGCCGTGCAGCCAATAGACACGCTGGAATAGCCTGCTATGGTCTGCCAGGCTGCCGCACTGCATTGACAATATGGCAAAAATTAAGGATAATTTTATGGTTTTTCAGATCTCGAAGAAAGAATGCTTTCCCGATGCGTAAGCAACTTACGCAATACTCGTTCCCTCATCTAGAGAGAACCGAGGTTACGTTTAGTAACCAAGTACGATATTTACCTACACTAAAAAAAAAAGGTCATATATGGCACTAAAAGTGGTTATTTGTAGTAATCATAGGGGAACCACTTTTGGTGCTATATAGCACCATATCTTAACATAATCTGTATATGGTAGCAGTGCTATATAGCACCTTAGTCAGTGGTGCTATATAGCACCTCAGGCAAAGAACCGGTGAAGAACAGCTGAAGAACCACTGAAAAACCACCAAGATTGGTGCTATACAGCACTTAAAAAGGTTCCCCTATGATTACGAGCCAAGACCCACTTTTAGTGTCATATAGAACCTTTTTTTTTTTTGAGTGTACTAAAATTCATCCAATCGTATGCCAGCATTAAGATCGAAGGTTTTCATTGAGTTCAACACCTGCACGTCAAACGTCCCTGTTCCACTGGCAGTTAGGCCGTAACAGAGTTAGCCTACGTAATTTAATTACAAAATAAATGTAACTGTAGGCTACAGTTACTGCCAAAAATTGTTACAAAGATTACAAAGGGGGTTACATCTGGATATTTTCTGTAAAAAGCTAGGATATGTTGAATAATATTAATTTGCTTTACATGTTTTTGATGTGCACAATGTCTGCCATTTAAAGGCCGAATAGTAGCCTAAAGCAATACTATTCTGATGGGTTTGATTGTTGTTTGAATTTGCAGTGCACCACGTCTGCCAATTACAAGTTCACATACAGGAGGACTATGAGACTACATGAATCGCAATGGTGCTCACTCTACACAGTGAACAGTTTTCTTGTCATGTGTCATCTTCTTGTCTTAGTAACGCTCATTTTACACAACACAACACCAATAAGGTACACAAACTACATGATCTTTGGTCAAGTGGCAAAGTGGCAACCCTGACCAACGATGAAAAATAGTTTTCTCACATGATTCATGGAAGACATAGAGAGCCTCTCATCATGCTTGCTGCACTATCCAAGTCATGCAGAAAAAAGAAAAGACAATTGGGCTGAAATACACATGTTGGGTTTTTGTAAGAAAAAAAATCCATATTTAAAACGTCATATATACGTGTGTTGAGTTCTGGCGGAAGGGTGACCTCTGACCCTTACAAAAACTCATGCTTCAGAAGGCATTTACTGCCAATTACATCAATCCACATTGCTGCTGAAAGCTTTACACCGTGGCTGAATCCGAAATCACCCCCCTAAACCCTCATCCACTATTCGTCCACTAATACAGTTCACGTGAAGGAGTGAATGAAAACGAACATGTGAATTTGTACATTTGTTGTGTGTACAACGGCTGTACACTCATTAATGCGGTGCAATGTGGGATAGAATGAGTGCGCCTGATAACGTCCACTGTGGTTTCGGACACCTCTACAAATGGCTGTCCCTTCAAATAATGGCCTATTTGAGGGTATAGGGGGCTATTTCGGATTCAGCCCCTGTCTACACCAGACGCGACCGCAGTTAGAAGCTGTCTACACTGGATGCGACAAAGGTGCTGTTGTAAAGCATTTGTCCTTCATGTCACTACGTCGGGGATCAGCATCAGTGATTATAATGCTTATAGCCTATTGTATTTTGTCACATCACGCCGCTTGCATCCGGTGTAGACGGTGTTAGGCTACAACTTGTCTGAGAGTTGCCACCATGGCGAGTGATAAAAATGCGTTCCAGTGCTGGAAATTTAACAATCATTTCGCCCAGAAATCAGAAAAGGGCGCAAATATAGCAGTTCATTGCAACATATGTTTGACAATTATTCAAGTGAACATTGAAGGCTTCCTGAGGAAGCATCGCCTATGATGAATGTTAACCTTAAGCGCCACCTAGTGGACAAATCTCTCTATTAGTTTGTCCTGTTTTGACTTGCAAAATAGAGCTATTTTAAGTACTAGTCTAAACAGTATTTTAGGTGGAATATAACTTTATTTTAAAAACACACAAATACCACATTATAATGATCTGAAATTGTGTGTTTTCTCTTAAATGTAACTATATACAAATATCTCTGTTTTACAGGGATTAAATGTTTGAAAATGATCGAAAGTACAATCGAAAACATTTAAAGTACAATGGCATTACCATTGCTTTTGTAAAGGTACCTTGGTATTTCTTTTAAAGGAATACGCCGACTTTTTGGGACTTTGGCCTATTCACCGTATCCCCCAGAGTTAGATAAATCCATACGTACCATTCTCATCTCCGTGCGTGCCATAACTCTGTCTGACACACTCACTGCTAGCCTAGCTTAGCACAAAGACTAGAGGGAAACGGCTCCAGCTAGCCTACTGCTCAATAAGTGACAAAATAACGCCAACATTTTCCTATTTACATGTTGTGATGTGTATAGTTACATTGTGTACTAAGACCGACGGAAAATGAAAAGTTGCGATTTTCTAGACCGATATGGCTAGGAACTATACTCTCATTCCTGTGTAATGATCAAGGAAATTTGAGCCGTACCATGAGTGCAGCGGCAATGATATTTTGCAGCACCTTACCCCAGCACTCTCTCTGTGCAAGCAGGTTGTCACGTTGTGTAGCGGACCCTGTCCGATAGATGACCAGACTTTACTGATATTTCATGGAGTTTATTGAAACCGTTTGATCTAAAAAAAATCACTGTAAGAGCTGAACAAATAAAGCGAAGAAGTGTGCATTAACACCTCGTGCACAAACTCTCTCTTTTCATAGCATTATCAGCGAAATACACAAAAATACTCATTACAAATGACAGTTAACAAGCACATACACACATTATGCCTTTTCGGGGAGTGCTTAACAAACTGCAAACTTTAAATCTGCCTAACCACTCCGATGAACCGCAACTACAACATCCGTCAAAATAAAAGTCCCTACTTATTAAGACAGATAATGCAGACCTTAAACCTATTTAAACACACAGAAATGTCAAAAATGTACACAAAAAAACTAATTATAAAAAACTAAGTCTGTTACACGTTGGTTATGTTGACGGAAGTTAACCTATTTTCAGGTGCTGCATAATATCATTGCGCCGCTGTACTCATGGTATGGCTCAAAGTTCCTTGATCATTAAGCAGAATAATAGTATATTTCCTATTCATATCGGTCTAGAAAATAACAACTTTTAATTTTCCGTCGGTCTTAATACACAATGTAACTATACACATCACAACATGTAAATAGGAAAATGTTGACGTTATTTTGTCACTTATTGAGCAGTAGGCTAGCTGGAGCTGTTTACCTCCAGTCTTTGTGCTAAGCTAGGCTAGCGGTGGGTGCGTCAGACAGAGTTATGGCATGCACGGAGATGAGAATGGTATGTAGCCTATGGACTTATCTAACTCTGGGGGATACGGTGAATAAGCTAAAGTCTTAAAACAACTGTTGTTGTATTAATAAATATTTACTAAGCAGTAAAATATTCAATATTTAGAATGCATATAATAAAGCTTAAATACAATTGCTACTCTTCATAAATAAATGGGCTTTTCTGTAGAGTTGTTGGTAGTTTTGATGGGCAGGCCTACATTTTTTTAATATGTTGTCCAACATTGGGTAATAGTGTGTTGTGTGTATATGTCATTTTTTAAAACAATAGTTTGTACTTGTGTGTTGTAACACAGAGCCTTGTCTTTTAAAACAATGTCTCACAAGCTTTCAGCCGTTAAACTTTTTCTTTAACGTTTTCTTCTCTCGCACACACAAACACCATCTCTTTTCTCTGTATTTTTCTCACAGGAATACATAAAAAAATGTTTTAAATCATAGGCAGTTTTGTTATTGCAAAACTGCAAAACATTTTTTATCCTAGGCAGTTTTGTTATTGTACCGTTAGAGTACTGATTATTGAAAGACAAAGAGAGAAAAGGGTCAACAACATTTTGTTCTTCTCTGTCCTTCTAGATTCGTGAGCTTAACAAATTCTCAGCCCTCAGCACAGGCACACTCTCTCATGAAGAGAGAATGTCATGCTGCACTCAGCCCCTCACTGAGATCCTATTCAAAAAAGTCTCTAAACGCACATTTCATAAGCAGGGATTTTATACAGACAGTTATATAAGACTCGCACACATCCACACTCGCTCCATTATAACAATAGGCATTGAGACTGTTTCCCGTAGCAACGTGGCACAGACGTGAGTCTGAACTCTTTAGAGACTGACATACTCTCCCTCACACACACTCATGCATTAACCACCAAATATTTGCATGCTATCTGGATTAGCTTAATATACACACCCTTTTACACAATAACTTGCTTTGTCTGTCTCTTTCTCTTTTTGTCCTTTACTGTCTGCCTCTAGTTTTCTCTCTCTCCCTCAGCCTTTTGCTGTGGTCATGTTCGCACTGCAGCTTTAAAACGGTTGTCACTTCTCTTTAGAGTGCTTAATCTGCTTCTGTTCATGCAGAATGTAGCTACGTCCTACGTAGGACGGGTTCCTCCTCTCTTATATCAAAATTAAAACTTCTCATTTTTGACTTCTAATTTGTGACCAGTGTTTTGTTTTGCTCTATCCTTTGCGCTTCCATGTTCGCCAATTCTCACCCAAACTTACAATATGCCAACGTCATACGTCGGGTCAGAGGTCACCCTGCCGGAAGTCAAATCTCTCTTGAACACTCGTACGGCCATTGTCGGAAGACAATGATTATGGTTAATAAAGATTTAAATATATATTCATATATTCGCTTCAGAAGGCATATATTAACCCACTGGAGTTTGGTATGGATTACGTTTATATGATGTGCTTTTTGGAGCTTCAAAAAATTCAATTCCATTATAAAGCCGGGAGGAGCCAGGATATTATTTAATATAACTCTTAAAGAAGAAAGTCATATACACTTAGGATGGCTTGAGGGTGAGTAAATTATGGCATCATTTTCATTTGTGGGTGAACTATTCCTTTAAATCTGATGAATCGAGCTTGTAGTCTGTATTGTTGTCAGTTAATGTGTGAACAAAACCTCAATAAACATTATTTGTAGCATGCCTCCCATCCAATAAATTGCAATAAGCTTTGATACAATTGATAGGAAACAAAGTCTTAGCTTTCAAAATATACCAATTTTATTATAGAATTCAAACAATAAATAGCATTTTGGTACTCTTTAATGTAACCGTGGTGGAATGACCTGCCTATTTCAATCCAAGCTACCGAGTCTTTTTCAAGAAACTGCTGAAGATGCATCTTTTGATCCATTAATACTAATATTCTATAGCCTATCTATAAAAATAAAAAAAACCTTGCTAGTTGCTACGTGTATTGTGCTGGACTAACTAGGGCACAGCACTTGCATATTTTTGCCCTATTGTTGGTTTTATGGCTTCTATTGCTCTCCTCATTTGTAAGTCACAATGGATAAAAGAGTCTGCTAAATGATTAAATGTAAATGTAACCGAACGCTGAGCCGCATCAGTTCAAGCGGCACGCGAACTGATTGTCTTTTTCGCTTTACCACTAGCTACAGCACAAAATAAACATGAACAAACATCTGAGGGTATGTTGAAAGATATAGTACAACTTACAGAAATGTATCATATATCATGTAATCACTCAGTCAGTGTTTCATCCATGGAAATATGTCAATAAAACTACTTGTAAACAATATGTCACATAATATTTACCTCAGAAAAGCCATTCAATGACCATAGCGCAATAGTTAGCTCTATAGTAGGCTAGTTATTTGAGTAGGGGAAATCTCCAAAACCGATATCAAGACTGTGTTTCAATAACACATTAATGAAAAACCAGATAACAATGGCATAAATTGTGCTTCTTTAGCTCAAATCATAATAAAAATGTACAGGTGCTGTAACCTAAACGTCTAAACTTTCATTACTACAGCTGCCATATTGAGCATTACGATTTCAGTCTCCTCCCCCTTATACTGTCTCTCTATATAGTATATGTAATATAATATACAGTAGTATATTAGATATAGCTAACTTTAAGCACACAACACACAAGCACAGGCAGATAAAGTTCCTGATTAAAAAAGCACGGGCCGCTCCCCTGACTCTTTTCTGCCGTTTACAGGCCTTGGGCAGTCTCAGAGACAGGTGTGATTTCTCATGACACCTATCTCAGTAATATCTGTCAGGTAGTTGGGACATATGTGTGGTGATCCTAACCTCGCTTACAGCACATTTAATTATCATTGAAGCTCAACTAGTTATAAATATCACTACAAGCGAAACACAATGTCGATTGTATAAACATGGATGAGAAGGGCATCAGAGAATTGTAGTAGCAAAAACATCTTTGTTACACTTTACGTACATAAATTGTGGGTAGAAAAAGTGACTAGTACTCTGTACAAACATAATTTAAGGGAGTTTAACATGTTTGGTTAATGTGACTTATTGAAATAAAAGTTTTAAATAGGTGACAGTTTGGAGGTCTTTCTTGATTAAAATTTTCATGAAAGTTATTCGGGCAAGAGCGATTCTCCCTTTGTCTTTAGTTGTTTGATTAACTCTTTCCCCGCCATTGACATTGCATTTTCCAGTGTTTCGACCCCCTGCCAAATTATTACCCACCTCGTTGAAGTCACTACCTGAATGCCTAATCCTAACCCCTCCCCCACAACTAATCCTAAACCTAATAATACTAGGGGGGTAATAATTTGGCGGGGGTCGGAATTCAGCAAAAATACCGGCTTTCCATATTTACACTGTTATAGGGTAGGGGGGAGGGGGGCTCTGTTATGCATCTTCAGAAAGATCACAGAATCTCTGGATCAGAACACAGGCAATAAAAGAGCAGAAACCAGCGATAAAAGCATTGCTTATGCACTTTGTAGCCTTTGGAAGAAAAAACCCCCCAACATTTTCTCAGCTTTTTTCTGAAAATTCTGCTCTTTTTTTATAACAACTTTTTATCTTTTATAAAGCAGAGGCTCTGTTCTTTCTTTTGATATATTGCATGTTTGGATATTCATACAACACAATATATTCCGGGGGTTGTAAATATTTTGCGAAAATTATCAAAAACTCTGGTGCTGGCTGGCAACTTTTTTAAAGGGTACATAACACACAGTTTCTGTCAGTCTCATGTCAATCTTGAGTACCTATAGAGTATTGCATCCTTCATATCTCAGAAGAGACTTTAGTTTTATCATATATTTATAAAAGACAGATATGCTGTAGAGATTTAGGCGTGCAGTGTGTGGAGACATGAGCACACACACACAGAGTACATCATGGAATTATCCCAGAATATTTTTTGTGTTGTTTACATTATGCACGTATGTGCCGATTGCCAACAAAATACAAACATTTGATGCAGTTTCACTCACCGCCTGCGGTCTCGACTCATGACTGGGAACAAACAAACAAGTTGCTGCTCCGGCAAAAAACAAACTGCATCCACTGTTTCCTTAAAGGGATAGTTCAAGCAGAGAGTATTTTTTCCCTACTATGGTAGTAAATTTTTGATCTCTCTGCTTGGTTACACACATTCTTCAAAATTTCTTCCTTTGTGTTCAGCAGAACAAAGAAACTCATGCAGGTTTGCAACAACTTGAGGGTGAGTAAATGATGACAGAATTTGAATTTTTGGGTGAACTATCCCTTTAACGCTGGGTTATTTGGCAAGGTTAACTTAACAAGGTTATTTTTCCCTCACAACCAAAAAAACACTTCTTTAGTGACATTGTTGATTTTGTGGTCTAAAAACAAAATGACAGCGCTTCCGTACCGAACAAAGCTTGTTGATGGGCATGCTCTTGCTCTGGTTAATGTGTGCATGCGCTCATCTGGGAGAAGTGCCCATACAAGCAATTCTGCCCTTTATGAAGTCATACAGGGCCATACTCGAAGAAAAACTTTCAGAAACATATTCAAATCCTGAAGGAGTGTATTTGGCACAGAAATACTCCGTCATACACTCACCTAAAGGATTATTAGGAACACCATACTAATACTGTGTTTGACCCCCTTTCGCCTTCAGAACTGCCTTAATTCTATGTGGCATTGATTCAACAAGGTGCTGAAAGCATTCTTTAGAAATGTTGGCCCATATTGATAGGATAGCATTTTGCAGGTGATGGAGATTTGTGGGATGCACATCCAGGGCACGAAGCTCCCGTTCCACCACATCCCAAAGATGCTCTATTGGGTTGAGATCTAGTGACTGGGGGCCATTTTAGTACAGTGAACTCATTGTCATGTTCAAGAAACCAATTTGAAATGATTCAAGCTTTGTGACATGGTGCATTATCCTGCTGGAAGTAGCCATCAGAGGATGGGTACATGGTGGTCATAAAGGAATGGACATGGTCAGAAACAATGCTCAGGTAGGCCGTGGCATTTAAACGATGCCCAATTGGCACTAAGGGGCCTAGAGTGTGCCAAGAAAACATCCCCCACACCATTACACCACCACCACCCCAGCCAGCCTGCATAGTGGTAACAAGGCATGATGGATCCATGTTCTCATTCTGTTTATGCCAAATTCTGACTAAATCAGACCAGGCAACATTTTTCCAGTCTTCAACTGTCCAATTTTGGCGAGCTTGTGCAAATTGTAGCCTCTTTTTCCTATTTGTAGTGGAGATGAGTGGTACCCGGTGGGGTCTTCTGCTGTTGTAGCCCATCCGCCTCAAGGTTGTGTGTGTTGTGGCTTCACAAATGCTTTGCTGCATACCTCGGTTGTAACGAGTGGTTATTTCAGTCAAAGTTGCTCTTCTATCAGCTTGAATCAGTCGGCCCATTCTCCTCTGACCTCTAGCATCAGCAAGGCATTTTCGCCCACAGGACTGCCGCATACTGGATGTTTTTCCCTTTTCACACCATTCATTGTAAACCTTAGAAATGGTTGTGCGTGAAAATCCAAGTAATTTAGCAGATTGTGAAATACTCAGACCGGCCCATCTGGCACCAACAACCATGCCACACTCAAAATTGCTTAAATCATCTTTCTTTCCCATTCTGACATTCAGTTTGGAGTTCAGGAGATTGTCTTGACCAGGACCACACCCCTAAATGCATTGAAGCAACTGCCATGTGATTGGTTGATTAGATAATTACATTAATGAGAAATTGAACAGGTGTTCCTAACAATCCTTTAGGTGAGTGTATGTCCAAATAGCTTTTGGAAATTTTGGCCATGTTTAGCATGAGAATCCAACTCTTTAACAGTGTAAATAAGTCAGAATACATGAAATAGCATTAGCATCAGACATGCGTCCCGGATACCATTATGTTTCCCCTGCTGTGCTTAATGGCGCTATGCATGCATTTGGTATTAAAACACTCCAGTCACCTCCTACTAACATACCTGAAAAGGTTGTTAAATTTTGACTTGTCATATTGCAGAACACGACTCCAATCATCCACACTCCAGTACTTATTTTTTTGTCAAATGCAAGGTGATATTTGCAGTAGATAAAACGAATAAATGGTTTCTTTACTGGTACACAACCTCCCAATCCAGTCTCTATTAACTGTTATCTTACAGTTCAACATTACATTTACATTTACATTTAGTCATTTAGCAGACACTTTTATCCAAAGCGACTTACAAATGATTAAATTGGAGGTTGGATGTCTTTAGAAGCTGTTTTGATGATGCCCCACATTCATCTTCCTGTCAAAATGCTCACTAGTCTTCCTTGACCAGCCACAGCACTTTACATTCTGCATGGTAACGGTCTCACTGCACTTTTAAAGGTGAAATATGTAACATTTTTGCAGTATAATATCCAAAAACCACTAGGCCAGTGTTATATATTTTGTTCAGTTGAGTACTTAGAATATCCCAAATGTTTCCAACTATTTGTAAATCGTGAGACCGGGACATGTGAGCTATGCGTGTGAGGGAGTCGCCTGTCGATTTCGTCATATCTGCGTTACTCTCGGTTTCCGGTTTTATTTTGCAGAAACAAGCTGGGCCCTGTCCCAAATGGCACCCTATACCCTCACGGTCTTCCTCTGAGTCCGCACTTTCATGACGTAAAGTTGCTTTGACTGCCGTGAAGAAGTCTGCTGCGTAGCTCGCACCAGTGCGGGCTCGGCAGAAGTGTGCATCGAGGGCGCATATCGACCTCAAATGGGGCGCTCGCGAGCACCCTTCTGAGACCTAAAATGACAACTGGGACACCCTGCGGTCTCGTGGACTTAACGGACACGTGCACGCAGCAGCCATTGTAAGTCCACAAGACCGAAAGTGCACATGAAGTATGCCATTTGGGACAGGGCCCTGTGTTACCTCATACTCATGAATGGAAAACGGAAGTGGCGCCGGCGACCATGTCATAATAAAAGTCCCGCCGCTCTTCAATCGCTCCTGCGGCCTTGCTCAGCTCCACAACATTCGGTCCTGCTCCACTTCACAGTCTTTCCAGAAAAATGTGGCTTTTTTTTGTGATTGTTGCGGGCAAAAATCCTTGATTATGCAGCATGTTTTCTTAAAAGATGCGATGGAAAATGCGGGATATTTATGCAATTTTATGCGATGGAATTGCAGGAACTTGCAAAAACTGCGGTTTGATGAAAAAGAGAAAAAAGCACTACATCACAGAAAGTGCTGGGAATATTTAAGTTCCCATCTTGTTTTATTGAAGACCTTAATAAACACATGGCTCAAATTTACAAAACATTGAGTCAAACAAGTTCTGTAGCTTTACAAAAGGAATATGCTACAACTTCTGAAAAATGAATAAATAACTTCCTGTTTTACAGAGGTAGCTATACAAAACAGACATTTGAGTGTTTCCAATGCACAAAGTGCAATCTCTTAAAGGGTTAGTTCATCCAAAAATTTAAATTCTGTCATTAATGATGTCTGATATATTGTGTTCATTATGGGCCAATTTGTCACCCATCTAACAGTTTCCAATTCAACATTAAAATTGGACCGCTAAACAATGTCCAGTGATATTGTTTTTGTCAAATATTAGATTTTTTTAAAAATGAGATTAGATTATTTGTTTGTTTGTTTTTTTAGAATACTAATTATTACCCATTATTATACATTTGTAAAAAAAAAAAAAAAAAAGAAGAAAAAAAAGTTTGCAAACATATATATGGGAGTTATTTAAGAGATTCACATATGCATTTAAATGTAGTTGTCACTCCCAAAACTTTGCAGTTTGTATGAGCCCTTGATGTCTGGAGTGAAAGTAGTCTGTGTGTCTTTTTGCTGCTCCTTTTGTGAGACCAAACCGTGTGTGTGTGTGTGTGTACAAGAGAGAGAGAGAGTGTCAGATTCTATCTGCATCAGTCTGGGCATGTTAACATAAAACAGCGTATCTCTAACTCAAATGAAAGAGGGGAACCCTCCATCCCTCCTTCAGACAGACGAGTGGGGTGCAGATAAAGGCGAAGGACAGATGAAAGAGTTCAGCTGACAGAAGGGATCAGAGAGGACGAGAAAGGATGGAAGGAGAAGAATGAGGCGGGGGTGTGGGGGCCATTAAAAGGAAGGACAGACAGATTGAGGTACTTTGTGCAAGAGTTTCTGTGCAGGTGAGAGAGAGATACAAGACTAGAGGAAAGAAAAATCTCTCTAGTGAAAGAAATCATTGCAAAAGTGGAGAGAATTCCCAAGGCGGAGGTATGTTGTGAAATAAAGATGAGTAATTTAAAGAAGGAGAAAAGACGGATAGATGGATTCATTCAAGGCTCAAGAGCATCCTCTTGGGTAAACTGACCTCATTACTGTGGTAAATATGAGACATATAGACAATAGACAATATAAACACAAACGCTCTGACCAGTTGTGGATTAAAAAGTGATGAACATTAGCTCTTATTGAATGATTCTTACAAACACACACAATTATATACTATAATCATTCAGAAACACACACACGCACGAGTGGCTAGTCAAAACCTGCATTTAACTGCCAGCACTGCTGTATTAAGTCTGTAACCACAGTAACCCGAGCAGATGTTTGGCCACACCTGTGCTGTGTTTGCTGTTTACTGTTTATGTGTTTATGTGTTTGTGTTGTTCCACGCCATTGCAAGTGAAACTGATCTCTGTCCAAATGGAAGGCAAAATACACACATTTACACACGGCAGGGTGTGCTGCAAAAACACACACTAATAGACATGTGCTGGCTCACAGATCACTGGAGCATGTCCAGCGTGGCCCTCATTATGACAGGTGTTTCAGAGTCGCTGGAGCGCGGCCACTTGAGTGGGACATGGCAACTTTTCTGCATTCTCTCTCTCTCTCTCTCTCTCTCTCTCTCTCTCTCTCTCTCTCTCTCTCTCTCTCTCTCTCTCTCTCTCTCTCTCTCTCTCTCTCTCTCTGTCCAAAATCGGACTGTAACAGCTGTTAGCAGAGAGCAGCCACGTGGCCAGTGTGTGGTTTTGTAAGAAAGACAAAGAATAATACATTGGCTGCATCCCAATTGGCACTACACTTATGCTATAGGCTAAAAGTCAGGGGTGCCACTTTCCCTTCGTCTGATATTAAAATGTGTTATACCTCTAGATAACATTAAAAGGACATTTCTGATTATGTGTTAAATGTGAGCAAAACAGGCCATGGAAAAATGTCTTCCTCTTTGTCGGGCATTCAAAATAATAACATATATGTGTTCAACAATTACACCCCTTCATTTAATACTTTGTGCAACCAAAATAACAGCTGCGTCTTCTCCTATAATGTGTAATAAGCTTGATAAACATGGCAAGGAATCTGAACCCATTCTTTTTGGATTTTTAGGGGTGCCAATAATTTTAGCATACATATTTTAGAGAAAAACATATTTAATTTATTCCACCTTTTTTTAAACTTATTTTTAAAGCCTCCATTTTTGAGGAGAAATAGTCAGCTTGGCCTATATTTACCAAGGGTGCCAATATTATATGTGCAATACTATTACTAATACTATACTAGATACTCACTATCTGGATTAATCAAATGTTATTTATAGTAACACTGTCTGAGTAAATCTAAAACTGGCTGGATATTGTATCTCAATGACAAGACAGCATGAAAATGTTATGGCTCATGAATATTAATTTAACATGAAAGTGGTCGCTGCAAACTAATTAATATTCATGAGACCTGTCTTCTTCGTATAGTGACGTCAGCACCCCATACTCTAGAACTTGTTCCCATGCTGCTGCTAAAGAAGTGCATACATTTGAGTGTATAATAAAATCGTAAAATTGAATCTTGGTTTCAGAGAACCTCTTCATTTAAGTGTTTGCAAATCCGAGTAAACTTACCTTTAGGTGCTTTTTAAGAATTCTGCTCAGGCCTCTCATTTCTCTGCACTGTTCTTTAACTGGAAAAGTTGAAAGTAAACTGTCATCTATTCACTTAGTACTTGAACGACTAGAAATCACTACTTGGTGTACCGTAAAGTGACACATATATGCATACTTTGAAGAATTATCTCATCTCTGTATGCTTGTGAGCAGCTCAAACTGTTTCTAGACATGGCCTATACTCTTTTCACAAACCGAAGCTTGACGAAGACCCTTACTTTGTATGCAAAGATCAGCTCCTCACAAAGGTAGTATAGTAACCAGTTTAATTACCCTAATGACTTGAACGATCTCATGGGTGAGCGAGGTCAGAAAGACCTGTTTAACGGAGCAGATATAGTGCTGATCAGGCGCTGTTATAAAAACCCTAATCAGAGCGGCTCTTTAAGAAGTGAAATAAAACGTGATATTATAGATCTTATGAAAACTTTGTGTTAATTAATAATTCGTAGCTTTATGCTTGTGTAGGTTTGCACTACATTGCTGTAATGTTAAAAACGGTGAAAACAGCCTGAATAAATATGCTCTACATTCAGCATGAATGATTAAATTGATCAAAAGTAACAGTAAGGATGTTTTTTAATGTTAAAAATCAATGTTCTGTTAATCAAAGATCCATAAAAAAAGAAAAATCACAAATTTGATCAAATCAGTGCAGCCTTAATGAGCAAGAGACTTTTTTTAAAAAAACATTATAACATCTTGTTGACCCAAAGCTTTTAAATGGTAGTGTATAGGCCTACTATTTTTATACATTATATATTATTTATAAATTAAGAAATCGACTTTCAGATACTCAGTGAAATAAAGGTGTGACAACTAGTCCCAGAATTCCCTATTCCACAGTTCTGCAGTTAAATCAGGCCAGTGACAAAATGCTTTTCAGATTAATTCACTCGTTAGAACAGCACTTCAGAAAGGAGTGTCAGCTCATCAAACGAAAAGGAGAAGAGGGAATTACTTTCAGCTCATTTTCCTTCTCTTTTTTTCCCCCTCCGCCTCTTCTTTCCTGTTTTTCTTTTCTGCCGGTGAGGTCATAATGGCAGTGTTTCCTCTAGAGTCATGTCATCACAGCAGGTCTAACTCTCTTTCATTCACACATTACCTCCATTCGTCTATCCATCCATCTTCCTCCTTCACTCGCAATACTTTCACTCATTCATCTCTTTTCAGTCTCTCAATCTGTGTTTCTCTCTCCCCCTCTAATTCACTCTATAGAGAGAAAGCTAGAGACTTTGCTGATGCTTCAAGAACACTTCATCTGATTCCCTCCAATTCTTTTTGGCTCTTCCCTTTTTTATGCTCTCCGTCCTTTAATTTGCCCTTATCCTCTTGTTTTTCTTCTTCTTAATGCTTTAACCCCATGCTAAGCTGAGCATATTTAAGTAGAGTGAGTTAATAGTCTGTGACTCTGGGGTTTAGATTTGGTAATATAAGCTCTAAGAATGACTGAGAAAAGAGGATGAGTCTTTTAAAGAGACAGAGACAGAAACCGGATTGTGTGTCATTCTGGAATGAAAATGCCTTTAAATTCCTGAAATAAATAGTAATTTGAAATTAGGGAAGTAAAATTCAAATGGAATGAAATTCAAATAAATTAATCATGTGGTATTTCTATTTATACAAAATATTGTAGTAATTAATTTGGACTAATTATGTATTTCCTGATATATAATATATATTATAAATGTACAACCTTTGACAGTGTTTTACGATTCAGCCTCAGTTATCACCCCTGAAGAACAACTGCAGTGCTTTACAACTATAGGACAGGAAGAGCTAAATAAACTTATCATTGCTTCTAAACCAACAACATGTTTATTAGAACCAATACCCTCTAAACTACTGAAAGAGTTGTTATAACAAGGTATACCTGTAGCAGAAGAGCCTCTTCTCAATATTATTAATTCATCTTTAACTCTAGGTCATGTCCCATGACCATTCAAGATGGCAGTTATTAAACCTCTCATTAAGAAACCACAACTAGATCCAAATTAATTAGCAAATTACAGACCTATTTCAAATCTTCCATTTCTGTCTAAAATACTAGAAAAAATGGTATCTGCTCAATTATGCTCTTGCTTACAAGAAAACGATATCTATGAAAATAGTCATAGTTAAAATCACAAATGACTTACTCTTAGCTGCTTACCAAGGCTGTATCTCAATATTAGTTTTACTTGATTGGACCCACTTTATATTAGGTGGCCTTAGCTACTATGTACTTACATTTTAATTAATCATTTGATACAATGCACTTATTGTGTACAAACATACATGTCATTACATTGTACTTACATTTTTAAACCTGCATGTAATTACACCTGTAATTAATTTCTGTGGTCCCACATTTGTAATTACACTGTTGACACTTCCCTTACACCTAATCCTACCCTTAAACTTACCCATACCACCACACCTGTCCCTAACCCTACCCATATCCCACCTCAATATCAGCAAAAGTGTTTTGCAATACAATATGAACACAATAAGTAGTCAAGTCAAGTCAAGTCAACTTTATTTATATAGCGCTTTTAACAATGTAGATTGTTTCAAAGCAGCTTTACAGTGTTAAACAGCAAAATAATGCAGCCTAATTTTATTCAGCTGTATAGCCATTTGATGTCATCAGTTCATTTCAATTTCCATACGGTGACAGTATGGAAGTACATTGTACTTATTTTTTTATGTAAGTACATAGTAGTTAAGGCCACCTAATATAAAGTGGGGCCACTTGATCTTAGTGCTGCATTCGACACCATAGATAATAAAAACTCTTAGATCATCTACAAAATTACACTGGTATTCAAGGACAGGCATTAAAGTGGTTTATTTACATTTATGCATTTGGCAGACGCTTTTATCCAAAGCGACTTACAGTACCCTTATTACAGGGACAATCCACCTGGAGCAACACTGGTGGTGACCGCTGGGATCGAACCAGCAACCTTCAGTTCCATGGTTTAAACCACTGGACCACCATCTATCAGAGCGTTACCAATTTGTCTATTTAAACAGGGAACAATCTAAGATAACGCCGGCAAATTATGGAGTGCCGCAAGGATCTGTGTTAGGCCCTCTGCTATTCTCAATATAGAGTATATGCTGCCACTTGGTAATATTATAAGAAAACATGGAATAAGTTTCCACTGTTATGCCGATGATACTCAGTTATATATTTCAGCACGACCAGATGAAATCTCTAAATTATCCAAGCTGACAGAGTGTGTTAAAGATATAAAATATTGGATGGCCTGTAATTTTCTCCTTCTAAATTCAGATAAGACTGAGGTATTACTTATTGGACCAAAAAACTAGTACACAGAATCTCTTAGATTATAACTTGCATTTAGAAGGATGTGCTGTTACTTCATCTGCTACAGTTAAAGACCTGGGTGTTATATTAGACAGCAACTTGTCTTTTGAAAATCATATTTCAAATACTACAAAAACAGCCTTCTTCCACCTCAGAAACATCACTAAGCTACGAAACATGCTATCTGTCTCTGATGCGGAAAGGTTAGTTCATGCATTCATGACCTCTAGACTAGATTACTGTAATGCATTACTAGCTGGCTGTCCTGCATCATTAATAAACAAGCTACAATTAGTCCAAAATGCAGCTGCTAGAGTTCTTACTAAGTCAAGAAAATCACATAACACCAATTCTAACATCTCTACACTGGTTACCTGTTAAGTTTTGTATCAATAATAAAGTATTGCTACTGACCTATAAGGCCCTAAAAAATGGTCTAGCTCCTGTGTATTTAACTGATCTTCTATCGCCTTATAACCCATCACGATCTTTAAGATCACTAAACTCTGGGCTTCTGGTAATACCTAGGATATCTAAGTCCACTAAAGCAGGAAGAACGTTTTCATATTTGGCACCTAAACTATGGAATAGCCTTCCTAATAATGTTCAGGGCTCAGACTCACTCCTCCAGTTTAAATCTAGATTAAAGACTATTTAGCCAGGCATTCACATAATGCATCTCATAACCTTGACCTCCAGTTCCCATTCAGTCGGTCACGTTCGACGTACATCGGACGTACCGACGAATTGGGATCACTTCTGGGAGCCCCTATCAGCTTCGAGCTATCTAGAACCGGCCAATGGACAATTGGCGTGCGAGATTTGCATCTCGCGCCCCGCCCCGCGCCGCGGGTATAAACAGGAAGCGAGAGCGAATGCACGCTGTCATTCACTTCGGAGCCACACAGGCACATGAAGGACTCACTCGTTTCGAGTATTTTTAGCTGCTATCAAGCAAGAGACTACAAGGAGACCGGAGAGAACCAGAGGAGGACGTGTGTTGGAGATACGGCACCTTTCAGCGGGACCGCGCTGACTCATCAGCTGCCTCTGAGATACAGAGAAAAACTGCTGTTATCACAGCACCTGTTGGTCTGGGTAGGGCGTTTTTCCTGTCTGAGTACAGGCACGGGCTGCACTGCAATCCCGTGCGCTGTCGCGGTTCCCCTGAGTGCTTCAGCACAGAGCGTTTTCCTCACAAAAAGAGTTTCACGGGTGACGTGCCGTCTTTTTCAAGATGTCTTTCCACCCGTGCGTTTCTGGATGCGGTCGTTCCCTGTCTTCTGCTGACGGTCACAATCGCTGTCTCACGTGTTTGGGCACTCAGCACGCTGAGGCGGCGTTTGTGGATAGTTCATGTTCCCACTGCGGGAACATGACTATCGCGGAGCTTAGATCGAGACTCTCCTACCTCCGGGCTGGGGGAGTCCCCTTACCCATCCCACGAACTAGGTCTTCCCCTAACCCGGGCGGACCTGCTTCTTTGGATGGCCAGGGTGATCTGAGGATAACGTTTAGGGCAAACCTGCCGAGTGATCCTCCGCAGGCCCCTATTCCCTCAGCTCCGCAGCCGGTTGAGCTTCCGAGAGAAGCCGCTGGACCCTCCCACGGGAGACCAGTGGTAACTTTTGGGGCTCCAGCGGACGAACAGATGTCGATCACTGCATCGGTGGGGGAGTTTCAGTCCTCGGGGGATGAAGGGTCAGCTGTACCGCCTTCCGCTGGGAGAGTGGCAACGGCTGCCCCGGACCCTGAGATGGCTGCTATGCTTGCCCGGGCCGCCGAAAGGGTTGGGCTCGCGTGGAACCCTCCACCGTGTCCCGAACCCTCTAGGTTGGACGATTGGTTCCTCGGGGTGGGTCGCGCTGGTTCTCAGCGTCCCGCCCCGACACCTTTCTTCCCGGAGGTGCATGAGGAGCTCACGAGGTCGTGGACGGCACCTTTTTCTGCCAGAAACCGACCGAGTGACTCCTCCCCCCTCACTACCCTCGACGGTGGGCCAGCCAAGGGTTACGTGGGGATCCCGCCAGTGGAGCGCGCCGTCGCGATGCAACTGTGTCCGGCGACCGCCTCTAACTGGCGCGGTGACCCGCGTCTCCCGTCCCGGGCCTGTAAGTTCTCTTCCGGTCTGACCGGGAAGGCTTACAAGGCTTGCGGACAGGCTGCGTCCGCCTTGCATGGCATGGCGTTGCTGCAGGTCCACCGGGCCCAGGCACTCCTTGACATGCACGAGGGTAGGCCTGACCCAGAGCTCCTCCGGGAGCTCCGGACGGCGACGGACCTCGCCCTCCGGGCGACGAAAGTCACCGCCCGTGCCATCGGTCAGGCGATGTCCACGCTTGTGGTCCAGGAGCGTCATCTCTGGTTGAACCTGGCTGACATGAGGGAGGCCGATAAATATCGGTTCCTGGACTCCCCCATCTCGTCAGCTGGGTTATTCGGCGACGCGGTCGAGAGCTTTGCCCAGCAGTTCTCGGCCGCCCAGAAGCAGACGGAGGCGATCAAACACATCCTGCCCCGGCGGCCCGCTGCTGCCTCCACCCCGCCGCCGGCGGCAGCGCCTCCGACTACTAAGGCGGCGGGTTACGACCGATCTTGGACCTGCGATTCCTGAACCGGTCCCTTCACAGGCTGCCGTTCACGATGTTAACGCAGAAGCGCATCTTCAGGTGCATCCGTCCCCGAGATTGGTTTGCAGCGATCGACCTGAAGGACGCGTACTTTCATGTCTCGATTCTCCCTCGACACCGGCCCTTTCTGCGCTTCGCGTTCGAGGGACGGGCATATCAGTACCGCGTCTTACCCTTCGGCCTGTCCCTGTCGCCCCGCGTCTTTACGAAGGTGGCGGAGGCGGCCATTGTTCCCATGAGAGAGCATGGCGTTCGCATCCTCAACTACCTCGACGACTGGCTGATCCTTGCCCAGTCGCGGGAGCAGTTGTGCGAACACAGGGACAAGGTGCTCAGACACCTCAGCCAGTTGGGACTTCGGGTCAACTGGGAGAAGAGCAAACTCTGTCCCACACAGAGGATCTCTTTTCTCGGTATGGAGATAGACTCGGTCGCCATGACAGCGCGCCTCACCGAGGAGCGCGTCCAGTCAGTGTTGAACTGCTTGAATTCATTCAGAGGCAGGACAGCGGTACCACTGAAACATTTTCAGAGGCTCCTGGGGCATATGGCATCCGCAGCCGCAGTAACGCCGCTCGGATTGCTTCATATGAGACCGCTTCAACGCTGGCTACACGATCGAGTCCCGAGATGGGCGTGGCACAGCGGTTCCCTCCGTGTCCAAGTGACTCCGAGGTGCCGCCAAACCTTCGGCCCGTGGTCGGACCCTTTGTTTCTCCGGGCGGGAGTTCCCCTAGAACAAGTGTCCAGGCACTCCGTTTTCTCCACGGATGCCTCATCCACGGGTTGGGGTGCCACGTACAACGGGCTTGCAGCTTCGGGTCTGTGGACGGGGCCTCAGCTGCAATGGCATATCAATTGCCTCGAGTTGTTAGCAGTTCGTCTTGCACTCAGCCGCTTCAAGGGGCCGCTCAGAGGCAAGCACGTTCTGGTCCGGACGGACAACACTGCGACCGTAGCGTACATCAACAGACAGGGTGGTCTACGCTCCCGTCGCATGTCGCAACTCGCCCGCCATCTCCTCCTATGGAGTCAGAAGCATCTGAGGTCGCTTCGTGCTGTTTACATCCCGGGCCTGCTCAATCGTGCGGCCGACGAGCTGTCACGTCAGCAGGTACTTCCGGGAGAATGGCGACTCCATCCCCAGGTGGTCCAGCTAATCTGGAGTCGTTTCGGGGCCGCTCAGGTAGACCTGTTTGCCTCCCAGAGACGACCCACTGTCAGTGGTTCTATTCCTTGACCGAGGGGACCCTCGGGTCGGATGCCCTGGCCCACAGCTGGCCCCGGGAAGAACGCAAGTATGCGTTTCCCCCAGTGAGCCTTCTTGCGCAGACACTGTGCAAAGTCAGGGAGGACAAGGAGCAGGTCCTGTTGGTCGCTCCGTATTGGCCCAACCGGACTTGGTTCCCGGAACTAGTGCTCCTTGCGACAGCACCTCCCTGGCCCATTCCTCTGAGGCAGGACCTCCTGACTCAGAGACGGGGCACCCTATGGCACCCGCGTCCAGACCTCTGGAAACTCCATGTCTGGTCCCTGGACGGGACGCGGAGGTTCTAGGTGACCTACCGCAGGCGGTAGTTGACACCATCACTTCCGCTAGAGCCCCCCCTACGAGGCGCCTCTATGCGTTGAAGTGGAACCTGTTCGTTAGGGGAGCGAGGAGGTTAAATCCACCTTGTCCTCCCTCCATACCCTCTTGGGACTTAACTCTGGTGCTAACTGCTCTACAGAGAGGACCTTTTGAGCCTCTGCAGTCAGCTGAGTTGAAAGTTCTGTCGTTAAAGACAATACTCCTGACTGCGTTGGCCTCCATCAAGAGGGTAGGGGACCTGCAGGCATTTTCGGTCGACGAATCGTGCCTGGAATTTGGGCCCGGTAACTCCCATGTGATCATGAGACCCCGGCCTGGATATGTGCCCAAGGTTCCCACTACTCCCTTCCGGGACCAAGTGGTGAGCCTGCAAGCGCTGCCTTCGGAGGAGGCAGACCCAGCCCTAGCTTTTCTCTGTCCCGTCCGTGCTCTCCGGACTTACGTGGATAGAACGCAAAGCTTCAGGACCTCAGAGCAGCTCTTCGTCTGTTACGGAGGACAGCAGAAGGGAAAGGCTGTCTCCAAGCAGAGGATGGCCCACTGGATAGTGGATGCCATCGTCTTGGCTTATCACTCCCAAGACGTGCCCTGCCCGCTCGGGTTAAGAGCCCACTCCACTAGGGGTGTTGCCTCTTCCTGGGCGCTGGCTCGTGGCGCCTCGCTGACAGATATTTGTAGAGCTGCGGGCTGGGCGACACCTAACACGTTCGCTAGATTCTATAGCCTCCGTGTAGAGCCGGTTTCTTCCTGTGTGCTCACTTCCCATAGTCAGTAACACCGAAGTGCCCGTTCCAGTGTCGGCTTGCTGCGCCATTCCCTCCCCTATGGTAGACGGATGCGTGCGTTTATTCTGCTCCAGTCGAGTTCCCCGGATCGGCGAACCCTGTTGAGTCCTCCGCAACCCACGGCAGTCGGACGTGGCGGAGCGTTCGACGCCAGGTCTAACACTCGTAGGCATTGGTGGAACTTGTGTTAGGCTGGGTTCCATATGTAGTGACCCCCACGGCGGTCCCATATGTGTATTCTTCCACGATACGGCTCCCTACGGCGAGCCCGTGTCTTTCCCTCGGCAGAGTCTCCTCTGCCGTTCCAGGTACGTGTTGTCCCCCTCCTCTAATTGGCCGGGGCCACCCCTGGGACTTCCGTATGTTGTGCTGCCCACGGCCAGCCCATACGTGTATTCTCCACATGTTAACTCCCTCTGGGCATGATGTGGCTTCCTCAGCTGCCTTTTCAGGCACGCTTTCCCAGCGTTATCCAATACAGTCAGCTGATGGGGTCTTGCGGAACAGCAGCTTGGTGTCTCCCTGCGTGAACTTTCCCGCCCGCTCCAGATCGGGGTCTGAGGGGCTCATCGCTAGGCGCTGGAAGTGGTAGTAACTGTGGCGTTTTCCATAGGGGATCCCAATTCGTCGGTACGTCCGACGTACGTCGAACGTGACCGACTGAATGGGAACGTCTCGGTTACGTATGGTAACCCTCGTTCCCTGAAGGAGGGAACGGAGACGTACGTCCCGTCGCCACAGTTGCTGTACCATCACTGCAGGTTGAGCCATTACGTGTGGCTCCTCAGTGAAAAACAGCGTGCATTCGCTCTCGCTTCCTGTTTATACCCGCGGCGCGGGGCGGGGCGCGAGATGCAAATCTCGCACGCCAATTGTCCATTGGCCGGTTCTAGATAGCTCGAAGCTGATAGGGGCTCCCAGAAGTGATCCCAATTCGTCGGTACGTCCGACGTACGTCTCCGTTCCCTCCTTCAGGGAACGAGGGTTACCATACGTAACCGAGACGTTATACCAGTGCACATGATCGTCTTTGCTTAATGCCTTGAACAGCAGCTACGCTAATTATTTGTCTGTTCTGTTTCATCTCTGGACGCCCATCCCGAGGTAACTAGAGAGTCCGTCAGCTCCAGTCTGGATCGAGCTTCTCGTAAAGACTTCTGATGACCAACACCTGTGAAGAGACGATTCAACTCCTGCGAGGACTTCAGATGACACAGCTCTGCATCAACACACACCCATGCTCATCTCTATATACCCTATTCATTAACAACATGTATTCTTATTTCACTTATTTCTGTGCCTTAATTATTATATTGATTAATAATAGATTGTTAGCTAATCTGTGTGCTTTGTATTTGTGCATTTCTGGAGTGCATAACATGGACAAATGACTTTAAATTGTAAAGTAGACGCATGCATTTTCTGTGAAGCTGTTTTGAAACGATATGTATTGTGAAAAGAGCTATATAAATACATTTGAATTGAATTGAATAAGAATATTTTTTACCTCAAAAAAATAGATGTATTTCTTTATGTTCAATACTCTCAAAACAATTACAGAAATTACATACATTTTTAATTTTACAATACAGCAACACAAAATGTCCATAAACTGTAACTATTACTGGTCCATAAAATATTTTTAAATAAATATTTATACATTACCATTCAATACCATCCATATTTAAAAAAATAAATCAATGCTTTTATTCAGCAAGGACATATTGAATTGATCAAAAGGGACAGTGATGACATTAACAAAATAAGTCGATTTCAAATAAATGTAGTTATTTTATCATTCTGTTATTCAAAGAATCTGGAAAAAAAATTTATCACGGTTTTACACAAAAATATTAGGCAGCACAACAATGATTTCTGAAGGATCATGTGACACCGAAGACAGACGAGTAGCTGTTGAAAATTCGCCTTTGCCATTACAGGAATACATTTTATATTTTAAAATATATTAAAAAAGAAAACAGTTATTTTAAATTGTAATAATATTTCACAATATTACTATTTTTACGGCATTTTTGATCAATTAAATGCAGCCTTGGTGAACAGAGACTCAAAAGCAATAATAAAATCTTACTGACCAATATTACTGAACAGTAATATTTACAGTAAAAGGTGGACATTTTGTGTTTCTGTTGAAAAAACGTAAATCTGGAGAATTATGTAATTAATAATGTTCAATTTCAATTCATAAATTGAAATAAGTTCTTATTCAGCATTCTACCTCTGGTTAGAACATGTTCTGAAACCCAGTGTCACGCTGTGTGTGTGTGTCCAGGTAAACCCTACGTTATGAGGACAAAATGTCCCCACAAAGATTGCAATATTTAAAATCCTTGCCCATGAGGAAAACAGCTTATGAATCATACTTTTTTTGAAAACGTAAAAATGCAGAAAGTATTCTGTGACAGATAGGTTTAGGGGTAGTGTATGGGTATAGAATATACAGTTTGTACAGTATAAAAATTATTATGTCTATGGAAAGTCCCCATAAAACATGAAAGTACAACATGTGTGTGCGTGTGTGTGTGAGTGAGTGAGTGAATGAATGTACTGATGAAGTTAGAGATTATATTGTCGATGTGGGCAGTGACAGTCGATACATCATTTTATCACATCTTTAACCTTTGTTTGTGTGCGTGTCTGTGTGCAAACATGTTAATCTACCCTTGAATTATCTCTAGCAATACAATAGGGAACACAAAAGATTTAGAAAACATAAAAGAGAGCAGAGAGAAAGAGATGCATCCAGGAGTAGCAGAATGCTGATGATGAATTCTGATGGAAGTCTTCGGCTGTAAGTCTGCGTATTTCCATTTCCATTTATTTTGTTGCAGGCAGCTTCTTTCTTACCACAGCATCTTAAAAGGAACCACATATATTGTGAAGTCCCGATATCCCAGCAGATCACAAAGGGCAGGAAACTGATCACCAAGAAACCATACAAAACCTGTACCAATTTTACTGCTATCAGTAGAAAAAGGGCAGGGTTTGGGTGCAATAGTCAAAGGTTCGTGCATTGTTTTTCAACACTCGCACTTTCACTGTCTTATATATATATAGATATATTTCACATCAATTTAAAAAAAACCTGGTTCCAGCTAAAAGGTCAGGATACACAGTAGGCGGTCGGCATCACCTGGCAACGGGAAATAACAATCATCAGACTGCTGCTGACACAGGGGGTCATGAACACAACAGCACTGCGCTGTAAAAAAGATTCGAGTTGAAAGCTTATACCATCAAGACTGAAAAGGATCTGTAATTGATTTTGCTGAATCGATGTTGATTTAGTTGCTGCATCAGTTTGGCCGCAAACTAGATTTGGCTGCAAAGTAGCGCTTGTTTGTGTAGCCATGACAAATCAGATGAGGACGGATTTGTGACTGTTATTGTTACTTCTGCATAAATGACAATGAGACTTAAAGGGATAGTGCACCGACAAATGAAAACAGATCATTTACTCATTTATTGTTCCATCGTCCTGAATGATTTTCTTTATCTTGTGGAAAATAAACACACAAAAGCAGACATTTCATTTTATTCTGAATATTTTGCCTGGCTTGCTGACTAGGGAGAGTGCAAAGCACCATCTTTCTTTTATCTTTGTTTTTCATTTTTCAAGCTTTTATGAATTTTTAGTAAATTTTCAGTGAGAACTTATCAGTCTGTCTCACACAAACTATCAAATGGCTTCAGAAGTCTTTAAAATATAGGGCGAAGCTGTTTTTATGGTGTGGTTTTGTACTTTCCGAGGCTTGACAATCTGCAGTTACGGTCTAACAATATCTTCCTTTGTGTTTCATGGAAGAAAGTGCGTCAACAACACCTGGATGAGCAAATGATGATAGAATTGTAATTTTGGGGTGAATTCGTACCAAATTAATAAACAAGTTTTCAAAATGAATCATCAGGAATCACCATCCAAGATCACATGATCACAAATGGCAACATTTCTTCCTCACCTTCATGTTGTTCCAAATCATTATGACTTTCTTTTTATGTCTACTTTTGTGCTCTGCACAGGCCCGGCTCCAGCTTTGAGATGCAGGGTGGGCCAAGTGAAATTCCTGGTGGGCCCAGACTTTTAACATAATTTTTTCCCCGTAACAAAACTTAATTTTATAACAAAAGAGGCAGGTCTTGAAAGGAACTCTCTATATTTTCAGGGCTCAATGCAAAGGAGGTTTTCTACAGGTTCATTCTGGTCCATATTTTTACTTGCCCTGCAAAATTTTTCACTGGCCCCACCATGAAAAAAGTATTAGTATTTTAATAAATATTAAGACAAGTAAACAGTCAGTACTAAATTAAGAACAAATGAACAAATTACAAGCAGTAGCACAAATAAATAGAATCAGGGTAGGACTGGGGGGTCTGGGTTTGAGTTTATGTTTGGGCCCTACCTACGCTACACATTACCTCAAGTAGAACATCATTATAGTAGCACAAAATACACAAAAAATCCTATCTATGTCCTCTTATGTCAGATCAAAATGTTACATCTTATGTTAAATGTAATGTAACCTTCTCCCTTTAAATACTTTGGTCAGTTCAAGAATAATTTATGCAATTTTATATTATTTATTTGATAGAATTAAAAGAGCAGTTTCATGTCTATCTTTATATTGTTCAACTGGTTGAGGTTGATATGGGATTTAGAAAGTAGCTACTTAGTAATAAGTAATGGAATGGTTTTTAGAAAGTAAATAGTAAAGTAATCGTCTCGGTTACGTATGTAACCCTCGTTCCCTGAGGAGGGAACGGAGACGTACTGGACAGAGCAATGCCAAGGCTGGGTCTGCCTCCTCCAAAGGCAGCGCTTGCAGGTTCACGACCTGGTCTCGGAACAGAGTGGTGGGAACCTTGGGCACATATCCGGGCCGGGGTCTCAGGATCACATGAGAGTTAGCCGGCCCGAACTCAAGGCACGCTTCATCAACCGAAAATGCTTGCAGGTCCCCGACCCTCTTAAGAGAGGCCAATGCGGTCAGCAGAGCCGTCTTTATAGACAAGAACTTAATCTCAACCGACCGCAAAGGCTCAAGGGAGGCCTCTACAGAGCACTTAAGACTACTGAGAGGTCCCAAGAGGGAACGAGAGGAGAGCGAGGAGGATTCAGAGGTTCCACTTCAACGCATAGAGGTGTCGTGTAGACTCTGCCCTAGCGGAAGTGATGGTAGCGACCACCGCAGGTGGAGGGAGCCACACTTCTCCCGTCCAGAAGCCACACGTGGAGCTTCCAGAACGCTGGACGCGGGTGCCAAAGGGTGCCCCGTCTCTGAGTGAGAAGGTCTTGACTCAGAGGAATAGGCCAGGGAGGGGCTGTCGCAAGGAGTAGCAGTTCTGCGAATCAGGTCTGGCCGTGCCATACGGGGCGACCAACATGACCTGCTCCTTGTCCTCCCTGATCTTGCACAGTACCTGTGCGAGAAGGCTCACTGGGGGAACGCATACTTGCGTAGGCCCTGCGGCCAGCTGTGCGCCAGTGCATCCGTGCCGACCATCGGTCAGGGAAAATACAGGGAGCAATGGGAAGAGTCCTGGGAGGCAACAGGTCTACCTGTGCGTCGCCGAACCGTTCCCATATCAGCTGGACCGTCTGGGGATGGAGTCTCCATTCTCCAGGAAGTGGCTGAAGCCGTGAGAGTTCGTCGGCTGCACGGTTCAGGACTCCCGGGATGTGGACAGCATGAAGGGACCTCAGATGCTTCTGACTCCATAAAACGAGATGGTGGGCGAGTTGAGACATACGGCGGGAGCGTAGACCACCCTGGTGGTTGATGTACGCTACTACGGCCGTGTTGTCTGTCCTGACTAGTACATGTTGACCCCTCAGCTACATTCGGAAGCGGTGCAGGGCGAACCGTACTGCCAGTAACTCGAGGCAATGGACATGCAGAAGGCGCTGGGGTCCTGTCCAGGAGCCCGCGGCTGCTTGTCCATTGCACATGGCACCCCAGCCCGTGGATGATGCATCTGTTGATACAACAAGATGCCTGGAAACTCGTTCTAAGGGCACTCCGGTCCGTAGAACTTGAGGTTTGACCACGGGGTGAGAGTCTGTAAGCAGGCCCGAGTCACTTGTACCCGGAGCGTGCCAGACCGCCATGCCCATCTCGGGACTCGATCGCGTAGCCAGTGCTGAAGTGGTCTCATATGTAGCAATCCGAGCGGCGTCACCGCGGCTGCAGATGACATATGCCCCAGGAGCCTCTGAAAAAGCTTCAGTGGGACCGCACTCTCGCCCTCGATGACAAAGGCAAGTCAGAAGAGACTATGTGCGTGCTCGCTGGTAAGCAGCACGCACCTGCGACAGAGTCGGAAACCACACTGAGAAAAGAGATCCTCTGCACGGGGCAGAGTCGCTCTTCTCCCAGTCGACCCGAAGGCCCAGACGGGCTAAGTGCCTGAGCACTTGGACTCTGTGTCCGCAGGCCTGCTTACGAGAGTGACCCAGTATGAGCCAGTCATCGAAGTAGTTCAGGATGCGAACCCCGTGCTGCCTGAGTGGCGCAAGGGCTGCCTCGATAGACTACGTAGAGTCACGAGGGGACAGAGCTGCCCGAATGGGGGGACTGCGTACTGAATGTCCGCCCTCGAAGCAAACCATAGGAACGGTCCGCGTCAAGGAAGGAGACATGAAGTAAGCGTCCTTCAGGTCGATCGCTGCAACCAATCTACCGGACGAACGCGTCCAAAGAGGCATTTGCTACCGACATCCTGAACGGAAGCCTGTGAAGGATCGGTTCAAGACGGGCAGATCCAGGATTGGCCATAACTACTGGTTTCCTAGGGTACAATGAAGCAAGGGCTGAGAAGCCGGACTTCACTTTGGCTGGAGGGACAGGCTCGATCGCACCCTTCGCCAGTAGGGTGACAACCTCCGCACGCATGACAGGGGATAGGCCCCATCATAGCGGGCGGCCTCCCCAGAGTGGGGAGGAACCTGCGCGAACTGAATCGCGTAGCCGCGCCTGACGGTCTTCGCGACCCAGCGGAACAGTCCCGGAAGCTGAAGCCAGACTCCCAGGAACTGCACCAGCATGGTCATTTGGAGAGGGGCGCGGCCCGGAGGCGGCACACACTGCCATCACCGGTCTCTGGGTCCTCAGAGACAGGAACATGAGTTCTTTCCAAGCGCTGCTAGCCCGAGGGCCAGCAGCAGAAGGATTTTCCCCCGGCCCTCCACCGGGGGAAGGAGAGTCCCTGCTACCATCCCCTGGAAAGAACTGGAACCCATTGTTTAGCCAGGCTGAGGAGTGGACTGGGCGACATCCTGCAACCACCTCCACGGCGCGGCCTCGGCAGCAAGCCAAGCCTTGTGCAGCAGCCAGCCGCCGGGGCAGTACGTGTTACAGCCTCAGTCTGCTCTGGGGCGGCCGAGAACTGTTGGGCGCAGTTCTCAGCTTCAATAGACTGTACCCTAGGCCGCGGCCCCATCAAGGGCAGAGAAGGCGGAGGAGGCCACCAAACGGTCACGGGAAGCACGGGGACTTCCAGGACCGCGTGATCTCCTCATGCACCTCGGGAGCGAAAGGCATTGGGGGCGGGGCCCAACAGCTGTCGGGTGCCGCCCACAAAAACCGATCGCGCAACCACAAGCACTCGCGACTGGGCGGAGTTCCACACCAGCGTGAGGCTCGCGGCTGCCCGAGATAACATGGCTATCAACTCTAGGTCAGATCAGGCAGCGCTGACACTCCCGGAGGCGGAGCACAACCTAATCGTCATCCCCAAAGGATCTAGCCCACCTTGGGATGCGGCGATCGACATCTCGCCGCTATCTGGAGTGTGAACGAAACGAACGAGGCATCAGAGACGGGCCGCTGTTTCAGTCCAGCACTCGCGGGAAGCGATGTGCGAGAGGGGGGCGTGGCCCAAGGAATGATCGTCGGGGTTCTTATACCACGGCACCGCCCTCAGGTCACCCTGGCCACCAGCCAAAGTACCACCTCTCTCAGAGACGGTAGATTGGGGTGTGGCAGAGGGGACTCTCTCTCCTCGCGGAGATCACTGAGTCTCGACCGCGACATCGCGATGGTCACGTTCCCGCAGTGGGAACATGACACATCGACAATCACTGCCCGAACGTGCTGAAGCCAAAACAACGGAGATCGATCGCACCCAGAAGTGCACGGGCGAACCGTCTTGAAAAAGACGTGCCACGCACAAGCTCTTTTTGTGAGAGGAAAGCTCTGCAGAGTGCCGAAGCGCCCAGTAAAAACACACACAGCTGTTGCAGATCACTGCACAGATCAGCAGGCAGGCAATGCGAGATCGCTGCAATGCGCCGTCACACCAACACCCTGGAGAACCGCTCGTCTCGAAGACTGAAGAGAAGACTTCAGAATTCAGGCTTGTAGGAGTGAAGAGATGCTCTTGGCTCCAAAGCATAAACATAATGCGATGTTGCCAGCGTACTTCCTTATATACCCACAGGGTGGGGCGGAGTTACGCATGCAAATTCCGCATGCCCATGGCATTGGCACTGCCATTGGGCGCTGTTGAATTCTCGAAGGTAATTGGCTTCGAGAATTCACGAAACCCCCATCGTTAGTCACTAACGTACGTCGTAGTGACTGAACGAAAGGGAACTAATTACACTGTTGAAGATGTAGCTAATTAGTAGCTAGTAATTTATTAAATAATAGGCTACTTTTTAAATATGAAACTAAAACCGCCATGGTGGCGGCAAGCACTGTATTGAGTGAGTTGAATCCTTTATTAAACCGATTCGTTCAAATTGCAAACTGTATTTATGAATGGGTAGCTTAAATAAACAGAATGTGTCTATTGAAGTTACTCAGTAGCTTGTTTTTTGCAGATGCTGGAAAGACAGCACTGTTGCTTGTGTGATAACTCGTATATCATAGATTTATGTTGTAAATATGAAGAACAACAACTTATTAAATAGATTGTTTTCACACATTCTGGTGACATTTCTGCCCCGCTATAGCAGTGAGACGGGAGAGAGAGCTCAAACCCCTTCATATCGCATACAGTAGTTTAATGGAAAAAGTCACAGAAACGATCATTCTCAAGAAATGACGCACGAACATGAGAAGCAAAAGAGAACCGTCTAGACGCGGCTCTCTGTGCGCGCATTGAAAAACGTAAACGGAAATCGTCTTAAACTGAAAAAAGAGACTTAAATCAGGCTTTCTAGTTTCTAAATAACAAGCATACTGTATATTTTTTTTTATGACAAGCATTATGAAAACCATGATCTCTCCCAAAATCTGGAGCTAAAATATTGAAATCGGTTATTTGACGTGGAGCTAGGGTGGGCCAAGCTCCTGATTCAGCCGGGCCTGGTTCTGCAGACGAAAGTCATACATGTTCGGAATAACAGAAGGGAGAGAAAATGATTTCATTTTTGGGTGAACTCTCCCTTTAACAGTCAGATCAGACGTGTAACATTTCATGTGTCTTGTTTAGATGAGCAGGTTGTCTGTTAAGGATTTTTTTGCATGTGAGAAGATTCTTTGCTGTAGATGGGTCTCATGTGTTTTTCTCCCTGCAGCAAAGGGTGGAATTTCATGCCTCTATCTCCCGGACTTTAATCACACCTCAACCTACACAACATACGGCCCCTATTCGTGAGAGGGTGTATTCTGTGACTTACTATATCAGTAAGATGGTTAGAGGTGTTGATATTCACTCAATTTAATTTCTGAAGCATGTAAATTTAGTGATGGCTCCAAAAAAAAAAACAGAGTGTAAATATGACAGTTGAAATATTTAGCTTGTGTTTCTCACCCTGCGAGAAAGACAGAATTCCTCTGTTATCCCACAGCGCGGTGACATTAGACAAAATTACACAACAGCCTGCCACTTACCAACCGTAATCACACAAACCAAACAACATTTGATAACCCAAATGGGTGTGTATGTGTGTGAGAGAGAGAAAGAATGGAGGGGCTTCACAGTAAGAACAGACTGTTAGGACAGATCGTACAGACGCTTTGAGACCATCTGCTCAGATAAAAATCATAACACCACACAGACCTGTTTGCATTTGGATGCATGTTCCTGTGGACGAATGGACGAACACGTGTCTGAAAACAAAAGGGTAGAGGAAATGTGTATGTGCATGTGAGGCCTTGTCCACACTAATATATTTTCATGTGAACACATCTTTTTCTTTCCGTTTTGGCCTTCCGTCCACACTAAGGCGGCGTTTTTATCAACAAAATTTACACTTTTTGAAAAAACTCTCTGAAGTAGATAAATTTGAAAACTCAGTTTTTGTGTTGTGATATAACTGTGAAAACAGAGGTGTTTGAAAACGAAGACTCATGTTTAGCCATGTGACGCATATTGTACCGATATACATGTTACTACCGGTATTGTGCCTGTTATGTACTATTCACTTTCACACAGTTGCTAAAATTTGTTACTTTGCACTCTTTATATCACAGTCCTGCAAAGATGACAGAAAATTCACTCGCATTTGCTGTTCTGTGGCAATACGTGAGAGCAGTTGTGTTTTAGACCAAACAAAATGGTGAATGAGTGAGACCTGGATGCATCAGTGAATGGTGAGATATTTTGCTAACTAATCCTGCCAGAAGAATTGCATGATACTATATGTCTTGTTCCGTCTGTATCATCTCAGCGAGCGTGGAGTGCTTTGAAATGAAAACACTGTTTTCAAATGTATCTGGATTAATGTAGACGTAGCCTGAGAGAGAAAGAAAACAGAAATGGAGAGATACAGAGCATATGCAGAACAATACGAGATAGTGTTATAACATTTCGGTTACACTATATATTCACAGTATGTGTTCTTACAGAGTATAAGGTAACTACATGGGTTAAAGGGTTAGTTCACCCAAAAATGAATTCCATATTATTAATTACTCAACCTCATGTCGTTCCAAACCCGTAAGACCTTCGTTCATCTTCAGAACACAAATGAAGATATTTTTGATGAAATCTAAGAGCTCTCTGAGAGAGTGATTTAATGAACACTTTCCATAGCCACTTTCAAGACATTGTTAAAATAGTCCATGTTACTTCAGTGGTTCCACTTTAATGTTATGAAGTGTAGAGAATACTTTTTGTGCGCAAAAAAACAAACATAAAGAGACTTTATTCAACAAATTCTTATCGTCTGTGCCAGTCTCCAAAGCTGTTGACGTTGTAAATACAGTGCAGCACTTCCGAGTTCTCCATTGGCTGGCTCCTGCGTCAGCATGCGTCGTGGTGCTTACTTGAAAAGGGTCGCCAATGGTAAGCCGTCAATATGACTTAGAACTCGGAAGCGTTGCACTATATTTACAACTTCAACAGCGTAGGAGACTGACAGATGAGGAGAAATTGTTGAATAAAGTCATTATTTTTGTTAGTTTTTTAAATCAAATTGCTGTCTATGGAGGGGTCAGAAAAATCTCGGATTTCATCAAAAATATCTTAATTTGTGTTCCATAGATGAACAAAGGCCTTACGGGTTTGGAACGACATGAGGGTGAGTAATTAATGAACTAAACCTTTAAGGTTAGGTTTATGGGTAGGTTCAGGGTTAGTACCTAGTTATAACCCAGTTATTGTAATTGCTATGATATGTATATAGTATGTGCATGCGGAAAAGTACTGTGGGCTACTAATATTTCTATTTAGCTGTAATTTAAATTAATATCAGTTCAGTACAGTATAGTTTTAATACTTTTAGTACTCAGTAATTATAAATGCTGCCGTAGCAATTTGTCTTGTAAGGATCGGTTTTGCTGCTAAGACAAAAGCTGAGATCCAAACCCCAGCAATAGAACAATAAAAGTCACTAATCTTGAGAGAAGATCTCACAGAAACTGTGGGACCCCACCCTGATCAAACATTTCACCCCCTCCCCATTTTGCCCTCTCCTTGCCCGGTTTTCAAGTCAACAAATGCAGATATACTAATGATGATGTATCTTGTAAATCTATTGTTTTATCCATTTCATTTTTGGTGTAATTTTAAAGGTCTCGGTGCGAATGGTAAAATGGTCTCTGTTTCACTGCAGTCACTTGTTGTATTAGAAAGATTCAAAACTAATGAGAATTCTGTTCTCCTTTTGAGTGGTCTCTTCAAAGATATCTGATCCTCTCCCCCAAAACCAGGTGTTTGTGTTGCAAATATTTACAACCCTTTTGTTCTAGTTGGAGTATTTAAGGGAGGGTAACAGAGCTGTGGGGGGGTAGCCAGAACCCCCCATGCAGTCTGTGTCAGTGTCTTTGAGGCACTCACACACATTGCATGTAGTGTGCCAGACATGAGGACTCTTTGAAATTATTTTCATATTGCTTTGCGATTGTGTTTATGTTTATGTTTTTACGCTGATAAGTTGTGTACCATGGATTCTTGCTTAATTATTTTCTTGCCTGGCCAAAATAAATGTTAATCTTGATTTATCTTGTATTGTTCTGAAATCATTATTCTAGTATGGATCGATGTAGACTCCTTTATTACCGCAAAATCCAGTGTTATGATAGATCACACCGATGATGCCACTACTGAAGCATGGGGCGCAGAGTGGACCACAGAACCAATCGATAATCCGATTTCTGACTATCGCTGAATTAGCAAGTTGTAGCTCGGGGATATTAATAAAATTACACTTTTTGTTGAGTGAGCATGGGCAACCACTTAAAGGTAAAATATCCACTCTGCATCCTCTGACTAATATCAGAAGTAAACATTTTGTGATCGTGAACGCGCGGTCCGGACGCGTCTGTTCTGTGCGATATTGGGTCTCTTGATGAACGAATTGAAAACTAGGAAGATACTAAGAAAATCAACGATCTAAATTAAATCGCAACTAATCGTAAAATCAGCTGATAAACTCTAAACGTAACACACTTTATGGAGTCACATAAAATTGGAATCAGATAAAATTATTTATTGGAGTCAGATTTAAAATGAGATATCAATAAATTAAGAGAACTTCACCAAAATGCTGAAAAGGCTTACACGCAGAATTCCTTTTGACCAAGCCGTTAGAATCCGTTTTTTGGGCTGATGGATGGGAGTTTACAGTCTTATAGCTATTTATTTAATTCATTAATTAATTAATTAATTTAACAATAACAATACTGGTTAATTGTACCAATGTTTGTTGTTTACTTCTTTTGGTTCAGCTGCTTACATATTCACTTCAGTGCGCGACACAATAACAATTGGCAGCGTAAGGCAAATCGAGAGCAAGATGAGCATATGAGGGAGATAACAACAAAGAGGAGATACTGAGAGATAGAGTAAGAGGGCGGGGGGAGTATTTTAGTCCAAATGGGTCTCTCAATCAGTGCTATTATAACCAGAGAAATCAGATAATTAATACGCTAGAGCCAGGCACCCTGAATTATGTGATTGTCCCCTCTCTTTCTCTCTCCATCTCTGTCTACTCACATGCACGCACGCACGCACGCACACACACACACACACACACCCACACAGTTGTGCTGCACACGCCATTTTGTAAATTAGCCCATTATCTTGACTTGTTGATTCCTTCAATATTTGTTGAAGTGGTTACCATGATAAACAAACAAACCCACGCAGTAATTAAAGCAAATATCAATGTGTTTGGGCGTGTGTGTGTGTGCGTTTATAAGCAGGTTTGGGTCCGTCAGTGCAGAATCATCAACCTTTTGAAAGGCTTTTCATTCCAAACAGCACAAACAGAACCTTGAGGCTGTCCAAAGCGAATGCAGAAACTCTTGCCAAAACAAACAGAACAGAGACTTGAAGGAGTCCAACACTACAGCAGGAGATTGTTCTGGTAAATATTCATGTCAGCTCCTGGAAATATGTTTTTTTATAAATGATTTACCATGGTAAACATAAGTGCTGCCAAAATGCCATTTTACTACAGTTATTTTTAGAATAAACAATCTTTTATATACTGTTTGAAGGAAATACCAAATACTTTTGAAAGTACTAACAATAATTGCTGTAACCATGGCATTTTGGTATAAATTATGGCTACTGTGGAACATTTTGTTGACAGAACAGTAAGCCCAAAAATGTTAATGAATTTAAATATAGTCCGTAAGGAAAACAGTGTGCATATTTTAAGATTTAGTCACAAGTCTGCTGCAATTTTTTTTTTATTATTATAGTGGCTACAAGAAAACTATTTACATGTCAGTCTTTCTACTTGAAAAACGAATGTGTTATTTGAAATTATAATTAAATGTGTAACTTGCTGGGGTTTTTTAAATTGTGAAATTTACTAGCAATTTCTGAGTGAAAAATGTTTCAAATTAAATCCTTCACCATTTTTATTTTCAGAGTACCTGCATAAAGTGACAATTGACTCCATACCAACTGCATATATATTTCCTCTAAAATCTCAGTGCTATGTGAGCTTCCGGTATAATACTCTTCCATAGCAAACTGCAAATAAGAAAAGTCTTTCTTTGATATTTATAATAACTGTAGATTACAAATCATTACATTATATTATAGTATACCATAGTAGCCTACATTATATACATTATTAAACTATAGTAGACATTTTAGTATATTATATTAAAAGGGTACTTGAAGGCAGGGGCGTAAATCACGGGGGGGGGACAGGACCCCCCCAATATGAGGGCTGTCCCCCCCTAAAAACCATGCTGAGTATTGTAAATAATATAACAATATATACTTAAAATAAATGTGTAAGAAGTAAAACAATACAAACGCAAACGGGACAAAAAATGTTTTTTAAGTTTAGAAACATTTTGAGTCCCCCCTCCCCCCTTGCCCCACATTGGTTTGATCCACCGCACCTCAACTAATGTTACCCATAGACCGTAGAAAAACTACCACACAAGTTTGGGGAGAGAACAAGGCTCTTCAGACAGCAGTTGTGAAACACCAGTAAGTAGTTGTCAAGGCTATTTTATTCACTTTATACGTCAGATGAAGTGATTCTTTTCTCTTTAATACAGATTAGGCAAAACACTGTTAACATCACTTGCCCACCGCTGCACCGCAACGCCCCGCTGTAGGGCAGTGGGTCGTGCGATGTCCACTATGGTGGTCCAGGAGCGCCATCTCTGGCTGTGTCTGGCTGACATGCGGGAAACCGACAAGATCTGGTTCCTTAATTCCCCCGTGTCCCAGACCGGCCTCTTCGGCGACGCGGTCCAGAACTTCGCCCACAGAAGCAGGCGATCAGACACATCTTGCCTTGGCGGTCAGCTGCTGTCTCCACCCCGCAGCCGGCAGCGCCTCAGCCTGCTCGCCGCCGAGGGCGGCCGCCTGCGTCTGCCTCCGCTCCCGCATCGCAGCAGCAGCCTCCACCCAAGCGACGTCGTGGAGTCGGACGCAAGCAGGCCGCCCCGCCCATCCAGGCCCCTGCCAAGAGAGGGGTGGCAAGAGTAAGGGCAAGCGGCCCTGGGACGGGCGACCCGGAGATGGGGAGGATTGCTCTTCAGGAGACGGTGACCGCACCGCTCCATCCCCCCGAGGAGGGCCGGGTGGAGAATCCTATGTTCCGTTTTTCTGTTCCGCCGCTGGTCCCAGCATCAGGCGCGGAGAGTGATGGCCGGTCAAACGCCGGACCACACTCATCCTCCCCCCTCGCCAGCGGGCAGCAGTGGACGTCCACCTCGCGTCCTTCCTGCCCACAGGTGGAATCAGGTAAGTGTTGCACAGCACACTCTCACCCCGCTGTGGGCCGCCTCCATGAGACAGCCGCCTCAGCCTGGTACCTGCATTCCACCTCGCTGCCCCACGGTGGGTACGCCGGTGGTCCCTATGGTCCCGCTTGCACGGTCTCTGCGAGCCTGGCTAGAGCTCCGCAGTCCGTCTCGTTGGCTCATTCGGACCATCAGGCTCGGCTATGCGATTCAGTTCGCCCGACACCCCCCCAGGTTCAACGGCGTCCGCTTCACTTCGGTGAAAGCTGCAGATGCCCATGTCCTGCGTGCGGAGATATCAGTCCTACTGGCGAAGGACGCAATAGAGCCGGTCCCTCCAGCCGATATGAAGACCGGCTTCTACAGCCCGTACTTCATAGTACCCAAGAAAACTGGTGGGTTACGACCAATCTTGGACCTGCGAGTCCTGAATCGGAGCCTCCGCAAGCTACCGTTCAAGATGCTCACACAGAAACGCATTTTCGAGTGCATCCGTCCCCAAGATTGGTTTGCAGCGATCGACCTGAAGGACGTGTACTTTCATGTCTCGATTCTTCCTCACACAGGCCGTTCCTGCGCTTTGCGTTCAAGGGTCGAGCATATCAGTACAAAGTCCTGCCCTTCGGGCTTGCCCTGTCCCCCCGTGTCTTCACGAAGGTCACGGAGGGGGCCCTTGTGCCCATGAGAGAACAGGGCGTTCGCATCCTCAACTATCTCGACGACTGGCTCATTCTAGCACAGTCCAGGGATCAGTTGTGCGAACACAGGGACCTGGTGCTCAGACACCTCAGCCAATTGGGTCTTCGGGTCAACTGGGAGAAGAGCAATCTCGTCCCCGTGCAGAGGATCTCTTTTCTCGGTATGGAGTTGGATTCGGTCGAACAGACTGCGCGCCTCACAGGAGCGCGTCCAGTCAATGCTGAGCTGCCTGAACACGTTTCAGGGCAGGATGGCGGTTCCACTGAAACATTTTTAGAGGCTCCTGGGGCATATGGCAGCCGCTGTGGCAGTAACTCCGCTCGGCCTGCTTCATATGAGACCGCTTCAGCATTGGCTACACGGTCGAGTCCCGAGATGGGAGTGGCAACGCGGCACTCACCGGGTGAGCATCACACCGGCCTGCCGCAAATCCTTCAGCCCATGGTCAGACCCCTCGTTCCTTCGGGCCGGAGTGCCCCTGGAACAGGTGTCCAGACATGCTGTGGTTTTCACGGATGCCTCTGCCATAGGCTGGGGAGCCCCGTTCAACGGGCATGCAGTGTCAGGGGTTTGGACGGGCCCGCACCTGCATTGGCACATCAACTGCCTTGAGTTGCTAGCTGTACATCTTGCTCTGAGCCGCCTCAAAGGACAGTTACGGGGCAAAGATGTACTGGTCCGCACGGACAACACTGCGACCGTTGCGTATATCAACCGATAAGGTGGTCTGCACTCCCGTCGCATGTCGCAACTCGCCCGCCATCTCCTCCTCTGGAGTCAGAAGTGTCTGAGGTCGCTTCGGGCCATTCATGTCCCTGGTGTACACAACCGTGTGGCCGACGAGCTTTCACGAGCTGTGCTCCCAGGGGAGTGGCGACTCCACTCCCAGGTGGTCCAGCTGATTTGGAGACAGTTTGGGATGGCACAGGTCGACCTGTTTGCCTCTCCAGAAACGTCCCATTGCCAGTGGTTCTATTCGCTGACCGAGGGCACACTCGGCACGGATGCTCTGGCGCACAGCTGGCCCCAGGGGCTGCGCAAATATGTGTTCCCCCAGTGAGCCTACTCGCACAGACACTGTGCAAGGTCAGGGAGGACGAGGAGCAGGTCCTGCTAGTGGCGCCGTACTGGCCCACCCGGACCTGGTTCCCAGAACTTATGCTCCTCGCGACAGCCCCTCCTTGGCCGATTCCTCTGAGGAAGGATCTTCTAACTCAGAGACGGGGCACCCTGTGGCACCCGCGTCCAGACCTGTGGAAGCTTCATGTTTGGCCCCTGGATGGGACCCGGAGGTTCTAGGTGACTTACCCCAAGCGTTAGTTAACACCATCACTTCGGCGCAAGCACCGTCTACAAGACAGGCCTACGCCCTGAAGTGGAACCTGTTCGTTGAGTGGTGTTCTTCTCGCCGAGAAGACCCCCGAAGATGCTCGATCGCGTCTGTGCTTTCCTTCCTGCAGCTCGGGTTGGAGTGTAGGCTGTCCCCCTCCACCCTCAAAGTCTATTTTGCTGCGATATCCGCCTATCATGACCACGTGGATGGTAAGACGGTTGGTAAGCACGACCTGGTCGTCAGGTTCCTTAGGGGGGCGAGACGGTTAAATCCTCCTCGTCCCCCCTCCATACCCTCTTGGGATCTTACTCTGGTGCTCAGAATGCCCCATTTGAGCCTTTGCAGTCAGCAGAGCTAAAGCTTCTCTCTATGAAGACTTTGCTGTTGGCTGCATTGGCCTCCATCAAGAGGGTAGGGGACCTGCAGGCATTTTCGGTCCACGATTCGTGCCTAGAGTTCGGGCCGGGCGACGCCCACGTGGTACTAAGACCCCGGCCTGGCTATGTGCCCAATGTTCCTACCACTCCCTTCAGGGACCAGCTGGTGAACCTGCAAGCGCTGCCCCCGGAGGAGGCAGACCCAGCCCTAGCTTTGCTCTGTCCCGTCCGCGCCCTGCAGATCTACGTGGATAGAACTCAAAGCTTTAGGACCTCAGATCAGCTCTTTGTCTGTCACGGAGGCCAGCAGAAGGGAAAGGCTGTCTCCAAGCAGAGGATGGCCCACTGGATAGTGGATGCCATCACCTTGGCTTACCAAGCACAAGATGTGCCCTGTCTGCTCAGGGTGCGAGCACACTCTACTAGAAGTGTTGCATCCTCCTGAGCGCTGGCACGTGGCGCCTCGCTGTCAGACATCTGTAGAGCTGCGGGCTGGGTGTCACCTAACACGTTCGCTAGATTCTATAGCCTACGTGTAGAGCCGGTTTCCTCCTGTGTTCTCACCTCAAACGGGTAGAAACACTGAGGGGCCCCGGCTCTTGTCGGCTTGCTGCGCTACGGCCTTATTTTCTCCAGAAGCAAACTCTGTGAGTCCTCCATCACCCTCGGTGCCGGACGTGGCGGAGCGTCTCGCATCAGGCCCCTTGCCGCTGAATCCTTGAGAACCGGTATTGGGCTTGGGTTATATGAGTGAGTATATATCTGTCCACGTTCGCTCCTACGGGAAGCCTGTGTCTTTCCCTTGGGAGAGCCTTCCCATCAATGGGATTGAGCCCCCTCTCTCTGTCACGGGCTACGGCTCAGCCTGTACTCCTACATAACTCCTTCGGGGTACGATGTGGGCTCCGCAGCGATCCCCTTCAGTAGGGCACGCTTTCCCAGTGTTATCCAATAATCACTGAGCGGGTCATGCGGAACAGCAGTGATGGTCTTCCCGGTGTGAGCCCCGTCTCATCAGGTAAGAGCTCAGGCGGCTCACACAGGGCACTGGAGGGGGGCAGAGGCCATGGCGCTTTGGTAGGGATTCCTATTCGTCGGTACTCCGACGTGGCGTCGAGAGTGACCGACTGAATGGGAACGTCTCGGTTACGTATGTAACCCTCGTTCCCTGAAGGAGGGAACGGAGACGCCACGTCCCGTCGCCATGTCCTCTGTACCCTGCTGGTGTGCCGGCTACCTACTCGGCTCCTCAGCAAAAGGCTGATTTGATGCAAGCACCTGTGTCTGATTTATACCGGCGGTGCGTGGCATGAACACCTGTGCAATCATTGCATGCCAATGTGCATTGGCTCATTTAGTTTCACTCGAAGTAGATTGGCTCTCGCGAGCGAGATTCCTATTCGTCGGTACTCCGACGTGGCGTCTCTGTTCCCTCCTTCAGGGAACGAGGGTTATATACGTAACCGTGACGTTACATGTAAATAGTTCAATAGTTAAATAGTTAACTATTTATTAATAAAACAATTACAGCCTCAAGTCTTTTTGAGTATGATGCTACAAGCTTGGCACACCTATTTTTGGGCAGTTTCTCCTATTCTTCTTTGCAAGACCTCTTAAGCTCCATCAGGTTGGATGTGGAGCGTCAGTGCACAGCAAAGATCTCTCCAGAGATGTTCAATCGGGTTCAAGTCTGGGCTCTGGCTGGTCCACTCAAGGACATTTACAAAGTTGTCCTGTAGCCACTCCTTTGTTATCTTGGCTGTGTACTTGGGGTCATTGTCCTGTTGGAAGATGAACCTTCGCCCCAGTCTAGGTCTAGAGCACTTTGGAGCAGGTTTTCATCAAGGATGTCTCTGTACATTGTTGTATTCTTTTTTCCCTTGATCCTGACTAGTCTCCCAGTTCTTGCCACTGAAAAACATCCCCACAGCATGATGCTGCCACTACCATGCTTCACTGTAGGGATGGTATTGGCCAGGTGATGAGCGGTGCCTGGTTTCTTCCAGACATGACACTTGCCATTCAGGCTAAAGAGTTAAATCTTTGTTTTATTAGACCAGATAATTTTGAGTCCTTCAGGTGCTTTTTGGCAAACTCAGAACAGGCTGCCATGTGCCTTTTACTGAGGAGTGGCTTTTGTCTGGCCACTCTACCATACAGGCATGATTGGTGGAGTGCTGCAGAGATGGTTGGTCTTTTGGAAGGTTCTCCTCTCACCACAGAGAAATGCTGGAGCTCTGTCAGAGTAACCATTGGGTTCTTGGTCACCTCCCTGACTAAGGGCCTTCTCCCCCAATTGTTCAGTTTGGCTGGGCGGCCAGCTCTAGGAAGAGTCCAGTTGGTTCCAATCTTCTTCCATTTACGGATGATGGAGACCACTGTGCTGATTGGGACCTTAAATGCTGCAGAAAATGTTCTGTACCCTTCCCCAGATCTGTGCCTCGATATAATCCTGTCTCGGAGGTCTACAGACAATTCCTGACTTCATGGCTCGGTTTGTGCTCTGACATGCATGGTTAACTGTGGGACGTTATACAGACAGGTGTGTGCCTTTCCAAATCATATTTACCACAGGTGGACTCCAATCAAGTTGTAGAAACATCTCATGGACGGTCAGTGGAAACAGGATGCACCTGAGCTCAATTTTGAGTTTCATGTCAAAGGCTGTGAATACTTATGTACATATGAACACCCCCCCTCCCCCCTATTTTTTGTACATTTGAAAATAATTAAAACAAACTTCTTTCACGTTGCCATTATGGGGTATTGTTTTTAGAGGTTTGAGGAAAATAATTAATTTAATCCATTTTGGAATAAGGCTGTAATATAACAAAATGTGGAAAAAGTGAAGCGCTGTGAATACTTTCCGGATGCACTGTACGTAATTTAATTACAAAATAAATGTAACTGTAATCAGTTACAGTTACTGAGAAAAAATGTGTAATTGTAACAGTTTTGGGTCTTGTTTGTGTTCATGTCTTTGTAATTATGCTCCTTGTCCTGTTCCTGGTTTTGTCATGTGTTCCTGTTTGTCATGTGATCCTGCCATGTGTTCCATTGTCCTCATATGTTATGAGGTGTGTTCGACATCAGCTGCGGCTGGATGCAACCGGTCAGCGAGAGTAGCCGCGTGCAGACGGGAAGGAGCTGCAAACGGAGACGTGAAGTCAGACAGTTTCTGCTTCCCGCAGTGACGCTCACGCTGAGTTTGCATACTTTATCATAGCTGAAGTGAAATAAATGCAATATTTGTAAATACATACAAGCCTGCACTATCAATTAAGTTTTTTTTTGATAAACATGACAATATAACATCACGACTACATGAAATGAGGTTTAACTGTTATAAAAAAATGATTTGTGCGCATTAGTGGAGCTGAACGTTTTAGAATAAACACGAAACACACGTGATCGCTGTCATGTGGTGAATCTGGCCAATCGTGGAACAGCTGTGTCATCATCAGAGTGCAGTCTGGTGCAGCCGCTCTAGAGAAATTGCACCGTCTGTATTAGCCGACTGCTCTCGAATCGCTCTCGCGGAACTTTGATGTCATACGTCACTGTCACGTGGCGTCGGCGTCGGCGTCTCAAGTCAGACAAAATTTCGAACCGGCATTCACTGCTTCCAATCAGCCGCCGATCGGTCTGCACATCGCTGCTTCAAGTCAAACAAGCCTATTTTCTCATTGGTTGTTTTAGTCGTGTGTTCTCAGTTCAATTATGTCATTGGTTCATTGTTCTGATTGTTCACAGGTGTCTTATTTAAATAAATCCTGCAAAGTTTTTTGTATTTAAATTTTTTTAAATGTATGTACATTTATAACACTAATACTTTTGTATTTTATTACTTTTGCATCAAATTACAAAAAACAAGTTACCGCTGCTGTGAGGGTGTTTCTAATACAGTCTATGGGAGTGATGGTAAAAAGTTTTCACTACTGTTATCAATCTCACTCTATTTTTCCCTCTTTTTGAAAGTTGTGAAATCCCTATTGTGGCGGGGGTTTTTTTTGTTTTTGTTTGCTTTTTGAGCAAATGGGCACACATATATATTTAATGTATTCTCTCATTCACAGCTATAAGATTTAACCCAACTATGACGACTTCCGCTCTGAGAAACCCGGAAATGTGAAAAGGGTCTATTGTTTGTTGTAACCCGCTGTTGGTGAGTGTTTCATAGTCAGGTTTGTTCATTGTCAGATCTGTTCATAGTCAAGTCTGTTCATATAAGTCGGTTCATGTGTCAAGTCAAGTCTTAGTTTGTTTTGTATTTGTTAGATAAACTGCACTTGGGTTCACTTCAACTTGCCTCCAGTGGAAATCTGTTACAGTAATTAAATTGCAGTTACTTACGAAAATGTTAATGATTACATCTGAATATTTTCTGTAAAAAGCTAGGATATGTTGAATAACGTCTCGGTTACGTATGATAACCCTCGTTCCCTGAAGGAGGGAACGGAGACATACGTCGGTTATACCGACAAATTGGGATCAATTCAGGGAGCCCCTATCAGCTTCGAGATATAGAGAACAGGCCAATGGGCCATTGGCGTGCGATATTTGCATCCCGCACTCTGCCCCGCGCCGTGGGTATAAACAGGAAGCGAGAGCAACGCACTGACGTTTTTCAATGAGGAGCCGAAATAGTGACTCGGTCATGCAGTGATGGTACAGCAACTGTGGCGACGGGACGTACGTCTCCGCTCCCTCCTTAAGGGAACGAGGGTTACCATACGTAACCGAGACGTTCCCTTTCAGTCGGTCACTACGACGTACGTCGGTTATACCGACGAATTGGGATCCCTTTGGAAAACGCCACAGTTACTACCACTTCCAGCGCCCAGCGAGAGCCCCTCAGACCCCGTTCTGATGCGGGCGGGGAAATTCACGCAGGGAGAGTCACACTGCTGTTCCGCAAGACCCACTCAGCAGACTTATTGGATAACGCTGGGAAAGCGTGCCCAGAGGGACGCTACGGAAGCCACATCATGCCCGGAGGGAGTTACCATGTGGAGAATACACGTATGGACTGGCCTTGGGCAGTGCAACATACGGAAGTCCCAGGGGTGGCCCTGGCCTGTTGCAGGCGGGGGAACAACACCGTACTGAGACGGTATACAGAGGGAAAGACACGAGCTCGCCGTCGGGAGCTGTACCATGGAGAATACACATATGGGACCGCTGTAGGGATCGCAACATACGGAACCCAGCCTGACACAAGTTCCACCAATGCATACAAGAGCCAGACCTGGCGTCGGACGCTCCGCCACATCCGACTGCCGCGGGTTGCGGAGGACTCAACAGGGTTCGCCAATTCCTGGGGAACTTGACTGGAGAATATAAGCGCACGTATCCGTTCCATGGGGAAGGGAGTGGCGCAGCAAGCCGACACTAGAACGTGTACTTCAGTGAAGCTGACTATGGGAAGGGAGCACACAAGAAGCAACCGGTTCCACACGTAGGCTATAAAACCTAGCGAACATGTTAGGTGTCGCCCAGCCCGCAGCTCTACAAATGTCTGTCAGCGAGGCACCACGAGCCAGCACCCAGGAAGACGCTACTTCGTCGGTTTTTTTTCGTCGGTTTTTTTTCGTCGGTTTTCACTTCGTCGGTTTTATCAGCAGTTCCTCTCTGCGTCTCTCTGTCTACGAGTCCCAGCGTGTCTCTCTCTCCTCTCTCTCTCTCTGGAGGGGCTTTTATGCGGTCTCTCCACGCCAATTACTGCAATGAGACACAGGTGTTTGTTATCTGCACTTGACCTACTTACTCACCGCTCGGTCCCGCCCTCTCTCTCCCGCTGCAGACCTTGTGAAACCACGCCCCCTCCGCCACATACCCCCACCGCTTGTACCAGACCGGGGAGCCATCCGGCCTGTGGATCACCTTGAACTTAAAAGGCTGTAAAGCTAGATACCAACGGGTGATCCGTGCGTTGGTATCCTTCATGCGGTGGAGCCACTGTAAGGGGGCGTGGTCCGAACAGAGGGTGAACTCCCGACCGAGGAGGTAATACCGAAGGGTGAGAACGGCCCACCTGATGGCTAAGCACTCTTTTTCAATGGTGCTGTACATAGTCTCTCTCTTGGAGAGCTTATGACTAATGTACAGCACCGGCCGCTCTTCACCCTCCACCTCCTGGGACAGGACCGCGCCCAGCCCTCTGTCCGAGGCGTCCGTCTGCAGAGAAAAAGGGAGAGAAAAGTTAGGGGCCTGAAAGAGCGGTCCACCACACAGAGCAGCCTTTATCTGGGTGAAGGCCTGCTGGCACCGCTCCATCCACTTAATATACAGATCTGGCACTTCTTTTTTAGTTAAATCAGTCAGCGGGCTAGCGAGGTCCGAATAATTGGGTACAAACCTTCTGTAGTATCCCGCTAGCCCCAGGAACTGTCTAACCTCCTTTTTGGTCTTAGGTCTTGGACAGGTCGCAACCGCCGCGGTCTTATCAATTTGGGGACGCACCTGACCATGACCCAAGTGGAAGCCCAGATATCTTACCTCCACCCGCCCAACCGCACACTTCTTTGGGTTAGCCGTGAGCCCCGCCCCTCTCAGCGACTTCAGGACAGCCCGCAAGTGCTGCATATGTCGCTGCCAGTCCGCGCTGTAAATGATGATATCATCCAGGTAGGCAGCGGCATATGCAGCATGCGGCTGGAGAATTCTGTCCATTAGACGCTGGAATGTGGCTGGAGCCCCGAACAAACCGAACGGAAGCGTGACAAATTGGTGCAATCCAAACGGCGTGGTGAAAGCGGTCTTTTCTTTGGACATTGGAGACAAGGGGATCTGCCAATATCCCTTAGTTAAGTCCAGTGTCGAGTAAAAGCGAGCGGTCCCTAGCCGATCAAGCAGTTCGTCAATCCTCTGCATTGAATAAGCATCAAACTTGGACACTGCGTTCACCTTACGATAATCCACACAGAAACGGACCGAGCCGTTCTTGTGTTCAGTCAAGCGGTATGGCCGGCTGCGAATCACAACTCCCGGCTCAGTCTCAACGTGGTGCTGGATGAGATCGGTGCGACCAGGTAGGGGCGAGAACACGTCAGCGAACTCTGCTTGTAAATGACTGACGTCAGTGAGCTGCGAGGGCGAGAGGTGGTCTCCCCCCGGGGCCAGAGCGAGAGATTGAGGTTTTTGAACCGCCTCTGGCCTGAGATCCTCCTCTCCGCTCACCACAGTCGCGAGCATCACTGACTCCGCCTCAGTCTATTTCTTTAGAAGGTTGAGGTGGTAAATTTGACGTGCCCCGTCCCTATCTGATCGAATCACCTCATAGTTGAGATTGCTAAATCGCCTTGTGACCACAAAGGGTCCTTGCCACTTTGCGAGTAATTTCGAATTCGACGTAGGGAGTAACACAAGCACCTTATCTCCCGGAGTGAATTGACGAAGCCTAGCGCCTCTTTTGTATAGCTGTCTCTGTTTGTCCTGAGCCTGTAACAAATTCTCCAATGATAGCAGCCCCAAAGTGTGGAGTTTTGTTCTCAGGTCCAGGACATACTGAATTTCATTCTTACTCGCGGAAGGTCCGTCCTCCCAAGCCTCTCTAAGGACATCCAACACCCCCCGAGGTTGGCGTCCATAGAGAAGCTCGAAGGGGTAAAACCCCGTGGAGGCTTGGGGGACCTCGCGGACAGCAAACAACAGAGGCTCCAGCCATCCATCCATCCATCTTCTTCCGCTTTATCCAGGGCCGGGTCGCGGGGGCAGCAGTCTAAGCAGAGATGCCCAGACTTCCCTCTCCCTAGACACTTCCTCTAGCTCTTCCGGGGGGACACAGAGGTGTTCCAAGGCCAGCCGGGAGACATAGTCCCTCCAGCGTGTCCTTGGTCTTCCCCGGGGCCTCCTCCCGGTTGGACATGCCCGAAACACCTTCCCGGGAAGGCGTTCAGGAGGCATCCGGAACAGATGCCCGAGCCACCTCAGCTGTCCCCTCTCGATGTGGAGGAGCAGCGGCTCTACTCCGAGTTCCTCCCGAGTGACTGAGCTTCTCACCCTATCTCTAAGGGAGCGCCCAGCCACCCGGCGGAGAAAGCTCATTTCGGCCGCCTGTATCCGGGATCTTGTCCTTTTGGTCATGACCCAAAGCTCATGACCATAGGTGAGAGTAGGAACGTAGATTGACCGGTAAATCGAGAGTTTCGCCTTACGGCTTAGCTCTTTCTTCACCACGACAGACCGGTACATCGACCGCATTACTGCAGAAGCTGCACCAATCTGTCTGTCAATCTCCCGTTCCATCCTCCCCTCACTCGTGAACAAGACCCCTAGATACTTGAACTCCTCCACTTGGGGCAGGAACTCTCCACCAACCTGAAGTGGGCAAGCCACCCTTTTCTCACTGAGGACCATGGCCTCGGATTTGGAGGTGCTGATCCCCATCCCAGCCGCTTCACACTCGGCTGCAAACCGTCCCAGTGCATGCTGAAGGTCCTGGTTAGAAGGGGCCAACACGACAACGTCATCCGCAAAGAGCAGAGACGAAACCATGTGGTCCCCAAACCTGACACCCTCCGGCCCCTGGCTGCGCCTAGAAATTCTGTCCATAAAAATTATGAACAGAACCGGTGACAAAGGGCAGCCCTGCCGGAGTCCAACATGCACCGGGAACAAGTCTGACTTACTGCCGGCAATGCGGACCAAACTCCTGCTCCGGTCATACAGGGACCGGACAGCCCTCAGCAAAGGACCCCGGACCCCATATTCCCCGAGCACCCTCCACAGGACGCCGCGAGGGACACAGTCAAATGCCTTCTCCAAATCCACAAAACAAATGTGGACTGGTTGGGCAAACTCCCATGAACCCTCCAGCACCATGTAGAGGGTATAGAGCTGGTCCAGTGTTCCACGACCAGGACGAAAACCACACTGTTCCTCCTAATTCCGAGGTTCCACTATCGGCCGAATTCTCCTCTCCAGTACCCTGGCATAGACTTTCCCGGGGAGGCTGAGAAGTGTGATCCCCCTATAGTTGGAACACACCCTCCGGTCCCCCTTCTTAAAAAGAGGGACCACCACCCCGGTCTGCCATCCCAGAGGCACTGTCCCCGACCGCCACGCGATGCTGCAGAGGCGTGTCAGCCAAGACAGCCCCACAACATCCAGAGACTTGAGGTACTCAGGGCGGATCTAATCCACCCCCGGTGCCTTGCCACCGAGGAGTTTCTTGACCACCTCGGTGACTTCAGCTTGGGTGATGGACGAGTCCCCCTCTGAGCCCCCAGCCTCTGCTTCCTCAATGGAAGATGTGACGGCGGAATTGAGGAGATCCTCGAAGTATTCCTTCCACCGTCCGACAACATCCCCAGTTGAGGTCAACAGCCGCCCATCGCCACTGTAAACAGCATTGGTAGGGCACTGCTTCCCCCTCCTGAGGCGCCGGACGGTTTGCCAGAATCTCTTCGAGGCCAGCCGATAGTCCTTTTCCATGGCCTCACCGAACTCCTCCCAGGCCTGAGTTTTTGCCTCCACAACCACCCGGGCTGCAGTCCGTTTAGCCTGCCGGTACCTGTCAGTTGCCTCAGGAGTCCCACAAGCCAGCCAGGCCTGATAGGACTCCTTCTTCAGCTTGACGGCATCCCTTACTTCCGGTGTCCACCACCGGGTTCGGGGATTGCCGCCTCGACAGGCACCGGAGACCTTGCGTCCACAGCTCCGAGCAGCCGCTTTGACAATGGAGGTGGAGAACATGGTCCACTCGGACTCAATATATCCAGCCTCCCTCGGGATCCGGTCGAAGCTCTGCCGGAGGCAGGAGTTGAAGATCTCTCTGACAGGAGACTCGGCCAAACGTTCCCAACAGACCCTCACAGTACGTTTGGGTCTACCGAGTCTATCCAGCTTCCTCCCCTGCCATCGGATCCAACTCACCACCAGGTGGTGATCAGTTGACAGCTCCGCCCCTCTCTTCACCCGAGTGTCCAAGACATACGGCCGCAGGTCAGATGAAACGACCACAAAGTCGATCATTGACCTACGACCTAGGGTGTCCTGGTGCCATGTGCACTGATGGACACCCTTATGCTTGAACATGGTGTTTGTTATGGACAAACTGTAACTAGCACAGAAGTCCAATAACTGAACACCACTCGGGTTCAGATCAGGGGGGCCGTTCCTCCCAATCACACCCCTCCAGGTTTCACTGTCATTGCCCACGTGGGCGTTGAAGTCCCCCAGTAGAACGACGGAGTCCCCAGTCGGAGCACTCTCCAGCACCCCTCCCAGGGACACCAAGAAGGTCGGGTACTCTGCACTGCTGTTCGGCCCGTAGGCACACACAACAGTGAGAGACCTATCCCCGAGCCGAAGGCGCAGGGAAACGACCCTCTCGTTCACCGGGGTAAACTCCAACACATGGCGGCAGAGCTGGGGGGCTATAAGCAAACCCACACCAGCCCGCCGCCTCTCACCATGGGCAACTCCAGAGTGGTGAAGAGTCCATCCCCTCTCGAGGAGTGTGGTTCCAGAGCCCAAGCCATGCGTGGAGGTGATTCCTATCTCTACTCGACTATCTCTACCTCTCAACCTCACGCACAATCTCAGGCTCTTTCCCCGCCAGCGAGGTGACATTCCATGTCCCAAGAGCCAGTTTCCCTGTCCAGGGATCGGGTCGTCTAGGCCCCCGCCTTCGACTGCCGCCCGATTCGCTTTGCACCGGCCCCTTACGGTCCCTCCCGTGAGTGGTGGGCCCACGGGAAGGTGTCCCCACGTCGCTCCTTTGGGCTGAGCCCGGCCGGACCCCATGGGGGAAGGCCCGGCCACCAGGCACTCGCATACGAGCCCCAACCCCAGGCCTGGCTCCAGGGTGGGGCCCTGGCTGCGCCGTACCAGGCGACGTCACGGTCCTCCTTTTTTTGTCATCATAAGGGTTTTTGAACTGCTCTTAGTCTGACCCATCACCTAGGACCTGTTTGCCTTGGGAGACCCTACCAGGGGCATATAGCCCCGGACAACGTAGCTCCTAGGGTCATTCAGGTACTCAAACCCCTCCACCACGTTAAGGTGGCAGTTCATGGAGGAGTGGCAGTTCATGGAGGAGCCATTCATTCACCGCTCCAGCCATTTATCCCAATTTTTGGCGTCCTCGTGAACGAACTTACGAATCATGGACTTCAACGTGCGATTAAATCGTTCCACCAGCCCGTCTGTTTGTGGGTGATAGACGCTGGTGCGAATCGATTTAACGCCCAATAATTCGTACAGTTCGCGGATCGTCCGTGACATAAACGCCGTGCCTTGATCGGTGAGAATCTCTTTCGGGATTCCCACCCGAGAGATTAATGAAAACAGTGTACTCGCGACACTTTTCGCCGAAATAGTGCGGAGTGGAACTGCTTCCGGGTATCGCGTTGCATAATCCACCAGGACTAATGCAAAGCGATGCCCCCGTGCTGACCGCTCTAATGGCCCGATGAGGTCCATACCAATTCGTTCGAAAGGGACCTGCATCAGAGGAAGAGGGCACAATGGTGCTTTTGGAGTGGCCGGTGGATTCACCAACTGGCATTCACGACACGACGCACACCACTTGCGTACATTCTCGTGAATGCCCGGCCAGAAGAACCGGGCCATGAGGCGGTTTAATGTAGCTGTGTGTCCTAAATGCCCGGCCATCGGGTTAGAATGAGCCGCCTGGAAAAGCATTTCCCAGCAGCTCTTTGGAATTAACAACTGGGTTGTATCCTGCTTTGACTGGGCGTCCTGGGTCACCCGATACAACCTGTCTTTTATAATCGCAAAATACGGAAAGGAGAGCGGTTGCCCAGGATGGACGAGGCAGCCGTTGATGGATCGGACCTGAATAAACGCATTTTTAAGCGTATCATCCTGGGACTGTTCCAGGGCGATCGCGATCTGTGGGCACCGGTGCCCGCAGCTCGCTCGTTTCCCCTGAAACCGCCGCCAGAGGTCCCGGCTCCGCCTCGCCCACGTGCGCCACCGCCACGCTCCTTTCCGAGCGGTTTCCCCAAGAGGCATCCGCGCACAAATGTCCCAACAATTTGTTAAACGCTGGCCAATTTGTTCCCAAAATTAGCAGATGCCGGAGGTGCGGGTTAACTGCCACCTCCACACTATGCGTTTGCCCCCTGAATTGAATTGTGACTGGCACTAACGGATAGTTCACCACTTCCCCGTGCACACACCACACCGTAACCACACGGCTGTTACCCAATGCCTTAGGCTGAATCAGGCTTTGGTGAATAGAGGTCTGCTTACAACTGGAATCCACCAACGCCTGATAAGTACCCCCTTTGATACTCACGGGTATTAGGTACAGTCCAGCTTGATCAGGGGCGGCTTGTGGAGCGCACCTTCCCGCTGCCCTAGTGGCCGGAAGTAGATCGGCAGGTTGGCATGGAGAGAGCGCGGGGGATGTGGAAGAGAGATAGGGATCCGGCGGTGCAGCGCCTCCCCTCGGGAGGTGCCGGTGGCTCACTGGCTCCGTCCAACCTCCATCGCGGGAGCGGCCTGGGTGCTACGCCGCCACGGGACCTAGGGAGAGGGACAGAGAGCGCGGGGGCTGTGGAAGAGAGATAGGGATCTGGCGGTGCAGCGCCTCCCCTCGGCGCTGACCGGGGAGGTGCCGGTGGCTCACTGGCTCCGCCCAACCTCCATCGTGGGAGCGGCCTGGGCGCTACGCCGCCACGGGACCTAGGGAGAGGGACAGGTCTAGAGACAGCAGGGGTGGGGGAAGAAGAGGGTAGAGAGTGAGAGAGAGAGAGAGAAGCCAATGGCAGGGGCTCGCCGACCCCGTGGCACGCCACCATCTGGTCCTCCGCCAACTGGATGGCCTGGCTCAGCGACGTCGGGCAGTGGCACTGGACCCACTGCGCGGTCTTTCGCGGAAGCCGCGCAATGAACTGTTCCAGCACCACTCGATCGATGATAACCTCGACGTCGCTTCTGTCGGCCATCAGCCACTTGCGGCAGGAGTCCCGGAGCTGGTGCGCAAAGGCGAAGAGATATCTGTAGAATGTAGAATCGCTGTAGAATCGCGCGCTTGAGCTCGTCGTAAGCCAGGAGATTCTGGACTGGCAGTTGGTGGGCGGCTACCTGTGCTTCTCCCGTCAGCAGCTTCAGGAGCCGCATCGGCCAGTCCGCTTTGGGCCATCCCCAGGACTCGGCGGACCTCTCGAAGAGGTCGAGGAACGCCTCCGGATCGTCCTCGGGCCCCATCTTCGAGAGGTGCAGGATGGCCGCCGAGTCCGTGATGGTGGGGGAGACGGCCCGAATCCCCTGGCCAATGCAGCTCCGGAACAACTCCCGGTCTTCATGCTGGGCCCGGAGGAGAGCTTCGAAATGTTTCTGCTGCTCCTCCCTCACGGCCAGCAGGTTCTGGTGTTACTCCTGGTGAAGACCGTTGAGCGAGTTGACCAGCTCCGCAAGTGGCATCTTTGGCGGAGTCTGCATGGCGGCTGCGTTCTTCTTCCCTCCTGGGTTTCGGCACCAGTGTAGTAGGGGTTCGGATGTGGGTATAGGAAGGAAGAAGACAAGGGGTCGGCTTTCTGGGACTCGTAAGTACTCTTTTATTTCTGGGTTTCTCAGTCAACAAGCGGTGTGCACATCACACAAACATAAATGTCAATAATCAAACTCTCTTTTCACTTCGTCGGTTTTATCAGCAGTTCCTCTCTGCGTCTCTCTGTCTACAAGTCCCAGCGTGTCTCTCTCTCCTCTCTCTCTCTCTGGAGGGGCTTTTATGCGGTCTCTCCACGCCAATTACTGCAATGAGACACAGGTGTTTGTTATCTGCACTTGACCTACTTACTCACCGCTCGGTCCCGCCCTCTCTCTCCCGCTGCAGACCTTGCGAAACCACGCCCCCTCCGCCACATCAACAAACACGGTAAGTCATGTTTTCTCCTGTCATTATCACTTGCACCGCATGCCGCATGTTTAATATAGGCTTCTCTGCTGGCGAACAGGGCTTCACATGTGATAAATGTAAGGAGATAGTTAGGCTGATGGAGAAGATTTCAGAATTAGAAACACGCATCCATACTTTATCTGAGAGTAGTGAGGATGTAACAGCTTTAGACACTGATTTGGATGCGAATAGCTTAGTGAACTCTGTACATTCTTTGGTTCCGGCTGCAGGGCCCACGCAGCAGGGAAACTGGGTGACAGTGAGACGGCATAGTCGCAGACCAAAGAGTCATTGGCGATTCTATTACACGGAACATGAAGATAGAGACACCAGCCACCATAGTCACTTGTTTACCGGGAGCCAGAGCGCCTGACATCAAAGCAAATTTAAAAGTGCTGGCTAAAGCTAATCGTAAATTCTCTAAGATTATTATTCACGTCAGCACTAATGATGTTCGACTTCGCCAGTCGGAGATCACCAAAATTAACATTAAAGAGGTGTGTGTTTATTGTTCTGGTCCGCTCCCTGTTAGGCGGAGTGATGAGATAGTTAGCAGACTATCATCACTCAATGGCTGGTTGTCTAAGTGGTGTCTGCAAAATAACATAGGGTTCATAGACAATTGGAAAAGTTTTTGGGGCAGACCTGACCTGTTGAAGAAGGATGGCATCCATCCCTCCTGGGGTGGTGCCGCTCTTCTCTCTAGTAATTTGGCACATAGTCTTAGAGCTAAACCTTGACTCACTAGGGCCCAGGTCAGGAAGCAGACAAACTGGCTAAATCGACCGTCTGCTAGCTGTATCACGTCACCGGAGTCAGATAAATCCCAGTACATAGAGACTCTTTCACCTAGATATTATCATATAGAGACTGTGTCTGTTCCCCTAATTAGTAAATACAAAAAAACATCAAAACCATTCAACAGTAAAAATTGAATTGATGTCCAACAAATAAACAAAAGATATAATACAGATGAACAATTGATTAAGCTTGGGTTGCTGAATATTAGATCCCTTTCCCCAAAAGCGCTTATTGTTAATGATATTATTAAAGATAATAATCTAGATGTGCTCTGTTTGACAGAAACCTGGCTAAAACCTGATGACTACATTACCTTAAATGAGTCCACCCCCCAAGATTTTTGTTATTAACATGAGCCGCATCTGAAAGGTAAAGGGGGAGGGGTTGCTATAATTTATAATAATATCTTCAGTATTACTCAGAAGTCTAGTTTCAAATATAATTCCTTCGAAGTTTTGGTGCTTTATATAACGCTATGTAGTGTACATGACAAAACCCGTTCAACATTGGTGTTAGTTACTGTATACAGGCCACCAGGGCATAATACAGACTTTATCAAAGAATTTGCTGATTTTCTATCAGAGTTAGTACTGGCCGTAGATAAAGTACTAATTGTTGGTGATTTTAATATCCATGTAGACAACGAAAAAGACGCATTGGCATTAGCATTTAAAGACATACTAAACTCTATTGGAGTTAGGCAACACGTGTCAGGACCCACTCATTGCCATAATCATACTTTAGACCTAATATTGTCACATGGAATAAATGTTGATACCGTTGAAATTCTGCAGCAGAGCGATGACATCTCAGATCATTACTTAGTATCATGTATACTAAATTTAGCTAAGGTTGCAAAGCCGCCCCCTCGCTTCAAAAATGGCAGGACAATCACTGCCGCTACTAAAAATTGCTTTTTAAATAATCTTACTCATCAGTATCATCTCCTCAGCATCCCAGATAGCTTAGAAGAACTCGATGTTGCAACAGAAACTATTGACTCTCTCTTTTCCAGTACTTTAGACACAGTTGCTCCTCTGTGCTTAAAGAAGATTAAAGAAAATAGTCTAACGCCGTGTCTACAACAAACATACCCGGGCCCTTAAAACAGCAGCCAGAAAAATGGAGCGCAGCTGGAAGAAAACAAAACTAGAGGTATTTCGTAATTCGTGGAAAGAGCACATGATCGCATACAGAAAGGCCGTAAGAACTGCTAGATCTGCTTATTTCTCAACTCTCTTGGAAGAAAACAAACACAACCCAAGGTATTTATTCGATACAGTGGCTAAATTAACCAAAAATAAAGCTTCAACTTCTGATGATTGTAAACAGCACAGCAGTAATGACTTAACATGTAAGATTGATAATATTAGGAAGAAAATTTTAACCATGCAGCCGTCTACTATAGTATCACATCAGACAGAGCATTGTAGTGTCACTGAGGAAAAATTACAATCATTCACTGCTATAGGAGAAGAATAATTGGCTAAACTTGTTGCTAAAGCACTAAATGGTTTAGCTCCCCAATACTTGAGTGAGCTCTTAACATATTATACTCCGTCACGTCTGCTGCGGTCTCAAAATTCTGGCCAGTTGATAATACAGAGAATATCCAAATCAACTGCAGGCGGTCGATCCTTTTCCTATTTAGCTCCTAAACTCTGGAACAGACTTCCTAACATTGTTCGGGAAACAGACACACTCTGTCAGTTTAAATCTACACTAAAAACACATCTCTTTACTGTGGCATACACATAAAACACTTTTTCAATGAAATGATTGCTAGGCTGCATTAACTAGGTCAGCCAGAACCGGGAACACTTCCCATAACACCTGATGTACTTGTTACATCATCAGAAGAATGGCATCTACGCTAATGATAGTCTCTCTGTTTTATCCCGAGGTTTACTGCAGTCAGCCGTATCCGGGCCGTATCCAGATCAGATGGTGGACCTGCGCCCAGACAAGACCAACGCATGACCCTGAAGTGTCTGCAGAGACCGTGTCAATTAGCCTCCCCCTGCAACTGCCTCATCGACACGGCATCTCAATAAACCCATCTCCAGCGTGATGACTCCGATTGTTCGAATATTACAATTAAATAATACTTAAATCGATATGTCATCCGCAATAAAACCGTCTCCAGCATGTTGCCTCCGATCATTCGAATATTGCACTTTAATAATTATTTAATCAACATCATCCTCAATAAAATCGTCTCTAGCGTGTTGCCTCCGGTCCTTCGAATATTCCGATCTATTATGACCTCTGACCTGTAAAGCTGCCAGAATAATAATAATAATACGCTGTTTGTTAATTGGCCAGAGGAGAACTGGCACTCCGACTGAGCCTGGTTTCTCCCAAGGTTTATTTTTCTCCATTAGGTCACCTAATGGGGCTTTGGTTTCCTTGCCACTGTTGCCTCTGGCTTGGCGTGCTCAGTTGGGGACACTACATTTTTCAACTAAACATCGTAATAAATCTAATTAATAAACTAAATTAACCAAATTTACTAAATTACTGATCTAATTATTGATCTAAAGCCCACACTGTCACCGTATGGAAATTGAAATGAACTGATGACATCAAATGGCTATACAGCTTAATAAAATTATGCTGCATTATTTTCCTGTTTAACACTGTAAAGCTGCTTTGAAACAATCTACATTGTTAAAAGCGCTATATAAATAAAGTTGACTTGACTTGATGATCCATCCACTATCCAGTGGGCCATCCTCTGCTTGGAGACAGCCTTTCCCTTCTGCTGTCCTCCGAACAGACGAAGAGCTGCTCTGAGGTCCTAAAGCTTTGCGTTCTGTCAACATAGATGCGCAGGGCGCAAACTGGACAGAGAAAAGCTAGGGCTGGGTCTGCCTCCTCTGAGGGCAGTGCTTGCAGGCTCACCACTTGGTCCCGAAAGGGAGTAGTGGGAACCTTGGGCACATATCCAGGCCAGGGTCTCAGAGTTACCTGAGAATTGCCAGGTAACTGTCCCCTACCCTCTTAACCGAGGCCAATGCAATCAGGAATATTGTCTTTAAAGACAAGATTTTCAGCTGACTGCAAAGACTCGATGGGTGCCCTCTGCAGTGCGGTCAGCACCAGAGTTAAGTCCCAAGACGGTATAGAGGGAGGACGAGGCCGATTTAGTCTCCTCGCCCCCCTCAGGAACCTGACGATCAGATCATGCTTGCCTAAGGACTCACCATTAACCAGGTCGTGATTCGCGGCAATAGCGGCAACGTCCACCTTGAGGGTGGAGGGAGACAGCCTTCGCTCCAACCCGTCTTGAAGAAAAGAGAGCACAGATCTGAACGAACACTTTCGGGGATTCTTCTCGGTGAGAAGAGCACCAATCGACGAACAGGTTCCACTTCAGCGCATACAGCTGTCTCGTAGAAGGGGCTCTGGCGGTAGTGATGGTGTCAACTACCGCTTGCGGTAGGTCACCTAGAACCTCTGCGTCCCGTCCAGGGACCAGACATGGAGTTTCTTTCCAGAGGTCTGGACGCGGGTGCCACAGGGTGCCCCGTCTCTGAGTTAGGAGGTCCTTCCTCAGAGGAATGGGCCAAGGAGGTGCTGTCGCGAGGAGCACTAGTTCCAGGAACCAAGTCCTGTTGGGCCAATACGGAGCTACCAAGAGGAGCTGCTCCTCGTCCTCCCTGACCTTGTACAGTGTCTGTGCAAGAAGGCTCACTGGGGGAAACGCATATTTGCGTAGGCCCCTGGGGCCAGCTGTGTGCCAGGGCATCCTGCCGAGGGTTCCCTCGGTCAGGGAATAAAACAACTGGCAGTGGGTCGTGTCGGGGGTGGCAAACAGGTCGATCTGTGCGGCCCCAAAGCGACTCCAGATCATCTGGACAACCTGGGGGTGGAGTCTCCACTCTCCGGGGAGCACCGGTAACCATGACAGCTCGTTGGCCGCACGATTGAGCGGACCCGGAATGTGAATGGCACGAAGGGACCTCAGATGCTTCTGACTCCACAGGAGGAGATGGCGGGCGAGTTGGAACATGCGGCAGGAGCATAGACCACCCTGTTTGTTGACGTATGCAACGGCCGCAGTGCTGTCCGTCCGGACCAGAACGTGCTTGTCTTTGAGTGGCATTTTGAAGCGGCTGAGAGCAAGACGAACTGCCAGCAACTCCAGGCAATTGATATGCCATTGCAGTTGGGGCCCCGTCCACAGAACCAAACTGCAAGCCCATTGTACGTGGCATCCCAGCCGGTGGATGAGGAATCCGTGGAGACAACAGAATGCCTGGACACTTGTTCTAGAGGCACTCCTGCCCGTAGAAAATGAAGGGTCCGACCACGGGCTGAAGGTTTGGCGGCATCTCGGCGTCACTTGGACACGGAGGAACCCGCTGTGCCACGCCCATCTCGGGACTCGGTCGTGTAGCCAGCGTTGAAGCGGTCTCATATGGAGCAGCCCTAGTGGCATTACTGTGGCTGCTGCTGCCATATGCCCCAGGAGCCTCTGAAATTGTTTCAGTGGTACCGCTGTGCTGCGTTTGAACGAATTCAAGCAGTTCAACACCAACTGGACGCGCTCCTCGGTGAGGCGTGCTGTCATGGCGACCGAGTTTGCTCTTCTCCCAGTTGACCCGAAGACCCAACTGGCTGAGGTGCCGAAGCACCATGTCCCCGTGTTCGCACAACTGATCCCGAGACTGGGCAAGGATCAGCCAGTCATCGAGATAGTTGAGAAGGCAAACACCACGCTCTCTCATGGGAGCAATGGCCGCCCCCGCAACTTTCGTGAAGACACGGGGCGACAGGGACAGCCCGAAGGGCAGGACATTGTACTGATATGATCATCCGTCGAATGCAAAGCGTAGAACGGTCTGTGTCGAGGGAGAATCAAGACATGAAAGTATGCGTCCTTCAGGTCAATCGCTGCAAACCAATCTTGGGGACAGACGCACATGAAGATGCGTTTCTGCGTCAACATTCGGAACGGCATCCTGTGAAGGGAGCGGTTCAAGTATCGCAGATCCAAGATCGGTCGTAACCCGCCGCCTTTCTTGGGTACAATGAAGTACGGGCTGTAGAACCCGGACTTCATATCGGCTGGAGGGACCGGCTCTATCGCGTCCTTCGCCAGTAGGACAGCGATCTCCGCCTGAAGTACAGGGGCGCCCCTGAATTTGGGGGGACGCCGGCGAACTGAATCGCATAGCCAAGTCTGATGGTGCGGATGAGCCAGCGAGACGGCCTGGGGAGCGCTAGCCAGGCCCCCAGAGACCGTACAAGCGGGATCATCGGTTAAGTGTTCACGGAAGAGCTGAGTTTTAAGTTGACTTTTGAATGTTGTCAATGATTCTGCGTTTCGGATGGCGTTGGGAAGATTGTTCCACCAGCTGGGAACGTTGAATGAAAATGTTCTGGAAAGGGATTTTTTCCCTCTCTGTGATGGTACCACAAGCCGTCGTTCCTTTGCTGAGCGAAGGCTTCTGGTGGGGGTGTGGATTTGTAGAATGGAGTCAAAGTAAGCAGGGGCTGAGCGCGTGGTGGCTCTGTATGCAAGCGTCAGCGCCTTAAATTTGATGCGAGCAGCGAGTGGTAGCCAGTGCAGGGAGATGAAGAGACGTGTGACGTGGGTCCTTTTGGGCTCGTTGAAGACAAGACGTGCTGCTGCATTCTGGATCATTCGAAGTGTTTGGATCGCACAAGAGGGGAGTCCAACAAGAAGCGCATTGCAGTAGTCAAGTCTAGAAATAACCAGGGCCTGGACAAGAAGCTGTTTTGCGTGCTCTGTTAGGAACGGTCTAATCTTCCTGATGTTGTTGAGCACAAACTGGCATGAGCGAGCTGTCTTAGAAATGTGTTCTCTGAAGGACAGCTGGTCATCAAATGTTACTCCAAGATTTCTGACTGACTTTGATGGGGAAATCAAGGATGTACCTAACTGGATGGTGAAGTCATGTTGTATGGTGGGACTGGCAGGGAAGATGAGAAACTCAGTCATTGCCAGGTTGAGCTGCAGGTGATGTTTTCTCATCCATGCAGAGATGTCAGCCAGACAGCTGGAGATTCGTGCAGCTACTGTGGGGTCGTCTGGGTGAAATGAAAGGTAGAGCTGAGTGTCATCAGCATAGCAGTGGTATGAAAAGGCATGTGCCTGAATGATGGGTCCCAATGAAGTAGTGTATATGGAGAAGAGGAGAGGACCAAGCACTGAGCCCTGGAGAACCCCAGTGGTCAGTTGATGTGTTTGGGATTCCTCTCCTCTCAAGGCAACCTTGAAAAACCTACCTGTGAGATAGGACTCAAACCAAAGGAGTGGAGTCCCTGTGATGCCCAGTGATGAGAGGGTGGACAGAAGAATCTGATGATTGACCGTGTCAAAGGCCGCAGATAGATCGAGCAGGACGAGGACTGATGATTTGGAGTCAGCTATCCGCAGGGCTTCAGTGACCGACAGTAGTGCAGTTTCTGTGGAGTGGCCGCTTTTGAAACCTGATTGGTTGATGTCCAGCTGATTATTCTGTTATAGGAAGGATGAAACCTGGTTGAAAACAACTCGTTTTGGTCACTGTTTCTTTTAGAATTTGGGTACCACTGGCTGTTTTTAACACCAGTGGTGGAACAGAATTACCAATGGTTTTCCACCCGGCCCTCCTCCGGGGGCGAACAGTTCCAACCAAATCCAGGTCAATGGTGTTTCTGGACCAGGGTGGACATCGTCTGGCCAAGGGCCAGCTCTGTGCGCAGCTCAACCTCGGCCAGAAATGGAAGCTTTAGCATAAGTTCTGCCGGGAAGACTTAATTGTCATGTCACTTTAACTTTATCTATCCAATCACATTCCAATACCTGGGTATAAAAGATCGGTACTTACGCATGTCTGAGTTCGCAGATGATGACGCTCCAATTCACCGCCATCCTCCCCACCACCTCCAAGTCAAATCCTTCCCTACATCCACCCCACCACCACCAGGATGGTCCCTTCCATACCTCACAGGGGGGTCGGCTGCGCCTCTGCCTTCGTCTTCAGGCAGGATATGCAGAGTCCGGACCCTCAGATTGCGAGCTACGGACGGGGCCTATGCCAATGTACTTTATTGCTTGCTGGGCTGTTAATAAATGGATAATTGTCACAGTATTTATTCTCCCGAGTCTTTCTGGCAGAACTACCCTCGTGCACTCAGCAGGGCGGAGGTGGCCTGCCAGTGGCACTGCCACCCCACCGATGAGGGTAGTGAGAAAGAGGAAAACGCGGAAGGTGAGATGACCAGCGCGTCGACGTGATCCCGTTCCCCTGAGAGAACATGGATCACCCACGAACACAGTCTCAACATGTTTATGCGAGAGGGATCGTGGCCATCAGGACAGGAAACAACCACATCCAGAAACGCACGAGTGGAATGACGTCTTGAAAAAGACACAATCACACCCGTGTTGCTCTTTTATGAGGAAACGCTCTTTCAACAGTGCTGAAGCACCCAGGAGAAGACCGCGGCAGCACACAGGAGGTAAGTGCAGTCCTGTGTTTGCACTCACTGACAAACGCCCTCACCAAACCGACAGTTGCTGTGAGAACAGCAGTTTGTTTATGCTGATGCAGCGGTGAGCACACGATCGCGCTGATTGTGCCGTTTCGCCAACACAGAGCGTCCTTCTCATTCTCTGGAGTATCTCTCTCTGTAGATAGGCTCTCTTTTAGAAAAGCTTCATCAACGCCATTCGGCTTCGAAGTGAATGACGTCAGTGCGTTGCTCTCACTTCCTGTTTATACCCGCGGCGTGGGGCGGAGCGCGAGATGCAAATCTCGCACGCCAATGGCCCATTGGCCTGTTCTCTATATCTCGAAGCTGATAGGGGCTCCCTGAAGTGATCCCAATTCGTCGGTATAACCGACGTACGTCATAGTGACCGACTGAAAGGGAATGTTAATTGACAATTAGCATATAGTTTGGATTGGCGGTATGGTTCTGTTCTGGGGAAGAACTCCCTGCGCATCCATGCTGCCTAGCATGGATAAGAGCAGGGAGAGCAGCAATAACCCCCTTTATAGGGTAAACAGAACAGAACCAGCATAATGTATTAATGTCAATATTTAAATGTACAAAATAATTCAGGAATTTAGTCTGATTCAAGGGGAATCAGAATACTAAATCCCGACTGGACAAGAGGAGGAGCTGGGGATGGAGGAGGGTAAATGAGGTCTGGAGAAACGCGATAGCTTCTGATAATACTGAAGGAGTTTATATATGTATGCTGTGATAGATGTCATAGGTAGACGTGATGAGCTGACAGACAGCTAATGCGAGCTTGACTAATGTGACCTGCCAGAACTGACGCTACGCTCGATTTGTTGCTTTGCCTATTTTTAATGTGCACGATGCCTCCTGCCATTTAAAGGCTGTTTAGTAAGGCAATGCTATTCTGATGCTTTTGGTTGGCTCTCTTTTGAATTTGCAATGCACCACGTCTGCCAATTATATTAATCTACATTGCTGCTGAAAGTTTTAGGCTACAAGCTGTCTGAGAGTTGCCACCATGGCGAGTGATAAAAATGTGTTCTAGTGCTGGAAAATAGAAAAGTAATCAAAAAGCAATCAAATGTTATCAGTTACATTACTTTAATAAAATAATTGAAATAGTTACTAACTTGTAATCTTTAACCTATTAAATTTCCGAAGTAACCTTCCCAACACTGGTTACGGTTTCCAGTCACAGATCCAGTGCATTGTAGGCAGCGGATAAAGGCTGCAAAAAATCGTAAATACCAAGAGAACACCATGATGGAAATTCTGATAAACCCCTGTGTGTGTTTCACAATCACCAGTGAAAGTGCCCCTGATTACCACCTGACTGCACTCCACCCCGGACTGTCACTCCATCGCAAACTACATTACACAATCCTTTGCCCGGACTCATCCTCACTCATTGTTTGCACCTGTGTCTCATCACCTCATTACCCCATTACCCCAGCCTATATAAACCATGTTCACTCTTTCATTCACTGCGAAGTCTTGTTTGTTGTATTACTGCATTTCTGAGCGTTTTCCCTGGTTTCATGTCTCTGGTTTTGGATTTCTTGCCTGTTCCGTGGATTACCCGTTTGCCTGTCTCTCCTGTCTTGTTTGCCTGTTTGGACTGCTTGCCTGTGTATGACCTGTTGCCTATTTGATGACTACGAGTGTGGATTACCCTTTAAATAAAGCTGCATGTTGATCCTAAACCTTCTGTCTCAGAGCAGTACGTTACAGAAGACTTCGCCAAATCATGGATCCAGCAGTTGAACTCATCTGTTTGAAGCAAGGTAATCTATCACTCGAGGACCACACCCGAGATTTCCTGGACCTTGCTTATTTAACAGACTTTCCTGATTTTGCCCTTATTGACTTTTATTGTTATGGACTCAATGATCACTACCAGTCCAAACTCATCAGGGATGGTCCTCGAAGGTCACTGGTTGAGTTTTTGGAGTTTGGAGTTTTTGTGGGTTTTTAAGTGGGTCTTCCTACACTGTTGGGGAAGTAGAGGAGGAAGTTTCCCCTAAACGTTTTTTGGGAGGGGGCACCGTGCATCAAGCTCCAAAGCCAGCGGAGCTTGGCCAATCACAGTGTTCACCATATCCAGTGCTGATGATTGCTAGTCCCATGTTTTCGGCACCTTCCTGTCCTGTGGTTTCCCCACCTGAACCTGCTCACAAGATGGCCATCATGCCAGTGTCTTCGGACAAGATGGCCGCCACGCCAGTGTCTTTGGACAAGATGGCCACCACCATGCCAGTGATGGCTCCAGCCACTGACCAGCATCCAGTGATGGCTCCAGCCACTGACCAGCATATCCACAGATGGCTCCAGCCACTGACCAGCCTCCACAGATGGCTCCAACCACTGACCAGCCTCCACAGATGGCTCCAGCCACTGACCAGCATCCACAGATGGCTCCAGCCACTGACCATCATCCAGTGGGGGTCTCCAAGACCGTCTGCGCAGCTGTGGTGGTCGTCTGCTCCGCCGTGGGGGTCTCCAAGACCGCCTGCGCTGCTGTGGTGGTCGTCCGCTCCGCCGCGGGGGGCTTCAAGCCTATCTGCAGACCCGTCTGTTCAGCCTGCTCCGCCTACGCCACCCTGGTTATCTGCCCAGCCTGCTCCATCCTGGTTATCTGCCCAGCCTGCTCCATCCTGGCCTCCTGCTCTGCCTCAGTCTCCAGGCCCTCTTCCGCTCCACGGGCCTGGCCCTCCATCCTGCCCCCGGTTCCGCCTCCCCTCCACCTCCCTCCTGGACAATTTTAGGAGCGCCTGAAAGCGGCTCCTTTGAGGGGGGACTATGTCACAATAACCAGTGAGAGTGCCCCTGATTACCAGCTGAGGGCACTCCACCCCGGGCTGTCACTCCATCACAAACTACATTACCCATAATCCTTTGCCCAGACTCATCATCACACATTGTTTGCACCTGTGTCTCATCACCTCATTACCCCATTACCCCAGCCTATTTAAACCATGTTCACTCTTTCATTCACTGCAAAGTCTTGTTTGTTGTATTACTGCATTTCTGAGCATTTTCCCTGGTTTCATGTCTCTGGTTTTGGATTTCTTGCCTGTTCCGTGGATTACCCGTTTGCCTGTCTCTCCTGTCTTGTTTGCCTAATTGGACTGATAACTTGTTATGACCCCTTGCCTGTTTGTTGACTACGAGTGTGGATTACCCTTTAATAAAGCTGCGTTTGGATCCTCAACCTCTGTCTCGGAGCAGTACGTTACAGATTGTCATCAACATTTTAACCATGAACACAGTGTTTTAGGCCGAATGAAGGGAAAAAACTGAAAGAAAATGAAGCAATCCCAGTCCCCTGAAACAAAATGCTGTTGTGTACAGTTAAGAAAGTTGCTGCCTAATGTTACATTTTTTGAAAATCTGTGAAGTTACACTTTAAACAATAACATAAGTTCCCAAGGACTTAAATACCTTGGTGGAAGGTGGATTATATCAACATTGCTTCTGCTCTAACTTTATGTTTAATATTCTCCATACGCTCCACTGCACCGGAAGTCCATTACCATATTATTTGTGTATTCTACATGCTTATAATAGTAAAGAATTCAAATCAGATAAAATCATATTTACCTCATTACATGCACATGTGTGGAAAGGCTAAAAGGTCACTGACACTCAATCCTAATCTATAAGTGAAACTGCAGTAAACTAAACACCTGCTTTATTTGTGTATGTGAATGATGCACTGCTGTTCCATCGTGTATTTTTAGAATTGTTGTTCAGGATGTTTGTTGAAGCTGTTTAATGTTCAGGGTTCAAACTAACCACCTACTCACACCTACAGTATGAGAAATTATCGCTAAAGAGGAGCGTTTTTTTTAAAGGGGAAAAGAACACACACCGCATGATTTTGTCCCTGGGATGATGAAAGTAGACAGTTGTTATTCTCTCTGAAGAGTTAAACACCCAGCAGGCAAAGTAGGAGAACTTCAAATCGTGTTAAAACGTATAGAGTGTTTTTTGTAAGGGATGAGGCAAAAATGTAGCAACAGGAGGAAATGTAACAGCTGAGATAGCAACCATGTGGATTAAATACAGAGATATGAAAATATCAAAACAATATTCCACTGTATCCTGCTTTAGAAAGCTGAGTGTGACGAGATGATATGAGAGACTAATATATAGAAGGAGAGAAATGGTGGAGTGTAAATCAAGTTTGGCTCATACTGTTAGTGACTCCCAGCAGGAAATTCCCAGCATTAATTCAATAAATCTGAATCATTAATCAATTAACACCGTTCTCTGAATAAAAAAGAACCCAGATGGTTTTCTGATTGGCGACCATGCATCATTCACATTCATTTGATCTGTGCTGTAAACTTCAAATAGTATTAAAATAAATATAATGTTGTTATAATACCATTTGTTTATATGCTGTATAAATCATTTATTTCATTACAGTTTTTTATGAAAGCAGACTCTGTTTGGACACCACAGGGGACAACGTCATATTATTCTCACACAAACTATACATGCATGCGCACACAATTGTTCACACAATCCCCAGGTAGCAGAGCTGTCAAATTAGTATTCATTTACGAAAATAGTGATTATACATCATTAAACTTCATTCATTGTTAATTGCAGCATTAAATGAGGGAGCTGACTGAAATACATTCAAATTACACAAAAACTAGTTGCAAATTGCAAAAAAAGTTCTCTAAAAGTTCATAAACACCCAAAGCGGTCCATCTAAATTCACCAAACCTGTGTAGATAACGAAACGCATGCGTTGTAGGAATGTGGGATTAAGACAGAAACACTACACAAGAAAATGCATAGCCTATATATTGTGTTGGAGAAAAATACAGAAAGATAGAAAGAGGATTCATATGGAATACTTTGAAAAGCCATCATCTATATAACCTTGGACATCTATAGAATTCTGAAAAGTTGCAAAGACTATTTCAAGTTAAAGTTGGTTGAATACAGCAGACATCAGACTCATCAGTATAAGGACCAGGGGTGAGTCACAGGTCAATGGCAAATACCCTACGTTTACAGGTACATTGAGAGAAACAGTGTGGGCCATTACCGACATGCCGTTCCCATGGCGATGCCTGGGGGCAGCTGGTGAAAAGAATACGGTGGACTGAGAGGACAAATCAATGAGCATGTCATTAAGAGGATCTTCAGGGTTACCTGAGTAAATAAGTACGCAAGTGCATATGTAAGTAAATATCAATTGTCCAAAAGGAATTACAGAGATAGTATACCCAAAAATAAACATTATTTTATCATGTTGTCCCAGATCTTGATTTTATTTGTACTGTGGAACCCAAACAAAGAAATTAAGAAGAATATTCACACTGCTTTTTTCTATACAATGCAAGTGAATGGGAAGCAGAGGCTGTGAAGATGGGAAAATATTCTATAACCATCATAAAACATTGAAACAAATCTATTTCACAAGCTAAAATGTACGTTTTTATTCACTATAAAACCTGCTTTTTTACAGCTGTGGTCGCCATTTACTTTCATTGTATTAAAAAGAGCAGCTTTGACATTTTTTTCAATGAAAGAAAGGGTCATGTGGGTTTTAAAAAACATGAGAGTAAATAACTTTTTCATTTGCGAGTAAACTATTCCTTTACTATGGAGCCCCTAAAGGGACATGGTGCAGGAAAAAAATATGAGATGGAGGAAAAAATATTTGCGTTCTCTCGCAAAACCTTTTGCATTCTGCCAAGAAACTTTGCATTCGCTTGCAGAAAGCTCAAAAGGTTTTTGGAGCGAACGCAACGTTTTCTCGGGGGAACACAAAACATTTGCAAGCATCGACTTATTATTTTTCTTCCCATCTCACATTATTTTCCACCACCATGGCCCTTTAGGGGCTCCGTACTTTACGGGGTTGAGGAAGTCAAAATTTATGTTGTTGAACAGTTGCAGCAGAAAGGGTTTTGGCTAAACTAAAATCAAATGCTTCAAAAACAATTTTATATATATCAAGCAAGCGCATTTTAATTTAGTTTAAGTTAGTTTCAGAATGTATATATATATATATATATATATATATATATATATATATATATATATATATATATATATATATATATATATATATATATATATATATATATATACATTCTGAAACTAACTTAAACTAAATTAAAATGCGCTTGCTTATCTAAAAATCGAATCACACACACTCAAGCAGAAGGCTGAATGTGTGTGTGTGAGTGTGCGCAGTTGGTTAGTGACAACTGTTTGCTTTTTCCGAGAGACTGTCTGTATCTCAGATTGAGTAATTTTGGTAACCATGGAAACAAATGCCACAGTAACAGTGGGAAATCAAAGCCCGGGTGATGAGCTGCTGAGAGGAAGTGAGAGAGAATGCAAGTGTTTGCGTGTGTGCGTGCATGTGTGATATAAACAGGCTTTCAAAACATGGATTTGTTTTATCTTCTGTTTGGTCCGTAAATGAAATTTGAAAAATCATAAAGTCGCTTTCCACACCACATCAGATCTCCTGTGACCTAGCCTCTTATTTTTTGCCACTTTCAGGAGACATAGTCTCATGTCTACTTTTCAAAGGCCTTGAAAGTTGCTGTGCACAGATCTCTTGTACATCACACAACACAGAAGCTTTTCAATGTGATCCCACTTGTTGGGCTGAAATGTCTTCGATATGGCTGCAGTCTCCCTACAGGGGAATAGTAACACTGATCTTGCTGTTTATTTATTGATGAGACTACTTTCTAGGCTGCTCAATCCGTATTGTTTCTGCACTTCAAGAGTGCAAGAACCTGTTTAAAGGAATATTCTGGGTGAAACTCTTAATTAAAACAAAAACTAATGTGGAGATGTACTGTTATCAAAATTATTTTGTTTTAATTGACAACATCCCACAGATTTTGTTAATGGAGCTTATCTCGTAATTAACCTAGTGTAATAATAGGCTATATTTTATTTTATTTATGAATTTATTTATTTATTTATTTATTTTAAGACTGTCAAGAGAATAAAATGTTGTATCTAATGAATTACACGTTGTGACGATTAATTGATAGCAAATTAATCACACATCCAATTTGGCTAAGAAATGACCCCCAACATATATTTTAAAGGGGTGATGAATTGAGAAATCAACTTACCTTTGATACTTTGATATATAAAAGTTCGTCGTGATATAAGAATATCCTGTAAGTTTCAGAGCTGAAAAGTCATTGTTAGTCAAAGAAAAGCTTTTATTGACACCAGTCCCAGAAAACGAGTGATCTCAGAATATGTCGACTACCGCTACTGAGCAATAAACATGCCGTTTCCAGCTCACATGCGTAAGACATTGTGCGTTTGTTCGCTTCATTTCACCGCAGAATCGATTGTAAACAAGATACAGGTCGAGACTGGATTTGCAGACATATTGAGATTAAAACACAATGCCTTCTATATTGGATCTGACAGGAATGGTGCAACACACCAATATGAGTAAAACATGTTTTTTATTATGTGTTAGTGTTGCATTGTTACAGATTGTTTGATATCTATTGATTACATACCTTAGCACGCTGTCACAGGCTGGAGAAGGTGTTATTGGTTCATTCGTGATCAGACTCAGACTTGTAATGCCAGCTCGCAAAGCCCCGGGGTTATGTGCTTTTCAGACGGGCTACCAAAACGTATCACCGGCCTGCCGACGGGCTATCTTAAATAGTGAAATAACATTCCTTTCTTGCGCGCATGTGTACGATTCGCCGTTATATCCACCGATCAGGCCGGCCAAGTAATACAAATATAACATTCCAATCAATCGCGGGTGGATGAGAGATGAATCATTGTGTTTGTTTGATAAAGATATTTTTCGAGCCCTACTTACTTCGAAGTCTTCAGTGCGGCACGCCCATCAAAACCGAGTGTTTTTCAGAGAGCCTCAAAACCAAGGCAGAAAATAGCCTATTACTTATTAATTGTGATGTTTTTGAATGTAAAAACCATGCAAACGTCATACACTCTAAAAAAAAAGGTTCTATATGGCCAAAAATGATTCTTGGCTCTTAATCATAGGGGAACCTTTTTTAGTGCTATATAGCTATTTTGGTACTTCAGTGGTTCTTCAGCGGTTCTTCAGAGGTGCTATATAGCACCTTAGTCAAAGAACCGGTGAAGAACCGCTGAAGAACAACTCAAGCAATAAAATTGGTGCTATATAGCACTAAAAAATGTTCCCCTATGATTACGAGCCAAGAACCATTTTTGGTGCCATATAGAACCTTTTTTTTTAGAGTGTAAGTTGACCTCAGACAACAGTATAAATGTTTTTTTAAAAGCCAGTTCATGACCCCTTTACAGTTATTGTTGTGTTAAATGAGACAAGCTTCAAATAGACATTAAAATCTTAAACACTTAAATCAATATGTCATCCGCAATAAACCCGTCTCTAGCGTGTTGCCTCCGGTCCTTCGAATATTCCGATCTATTATGACTTTATATATTATTAAGTTGCCATAATAATAATAACAATAATAATAATAATAATAAATATAGCTGCGAGCAGCAATTAACGGGGCCAAGCGCAAAGAAGCCAATAAAACATGCCAACATAGCTGAGAGTGTTAGACCAACTGCAACAATGAGCAATTAAAGGCATTTTAAGATGATTTTAGGCAAAATTGGCTGAAAAATCATATATACAGTCACTAATAATATGATTTAATGGTTTATCACTTTTGACCAATAGGTGGCGCAGTAACGAAATTGATGTGGTGTGGTCAGAGTGAGATGACAATGACAAAGGCAAAGTTTGGTGTCAGTATGTCAAAGCATTGCAGAGATACAGCCTCAAGAGTCATTTTGGCATCATGGCTCAACTTTGTCGCTGCAGTATATGAAATTGGTTTTGTCTGTTGACACGAAATTAATAACTTTTTGCTGTAATAGTCTGAAGATGTTACGATTCCATTTTGGTGAAAATCAGACTAATGGTCTAGGAGGAGTTCGTAAAAGTAGGTTTCTAAAGGAAATCAAAATGGCGAACAAAATGTTTGGCCAAATATGGTAAAATTGGGATCTATGTTCTTGGCATGACCCAATGAATCTATTACAACCAGATTTATGCCAATAGTCAAATTTAATCAAAAGTTATTAGCATTATTGGGAAATTCATTATAACTTTTGTCCACAAGGTGGCGCTGCCTTGAAACTTTTTGAGTACTTTCAGGGCTTGGTGACGAAGACACACACCGAGTTTCGTAATGATACGCCAATGCGTTTGTAAAACATAGCACTTTCTGACAAAATTCAAAATGGCCGACGCCCAAAATGGTTGATATGGGAAAATTGTGTATGGTATGGCTCGGCGTGATGCCCCGACTCTAAAGAGACCAGTTTTGTGATATTTGGCTAAAGCGTTCTTAAGTTATAATCAAAAATATATATTTTTTGTATCTCTGGACCACTAGGTGGCGCTGCGCCGAAACGCTGCAGGCAGCCTCAGGTCATGGTTGGCATAACACACGCCACGTTTGGTTAGAATATGCTAAAGCGTTGCGGAGATAGAGCCTGACTTTCATTTTTGTGGCCACTTAGTCGAATTCATTCGAGCGTTATTCAAGAACAGTTTGACTAATCATCTTGAGTCTAATACGGTTTTGTCACCATAGTCTGAAGATGATCTGGTTCAATATTCGTGGCAATTGCAGCAACGGCCTGGGAGGAGTTCGCAAAAGTAGGTTTTTTGGTTAATTAAAAATGGCGGGAAAATTATTATGACCGAAAATGACGTCATATGGTGCAATCGAATTGGCTTGAGCCAAGGATTTAGTTTAAAGAATTTAGTTTCTAGCCCTTATGGTTCAAAAGTTATTAGCATAAACATGAGTGCAACTTTGGACATGTGGTGGCGCTAGAGGGATTGTTTTAGAGATTCCAAAATTGGTGTGGTTAATGCTGGGACTGTCCTCTATCTGTGTACCAAATTTCACAACTTTCCCGCAATCGTTTCTATGGGCTGCCATAGACTTGCGGCGGAATAATAATAAGAAATCTAACGATTTCAATAGGTGCCTACGCACCTTCGGTGCTTGGCCCCTAATAATAATAATAATAATACGCTGTTTGTTAAATGGCCAGAGGAGAACTGGTACCCCGACTGAGCCTGGTTTCTCCCAAGGTTTATTTTTCTCCATTAGGTCACCTGATGGGGTTTTGGTTTCCTTGCCACTGTTGCCTCTGGCTTGGCTTGCTCAGTTGGGGACACTATATTTTTCAACTAAATATCAAAATAAATCTAATTATTAAACTAAATTATCCATATAAACTAAATTACTGATCTAATTACTGATCTAAAGCCCACACTGCCACTGTATGATAATTGAATTGATCTGATGACATCACCATTTTCTCCAGAATGGCTATACGGCTGAATAAAATTATGCTGCATTATTTTCCTGTTTAACACTGTAAAGCTGCTTTGAAACAATCTGCATTGTTAAAAGCGCTATATAAATGAAGTTGACTTGACTTGACTTAAAAGTAGCTTAAGAAAGAAATAGGCTATATTTGATTTGATTTTTTTCAGAAGCTGCATCTGAATTGTTATTTAGATATATTTACAGACCAAACGAGTTTGGTTACAACGTTCTTCAAAATATTTTTTTATCTTCCACAAAAGAAAGTCATACAGGTTTGAAATGATATAAGGATGAGTAAATGCAAATAAACAATTAATTTCAAACTATCTCCAAAATATGAAATCATTTCTGAATGAAGTGATAGGCTACTCAAATTAAGAAACTAAAACTGCCAGTATAGTTGTCATAAAAATGTCAGTAAATGGGTCAGTCAGTCAGTCAGTCAGTCGAGTCATTCATTCATTTTATTTGTTCAAATGTCTCATTCATTCAGGAATGAAGTAATTGGCTCTCTTTGTGAATGGACAATTGACCCGATTGCTTTACAAAACGCGGATTCATTCAGAAACTAAATGTTGCTCTGAGACACACAACAGGTCTGCTCTGCCTTTACAGGTAATATTTTCTTTGACAAAATTGAGCAAAAACACAATACTGTTTCTAAAATATAACACAATTTTAACTTCTTATATATTGAACTGTTGTACTAAATCAATATCACATTTGCTATCCGGGACAAAAACAGCACTGTGATATTGCACTCTTTACTCATGTGATATTGGAGCTATACCATATGATATAAATACGACACAAAATAAGAGGGTAATTTTTGCCCTGATATCTTGCATTTTAGGGGCATTCTATACACAGTGAGTTGTTGCCCTGCTTCATGTTCCTCATCAATCAACTGTAAAGATGACCTATGTAGGTCTGGGGCGGGTGCGTTTAAAGGCACGTGTTAAATTGACAACCCTGATTTTTATAACTGTTATCTCACCTCTTAAAGTTTCATTTATTTTCTTGATTTAAGGCCTAATTTACAGGAAATATATTACCTAAATGTCTTAAATGGTCATGGATGTCCCAAGGTTTCGAGCCGATCAAAAATTACATTTCTGTCATTAATTACTCACTCTCATGTCGTTCCAAGACCTCCGTTCATCTTCGGAACACAAACACAAGGACCGGAACACAAGTTTTCTGAACTAGCAATTTCATTGCTACTTTCAAGGCCTAGAAAGGTAGTAAAGACTGTATTCAAACTTTAAGGGTTAGTTCACCCAAAGATGTAGCCTGGATGCCAGTCGAACTTAGCCCCGGCCACAACATTTGAGGTTGGGAAGTTCAACTTGATCCGTTGTGGAGCAACTTTGTTCGAACCAGAGCTGTTCGGACCAATCAAATTGTCAGGACGGGCTTTATAAGATGATGGACAGTAATGTAACTGTCCACGTCACCCAAGAGCGCTTGGGTTGAATCAAGTCTATAGCCCTCCTCTCAGAAACTGAAGCCTCCGTGCCTTGATCTCCCCCAGGTGGTTGGTCCCAGTATAGGTCATAACCCCCGTCCCTCCGTGTTTTCTAATGAACGTGAGACAAACTAAACAATTAAATTACAGTTCAAATAATTTTTTCCCAAAATTGGTTTCTGTCACTGTAGGCAGATTTTATCACGATGATTTAATTTCAAGTGTTCGTTTTTTAAATACGTTTAGTTTTAGTTAGTTATTTGATGTTATAAAAACGGGGGGTGTGATGTCATGATTGACAGCTGAGATTGACGGCTTCTCTGAGTGAAGTTGTCACTGAGGCACTAACATACTTTTTTGGGGATATTTTGGGAGGAGATTGGAGCTTTAGCTTTAATTTCTACATTTCCATAACTGTTTATTTCACACCGACATAATGAATTGTTCTGCATCTTCGAGAGTGTGGGCGGGCTTTTGATATCACGCTTCTACTTCCTGCTCTCTACTCGGTCCCAAATCTGCACAAGATGTCAGCACCATATTCGGGCCTCCGGACTCCGGAGGCTTCAATTACTTCAGCGGAAGCGAAAGTATATGGGTTGAATTATCTGAGAATGACGACGTCAGGCTAAAGTACTCCGTGTATCCTTAAATTATTTTTGCAACACCGCAACGATTGTTTACACATCTTCTTCTTCTACTTCTACGAAGTGACAAAAGAACGACTCGGATTCTGAGCTGAGGTGAACCAACAGACTGGATAGCCTGAATACCCAGCTAAGCATTTAATGAATCATTTCTTTCTTAAAGTCTGGCCTTGGCTGCATTAGCTTATAATTTATTATTTATTCCAAATGTGATCAACGTTTGCATAAATACTAGATGTGTTGGGGAATTTAGCATGTGACATTTTAATTATATTCTGCTGAAATGAACGAAATGACTTGAAAAAAGATTTGTTCATTTTGCTGAACGAGATTCAAAGATCCGAGTCCGTAAAATGATCCGAACTTTCCACTACTACTATGCATTCCTCAACATACGTCACTTACTCTGTTGCTCTGATTGGTTATAGGTCTATCCAATTGAGTGCAGAGGCATTTCGGTTGAGACACACCCCATAATCACAGCCCAATGGAGCATGACAACGGCTGCGTCCAAAAAACCTAGGCAGCTGACTCGTTGCCTCGCTACCTCATCAGACAATGGCTTGAAAGGCAGCGTTTGTGCATGAAGGCACCTCACAAAACTAATTTCGGACAGACTTCTTAGGCAGTGTAACAGTTTAATGATCTACAGCAAAATAGAGAGAGCTTTGGTGAGAACTAAACAAATATTTAATTACTACATTAGTAATTTGTCACTAGAAATGACATCAGAAGTGGAAAATGTTGGTAAAAAACTTAGACAGACACAAACTGACCAGCAAACGCAACTTTCGGATGCCATCTTTTTTTCCAGCTCAACTGTCACAGAATGGAAAGCACAGGATGGTGGGATATTAAAGGCAGCGAAGGATATAAATATCAGAAGGTATCTCAGGTGACAGGAAGTGAAGCTAACATTAGATTCGGACGTGCCTTGGTGCCTTCCTGCATTGAAATGTGTCCTCCGAAGGCAACATTTTCCAGGTTTCGGACGCAGCCAATGTCAGGCTACCAAAGATGATAATTCTGTCATTAAAGGTGCACTGCGTAATCCTTAGCGGCATCTAGCAGTGAGATTGTGCATTGCAACCGCCAACCACTCACCCCTCCCTTTCAAAGCACATAGAGAAGCTAGGGTGGCCGACACAGGACAAAAATGTCGCCCACGATATACACTTTCCTGCAGAGTTTAGCTCTAACCCTAATCAAACACACCTGAACATGCTAATCAATGTCTTCAGGATCATTAGAAAATCCTAGGTAGGTGAGTTTGATCGGGCTTGGAGCTAAAGTCTGCAGCGCATTGGTCCTCCAGGGCAAGATTGGAGGAACCCTGGTGTATGGCTACCTATGGCTCATTCTAAGGTATAAAAACATAACGGTTCATTATGTAAGGTCTTTATACACCACTGAAAACATAATTATGTATACTATATTGTATTTATGTTAATAGATCCTCATAAATACTACACACTGCACCTTTAATTACTCACCCTCATGTAATTCCAAATCTGGCTCACTAGCCGATGCTGTTCATGTGAGCAAAACGATGCAAGCGTGTGATGCTGACGCAGGAGTTGTGCAATCAGTGTCCAATACAGAGCTGGCGTTCTGACGGAGAACGTGTTAATCGTGATTTCAATATTGACCAAAATAATCGTGATTATAGGCCTATATATACAGTAGCATAATCCCTATAGTAATTATTATATAGTAATTAGTCCTTAGTTATAGATGCCCCTGTTTTGCATTTGCATCCCTGTATTCATTGGACTGATTTTAATAACTTTAATGTACTTTAAGTGTGCACAAGGCACTAGGAAAAGACTAGTATCGAATCAGGACATGGTCAAGTCAAGTCAACTTTATTTATATAGCGCTTTTTACAATGCAGATTGTTTCAAAGCTTCACAGTGTTAAACAGGAAAATAATGCAACAGAATTTTATTCGGCCGTACAGCCACTCCGGAGAAAATGGTGATGTCATCTAGCTCATTTCAATTATCATACAGTGACAATGTGGGTAACTTAGTTTATATGGTTAATTTAATTTACTAATTAGTTTTATTTGGATATTTAGTTGAAAATTTTTGATACATGGTATCAGCAGATACTCAATATAAAACTCGGTTTTGATCGGGGGTGCAAAAAATTTGATAGGGATATCCCTAATCATGTCTGTACGAGTTTACTTTCCTCTATACCAGCAGAAATGTTGGTCTAAGTGTGTTATTTTTCTGCTGGAACTGACAGGCATGTGCTAAAATAACTTACTATTAAAGTGTAGATGTGGGTTAGATTTTAAAAAACTGTTCTTATGCATTTAAAAAGTAACCTTTCGAGGTTAAAGTTCAATTCAAAATAAATTGTTTCTATTGACTAACAATACCATGTACACACATACTCATGCACACACATACTCACGTTTTAAAATATATTACATTTACATTTACATTTATGTATTTAGCAGACGCTTTTATCCAAAGCGACTTACAACTTGGGAATATATATTATATATTATATATATTATAATATATATTATTTCTGCTATCCTCTTTTGCTTCTTTTTTACTACCTGTAACAGTTACTTTGATGTTTTTGCTGCCCTTACATTTAGCAGATACTTGTTTGTAACACAAGCTTAAGCATAAAAACTATTTACAATAGTGCACAAATAATGTTATTGACAATTATTGGCACATGTATTTGAAAATACCGTTTGTTAACAGCTGCTTCACATTACAATCTAATAGAGGTATAAAGCTATGTCACAGCAACGTGTATTGTACCTGCATAATATGAAGAAGATTTGGTGAGGTGTTTTCAGAAAATTACATTTACATTTATGCATTTGGCAGACCCTTTTATCCAAAGCGAATTACAGTGCCCTTATTACAGGGACAATCCCCCTGGAGCAACATGGAGTAAAGTGCCTTGCTCAAGGACACACTGGTGGTGACCGCTGGGATCGAACCAGCAACCTTCTGTGTATCAGTTCCATGGTTTAACCCACTGGACCACCATCTTTAATTAACCCTGTCATTTTACATGACATTTTTACAGATGGATGATAAAACCCTGAATTGAGCCATGGCACGTTTACAGAAATAAAGTTATAAAATAAACGTGGAAGCTATGATGAGGGAGTTAGTGAGTGAGCACATGTCATCTGAACTGAATTGAGACATGTAATAAACGGACATGTTTGATCAATGGTTGTCTATAGACATCAGTTTCTCAGAGAGAGAGAGAGAGAGAGAGAGAGAGAGAGAGAGAGAGAGAGAGAGAGAGAGAGAGAGAGTGGAAGAGTTAAATAATTAGGATTTGTTATGATCGACAGATGGCTGAAGTTTGGCTCTGTGAGTCTGTGGAAGTTTAGAAAGAAAGTTTCCTCTGTGTGTGTGTGCGTGCGTGTGTGTGTGTGTGTGTGTGTGTGTGTCTTTAGTGCATGCCATATTTTAACTCAAAGCTCAACTCCAACAGACAGAATGCCGCTCTCTCTGAAGACCGCTCTCAAACTCTGGAGGATTTGAGAGCCGGAGTCGCCATTAGCGTGAATTTTAGCTCAGGTCTAGCCTTAATCTGACAAATAGATCTCTACTGGTGCCGTCTTCTACATCAGAAATCACACACACATACACACACACACACACAAAGATAAGCCAACTTAAAATGATATACTGCTGAGAGGTACATCTGAACCTACTAAGGTTCTTAAGTGGGTGTGAGTGTGACTTTTGGTAAGGCTGTGTGATGTGTCACTTGACCAACATTCATATACCCTGATGCAATTGTTCAACCTTCAGAGAAATCTGTCATTATACTTTCATCATTTCTCTCCTTCTCTTTAATGATGGAAGGTAAACTGTTGGCGTGAGAATGGATTATGCTTTAAATCTGGGATTAAAGCTTGGCTATGTAACATTAGACCCACTTTGTGTCACCTGGAGAGAAAAGCTGGAGATGAGTTTCAAAAATAACACATTAATTATTCAACATGGGTCATCCTTCAATCCCATAACTGAGGGTTTCTTCATCTAGGCAGTTATGACTTTTAGAATACGAACTCTATATTTTACACAGAGTTGAATATCCACCTTTATACATATGTGTGTGTGTGTGTGTGTGTTTGTGTGTATGTGTATATATACTATATATAGGGTTTTTTTGTATGTTTTGTTTTGTTTTTACATTGATAAATAATTTTCACAAACATATTTAAATGGTTTGTTTATTTCAGTAAATAAAATATTTATTTAAATATTTAATTATATATATACAAGTATTTGATACACTGCCGATTTTGCAGGTTTGCCCACTTACAAAGCATGTAGAAGTCTGTAATTTTTATTATACTCTCAACTGTGTGACGGAATCTAAAACAAAAATCCAGAAAAAAACAAATTTTTAAGTAATTAATTTGCATTTTATTGCATGGCATAAGTATTTGATACATCAGAAAAGCAGAACTTAATATCTGGTACAGAAACCTTTGTTTGCAATTACAGAGATCATTGTACGTTTCCTGTAGTTCTTGACCAGGTTTGCACACAGTGCAGCAGGGATTTTGGCCGACTCCTCCATACAGACCTTCTTCAGATCCTTCAGGTTTCGGGGCTGTCGCTGGGCAATACGGACTTTCAGCTCCCTCCTAAGATTTTCTATTGGTTTCAGGTCTGGAGACTGGCTAGGCCACTCCAAATGTTCTCATACTATAGTACGGCGATGACTCATCGGTGTCTCATAATTATTCATGAGTCTGCGTGTCCTTATCCTATAAGAAGATTCCTCGTTTAGCACAGCAGCATGCGTTGATTGACAGACGCTTCAAAGAGTGAGATCACATTCAGTCAGTGAGAGATGCATTCATGGATAAAAACCCATTAATGTTTTTTTTTGCTTTTGTTTTGCATGAGTCTCTGAGTCGCATACGTTCTCTTCAGTAGATCCTGAGTCTTCGAAACACGATTCATACTGCAAATAGGTCATTCTGATATATGCAATGACTATCCACTATGGCATGTAGGCATTTTTATTTTATGAACACTTTATCAATCTTTCACATTGTAGTCATTTTTATTTTTATGATTTGGCATGTTTGTGTGCTGCTGCGCGTCGCTGTGTGTGTAACAAGCGGAGTGTAAGCGCGTTGTACACAGGCCTATAGACGCATATTACTAACGTGCCTTTTAAATTACACACAAATTCGGCGCTATTGACTTTAGACCAGGTTTCATTTGGACAATGGCGCATTCGTTTTCAGTTGCCTCAAAATAGCAACGCTTTTTCAGACCAGCACGCCCATGGGCACACTTGCTATTTAAACAAAGTGGTGCAGGACGTGAAAATGTTAACGGCGTCAGGATGAAACTAGCAAAAAACACGTCTCGCGCCTGGTGTACGACAGGGCCCTGAGAGACCTTCAATAATGTAGTTTAGTAAAGTATTTTTGTTTATGTATGGAGTTTGGTGAAAGATAGTGGACTCACATGCCATGTGGAGGTGGGGAGTTTATCTGTTTTTTTTTTTAATATATATATTTCTGCTGCTAATGGTGAGAAATGTTTGACTAAAGCTCGACATGAATGGGAACGCAGGGTCTCTGTTTGGAGGAACATTTTGTATTGAATGGTCCAGAAGACCACTGAGCACTAACTCTTTCTCTCTCGCCCCATGTGTCCAGTCCCTGGTGCCAGCTCCGATAACCCTACCGGCTGGAGGATGCAGGACTGAAACAGAGGGAACATTTAGGCACAAAAAGAAACAAAACAGCATGAAGGGAGGAGAGAAGAGCAGAAGTGGGCAGGGGGCAGTAATGAAAGGTCAATGAATGGTGTTGTGGTGAGTTAATTAAACTTTAATTGAGTGTGCGATATATAAACAAAGTGGGAAAGCAATGTGAGGAGTTCTTCAGATCTAAAGTACAGAAAAATGCTTTTTAGAAGCTGGAAAGTGAATACCTGTTGTTGTTTTTTTTGTTGAGCATATCAAAGCATGCACATGTCAAAGCCGGTATAACAGGCTTGTCTCGCTTTGAACCTTTATCCTTTAAATTATTGTCGTACAAGTAATTTGCCTGAAGCAAAGTATGTGTTTTGTTGTGTGTCTGTCTCTGTGCGTGTGCATATATATGTGTTTGTCTGTGTGCTCATGTGAATGTTTCAGATCTGTGTGTGTTTGGTGCGGGTCAAAATCATTTGGCCCCTGTCATTTCTGTTTAAGTATTTCTGCCATCTCTTAATCCCTGGTGGTGCGTGTATGTGTGTGTGGAGATGCATGTGTTGAATAGCATAGATGATTTGTTTACTGACAGACAAAAACCTGTTTGTATGCCCGTCAGAGTGTGTTTGTCAGGAAAAGCGAATCTACAGATCTAATCATCTTTAAACCAGCTGTCCCGACACACGCATGTGCGAGTCACATGTAAGCATTAGTGAATGGTGTAACGTTTTAACATACACCTTTATTCGGACAGTCGGACCACTAAAGAGCACTGAAGGCTTTCTTTCACAAACACCATCCCAACAACAAGCATGTATGTATTTATGCGCTAATGCAAAATTCACATATGTGTCTAATAATGATTTAATTTTCTGCTTCCAGCAATGTCAGTTCTAAGCAGTTACGATGGATTTTTTTAAACGTGCAAAGATGTGAGCATTGGTTTTTCTGAAATGGTTCGGTTTGGATGATTTTTGCATTTACATTAATGCTTTTGGCAGGTGCTTTTATCCAAAGTGACTTACATTGCATTCAAGGACAAATTTATGCATTCCCTGGGAATCACATCTTGGCATTGCTAGTGCCCTGCTCTACTATTTGAGCCACATGAATGCTTCTTAAACTAACTTACATATATATCTTGCTTATCGTCAACAGCATATCACCTGCAATGTCAACGACTCAATTGAATGCAAAGATAAAACCAGGACGATCTAAAATGTGCAGCCAATGCTAGAATATAGTCTCAATTGTTTTTGACCAGTAAATGATCTACTTTGACAAATGCAGTTTGGGTCATTTATGATATGTGGTCACTTCTGTAACCTTTAATATGAATAGTGAATATGACTGTCTTCTAGAAAAGAGTATACCAGATTTTCAGAAGTATGATCAGGCGCTTAAACTTTATTAAACATATTAAAGGAGTGACTCGTTTGCTCACAAATTCAGATTTGATTAAAACTCTTATTTGTGAAGCTTCATTGGAAACTGATTTGTAAAGCCTGTAGAGACTCATTGGCAAATCTTTGTTTGGAAAAAAGTCAAATGAAAGATGTTGGATTAAGGGAGGTAAAATGCAAGCCAATCTCTTTGATTCTGTCTCTTAAAGTCACCATGAAATCAAACAACTTTTGTACTAATTATGTAAAAAAATTACATAATACAGAAAATTGTTCCCGTCAACTCTGCCAGCCAAATCAATGTTATGGTTCCCCATCAATCCAGGGTTCACGTAGTGGTCAGACTGTCAGGAAACAGCCCTGTCACATGAATGTTAGCACCATTTACACTTCTCGCCACAACCCTAGGGAAGATTTGTGTGGATCCTGAGTCCTTTTTCCTCTTAGAGGATCAGTTTATTGTGTTAATGATGGCTTTCAGAAGATCAGCTGATGATGCTCCCTCTCACAACGGAGACTAAACTGCTGGCACACGGACCGCAATTCTGCAAAACACTTTATTGAATGGGGAAAGAAGACACTCTAAATATACCACACAAATTTATTGAAGAAATTGGTTAAGAGAAGGTCACGGTGTCCCTTGCCCCCCACAGAATGTTGTTTGGGGCTTGAGTGTATGTTGTGTAACCCTAGAGACCAATTTTCTCTCCTGAGCTCAATTCACTTATTCTTGGTCAAAGTAAGAGGCTCTTAGTCAGGAGAATGGTGGAGAGCTGTCCGTGGTGCTGAACAGAAGGAAAGCACTTTATGGTCCTGAACAGAAAACTCCTGAATTCAATGGGCAGTTGTCCATGGTTCTGAAACTGGGACACTGGCTGCACAGTGGGAGGTGCACATACAAGGTTGCAAATTACAAGGGAGTTCCATTATCACCCTCTAAGTCACCCTCTAGTGGTCATTTCTATTATACAGCTGTAGCCATGCTGTGGATAAATAAGTTATGGGGGTTTGTGGGTTGTTGTGGAACTGAATTGTACATTTATGCATTTGGCAGATGCTTATATCCAAAGCGACTTACTGTTCCCTTATTACAGGGACAATCCCCCCGGAGCAACATGGAGTAAAGTGCCTTGCTCAAGGAAACACTGGTGGTGACCGCTGGGATCGAACCAGCAACCTTCTGCATATCAGTTCCATGGTTTAACCCACTGGACCACCATCTTACAGTGAATTTTCTGACTGTAAATACAGCAGGTCGGTCAATGCCACAGCTGACCTCAATTATATACAGTAGTTTGTCTAAAAAATGAAAATGTCAATAGCAACAACAAAAAATTAAGGTTTGATAGCTCTGTGCCATACATAAACACCTCAGTCTAAATAGGTTTTTAATTTCCAATTTGAGTATAAATGAAGTGTTGTCAGCCAATGCAACGCTGCTCTTATTTGTCTGATGTCCAAGATAGTGACTTTTAAAGGGATAGTTCACCCAAAAAACAAAAATTTTCATAATTTATTCACTCTAATCTTGTTCCAATCCTATGTATGACTTTCTTATTTTTCTGTGAAAAAAACTTTTTGAACTGTTCCTAATCATCATTAGACCTGACTTTAAAAAAATATTTTTCAAGTAATAAGAAAGAGGGTCATACATTGATTGCACTGGCTGACATAACTTCATTGAAACTCAAATAGGAAATTAAAGAAATTAGGTGTTTAGCTTTGTTTGGTGTAGTGCTCACAGCTTGCTTCAGACCTTCATTTTTTGTTGCTATTGTCATGTCTGGGCAGATGTATAAAGAATGGGTGCCATGCCAGGACAGCATCCTCATTCCCACTAGACATCTTTTGTTTTTCTTGTTTTTAGATGCACCTCACATTGTTCACTGCAGTCTGTCAGGCAGGTGGTGCACCTGCGTAACTTATTATACATGCAATTACAGCACCCCATGGATTTATAACAATGTTGTGAAAATGTTGGATTTGGTTTTTTGGGATCCTTTTTTCCTTTAAAAGCAACGTTTCACTGCACAGGCCAGTCCTGTCTTTGTAAGTGTACCATTGAGAAAATGGGGTGGTTGATTTCCTGCTGTTACCTTTCAAAGGCGTTCTGATTAAAGCTGAACATCAAGAATGAAGATCTCTAACATCCGACTCTTAAAACCAATGCAAAAGAAAGTGATGCTTATTGTTTAAGGCATGGATGGATGGATGGATAGATGGATAGATGGATAGATGGATAGATAGATAGATAGATAGATAGATAGATAGATAGATAGATAGATAGATAGATAGATAGATAGATAGATAGATAGATAGATAGATAGATAGATAGATAGATAGATAGATAGATAGATAGATAGATAGATAGATAGATAGATAGATAGAAGAACCTTTAATATCCAAAGAACCTTTCCATTACACAAAAGGTTCTAAGTAGTGCAGAAAGGTTCTTTAGACTATAAAATGGTTAGAAAAAATGGTTCTTTAGATAGATAGATAGATAGATAGATAGATAGATAGATAGATAGATAGATAGATAGATAGATAGATAGATAGATAGATAGATAGATAGATAGATAGATAGATAGATAGATAGATAGATAGATCTAGACCTTAGTTAGCGGTGCTATATAGCACCTTAGTCAAAGAACCGATGAAGAACTTCTGAAGAACTGCTGAAGAACCACTGAAGCACCAAAATTGGTGCTGATAGATAGATAGATAGATAGATAGATAGATAGATAGATAGATAGATAGATAGATAGATAGATAGATAGATAGATAGCTATAGATAGATAGATAGATAGATAGATAGATAGATAGATAGATAGATAGATAGATAGATAGATAGATAGATAGATAGATAGATAGATAGATAGATAGATAGATAGATAGATAGATAGATAGATAGATAGATAGATAGATAGATAGATAGATAGATAGGTTCCATGTATAACCTTTAATATCCAAAGAATCTTTCCATTACACAAAATGTTCTAAGTAGATAGATAGACTCTTAAAAATAGCGGTTCTTTGGCAGGGTGCATGGTTCCATGAAGAACCTTTAATATCCACAGAACTTTTCCATTGCACAAAAGGTTCTAAGTAGTGCAGAAAGGTTCTTTAGACTATAGATAGATAGATAGATAGATAGATAGATAGATAGATAGATAGATAGATAGATAGATAGATAGATAGATAGATAGATAGATAGATAGATAGATAGATAGATAGATAGATAGATAGATAGATAGATAGATAGATAGATAGATGGATGGATGGATGGATGGATGGATGGATGGATGGATGGATGGATGGATGGATGGATGGATGGATGGATGGATGGATGGATGGATGGATGGATGGATGGATGGATGGATGGATGGATGGATGGATGGATGGATGGATGGATGGATGGATGGATGGATGGATGGAAGAAAAGGCATTGCTCTTGAGCAATAGACTAGGTTGCTTCAGAGGGACTGTCCTCTTGATAAAAGCATCTTCTAAATGATAGGCACGTATGCACAGCTGTCTTTGTGTGTATGTGCCAAAACAAATTAAATTCAGGTGTGCGATAAAGCTTTGATCATCAGGAGTGATTGATTTTGCTTTGAATATGGAGAATCTGAACACAGAAAGACAAATTTCTCTTGATTCATTGTCTCTGCTTTCCGTATGGTTTCTTCTGAGAAGTTTGAGCCTTTTGTCTGGGATCAGGGCTATGTCGAGACTTTTTCAAAGCTCACGCTATGAATATAACATCAATATGGACAAAGATCTAACAATCTTCCAATAAATTATGCAGAGCAATTTTTGGCAAGTCCTGTGCTTCAGCAGTATAGCCAATGGCTGACGTTCAACGGAAGATAGAGTATTTTTGTGTCTGTTTGCCTGTGTGTGTGTGTGTGTGTGTGTGTGTGTGTGTGTGTGTGTGTGTGTGTGTGTGTGTGTGTGTGTGTATGAAAGACAGTATGGTGGTGTGATTATGTGATTTGTAGGTGTTGTGTCTCTAAGCCATTGTTAGGGGTTTGCTCTGGAAATAATAAGACACGTTTTGCAGGAAAAGGTGAAAGCTTTAAGGCAAATGAAAACACAGAGGGTGAAATCAGTCTTGGCAGAGTTTAAGTGCAGTTGTGCTGACTGCTGTCAGAGGCTGTGGCAGAACTAACTTCAACAAAATTCAGAACCCCTTTAGTTTTATAGACATTTTATTCATGACCTCAGAGTGTAATTTACTGATAGAGGTTCGCGATCACAGCAGCCCCGAGGGCACCCTATTGCCGTCTGTACTGTCACTGCATGCAAAGGGCCCACTAAAGCTTTTCTCTTATAGTTTTTGATCTCTCCTCTCCAATTTACCCTCCCATCTCTCTGTCTTGCTCTCTCACTTTCTAACTCTCCATTGCTCCCCCCCCTTCTCTCGCTTAACTGGCTGGTGTGTTTTCAGGTCTCTGCCCCGAGGCAGCTGTTCAGATCAGATTATGGTAGGATAGTAGTGATAATCTGCTCAGATCTTTGGGGACAGGACACATCAGTACCAACTGGACTCATTAATAAGCTCTTCATCTGATGGATGCATTATGATGCATAGCATAATGACTAAATTACATGCACAAGGACATATGCTGAAATTGTATTCTAACCGTTCTAACTAGTGTGCCCGGTAGGTCTCTTTCGCGCTGCCAATTTGCTGCCTTTGTGCTGCTTAAACATGTTTCAGTCTGCACGCATTACGAAAATGCTCTCATTTCCAACTTAAAAGTGCACTCTCTGGGTTAGGCATAAAGAAAGAGTTTGTCACAGAGAATTAGCCTTCAAAACAAACTAACACAGATCTTGTACCTCCTGACCTGCTGGTTTATTTATGCTGATGATTGACAGCTGTCATTTTGGATCAGTAATAGAGACGGAGCAAGGGCTTTTGAAGATGTTGTCTGCAGTGCCGGTCCTCCCTATACACAAACTAAGCCCCCCTGAACCACCACCACCACCATTTTTTTTATTATTTTATCAAAGATTATTTAAGTAGCATATCGCTATATAAATGTAAACATATTTTTTATCACATGCAAATATAAATGCAATTGAACTTCAGTCATGTGAAGAAAAAAAACAACACTCCTGGTTCAATATGTTTCGCTAGGAATGCCCCATGATAATTTTCAGTTTGTGTCAGTATATATCAATAGTCAAAACGTTCTTGTGCGCCATGGTTTAATGTATAAGAAATAAACACATTTCTGTGTCACGTGAGCTGTCCTGTGACTTTAAAAACAATGCCCACTATAGTCTAAAGTTAGCATTTTTAGGGAATTATTGATGTATTATTGTGTTTAATTAAGCTTTCTTGGTTCAACTGTCATGTTTTAGTTTCATTAGTAATCATTTCAGCTATGTTATAGTTTTTGACTGCTAGATGGTGTCAGAGCAATACTCTCACATAAAGCATTTATTTAGCTGTCAACATAAATTTGGATTAAGGGTACATTTACAGAACAAAAATTTACTAAAAATGGAGAAGTTTTTCCTTCTTCTTTTACTCGTACAGACAACAACAACATCAAAACAAGCCTCATTCACACGGATCTGTGAAACAATTAAAACAGCTGTATTATTCATGCCAGGCCAGTAGTTGGCGATTTTACTGTACAATAACGGTATCGTTTTCAAAACCTTGCACTTTGAAACATGTTTTCAAAAGCTTGGATTTCAGGCTCCCCAAAACGCTGTTGTCATGGAAATGAACCGTCAAAATGTGTTTTTTGTTGTTGTTGTCCATCCATCCATCTTCTTCCGCTTTATCCGGGGCCGGGTCGCGGGGGCAGCAGTCTAAGATGCCCAGACTTCCCTCTCCCTAGACACTTCCTCTAGCTCTTCCGGGGGGACACCGAGGCGTTCCCAGGCCAGCCGGGAGACATAGTCCCTCCAGCGTGCCCTTGGTCTTCCCCGGGGGCCTCCTCCCAGTTGGGCATGCCCGAAACACCTTCCCAGGAAGGCGTTCAGGAGGCATCCGGAACAGATGCCCGAGCCACCTCAGCCGTCCCCTCTCGATGTGGAGGAGCAGCGGCTCACCGCTTCTCACCCTATCTCTAAGGGAGCGCCCAGCCACCCTGCGGAGAAAGCTCATTTCGGCCGCCTGTATCCGGGATCTTGTCCTTTCGGTCATGACCCAAAGCTACCTATGGTCATGAGCTTTGTTGTTGTTGTTGTTGTTGTTGAAAACAGTGTTGTGTAAATGGCTCCTTAATTTTACTTGTTCATTTCGCTCACCACTCCCTTTCGAAGCACATAGAGAAGCTACGGGGGGCCGACACAGGACAAAAATGTAGTCGTCGGAGAGAGCAGAGAGTGACTAGCGCTCAGTAGAGAAGTTTGTCCTTTTAGTGCTACTGTAGAAACATGACGTAAAATGACGATTTCACTTTAAGGGGACCGCGGTGTATGTAGATAGAAATGGCTCATTCTAAGGTAATAAAAACATAACAGTTCATTATGTAAAGTCTTTATACACCACTAAAAACACAGTTATGTATATAATATTGCATTTCTGTCAATATATCCTCATAAATAATACACACAGCACCTTTAAAGGGTTTTCCTTTACATATTTATATAGCTGTTCTCATAAAGTGCAATTTGTTGCACCTTGCATATAGTATACCATTGTTATTACTGATGTTTATTGAAATTCAACACACTGTATGTTTTTTGTTGACACTGAAACTGCACTGAAAGAACAGATGGTGGAGTGAGGGAGGGTTGTTTCGACAGGGGCCCCTTCACAAAGTTTTGCTTAGGGCCCCCAGAAGTGTTGGACCGGCACTGAGTGTCTGTCACTGGATTCCCAGGAGACAGAGAGCACAAACACACACCTAGATTTTGATAGTGTTTACAGGTCATGGTGTACCTGTAAATTAAGATTTAAATATAGATCATGGAAACACCACAGACACAATATTGTGGGAAGTTCTTATTGCATTGACAAACCTCAGTGGGATTAACAAAATACTAAAATACTGATATCCTAAATTAAATGTAACATTATTTTATATATATATATATATATATTAAGGCTGTCAAAAGATTAATCTGGATTAATCGCATCCAAAAATAAAGTTTGTACTTACTTAATATATGTGTGTATACGCTGTATATTTATTATGTATATATAAATACACACACATTCATGTATATTGATTGAACACCCATCTATTTTGCAAGTTCTCCCACTTGGAACTCATGGAGGGGTCTGAAATTGTCATCGTAGGTGATGGTCAATGACCTGAAAAGAGCTGGGACCACCGTTTCCAAGGTTACTGTTGGTAATACACTACGTCATGGTTTGAAATCATGCATGGCACGGAAGGTTCCCCTGCTTAAACCAGCACATGTCAAGGAGCACACCTGTCTTAAGTTTGCCAATGACCATTTGGATGATCCAGAGGAGTCATGGGAGAAAGTCATGTGGTCAGATGAGACCAAAATAGAACTTTTTGGTCATAATTCCACTAAACGTGTTCGGAGGAAGAAGAATGATGAGTACCATCCCAAGAACACCATCCCTACTGTGAAGCATGGAGGTGGTAGCATCATGCTTTGGGAGTGTTTTTCTGCACATGGGACAGGGCGACTGCACTGTATTAAGGAGAGGATGACCGGGGCCATGTATTGCGAGATTTTGGGGAACAACCTCCTTCCCTCAGTTAGAGCGTTGAAGATGGGTCGAGGTTGGGTCTTCCAACATGACAATGACCCGAAGCACACAGCCAGGATAACCAAGGAGTGACCCTGTAAGAAGCATATCAAGGTTCTGGCGTGGCCTAGCCAGTCTCCAGACCTAAACCCAATAGAGAATCTTTGGAGGGAGCTCAAACTCTGTGTTTCTCAGCGACAGGCCAGAAACCTGACTGATCTAGAGAAGATCTGTGTGGAGGAGTGGGCCAAAATCCCTCCTGCAGTGTGTGCAAACCTGGTGAAAAACTACAGGAAACGTTTGACCTCTGTAATTGCAAACAAAGGCTACTGTACCAAATATAAACATTGATTTTCTCAGGTGTTCAAATACTTATTTGCAGCTGTATCATACAAAGAAATAGTTAAAAAATCATATATTGTGATTTCTGGATTTTTTTTTTAGATTATGTCTCTCACAGTGGTAATGCACCTACGATTACAATTTCAGACCCCTCCATGATTTCTAAGTGGGAGAACTTGCAAAATAGCAGGGTGTTCAAATACTTATTTTCCTCACTGTATATATAACATTGATAATAACCTAATGAGAAATGTTTCTTGAGAATCGAATCAGCATATTAGAACTATTTCTGAAGAATCATGTGACGCTGAACATTTTTTAAACTGTAATAATATTTCACAATATTACCGTTTTTACTCATAGCAAATAGCATAAGATACTTCTTTCAGACTTTCTAACATACCCAGAACTTTTGAACAATCTAAAAAAAACAAAAAAACTATTTGTACAGTTTTTCTTTTGCTTAAAAACAAGATATAGTCACTAAAAACATATTTTTGCTTCTCAGGTAAATGAATACTGTTTTAATGACGTTTTACTGGAAAACAAGTTTTTTGTGTGTTGTTGACAGTTCATCAGCCTAAACCTTCATGCACATCAACTGTAAGACAACATTTAATGTACATGTCACTGTATATATGCAGTATAAGTGCTAAAAAATTACTATTAATGAAAACTACATACATAATGTACTGTACCATGTACAAACACACATATACACAATGCTAGACTGTAAGACAGCATTTGCTGGTCACAGCGTATTAGCGATTCAAGTCTTTACAGTATGTGACAACTACAGACAGAGCGGCACACACATACACATACTGTAACATTTCGCTGAGCCTCATAATATATCCTGACACTTCCCAACAGCAAACCTCTTATCGTCTAAAGGTCATTGCGAATCTTCCTACAGTTGTTTAGATTTGGAGTGTTGCTGCGATATCTTCAGACCTGCTTTTTTATTCTTGCCAAAGGATTCGTCAGAATCATCACAGACGCATTCTTCCTGGGGGTTTTTTTTTTCTTTCTTTTTTTTTGCTGCGTTGTCATGGTGATATGATTATTGCCTACCAACAGGAGAGGAACAGGATGTCGTGTTCTCTCTGTACAGTTTGAGCTTTGGGAGAGTCTCCTATTATATCTCGCTATCAAAATGGTCAGGTGGCTCAAAGTGGAATGCATTTAATTATTTTCATAATTTACTGCATCATATCAAGGATATTGCAATTTGTATTTCTCATTCAGCCTTTTGGGTGGAGTGTGCCGCATACAGGGAGAGTGACACATGTACAACGCAGCGACCCTGCCGGCTGTCTCCCTTCTCGGTCTCTCTCAAATTCAGTTACCTTTCCCCAACCCCTCATTTGTTATCCTGCTTTTCATTTTTTATTGCCCCCCTTTTACCTCCGCTCCTCCTGTCTTTGGCCCCAGTTGCCCCCGGCAACCGCAGCAGCAGGGTGAATTGGGGGGCTCGACCCCTCCCTTCACACTCGGGTGTGCGTCGCAGTTATACTGTGAACGCCCCACACACACACACAGAGTTCAGGTATATAGAGGCTCATTCATCAAGGTGTCAGTGGTGTTTCTGTGGTAAATTAGCCATGTCTCCTCTCTACTCTGGATTCCCTCTTATAAACCAGCCTTCAGGGAAACCATCCCTCTCTGCCTCAACCTCTCTCGTTCATTCTCTCCCTTGGACGGGAGAATGTGTGTGTGTGTGTGGGGGGGGGGGGGGGGGGGGCTTAGCTGAGAGAAAGAGGTACAGAGATTATTGGGTTTGTACTTAGTTTTACTCACTTGATCGGACACATTGATGCTGTGTTGTAGCTTTCTATTCTCGATGTCGTTCAGCCAGACCTGTCGTACAAAAGCCACAACCTGCTCCAAATTTCAGAGCCGTTTACATCCTTAACCCTCTAATTAAATTCACCTGAGTATGGCCTCATAGGGGGAACGAGTAGCATCACATCCGTAGAGTTTGTTTGTAAACATGTTTTCATAAAAAAAGGAGTTTTTATACTTTTGACCAGATATTAGATTAGACAAAACCCTAACTGTAACTGTTAAAACTTTGACGGGTAATGCATCCCACATAATTTTTGCTATGGACATTCTAAAAAAATCCCTCCACAACACCCCAGTATCATGACGGTGCGTTTTTACTTAAAATAGTTCAAATATAAATAAAATGTTTTATAAAATGATTGGGCACTGAAATGCATGACCTGTTTTTCAGTGTTCAAGACAACTTCTGAAGTAAAACCCTGACTTTGCAGGTATGAATTGATTCCACAAGAAACTCTTAAGACATTTGTAAGTTAATGAGACCTGTGGGTGTGTGTTTAAGCAGCTTTAATTCCCAGTGGAAGAATCCATCAGCAGAGGGAGAAAGCCAACAGCAGCAAACGCAGCCAAACCTCTCGGAAACTCGCGAAAGAGTCATGAACGACAATGAAATGACCTTCAGTGCAGACAGCACATTATGGTAAAGTTTGGAATTAAATTATTAGATTTTTTAAAAATGTTTTTCAGAGGTACATCAGCTTTTCAGCATTCGATCAAAATATTGTACATATAATGAGTGGTAAGTCAAGTCAACCTTATTTATATAGTGCTTTTAACAATGCAGATTGTTTCAAAGCAGCTTTACAGTGTTAAACAGGAAAACAATGCAACAATTTTATTCAGCCGTATGGCCATTCTGGAGAAAATGGTGATGTCATCAGTTCATTTCAATTATCATACAGTGACAGTGTGGGCTTTAGATAAGTAATTTAGTTTATATGGTTTATTTAGTTTAATAATTAGATTTATTTGGATATTTAGTTGAACATTTTTGGGTTATTGTCCTGTTGGCAGTTAAACCTTCTGCTCAATCTGAGGTTGTAAATGCTCTAGACTAGGTTTTCATTAAAGGTCCCGTTCTTCGTGTTTTTTTGAAGCTTTGATTGTGTTTACAGTGTGTAATATAACATGTGTTCATGTTTCGCGTGTAAAAAAAAAAACAGTATTTTTAACACAATTTACTTATCTGTATACCGCTGTTTACACTGTCCTAAAAACGGCTGATGACTTCTTTTATTCTATGAAGTCCCTCCTTCAGAAATACGTAACGAGTTCTGATTGTGCCAGCGGTTCCCGTGTTGTGATTTGACCGCAGCTTAGCCAACGTGACACTGTTCCTGTGTTGTGATTCGACAGCAGCTTAGCGCACGTGGAAAGGTCACGCCTCTTAACGGGAGATATATGCGCTTAATGATCTCTACAGCGTCCCTGGGAAAGCCAAACAAAGGTGATTTGACTCCGGGATGAAAATAACAGCGTCTCGACGACATGGCGACAAACACACTCAAACGCAACAATTCCTTTTCTCCACGCGACACGTCCTCTTCTCCACGTGGGACAGCAACAAGACCACGCCCCCTTTTTTCGCATATTCTTGTGGGCGGAGGTTAGTCTGTTCTACTGTTCTACTGACGTCATTTATGAAGGAAGTACCAGGATGTAGTCCAAGCCAGCCGTTCGCTGTAGGCTTTGAAAGGGAACTTCTGTTAAATAAAATATCTCGCTTGGCATTGAACTTTGAGCTTTATAATTTTACAGGTATTATTTATGCTATTTATTAAGTGTTGCAGTGATTTTTGTCCATCTGTAAATGTCTCCCCTCTCCATATATGACCAGAGCTCAACCAGAGTGACCATCAGCTTCTTGGTCAACACTCTAAATAAGGTCTTTCTCTATCGATTTCTCAGTTTGGCCAGGAGGCTAGCTCTAGGAAGAGTCCTGGTTGTTCCAAACTTCTTCCATTAAGGATTATGGAGGCTACATGCTTCTGTGAACCTTCAATACAGCAGTTTGTTCATAATTTCATAATTGTTCATAATTTTTTGTAGTCTTCCCCAGATTTCTTGATACAATCCTGTCTCTGAGTTCTACAGGCAGTTATTGACCTATGGCATTGTTTTTTTCTCTAATATGCATTTTCAGCTGTTAGACCTTTTATTCATAGTTTTCACACCCACCTGGAGGGCAAAACAAGGCTTTCCTCTATTGCCCGCCAGTCATTTGTACCAGGTTTGTAGTACGTATAATGTAGTAAGACAGTGATATTATAAGACCAAATTCAATATACACATTTTTGATGTTGCATATTTTGTACAGGCAGCAAATTAACTGTATTAATAAAGATATTAATGCAACACAAGTTCCCTTTCGAGGGAACTCTCACTGCGTCTGGTTAAGACACTTTGGGGATACTGCCTAATCACTAGCGAATCTGAAGTCCGTATAGCCACTAAACCAATCTGATTGGCGTGCGTGATGACGTCATCATGACGGCGTACCCGGAAGTATAAAGCGGGAGCCGACGCACTTAAACGGCAGTTATTGCTCTTCAGCATAGCGCTCTCTGTTGAAATTGGCTGTCTATTTACTGTTGTTTGTCACAGTTGCAAAAGTGTGTGAATGATGGAAAAGAATGTGAGAGAGTTTAAGCAGTGTGTGCATCCGTGTCCCCGCTTCATTTCGGGCTCAGATGTACACCTGCTTTGTGTGCAGTGTCTGGGTGTTGAACATGCTCGGGCAGCTCTCGAGGGAGCTGCCTGTCAGCATTGTGAGTTGTTCACACTCAGACTGCTCCGCTCTCGGCTGGCCGTGTTCGATGAGGCCGGCCAGCTTTGTGAGCCCCAGGGTTCTGGACCCGCGATCGCTGAGGCGTCTCGGTGTCACAGACCATGGGTTTCACATAAGGACTTGTCAGCGGGATCTGGGACTGCTGCGGCACTTTCCCAATCCTTGTCTGACAGTTCTAAAGATCTTCCTCCCCGTGTGGAAGCCCGCGCTGCGGCTTCTTCCCCCGGGGTTGAGGATCTGATGCTTATTCTCTCCGGTTCCGAGGAGCCGGATGAGTGTTGCATCAGGGCGGGCGGAGAAGCAGAAAGTGTTTCATCGCTTCATCCACTCGCCCAAGAGGAGCTAATTGAGGTTTTGACTCGTGCGGTGGCCAAATTGAAGATCGATTGGCCACAGGAAGTGCCGGAAATTCAGCCACCTAGTAGGCTGGACGACCGGTTTCTTTCTTGCCGGGTCCAAACACCTCGCCAGGGTTTACCTTTCTTCCCGGACCTACACATCGAGGTGTGTAGGTCGTGGAGGAAGCCCTATTCCTCGCGTATTCCTCCAGTATTGGATTATTCCAAAGTTCTGGGGGCGCGCGAGGCGGGCTATGGGACGATGCCTCGGGTGGAAGAGGCTCTCACGAGTTATCTTTTCCCCGATTCTGTGTCGTCCCTTAAAATCCCGGAGCTGCCCACCAAACCCTGTCGGGACACCTCATCGTTGGTGGGCGAAGCTTATATGGTGGCTGGGCGGGCTGGTAGTTCCCTGCACACATTATCTGTCTTGCAGGCCTACCAGGCTGACCTCCTGAAAGAGCTCAATGAGGGCGACGGTCCCTCTTCGGAGGATGTGCTGGAGCTACGGAGGGCTGCAGATTTGTCTCTCCGCATCACCAGGGAGATGGCCCGTGCTATCGGCCGGGCCATGGCCTCCATGGTGATGGTGGAGAGGCATCTCTGGCTGAATCTATTGGGGATGAGGGAGAAGGATAAGTCCTTCCTCCTAGACTCCCCGATTTCGCCTTCTGGTCTATTTGGTGACGCGGTTGAGACCGTTGTCGCCGGGTACCAGGAGGCGAAGATGCAGTCAGCGGCCTTCCGTCAGTGCCTCCCTCGCCACTCAGAGCCTGGGAAAGCGGCCCCTAGGGGGCAGCCTCAGCCGTCTACCAGCTCCTCGCACCGGCAGGTGCAGAAGGAGAGCGTCGCCTCTAGAGCCCCTCCTCCAGGAGCCTGGCAACAGAGGCGGCATTCTCACCAGCAGTCCCAGCAGCGGTCTTTCGCTCCTGGAGGCGATCTGAGGAACGTACTCCAGGGCGGGAGGCTGCTGGGAAGAAGTCCTAGATCTGAATTATCTCGACGACTGGCTCATATTGGCCCAGTCGTACGGGATGGCAGTTCGGCATTGAGGTGTCGCTCTGGCCCATATAAAGTGCTTGGGGCTGAGACTCAACACAACAGGTGTGTTGACGCCGTCCCGGAGGACTACGGTTCTAGGGATCGTAGGGGACTCGACAACGATGCGGGCACAATTGTCTCCCGCGCGAGTCGAGACCATACTGGTGAGGGTCTCAGAAATAAGGCTAGGCCACAGCATCACTGTAGAGCACTTTCAGGAAGTGCTGGGGCTCAGGGCAGCAGCGTCCAACGGGATTCCCTTTGGCCTGCTGTACATGGGACCTCTACAGTGGTGGCTGGAAACCAAGGGGTTTTCCCCCAGAGGGAATCCTTTCCGTATGATCAGGGTAACGCGCAGATGCCTTCGTTCCCTAGTCATACGAAAGAAACCTTGGTTTCGGTCCCAGGGGCCAGTGTTGGGAGCGTCTTGTTGCCGGGAATCCGCTTCAACAGACATCTCCCTCACTGGTTGGGGCGTGGAGCAGGGGAGTTTGAGGTCGCGCCCTCTATACAGACTGGCGCATCAAATTCTCCTGTGGACCCTAGGGAAACTGTTGTCCATCAGGGCAATGTATGTCCCGGGGGTCCGGTATCAGGGAGCAGACATCCTGTCGAGGCAGGGGCTGAGGCCCGGGGAGTAGCGACTCCACCCAGGGGTGGTGGCGTCTCGAGGGACGTCCCACTGTCCACTGTGGTGTTCCCTCACGCATCCAGCACCGCTGGGGTTGGATGCCAGGGTTCAGACGTGGCCGAGGCTGTGTCTGTACGCATTTCCCCCGATTGCTCTGCTCCCGGGAGTCCTGGAGAGGGTCCGTCGACAGGGGGTCAGTCTACTTCTAGTAGCACCCCGTTGGCCGACGCGAGTTTGGGTCTCGGATATCATAGCGCTGCTGGCAGGTCTTCCATGGCAGATTCCTCTGAGGAGGGATCTCCTGTCTCAGGCGGGGGGGACAATATTCCTCCCCCGGCCAGCGGTTTGGAACCTTTGGGTCTGGCCCCTGAGGGGGTCAGGTACCTAGAGGCTGGCCTGTCGGCAGAGGTGATAGAGACATTACTCAGTTCCAGGGCTCCGTCCACAAGGAGACTGTACAGCCTCAAGTGGAATGTGTTTGCCACTTGGTGCAGGGAGCGTGAGGTGGACCCAGTTAACTGCCCGGTGGCTTCAGTGCTGGAGTTCCTCCAAGATCGTTTCTCTGCGGGTCTAACCCCATCCACACTCAAGCTGTACGTGGCTGCCATTGGGGCTTTCCACACTCCTTTGGGTGATGGGCCTTTGGGTAGGCACCAGTTGGTTGTGCAGTTCCTCCGTGGGGCTCGGAGGATGAGGCTTGCGGCTCGTTCCAGAGTCCCAACCTGGGATCTGGCAGTGGTTCTCGAAGGTCTGGCTGAGGCCCCCTTTGAGCCATTGGAGTCGGCGGAACCAAAGAACCTGACCTTGAAGGTGGCTTTTCTCCTGGCGATTACATCGCTAAAGAGAGTAAGGGACCTCCAGGCCTTGGCGGTAACGCCGACTTGCCTGGAGTTTGCCCCTGGAGGAGTAAAAGCCATCTTACACCCTAGGCCGGACTACGTGTCCAAGGTTCCATCAAGGGTGGGCAGGTCTTTGGTTCTTCAGGCATCTCATCCTCCGCCTCACGTGACGGCGGAAGAAGGGAGGCTTCACTTGCTCTGCCCAGTTAGGGCTCTCAGAGTATATCTGGAGAAGTCTGCGCCTCTTCGGTGGCCCTCCTTTCTGGGGTCCCCATGCAGGATATCTGCGAGGCGGCTGGGTGGGCTACCCCGCACACTTTTATCAGGTTTTATAGCCTGCATCTTCCTACTGCGCCTGGCGCTAGGGTGCTTCAGTCCTAGTTGTGCCCGGTCTCCGGCTTCACACTAGGGCAGGCACTACCCTCTGTAAGGTCCCAAGGGCCAGTGTTGGGAGCGTCCTGTTGCCGGGAAACCGTTTCAACAGACGTCTCCCTCATTGGCTGGGGCGCCGAAGGCGCTTGGGTTTCCCTAGTCCTAGTTGTGCCCGGTCTCCGGTTTCACACTAGGACAGGCGTTACCCTCGGTGTGGGCTAGTGGGTACTCGTTCCCCAAAGTGTCTTAACCAGTCTTAACGCAGTGCTCGTTCCCTACTCAGGGAACAAGGGTTACAGTCGTAACCCGAACAGTTCCCTTTCGAGGGAACTCTCACTGCGTCTCGTCACCACACCTCGGCACGCCTGGAGCGCATGCTTCAGAGCAATAGCTGCCGTTTCAGTGCGCCGGCTCCCGCTTTATACTTCCGGGTACGCCGTCACGATGACGTCATCACGCACGCCAATCAGAGTGCTCGTTCCCTACTCAGGGAACAAGGGTTACAGTCGTAACCCGAGCAGGTTTCTCGTTAAGCGTTTTTCCCAGCGAAAAAAAACATTATAAAGAAAACGTGTTTCGTTCATATTCTTGGCTCATCTACTCGCCTGTATATAGTATGCATCATCAAAAAGGTGTAAACTGAATTTAATCTTTTAATATCACTAATAAGGATTATTTAGCCTGGCGTCGATTCATCCCAATCAGACCTTTATTTCTAACTGTCTTTCTACATGGTTAATCTGTGTTTAAAATGAAGTGGTGCAACACAATTCGTATTTAAAATAAAACCCAGATCAATAAATCCTTGATTAGTGTTAAACATTGCTTAATTTAATCCTTATTGGTGCAACTCACCCTATAAGTGTTTTTCGCGTTAAACGTTTTAAAAATGTCCCGCTGTTTTTAGTGATTGAAATACTGCAATACTGCAGCAGGTGATGTACGTTTATAGATCACAAGTGCCCAAAACTTGGAAAATTGACAGGCTTGTGCTGCAGTTCTACGGCTGTTTTGCCCTCCAGGCCTCCACAATGGTTATGTGACTGAAAACTATGAATTGAGAGGTGTGTGCCTTTTTAAATCATACCCATTCCAGTGAATTTGTCACAGGTTAACTCTACAAGCGAAACTGGAATGCTCAATTTCGAATCTGTTGTTTTGTCATTAAGGTGTATGCTTTGTCAGTAGGGTGTATGGAGTGTAGATTAATGTGAAAAAAAAAATTAAATTAGTTTAACACAAGTTAGTAAAAATAACAAAATGTGAAAAAATGAAGGGGTTTGAGTACTTTCGCAAGCCACTATACTACTGTACACAGCACATCCCACAGATGCTCAATTGGATTGAGATCTGGGGGATTTGGAGGCCAAGTCAACACCTCAAACACCTGTGCTCCTCAAACCATTCCTAAACCATTTTTGCTTTGTGGCAGGGCGCATTATTCTGCTGAAAGAGGCCATAGCCACCAGGGAATACTGTTGAAGGGGAATGAAAGGGTGTACATGGTCTGCAACAATGATTAGGTAGGTGGTACATGTCAAAGTAACATCACATGGATGGCAGGGCCCAAGGTTTCCCAGCAGAACATTGCCCAAAGCATCACACTGCCTCCACTTGCTTGCCTTCTTCCCATAGTGCCATGTGTTCCCCAGATAAGAGACACACACGGACATGATATCCACGTGATGTAAAAGAAAATGTGATTCATCAGGTCAGGCCACCTTCTTCCATTGCTCCGTGGTCCAGTTCTAATGCTCACGTGCCCACAGTTGGCGCTTCGGCGGTGGACAGGGGTCTGCATGGGCACCCTGACTGGTCTGCGGCTATGCAGCCCCATACGCAACAAACTGCGATGCATTGTGTATTCTGACACCTTTCTATCAGAACCAGCATTAACTTCTTGAGCTATTTGAGCTACAGTAGCTTGTCTATTTGATCGGACCACACGGGCCAGCCTTCGCTCCCCACGTCCATCAATGAGCCTTGGCCGCCCATGACCCTGTCACCGGTTCACCACTGTTCCTTCCTTGGACCACTTTTGATAGATACTGGCCACTGCAGACCAGGAACACCCCACAAGTTTTGGAGATGCTCTAGCCCTTTTCAAACTCTCTCAAATCCTTATGCCTGCCCATTTTTCCCGCTTCTAACACATCAACTTTGAGGACAAAATGTTCATTTGCTGCCTAATATATCCCACCCACTAGCAGGTGCCGTGATGAAGAGATAATCAGTGTATTCAAAATCAATTATTATTTCCCTTAGTAATTAACTTGGTAAAAGACTATGTAAATGCAGTGCAATGGCACAACTTTCCCCAAATTTGTTGTAAACAACTTTCAGTAACTGTTCACCCAGAATGAAAATTCTGTTATTTACTCACCCTCATGTTGTTTCCCAACCTGTTTGACCTACTTACTTCTGTGGAACATATTATATTTTGACAACCTTTTGACAAGTGTTTTTTTTTTTTGTCCTTACAATGGAAGATAATGGTAACCAAAACTGTTTGTTTTCTTGCTGTCTGTAAAGATGAACAAGTACAAGACCTGAAGCTCAGTGCCCCTCGCTTACCCCTGGATAAAGTATAGAGTTTGGCTGGATGAAAATGGTGACTTTAAATTGTCAGAAGGACGAAACATGCCACAGGTGGTTCTTGGTAATAACTCAACAGTTGCTGATTACAATTTTTCACATTCTTCTCAGTTTGAGATTTGGAGGCGTTCAATTGTTTATGCAGCCAGCCATGATGAAGATCCCCTGCTAGGCATAAAATTACAAATTTACTGTCACACAGAGGTTTAAATTCAATTCAACAAAAATGTATTTTAGTCCTCACAGACAATATTTCACAATGATTTACAAAATATACATAATACCTGAAAAGATGTAGGCATTAACCTACAAAAACACCAAGTAATCAGCACATTTATTTCAATGTACATCATCGGATGGATGGATGGATAGATAGATCTCTTGTCCTCTTTTGTTGTTTTATGATTGAAGAAAAAATGCCTGCATGTCATATCCAGCTGCACTCCCTTTTACTTAGAACATTTGAACGTTTTGGACCATATGGACGGACAGCACATTTTATTTACGAGGAGCATTGATAGTGGCAACCTACAAGAAGATGGTCTTTTAATGTCAGCGCAATGGGTTCAAATGGCGAAGATTTTGTTTGTATTCAGTGCATGTGACAGCAAGAAAATGGAAAAACTAAGCATCAGTGAGTAAGGCTATTCACCCCCGCTGAAGGAACATGCAGATTTTGTGTGTGTGTGTGTGTGTGTGTGTGAGAGAGAGAGTGCGAGAGAGAGTGCGAGAGAGAGAGAGAGAGAGAGAGAGAGGAGAGAGAGAGAGAGAGAGAGAGAGAGAGAGAGGAGAGAGAGAGAGAGAGAGAGAGAGAGAGAGTTTTGAGCAAGTCTGTTTATGCATGTGGGTGTATGGGTGTGTATGTATAGGCTATATATGGCTATGTTTCTGCATGTCATTGTTTGTGTGTGTGCACTATTTTCCCCAGCATGCAAGGTGTACAGCTCTCCCAGAGGACATATCTTAGAGGGAGCGAGCAAGTAAGAACCAGGCTTAGTGGAGATCCAGGAGAGAGAGGGGGATTTCTGACAACTCAAGCCCAGTGGGGAGTGAGGGAGCTGGGCTAAAAGAGCAGAAAGAGGGAGGGTGGGAGTCTGGATCTCAGCTTTACTGATGTGCAGACCAGCAGTGCAGAGATGGATGTGAGATAGGAAAGAAGGAGAAATAAAAAGGGATGAGACAGAGGCGAGGGAGTGAAGAATACACATTATCACTTTCTTGATGCTGCTTTTTTAAGACTTTCTCTCACACATAGCTGTCTCCTCTAACACCATATTCAACAGAGAGAGAGAGAGAGAGAGAGAGAGAGAGAGAGAGAGAGAGAGAGAGAGAGAGAGAGAGAGAGAGAGAGAGAGAGAGAGAGAGAGAGAGAGAGAGAGAGAGAGGGAGGAATATGGAAGGTAGATGTTTTAAGCAGCATTTATGAAAAGCTGATTCACTGTAATTGCAGGGCAGAAATAAAGACCGGAGCAAAATGAAGGGATTACAAAAACACACAGACACATTCACTTAGCTGTCTATGTAAGGACATATCATAGTCTTAAATCTATTGATTGAAAAGCTAATTATAGTTTCTACAGTCTAACCCAAACCCTAACAGATTCTAAAAGAAACGTTTTGCATTTTAAGAATTCAATAAAACATGTTTAATTTATTCATTGCGTTTCAAAATGAGGACAACCCCAGATTTTGTAGCAAAAGTAAATCTCACTCCAGTGTTATTTTATTGAAATTTTTCTTTAAAAAAATATATTTTTGTATTTTCTGTTTTCATTTTCATTTTTTTAGTTTATATATACAGTGTATGTATCTATAGTATTTATTAATTGTTAATTTTATTTCATTTTAAGTAACATTTTTTTTATGGTTTCAGGTTTAGTTAACTACTGTATAAAAACCCTGCTTCACTCACACATCTTTTTCTAATATGTGGGGACTTTTAAATGGCTTTTATTGTCTGTATGAGCTAAAGATCCTGTATTTTCTGTCCCCTAAACCTAACTCTCAAAGAAACATTTCTGCATCTTTGGATTTTCATTATTACTTAGCATGGGACCGTTGACTGTTATCCCAGTGTAGATGGTTGTGATGAAGGTATGACAGCGAGGGAAATGAGGATCATGTTAAAAGCTTTCATTAGCTTCTATTGAGTCAGTGTTGCATCACACACGCAATCAAACTTCACTGCCGCTGGCCATCATTGTATGTGTCCTGATAAACCCAATGTTATGGGGACAAAATGTAACCATGAGGATGGCAATCTCAGAAATCTTTGACCTTGTGAGGACATATGTTGGTCCCCATGAGGAAAACAGCTTATAAATCATACTGTCTCTTGAAAATGTAAAAATGCAGAAAGTTTTCTGTGATAGGTTGTGTTTAGGGGTAGAGTTAGGGTTATGGGGAAAAGAATATACAGTTTGTACAGTATTAAAATCATTGTCTATGAAAATTTCCATAAAACTCAATGTGTGTGTGTGTGTGATAGAGAGAGAGAGAGAGAGAGAGAGAGAGAGAGAGAGAGAGAGAGAGAGAGAGAATATATGCCTTGTTCACACACACACACACACACAAACACACATACACACACACAAACACACGCGTGTTTGTTTTTGTGATTTATGAGGACACAAATGTGTATAATGACACAGGTATTACACTGGTATTACAACGTAAACATGATATATGAGGACATTTCAGACATCCTCATATTTAAAATAGCTTTAAAACATACTAAACAATGTTTTATTAAAAATGTTAAAATGCAGACTGTATCCTGTGATGGGTAGGTTTAGGGGTAGGGGTAGTGTAGGGGGATAGAATGTACAGTTTGTACAGTACAAAAACCATTAGGCCTATGATATGCCCTCACATAGCAAAACAAACCTGTGCAAACACACACGCACACGCGCACACACACACACACACACACACACCAGCAAGTCTAAAGAGGGTGAGCGACGGTCTAAAAGGCCAGTTGTTGCTTTGCATTTATTATTGATCTAACTTAAAGAAATGTAGAAACAAAAACAAGTATTAAATGTCAGTGATACTGAAAAAAATGTTCTTTAGATCGAAAGCTATTTCGCATATTGCAGGGCTCTTTTACTTCTTTCTATGAAGGTCTAGTATGTGTGCAAGTACAACATGTTAAGAGACTATAAGCAAAACTAAACAACTTAATACTGGGATTAGTGTCATTAAGATAACCAGGGGTTTGCAATTAAAATGGGCCATAAAGGTCTGCCTGGAAAGAAAACAGTCAGAGTTCACTGTCTCAACGCAAATTAAACATTGGGCAATGTAACACTACAGTTTTCTTACAAACTACACCACAGAAGAAATTAGAATATAGTATACAATATTAGAACAAAATGTTTTCAAATGGATATATAGGTGTGTGTGTGTGTGTGTGTGTGTGTGTGTGTGTGTGTGTGTGTGTGTGTGTGTGTGTGTGTGTGTGTGTGTGTGTGTGTGTGTGTGTGTTATTTTATACATTTAAGACAAAAAAAAAGAGAAGTCTAATTTTCCTCTTCCATTTTAATTCATTCAGTGAGAAATGTGATCCATTTATTATCCTGCACATATTGTGAACAAATGGAGTCAGTGCAATTCTCAGACATATTTGATGATGTTTGCTGAACTCAGCATGAACTTGATTTGATGAGGTTTAGGACTGAGAATACCGACTCACAGCTACAAACACAGATCATATTTTATCACTTTTTAGCAGCACTAAAGAGCAAAAGAGACACTGCTGGTTTAACACTTTGAAGCAGAAACCAGAAAGAATAAAAAAACGTTTATTTTTTGTTTATATTTAATGTGTTATTGTGCCATAAGCTGAAATATTGCTGGATGTAATGTAATTATGTAATGTAAGGATGTAATTATTTAAATAGCTTTTTATGTGTATAAGATGTGAGAACAACGTATTCAAACAATACTGTACTGGACCATGTTTGAGAAGTTTGAGTACACTCTAAAAAAAAAGGTCCTATATGGCACCAAAAATGGTTCTTGGCTCGTAATCATAGGGCGGTTCTTCAGAGGTTCTTCACCGGTTCTTTGATTAAGGTGCTATATAGCACTTCTGAAGAACCACTGAAGCACCAAAATTGGTGCTATATAGCACTAAAAAAGGTTCCCCTATGATTACGAGCCAAGAACCATTTTTGGTGCCATATAGAACCTTTTTTGTTTAGAGTGTATTTCAAATATAGACACAAATATTTGAAACATGAACCTGTGCCACGCTCCGCTAATTGATGACTGCTAGCTTTTGTACAGGGAATGTCCTGATGTATTATGCAGGGCTGTGATTTCATCAAAATCAATCGGAGGGTATAAACATGATTGACGGGCTGGAGTCTCTTTAAAGTAAATCAGTTCGCTCAGCGGCCATCTTGGCAACACCCCCCAGGCAGCTATTTTTTATCTAGGCAATAGGCTTGCAGGTACAGATCTAATTCAATGGGGGAAAACAGAAATCTCTGCAAGTGTTTGTCAAGATTACTTTTCAATAAAATGTCAAGTCAAGAATCATAAATCAAACAGTATGCTTCTTTAGTTCAAATCACACTAAAAAACAGGCATGTATATTTTGGAATAAAAGGTGTTGCATTTCTCCTATTCATGTTGCCACAAGTGGTCTGTCTTTTTTTCTCACTACTGTCTTGTGAATCCCACAGGGCCCTGGCATTATAGTCAGGTCACATGAGAGTTCAGCTCTGGGCTTTGCTGTGACCCCTGCTGCAGTTTACTGTTAAATTACATTTACCATTACCAGACAACAGACCTAAACTAACTAACAGGCGCCCAATGAGATTTCGTCCATCGTCATTGTACCGAATTCACCAGATTGCCACCAACCTAACAGACGCAGAAAAAGCTAAATCCATTATATATTATATTCGGACTCACCTACAAATTCTCCTTCAGCCAAATCCTCCTAAAATGAGAGTTTTGGTGAGGAATCACTGTGCTGAAACCTGACCATAAATAAAACACAGTGTATATACAGTATTAATGCAATATTAATACTTTTATTTTGCAAGGATGCATTAAATTGATCAAAATTATTAGTAAAGACATTATAATGTTCAAGGTTCAGGGAAGGAGGAGGTGGAAACCGGTGAATGTTGAACAAACTTGAATCCAAAAATAAACAAACAACAGAACGAAAGTAAAGCGGCAGCCCCTCACGGACGACTGTCGCATATAAACATAATAAAACACCACATAAAGTCCAGGCCACTGTTGTCACTTTTCCTTTTATCCTTTCGGAGCTCCTCTGTGAGAATCGAGGCCTGTTGTGGTGCACATGTGACGTTCATTAGCGGCCTCACTCCTTTCCCACTGCTCACGGCCCCGCCCTGCTTGCCACATTTTGAACTTTCTATTAATCTAGAGGGCTTTTCACACTGCACTTAACCCCAGGTTATCGTCATTCTAAACATTGCTTTTAACCCAGGGTTAAGGAGCATTTCACACCTGTAATTTAGATGCAGGGTTAGCACTTTTTATCTGGGGTTATGAAATGCTACACTAACACAAATATGCAAATAGGAACGTTAACCCAGGGTTTAGGAATGCACATTGTGAAACGTCAGTTTATGAATACCCAGGATTAATTGTTATCCCCAGGTAAATTATGACCACAGAGCTGCCAACTCTCACGCATTGGCCATGAGACACGCTCACACGCCACACCCCCGACTTTTCATGCTGAAGTGTCAACCCGGTCGGTCAAATGCCTGAATTTGAGTCTATCTATAGGACTGAGGCGACTGAGACGGCGGCTGGGTGCAGCAGCTAGCCGCTGGGGCAGTACGTGTTACAGCCTCAGTCTGCTCTGGGGCGGCCGAGAACCGTTGGACGCAGTTTTCAGCCGCGCCGCCGAAGAGGCCAGCCTGGGATATGGGCAAGTTGAGGAGGCGGGCTCACTCAACCCCCCCATATCACCAGGTAAGGCCAGGAAATTCTCCCGGACCACAGCTGTGGACATCACCCGACCGAGGGAGCGTGTGGCCACCTTCACCACCCAGAGGGCGGGATCAGTGGCGGCACGCAGCTCATAGAAGAGCCCTGGGTCAGCTCCACCCTTGTGCATATGCAAAGGGACGGCGGCCTGCCCCGTAGCTCTGCAGGACCATGCCACCGAAGTAGACAAGCCCACAGGCTTAGGGAGGGTTCTTAGGACAGCCACGCCACGTCAAAGCCCTCTGTGGACACCGTAGTGCGCAACAGAGTGTTCAACAGTGGGGGGGCCCCAGTGTACCCTAGGCCGCGGCCCCATCAAGGGCAGAGAAGGCGGAGGAGGCCACCAAACGGTCGGGGGAAGCAAGGGGACTTCCGGGACCGCGTGATCTCCTCATGCACCTTGGGAGCGAAAGGCATTGGGGGCGGGACCCAAAAAAAGGCATTGGGGGCGGGAATTCCACACCAGCGCGAGGCTAGCGGCTGCCCGAGATAACATGGCTGTCAACTCTAGGTCAGATCAGCGCTGGCACACCTGAAGGCGGAGCACAACCTAATCGTCATCCCCAAAGGACTCTAGCCCACCTTGGGATGCGGCGATCGACATCTCAGTGCTATCTGGAATGTGAACGAAACGAACGAGGCGTCAGAGACGGGCCGCTGTTTCAGTCCAGCACTCGCGGGAAGCGATGTCCGAGAGGGGGGCGTGGCCCGAGGAACGTATCGTCTGGGTTCTTAATACCACAGCACCGCCCTCAGGTCACCCTGGCCACCAGCCAAAGTACCACCTCTCTCAGAGACGGTAGATTGGGATGTGGCAGAGGGGACTCTCTCTCCTCGCAGAGATCACTGAGTCTCGACCGCGACATCACGATGGTCACGTTCCCGCAGTGGGAACATGACACATCCACAATCACTGCCCGAACGTGCTGAAGCCCAAACACGTCGAGCAGTGAATGTGCCCATAGACAGCAACGGAGATCGATCGCACCCGGAAGTGCACGGGCGAACCGTCTTGAAAAAGACGTGCCACGCGCAAGCTCTTTTTGTGAGAGGAAACCTCGCAGTCGATGCCGAAGCGCCCAGGGAAACACACACCAGCCGTCTAGCAGACCACCGCGCAGATCAGCAGGCAGGAAGTATGCGATCACTGGAACGCGCCGTCACACCAACACCGACAGCTGACAGAGTCTCAGAAGGCTTGTGAGGAGTGAAGAGGTAGGTACTCTTGGCTCCGAAAGCAGAAACATAATGCGATATTGCAGTTACGTATGCAAATTCCGCATGCCCCATGGCATTGGCACGCCATTGGGCGTTTTCTATATGCTCGAAGATGATAGGCTTCTAAGCAAAACCCCCATTCATTGGTCACTAACGTACGTCGTAGTGACTGAACGAAAGCGAACTTTACTACTTAAAGTAGTTTTTACTACAAAACTTTTTTTTGTTGTTGTTTTTTTAAGATCAGCCACACCAAAAAAGAGCCGTACGACAGACAGGACAGACATATTTTTTCCTTTTTCTTCCCTGTAAAAGTATGCTGTAAGTTGATGTATAATCAATTTGTTCTGTTTAGACAAAATTATGCCTATACATGGAGCTTTAAAATTGTGTGTGTGTGTGTGTGTGTGTGTGTGTGTGTGTGTGCGCGCGCGTGTGTGTGTGTGTGTGTGTGTGTGTGCGCGCGCGTGTGTGTGTGTGTGTGTGTGTGTGTGTGTGTGCGTGTGTGTGTGTGTGTGTGTGTGTATAGGATACATCTATGTCTATACAAAGCGTCATATAGATGCATTTTGTCTTAATAGACAGAATTAATTATCAACCTATACTTATCTATCAAAGGCAACAACAAAAAAATCAACAACAAAAAAACAATACTACCCCATTCAAATGCTGTATATATATATATATATATATATATATATATATATATATATATATATATATATATATATATATATATATATATATATATATATATATATATATATATATATATATATATATATATATATATATATATATATATATATCACGTATGTAAGTATTACGGTTTCCACAAAAATATTAATCAGCACAACTGTTTTCAACATTGATAATAATAAGAAATGTTTCTTGAACACCAAATCAGTATATTAGAGGATTGTGTGATACTGAAGACTGGAGTTATGGCTGCTGTAAATTCTACTTTGTCATCACAGGAATAAATTACATTTTCAACTATATTCAAAAATAAACATTTTCAATTGTAATTATTATTGTTTTTACTGTTTTTTGTATCAAATAGATGGACCTTGGTGAGCAAGAGACTTCTTTAAAAACAAAATACCCCAATGTTTTGAAGGGGAAGTGTATATAAATTTCATTTAATTCCATCTAAATGTTAAGAGTTTTATTGGTATTTTCAATGTATTTATTGGTGTTAAGTGTTTGCATTAGCTGTTGCACAAAATTCAGTCGTTTTCTTTCATGGCACTTGCCATGTGCGTAAGTTTGGTAAGATCAGTGGTTGGTTCAGGGTTAGACTCTGGGGTTTGATAATGAATTGTTTGGGCGTTTGTATGATTACAACTCCTGCTGGTCTCAGTGTTCTCCTAAAGAGAAACACTTTGTAAATCTTTAGTACTGAGTTTTAAAAGATCCAGCCGCAGCAGGGAGCTTTCTAAGGGTTAACAAAGGAAAGTCGGAGCGAGAGAGAAAGAGTCTTTCGGTTTGATCTCTTGCCCCATAGAGATGTGTGGAATTGTGGGATAGTAACAGCCCCTTTCCCACATTTATATCTCCATGGTAACGCCCCACGGGGAGGTAGAAGGGTGGAGGTGAGCTAATCTCTAAGTCGATACAGAAGAATGTTCAACTCTAACTAAACTCTGAGAGTGGGGAGAGCTAATCTATTCTCTCTTCCAACTCAATGAGCTGTGCGTGTACGTGCACGTGTGTATTTTGTGTGTGTGTGTTGTGTTAAAACTAATAGACTGAAGACGACACCAGCATGTAACTAGCAAAATACTTAATCTGCCATGAAGATTTATACAAAAATAATTCAATATATATTCAAAAAGGGGTTATTTAATTATTTAAAGGGAATATTTCTATTTTTTGCATTGAAGTTTATTAAAGTAGCCCTATTATGTTTTTTTTTTCCCCGCAGTGTATAATATAGCTGTTTGTGAATGTAAACGTTCTGCAAAGATGTAAAGTTTGTTGATGGACGTACACTTGTTAATGCTGATGGCGTGGAATTAAGGTTGCAACATCTCATAATGTACCTCAAAATGAGTAGCATATCACTGAGAAACGTCCTGCTCAAGTTGTCCCTGCGATAGAGGTTCGCCTTGAATAACTAGTTCTTCCAATGTTTAATCATCGGACTTACACTCGGATTGATATGGTCAAATCTACATCATTGTTACCGTCTTTAAAGTGTGTACAATCGCTGAGCTTTAGGAAGCCTCCACACGGAGCTACGTGGTCGACCAATCACAACAGACTAGGCTCACGTAAAGTAAATTTTCTGTATTTTATAAATGTACTATTTATAAACTTTTACTTTTTCTTTACTAGTTCAAAGCATAATATATTTTTACTCCACTATAAACATGTTTCGAACTAAAGAAATCAAGACCCGGTCCGATATGTAATAGCGATATCTGATTCGAGACTAAATAATTCTTCTGAGATGATTGTTTTTGATGAACCTGTTGAATCCATGAACAGATCGCACTGTTCAATTCATTCTCAAATTGAATTTAAGACTACAGTGAGCAGAGGACTTGTTTGAAGCCAAGTTACTTTTGCTGAATTTTAGTATTGTTTATTGTAAATGAAAATCATATTTAGGTTATAAACTTGTATAATAAATGTTCACCTAATAATAACCCTCAGAAATGAGTAAATGATGGCAGGATTTCTGTCAACTATCCCTTTAATAGTGTAGGACAAGTTTTGTTAATAAAATGAAACATTTGCTTATTTGCAGGTCATGCATTTTAATGTCTTCATCCACTAATCTTTTGGCTGTTTGATAACTTGTACTTTTATTGAGGACTTTTACTGGTGTAATATATTTGATTAGAATATCTATGCTTTAACTCTGGTATTTCGTCCAGCAGTCCCCTTTCACATAAGGCTGATTTAATTGCTAATATGCATTTTTCCTCAGTTCTACTCAGTTATTAGGCTCCACTCTTACCTCTAGGCTATACTCAGTGAGATTAAAGGACTGTCACAACGTCTTTGAGTTCTAGGGGCAACAGTATCAAAGTTGTGGCAACAGAGAGAGAGAGAGGGATGAGGCGTGGAAGCCAAAAGAAAAGAGCGGTGGAGCTTTTACACTGCTAAGGGAACTAGCTATGGGATTTCTTTTTTATTTTCTTATTTGCTTTTAAAGTGCAGGGCAGTTTAGAGAGGAAAGTGGAGAATGAAATTGAGACATGATGCTAGCCAAATCTGAACTGGCATCTCCCTTGAGCATGACAGGTCTTTATGCATGCTCTAACCTTATTCTTTCCTACTTTTCTCCAGTTTTCAGTGTATTATTGTAATATTATTCAGATATTACCTTTCATGCAGTGTGTAATGTACCTGTTTGTGAACGTAAAAGATGAAGTTTTAAAGATCAAAGTGCACAATAAAATGATTGTCTCGCAAAAGAAAGAATCGCTTCTGAACTGCCAAACCGAGCCATCAGTAATTAGTCTCACTTCCGTAAACATAACCATGTAACACATTTGCATAATGCCAGATTATGGTCTTCATTGGCTGCCCACGAACAACATTTACTTTGACCCTCCTCAAACATTGGGTGATTCATGTTGTGTACATTTGGAGAAGATGCTGTTTTCTGCGCTGCAAAATCAAATTCTCCTTGTATACACTTCAAAAGGATGAGGATGTGTAGAGTCAATGAATCAAATTACCACAGTGATGCCAAAGCATTAGAACCTTTTGTTGTGTTCCTGTCATTTTACTGACGACTGCTACTCAAATCTCGGTGAGGTCAACGTGAGAATGTGGGATTTGCAAAACGCTTATCAATTAAAGATGGGACAGTACCCACTTTACTTAGACCAATTTCCTCCTCTGAATCACAACCTGTATGATTAATTATTGATGTATATATTTTCTACCCAGTGCAGCTGTAGGTCTCCGGCTAACTCACTGTCTTATTATTATTATTATTACCGTTTTACTGAAATACTTATGCTAATCAGCTGTGGGCCCACTATTACCTAAAATTGTGTCAATTAATGCAGATGGTCTGTCGTTCTTACTACTTTGAGTAAAGATAAAGGATGGAGCAAGATTTTGGTTTACAAACTGTAATTTTACATCAGTCTTTCATGTTAGTGCTTGGCTAACGTATGCACTATTATTGATACTGTGCACCTCAAATTATAAATATACACATCCGTTTGTTGCTGGACCATCACACCGGTTTGATCAGTCTCGGCTGGTCCCTGGAGCGTACAATCACATCGCTGTGATTAGAACGTTTAATGCATCACGTGATCAACTGCTAAATTCAAAAGGGCGTTTTTTTTACGCGTTGACTGGTGCTGAGCCAGAGACAGACATGTAAGTACTAGCAAAACAATACATTTAGAATTTGTAAAACACACACTGATGTCTACGGAAGTGGCAATAATAATCCTTTCCATTATAATTAGACAAGTTTTATTCATATCATATCAAGTAACTTTAAAGTTTACTCTATTTTTCTCCAAGTTCAGGGCCCTTACTTTCATGTATTTCGGGAGAAGTGGAATGCAAAGAAAAAAAGTTACTTTTTTACATTTATTTGACTGACAGCTCTCCTGTCCCTATGTTGAAGTGCAGAGGCGTTGTGTGTAAACATGATGGTTATTGTAGTTCTAGACTAAATGTGAGAAATTATTCATCTCACTTGCACAATAAAGATTCAGTACTCCTCAAAATGAATAAAATCAGTCAAATATAAAAATCAGAGTAGCCTACTATGCAAACCTCCAATAATGAAATGTTAAATAAAACAAATATTTTTTTGCATTTAATCTACCTTTATTGACCAATGTCTTGCTGCTGACCTTTGATGATTCAGTTAAGCCATGAGCAAAAATTACTAGATTTTTTGTTTTTATTGGTAAAAAATTTTTTCTCCTGTCCTATTCTTCCATTATGGCCGCACAGCACAGCGGAGCTGCGCCCTCTACTGTTAATGCGTGAATTTGCATTTTTACCTCAGCCTGAGGCTAATTATTTCAATTTTGGTATGAAGAGGTCTTTACATTTGCACAAAAATAGAACTTTTTTGTTATTAAAAAAAAACAAACAAAACAAGCCCAGCCCAGGTGAGAAAAAGTAACGCAAAGGTAACGCAAAAGTAACGTACCTCATTACTCGTAACTCAATTAGTTACTTTTTAAGGGAGTAACGCAATATTGTAATGCATTACTTTTCAAAGTAACTTTCCCCAACACTGGTTAGAAGCACTCACTTCCTGATGGCTGAGCGTCCTGCGCAGCCTCAGACTGATCTTGACGACGTAGACGTGATGTGAGCAACCTGTCTGACAGTTGTATGTCTTCTAATAGTTGTGCAAAGTGAATTCTGAATCACCGAATCATGTAGAGACAGAGAGAGTGAGCAGGAGCAACTTTTGATGAATGAAGCAGGATTTGCGACATCTCTATCGGCCTCATAGACAGTAAAAGATTGCCTACAAGCTTCTCCTCGGGTCTATACGGTACAGCGCGACGGAGTTGCGTAGTTATGACGCAATTGTTAGCCTACTTTTTACAAAAACGGCTTCTACGGGGCGATAGTGTAAGATACAAGGTAATGGAGCATTTTATACATTGTCGTATTTGTTTAGAATTAAACAATGGACAAATGGAGTCTTTAAACGCCTCAGATGTAAAGATATTCACTGTCAAAGTGAGGCCAAAATGAATGGGAGTCAATGGGATGCTAACAGCAGGTGATGGCTTAGTTAGCAATGGCTGCTCCTATGGAAGGTTCGCTTTCCGGGGGCTGGATTATCCCCTTGAACGTGACAAGCAATGGCACGTTACCATGGAAACGAAAAGTGATACGTTCTAAATAACGGTCGCCTTGGAAAAACTCATGCTGTGGGGGTCAGCCAGAATAGTTTAATGCTGATGTGAAGAAATTACTGTTACAACCTCTCATAAATACTGAGTTTAAAAAAAAACCTTCCAATCTTCCAATCCTCCAAGTTCTTCCAATGCTTCATCATTGGACTCGACCTCAAATTTATATGGTAAAATCTACGCCATCTTTACTGTCCTTACAGAGGTACAATCACTAAGGATTGAGGAAGCCTCCGGAGCTGCAATCCAGATATGGTAATGTTCATTTTTTTTATTTTCAACACACTGTAAGCAGAAGACCAATCACAACAGACTGGCACATCTGACCAATCAGAGCAGAGCTCGTGGAACGGAGGGATTAATGCTACCTTCACGTGCTATCGGAAATTTCGTACTTCTTAAGTCGTGATTACGAGCTCATTGCATTCAAATTTTTACTTGAGAGGGCGTTCATGTCCATTTCTTCAGGAAACTACGATAATTCCGATAGCACGTGAAGGCAGCATTAGAGACCGGATCTTTGAATGAGTCGTTTTAGACTCTTTGAGAAAAGAGGTGATGTTCAATGCAAGTTTTTTTTTATTTTATTTTTTTATCCTTGATGCATGTAAACCTGTTGTAAGCCATGATTGAAAGCAAATCTGAGGTCTTACCCGAGGAACACTTGCACTCTGGTTCTAAAAAGTAACCTCCACATTCACATCCAGAAGGTATAATGAATGCAAGCACAGAACACAGGAAAGCTTGGGCGGTGTGAATGAACAAAAACACAACAGTTGCTGCAACAAATTCTTTGTGTGAAAGAGGCCTGTAGAATAGTGTTCATTATATCCCCTTCTTTGGTCAATGCTGGCTGGGAGTGGGTGTGAAATTCATAAGGACATATTTCCAGCATTCAAACTCTGATGAAAATCGAATACATTTGTTTGCAAAAGATTAGATACTGCTCAACTAGAATGAGTGAAAAAAACCAAGGTCAACATCTCAGATGTTCTGCCATTTATTGAGAATGAAGCTATCATGAAGGGGCTTTGGGAAAAGATTGTGTCAGGACTGAAAATGCTGCTCTGAATCATGTTCTCTGAAAAAAGACAGGCGTACAAACTTTGACCTCCCTAATAAACCTGTAAAAGTTTATTTTTGTGTTGCTCAGAGGGGAGATCTCAAATGTAGTGTATGTCAGCTCTGAAACTCTACCGCACCTTGAATGTGTGAATATAGATGACAAACAGCCTGTATCGCTTTCCACATACACAACCAATCAGAAATGAGTGACATTTAAATTCCCTGAGCATAAGGCAACTGAAAATACTGAGAGAGGAAAGACCACAGCAGGAGCAAGCAAGTAACCCGAAGTGACTCTTAGAGCTGGGACTGTGTGTGTGTGTGTGTGTGTGTGTGTGTGTGTGTGAGAGAGCAGGGACTCGTGTCAGCAGAGGGGCTGGCTGATGGAACGTCAGAGGCTGCAGATGAAGGGATGAGAAATGACGATGAGCCGAGCTTGGCTGTGTGACACTGGTCGAAAGCGTGTGAGGGAGATGTGAGCTCTGTAGATCATATTAATCTTTACTCAGATGAGACGAAAGGGAAAAGCATCAAGGCTAGGTATTTTTTTCCTGATAAGTTTGTTGCTGCTGTCTATTGGGCACAAAGATTGAGGGGCTACAAATTCAGTTCACCTTTTGTGCAAACAGTGCAGTATGATGTGCTGGTGGTAAATACGTAATAAATAAATACATGAATAAATCCTTTATGTAAGAGAAACATAAAATACGCGAAACGAAGAACAACTTAGACTGGCATGAATCATTTACTAGTTTCTAATGTAATTTAGGTTGGTGCTGGTCTAGTGCTGCAGTTAGCAGTTTGTTGTTTTAGTCAAATGTTTTGTCTTTTGATGAAATAACCTTTATATTTCAATATTAAAGGGATAGTTCACCCAAAAATGAAAATTACCCCACGATTTAATCACCCTTTTGGAGTTCTTCTTTCTACAATTGGAGTTATATTAAAAAAATGTCCTGGCTCTTCCAAGCATTATAATGGCAATGAATGGCAGCCCAAATAAGACCAAAAAAGTGCATCCATCCATTATAAAAGTAATCCACACGGCTCCGGCGGTTTAATAAAGGCCTTCTGAAGCGAATCGATGCGTTTTTTTAAGAAAAATATCCATATTTAACACATTATAAAGTAAAATATCTAACCTCCGGCGGACTGCCTTCCGTATTCAACTTACTAAGAAAGTGTAGTGCCTCTCGCAGTTCAAAATGCTTATGCTGCGTCTGATGTCATTGTCGTGCCAGTTACGTTTTTTCCGCAAAAAAGTTGAATTTTTTGGGCTTCAAATTTTGGTCTGCCATTCACTGCCATTATAATGCTTGGAAGAGCCAGGCCATATTTTGATATAACTCCGATTCATACACCTAGGATGGCTGTAGGGTGAGTAAATGATTAGATTAGATTAGATTAGATTCAACTTTATTGTCATTACACAAGTACAAGTACAAGGCAACGAAATGCAGTTTAGGTCTAACCAGAAGTGCAATAGCAGCAAGTGCAGGATATACAGTGGTTGCGTAAGTGCAGGACATGGATATGTACTGAATATATATAAATATGTATAAATAGAGAGACGATTATTACTATAAACAGAACTGAATTTACAGGTGAATATGTACAGTGAATAAATATACAGATGGTTATTACTATAAACAGAATTTACAGGTGAATATGTACTATGAATATAATATAGAGATGGCTATTACTTTAAACAGAATTTTACAGATAGAGGTATACAATAATATGTTAGGCTAATATGAGGAATATAGCAGTGGATTAGGGTAGTGCAATAAATTATGGACAGAGCTATCCGAAAAAAAGTGTAAAAGTGCAGTGGAAAGTGGTTGCATATTACAGTTAGAAGTACAGTGCAAAATGCAAATGTAAACATTGATACTATAAATACAGTCGGCAGTGCAAATGAGCATATTCCAGTTAAGATATGGTGGTGCAAAATGCATAAGTAAACAGTTGTTACTGTAATAAACAGTCGGTAGTGCAAATAACAAAGTGAAGGCAGATGTGAGGTAGGAGAGTTAGCAGTTTATGAGAGAAGTGGATCAACGGGGGTTTGAGTTCAGTAAAGAGACAGCTCTGGGGAAAAAACTGTTCTTAAGTCTGCTGGTCCTGGTCCGGAGGATCCTGAAACGCCTGCTGGAGGGCAGGAGAGAAAACAGTCTGTGGGCTGGGTGAGAGGAGTCCTTGAGGATGCTGTGAGCTCGATGCAGACAGCGTTTCCTCTGGATGTGCTCGATGGCAGGTAGTGGAGTCCCTGTGATGCGCTGGGCAGTTTTCACCACCCGCTGCAGTGCCTTGTGCTCCGCAACAGAGCAGCTCCCATACCATACTGCGACACAGTTGGTCAGGATGCTTTCTACTGCGCAGCGGTAGAAGTTCACCAGGATAGCCGAGGAGAGCTGATTCTTCCTCAGTGTCCTCAGGAAGAAGAGGCGCTGGTGAGCCTTCTTGACCAGGCTGGAGGTGTTGGTTGTCCACGACATGTCTGCTGAGATGTGGATCCCCAGGAACTTGAAACTGGAGACACGCTCAACAGCCATTCCATTGATGTGGATGGTGTCGTGTGTGCCTCTTGACTCTTTCCTGAAGTCCACGATGAGCTCCTTCGTTTTGGTGGTGTTGAGGAGCAGGTTATTATCAGTGCACCATGTGGCCAGGTGCTGGATCTCCTCCCTGTAGGCAGTCTCATCGTTGTTGCTGATTAGAACAATCACCGTAGTGTCGTCTGCAAACTTGACGATGGAATTAGATCCATACACAGGCTTGCAGTCGGAGGTGAAGAGGGAGTAGAGAAACGAACTTAGCACACAGCCCTGTGGCACACCAGTGTTGAGTGTGATGGACGTGGAGCAGGTGAATCCTGATCGAACATTCTGTGGTCTGTCAGTTAGGAAGTCCAAAATCCAGTTACACATTGACGTGTCGATGCCCAGGTCTCCAAGTTTGGCTATTAACTTGGATGGGATGACAATGTTGAATGCTGAGCTGAAGTCAACAAACAGCATGCGTGCATAAGTGTTCTTATGGTCCAGATGGGTGAGCACAGAGTGCAGTGCCATGGAAACTGCATCCTCTGTGCTCCTATTGCTGCGTTAGGCAAACTGGTGTGAGTCCAATGTGGATGGTAGAGAGTCTTTTAGGTGTTCCAGGACCAGCCGCTCAAAGCACTTCATGACGATGGGTGTGAGTGCTACAGGGCAGTAGTCATTAGGGCACCCCGGGCTAGAGCTTTTCGGCACTGGTACAATGGAAGTGCGTTTAAAGCATGTTGGTACAGCTGCTTGGGCAAGAGACAGGTTGAAAATGTCTGTAAAAACCCCAGCGAGCTGCTCCGCACATGCCCTGAGAACACGACCAGGGATGTTGTCTGGTCCAGCAGCCTTGTGCACGCTGATCCGGCTCAGTGCCTTGCAGACTTCTGTGGAGGAGAGTGTGATTGGTGGGTGGTCATCTGAGGGTTTGAGCTTGGTGGCAGTTTCTCTGTTGTCTCTTTCAAAACGAGCATAAAAGTAATTTAGCTCGTTCAGGAAGTTGACATCAGTGGCTGCGGGGGTGGACCGGTGTGGGTTTGTAATCACTGATGGCCTGAATGCCCTGCCACATGCGTCGAGGGTCAGAGTTGGAAAAGTGTCCCTCTATCTTTAGCTTGTAGCAGTGCTGTGTGGTAATTTTCTTTTTTGGGTAAACTATCCCTTTAATATTATCATGTTTTGTCAATATTTCTGCATATTCATACATAGTCAGAATAACATTTTGTCTTCAAAAATGATCTTCATTATACATTATTTTTTTGTCTTCACCAGCATGTTTGTTGATGTAGCGCAATTAACAAAAACAGATATAACGCATGTGGTGTCAAGCCTTTGAGAGGTGGTTTATTTTAAATAAGTCAACATCAATGTGAAAATTGGGGGGAAATAGTGTGTCCAAATGGTTTGTTTTGCAGAAAATGAAAGGGGGTGTGTTGGTATGGGTAGGATCAGTGACCAGCAGTGGTAGTTTAATCCCCCAACTCCAGGGTACAGAGTTCAGTGTTTCTAAAGGAGACTTGTCTTGTCTGAGTGTTCGGAATCAGAACATGCTGCCAGCAGTATACCTTTACTGTGCCCCTCCTATCCCACCTGCTGTAGTCAGGAGACTGACTACAAGGAGGTGACCAAAAGGATGGGGTGGCACTGACATAAGGGTAGGCGGTAGCTCATTGATGCTGGTTAAAAAGCATAGTGAGGAGATCAACATCCATGAGGACTAGCATCCATCATTCTGGAGACAAGCATACAAAATACAACATATGTTCATCTGTTTAGCAAGGTATAAGGAAAAGTAGGTAAATTCAATGTGCTTAGGCTTTGTTTATTAGTATCGTGTGTGTGTCTGGGTGGGGTGGGGTGGGGGGGGGGGGGCTGTTCTTGTACATCATTCAGAATTGACAATGCCTTTAAAATGCCTTTATGAAGCAACATAGTTATATTGAATTGAAATTGAGTTGTATTGGCTTTACAGAGATCGATTTTGCAACTTTTAAAAATGCATCTTAAGACATCTTTTTTTAATTGATTTTACTGCATCTCTGTTTTTGAGCGCAAGAACGCATCCTCTGTGAAAAACCCCTCAGAGAGCCTGATGTCTTCTGCAGGCTGTTCCATATTTGGGGACTGTGCATCCTCTTAAATGTTTAGTTTTGACTGTTAGAAGAGATTTAGAAGACCACAGAGACCTGTTTGTAATAAACTTCACTAGCTTATTAGATATGGGTTGACACATTAAGGGAGCTGAACACCAGTAAAATCAATTCAATCCAAAATCAATTTAGGATTTACTAAATCAAGGATGTTTAATGAGATAAAGCTGAAACATTTGGGGCCCTTTCTCGAGAAAGGGCCAGATATGACACTGCAAATGTCCAGCATGCGGCAGACTGGCTGAAACAAAGATGAGATGTAATGTATTCTGTGTTGGGACCGAAATGCTGAGGGGAGGAAGAGCTAAATAAATGCTTGATTGGATTTACTGGAAATTTCTCGCTTTGCAACGTCCACTGCTTTTTGTTTCCTGTTCATCCCTTTTGTTCACATGGAGATTTTATGCACAAAATAATGTTAATGAGAGAAGGAGGGAGCAAGGTTTCAGAACTTCCTCTCTTTCACTCTGTCCCTTTCGTTCCCTCTCTTCTAATTGCAATGCATACACATTAAGCGATCCATATTTTCAGACCTACTCACTCTCTCTCTCTCTCTTGCTCTCTTTTTATCTCTTTTTCACCTAATTGCATGCACACATTAACATATATTTCCATTCGGGCTAAAAGCAGTGGCTTTGTCTGCCACCGAATATCAAGAGAATGTTCCTGCATGTTTATGAGTGATGGAGACGTGGGACATCTATGAACAGAAAAAAATGACATTTTGTTCACAATGGAAACAGAATGTAAATGGGGAACTAATGTTACAAAGTGTGTGTGTGTGTGTGTGTGTGTGTGTGTGTGTGTGTGTGTGTGTGTGTGTGTGTGTGTGTGTGTGTGTGTGTGTGTGTGTGTGTGTGTGTGTGTGTGTGTGTGTGTGAGAGAATTTTGGCATTATTTATTGACATGGAATGAAGGCAGCCTTAAGAAATCCAGCATATTCTCTGCCATCTCACGATCAGGGATTAGCCAAGTCTGCTTGGGCAAGCATACATACACACACTCTATCTTTGTCACACACTCAGAAAAATGCAATCATTTAAACTCCAAGTAAGGCCTCATATGCATGCAAACACACGTTAAATTAATTAACTCAAGTAATTAGTCATCCCCATTTAAGGTATGACATTACTGAAAGAGAGAGAGAGAGAGAGCCATCGACTGTGGAAGCAGAAGTCAACTCGCAGACACTCGGTCACCATGGGAACCACTGATGCGACCGACAGGGGGTCACACATGATCAGGTCAACCCAGAGCCCCCTTATCGACTAGTGCTGTTTACAGATTTCACTTTGTTTCTCCATCTCACATCCCTGCGCAATGTTTTGTATAGGAAAGAAATGACACTGTCATCTAAAAGCTGACAAGCCTTTGACTTTTCTGATTCCCATTCTTTGTGGTCTCTCCTGATGAAATGTCCTGCGGTGTGATGTGGCACTCTGATCAAGGACCAGCTGTTCAGCCAACACATTATCAGAGAAAGCCGCTCATAGACCGCTGGACATGGGTAGCCAGTGAACGCACTGCTGCATGTGGGAGGAAAACTCGCCGATTCCATTATTAAGGCTGAGGTATTGAACAGGCAAACGGACCAGAAAAGACCACATTCACACTACAGAAAGTTTTGCAGAGAAAGAAAGAAAAGAATAAAGAAAACCATGAGATGGGGTCCCACCCCATGTCTGTATACAGACATGGGGTGGGACCCCATCTCATGGTTTTCTTTATTCTTTTCTTTCTAGTAGAAATTAAATAGTGTTGTTTAAGAAATCCTTTTGTGTTGCTGAATTGTTTTTTATTCTATATTTCTTTCATTTAAAAAGCTTAAATATGGTGCTCTAAAAGTGACGTTATTAATTAGCATACGCCTTACACAAGAATCAGTATTCAGTTTTTAAGTGCGTTATAAATTTAGTTACGGAGTAGGTGGTGTGATATACCAATATCCGTATTTTCCGACACCCAATCACTCCCTGGGCTGCCCACAGTGTGTGTGTGTGTGTGTGTGCACTTAGATGGGTGAAATGCAGAGCACAAATTCCAAGTATGGGACACCATACTTGGCTACATGTCACGTCACTTTCATTTCAAATAACTAGAAAAATAACAAAGTGCAGTAAATGGTAAAACTGTTTGCACAACAATCCAGTTTGTTTAGGATTACTATGATAAATTAAAATATGATGAAAAATACCAGTTTGCGATATAAAGGCTTACAACAGACTGTTCTGACAACTGAAGCCTTGCACATTAAAGGTAAAATGGCCAATTTGACGCTAAATATAATGACACAGGAATACACAAATACAGTAAAAATTTCGATACTTGATCCAAATGACATTGCGCATTATATCGGCAGATCACACAGTGTGATGTGAAGCGTGGAAATGTTGACAAAAGATTAATTTGTCAGCACAAGGCCACTGAAGAGATGTTTTCATTTAATGAGATATTTATTATTAATCCACATAAATGGCAGTCTTGAAAATGCCCTTTTTCCATCTGCAGATCGTGTACTTAACTGCAGCAGCGCGAGCACGAGCGCTCAGCGTGTGCTCTGGGACTCTGTGTCTGACAGCCACAGCCCGTTTTTCTTCCAAAGGGCTACAGAGAACAAGCTCTGAACTTTAATAAGACTAAATGAGCTTCCAAAAGCAGAGATTAAGTGCATTTTATGCCTGAAATCTGATGGTCTAAATGCATTCATCACTATATATAAAACACAGAATACGATGAAGACAAAATCCAAGATGGAGGACTGTGAAATAGCGAAATATATTATTACAGTACCCAATGATCTTGCCTTGGTTCATAATTCACAATTGACCTATTGTTAAGCCACTCTCCTCGGACGCAGATGAGCCAATGGCAGTTGAATATCAGTTGCACGTGGACTGGAACTCGGACATCTTTAGGTTTCAGCGCCATAGGGAAACATTGGAAGATCCAAAGCTCTCATCGGTTTGATGGTGTTTATGCTACAAAAACAGTAAAACGATGTCCCTGGGGAGGGGTACTTGTAACTCTGATTCCAGGTAACCTGAGAGGATGGGCAATGGAATTATATATATTTATCCAGCAGGTTCACATGATGTATACAATGATGTGGGCGCAGTAACCTGGTTCCCTAAGGATTCTACCCCAATCTCAATGAAGACGAAAACGCTCCTTTTCCGGTTGTCATACTCTTACAATTATTTACTTGAGTAAAGTTACAATTATTTACTTGAATTTGGGGGGACTTACCGATAGGTCAATTAGAGACTTTTATTCTGTTTATTTGAAAGGTCCAACCAATCAAACGTTTAACAGAATAAGCTTATCATCTGTTATATGTTTTTATTGTGGCAAATCATTGTTATACTGATTATTAAATAATTATATTTGCTATTGTTTCATTTTTATATACTTTTGTAACAAAGCAATAATTTTGTCCCTGTTTCTTACCTTAAGCAAATGTTTTCAAAATCGGATCCAGTGGTCCCCAAGTGACTGCGTTTTGCGTTCAGTTTTGATAAGTAGGTAGTGGAGGCTGGTATCTTTCTAAAGCCAAAAACCAAAATGTTGGTATCGAGTCAGTCCTATTCCAGTGTAAATACACATGTAGCCAGATGTTTGCCTTGTAACAAAACTTTTTCTGACCAACAACTGACCAATTAGACAGCAAGAGACATCTGACTGACACACAAATCCATCAATCAGGTTTTTTTAACATCTTGTTTAGGCAAGTTAATCTGAACTGATTTATACCACTTGTCATTTCTATGCAACAGGCAGTCAGTGAACAGACTGTGGAAGATCTGTGGGCGTGCCATCTGAGGCTAGTGTAAACCATACTTTTGAGCTATATACGTTGTTTAAATTCTTGCCTTTAGTTTAGTCTTGAGAGGCTTGTATTATTGATCATCAATGCAGCAACAGCCTGCAAAGCATGTCGAACAATGATTCTAAAGAAATGGTGGACAGAAATGATACACAGCAATGATTCCTAGCAGGTGAATAAAAGAAAAGGATTCATTACAAGTTGTCATTTAAACCAGTCTTAACAGTGCTAGTCACAGGAAGTAAGCTGCATCCATGGCAACAAACTCCGAAATCTGTGTTGGGTCCTTTCGTTCTACTCGGAGAGACGCAGTGTCCCTGTGGCACACCCGTGTCTCATTTGTACAGCTGGATAAACAAATTACCCCAAGCCAATTAGCACAAGCTGTTAACACTAGTGTTTCAAGGTCCTTTCGCATTAAGTATACCACACAGTTAAAACTTAAATCAATCGCTGAATATATGATTCTATGAATGTTTGTCCATAACACTTTTCCTAGAACATACCACCCTTTAAAGGAATAATTCACCCAAAATGAAAATTGACATTCGCTTGTTCATGCTGCTCTCTGCTATACAATATACAATCACCTAAAGGATTATTAGGAACACCATACTAACGCCGGTTTCACACCGCACGCGTAAGCAGGGCGTAAGCAGCGCGTGTTTTTTTCGGCGCCCATGTTAATCAATGAGTGCATTCACACCGGGAGCAGGAGCAGCGCGTAGCAGGAGCAGAGCAGAAGCAGCAGTGCCGCGATCATTTCGGCGCCGAGTCTATTTTTGAATTTTTGAACGCTGAATTAAAGCAACAGTGGATTGTTCTTGATCAAAACTGACCTGATTAACGTGGAAAATAACAAATCTCACCATGAAATCATGTAGTGAAGTGTCCAGTGTGTTTCACGATCACCATATGACATTCAGCACTGTGAAAAAATTAAATAAAATACACGAAAACACAACACTGCCTGAAGTTTTTGCCCAAACTTCAAAAGAATGTTTAAATGATTAAAACTAGAAGCATATCTTCACTTTAATGTTACATTTATCATGAGAACTACTTATATACAACATGTTATATGTGACAGAGGGGAAAAAAATAATTTAAACTATTTATACTGCCAGTTTAGTTAAGTTACCAAGTTAAATATTAATTTAATTATGTATATACATATAACTATTTATGCTGGCATAAAAGATGTCATGCTGACGATCATAAATTAAATCACGTGGTGTCACAGGCAGTGGTGTCACAGGCAGACTCTATACACAAGCCGCGTGCGACGAACGCTCCCAGTGTGAAAGCACAAAGTGCACGCGCGGCTCCTGCTCTACATACGCTCTGCTCCTGCGCTGCTTATGCCCTGCTTACACGTGCGGTGTGAAACCGGCGTAATACTGTGTTTGACCCCCTTTCGCCTTCAGAACTGCCTTAATTCTACATGGCATTGATTCAACAAGGTGCTGAAAGCATTCTTTAGAAATGTTGGCCCATATTGATAGGATAGCATCTTGCAGTTGATGGAGATTTGTGGGATGCACATCCAGGGCACGAAGCTCCCGTTCCACCACATCCCAAAGATGCTCTATTGGGTTGAGATCTGGTGACTGTGGGGGCCATTTTAGTACAGTGAACTCATTGTCATGTTCAAGAAACCAATTTGAAATGATTCAAGCTTTGTGACATGGTGCATTATCCTGCTGGAAGTAGCCATCAGAGGACGGGTACATGGTGGTCATAAAGGGATGGACATGGTCAGAAACAATGCTCAGGTAGGCCGTGGCATTTAAACGATGCCCAATTGGCACTAAGGGGCCTAAAGTGTGCCAAGAAAACATCCCCCACACCATTACACCACCACCACCAGCCTGCACAGTGGTAACAAGGCATGATGGATCCATGTTCTCATTCTGTTTACGCCAAATTCTGACTCTACCATCTGAATGTCTCAACAGAAATCGAGATTCATCAGACCAGGCAACATTTTTCCAGCTTGTGCAAATTGTAGCCTCTTTTTCCTATTTGTAGTGGTTTCTTTCCCATTCTGACATTCAGTTTGGAGTTCAGGAGATTGTTTTGACCAGGACCACACCCCTAAATGCATTAAAGCAACTGCCATGTGATTGGTTGATTAGATAATTGCATTAATGAGAAATTGAACAGGTGTTCCTAATAATCCTTTAGGTGAGTGTATATAATGTATATAACTCATTCATTAATTTAACAAAACCATCATTTTATTAAACGGCCATTAGTCCAGTCTTCAATGTCACATGATCATCAGGTGTGCTGCTTAATATTTTTGTGGAAACTTTGATGCAGTTTTCATGATTCTATGATTAATAGAAAGTTCAACAGAACAGCATAAGGAATTAATACTTTTAATCAGCAAGGATGCATTAAAGTGTGCGTGCGTGCGTGCGTGCGTGTGTGTGTGTGTGTGTGTGTGTGTGTGTGTGTGTGTGTGTGTGTGTGTGTGTGTGTGTGTGTGTGTGTGTTAATTATACAGTAGGCCTATTATATAATCTGTGTCATTTGTGATTCTGCATATTCAAAACATTAGACCTTATTCACAGCAGCGTTATCATTTTAACAGGAATGAAACCAAGGCTGTGAGAGATTGTTCAGCTGACGAAACACTGCAAAAATGACAATATGAGCTGTGTAAAATTATACGTGATCTAGGAGCTTTATACAGCGGATGCCATTGAAAACACAGCAAGTCTATCCCCCACAGCCTCGCTTTCAGAACTGCCATGGAGCTGCTCTGAATAAGGTCTATGGCATCTAGAGATGCACCAAAATATCGGCCACCGAGATTTAACCAATTTTTTATCCATTTAAAACCATCTGCATATATCGGATATAGCATGAAAAGGGCTGATATAACAAACCAATGGTTTAAGACATAACCGGCTAACCTGTTAACATAACTTGTTAAATTGTATAATGTCTGTTGCATAATCCAACGTTTTCTCTGGGTAAAATAATACAATGTGGTGAATTCAGGGTGATTGGGACACTTTTTGCCATTTAGATGACTTGGAAAAAGTGTTTAACCTGAATTCACCCCTACTTGCTAAATCAAAATAAAATCAGTACAAAATACAGCAGGGCTAGACAATAAGGAGTGCCCGCCGGGGCCAGTGTGAACGATGCTCGGGACATTTGACGAAATTGATCATATACGGGGCAACTTTTTTGAGCAATATTGCCGTCAATGGGCAACCAGGTGAGACACAGAGCCCACGACCGATTTAAAGTATCCAGATAGAACTTTGTGGCCCATTCTCAATGGGAAAGTGCCCAAGCAACATCGCTCGGCAACATTGCGTATTTTCACCCTCAGTGTCCCGATCAGGCAAGTGCTGCATCTTCAGGAAAGTGTGTCCTATTCACGTTATTAAGCCTTGTGAATTTAAATATTCAAGAGCAAGAAGACGTGAGAGAGAACTCAATTCTCAACTCAATTCAAGTTTTGTGTGCACACATCAAAAGCACTCACACGGAAAACCACTGTTTGTTTCATATGCATCTTTGTTCTGTTGTATTTATTTATTTATGTTGGCCTGTTGAATGTTAAATGGATCCAATCCATGTTCAATAGAATTGATTTTGTAGCATTAAATTAGCTAGTATACCTTAATGCATGTTTTTTTTTTTTTTTTTACTTTGTTATTTAAAACAAGATGAAAACACACCTATTTTAATGACAAAATTTCAAATAAGAGAGCAAGTGACAAATATTGGCATTGGTATCCGAGTCGGGCAATAGTTGTTTGTTAAAATTGATATTGGCACAAAAAAATCCTATCAGTGCATCCCTAATGGCATCAGTGATATCAAACCTGGTTTGACTTGTTATAAATTTAAAAAACAGCATAGTTCAAGAACATCAAGTATCGTTATATTGATTTTCAAAGCTGTCTAATAAACGGTATAGCTCAAAAGCAAATGAACAGCAGTTGGTAAAGGGAGACAGCTTTGAACAGTATGGGGCCGCGAGACTATTACAAGAGGAATGTTTTGTGGTAAACAGTCTCTGTTAAACTTCGGAGCACATTTGATTTTGACAGTCTCAAATTCTCTTGAAAATGAAGAGTTTGTGTTCATACTCACAAACCTGTTCCTGTCCCCAGTGAATCAGAAGAGTGAATATGGCAGTGTTCTTTCTTGCTCTTTCTGAGCTGCATATGTTTTATATAGTGTGTTTGGTTGAGTGAGATAAGGCACAAAACGCATTAACACCTGCATTCAAGACACACGCGCGCGCGCGCACACACGCACACGGAGATGGATGATGGGGGAGATTGGATTTCTGGGCCAGTGAGCAGGAAGCAGAATGCAAGCGTGTGACTGCAGTTCTGTCACAGCAGGTCATTTGGGTACTAATGACTGTGTGTGCCTTGCATTAACCGTATAGGTGTGATTGAGACACACACACACCAGCCGCAATTTCAATTGGAAACCCTCATTTTTATATAAAGGAGTGAAGAGGCAGCGATAGCGAAAGTGGCAGGGAAAAATAGAGACTTTTGTTTAATGCCGTTGAAGCAAAGCTCTCACCTGGTAGTACAGTTTTCTTGTCTTGTCATCTGCCTGCGCGCTTAAATAAGATGTCATCAGTGCAGTGCGGTACGGTAACGGATATCACCAGAAGCAATGATGTGCTCTGAGTGTAACCGGAGTCAGATAACGGCCAGCAGCTCATCTCTGCCCGTTCAGGTGTTTCTTCGTGCCTTTAAGACAACCGGTTTCTGTACTCACGTTGTCTGAGTGTGTGACAGAAAGTGTGAAGGCGCGTGTTACACATTAAACTGAACGGAGTGAATGTAGGCCTACTGTAGCGCGCCAAGAGGAGAGAAAGTACAACAGCGCACCCATGTGGCGAGATATGCAGTACTACAGCCACTGTCAGCTCGAATTGTTCCAGATGTAACCGAGCACACAGAGTAAATGTTGAGGAAGTTCATTGTTAGCTTTAGGACCGCCAAGGTTAATGCACTAGTATTATTTACAAATGTTTAGTGGTATAAAATGTATCACAGTCTGGTGTTTTGCTGTCCTTGTTTATATATTCCTGTGTAGGCATGCGTTACATTTGTATAACTCACCTTAGTGCCAATTTATTTTCTAGTTCGTTTTTTGACTCGATGTATTTTGCTTTTTTTTTTTTTTTACTTTTAGTTCTTGCTAACAATTACACTGACAAGCCTTTATGACTGTCGCTTATCAAACAACTGAAGTTGAAACCTTTTCTTTTTTTTACCCCAGTTGGGAAAAAAACTGCTTCTAGTAGTCTATGATTATTTGCTGGTCTGAATGGCACAAGGGTATATTGCTTTTCTCCACTATAAACAATAGTAAGATGTAAACAAAACCAATACCCATTTCGTTTTTTTAATAATACTGGACTTGTACATATAAAGATCAGCAAAGGTTCAAACAAGAATGTGTAAAATAGCTTAAATGCAACATTAAAATGGCACATTAAATGTATAAAAGAGCTTAAGAACATTGGATGTGCAAAGCTACAGATCACATGGATTAAGGTGCAAATCACAGAGACCATAAACATACAATAACAGTCTCAGGCAAAACCATTTTCATTTATAAAACACAAACAAGATCAGAATGGGCTTTAGAGCCCCTATTTAGCATGCTAAATAATTGCCAATGTTGATATGAACAAGGAACATTTTGGGGGGAAAATGATCAAAACCAGCTCAAGCAAAACGTTTAGCTGCCAACATGTATGCAGCCAGTGGGACAAGATTTAACACGGTATGGAAGTGATTTATATGTCCCAAAAAAGCTTTTGTTTTGCTAAAATTTACATGTTTATTTTAAGAAACTTGTGTTGAGTCACAGATATAACAGATAAAAAAAACAACGGCAAAATGCTGTAGAGAGCATCAGATTATTGTAGTGCTTCGTAATGGGGAACTGCGGGCACAGGAGTCAGGTCCGAGATTTCTTCTCTTTCCTGTCAGACGACACTTCAGCTTTACGCTTGTGAGCCTGTGACAAGATAGACAGATAGATAAATAGAAAGACAAACAGACATATAGACATTGAGCCAGATAGATAGATAGATAGATAGATAGATAGATAGATAGATAGATAGATAGATAGATAGATAGATAGATAGATAGATAGATAGATAGATAGATAGATAGATAGATAGATAGATAGATAGATAGATAGATAGATAGATAGATAGATAGATAGATGGATGGATGGATGGATGGATGGATGGATGGATGGATGGATGGATGGATGGATGGATGGAAGGATGGATGGATGGATGGATGGATGGATGGATGGATGGATGGATGGATGGATAGATTGTTTGCATGTTGTTCTTGTCTTGTAGACAGATTTAAATCTTGTTGACATTATAGGCATTTAGCTTGTGATGGAACGGTACTGAAGCAAAGAGAACACAGGCAGAAAAAAATGCTCTTTGCTCCAGGCAAAATCTTGCAACTCGCCATGCACATGCTCTGATAGATAGACAGATACATAGATAGATAGACAGGTTTAAAATTGTCAGTGGGATATACTAAACTTTACTATGGACAGTAAATCTGAGGGGAATTTTGATCATTTGCATGTTGTTCTTGTTCAGTTGTTCGAGCGTAATTCTGAACTAGAGAGAAAGTCTCTGGGGACGTGAATCACGGAGCACAACAACAGATGGAGTGAAAAGAAAGAAGACAGGACATATTACTGATTGTCCTTTGGGTGTTCTTCTCTTTTTCTCAGCTCGCTCTTTCTCCTCTATCTCCATGTTCTCTTTCTCAATGAGAGAAATGAGCGTGTTACAGCGACGCTGCAGCTCCTAGCGAACCAGACAAAACACATGGAAGGAAACTCTTTCATCATCTCAGCACAAGAGTTATACATCACATCTCATATACTTTTACAATTCCTTTCAGGCATTACACAAGCATCTGCACCCACACGCTTTCACAAACACGCACACCAATATGACCTGAAAAACGATGCCTGGATGTAATATGATTAAAAAGAGAGATGTTTTGCATTTGTTTGAGACACGCATACATGGGCTTTTATTGTTTTTATATAAACACTACACATCTTAACCCAAACTGTAAAAGAAAACTTGAAGAATTTATGAACTGTTTTTCCAATTGAGGACCACTCCAAATGGATGCTGTCAGATTCAGTTCACTGCTGTCCCCAAAGTACATCTCAGTAAGCCCACATACACACACAAGCATGTACTGTACATACACATCCATATGAGACTTCCCAATCACATCTAATATGAGCTGATAGTAATAATGAATTAAGGTACCATTTAGAACAGTGGTTCTGAATCAGGGGGCCGGGGCCCACTAGGGGGCCTCAAGATGACTATATTAAAATAAAGTAGTTAAATAAAAAAGTATTAAAATAAGTCAAAACATGTAGGGTTGGGTAACAAATATTGATTCCTCGATTTTAATCGATTAAATCCCAAGAATCGATTAGTCATCCTGTTTTCAGTTAATGAATGAAATAAACATTGTAGCGCGTCTCCCATCCAATAAATCACAATAATCTTTGTGCTTTATTACTATTGATATGAAACAAAGTCTCAGTTTTCAAATTACGTCCATTTTTTTATGAAATTCAAAAACATAAATACTGTTTTGGGCGCTGTGGCGCGAGATCGCTCTGGCACAGCTCAGCTCAAGAGAACCGGCAGTGAGGAGAGCACATAAACGGATCTTCTCTTCCGCCTTAATACCAGTAACAGCGCAAAATAAACATGAATGAGCATCTGAAAGTGTGTTAAAAGATACAGGACAACTTACCGGAATCCGTATCATGTCACATAGAATAGCTTAATCAGTGTTTCAACCGCAGAAAGACGCAAGTAAAACGGCTTGTAAACAACATCATGTCACATTTGCCTCAGAAAAACCATACCCAGTGTCCATAAACTCGTTAGTCAGCTAGAAAAATTAACAGCATTTTGCTAATTACAGTGAGGAAAATAAGTATTTGAACACCCTGCTATTTTGCAAGTTCTCCCACTTGGAAATCATGGAGGGGTCTGAAATTGTCATCATAGGTGCATGTCCACTGTGAGAGACATAATCTAAATTAAAAAAAAATCCAGAAATTACAATATATGATTTTTTAACTATTTATTTTTATGATACAGCTGCAAATAAGTATTTGAACACCTGTCTATCAGCTAGAATTCTGACCCTCAAAGACCTGTTAGTCTGCCTTTAAAATGTCCACCTCCACTCCATTTATTATCCTAAATTAGATGCACCTGTTTGAGGTTGTTAGCTGCATAAAGACACCTGTCCACCCCATACAATCAGTAAGAATCCAACTACTAACATGGCCAAGACCAAAGAGCTGTCCAAAGACACTAGAGACAAAATTGTGCACCTCCACAAGGCTGGAAAGGGCTACGGGGAAATTGCCAAGCAGCTTTTGGTGAAAAAAGGTCCACTGTTGGTAAAAAGGTCCACTGTTGGTTGAGAGTTCAACCGTCTGCCCCTCCCTTTCCTCCTTTGATTGGGTTGATTGCTCCTGCCTGATCCTGCCTGCCTGATCGATTGCTCCTGTCTCCTGTGTGCCTCCTGTGTGCCTCCTGTGTGCCTGTTTGTAGCTCTGTACAGCCTTGCTCACGTTTGAATCTTTATCTTGATATTTCCTCTTTATTCTACTGCTAAATATAACTTACTCATCACCATAAATTGTTTAAAAATTGCCTATCACGTTAAATTTGACATCGCTAGCTTTTAATCTAAATCACCATCACACGTTAGCATTTCGCTAGCCTGTTAGCTTGTCATCTCTGCACCCGGGTCTCCTGCTCTCTGAGTTCATTAGTTGGATTAGTAAATAGTGTCCAGCATACGATTGTGGTAAGTGGTAAATTGGATTAATCAACAAATACGGTAAGTCATGTCTTCTCCTGTCATTATCACTTGCACTTCATGCTGCATGTTTAGTATAGGCTTCTCCGCTGGCGAACAGGGCTTCACATGTGATAAATGTAAGGAGATAGTTAGGCTGACGGAGAAGATTTCAGAATTAGAAACACGCATCCATACTTTATCTGAGAGTAGTGAGGATGTAACAGCTTTAGACACTGATTTGGATGTGAATAGCTTAGTGAACTCTGTACATTCTTCGGTTCCGGCTGCAGGGCCCTCGCAGCAGGGCAACTGGGTGACAGTGAGGCAGCATAGTCGCAGACCAAAAAACCGCTTTTCCGTTCCGGTTAGAACATCAAACAGGTTCTCCCCTCTCAGTGAAGCACCCACTGAGTATCCTGTTGAAAGTGCCCTAGTCATTGGCGATTCTATTACACGGAATGTGAAGATACCAGCCACCATAGTCACTTGTTTACCGGGAGCCAGAGCGCCTGACATCAAAGCAAATTTAAAAGTGCTGGCTAAAGCTAATCGTAAATTCTCTAAGATTATTATTCACGTCGGCACTAATGATGTTCGACTTCGCCAGTCGGAGATCACCAAAATTAACATTAAAGAGGTGTGTGAACTCGCTAGTACGATGTCAGAGGCTGTTTATTGTTCTGGTCCGCTCCCCGTTAGAAGGAGTGATGAGATAGTTAGCAGGCTGTCATCACTCAATGGCTGGTTGTCTAAGTGGTGTCTGCAAAATAACATAGGGTTCATAGACAATTGGAAAAGTTTTTGGGGCAGACCTGACCTGTTGAAGAAGGATGGCATCCATCCCTCCTGGGGTGGTGCCGCTCTTCTCTCTAGTAATTTGGCACATAGTCTTAGAGCTAAACCTTGACTCACTAGGGCCCAGGTCAGGAAGCAGACAAACTGGCTAAACCGACCGTCTGCTAGCTGTCTCACGTCACCGGAGTCAGATAAATCCCAGCACATAGAGACTCTTTCACCGAGATATTATCATATAGAGACTGTGTCTGTTCCCCGAATTAGTAAATACAAAAAAACATCAAAACCATTCAACAGTAAAAATTTAATTGATGTCCAACAAATAAACAAAAGAAATAATACAGATGAACAATTGATAAAGCTTGGGTTGCTGAATATTAGATCCCTTTCCCCAAAAGCGCTTATTGTTAATGATATTATTAAAGATAATAATCTTGATGTGCTGTGTTTGACAGAAACCTGGCTAAAACCTGACGACTACATTACTTTAAATGAGTCCACCCCCCAAGATTATTGTTATAAACATGAGCCGCGTCTGAAAGGTAAAGGGGGAGGGGTTGCTGTAATTTATAATAATATCTTCAGTATTACTCAGAAGTCTAGTTTCAAATATAATTCCTTCGAAGTTTTGGTGCTTTATGTAACGCTATGTAGTGTACATGACAAAACCCGTTCAACATTGGTGTTAGCTACTGTATACAGGCCACCAGGGCATAATACAGACTTTATCAAAGAATTTGCTGACTTTCTATCAGAATTAGTACTGGCCGTAGATAAAGTACTAATTGTTGGTGATTTTAATATCCATGTAGACAACGAAAAAGACGTATTAGGATCAGCATTTAAAGATACACTAAACTCTATTGGAGTTAGGCAACACGTGTCAGGACCCACTCATCGCCATAATCATACTTTAGACCTAATATTGTCACATGGAATTAATGTTGATACCGTTGAAATTCTGCAGCAGAGCGATGACATCTCAGATCATTACTTAGTATCTTGTATACTTAATTTAGCTAAAGTTGCAAAGCCGCCCCCTCGTTTCAAAAATGGCAGGACAATCACTGCCGCTACTAAAGATTGCTTTTTAAATACTCTTCCTCATCAGTATCATCTCCTCAGCAACCCAGACAGCATAGAAGAACTCGATGTTGCAACAGAAACTATTGACTCTCTCTTTTCCAGTACTTTAGACACAGTTGCTCCTCTGCGCTTAAAGAAGATTAAAGAAAATAGTCCAACGCCGTGGTACAACGAGCACACCCGGGCCCTTAAAACAGCAGCCAGAAAAATGGAGCGCAGCTGGAAGAAAACAAAACTAGAGGTCTTTCGAAATTCGTGGAAAGAGCACATGATCGCATACAGAAAGGCCGTAAAAACTGCTAGATCCGCTTATTTCTCAACTCTCTTGGAAGAAAACAAACACAACCCAAGGTATTTATTCGATACAGTGGCTAAATTAACCAAAAATAAAGCTTCAACTTCTGATGATTGTAAACAGCACAGCAGTAATGACTTTATGAACTTCTTCACATGTAAAATTGATAATATTAGGAAGAAAATTTTAACCATGCAGCCGTCTACTACAGTATCACATCAGACAGAGCATTGTAGTGTCACTGAGGAAAAATTACAATCATTCACTGCTATAGGAGAAGAAGAATTGGCTAAACTCGTTAAATCATCAAAATCAACAACATGTATGCTTGACCCTGTACCGACTAGGCTATTAAAAGAGATGCTACCAGAGGTCATAGATCCTCTTCTTAATATCATTAATTCATCTTTGTCATTAGGATATGTACCGAAAACTTTTAAGTTGGCTATTATTAAACCACTTATTAAAAAACCGCAACTTGATCCTACAGAATTAGTCAATTATAGACCAATCTCAAATCTACCCTTTCTGTCAAAAATACTTGAAAAGGCAGTGTCTTCACAATTATGTTCCTTTTTAGAAAGAAATGGTATCTGTGAGGATTTCCAGTCAGGATTTAGACTGTATCATAGTACTGAGACTGCTCTCATCAGAGTTACAAATGATTTACTCTTATCATCCGATCGTGGCTGTATCTCTCTATTAGTGTTACTCGATCTTAGCGCTGCATTTGATACCATCGACCACAACATTCTTTTGAATAGACTCGAAAATTATGTAGGTATTAGTGGAATTGCTTTATCATGGTTTAAATCATACCTATGCGACCGTTATCAGTTTGTAGCAGTAAATGAAGAGATGTCACACCGATCGCAAGTTCAGTATGGAGTACCACAAGGCTCAGTGCTAGGACCGCTACTCTTCACCCTGTACATGCTACCACTGGGAGATATTATTAGGAAGCATGGCATTAGTTTTCATTGTTATGCTGACGATACTCAGCTCTATATTTCTTCACGCCCTGAAGAAATTTACCAATTCACAAGATTAACGGAATGCATAGCCGCCATAAAACATTGGATGACTGGTAATTTCCTGCAACTCAATTCAGAAAAAACTGAATTTTTAATTATTGGACAAAAAAGCTCCACAAGTAGTAACCTAGAATACTGTCTAACACTTGATGGCTGCTCTGTCAAGTCTTCGTCGTCAGTGAGGAACCTGGGTGTGCTCTTTGATACCAATCTTTCGTTTGAAAGCCACGTTTCTAGCATCTGTAAAACTGCTTTCTACCATCTTAAAAATATATCAAAATTACGGCACATGCTCTCAATGCAAAATGCTGAACAGTTAGTTCATGCGTTCATGACCTCAAGGCTAGATTATTGTAATGCTCTACTGGGTGGTTGCCCTGCTCGCTTAATAAATAAACTCCAGCTGGTCCAAAACGCAGCAGCTCGAGTACTTACTAGAACCAGGAAGTATGACCATATTAGCCCAGTTCTGTCAACATTGCACTGGCTACCTATTAAACATCGCATACATTTTAAAATCTTGCTTATTACTTACAAAGCACTAAATGGTTTAGCTCCCCAATACTTGGGCGAGCTCTTAACATATTATACTCCATCACGTCTACTGCGATCTCTAAATTCTGGCCAGTTGTTAATACCGAGAATATCCAAATCAACTGCAGGCGGTCGATCCTTTTCCTATTTAGCTCCTAAACTCTGGAACAGTCTTCCTAGCACCGTTCGGGAAGCAGACACACTCTGTCAGTTTAAATCTAGACTAAAAACACATCTCTTTACTGTGGCATACACATAAAACACTTTATCAATTAATTGATTGTTAGGCTGCATTAACTAGGTCAGCCGGAACCGGGAACACTTCCCATAACACCTGATGTACTCGTTACATCATCAGAAGAATGGCATCTACGCTAATGATATTCTCTCTGTTTTATCCCGAGGTTTACTGCAGTCAGCCAGATCTGGGCCGTATCCTAATCAGATGGTGGACCAGAGAAGACCAACACAGGACCCCGAAGTGTCTGCAGAGACCGTGTCAATTATCCTCCCCCTGCAACTGCCTCATCGACACGGCATCTAAATAAACCCGTCACCAGTGTGATGACTCCGATTGTTCGAATATTATCATTAAATAATACTTAAATCGATATGTCATCCGCAATAAACCCGTCTCCAGCGTGTTGCCTCCGATCATTCGAATATTGCACTTTAATAATTATTTAATCAACATCATCCTCAATAAACCCGTCTCCAGCGTGTTGCCTCCGGTCCTTTGAATATTCCGATCTATTATGACCTCTGACCTGTAAAGCAGCCAGAATAATAATAATAATACGTTGTTTGTAAATTGGCCAGAGGAGAACTGGCACCCCGACTGAGCCTGGTTTCTCCCAAGGTTTATTTTTCTCCATTAGGTCACCTAATGGGGTTTTGGTTTCCTTGCCACTGTTGCCTCTGGCTTGGCGTGCTCAGTTGGGGACACTATATTTTTCAACTAAACATCGAAATAAATCTAATTAATAAACTAATTTAACCATGTAAACTAAATTACTGATCTAATTATTGATCTAAAGCCCACACTGTCACCGTATGGAAATTGAAATGAACTGATGACATCAAATGGCTATACAGCTGAATAAAATTAGGCTGCATTATTTTGCTGTTTAACACTGTAAAGCTGCTTTGAAACAATCTACATTGTTAAAAGCGCTATATAAATAAAGTTGACTTGACTTGACTTGACTGTTGGAGCAATCATTAGAAAATGGAAGAAGCTAAACATGACTGTCAATCTCCCTCGGACTGGGGCTCCATGCAAGATCTCACCTCGTGGGGTCTCAATGATCCTAAGAAAGGTGAGAAATCAGACTAGAACTACACGGGAGGAGCTGGTAAATGACCTGAAAAGAGCTGGGACCACCGTTTCCAAGGTTACTGTTGGTAATAAACCAAGACGTCATGGTTTGAAATCATGCATGGCACGGAAGGTTCCCCTGCTTAAACCAGCACATGTCAAGACTGTCTTAAGTTTGCCAATGACCCTTTGGATGATCCAGAGGAGTCATGGGAGAAAGTCATGTGGTCAGATGAGACCAAAACAGAAATTTTTGGTCATAATTCCAATAAACATGTTTGGAGGAAGAAGAATGATGAGTACCATCCCAAGAACACCATCCCTACTGTGAAGATTGTGGTGGTAGCATCATGCTTTGGGGGTGTTTTTCTGCACATGGGACAGGGCGACTGCACTGTATTAAGGAGAGGATGACCGGGGCCATGTATTGCGAGATTTTGGGGAACAACCTTCTTCCCTCAGTTAGAGCATTGAAGATGGGTCGAGGCTGGGTCTTCCAACATGACAATGACCCGAAGCACACAGCCAGGATAACCAAGGAGTGGCTCTGTAAGAAGCATATCAAGGTTCTGGCATGGCCTAGCCAGTCTCCAGACCTAAACCCAATAGAGAATCTTTGGAGGGAGCTCAAACTCTGTGTTTCTCAGCGACAGGCCAGAAACCTGACTGATCTAGAGAAGATCTGTGTGGAGGAGTGGGCCAAAATCCCTCCTGCAGTGTGTGCAAATCTGGTGAAAAACTACAGGAAACGTTTGACCTCTGTAATTGCAAACAAAGGCTACTGTACCAAATATTAACATTGATTTTCTCAGGTGTTCAAATACTTATTTGCAGCTGTATCATACAAATAAATATTTAAAAAATCATACAATGTGATTTCTGGATTTTCTTTTTTAGATTATGTCTTTCACAGTGGACATGCACCTACGATGACAATTTCAGACCCCTCCATGATTTCTAAGTGGGAGAACTTGCAAAATAGCAGGGTGTTCAAATACTTATTTTCATCACTGTATATGCACCACATTACATAGGCTATTCATTGTCAATTTTAATGTTATTCAATATTTAATGCATGTATGTATGAATAAATCTGGCAAGTTTTTATGACAGCCACCATTTAAATGTTTATATATATATATATATATATATATATATATATATATATATATATATATATATATATATATATATATATATATATATATATATATATATATATATTTTAAAACTAAAAACTAATTGAAGTAGAAATTATGATTATGTAATTGTAAAGTTAAGTTTCATTTAGTGTAATTCAGAGATTTGTTTTCCTTGAGAAAATTTGCCATGTATTGTACCTGATATATATCCAAAATAATCTATATTAAATTGAATCGAATCGAAAATCGAATCGAAAGCTTGTGAATCAAAATCGAATCGAATAGTGAAATTTGTGTCAATACCCAGCCCTAAAAATAAGCATTGAAAATAATCTTAAAATAAATTATAGATATAAAATATAAGTATATAAATATAAATATAAGATATTTCTGAGTATTTGGTTATATATGCTAACATATTTTACTGGGTATAAATTGAGTGTGTGTGTGGGGGGCAATGGTTGGAGACCTTGAAGTCAGAAAGGTTGAGATCCACTGATTTAGATAATTCATCAAGCCTTTTTCCATGTGGTGACACCCCCAAAAAAGATGGTTTGATCAGGCTTTGCAATTGAGATCTAATGACCTTTTTTTAAAAAAGTCTATTTAATTGTTTACTAGTCTGCTTCAATAACGTCTAATGTTTCTCTCATCAAATATTGATATATATATATATATATATATAGTCAATTGATTCATTTGATTGATTGACTGACAGTCCAACCATGTTTCATTATTTCACACATTCTCACCATGGCAGTCCTGGACTTGATGAACCAGTCGAATCTGAACTGTGGAGCATTCCGTACACACTGTCGAAGTTCTTCATAAACATATTCTTTATCAAAGCCCATCTTATGCAACATGCAAATCAGAAACCTGTCTTCCTCCTGCAGACATACACACAAAGAAAAGTTTCCATATTTTAGTTCTTAGTAAACACACTAGACACATAGCATACACTAACTCTCTCTCACATGCACGCACCTCTGTGTAATTCTTTCCTTTGTTTGTGCCGTACTGGATGCGGAGTTGGTGGAACGGAGCCTTATACCGTGCTATCTACAAGTACACAAAACACACCATCAAACAGGAAATATTTACTAATTATTATTGCATCAAAAATTAAATTTCCTCTGAAAGTTTCTTGCTTTGCATGATAAGGCCGTGACTAATATTGCCTTATATTGAGGTTGCAAATCATCAAAAGCAAGAAAAACTAAAGCTACCACACAATCATAATTCAGCAGCCATTAAAGAAAACCTTGCTTGTCAACAACATAATTGAATTCCATCGTGAGTTTTTGAAAGGTTGACCTTGGCGTCCAGGGCTTTTTTGATGCTGATGCGTCTCTGGATGCGAGCTTCTCCTCGCTCTATCTGAGCCATGATCTTCTCAATATCCTGCAGCTCATTACAGCGTTCCCAAAACACCGCTATAATAACGACAAACAATGTGTGAGGTTTGTGTCTGTGTAGTTGGTACAGGAGTGAAATATATTTGTGTAGTTCAGACAAGTGTGAGGTAGTTGCTTGTGTATTTTAAGCATGTGTATGTGTGTGTGCGTAGTTGTGTGTAGTGTACAATGGTTGACTAGGTCCCCAAAAGTAGACTTGTCGATTAGCAGCTTAGTTTATCACCCTTTTTCCTTTAACATTTTTTAGATTATTTAATAAAATATATTTTTTTCTTAAATGCTTTTAATTAGCATGCTGATGAAAGTAAGTATGAAAATTAAATCATAATTTACTCACCCTGGTGTTGTTTTAAAGGTCCCGTTCTTCGTGATCCCATTGTTCAAACTTTAGTTAGTGTGTAATGTTGCTGTTAGAGCATAAATAATACCTGTAAAATTATAAAGCTCAAAGTTCAATGCCAAGCGAGATAATTTATTTAACAGAAGTTCCCTTTCAAAGCCTACAGCGAACGGCCGGTTTGGACTACATCCTGGTACTTCCTTCATTAATTACGTCAGTCAGTAGAACAGTAGAACAAACTAACCTCCGCCCACAAGAATATGCGAAAAAGGGCTGCGTGGTCTTGTTGCTGTCCCACGTGGAGAAGAGGACGGTCGCTTGGAGAAAAGGAAGTGGTGCGTTTGAGTGTGTTTGTCGCCATGTCGTCGAGACACTGTTATTTTCATCCTGGAGTCAAATCACCTTTGTTTGGCTTTCCCAGGGACGCTGTAGAGATCATTAAGCGCGCATATATCTCCCGTTAAGAGGCGTGACCTTTCCATGCAAGTTACGTGCGCTAAGCTGCTGTCGAATCACAACACAGGAACCGGGCCATGTGCGCTAAGCTGCTGTCAAATCACAACACGGGAACCGTGCCATGTGCGCTAAGCTGCTGTCAAATCACAACACGGGAACCGCTGGCACAATCAGAACTCGTTACGTATTTCTGAAGGAGGGACTTCATAGAACAAGGAAGTCATCGGCCGTTTTTAGGAGAGGGAAAACAGCGGTGTACAGATAAGTAAATTGTGTGAAAAATACTGGGTTTTTTTACACGCGAAACATGAACACATGTTATATTGCACACTATAAACACAATCAAAGCTTCAAAAAAACACGAAGAACGGGACCTTTAATGTCGTGTACCCTTCTTTCTCTTATGGACCACAAATATTTTTTTAATTAAAAAAAAAAAAAGTCCCGCTTGCACTTTTCCATATAATAGCAGTGAATAGCGACCAAAAAACAACTTGTGTGATTTTTGTGGGCGAGAAGGAGTAAACTGCTGTGTAGAGTCACACAGATGCACACGTTGTGTAGCCGTGCACAGACCAAAGGCCAAGGTCAAGATTTTCATTAAATAAAACATAAAATATCATATAATATACCCCCAGAACACCTGGAATTAGGGGTGTCGTGATATAACAGTATTGACAATAATCGTGATAATTTAAAATATGAAATATTGTTATTGTGTTAGGCGTGTTGCAATATACCGATATTGGCGAAAATCATAATAGTACACATTTGATAATATGAGACGTAAATAACCCAGCGGCAGTATCTGTTTAACATCCCAAAGTACAGTAGATGGCAGTATTGCACCTTAACGCTGGTTGCCATCTTTCATAAAACACAAGCAGTCAGAGCGCAGCAACAACTACTTCGTAAACGCATGTCGTCAGATATGACAGACAAGACAGTCGAGACTCTGAAAGTTAGCTCGCCAGTCTGGAAGTTTTTTTGGATTTCACGAAAATTACTTTTTAATCACCTTAGTCTGCAAGACTTACATATCAACACTGAGTGTAAATGGGGCAAAACCACCCAACCTGTTCACCCAGCTATGCCTCCATTATCTTGCAGATTTGGCCACTGTACAGAGATTAAATTGCAATTATTTTGCTAGTCCTGAAATGGGAAATATTACATTAACCTGTTAACTGCTGACGCCTTTCTGTGTTTTATTATATTAACCTCCCTCTGGGCTTTTAGTCTAAAAGTGCGCTCATTCGGATAAAAACTGGTTTATCTGTCTCCTTCAAGCCATCTCGGGTATTTTCAAAAGGATAATGTATATTTACAATGTCTAGCCTTTATCACTGTACAGAATACTTTAAAATAATGCCACAGCAGTTCACAGAAGGAAGTTATTTCAAACTGGTTACCATTAAGTGTAATTGTTCCTTTTGTATGAAAATGGTGTGATTCTTCAAAAAAGAAAAGAAAAAAAGAAAATAAAGACGAATTTGACTGATAGCATTATTTATTTTTCGAAGACTTCGATAGATATTGCGATATATCATTATTGTGGATTCTTTTGACCACGATAATCATGCAGTGAAAATCTTGTGACAGCTCTACTTGAAATATACAACACGTGTCACATGGGATCATTCTGTGATACTTTTGCATCTTTTTGAAAAACCTTGATGCTGGACGATATTCACTGCCATTATATGAACGAGCACAAACGGGACATTTTTAAAAAATTCCATAAAGGGCACACAGCATTAGAACAACTCCAGGGTGAGTAATTTATGACTTAATTAAAATTTTAGGATGAACTATGATTTTAACATATAGTTTATATATATATATATATATATATACATACAGGGAGTGCAGAATTATTAGGCAAGTTGTATTTTTGAGGATTAATTTTACAACATTAATAATTAAACAACAACCATGTTGTCAATGAACACAAAAAACTCATTAATATCAAAGCTGAATATTTTTGGAAGTGGTTTTTAGTTTTAGCTATTTTAGGGGGATATCTGTGTGTGCAGGTGACTATTACTGTGCATAATTATTAGGCAACTTAACAAAAAACAAATTTATACCCATTTCAATTATTTATTTTTACCAGTGAAACCAATATAACATCTCAACATTCACAAATATACATTTCTGACATTCAAAAACCAAACAAAAACAAATCAGTGACCAATATAGCCACCTTTCTTTGCAAGGACACTCAAAAGCCTGCCATCCATGGATTCTGTCAGTGTTTTGATCTGTTCACCATCAACATTGCGTGCAGCAGCAACCACAGCCTCCCAGACACTGTTCAGAGAGGTGTACTGTTTTCCCTCCTTGTAAATCGCACATTTGATGATGGACCACAGGTTCTCAATGGGGTTCAGATCAGGTGAACAAGGAGGCCATATCATTAGATTTTCTTCTTTTATACCCTTTCTTGCCAGCCACGCTGTGGAGTACTTGACAAAAAACATGATTTTCATGCAGGACAATGCTCCATCACACGCGTGTGTGATGGAGCATTGTCCTGCATGAAAATAATTTTTTCTTGAAGGATGCAGACTTCTTCCTGTACCACTGCTTGAAGAAGGTGTCTTCCAGAAACTGGCAGTAGGACTGGGAGTTGAGCTTGACTCCATCCTCAACCCGAAAAGGCCCCACAAGCTCATCTTTGATGATACCAGCCCAAACCAGTACTCCACCTCCACCTTGCTGGCGTCTGAGTCGGACTGGAGCTCTCTGCCCTTTACCAATCCAGCCACGGGCCCATCCATCTGGCCCATCAAGACTCACTCTCATTTCATCAGTCCATAAAACCTTAGAAAAATCAGTCTTGAGATATTTCTTGGCCCAGTCTTGACGTTTCAGCTTGTGTGTCTTGTTCAGTGGTGGTCGACTTTCTGCCTTTCTTACCTTGGCCATGTCTCTGAGTATTGCACACCTTGTGCTTTTGGGCACTCCAGTGATGTTGCAGCTCTGAAATATGGCCAAACTGGTGGCAAGTGGCATCTTGGCAGCTGCACGCTTGACTTTTCTCAGTTCACGGGCAGTTATTTTGCGCCTTGGTTTTTCCACACGCTTCTTGCGACCCTGTTGACTATTTTGAATGAAACGCTTGATTGTTCGATGATCACGCTTCAGAAGCTTGGCTATTTTAAGACTGCTGCATCCCTCTGCAATATATCTCACTATTTTTGACTTGATTTTTTTCTGAGCCTGTCAAGTCCTTCTTTTGACCCATTTTGCCAAAGGAAAGGAAGTTGCCTAATAATTATGCACACCTGATATAGGGTGTTGATGTCATTAGACCACACCCCTTCTCATTACAGAGATGCACATCACCTAATATGCTAAATTGGTAGTAGGCTTTCCAGCCTATACAGCTTGGAGTAAGACAACATGCATAACGAGGATGATGTGGTCAAAATACTCATTTGCCTAATAATTCTGCACTCCCTGTATATATATATATATATATATATATATATATATATATATATATATATATATATATATATATATATATATATATATATATATATATATATATATATATATATATATATATATATACACATATATGTGTGTTTGTTTGTTTGTGTGTGTGTGTGTGTGTTCAGGTCACTTGAACCCACAACCAGCCTAATTATGCAGTGCTTCTTTAAGAACATTAAGTTCAAGTCACCCATTGACTAGTGAATTTTGAAAATATGTTTTCTAATATCGTTAGATAGTTTGTGTAAAAAGTGTGTAATTTCTATAGATGTTAAGCGTGTGTGTGTAGTTGCATTGGTGTGTATTGTACCCGAGTATTCCATGACTTCTTCAGGGGTCTTGCCCTCCACCTCTCTGGCGATGTTGTCAATGTCATCACGACCATACTTCTCATTAGCTTTAATAAATTGATTGAAATCACGCTTGTTCCAGTTTGTGAAACCCTGTGATAAACAAACAGACATATTTTGCTGTAGCAGTGCTCTGTACTTAGCACATTTATAACAGTGTGAATGTATGTGTGAATGATAGAGAAGAGAGGGTGAGTATTTGTGTCTACTTGTGTGAGTAGTTTCTCTTTTTCCTCCGTCTCTTCAGGTGAGAGGGGTTCTGCCTCATCTATCTTAGCTTGTTCCTCCTTCTGGACCTGTGCTGAATTTGGGATATCTGAATTGCGTGGAACCTACAATAAACACAAATACACAATTGCACACCGCTGTATATCAGATGCAACAACAAATACTTTAGCATAAATATTGAAAACAAACATGATGTAAATGAAATGCTCACCTTGTATCCAATGGTTTTCCTGTAGTAAAGAATCTCCATCTCCAGCAGCTCAAAGAGACGTGGTGGAAAGAATTGAAAGTCCTGGATGTTGGGCTGCTTTGGAGGCCGAGGAGCCTGGATCACACCCACACACATAAACACACTTTTCATGATCTCTCCAGACACTTGTGTGTATATTGTCTTGCAAACATTTGTGTGATACTTGTGTATAATGTATAATGACAAAACACTGTTATGCTCTAGGCAGATGCATCTTTATCTACCGGACACTTCATTTTAATCAAAACACTCATTTGATTTTCAATTTAATTTAATGATATTCATTCAAATTGAGGTTTATTGGCTCCCTGCTATGTTGCTGACAGGGTATCACTTTATAAACTATCAACTTTCATCACATTTGCTAGAAATCATTATTCTTTAAAGGAGAAGGCAATATTAAAGCAAGTTTACACTGTCCTTACAAATGCCAAAAAAACGTTTTTTTCCAACAGTTGTTGATAGTTATGCATTCTAGATCCAAATAAAATTGACGTTGATTGGGCCAGTGCATTATTTTAGTATTATTTATATACTATTTTATATACTATCATGATATTGATTATTATTTTTAAATTTAATATATACAGCTATTGATTAAACCAGCTATAGAAATTAAGCAGCTGCATGAATGGTGCATTAACTTCTTCTTTAGCAGCCACTTTTATCCTTACTGATGGTTTTTTTATGACTTACAGTGCACTATTCGAACAAACTGCCCCTCAGGAGCAATCTAGTGTTAAGTGTCTCTCTCAAGGGCGCAGCAGTGACAGGACAGGGGAAAGAAGAACGTCTAGTTCATGGGGTCATTTCCTGAGTCAGCGTTTGAACCTGCAACCTTTGTTTTTCAACTCTTTATCTATTACGTCCCTCCAATACATGATGATACGGCACCCTTCAGTTGAGTCCAGCTCACTGAATCCAGTGCAACTGTCAGTGATGAAAACACTGATCTGAGTGCATTATTTATTGTGTAGTAGTGTTGTGTAGACTGTACCTACATGTAGTCATGAGTAGCACTGACAAAAAAATCATTTCGGAGTGTCTATACCGTGTGTGTGTGTGTGTGTGTGTGTGTTTGTGTGTGTGTGTGTGTTACCTTCGGGGCTCTTGGTTCGCTGACTCGCAGTGCTTCTCTGAAGTAAGCATCTACAGCATAATTGGCCTTCCTTTCTCTCTTAGGAGGCTCGATCCATTCGATCAAACTAAGCTGCACAACACAGAGAGAATTGTTTAAAACTTAAACACACACAAACACACTTTCAGCTACACAGCTTCACATAAACTCTCACAGTCTGTGACATACACAGGTGCAAAGCTTAAAAAGCTGTCACATTCTCACTGATAGACTCTTGCTTTACTTTAATGCACTTCAGAGCTGCATTATACATGAGTATGAATATATTTCCACCAGATAAACTTCCACACAGACACTAACTTTCTGTTTTTCTCTGTAATCCTCTCCCTCAAACTTGTAAAGGCTGGTCTCGGTGCTGCCCGTGTCCATGGTGAAGTTCCTCAGCGAGCTCTCGCCGAGATTCTGCATGCGCTCGTTCATCTCAGCCGTCTGAGAGGAAAACAGCCATCAAACACAGATAAACAGGGTTAAAATGCTATCAACCGTGTAAAATCTCATAATATGAAGGAAATTTGATGTTTTATTTGTCTGAGTTTGAATACAATTGCTTTCAGAACTCGGATCTAAAGCTATTATGGAGTCTTCCAGTGAAGCAACTTTATAGCTTTCAGTCTAGTCCAAGGTGTCCTCTCACCTTCTTGGCGCCTCTTTCCAAAATGGTGTCAATGTCTTCATCTGTTAGCTCGCTGTCTTTAGACGCGAACACGTGTGTTGCTCCATGTCGGATCATTTGTAGCATTTCATCTTTCCCCAGTTTATTCTGTTGGTCAATCAGCCGTCCTGTAAGAGCCCAAAAAGCAGATAATTACAGTAATTCTCTGTCTCTGAATGGCTATATTGGCAGAGTGGAAATGAATTTAGCAGTCAATTAAACAAAAAACAAACTTGTCTGACAAATTTGTAACTATAAGTGATTTAAATGACTTAAAACAAACAAAACAAAGCTATAAAGATGGTATATAATTAGATATAATTGTTTTTTCACTGGAGCAGTTTTTGAGCTAGTATTGGATACATGTATTTGGTGTGTGATGCTGAAACCTCACAATGATCTTTGACAGAGAAAATAAAAACTGTTTTACGCCTAATGTGTTCATACCCTGCTGAATGACTATGGAGTCCAGGCGTAGTTTCATCTCCGCTCTCTCCACAATTCTCTCCTCCACAGTGTTGTCTGTGATCAACCTGAACACTTTAACTGGTTTCTTCTGTCCAATACGGTGAGCACGGTCCTAAAACACAGTACACGACACAACAGAAACCATTAAAACTTAAAAACAAGCAGTCATACAAAAAACTAGCATCTCTCTGAGGCTCACAATCATAAATTTTAGTGGGCTCAGTTTTGTAGTTTTGTATGTGTGTGTGTTTTGTTTCTCACCATGGCCTGCAGGTCCACCTGTGGGTTCCAGTCTGAGTCGTAGAGAATCACCACGTCAGCTGTAGCCAAATTAATCCCCAGCCCACCTGCCCGTGTGCTCAGCATGAAGATAAATTTACTGCTGTTCGGGGCGTTAAAAGCATCTATGGCTTGCTAATGCACAACAACAAGAGAGAAGGACAGGACAGGAAGAGTAGGACAGAAATTTAGAGAGTGACAGAAATTATTTATTTAAGCCACTTCATTTTAATAATGAATGTCTATTTCGCATTAGTAGACGATCATGGTGGTCAGTGGCCGATATACATATACATACAATGAAATCAAAATGACTTTAAAGTTCACTAAAAATATTTTTATAACAGACAAACTGGTTGTCAGATTTTAAATTGATACAAGGAGACAATTCTAAAGGCCTGTTCACACCAAGGACGATAACTATAAAGATAACTATATTAGCGTCCACACCAGTGGAAATATCAAGAAATATCTGTGTACACACGAAAGCACTGAAACCGACTCAAATCGATGTAGTATACATGCCAGACCAGTATGTGGCACTGTAATTCTGCCACAGAAATACTCTAAAAATGGAGAAGAAGAGTTGTGGCTAGAAGGGGTACAGCAATGGTCGGAAGTGAGGCAAAATCTCACAATAAAATAATAAATAAATACCCTTACAATAATGCAAATACAGCAATTAAATGACGCAATATTGATGTGCGTGCGCATGCCCAGTGGTCGTAGCTGTATCCCTTCTAGTCTTTACCATGGAACGTGGTGTAATGACATCAGCGTTTCACAAAATATATGGATTGGATGTACAGACGAAAACGCAAAGGTGACGGTTTCAGATTTATCCACTCTGGGACCCAGTTTCAGGCTCAAAAAAATGTACGTATACAGATAAACGCGTCTCCGTGTGGACGGGACCTAAGTGCGTGCTTGTCTGTCGCTTTAAATGCTTGAGTTCGTTACAGCTGGGTGGATTCTGATTGGCTGTCAGTGGTTTTATCGTGCATGGAAAAAAAATAGTTATGAAAGTGATTCCAACGATATCATTTCTCTTGTCGTTATAGCTGTGGTGTGAACTCTGCTATTCATTAATATTGAGAACGATTTTTAGAACTATATCTTTATCGTTATCTTTATAGTTATCGTCTTTGGTGTGAATGGGCCTCAACCTTTCTAATGTCTAATATTTGCAGAAATATTCTTAGCTTATATGAGTGTGTCTTACATTCCCATGTAACCGCATAGTTTGCATTCACACCAGAACTGAACAGTTCGGTTTCCATGACTACCAGGTTGGTTAATCAGTGTCTTTATATAAACTCTGCTGAGATTCCACATGAAGTATCTGTATGTGTCTCAAAATTTTATAAAGCCTGTTGATTTCCTTTCTTTCTCTTGGTGAATCATACATTTCTAACTCTTGGTATTTAGGGATGGGAATCATGATTCCACAACTGCGGCTCTGGTTCCTTCTACAAACTCTACTTTCCTAATGGTTCCATAAGAATTATTTTAGTTTATTCGAGGGAGAAATATTTTGGAAGAAAAATTAAATTCCTATGTGGGTTGATATTAAATAATAATAATAATTATTACAATAATCTAAATCTCTAGATTATTGGTCCAGATAGCCTTGTTCTTCAGTAAGGCAGAATCAATTATCTTGTGCGACATTAATATGTTGCTATTGAAACAAATATCAAAAAGTATTAAAGTTGAGTCAGGGGCTTTTCTAGGATTTTCATTTTAGGGGGGCTCAGCCCCCAGTGAGAGTATGGGGAAAAAAATGGTAACACTTTAGTTTAGGGTCCAATTCTCACTATTAACTAGTAGCTTATTAGTATGCATATTAGGATATTGGCTGTTTATTATTACTTATAAAACAAATATGAATGCCTTATTCTGCATGACCATATTGTACATCCCTTAATCATACAATGTAGGCAGGTTTATAATCACTGAGGTCCCAAATGTGAGGTAATTAAAAAAATTGATTTCCATGATCTACATATGTGCATTTTAAGATGTTCTGAACGCCCAAAAATTTGATAACAATAGCTTGAGAACCATGTCAGTGAGCAGATATGAATGATTCAGTTTTTCCATTTTTGTCAGTGAAGACAGTAAAACATATGTTTAACTGATATTTATATGTTTTATGAATTTTTTGTAGACATGTTAATTTACTGAAGGCTAACAGGAAAGCTAGGTAACTAAATGTATTAAATTAATTCACAATATGCACACATTCATTACTAATCGTATGCCCAATACAGGCTGAAAAAAGCTGAGCTTTTTTATTTACTGAGAGCTACATGGAATTATTAATTTACAATATGCACACATTCATTCCTATTAATTTTATGCCTAATCTGAAGAAAACGGCTTTGTTAATATTTCTTGTTTGTTAATTATATTATACATGACATTACATAGGCCTATTTCACTTCAAAATGGCGAAATTAGACCAAAGTGTATTAATTTGCCTGAATATTTTTGTAATTTGTTTAACATTTCTGACTTAAAGAAGCAGCTGTCAAATATGAAATGTTTAGTTTAGCTACTTACATATATCTCACTTGACGTCGAGGCGTGTTGCTAAAATTCACGCTCAGCCTAAGCAGCTTCTGTGAACAAAAAGCCCACCTACTCTGATTTGATTGGTTTTCTCAAATATTTTGACATTGACAAGCGTTGACAGACCAATGAGGCTCAGATCAACGCTCACACCTCTGCTTCTGATGTGCGATCTATTCGCTGACACAGCGGATTGAAGAACACACGCTGATTAAAAGACAGGACGAAGCCAAAGCCAACCCCGCAAGTTTCATATGTTATAAACGTTAATCACACATTTTTTAGGGGGGCTGGACAGAAGTTTGGGGGGGGCTGAAGCCCCCCTAAAAAGGGCCTAGTGACGCCCATGAGTTGAGTTGTTTGTTCATGAAGCTCCCTCTATCGCTCTGTTCCGCTCTTCTAAATATGATACCAAAAATGTATACCAAGATTTGGATTGTTCTAGAAAAACAGTTCCAGAAAATTCCAGAAAGTTCTAAACAGTTCTACTACTTACTCTGTTTCTGCAGGGTTTAGTCAGTCAAATTTAAGACTTTTTAAGACCTTTTTATGACCATTATGATTTAAATGTATGACCTAAACGAATTACGAAAAATAACTTCCTTTCAAAAAAAGTCTTTTTTTTATTGACTTTCTTTAAAAGTAACAAGTTTCATTATTTAAAGGTTCCATTTTCTTAAGAGAAACAAACTGAAGGCTCCCTTTTCCTAAGTATCAATAACAGGAACAACACTAAACAATTATCATAACATATCTGTCAATATCGATAATTATCACGATAAATGTCAAATCTTTATTTCTTTCAAGTTTAAAGGCAGATTTTTGTTCGTAACTGAAAATTGTAGAAACCAGAGCATTAATTGTGGCTTTAAACTCCTCTTTATTGTCAGAACATATCATGCCAAACAGGTGAACATTTCACAAATCTGAGGTAAAACATTCAAACATTTGTCATTTGTCCTTAACAAAATAAATACCTGTATTGGAAAATTAATTTCTTATTTTCTGCATGTGCTAATGGAGGATATTGTTTCAAGTCTTGAAACAGGTTTGTGTTGCCTGACTTTGATGGCACGTATCTTCATGAAATGTATGAAAAACAATAGTATCCTAAATACATTAAATACTTTAATTATATTCCATTAGTCCTTTAATACATTGTCTACATTAATAATAAAATACGATTCAATTCAATATGTATATCCCACATTTCATGGTGGAGTTATTACTAGGCTAACGTTACAGTAAATCCATGGAAAATGATGGGGATTTGTTGATGGAAACGCCTTCTAACTGTATTATTGCGCGCAGCGTTTCTCCTGTTTGTCAGCGCTGTTTCATCTGCCTTTAAACTGGTTAAAATCACTGAGACATTTGTGTTCTTCGCTGAATTCAAGCGATTCTCACTGGATCTTGTGACCGAGACCGATCAGAGTAAACGTGCTGCGCTGCCGTTTGGACTTTGAGCCGAGCGGATAAATGGTCCATGTGGCGCACGGTTCAAATGAGTTTTGTTCCGGTATCGTTTAATGCCCAGCCATAATTTCAGTAAAACTAAGCAGTGACTCAACGACATATACAGTAATAAGCTGAGGAGACTCTTGTGAGTTTGCGCGGGTTTCTGTGAAAGTCCATTCCGACAAGTCTGTTCGCATGCACCTGGAACGCTGTGTTACCACCCAGATTCCTCAGACAGAACTACAACAGGAGAAACGAATGAATGCCACCGCCAGCGCATTTTCAGGGGGAAAAGGCGATGGTGGAACCAATGAATGAATGAAAGAGCATATCAATTTAAGACGTGGCTAAATGTAATTTATGACCATGTATGGAAAATCCGGATGTTTTTATGACTTTTTATGGCCTAAAATTTGTATTATTAAATTTAAGACTTTTTATTACTTTTTATGACTCCGCGGAAACCCTGTTACTTATAAACAGTAACGTTTGTTATATGGTTGTTTTCATTTTCATCTGGGGGTTACCTTTTTTTTTTAATTTAGAGGAATTAGGGTGATACAAGAAATCTTTTATTTGAAAAATAGTTAAAAAGTTATAACCCTAAGTAACTATTGATGTATTTTGGTGTATGTGTGTGGTTATGTGTGAGAGTGTACCTCTCTGGCCTCATGAGGTGTATTGCCATCCAATCTGCAGTACTCGAACCCTCTCCACATGCAATAATCTTCTAGAATATCCAACACACGTGTCATCTGGCTGAATATTAACACTCTGGATCCTGCACACACACATATCCAGGATTAAATGCACAAAAACATGAAACAATTCATATTAATTACGATTAAAAGAATAAAAATCGCATCACAATTGAAAACTCCTCACCTTGCTCTTGCACTTTAGGCAGAAGTTTATCCAGCGCAACCAACTTGCCACTGTTGATGACTAGATGTGTGTCTGTAGTGTATGGGGGACCAGGCTCCGCTCCATCAAACAGGTACGGATGGTTGCAGCATTTCCGCAGCTGCATAAGAATATTCAAAAGCCGCATCTTATCCATCTTTCCGGCAGAGTTCAGGATGTCAATATCCTTCATCAGGATACGTGTGTACCTGGTTACATCAAGGAAACAACAATTGTGTCAATCTGTAATTTTTATTTTTCCAACATAATGATAACATTATTTTTCAAGGTTTTTACATCTAGAGCTTGTTTAGTAGTTTATTGCCAAGTACTACTCTATAATGCCAATGGAGCAGAATGGGCGAATAGTCTAACAGCTGACAAAATTGGTTGATTAATAGTGAGTTTATCAAGATGTGTTTCTTATTTCTTAAAATATATTTTTAGCAATGTTACATAAACAGATGGGACTTCTCAGAGAGGATTTCAATATGTTGACATATAACAGTTAACTCTTTGAGAAGTTACATCACTAAACAATTTTTACATACAGGGCTTTCTAAAGAAAGACTGCTGAATTTCTTAAGACAACCCACTGATGAGAATTAGGAATCAAAAATCTGGGTGATGAGCAACAGTGTTTATTTACAGTATATTTTCATTTCACCAACACCCAGCACACACGACACTATAAATAATCACCCAAAGTGTTTATCAAACCATATGGCAAGATTTAAAACACCCACGTGAAAATGAAGAGACGTTTTGGGGAGAGAAATAAGCGATTCCTAGTCTAGTTCTGTAATTTGTGTGATATTGATCAGGTGACCAGAATGTATAAAATAACAAAGCCTCAACATAGCACTTGGTAAAACTAAAAGGTTTTTTACCACACAAGTTCTGGTGATATCAATGTCACATTAAAGATTAATGTCTCAATATTTTACTAATGGAAAAAATTTAAGCAAAAATGTACAACTCAATCCATCAAAGTGATAAATAATTTGCAGCGCAACCTCTTAATACTTACATTGTTTCATCAGATGTGGTCAGAATCTGTCCCTACTAACCTCTGAATGTTGCTTCAATGATATGATCGATCAATGCGTCTTGGGTAAATTTAAACTTTCAAATGCTATAATGTGATCCAACGATCAATTTATGTCTCTTCTCTTCAAATCCTGTTTTATTTTTTAAGGAAGTTGTGTGTGAGCTTACCATTCTCTCTGCATTTTACTGAGCCCCAGGTAAATCTTCACCTCTTTCTTGGGAGGAAGACTCTTCTCCACCTCCACTTTAATACGACGCAGCAGGAATGGACGCAGAACCTGAAAACATTCAATTGCTTAAGTGTTTCATCAACAAAAACTACTTCAATGCTGGACAATACTAAAAATATATTCAAAAGAGAGAGAGAGTTAGACTCACTGCATGAAGTCTTTCAACCAGCTTCTGGTCACCCAGACAGTTATTTGTGTCGAACCAAGAATCAAAATCCTAAAATTATAGAGACATATGCTGTCATGGTGGTAACGTGGTAAGTGACTTCTTACCAAGGTATTTTTTATGCTAAGCTAATTATATTTTTAGCCTATATCCCTAAATCTAACATTTACAGAAATATTTCAGCTTTTTTTGGGTTTCATTAAGTCATTATTTAGTATGTTTAGCCTGTTGCCTGCTTCCCTTAACGTAGGTGACTTCAGGTTTTGATATTCTTTTGGGAGATGTCAGCCATGTAACAGTACAACGCAGTAAGTAACTATATGTTGTCAAAATTGAGTTATGATCAAAATTGTGCCTTTTAGACTATTCAAAGGTTTGAAATAGGATTGGGCGATGTCTCCTAAATTGGCAGCTGACGATGTTTACAGTAAAACATCGTGATGGACGATGATATTGTCGTTTTTTTAATTAATACAAATATATAATTTACTATATCTGTATTTTACTATCTCTTTACATAAATACTATTTTCTACTTCAAAACTATAGGCTATAATATATATACAATTTCGTTATTTTACTAACCCAAATAATGACTCATCCGCGCTAGGTTGCACGTGAGGGAAAAAAGTAGCTTCCTTCCACTTAAGAAGAGTGCACTTTTTATTTTAATAAATCTCTTTACATAAATGCTATTTTCTACTTCAAAACTATTATTTTGTTACTAACCCAGTGTTTTGTATGTTAATGTTGTTTTACGTGAATAATACAGAGTGAAGCACAAAACTTTGTTTTCAAAGGAAATAAATTTGCAGCCATGAATGGATTCATGCCGAATGGAAGAGGTAGGCTGAGCCCAATTTAAGATTTGTCAGCTTTTTTATTCTGTTTTGCGACTGCCGTGAATTTTAACAATAGGCCTAACGTCCATTTTATCCCACATGGACATCTCGTTTCTTTTCTCAAATCTTCACTCGCGTCGCACCCATTTTCAAAGGGAATTAGAAACGTTTCTTCCTTTCGTTTGTTTATAAATCTATTATACCCATTCACGTCCTTTACTGTGGGAAAGTAGAAAAACACTGTAGGATGAGTAGGCTACCTTTTTACTTATTTTTATTTAACACAGTTTGTGCTTGTTATTAGACTTGGTAAGGCACGTCAAGTTTATTTGAATGGCGCATTTCACACACAGGCCATGTTACTTTCGTTTTCTCTGGCAGTGAATAATCAAACATAGCTTAAATGTCTTGACCCTGTGGAAGATAAAATTCGCTCTTCAGAACAAGTGTTGCTTTGCAACATCAGGAGAACACATGAAGACGAAGATATTTGAGAAGGTGTCTACAGCTCGTGGTTCATCTCGCGCAGAGCGGTAGCCTATATGACGCATCTTTGAGGGGAAATTTGATTTTTTTTTATTTTTACTAATATTTAATTTTCTTATATGATATCGTCCATCGGCACAACCCTAGTTTGAAATGGCCTTCAGTGTCACACGATCATTCAGAAATCACTCTAATATGCTGATTTGGTGCTCAAGAAACTATTCTTATTATTATCAGTTGAAAACGGTGGTGGTGCTTAATATTTTTGTGGAAAATGAGATAACGATACATTGTTTTCAGGATTATTTGATGAATAGAAAGTTCAAAAGGACAGCTTTTATTTGAAATATAATTTTTTGTAACATTATAAATGTCTTTACTGATTACTTTTAATAAATTGAATGCATACTTGCTAAATAAAAGTATTAAAGAGATCATGACATGAAAAATCTAATTTGCATTGATCTTTTGACATATAAGGGATCTTTGTACCAATAAAGTTATGATGATATCCAATGATATCGTCCATCGGCACAACCCTAGTTTGAAATGGCCTTCAGTGTCACACGATCATTCAGAAATCACTCTAATATGCTGATTTGGTGCTCAAGAAACTATTCTTATTATTATCAGTTGAAAACGGTGGTGGTGCTTAATATTTTTGTGGAAAATGAGATAACGATACATTGTTTTCAGGATTATTTGATGAATAGAAAGTTCAAAAGGACAGCTTTTATTTGAAATATAATTTTTTGTAACATTATAAATGTCTTTACTGATTACTTTTAATAAATTGAATGCATACTTGCTAAATAAAAGTATTAAAGAGATCATGACATGAAAAATCTAATTTGCATTGATCTTTTGACATATAAGGGATCTTTGTACCAATAAAACATCCTGCAAGTTTCATAACTTAAAACTTCGTCCTCATCATAAAGCTTTTATTACTGTGGGATCTGTGACATTCCACAGGCAAATCAATTTGCATGTGACTGTCCTCAAAGCAAGACATCGATGTATAGTTAAACTTCATCGCACCATAGGCACCACTCACTGGCGTGCAACGGCTGACATTTTCCGACACTGGATGTGAGCGTGTCAAAAGCAAATAGAACCCATTATAATCACTGGCGCTGTCTACACTGGATACAGTATACAGAAGCGTGTTCAGTTTCTGACATACTCCACTTGCTGGAGTCTGTTGACAACAGGACAAATAGAAGAGTGAAAGAACGTTAACGTTAGCGCGTCCAGTTTAAACAGCTAGTTTGCATCATTGTATAGGCTTCAGGAACAAGTGGGATGGTTCATTTTAATGGTGTACAGGATTGCTTCGGAGGATTATATGTTTGTTTGGAGCATTTTTTTTTTTTTTAAAGGTACAGTGTAATGGAGTGTTCGCAAAGAAACTTTTAAGTATTGTATCTGACAGCAGCTGCATCACAAAATGTAAGTAAATGTAAGATTTCATAATGCTTGGTCTGTAAATGACGGTTTTATACGGATAATACATTTTAAACTGTACAATAGCAAATGGGCGTTGATACTGTTTCCTAAGCAATGATGTTAGCCAATCATTTCAGAATGAGGGTTAAAATAATTGTTTTCCTGTATATACAGTGAGGAAAAGAAGTATTTGAACACCCTGCTATTTTGCAAGTTCTCCCACTTAGAAATCATGGAGGGGTCTGAAATTGTCATCGTAGGTGCATGTCCACTGTGAGAGACATAAAAAAATCCAGAAATCACAATATATGATTTTTTTAAACAATTTATTTGTATGATACAGCTGCAATTAAGTATTTGAACACCTGAGAAAATCAATGTTAATATTTGGTACAGTAGCCTTTGTTTGCAATTACAGAGGTCAAACGTTTCCTGTAGATTTTCACCAGGTTTGCACACACTGCAGGAGGGATTTTGGCCCACTCCTCCATACAGATCTTCTCTAGATCAGTCAGGTTTCTGGCCTGTCGCTGAGAAACACAGAGTTTGAGCTCCCTCCAAAGATTCTCTATTTGGTTTAGGTCTGGAGACTGGCTAGGCCATGCCAGAACCTTGATATGCTTCTTACAGGGTCACTCCTTGGTTATCCTGGCTGTTTGCTTTGGGTCATTGTCATGTTGGAAGACCCAGCCTCGACCCATCTTCAATGCTCTAACTGAGGGAAGGAGGTTGTTGCCCAAAATCTCGCAATACATCCTCTCCTTAATACAGTGCAGTCACCCTGTCCCATGTGCAGAAAAACACCCCCAAAGCATGATGCTACCACCCCCATGCTTCACAGTAGGGATGGTGTTATTGGGATGGTACTCATCATTCTTCTTCCTCCAAACACGTTTAGTGGAATTATGACCAAAAAGTTCTATTTTGGTCTCATCTGACCACATGACTTTCTCCCATGACTCCTCTGGATCATCCAAATGGTCATTGGCAAACTTAAGACGGGCCTTGACATGTGCTGGTTTAAGCAGGGGAACTTTCCGTGCCATGCATGATTTCAAACCATGACGTCTTAGTGTATTACCAACAGTAACCTTGGAAACGGTGGTCCCAGCTCTTTTCAGGTCATTGACCAGCTCCTCCTGTGTAGTTCTGGGCTGATTTCTCACCTTTCTTAGGATCATTGAGACCCCACAAGGTGAGATCTTGCATGGAGCCCCAGGCCGAGGGAGATTGACAGTCATGTTTAGCTTCTTCCATTTTCTAAAGATTGCTCCAACAGTGGACCTTTTTTCACCAAGCTGCTTGGCAATTTCCCCATAGCCCTTTCCAGCCTTGTGGAGGTGTACAATTTTGTCTCTAGTGTCTTTGGACAGCTCTTTGGTCTTGGCCATGTTACTAGTTGGATTCTTACTGATTGTATGGGGTGGACAGGTGTCTTTATGCAGCTAACAACCTCAAACAAGTGCATCTAATTTAGGATAATAAATGGAGTGGAGGTGGACATTTTAAAGGCAGGCTAACAGGTCTTTGAGGGTCAGAATTCTAGCTGATAGACAGGTGTTCAAATACTTATTTGCAGCTGTATCATACAAATAAATAGTTTAAAAATCATATATTGTGATTTCTGGATTTTTTTTTTAGATTATGTCTCTCACAGTGGACATGCACCTACGATGACAATTTCAGACCCCTCCATGATTTCCAAGTGGGAGAACTTGCTAAATAGCAGGGTGTTCAAATACTTATTTTCCTCACTGTATATGTTTTTTTGTTTGTGCAAAAAACATTATTTACATTATAATAGAACCTCAAGGAACATATTAAAATAACCAAAAAATCCATGTCATGACCCGTTCATTTATTTAAAAAAAAAAAAAATCTTACTGATCCCAAACTTTTGAATGGTAAATAAAAAAATTAATTAAATTTAATTAAAAACCATTTGAAGATATTTTTTCCTAATCTCAGTCCTGATTTGGTTATAAACTTTTTATAAACTATAGACTTCTCTAAACACAACACATATGCACACACAGTTCAACACAACTGTGACAGACACAACACCATAACGTGTAGGAGGAGATAAAACAGGATGCAATATTTAAAAAAGTATGACTCACACTGGCAGAGTTGAACACATCAGGCAGCAGAAAGTTCAAAAGCGACCAGAGCTCATGTAGATTATTCTGTAGTGGGGTACCAGTCAACAACAGACGATTGGTTGTCTTAAACTCGCGCACAATCTCTGACAACTGAGAGCCGGAGTTAAAAGAGAAAGAGACAGCAAAAAGGAGAAAAAGAGGAAATATTCTCTGAAGTATTTTCCTCTGTATGAGATCGTTAAATCATCTCAGAAGTTTTATGAGACACCTTCTGCTTTTTAGTAACTCTTGCATTAATTGGGTCTCATCAGTTGTTCATCTGTGTTGAAATACCTTTGATTTCTCGTTTTTGATGCGATGGGCCTCGTCGATAACCAGATAGCGCCAGTTGAACTTCTTAAAGACAGATTTCTCCCGAATCACCATCTCGTACGATGTCACGCACACGTCCCATTCTCCAGGCATCATCACATCACGTATGAACGCTGCCTAAAACACACACACACACACACACACACACACACACACACACACACACACACACATACCAATTAAGACTGATTCATTATTACACATTTACACAAGCATTTTCAAGGACTTGAAGGTAGGATGCAATTGGGTAGAAAGGAAATAGAAGGAAGTGAGAGAAAAACTGAAGGACACACACACACATCCCATTCACCAGGCATCATCAAGTCACGTATGAACAGCGCCTAAAACACACACACACACACACACACACACACACACTAATTAAGACTGATTCATTACTACACAAGCATTTTTATGGCTGTGCTTGTAAGATGAAAGTGGGTAGAAAGGGAACATAAGGAAGGAAAGTGAGAGGAAAACAGAAGAACATGAGCAGCCTTACTCTTTCATCTTTATTCCCAATGAGACAGACGGCCTTCAGGGTGGGCACCCAGCGCTTGAATTCATTCATCCAGTTATGCAGGGTAGATTTGGGCACTAGGACCATGTGGGGGCCGGGAATGTTCCTGTAGTGCTTCAGGTAGCCTAGCAACGCGATTGTCTGCAGGGTCTTACCTAGACCCTGAACCAATCAGAACACACAAATCCAATGAGTCACAGTCCATGACATCAACAAGACAGACCCAGAAAATTACAGTTTCACTGAAGCCTCTGAAAAGATGCCGGAGTCATGTTTTCATTGTCATGAGTCTGTGTGGTTCCACAATGACGTATATTTAGACTATTCCTGAAAATGTAGGCATTCAACTACTAAATCATACAGCTTTTAAGTAGACCTGTCACTATGAACATGCTGTACTTCTAATGTTGCTGTGTTGACCTTTATTGTAAAATATTAGAGAGTGATACATTGGGGTTTTTACCATCTCATCAGCCAGGATGCCATTAATGCCGTTCTCATACAGAGATATCATCCAGTTCAGGCCTCTGATCTGATAATCTCTCAAAGTTCCATTCTTAACATCTGTCAAACAATGAAAAACATTAATAATCAATAATCATTTCATTTGATCACAGGTGAATGAGCTACAGTATAATAAATAATTGAAAAACTGGAAGTACTAGAAGAGGTGCTTCAATGTTGCACATTATATAACTGGTGCTGTTTTTCTTGAACAGCATGTTATCACAGTTTGTGTTAATTTGTTGTCACCTAATGTGTTATTAAAGGTGCCATGTGTAATTTAGCAAATTGGAAATTAATTGTTTTCAAACACACAGAAGCGCAAAGAAGACAAAGACAGAAAAATAATGATGATGCATGGCCTCAGTGTGCTTTTTTGTGATTGAAAACAATCATTGTTTTTGCAACTTCATTAGGGCTGTTAGTAGTGCAGAAATTATGCACTTCACCTTTAAAGCAGTGGTTCTCAACCAAAACCCCCCATTGTTTACAATAATACGTGAAGGCCCCAAGACTTTTCCATTTTATCATGATTTACTTAATTTGTTCAAAAACGTTTTTACTTTTTTTTTACATATTTTTTAAATTATCATACAGTTATAAGATTTTATTAATTCACATGACTTTTCCAGGTCTATAAATGGTGCTTTTGCAATGACAATATCACATTTACCCAGGTTTTCTAAAAATAAAATAAAAAGTGTCCTAATGAATCCAGTTGTTGAGGGCATGAATGAAAATAAGATATACCTTGATTTATCTTATTTTAATGTTTGTTTTGTCTTATTTTAAATCACTCAAGAAATCTTGAGGTCCCCTTGGAAGTTTGCAGAGGTCCCCTAGTGGGCCCCGGGCCCCCTGGTTGAAAACCACTGCTTTAGAGTGATTCCAAAAATGTATGCTGTTATATTTTCTGTGGAATACAAAATAAGATTTTTTTTTTAAATAATCTTTATAGTGTAATACAAAGACCGTGTATAGTAACCGTGAACTGTCAAGATCCAAAAAGAATAACAACAAAAAAACGCAATGACAGTACCATAAAAGTAGTCCATTTGACTTGTGCACTACAGGCACTTTTCCACTGCGTGGTACGACTCGGCTAGGCATGTCACGGCTCGGCTTGGCTTGCTTTACTTTTGCTCGGTTTGCTTTTCCACTGCAGTTTAGTTCGACTTCAAATATAGACTTATCGTTAAAGTTGTGCCGTTTCTACTGCGGTGACATCATCGCAATCATAAACACGAAATGATACTGCGGTGGCTATTGCTGACTATTTAAATCTAGCGGGTTTGGTGTCTCATGTCGCAAATCAAATTCACGATGGTAGCGACTATTCTCTCTGACCAATCAGTGATCTGCAGTGTTTACACGTCACATTTCAGTGGCTTGCTTGGAACCTCAACCAAGGTGGTACTAAAAAAAGTACCAGGTACTAGTACTGTACACAGTGGAAAACCACCCAAAAGTGAGCCGTACCGAGCCGTACCATGCAGTGGAAAAGCGCCATACAGTATATCATAAGTCTTCAGAAGTCATATGATAGGAACAGGCAGATATTAAGTCATTGTTCATAAACAGACACTGACTGACTGTTCAAAAAAACATTGTTTCATACATGAGGGTGACTCCTCAAAACGAACAAGAACATTAGCTGCCTTCCTGCTCTCAGATAAGAGTTCCTCATCCTCCTCCTGCTCTGTTCGACGATGGCGGTTACTGAAACACAATCACGGGCAAGAAATAAATCAAACCAAATCACCATGACGACACGTGTCTGACCAGAAGCTTTTGGCCGCCAATCTCATGCATCTGAATGTGTGAGCATGCATGTCTTTGTATGTGTGTGCGAGTCTGACTTACTCTCCGACAGACAGCAGGTTCTGTTTCTCATCCTGTTTAATTCGGGGTCTCCCCATCTTTACCTTCAAAGGTGAGGTGGGGGATTTCTGACTGGCAGGCTGAATGAAATGAGCGAACAGTTCAGTCTGTTTCAGCAGGAACTCAAATCTGTTTGCACGGTCCGTTTTCTGTATTCAGGTGAGAAACAAAGATTTGTGAGTAAATCAAGAACTGCAAATTCCTACTTCAAACTCAGTAAAAACTATTTGAAATTTACAAAGTTTGGTAAAATAAAAAATAAAAAACTACCCTGTTCGCCAGCAGGGGCGAAAACAACACATTTTTTCTACATTTAATGTATCTAACATTTTAAAATTGACTGATTGATTTTACATGATTTTTATTTATACTTATTTATACTTTCCTAGCCTGGATGCCAGACGAACTTAGCCCCTCCCACAAAAAAAATTGCACGGGCAGTTCGGTCTGGACTTGATCCATAGAGAAGTAATTATTCCCGAACAGAAACTGTTCGGACCAATGAAATTGTCAGGACGGGCTTTAGACGATGATGGACAGATGATATACAGTAACGTAATCATCCACGTCATCAAAGGCGCTTGGGTTGAATTTGTTCTAATCCTAAACGGATCCCCCCGGATCCCTCCGGGAAAAATGGCATTTGGGGAGTAAAATATGTTATTTTGGCTGGACTGCCTGCTAAATTTCGCATTCCTGGGTCTGTATATCACATAATTGGGGTCGCTTCAACCCGCGGACTTGGCAACACAGTGCAGTTGAGTTCTGTTGACATTTGACAACTAACGTTATGCGTCGCTCCGTTGCTCTGATTGGTTGTAGGTCTATCCAATTGAGGTCTTTCCTGGTTCGGTTTAAACACGCCCCATAATCACAGCCCAACGGAGCAGTATCAGACTCAGATTCTGACTAGAATTGAGTATGACGACATCAGGCTAATACTTTCCTGTAGCTCAAACAGTAGAGCATGATGCTAGCAACGCCAAGGTCATGGGTTCGATTCCCAGGGAAAGCAAGAACCGACAAAATGTAAAATGTGTACCTTGAATGAAATGTAAGTTGCTTTGGATAAAAGCGTCTGCTAAATGCGTAAATGTTTATTACTTCAATTAAGAATCAAATTCTAAGCTGTGTCCGAAACCTGAAAAATGCTGAATTCTCAAGCAGTATTTGAAGGTACAAAGACATCAAGCATGTCTGAAATCAGTGTTTCTGTAATATCTTGCCTTCATCTGGTTGGTCTTACCTTCACCTCTGGTTAGTCTTAAGCCAGTGACACACCAAGCCGACGATAGGCTGTCCATCAACGTTGGGCCGTTTTTGAGCGCCGGCCGACATAGTTTTTTGCTCTAGTTGGACGGCGTCAGTTTTTTTGGGCCAATTCAACATATAGAATCGGGGTCTGGCTGGCGGTGAGAGAGAGAACTGTGACTGGCTGTTCAGTTTAATAAATGAGTCAGTGCACGAGAATAATAGCAAAACAGCACGCAAAGAAGTCAAGATGGTACAGACGGAAGGCTGTTATAATTTTACGTCATCTTACCTGTTCCTGAGTGAATATTTAAATAATAACATGAGCCAAGTGGAATAAAGAATATTTGAATAATAACATGTTTTAATAATAACATGAGCCGAGTGAAATAAAGAAAGTAATCAGCATGATAGCTTCAAAATGGTAAGCATGCGCTGCTTTGTTACAGTTTGTATATATGCAGCGTCGGTTTCCCTTTATGAATGACGAATATATTTGCAGAAATAGACAGTAGTCTCATTTACACGCAGGCGCAGAACGCACATAAACTAGTTGACATTTGGCTGCAGTTCTATGGGTGTGTTCAAATGCAGCTTTTTTGCCCAGGCGCAGGCAACGCGAGGCGACAATACAGTCGGCTTTCTTCAGCGCTAGTTGTGTGGCATCGCTGCGTCGGTTTGGTGTGTCCCTCCCTACCCTAAAGAGTTGGTACTACAAACCCCATTCTCACCTGTGGTCACCACTGAATAACAGCTAAAAAAACCTGCTGGCTGCCAGTACACTACACATTAATAGTGTACATTAAAAGTGTAATGAACACTCAACTCTTTTTTCCTCATATTCAGGGTCAACCAGGCTCTCCTTCACAGCTGCTTTAGGAGGAGGGTCGAGGAGAAATGGTGGGTCCTCCTAGAAACATACATCAGAGACACATGATACAAATACATGCAGACATATTTATAAAATAGCTAAAGTCACAAAGTGAGATTTAGCAGGATAATTAACAACCCAAGCACTTCAAACTAATTCAAGCAAAAAGTTTAATGTGATTTGACTGCCAAGTGCTGTTACAGATGCATTTGACACATTTGACTTTTTACGGTATATCCTTATCTGTAAATGTTAGTAATTCAACCAAATATGATCACTTAGTGCGAAGGAGCATCTTGACATTAAGCGAGTCTCTGTTAAACTTCACAGACTTCACTGAATAGATGCCAACACGTGTATAGAAAAGGATTGCAGTTTTACTGAAATATTTGTAGTAGGGTTGTTGCATTTATCTTTAAAAACATACTTGGATAAAAACATATAAATACATTTATTTATTACTTTTTATTCAATTTACACACTATGACTCAGTAATGTACACTATTAAAGCACAACTATGTACGCAACATAAAAATATTGTTTTTCTTTTATTGTTGTCTGCTTTCATCTAAATTGCGGCCAATTTTATTAAGTACCAATAACTCTATTAGTTATGGGCAGAAGAATATTTTACCATTGTAACACTTATAGGGGATGTGTTACAATCAAAATAATTACTATAGTATGACAATAAAAAACAATACAAATATATAGCCTGCTACATTAGACACGTTTATGTAAACACAGCAACTTGAAAAATAGAGTGAAGTGTGACCAAAGCCATGTAATATATAATGTTTAAATCTCTTATTGAACGACTCTTTTTGACAACTAAAAGTTGGACCCCAGCCTTGAACTGCGTATAGTAACAAAAGATCGATCCTCCCACAGACACACGCTTATCTGAGCTCAAATAAAGCCAGCATGACATTAGAGTCATTTCAGCTCACGGTAACAGTGGGTGTGTGAGTGTTTATTTACGCGGGCAGCGTCTGCATGTAGTTGTTGATGTGAATCAGACAGATTTGCATGCGTTCCGTCTGCGGCTTCATGAGTGGCGCAACTCTGCTCCGACCGCAGACGGAACGCATGCAAATCTGTCAAAAGCCACATAAAAACATGCTCTTAAGCACAGAGTAAAACATCTAAAGCTCTGCAGATGTGAACTGAACTCCGCCTTCCCGCCATGTTCCGTTCCCCCCAAACGCAGATGAACTGTAAACTTCTGCATCCTGTTTTTCATGTCCGTCTGCAAACATATGTACTTCTCTTTCTCTTTACCTCTTCCGCCTCCGCGTGCCCCTCCCGAGAAGTAGACGGTAGCTCTTCGTCCGACATGTTGGTCAATGTACGAAGCTTTTCATGAGTTATTGGTGGCCAGACAGTAAGTTATAAAGCATAATTTTGGCATATGCGTCATGACAGGACCGTACAGTCACGGCGCGCGCACACGCCCCTTTCAGAGCTTCATACTAAATATCGCGAGATTAGAACGATCCCTTGCCCCTTTCAGAGCTCTACATTAGATCTCGCGATATTATCAAAAATGGGTAACTGTCAAACACTAACCAGCTGCACGAAATTGCTAAATATTGCACATCTCACAATACACCGAGACCGAGACGCAAAGCAGGTAGAAAGATCAAATGTATCATATTGTTTTTTAAATAATGTCTCAGTTTAAACTAAATGCCTGATATTACATAAGGTGACCAGATTTCTGTTCTGAAAAGACGACACATTTGTGTATGTTTTGAATTGTCGTAGGTTGAAATTAATAATTATTATGTCTGTAGCCCCCCCCCCCCTCCCCGCCAAAAAAAAAAAAAAAAAAAAAAATATATATATATATATATATATATATATATATATATATATATATATATATATATATATATATATATATATATATATATATATATATATATACACTAAGAAAAATATGAAATAGTAACCTTAAATAGGAAAATGCTTAAGAGTCTATGACTGGAATCACTGTATCATTATCGCAGTGATTATTATATGTTTCTATCATGTTATATGTTTGGCATTGGTTCTTCTAACCCTAATTGAGGGGGTGTGTAGCTTTTCATTTCTTAAACAATCATATAGCAAGACACATCATGGTCATATTCTAGGATGACAATGTTAAGATTCATCAGGCTCAAATTGTGAAAGATTGGTGTGGGTGGGGAGCATGAAGAATCATTTTCACACATGAATTGGCACGTCTGAGTCTAGACCTTAAATTCATCTAAAGTATTTTATGATGTGCTGGAGGAGACTTTTACAGAGTGCTGGACTCTTGCATTGTCAATACAAGATCTGGACCAAAATTGGTGCACCTCTTGATGTAAATAAATGTTGTGATGTTTTTAAGAGAGGTGCATACATTTTTGGTCAAGATCATGTATTGACAATGTAAGAGTCAAGCACTCTGTAAAAATGATTCTTCATGCTCCCTCCCAACCATTCTTTCACAATTTGAGCCTGATGGATCTTTATATTGTCATCCTGGAATATGGCCATGATGTGTCTTTCTGCATGGTTGTTTAAGAAATGAAAAGCTACACACTCCAACAATTAGCGTTATAGGATAACTGCTGCCAAACATATAACATGCTAAAAACATAATAATCACTGCAATAATGATCCAATCACTCTCAAAAGGTACACTTTTTTTTACTTTACTTACCTTTAAAGGGTGCAAAATAGTAACTTAAAGAAACCTATTAGTGCGTAAAGTTTACATATTAGTTCCTAAATGGTACATATTAGTACCTGTAAATGGTACATATTAGAGACATACATCTTAATACATTGTCTGTACAGAACGTATTTATTTTACTATATAAGGATAAAGGGTAGTAATAATTATGTTTTTTTTAAGCCAATAGACTATTTTGATGTAGATATTGGTCACTAGGTGGCAGACAGCTACCACAGTATTTCCAACTATTGAGAATATTGGTGTTTCAACATGGAAAAAAAATAGTTGGTCAGCTTATGGTGATATACATAACAAAGAATTGTTAAAATGAACAAAAGTTTGAAGGAATACCTTTTTCATTTTCTGTCTCCCTCTTTCTCTCTTTCTTTCTCGGAGGCTCCAACAACAGATGGCCTAGTAAACAAGTAAAAATTCCCCACAGCATTTTCCAAACTGACCTTGGGTTTTTACACATGCACATACACACACACACACACACACACACAAGGTCATGTGCTTGAGGGAGGAACATCTTTTCTTCCTCCACACCTAGAATACACACACAGAGACGGTTTGCTTGTACATACATGTCCTCTCACAGATCACATACAAATACAAAAACACACTCTCTCCTCCCACCCTCTGTTTGTTCCTCCTCTCTCTCTCTCTCTCTCTCTCTCTCTCTCTCTCTCTCTCTCTCTCTCTCTAGTTCTTTCTGTCTCACTCTGTCCCTGGTCGATGCTGCGAGTTCCTCCTCTCTGTGTTTGGGGGGGTTGAACACAGGATTCTCACTGCTTTCCTCTCAGTCTGCAATCACCAACGGAGACACACGCACACAGACGCAGCAGCAATGAGCGCAGATGATGTGGTGTGCACAGGATGGCTCATAAAATCCCCTCCGGAGAAGAAGCTAAAGAGATTTGTGAGTAAAAGTCCTGTGTGTCTGAGCACGAGTGTGATGTATTGAGCATTAGAAGCGGGTACTGCAGTATAATGATCCACTGTCAGTTCATGTTCTCTGTGTTTTTATAACACATGATCTCTTTGCTGTGTTTCTATGTGCTGCATGGTTTGAGTTTAATTGCATTTTAAGACTATGTGCATCACACCATGTAACAGTATTGCTTACACTTGTGCTCTCCCTGCTGCTTTCCATCACTGTCAGTGTTTTACTATTTAACTGTGCTGTGCCGAAGGCTCTGCTTGGCTGCAATTTAATTTCTGTTGCCTGTGGACTTTTGATTGTTGTTATGTGATGCTTTACACATGCTAATTCTCAGCTGTGTTTGTTTGTGCTGCATGTGTGTGCCTTCTTGCACGTGGCTGTGCTGCTTTGCATTCTTGTCTGTGTGAAATTCAGTACTGTGCTTTGTGACAAAGCAGTTTACCTGTGCAACCAATGTTACTCTGTCATTGAATGCATCTCAAATCCTGTGACAGTTTATTATAAGTGACAATTCATTATTCTTTGTCATGTAACTGCAGTCACTTTGTTATTTGTCTACTGCAGAAATGTAAAGTGCAGTTTGTTGTCCTGTGCTGTTCCCGTGTTTAATCTTCCTTCCTCATTTCTTTTTAGTGCGTATTCTGCAATCTGTTTATGTGTTTACTGTGCTTAATTGTCAAGTGTTTCACTGTTTCATCTGCCAGACTAGAAGCTACAGTGTCTCAGCAAATGATACTTTTTTGAGCCTTTAATTGTGTTGTTGTGATGTTTTCCTTGCCCCAAAATCTACTATACGCGTAAAACAGGAACTGTTAAAGTAAAATTGGAACAGTTTAAAACTGAAACAGCCTAACTGTTCTCTTTTTACTGTGTAAAAAGGAGCTATGTCATTTGTTGACCTAAATTTTGTTGTAAATAGGAATGAGTGGTATGTCATGGTAATCACTATAAACAGTGTAAACTATAATGATACCTATAACAATGACTAGCTTAGCATCCACATAAACGACAATAACGTTTTACTGTAAGTGTTGTTCCTATGTTATATTAAACCCTTAAGCTCTTTAATGTCGGGTGCATTCTGAATGTGATTCCAGTGATATTATTCCTGTGTTGTTGTCATTATAAAGGCCTGTTCAATCCAAAGACGATATAAAGCATTCAAGTTCTATGAGAACAGGAAAGTCCACACCACAGCGATAAAAATAACAACACAGGGGAATGATATCACTTTGGAATCACTTGTTTTTGTTGGGGTTTTTTTCAACTGATGAATGATAAAACACATTGACAACCAATCAAAATCCACATGTGCAGATGACATAACTGCAGAGCACACTTTTAATAAACAAAACATTGTCATCCGTTGATGTGTAGTTAATACTAGTTATTGTTATAGTGTGTGAACTAGCCTTAGCTGTGGTGTACTTCCCTATTCTCATAGAATTAGAACGATTATTAAAACTTCATAGCTATAGTTATTGTACTTGTCGTGAACTGACCTTAAATTTGTGTATTTAATCATTCAGACAGATCACAGTGTTGTTCAAGTATAGTTGTGCAAATAACAAATGAACTTTTAGGTTAAAGATTTTTGGTCGAAATTGTCAATTTAGGTGCTGTGACTGGTCACCGTTTCCTTTAAGTTGTTCACCTTTTTTCACTTGTTTTATTAACCAACTGTTTTGTAGCTTACTTAAGTATTCCTGTGTTATGAGCTGGTGGTATGATGACTAATTATTTCAGAGCAGTAGTTTTAGATGAAAAGACCGTCGCTCTTTGTCATGTCATGTGAACTACCCATTTACTAATCTTTTAAGATTCCTTTGTTGCTAGCTTGGCTAAATATAATAGTGAGTTCATATTTCACAATTGTAAAACACGCCTTCCAAAAGCAGGTGTGTAATAATATTCAAAAGTTCATTTATAATCAGAAGAACGCTGTTTAGTCTAATTACATCTTGATTAGACACTCTCAAGATCCCCTGCATGAAAGTGAAGGTCTCAGTTGTTTGGTTGAGAAGAGGAAGGGCAGGGAGGACCTCCAGTCATAAGACAAGTGTTCAAAGTGTCAGCTTGACACCAAAAACACGCTCTCTTTCGCTCTGTTTTTGTGAAATTTGGGTGTGTTGCAAAACATGGGAAGTGTAGAGTGCCAGGCAGTTGAGAGTGACCATGCATTCAGAAATGAGCTGTGCTGTCAGAGACCACACAAGCAAAAGTGGCTTGACTGCTATTAGGAGGTGTAACCGGGTGGACATGTGCACATGTGTAAACAAGTGTGCCTTTAGTCTGTGTCTGTCTTGTGCTTATGTGTGTGTCATAGTAAATAGTTCAAGGCACTGCATGAAGAACAAACAAACGCACTCTCTTACTCACTCACTCACTCACTCACTCTTTCTTTCTTTTTCTCTCTCTCGCTCTTTCTCTGGTTTTGTGGCTTCATAAGTGTTTGTTGTGTGTGCTACCAGTGTGATCTTTCTTTCTTGACTTTTCCCAGCCTCTCTCTTTCATTCTTCTTTTGTTGTTCTTTACATTCTGTGAATTTGAGAAGTGCATGCACATATATTAGAAAATACTGTTTTAAAGATGAACAAGCCAACTTGTTAGTCAACAAATAATATGTCTGTGACCTTTTTCTGTGAAGATTTTAGGTTAATATACAATGGGTAAAAAGGGAAATTGTGTTTAAGGTGCTGTGACAGGTTTCTATTTCTTTGACATGCGAGACATTTTAATCACATGTGAGCTTAAATGTAACTTTTTTACATTTTATTTTACAAATATTCCATGTCATCTCTCAATTAAAATTATTCAGACTGCATGATAATTAGAAAAAAGTAAAAATAAATAAATAAAGTTTAAAGTTTAAAACAAGTATATCATTCTGCAGTGTGCAGTACACTTCCACTAGTTCATACACAACTTCATTCACATTAATTGAGAAATAATAATCACCTTTAGAAAAATAAGAAATAACATTTCACCTTCATACTGTTAAACAATAAAACTATATATAGTAGTAAATAATTATATAGCCTACTTTCATATGTATGCACTGCATGATTGCTCGTGATATGCTTTTAGACCACATTTCTATAAATACGAAATTAATATGAGTACCGTAACTTACATATTGGACAATATTTCCAGTTACTTTGTCCAGTTAATTTGCTCCGTCAACGTAAATAGTTCCCAACAAATCAGCAGAAAAACCAACTGCTGAGTGTCTCCATGTAACACACAGCAGATGGTGTTTCCTTCTTGAATTAATTGTGTTTTTGACTGAATCGTTCAATCGAGTGACTGATTCAGTGAGTATTACTCTTACTGTTTATGCCATAGAAAGATATTGGCTATTTCTCAGTATGCGTTCTTAAAGGGTTAGTTCACCCAAAAATGAAAATTCTGTCATTAATTATTGACCCTCATGCCGTTCGACACCTGTAAGACCTTTGTTCATCTTCGGAACACAAATGAAGATATTTTTGTTGAAATCTGATGGCTCAGAAAGGCCTCCATTGGCACCAATGTAATTTGCACTCACAAGACCCATAAAAGGTACTAAAGACGTTGTTACAAAGTCCATCTCACTACAGTGGTTCTATACAATAATTTTATGAAGCAACGTGAAAAGTTTTTGTGCACAAAAAAAAAAAAAATCTAAATAACGACTTTATTCAACAACTTTTTTTGAAAAAAAAAAAGAGTCACTGAATATGTTACTTTTATGTATTAGCCTATACACAAATGCAAGACTACAATCACTTGTTTGTGCAATGCATTATGGGAAAAGATCCGTGGATATTTACTTTTTGTTGTTGACCTTAGGGAGGGAACAAAACACATTGTTAAACATTAGTTTAGATTGACATTTACACAGCATCTCCATCTAAGAGGAACTACACAGACCAAACCTCAAAAACATGCTCCAGACACATGTAAACAAACTCATACCGACTCAATTTTCTTCTCCTTAATGTACATAAACATACACAAAAACGTACTAAACTGAGTTTGTTGGTGTTTGCTTGTTCGAGACAAATGTTTTGGTCAGTTTCAGACTTCCCTTTTGTGAAGGGTTCTGGGAAAACTTAGCTCTAGTTCCTCTCTTTGACTAAAACACGCATGCATAAGGGGAAGAAAATATAACCATTCCAAAAGAAAGAATAGAGAGAAGGTCTTTGTTTGCGACAGAGGTAAATCAAGGCCATGCTCTGACCGTGCTACTCTGAGCATGCCCAGAACTATGTGTGGTCTCGGTGACAAATTCTGTAGAAAACGGTTCAAATGCACGGGAAGGATAATGTATGTGGTTTAGTGATATTCACACACACATTGGTGACTCAATATGGAAGAATTGTTAAAGACAAGCACGTTTTAATCAGTGTCTATTGGTTTGTGCTCGTTAATTTTCCATAGTCAGTTTAAAAACGAGGAAGTGTTTTCAAATTTATATTTGAAAAGTTTATATTTGACAGTACAGCAGTGCTATTGATGAAACTTTTGGAGCTTTTTCAATTAAATGCCTAATTATTGAGATCTTGCTTAGGATTCAGGATAATCTGAAACCTTTTCATCCTTTGTCAGCTTTATTTCTTGCATGTCCGAATATTTTAAGTCGACCATGAAGATGGAGATTTGTGCCGTGTAAGCAGCATTTTAGCAAAACCAGTTCTACATTTACATTATGTCCTGTGTGTGTGTTGCGGGCAGAATAAATGAGGTGTGATATCTTTTTTTAAGGAGGCGTTTGTGGCTGCCCACCCTTACTGTAAAGTCCATTTCTGGCCTGTAGTGTCATAAAAAAAATAATTTAAAAAAACACTTACAGTTTATGAAAAGCGTCAGATATCAGGTAGTCTATGCTGTTCCTTTCTGTGTGTTTGTGTACAATCTGTGGAATGGATTTAAATAAAACAGATGTGAGAAATTACTATATTCATATCGACAACACAGTACTGATAATAATTATAATTACGTATTTTTTATATGTTCTTTTTTTTTAATTAGGGAAAATTGCTATTGAACTTGACAGCTAATGATCACTATGCAGTTTTGTTTTGTGGAAAATATTTGACATTTTCTTAACTCCTTTTGTGTTCCATAGGAAAAAAGTGATGTGTTTGGAGTGACTTGTGGCTAGATTATTTTCAGATTAAAGGAATGATCTGCGAGAGGTGCGACTCCCATCAGACTGACCAAATGATTTGGTCGGGGGTCTGGTTGGTCAGGGGTTGGGGGTGGTGTTATATTCAAAATCCTTTTCATTCAAAATCCATCTAAAAAATCTGATGTCACTTTAGATTAAAAGTTTGACTGTAAAACTAAAGTAAATGGAGAAGTCTTTTCTGCTCTCTTCTTGCTTAATCTGGCTCTCAGGATTTATGTCAGCAGTTAGTCTGGATTTCAGAGAAGAGGAAGAGAGTTTGTCTTGTGACGCTAGAATGATAGAAATCCTGCAGCTCTGTGGCATTCTTAACCATAATGCATTTGTTTGAAACATATTTGTATATCTGTAAAAACGACCTCAAGGGAGGAAGTCAGGATTTTCATGGTGATACAAGTAGGAGATTGTGGCCTTTTATTCAATTTTGCTGTAAGAAATCAACTTTAAAACACTCAGAAAACTGGTCTTGTTTCACAGAAAAGAGGTCTTAATGACACTTTACGGCTGATGTGTTAATTCGATTATTTAGATACTTGGGATGTGAGAGACGTCTTTACCGCCAGGTGTGTGTACTGACTTCTGTTTTACGGAAAGAAAACAGCAACTAACTGAACAAAGAAGTTTCAACAGAGAACCGAATGACGTCACAGACAGAAGCATAACAGAACGCACCAAGTTGCTGATGGATCCAGAATGTTCTGGATGGAGGCTGTCACATTGAAAGCATGTGTGCAACCTTAAAGGGTTAATTCACCCAAAAATTTAAATGATCATATGATTTACTCACCCTCAAGCCATCCTAGGTGTACATGACATTCTTCTTTCAGACAAATACAATCTAAATTATATAAAAAAATGTCCTGGCTAATAAAGCTTTATAATGGCAGTGAATTGGAGCCTAGTTGAACGCTCCAGACCACCTTCCGTATTCAACTTACGGAAAAAGCATAACTGGAGAGACGTATCACTAGAACGTAGTGTAAGCATTTTGAACTGCGAGAGGCGCTACACTTTCTTTGTAAGTTGAATATGAATATTTTACTTTATAAAGTTTTAAATATGGATATTTTTCTTACACAAACGCATTGCTTCACTTCAGAAGGCCTTTATTAACCCCCCGGAGCCGTGTGGATTACTTTTATAATGGATGGATGCACTTTTCTGGGCTTCAAATTTACTGCCATTATAAAGCTTGGAAGCGTCAGGACATTTTTTTATAACTCATTGTATTCGTCTGAAAGAAGAATTTCATATATACCTAGGATGGCTTGAGGGAGAGTAAATCAAGGGGTAATTTTCATTTTTGGGTGAACTATCCCTTTAATGCCTTGCAAAAATGCTGAACTTTCTCTGTTTTTCACTGGAATAACTCTCATGAATGGAATAAGGAGTCACTCTAGTCTATAAGCTAGTGGCAATGACAGCTGGTGTGTGTTTTGAGTTGGGTTTTGGCTTTTCAACTGGAGTTCATCTCTTTGTCACAAATCATAATTCCTAAATTGTGTAATAGGACAGACTGAGTATGTCACACCATTCAAACCTTATATAACAAAAATATATAGCATAAAAAGAATGTGTGTCTTTTGAAAAAAGGACGCTAGTTGTTGGTAAAAAGTATTTTACATTGGCATTAAACTGAAAAAATGAAATATAAAAGTTATTTAAAAACACAAATACACACACACACACATATGTTGGGTTTTCTTGTTTTATGGGGAAATTTCATAGACATAATGATGATATTGTGAACAAACTGTATATCCCTGTCTATCCCTAACCATCACAGAAAACGTTTTTTAGATTAAAAAAACATAATTCTGTATGATTTATAAGCTGTTTTCCCCATGGGGACCAAGGCTATATAGAGGAAGAGGAAGAGCAAGTTAGTATATTTTGATCAGTGTTATTTTTATATATTTTGGGGAATTATCTTCCCTAATAAGAAAAAGAGAGCAAGAAGGAGAGAGAAACTATGAGTAAACCTCTTTGCTGAGAAAAGTATTTCTGCTGTAGTTTCTATAATAGTTTCAGTTACATCATTGAAAATAGGCAAATTCTCTGAAACATTTATATATTTCACTTGAGGCAGGTACTGTTCGCACTTAGTGCGCAGGGAAAATAACCTACTTAAAATAACACAATGTATAATAATCAGAAATAATGACCTAATAACATCAAAGTATATGTATTTACCTTATAAGCTAATATTAACCTAATTACCTCTAAATGGCATAACTTAATATCTTAATAGAATAACAACATAATACATCTAATAAACATGTTTTTGCACTGATTACAGTCACTGGTGAAGCCAGGGGATTTATACTGATTGACTTGGTGTTGAATATTTACTTTTCGTAACCAAATGTGCAAACAGTTTCTGCTCTGAGAGATTAATCTGTGTGTTTCTTGGGAAGTAAGTTTATAAGTCATCTCTGACTGCAGGCCATGCCCTGCCCAGTTTAGACAGAAGTTTATCTGTAAGTTTGTTCTTGCATTCATACTAGACTTTCCATGGTATACAGTTATGGTCAGTGAGGCACAAATGAAACTCCCCTGATACATAACGCCACAAAGTTATCAATCTAGATCAGTCTATATTGGAATCATTTTTAATGCAATGTAATGAAATGCATTTAATTTTTGGAGTTTTGTACAAATTTTTTGTTAAAATGATAAATCAAGCTGTTTTTATTACCGTGTAGGCTATTGCGCAATTAAAATGGCTCCTTGGTGTTTTTTCGTTAGCATTATCCACCATGGCATTAGTGACATCAATGGAAAAGGACATTTGTTTCAGAGGAAGAGCAAAATGTTAGTTTAGTATTATTTATATAGTATTAGAATTTATTATTATTTTTAATTATATAACATATTTATATTTAGGGGCCAAGCACCGAAGGTTTGGCCAAGCACCCATAGAACTGTTTGCGGGAAAGTTATGAAATTTGGCACACAGATAGAGGTCTGGCCCAACATAACCACACCAATGTTGGAGTCTCTAAAACAATCCCTCGAGTGCCACTACCTGTCCAAAGTTTCACTCATGTTTATGTTAATAACTTTTGAACCCTAATGGATAGAAACAACATTCTTCTTTTCCCTTCGATTCCTTGGCTCAATCCGATTCGATTGCACCCTATGACGTCATTTTCCATCATGAAAATTTTCCCGCCATTTTTAATTAACTGAAAAACCTACTTTTGCAAACTCCTCCTAGGCCGTTGCTCTGATTTTCACGAAAATTGAACCAGATCATCTACAGACCATGCTGACAAAGAGTTATGGAATTCAAGTTGATTCGTCCAATCATTTTCGATAAACACGCAAACAAATTTTACGTAGCGGTTGCAAAAATACACTTAAGGCTATATCTCTGCATCGCTTTGTCGTATTCAATTTCAAACCAAACTTGGTCCATGTCATCACAAGCATGACCTGAGGCAACATGCAGCGTTTCGGCACAGTGCCACCTACTGGTCCAGAGATACGAAAAATGGCTATTTTTGCTTATAACTTCTGAACCGTTTGTCCAAAAATCACATACGAGTGGTCTCGTTAGATTCAGGACGGCATGCCAAGTCGTGTGATATCCAATATTACCATATCGGCCATTTTGGCTGTCGGCCATTTTGATTTATGTGCTAAAATGCTGTATTTTATGAACTCATGAACGGATTGTTACGAAACTCTGTATGGGTCATCATCACGATGCCCTGAAGGAGCCTGAGAAGTTTTGAAACAGTGCCACCTAATGGAGAATTCTTTTTTTCAAACGCTTATAACTTTGGGTGAGCTTGACTTATTTTCATGGGGGTAACTTTTTTTGTCTCCTGAGTCCTTGCCGAGTCCAACGATATCAGATTTGCCAGGTTTCGGCATATGGTTTGTGCAGTGTGGTAATTTAGCGTTTATTAAACGTTAGCTGATATCGTCAAAACCGCTAGCCGGATCGACACGAAACCAGCATCAGAGGTTCGGAAACATAGGTCGATAGCCATGAGTTAATGCCCAAATGTCAAAATATTGATAGTAAGAGGTAGTAAAATCCAATCAAAGTCAGGTGTCAGTCATTTTTTACGTGTTTTTTCATATTAATGTCTATAACTCCAAAACGAAATTAGATATTTTTTTACCAAAATTGACACATATGTATGGACTCACTCCGGAAACACATAAAAAAATTGTAGGATTGTGCCTCTTGGTGGCGCTATAATTAAACAAAATATGAAATTGTCTCTATACAACTCAGTGTTTTAATGTGGGGTTTTAACATTTTTGCTTCATATGTCTTCACTCATTTTTTTAGTTGGTCTGCTGCTAGCTTCCTTGTTTGCTTCTGTTGCGCTTGGTATTGCTGCTTATTTTTTTAATATTACCTTTTGTTGTTACATAAAATATTGTTTTACATTTTTCATGCAATATTTATTTCAGCTTTATTTCAATTAATACAAAATGTATTTATTTTTAAATAATGTGCACAAATAAATTGTTCAAAATAAGGCCAACCAAGAAAGACCAACATGTGTCACGATATAAATGTGAAGACGGAATGCTCGTAGTTTGAAAACAAGACAAGATCTAAAGATCACAGGAGACCTTTTAACTTTTGCTAATTGCTAATTTATTTGAGTGTCCAGAAGGACAATGTTAATCTAATTCTCTAAGCCTCTTTCTCGCTCTCTGTCCCTCTCTCTCTCAGTCATGGCGAAAGCGATGGTTTGTTTTGCGGAGGGGTCGTATGAGCGGGAATCCTGACGTTTTGGAATATTACCGTAGCAAGAGCTCCCGTAAACCAATCAGAACCATCGACCTGCAGGAGTGTGAGGTCACCATCGAGGCAGAGGTACGGCCCACTAAACGTCAGTACCAAAATCAGCACCTGTTTGTGGTCAAGACCACTTCGCGCATCTTTTACCTGCTGGCCAAAACAGCAGAAGAGATGAACATATGGGTACAGAACATTGGACAGATTTGTACGTTTGGAGGACTGAACAGACATGCAGGTGAGGAGTTTTATTATAAATGTGCATTTTTGTTTTTAGGTCATGGAGAGCTTAGTATGACTTGCTCACAATTGCCTTTTTGATGAATCGTAGCTTCTGATAAAGTCCTGATAGTTGTAGACTTGTTGTAGGCAATTGATGACGTGTGAGAAAGAGAGCACAAAATAGCTTGTCTATTTTGTGTAAAACATTACATAAATATCTTCATCACATTATCAAAATTGCCTGAAGATTTCACTGAAGAATGCCCCCATTTGCATGCAAAACATTACACATTAACATTTCCTTATGGGTTTGCTTCGACATCATTACAATTTTGTAAATGTAATGAGATTGTCAGAATGAATGCAGACTGTCCAGTCTATTATGAATTATAACAAAATACATTTTATTATTAAATTAAATAAATAACTTCTGCTCACTAAGGCTGCATTTGTTTGTTCCTCCAAACAAGTCCTGTCTCCAATAGAGAATGTGTGGCGCATTTTGAAGCGCAAAATGCGACAACGAAGACCCCGTACTGTTGCCCACCTTAAGACTTGTTTGGAGGAAGAATGGGACAAAATTGCACCTGAAACACTTCATCACTTGGTGTCTTCAGTCCCTAAACATCTTTTAAGTGTTGTGAAAAGGAATGGCAACATTACAAAGTGGTAAAAGCTTTACTGTCCCAACTTTTTTTTAAATGTGTTGCAGGTCTGAATGACAGGAAAGGATGCATATTTACAAATGACATGAAGTTGACCAGACAAAACATGAAATATTTTGTGTTCATATTGTCTGCAATGAAATACAAGTCAAAGTAAATTTAGAAATCACTTCTTTTGTTTTTTATTTGCGTTTTCCATACTGTCCCAACTTTTTCTGATTTGGGGTTGTATATAATTATTCATATTATTATTCATATAATTAATAAAATAAAATAATTTGTACCTCAGCAAGTGACAGGTGATGCAAGATCAGGTGAGGCAGTAACAGAGGTTTACATGAAAATATATACATTTTATTCAAGCTAAGTTACAGAAAACAAAAGCCTCAATATTTAAATTCTAGTTTTATTTCCCTTCTCTCTGCAGTAAACATATCGTTAATAAATACATTCCGTGTATGTGCGTGGGTTTATGAGAAAGGAAAGTGCTACATATGAGCTAAAACAGGAAAAACCCTTGTACATAAAAAGCCTCCTAAAAGCAACCCTTTTGCCACATCAGATCTCTCCACTAACCTAAAGATTCGCATTCCTCTAACTGCATTTTTAAAATGAATAAACCTAGACTGGGAAATAATTAGCCACAGTTTGTTTCTCCAGAGAGAGATGCTGAGACTGAGAGATGCAGACAGAATCAGTGAGAGAACGGCGCTGTAATATAGGCAAGGTCTTATATTAATATTCTGTTCCATTCCTCCATCTCTCTTCCTCTCTTTTGAATAGTCTGCAGAGCAACAGCTGCATCACAGAGGAACGTTCAGACACACACACGTCTGTCATAACGTAGACAGCTCACAAGTATGTGGCATCCCATGTCTTTAACTAATAGCAAACAGTTAGCGTCACGATCTGTGTCCACAGCATATATGACCGCTATTAAAGCAAGAAAATAGGTTTTTATTAAAGGGTTAGTTCACCCAAAAATGAAAATGATGTCATTAATTACTCACCCTCAAGCTGATGGCTGAGAAAGGCCTCAGCAAGCCCTCTATAGGGATTCAGTACATTTACACTCACAAGACCCATAAAAGGCACTAAAAACATTGTTACAAAGTCCATCTCACAACAGTGGCTCTACAATAATTTTACAAAGCGACGACAATAGTTTTTGTGCGAAAAAAAAAAAAAAAAAAGACGACTTTATTCAACACAAACTTTGGCCTCTGCCGTGAACTCACGAAGCACCATGACGCATGCGCGAGAATATGACGTAGCGCCGGCGTTCGGGAATCCATGAAATACACACTTTAGTCCCATTATGAGCACTACGCCGAGACCTAAAGCACGATCAATGTAGAATTCAACAGCTTAGATACGGCGCGTCTTCCTCTGTTTGTAAACACATCTCCTCCTCGCTTCTGGGTTATGTGTCCAAACGCCGGATCTGCGTAATATTCTCGCGCATGCGTCATGGTGCTTCATGAGTTCACGGCAGAGGCCAAAGTTCGTGTTGAATAAAGTCGTTATTTAGATTTTTTTTTTGCGCACACAAACTATTGTCGTCGCTTTGTAAAATTATTGTAGAGCCACTGTAGTGAGATGGACTTTGTAATGACGTTTTTAGTGCCTTTTATGGGTCTTGTGAGTGTAAATGTACTGAATCCCTATGGAGGGCTTGCTGAGGCCTTTCTCAGCCATCAGCTTTCAACAAAAATATCTTCATTTGTGTTCCGAAGATGAACGGAGGTCTTACGGGTGTCGAACGACATGAGGGTGAGTAATTAATGACATCATTTTCATTTTTGGGTGAACTAACCCTTTAAAGCTGTCACAATAATTAGTCTAAGACACAGGGAAAATTTTAACAGTTAGCATATACCAAACTTAGTGTGAGAAAGCATAAGTTACACATTACTTGGAAAGATAACTAAAAGATGAGTGATATAGCAGCCGTGAGGTTTTCAGAGACACACGGGCACTTGGTTACTGTTTAATACACAACACACTGGATGGTCGGACACGCCTCTAAACTGGTAAAGGCCGATTGTGAAAGATAAAGCTAGTATATACAGAACAACATGCCACATCCATGCCCTTTTCTCCACACTCATGTACAGATGAAAAAGGCTTTATTCGTTTCTTTCTTCGTGTTGCTTATGTCTCAGATGAAGGCCAGAGGTGACTATCAGACATGTTGTTGAAACAGCGAGTGTAATTTTGGAGACACAAAGTCTCAGTTACTGCTTAGCCGCTAACCTCATTACAAACCCCAGCAGGACTCCAGCCATGAACTGGAACTCAGCTTTTTATTTACAGACAGACTCTTTTGCAATGAGGCAGACAGACAGCGCAGTGAGAGAAGAACAGATCAGAGATTGTAGGCACACCTGGAGGACCGCAGTTTCAGATCCTGCTTCAGGCCATGTGTCAAGATACTTAGAACACACGCTGGGGTCCTGTTAAATCAAGGCTTCTGTGAACTTTTGTAAACTCAAATGTTGATCTCTGCCAGAGCCACAAGTTCCAGCACATGGTTATGTCTCTTCTCTGACTCTGAACTGTCATCATGCTTACTGTATACAGTATGTACTCTCTCTGTCACCATAACAACTTCTCAATATCTTTCATTCTGACAACTACTCACTGTATCTCCACTATCCCTCTGACCCATCACCATGACAACTGCTCACAGTATCTCTACTCTCATTCTAAACCGTAACCATGACAATTGCTCATTACGTCTCCACTATCCCTCTGACCCATCATCATGACAACCACTCATTGTGTCTCCACTGTCCCTCTGACCCATCACCATGACAACCGCTCATTGTGTCTCCACTGTCCCTCTGACCCATCACCATGACAACCGCTCATTGTGTCTCCACTGTCCCTCTGATGCATCACCATGACAACCACTCATTATATCTCCATTGCCCCTCTGATGCATCCCCATGACAACCACTCATTGTATCTCCATTACCCCTCTGATGCATCACCATGACAACCCCTCATTGGGTCTCCACTGTCCCTCTGACCCATCACCATGACAACCACTCATTGTGTCTCCACTGTCCCTCTGACCCATCACCATGACAACTGCTTATAGTATCTCTACCATAGATATCCATAATAAAGGCTAGATGTCTTACGGCGGAGTCTCTAACGTCATCACCGGCGGCCATCTTGTCACAGGCAGGGCTCTGTGGTACCTGATGTAAGGCCAGTGATCTGCATGAACACAAATACTCTTATCTCACTGAAATCTTGACAGATGTACAAATGGTTTGGTTTCTTACAAACGTTATTAACGTGGCTATAATTATGGATGCTTGAACGAATTATGAATAATTTTTCATAAGTATGCAGTGTCATAACTACATCTCTGACGTTAATAACAAACCAAACAGTTTGAAAATCGGTAGAAAATTGAGCAAGTTATGGTTATTTAAAAAGTGCAAGCACCCATGAAAACAATGTTACGAGTGAGCAAGCTGCCTGTGACAAGATGGCCGCCAGGTGCGTGGTCGACCTCCATTGGCCAGCAGCGCGGACGAGACATCTAACCTTTATTATGGATATCTATGATCTCTACTCTCATTCTAAACCGTAACCATGACAATTGCTAATTGTGTCTCTAATCTCCCACCGATCCATCACCATAACAACCACTCATTGTGTCTCCACTGTCCCTCTGACCCATCACCATGACAACCACTTATTGTGTCTCCACTGTCCCTCTGACCCATCACCATGACAACTGCTTATAGTATCTCTACTCTCATTCTAAACCATAACCATGACAGTTGCTCATTATGTCTCCACTGTCCCTCTGACCCATCATCATGACAACCACTCATTGTATCTCCATTGCCCCTCTGATGCATCACCATGACAACCGCTCATTGTGTTTCCACTGTCCTTCTGACCCATCACCATGACAACTGCTTATAGTATCTCTACTTTCATTCTAAACCATAACCATGACAGTTGCTCATTATGTCTCCACTATCCCTCTGACCCATCATCATGACAACCACTCATTGTGTCTCCACTGTCCCTCTGATGCATCACCATGACAACAGCTCATTGTATCTCCATTGCCCCTCTGATGCATCAGCATGATAACCACTCATTGTATCTCCATTGCCCCTCTGATGCATCACCATGACAACCGCTCATTGTGTTTCCACTGTCCCTCTGACCCGTCACCATGACAACTGCTTATAGTATCTCTACTCTCATTCTAAACCGTAACCATGACAATTGCTCATTGTGTCTCCACTGTCCCGCCGATCCATCACCATGACAACCACTCGATTGCTCACAATTGTTCATTGTATAGAGTGCAACAGTCACTTTTTCAGCAGTGTTGATTCTGTATTTTTTCTATTAATTTCTCCCATAGGAATTTAAAAAAGTTTTTTTGTGAAAGCATTATAAGTTGTCAACCAAGCCAACCAGCTACGAGGTGAATCATAATTTTTGGGAAAATCGGACAAAAAGACAAAGGTACAGGACTGTGTACTTTACGGCTTTAGTGAGGAAAAGAATAACAATCCCATGAAGCATTGCGAACAGTCAAATAAAAAATGATGTCGAAATACAAAACTACTCATTTTCAAATGTCGATTATATCTATAGAAACAATTTAATTTAAGATTATTGCAAAATATGCATATATATTCAAAACTTTAAGTATTTTGAGAGTGTATGGAGACCGGCTCCATTACATAATTTACGGTGCTTCATGGGAGTGGGCGGAGCAAACGAGATAGTAGGCTCATTTAAGATTAGAAGAGAGTAGTCGGCTGAAGGGAAGAGTGAAATAAGTGAAGCCAAGATGGACAGTTTTCACATCTCATAGTGGATCAGACACCTACGAGATCAAAGGTGCATGATTCACACTCATGTGCTGTGTTGCTAATAAATATAATGTCATTTAAGTTCTGTTACTTTTATATAAACATAAATAAAATGAACAAGACGCCCAAAGTACATGTCATTTCATTCTATTCAAAAGACATGTTTATCAATCATTTTTATTTTTTTTAGATTTTTATTAGAAATGTCAACAATCACATAACCCATAGAGAGATCACACTGTCAGAGAGTTTGGGAATATTCACACATAATTTATACACATAAAAACATGATATCAGAGTTTTAACATTTTAAATGAGAACAATACATCACAGTTGTTCACCTCAATCACGTTGCTTGTTTCGACAAGCAAAGTGGAATGATTAGTGGAATTTTCTGTACAGCGTCATGGGTAATGTCGTTTTTCACCACAAATTCTGCTTTTAAACAAGATTATTTTAAAACTACGTTGAAATAATGTAGGCTCGCGGCTTCAACAGAAGCAAACACCATCGATTAATAACCTTGTCGCTCACAGTAGGGCTGTCTAAAAAGGTTTCCAAGTTATCGTTAAAAATCAATTTCCCTATGGAGAAAATGAATGGAGTTTTTACTTCCGGAACCCGGCTGTTGCACTCTATTTCTAGGCTCTGACACCATCACCATGACTACTACTTATTGTATCTCTATTGTCCCTTTGACCCCATCACCATGACAACTGCTCACAACTTCTCTGTTCTCCTGAATCCCTTTACCATAGCAACCTTGGACTGCATGTGTAAAGCAGCTCTATATAATAATTAAAGGCTTCTCAATGCAGCTGTATAAAAGAAGCTGTTCAAAAAATGATACACTTACTGTACAAACATGTTATGGGCTTATACGTTTGAGTAAAATCTGATAGATGTTTACAGTAAATATAAGATGGCAAAAATGAACACAACCACATGCCTGGTGTCTCTCAGATTTCTCTTCTGAGTCATTGTCAGTTATTCAAGTGTGTTGGATACCCAATAGTAGGCTCTGCCAAAGAAGCAATGTTTACGTGAGCCCACACAATCCCCCTCAGATTAGCATGCTAGCTGCTGCAACGTTATCAAAAGCCGGTTATCTACAACTGTTTACCCACAACATTACTCACAATGCCTTTCAAGCACCAGCAGGTTGAGTGTGATATCAGACGTACAAACACTGAGTCATCACTGGACACCTATGTTTATGGGCAATTAAAATGATTTGGATTATTTGAAATTGCCCATTTAATTAACCTGCTCAACAGTCATTCCCAAAATTAAAGATGTGTCACTCAGATTCATGCAGTCAATCTCATTCTCACAACACACACACACACACACACACACACACACACACACAGAAATGACCGTGATGGAAGCGGCACAAAACTTTCCACAGTTACCTTTATCTGCATTATTTCAACTCAGTTCCACCTTCCAAAAACATTTTGGCTTACTATTACAAACGATTACAACCCAAAAATCCACCGTGAACATGTCATGTCATGTGTTTTCAGTGCGTGTAACAGGCGTGAGTGTTCATCTGTGGGGTTAGAAATATCTGCCCACTACTAACGCACTGTTGAGTCTAAACAGGAAGAGAAAGAGAGATGTGTGTGGCTTGTGGTGCGTGGGGGGCTGTAAGGGGCTGATTTGCTCTGCCACCTTCTGGTAATTAAAAGTAAAGGTACTTCAGAAATTAAATGAGTTAAATGTGTGTGATTTTTATTATAATCTAAAATAAATCAATGTATCAAAGCCAATCTATTTATTTTTTCTCTCGCTCTTTCTTTTTTGACAGAATCAATGGACAGTCTAAATCACACTCCCTCTTCCCAGCAGCCATCTCCAGCACTCTCTCCTCGTGTTTCTCTTGTGACCAATCAGGACACAGTTACCATCGACAGCCACGCTGTCCTAGACAGGCCTAGCGAATCAGAGATCAGCCCTCCACTTGACTACCTCTTCCTATCTCAGTGTGAAACTGGGACAAAGAGCATCGTCAGGCAAGGCCCACCTCACTTCTTATGATCACACATTGCAAAAATAATAATTACATGTTAATCTCGATACAGAATTGAGATTCATTCCATGTAGCGCCAGACTATTGGCTTTTCTCTAATCAGATTTAATAAAGGTGACTGGGAGAATATATGAGAAAAGAAAATCTCTCACGCTTTTCGCTTCAGTGAAATCTTTTGATCTTGGTCACTGCAGCATAACACACTGTGATTAGATTCAAATAAAAATTTTCAGGGACCTGCATGCAAAGTAGGGACTTAATGGTTTAATAAGAACGCATAATGATTTTTGTAATGCTGCTTTGTTTTAAATACCATTATGGAGGGGTTCAGCTGATGAATGAAATAACTGCAGGTTTCTCAGAGTTACATTACCGTTGAAAATGTTGGGGTCGGTAAGATTGTTTTTAAATGTTTTTGAAAGATATCTCATATGCTCACGAAGGCTGCGTTGATTTGATCACAAAAACAGTAAAAATAACAGCTTTCTTTTCAGTACCCATTACTTCTTCAGTGTCACATGATTATAATTAGAAACGTTTTACCATCCCTTGTGATCAGGTAACACTTTAGATTAAGGAACACATATAAACTCCCTCAATAAACTCCTAATTACTGCTTATTGATAGTTCAGTCAGGACCAATCCCTCCTCTCTGTGAGCTACTCTGCTCTGATTGGCCAGATGGCCCAGGCTGTTTTGATTGGTCTGTTGCGTACAGTTTTGGAAGCTAACGCCCATTACCATAACTGTACTTCAGCTCCATCAATTTATCCATATCATTCCGAGTGTGAGTCAGAGGATGAAACATTGGAAGAACCTCCATCGCATGGACGACTTGAGCAGGACATTTCTCAGTGATACGCTACTCGGTTTGAGGTACATTATGAGATGTTGCAACTGTATTTCCTCACCATCAGCATTAACCACTGAGTCAACTATTTGCATCAGACTTCTAAGTATTTTGAACTCATCTAATTTGTGTTTGACCAAATAGACTTTACATGTCTTCAACATGCACCCTTAAGTAATTTCAATCATTTTTTCCTCATAAACACAACTCAAATACTTTGTGTAGCAGAAACATAATTCAACTAAGCGCCATTAAAATTAGATGTAAAAATAACTCAAGTGAATACACTTATATGACAAGCATTAGCTCTATTTCACTATATGTAATAAGCAGTATGCAGTAGAGACAAACCACAAAACTACTATAACCAGTTGCTCATTGAACAAAGCAATTCATATGATGCACTGCGACTACATTTACATTTATGCATTTAGCAGACGCTTTTATCCAAAGCGACTTACAACTTGGGAGAACATGAAGCGATAGGTCATGAAGAGTCGAGAAGCGCAATAAGAGCCTGAAATCCTGAGACCGTGTACATTGCTCAGTGTAGCACAGGCTAGGGGAGGGAAGAAGAAAGAGAAAGAAGAAAGAGGAATTTTCTTTAGTTTTTGTTTTGTTTGTTTTTTTATGAGGTTAAGTGCTCACGGAAGAGCTGAGTTTTAAGTTGATTTTTGAATGATGTCAATGATTCTGCGTTACGGATGGTGTTGGGAAGATCGTTCCACCAGCTGGGAACGTTGAATGACTACTTGTCATCAGCCAACCGTCAGGCTCCACTCATCACCACCACGGTCACCCCCAAAACTCCAACATGACAAAAACGTTTCTAAATCCCAACTTAATATAACATTAAACAATAATAATAACAAGCAGTCTACTTCATTTATCTTGCTTAAAAACACCTGAAGATGATAAAATTCAGCATTTTCTCTTCCAATTAAATCCCAAGCAAAGCATTCTGGGAACTAGAAATCTTCTTACCCCCAGTAAGTAGATTGTACACAATAAAATTAAGTTGTGACAAAATGCTAATTTAAGCAGCAAACATCCTCGAAGCAAACATTTACAACGCTGTTATAAAATTACCCTAAAATATGAAATATGAGAAAAATTGCTAGATTTATGTTGCAGTATGGTAAAATACGTCATCACCATGTGAAAAGAGTTCATTGCATCAGCCAAATCCAGCAGTAAATATTTTAAATAAATGTAACTTAAATAGTATTTTGGGAATGTTAATGTCTACAAAGCCTTGTCTAGATTAATCAGGATAAGAAGAGCTATATATAATTATACAAAATATGTTTTTACTACAAATCAACATTAAGTGAGCTACTATTATCCAAGTAAAGTAACAAACAAATATTTGTTTGTATAAAATAATGCTTTTTTTAAGGTTACTGTAATGTACTGCTCTGAGACGCGAAGGTTGAGGATCCAAACGCAGCTTTATTAAAGGGTAATCCACAATCATAGTCAAAAGTACAGGCAAGGTCAAAACACAGACGAGCAGTCCAAACAAACAAAAACAACAAGGTTGGGAACACAGGCAAGAGATTAATCCAGAAACCAAGAGACAAGAAACCAGGGAAAACGCTCAGAAATGCAGTGTGAACAGAACAAGACTTCGCAATGAATGATAGACATGACTAGGCGTATATAGTGTGAGCTAACAAGGTAATGGTGTGCAGGTGGATGTAATCAATGAGTGCTAATGAGTCCGGGCAAAGGATTATGGGAGATGTAGTCCTTGATGGAGTGACAGTCCGGGGTGGAGTGCCGTCCCTCAGGTGGTAATCAGGGGTACTCTCACTGGTGATTGTGACAGTTACACTTACAGCCTCGATTAATTTGTATCAGTATGTCCATCAACAAACCGATGTGTATATTTCTAATTTACTGCGGTGCACATGCAGGAACTGTATCAATAACAGTGCATATGTTCGCCCAGCACTAACATGAATGTAACATAAACGTAAATCTTGCTCCATCCTTCATCTTTACTCAAAGTGGTAAGAACGACAATCTGCATTAATAGTTTTAGGTAATAGTGGCCCACAGCTGATTAGTACAACTATTTCAGTAAGACAGTAATAACGTGAGTTAGCCGGTTAGCCTGAAACGTACACAAAACCCCGTATTTTGAACACCCGGTAGAAAATATATACATCAATAATTATTATTCACACTTACAAGTTGTGATTCTGAGGGACAAGCTCGTCCAAATAAACAGAGTAATGACCCATCTTTCAAGAGCAAGCGTTTTGCGAATCCCGCGTTGAACTCTGAGATTTGAGAAGCAGTCATCAGTAAAATGACGTTAGATGGCTGGTCAAGATGTTTCCGGGCGGACAACGTATAACATAGATGGGCATTATGCAAATGTCTTTTCTAGTGACGTAAAACCATCACAGTGAGATTTGAAATACTAAAAAGCAACTCGTATGGGCGGTTCAGAGTCGATTCTTTCTTTTAAGAGACAATAACTTTATTTATTGTGCACTTTCGACTTTACAACTTTGCAGAATGTTTACATTCACAAACAGCTATATTACACACTGCATTAGAGGGAATATTCAAAAAAATTATAATAGGGGCACTTAAAGGCATAAATCTCCCAACCTGAAACAATAACCAAATATTCCTAAAATAGCTACATACACGTTTGCAGAGATACAACAAAGCCAGTCAACATAATTTCCTAAGCAGAAATCCGAATGCTCTATTATGAAGATGCTAGGAGGGAAAAGGGGTTGAGCCCATTCATATAGATACACAAATACATAGATATTTTCATCTATGTATTTGTGTATCTATATGAATGGGCTTATATGTATTGTGGTTGATTATAGTAGGCGGATATTGTCAGTGGCCTGCCTGAACTACACTTAAATTCCATTTGATCGCTCAAGCTCTATTATGTAAGGTAGTAGTTGTAGTTGTTATGTTTAGGTATGGTGTAGGGTTAAGAGATGTTGAATAATGTTCATGCAGAATAAGGCATTAATATGTGTAATAAGTACTGAAAATCAGCCAATATGCTAGTAACAACTACTTAATAGTGAATATGTGTTCCCTAATCTTAAGTGTTACCTAAAGTATTAATTTATTTAACAAAAAAGAAAGAAACTGACACAAAACCTGAACTGTAGTGTATATGTTCCAGGAAATTTGTTTTCAAAGTTTTTAATTAACATTAACATCCATTGGAAAATTGGAAATGATAGTGTCTCTGATCTTTATTTATTTATCTAATTAAAAAAAGTATATAGGGTCAATTTTTATTTCTAAGACAACTTTTCTAATGTGAACCAGATTTGAGTGACTCAGATACTTAAGCGAAAAGTTTGAACTTATTTAATGTGACATTTTGTTTCCCTAAGGCTTTACATGTAAAAGAGAATTTTGAATTTATGCGAATTTATGATTTCTGAATGAGCACTCATTCAGCAGAGAAAGCCTGTGTAAAAATAGTTTAATTATTACACAACACACCAAGCATTTTCCATATGCTTTCGCTGAAGATTTGGTTCGGTTGAAGAGTTTCATCAACAGGTTATATTTTGAACATGATTTATTAGACTAAACTGAAAAACTGTTGTTTTAGTGTATATATGCTTATTTCTTATGCGTCTATGTGTGTTTGTCCTTCCCAATAGGTGTGACAGCATCTCTAACTCTGAACGCTCCTTTGAGCAGAGCTCGTCTGAGTACACAGAGGATGTGTTTAGCCCCACCCCACGCATTGACTCCTCCCCCTCCCCTTTCCTTTTGGCTGGGGTGTCCGAGCCCCCGTTCAGCGCCCCCTGTGGTCCACTCTCTCTCTCCTCATCTATTTCGTCCTGCCTCTCATCTCCCATATCTCTACGCCGTCCACCGGACATATTCAGATTTGACCGACCCTTCTGCGTGACATCAGACCCACAGACTCCGCCTCCCCTCCCACCCAAACCTACACACCTGTCTGATCAACAGAGTAATGAAGATACAGGCCGCAATCAGACGCATCCTGCTCTCCTCCCTCGCAGGACGTCACTTTCAGGAATAGACCACTTTAGGAGAGGTGAACATACACACAAATACACACAACTCCCTCCCCATCCCATCCCCGCAGCCTTTTTTTCTCTTTAAAACATATCCCAAAAAAAGTATTATATATTTTATTAATACACTTCTTTTTTCAGGAGACTTTGACAATGCTGGAAGAAACTGGAACAAACGTCTAAGCCTCAACCTGGTAAATATTCAAATGATATAGTCAAATGAACCTGGAGAAAGTTAAACATACACAGTAAATAAGCATCAATTTGAATATTCTCTGCCAGAAACCAGATGTATCATAGTGTGTCTCTCTCTGTACCTCGGCTATCTCTAGCCGATATTTCTCAATACCACAGTTACTGAAAACCACTGCGAGGATTCATATGTGCCCATGGCCTCCCCACCAATCAGCTGCTCTAATGTCACTTCAGACGGCTACATACCCATGAGCCCCTCCACTCTGCCTGTCTCCCTACTGACCAACGGCAAAACAGAGCTGCCCTCGCCTTCAAATCCCGACCTTGAGCCTCCTCCAGTCGACCGCAACCTTAAACCAAAAAGACGGGGTAAATGTTTTTCAGGTTAAAAATGTAGTAAAAGTTTACCAGTATCATTCGCAATCAAAGCACATGGTATTATAAAAACATTAAAAGTTTTATGATTGTAGCATTTGCATTCCATATTTAGACTGAATGATTTAAATAGGAAATAAGATTCACATGCCCCAAAATATCATGTATACCATTCCCAGAATAAAATGTCCATGTCCAATATATATACTACATGGTCAAACGTATGAGGAAACCGCATTTTAATGTACATTTATGTTTGATATACATCTATTCCTAACACATTTTACCACATGCTAAAAACAAATGTGCCAATGAATGACTAATATCTGGTTAAAAACAGGATGTGATGTCAAAGTTTTAGGAAATTGCTATTTCAGAATCCCTTTTCTTTTAAACGTGTTTGCACAAGTACACTCTTGACAATAAAGTTTAACAGAAATGTCATATAATAACCATTTTGGTTTCCCTAAAAACCCTTCAGTTCTTAAAATAACCATTTTTTTCTTAGTGTAAAGAATATTTTTTTTTTAATCCACTATAAAGAACCTTATGTGTAGTGGAACTCAATTACCAGGGAGCCCAGGCCTAAAGGTACATGTTGAAAGAAATAAATATTAGAAGTGAGGTAAAATTTGTCAATGTTTTGCAGTCCCTCGAGAAACTTTGCGCAAAGAACATAAAGTTTTCTCCGTGGAACACAAACATTTTGCGAGCGAACGCAAAGTTTCTCAGGAGACACAAAACATTTGCAAGACAATGCGAAAGTATTGACATAATTTTTCCTCCCATCTCATATTTTTTCCCATCACAATGTCCCTTTAGGGGCTCCGTATATTTTACTAAATAGAGTGATATAGTGTGTTAGCTGTCATTAACCAATTTCACTGTCTGGAATATCACGTTTTTTGTTAACTACGTCAGAAAAAGAAAATAGAGAAATGGAAAAGATGATCTCATGTGAGGAGAGGTACAGAAGAGTTACGCATATTGAAAATGAATTTGAGGAAGTTGAGATGCAGCAGAGGCTCATGATCTGTGTATCATACAGAAACGTCTCAGTTACGTATGTAGAGACGTAACGTTTCGCTTAAAAGCCAATTACCGTAGAGGAATTTAACAGCACCCAAAGGCAGTGCCAATGCCAGGGGCATGCGGAATTTGCATGCGTATCTCCGCCCTACATCGTGGGTATATAAGGAAGTACGCTGGCAAAATCGCATTATGTTACTGCTGCGGAGCCAAGACTGAACTCCGCGTTCCAGTAGCACAGCGGAAGTGGCAAAGGGACGTTACGTCTCCGTTCCCTCCTCAGGGAACGAGGGTTACATACGTAACCGAGACGTTCCCTTTCGTTCAGTCACTATGACGTAATGTTAGTGACTAACGAATGGGGGGTCCCAATACAGTGACGCCACTCGGCTGTCTTCCAGTGCCCTGCATAAGTGTGAGTACCCTGTCGTAAGACTAGTACGGACGAAGGACTCCCACTTATCACAGGATTACCAAGGTACACTGGGAAGCATATTCCAGTGGAGATATGCCAAAATGCCTACCCGTAGGGAGGACTTAGAGAGTACACATATGACCCGCTGAGGGCTGCATATGGAGAACTCTGGGGTGCCAGCCGAAGGTGGATTTTTAACCCCAGGGGTGGCAGGGACTTGCCGAGGGAAAGACACCTGCTCACTGAGGAGGCTTACGGTGGAAATACACGTGTGGGGGTCGCCGGAGGGGAAGAGGAGGCCACACTCCGAGTGGAGTGGGCCCTGACCCCAAGGGGACATGGTCGACCTTGCTGCTGGTAAGCCAAAACAATGGTGTCCACTATCCAATGAGACAACCTCTGCTTTGAGAGAGCTCTTCCCTTCCGCTCTCCACCATAACAGACAAAGAGCTGGTCTGAGGTCCTGAAACACTGCGTCCTGTCTACATAAGCGCGGAAGGCGAGTACTCCACGGGCAGCGCTTGCAGGTTCACCACCTGGTCTCTGAATGGAGTGGTGGGAACCTTGGGCACATATCCGGGCCGGGGTCTCAGGATCACATGAGAGTTAGCCGGCCCGAACTCCAGGCACGCTTCGTCAACCGAAAATGCCTGCAGGTCCCCTACCCTCTTGATGGAGGCCAATGCGGTCAGGAGAGCTGTCTTCATAGACGAGAACTTAAGATCAACTGACTGCAAAGGCTCAAAGGGTGACCTCTGCAGAGCATCTAAGACTACTGAGAGGTCCCAAGAGGGTACGAGGGGAGAGCGAGGAGGATGTAATCTCCTGGCTCCCCTCAGGAACCTGATGACCAGGTCGTGCAGACTTACCTTTTTGTCCCCCAAGAGATCGTGGTGGGCAGATATTGCGGCCACATAAACTTTAAGGGTGGAGGGAGACAACCTACGCTCCAACCCCTCTTGGAGGAACTATAGCATGGACCCGATCGGGCATTTCCAGGGGTCTTCTTGGCGGGAAGAACCCCAGGTGACGAAGAGGTTTCACCTCAACGCATAGGCATGCCGAGTGGACTCTGCCCTAGCGGAAGTGATGGTAGCCACCACCGGAGGTGGTAGGGTACTCAAAACTTCCGCGTCCTGTCCAGGAGCCACACGTGGAGGTTCCAGAGCTCGGTACACGGGTGCCAGAGGGTGCCCCGTCTCTGAATGAGGAGGTCCTTCCTCAGAGGGATAGGCCAGGGAGGGGCTGTCGCAAGGAGTAGCAGTTCTGAGAACCAGGTCTGGCCGTGCCAATACGGGGCGACCAACATGACCTGCTCCTTGTCCTCCCTGATCTTGCACAGGACTCGTGCGAGAAGGCTCACTGGGGGGAACACATATTTGCGTAGGCCCCGCGGCCAGCTGTGCGCCAGTGCATCCGTGCCGAGCGTGCCCTCGGTCAGGGAATAGAACAGGCTGCAATGGGAAGAGTCGTGGGAGGCAAACAGATCTACCTGTGCGTCGCTAAACTGTTCCCAAATCAGCTGGACCGTCTGGGGATGGAGTCTCCATTCTCCAGGAAGTGGCTGAGACCGTGAGAGTTTGTCGGCTGCACGGTTCAGTTCTCCTGGGATATGGACAGCACGAAGGGACCTCAGGTGCTTCTGACCCCATAGAAAGAGATGGCGGGCGAATTGAAACATACGGCGGGAGCGTAGACCGCCCTGGTGGTTGATGTACGCTACTGTGGCCATGTTGTCTGACCGGACTAGTACATGTTGACCCTTCAGCTGTGCAGGGCGAACCGTACTGCCAGCAACTCGAGGCAATTGACATGCAGGCGGTGCTGGGGTCCTGTCCAGGAGCCCGCGGCAGCATGTCCATTTCACATGGCACCCCAACCTGTGGTGGAGGCATCTGTTGACACAACAACATGCCTGGAAACTCGTTCTAAGGGCACACCAGCCCGTATAAAAGGTCTCTGTGTTCGCAAACCTACGCTCGAAAGTGACTCATTATGAGCCAGTCATCGAGGTAGTTCAGGATGCGAACCCCGTGCTGCCTGAGCGGTGCAAGGGCTGCCTCGACAATCTTCGTGAAGACGTGAGGGGACAGAGCTAGCCCGAATGGGAGGACCGCGTACTGATATGCCCGCTCCTCGAAAGCAAACCATAGGTACGGTCTGTGTCGAGGTAGGATGGACACATAGAAGTAGGCGTCCTTCAGGTCGACCGCTGCAAACCAATCTACTCGACGAACGCATTCGAGAAGGCATTCGCCGCCAACATCCTGAACGGAAGCCTGTGAAGGGATCGGTTCAAGATTGGCAGATCTAGGATTGGCCATAACCCACCGTTTTCTAGGGTACAATGAAGTAAGGGCTGAGGAAGCCGGACTTCATTTCAGCTGGAGGGACAGGCTCGATCGCACCCTTCACCAGTAGGGTGGCAACCTCCGCATGCATGACTGGGGCATTAGGCCCCATCATGGTGGGCGGACTCCCCAGACGCGGGGAGGAGCCTGCGCGAACTGAATCGCGTAGCCGGGCCTGATGGTCTTCGCGACCCAGCGGACAGTCCCAGAAGCTGAAGCCAGGCTCCCAGGAACTGAGCAGCGGGTTCACTCGAACCACAGACGTACAACGGGTGGGGCAGCGAAGCAGCGTGACTGGCCCAGACGAGGGAGGCGTAGCGTCCCGGTGTGGGAGCACAGTCAGCAGCTGCGTCCTGACAGAGGAGACCAGGGAAGGATGTACGTTCCACTAGAGTCTGCTCTGAGAGGAGGCTGGCGAGAGAGAGGGACGAGAGCGGTCCCAAAGTACCACCTCTCTCGGAGACGGTAGATTGGGGTGTGGCAGAGGGGACTCTCTCTCCTCATGGAGATCACTGAGTCTCAACCGCGACATCGCGATGGTACATGGGAACATGACACATCCACAAACACTGCCCGAACGTGCTGAAGCCCAAACACATTGAGCAGTGAATGTGCCCATAGACAGCAACGGAGATCGATCGCACCCGGAAGTGCACGGGTGCCCTGAAAAAGACGTGCCACGCGCAAGCTCTTTTTGTGAGAGGAAAGCTCTGTAGAGTGCCGAAGCGCCCAGGGAATACACACACAGCTGTTGCAGATCACTGCACAGATGAGCAGGCAGGCAATGTGAGATCGCTGGAACGCGCCGTCACACCAACACCCTGGAGAACTGCTCGTCTCAAAGACTGAAGAGAAGACTTCAGAATTCAGGCTTGTAGGAGTGAAGAGATGCTCTTGGCTCCAAAGCAGAAACATAATGCGATGTTGCCAGCGTACTTCCTTATATACCCACAATGTGGGGCGGAGTTACGCATGCAAATTCCGCATGCCCCTGGCATTGGCACTGCCATTGGGTGCTGTTAAATTCCTCGAAGGTAATTGGCTTCTAAGCGAAACCCCCATTCGTTAGTCACTAACGGTACGTCGTAGTGACTGAATGAAAGGGAACCACATTTCTATTTCAAACTCTAAATTCAAGAGTGTGTTTATATTGGTCTATTGGTCTATTAGTCTCGCCTCGAGATTGTAGGGTAAATTAAATATTGAATTCTCAATTTTGACACTCTTCAGTAATTAAATTGTTACCCTGATTTTAATTTTCATTAGTGCTGTCAATTGGTTTAAAAAGATTACTGGATTTCGCCCTTAAGAAGTGATTGGATTCACTCAAGAAGCGATTCTACAACTGCGAGTTGCTTGGAGACGAGTTTTTCCGAGGGCGAAATCCAGTCATTTCAATAGGAATCCACACAATTGGGAATTTTGCAAAAGACTTCCGTACTGGGTTTAAGTTAGTCATGCAAATTCGTCACACTGACCAACAGAAAGCTGCTTGGTTTGAAAGTGACTTCTGCATTCCAATTTCAAATATGTCACAATACTTTGTATATATAATAGTGTGCACTGAGTACTACACTGGTGTTTTTGTATTTCATTGAATAGCTGCATACTTCTTTAAGCGAGCCTATGTGACATATTTGAAATTCTTTTTAAACTGAGAGTTTAGTTTTGCCAAGACAAAAGCACATGAGAGGAAGTGCATGACACAGATCAGGAACCGCAAACAGCATTGTGTCTTGAATGGAGGCACAGGGATCCTACAGGTCATGCACCTTCACACAAAGGAAATGCCTCATTAAACTCAGTGAAAGTGTGTTTGTGTGTGTTGTGTGGATGACAGAAAAAGATAAGGAGTGTTTGAGTGTTTTGCATTGTGTTTGGTTTCACAGTTCGACCGCCACCTTTAGACTTACGGGGCCTGTCCACGATTTCTGAATGTCCATCCCACGTTCCCCTCACACGCACCATGACAGAACCCAGGTGAGATTTACACAACATTGAAATATGACAAACTCACATTTACAGATCAAAAGGACCTAAAAACTGATCCTAATCTGTTCTTCTCCTCAACCACTTCTGTCTGTGTTGTTCTCTTTAGTATTTCTGTTGTGTCCTAAATCTTCAACAAACATATTGTGTTTGTCTCGATGGTGCTCTTCCTCATGTCAACTGATCTCTATTTCCTGCCTCTGCAAGACTGTAAACCCGTTTTCTCATTTACATGTTTGTGATGTTTATGAGTGACACACTGATGATATGTTGTTTTTTAATCATAAGAAATTGTTTTGTATTTGTATGTTTTGTCTCTAGCACATCACTTCCTTTGGACAGGCGGCGGGGATGGGGCTTAAACGGCTCTGAACAGGAAGGGAGCATCACGCCAACGGTAACGTGCCTTCCTGTTTAAGCCTTCCTTTCTCATTAATAATTTATTGCTCTGTTTCTTCTTAAAATTAGAAAGAGCAAGAGGGCAACAGAGGGAGAAAAAAAACTAAAACAAAAGAATGATAAAAAGACAAGAAAAAAACAGCAAATCTCTAAATTACAACAAAAATACCAACAACAACAAAAATCAGCAAAAAGTGCAAACAACAGAAAAACTCAAACAGATATTTAAGCAATGCAAATAATCAAATTATGTAAATAATCATAATTTAACAATACGCATAGACATGTAAAATACACTATATATATATTCACTGTTGTATATAAACATTTGCCACTTTATTCATACATAAATTATATATATATATATATATATATATATATATATATATATATATATATATATATATATATATATATATATATATATATATATATATATACAGGTCCTTCTCAATAAATTTGCATATTGTGATAAAGTTCATTATTTTCCATAATGTAATGATAAAAATTAAACTTTCATATATTTTCGATTCATTGCACACCAACTGAAATATTTCAGGTCTTTTATTGTTTTAATACTGATGATTTTGGCATACATGCTCATGAAAACCCAAAATTCCTATCTCAATAAATTAGCATATATGAAAGTTAAATTTTTATCATTACATTATGGAAAATAATGAACTTTATCACAATATGCTAATTTATTGAGAAGGACCTGTATATATATATATATATATATATATATATATATATATATATATATATATATATATATATATATATATATATATATATATATATATATATATATGTGTGTGTGTATATATGGGCCATTCTACATAATTGGTTGAAATTCAGGATTGGAAACTTTTATTGGACATTTTTATTGTCCCACAAATTTTGTATGTTTGCAAATTGTATAATATTCAAGGTACACATTTCTAATAATTGTGCAGTTTATTCTCATATTGTATTTTCAGAAAGTTTTGGAATATTTTTTCCCAAAACACAATAATATATGATTTAATAAGTGTAATATTGACCTATTCAGATTCTGTTTTCATCTACCTTGTAAATATATATTTTGATATTGTATTAAAATAGTTTTCACAGGTAAATCAATAAGAATTACAATAACAATATTTCAAGTGTAATTTATGAGATTTATTTTGAATCCAATCTTTCTTTGTAAAAGGCATCATACTGATTTCAAAGTTAAGGATTCATAATTGAACCAAACACTATCATTGACATGTTGAACAAAACATAACTAACTCGCATACACTACTAAAACATTAGCCTGACGTCGTCATACTCAATTCTAGTCAGAATCTGAGTCTGATACTGCTCCGTTGGGCTGTGATTATGGGGCGTGTTTAAACCGAACCAGGAAAGACCTCAATTGGATAGACCTACAACCAATCAGAGCAATGGAGCGACGCATAACGTTAGTTGTCAAATGTCAACAAAATTCAACTGCACTGTGTTGCCAAGTCCGCGGGTTGAAGCGACCCCAATTATGTGATATACAGACCCAGGAATGCGAAATTTAGCAGGCAGTCCAGCCAAAATAACACATATTTTACCCCCCAAATACCATTTTTCCCGGAGAACCCCCCCACCCGGAAAGCTATTGGGCTTGTTTTTAGCTAGTTTTGAGTAGCAATTGGGTGGGTTTTGCTGTAAAAACTTGGCAACCCTGTCTGCACGCACGCCCAGAATAAGTAGCCTAACGTTAGAAGAAAAAGATGAGTGTAAACGATCTTTGCCGGTGTTGTAAAAAAAGAATTTAAGGATACACAGAGTACTTACCAACACGATCATCATTTCTGAGAGAAATAGTAAAGGTGAATGCATATACGAACAAGTTCTCTGTTTAGGATTAGAACAAATTCAACCCAAGTGCCTTTGATGACGTGGATGATTACGTTACTGTTGATCATCTGTCCATCATCGTCTAAAGCCCGCCCTGACAATTTCATTGGTCCGAACAGTTTCTGTTCGGGCATAATTACTTTTCTTTGGATCAAGTCCAGACCGAACTGCCCGTGCAAAAAAAATTGTGGGCGGGGCTAAGTTCGTCTGGCATCCAGGCTACTAAAACATAGTAAAATACTGCTGATTTGCATAGCTGTACTAAAATGTTGTTTATTTCACCAAAATAAAGGATTATGTGTTCCCTTTTGTCACTACCAAAACAATGGTCACAACCGAAACTTATCACCACATATTTCAGTCATGACTGTTTCCGTAGTGACAATTTTAGATACTTTTGAGGCTAGCTCAAAGATGCTAATCAGCACATGGTTAGCTAGCACAGTTCTGAACAGTTGTACACACATAAAAACTAAATTTTATCGAAAAACACCCAAGAAACAATGAGGTCACAACCGAAACTTCACCACGTTTCAGTCGCGACAATTTTTAGATACTTTTGAGCTTAGCTCAAAGATGCTAATCAGCACATGGTTACCTAGCACAGTTCTGACAGTTGTACATACATAAAAACGAAATTTTACGGAATAACACCCAAAAAAGTGTGCTTAATTGCATAAAAAAGGTGTTCGGTAGTGACGTTCCTTACACACATTTTTTTCTAGAGCAGTGAGTGACTTTTTTTTTTTTTTTTCTCTTTTGTTATCTCGTCTTTTATGAGAAAACGCTTCTCTGCCATTGAAGAGATTTTCCGGATTTCCCTGTTATACAGTAGGGGCCTATTACGTCCCCTAGGCACAGTACAGAATCTCCTGATCAAAACAGAGGTGAAGAAGAAGCAGAAATGAGCGATCTCATATAAGCAGATGCATATGTAAAATAACGTGATCATCAACATTCGACATCATATAAATCAAAACGGCTATGTTATTAAATGAAATGTTGACCCAGGATGAGCTCCAGGACTGTGAAGTTTGGGGGTGTTGGTGAACTTAATCTACTCCATCTGTGTTTTGATCATCGTTATGAATCCCATCTGTATGTAGTCTTTGACACAAACGTGATTTTCTCAGCGTTTTGCTCAAAATTTTGCGTTTAAAAAGAAACTGACCCACATTCAAGATGAAGCTAGAATAGAACAGATGGTCTGTTCTTTCTTTTGATATATTGCATGTTCAGATATTCTGTGGGCCATGAAATTTGTAAAAAGACCAAAAACACTGGCGGTGATTGCAGATTTCATGTTTACATTCACTTAAGACATAACTGACTGTTTATTTGACAATTTTATGTAAATATTCGCTGTTAGACGTGTGGGCGCGCATTCATATCTGTGGCATATCTGAGGCATATGCGCCAATGCCAATATATCTGCCACAGGCTCATATCGACCGATAAAAGTTTGTGTGAATTAAAAAAAAAATTATATACATAATAGTTATACATAGTACACAGACATATATTATGTAAACATGAACTTTTATTTTGGATAATAATAATACTTATAAATATTTTGTGAGCACCAAATCAGCATATTAGAATGATTTCTGAATCATGTGACAGAGGAAGATTGGAGTAATGATGCTTTGCCATCACAGGAATATATTACATTTTCAAATGTATTAAAACATTTTTTTTTTTACTTTTTGATCAAATAAATGCAGCCTTGGTGATAGTTTTGAGCACAAATATACAGTGAGGAAAATAAGTATTTGAACACCCTGCTATTTTGCAAGTTCTCCCACTTATAAATCGTGGAGGGGTCCACTGTGAGAGACATAATCTAAAAAAAAAAATCCAGAAATCACAATATATGATTTTTTAAACTATTTATTTGTATGATACAGCTGCAAATAAGTATTTGAACACCTGTCTATCAGCTAGAATTCTGACCCTCAAAGACCTGTTAGTCTGCCTTTAAAATGTCCACCTCCACTCCATTTATTATCCTAAATTAGATGCACCTGTTTGAGGTCGTTAGCTGCATAAAGACACCTGTCCACCCCATACAATCAGTAAGAATCCAACTACTAACATGGCCAAGACCAAAGAGTTGTCCAAAGACACTAGAGACAAAATTGTACACCTCCACAAGGCTGGAAAGGGCTACGGGGAAATTGCCAAGCAGCTTGGTGAAAAAAGGTCCACTGTTGGAGCAATCATTAGAAAATGGAAGAAGCTAAACATGACTGTCAATCTCCCTCGGACTGGGGCTCCATGCAAGATCTCACCTCGTGGGGTCTCAATGATCCTAAGAAAGGTGAGAAATCAGCACACAACTATACGGGAGGAAACTGGTCAATGACCTGAAAAGAGCTGGGACCACTGTTTCCAATGTTACTGTTGGTAATACACTAAGACGTCATGGTTTGAAATCATGCATGGCACGGAAGGTTCCCCTGCTTAAACCAGCACATGTCAAGGAGCACACCCGTCTTAAGTTTGCCAATGACCATTTGGATGATCCAGAGGAGTCATGGGAGAAAGTCATGTGGTCAGATGAGATCAAAATAGAACTTTTTGGTCATAATTCCACTAAACGTGTTTGGAGGAAGAAGAATGATGAGTACCATCCCAGGAACACCATCTCTACTGTGAAACATGGGGGTGGTAGCATCATGCTTTGGGGGTGTTTTTCTGCACATGGGACAGGGCGACTGCACTGTATTAAGGAGAGGATGACCGGGCCATGTATTACGAGATTTTGGGGAACAACCTCCTTCCCTCAGTTAGAGCATTGAAGATGGGTCGAGGCTGGGTCTTCCAATATGACAATGACCCGAAGCACACAGCCAGGATAACCAAGGAGTGGCTCTGTAAGAAGCATATCAAGGTTCTGGCGTGGCCTAGCCAGTCTCCTAGCCAGACCTAAATCCAATAGAGAATCTTTGGAGGGAGCTCTAACTCCGTGTTTCTCAGCGACAGGCCAGAAACCTGACTGATCTAGAGAAGATCTGTGTGGAGGAGTGGGCCAAAATCCCTCCTGCATTGTGTGCAAACCTGGTGAAAAACTACAAACTACAGGAAACGTTTGACCTCTGTAACTGCAAACAATGGCTACTGTACCAAATATTAACATTGGTTTTCTCAGGTGTTCAAATACTTATTTGCAGCTGTATCATACAAAGAAATAGTTCAAAAATCATATATTGTGATTTCTGGATTTCTTTTTTTAGATTATGTCTCTCACAGTGGACATGCACCTACGATGACAATTTCAGACCCCTCCATGATTTCTAAGTGGGAGAACTTGCAAAATAGCAGGGTGTTCAAATACTTATTTTCCTCACTGTATATAAATAAATGTAATAAAAACATATAATATGTGTCAGTATTAAATGTACCGTGGGTATATTTTTATGTTTAGGACTCCCGGCAGATGCTGTTCCCAGCTTGCGATTCTGCCCCCTGGATGAGGCCTTCTCAGCTGGATTACTTGTCACTCGACTTCAACTCTGCCTCCCCCTCACCAGTCCAGAAGGTCAGTGGTGGGCATGAAGGAAAAAAAAGATGTCAAACTGTTTCAGAAATACATTTCTTACAAGCATCTGAAGCTTTCTATTACAAACACTCATTTAGTGAGCGTTCATGGGGTTTTAGTGGGCACTGCTATCTGTTGTAGTAATCTTTTCTGTGGCTTTTTAAAACGGAATCTTCAGGCAGCAATAACAGTGACTCATCATTTCCTGTCCCGTTGACAGTTGCTTTGTCACCACTCAACTCCAAACACGACATGGCTTAAATCTGCCTGCAGGATTGATACAGTTCCGCCATGCTGGTTAGCGTTTTGATTGTTTGCTCATATTGCATTATTGATGTTTTCAGAAACCGCTGCTGGCAGACGAGTACAGGGTGGATTACGTGCAGGTAGACGAGAAGAAGACACAGGCTTTACAAAGCACCAAGATGGAGTGGAAGGATGTCCGTCAGTCAAAAGCATAAAGCCTTCTGAAGAGGGGACAATCCATTTAAATTATTACATGGTTCAAAACTTGACTTGTTTTCATCTCCTACAATTTCAGGTACATGTTATTGAGTCTTTTACACTGCTGTGAAAGGAGCCAGTACAGAGCTGGATAGGAAACCTTCAGAAATAAAATGGCAGAATATTTAGGAAATTATTCCAGAATAAAAGACCTCCAGAACAATGATTCAAGTTTGACTTTATTTTGTTCTGCAACACCAATTTCACACCACCGTTCAAAAGTTTGGGATTGGTACAATTTTTTTAATGGTTTTGAAAGAAGTCTCTTATGCGCAATAAATGCTGCATTTAATTGAACAATACAGTAAAACATTTATACTGTAAAATATTATTACAATTTGAAATAACAGTTTTCTATTTTAATATATTTCAAATATATAATTTATTCCTGTGATGGCTAAGCTGAATTTTCAGAATCATTAATCCAGTCTTTAGTGTCACATGATCCTTCAGAAATCATTTAAACATGCTGATTTGCTGCTCAAGAAACATGTATTATTATCAATGTTGAAAACAGTTATTTTTGTTTGAGAGATTGATACAATTTCTTTCAGGATTCTTTAATGAATAGAAAATTCAAAAGAACAGCATTTATTTAAAATGGAAAACTTTTGTAACATTCTAAATGTATTAGTCACTTTTTAGTAATGCAGCCTTGCTGATAAAAAGTAAAAAACATTTGTTTTGTTTTTATCTTACTGACCCCTGGGTTTTGAATGTGTTTTTTATTAAGGTGTGTAATTTATGTTGCAAAACATAGAAAGTTCCATGTTAACCACCGACCTTAATTTATTACAAATTGATATCATGACTCTATTGAAATTTGATTTGAATAGATAATGAAATGCAAACATTTTTTAAAACATTTGTCACGAAAGCCTGAACATATACAGCAGAATAGTAATTTGTTTACCAGAGCACAAATCAACACACACTCCGTGACTTGTATAAAGGAAATGATTATTAATCATTGATAATTTGCTTATCCTGAAGCACAGAGTGTCTTTTTCTGGCACTCCTTGGGACATTTACTTTGGAATAATTCCCCAAATATAACGACACACTGTTAGTTTTTACACCACTGATGTATAAGGCTCAGATGTCACATTGCCTGCTATTTGTGAATTCTGAAAAACTGTTTTCAAAAGTGTCATGAAGTCTTTAAGTGGATATTCTGAATATGTAACATATTTATGATGCGTACAATCACTGAAGAGTATCACAGAAAAAGATTACGTCAATAAATGTCTCTTGCACTGATTAAAAAACGCCCTAGAGACCATGTTTAACGTAGACTTGCATTGCTAAAATATGGTTTGTGAGAGTCGGACCACTGAAACCACACACTGTGATTGGACGCTGAAACAAATCAATGAAGGAAGTGAATGTTTTATAGAAGGGCAATCTGCCTTTTCTTTTTTTAAAGAGTGAATCTTGAGTGAATACTGAATGTTGGATGTGTTCGACTACTGTCAAATTATTGGCCTAACAGGGTTACGAAGGTCTGTCTACATTTATCAGAATGTATTTTTCCCATCGATCTTGGTCGGTTCACGATTATGAGGCATTACGAATGTATTTCTGTCTTGGGTTGTGGAATTTTAGTGCCATGTCATGCTGTGCTTGACACTGTTTCTTTTATGGTGGTCAGATTTTATCTTTGCCTTTGCTGGACTGACAAGAGCACAACAATCTCATGGGAAACTATCACTGTGACATCATCAGTTTCCCGCCAATCCTGATATTCTTCAGCATATGCTTTATATCTCATGAAGAAATGTAATACATGAGTGTGTGTGTGTGTGTGTGTGTGTGTGTGTGTGTGTGTGTGTGTGTGTGTGTGTGTGTGTGTGTGTGTGTGTGTGTGTGTGTGTGTGTGTGTGTGTGTGTGTGTGTGTGTGTGTGTGTGTGTGTGTGTGTGTGTGTGTGTGTGTGTGAGAGAGAGAGAGAGAGAGAGAGAGAGGGAGAGAGAGAGAGAGAGAGAACGAGTGAGTGGGAGACAAAGTGTGTGTGTTTCTGAAATTTAGAGACCTTACTAACCTGTGTGAATCAATGGATGTTTATCCGTCAGCAGGTAAATTATTGTGATGCATTTGAACACAATAAAAACAATTCAGCTTAATAAACTGGAAAAAAAAAACTCTTCTTTGATCTTTTCTTTTTAAATATAAAAGAAGATGAATATATAAAATGTGTACCTACACTACCATTCAAAAGGGGGCGATAAGATTTTTGAATGCGTTTTAAAGGATCAGTATCACATGATCGTTCTAATATTCTGATTTGGTGCTCAAGAAACGAATATTTTTGTTGGAGCCATTGTTGGATAGAAATCTTTTTAATATTATAAATGTCTTTACTGTCATTTTGATCGACTGAGTGCATCCTTGCTTAATAAAAGTTTGAATTTCTTTCAAAAATAAAGTAAATAAAATCGTACTCGCCCCAAACCTTTGAACGGTAGTGGATATCCGTTTGTTTAACACTAAAATTAAATACTTGTGGTTTTAGATTTTTATTTAAATAAACATATATAATTCCATCCTTTCCCTGGGAATTCAACTTTCTATTGTTCTGAACTTCATTTAGTAACACAATTATGTTGTAGTTATTTTTGAATAACTCATTATAAAATCTGCAACCAGATGAAATCAAATAAGACCAGACGAAGCATGTATTCAGTTCAACTCTGTTTTCTCCATAATGAAGTTTATTATGAAATAATGATATAATGTTCTTATTTCAATCATATCACCGAAATCAAAAATATTAAACTGATATTTTTCTTTATAACATAATAATAGTTTCATGTGGCACTTAGTACACATGTGTGACACATTTCTTCCATACTGTCCTCTTACATTTTTTTATGCCCTAAAAGGGTCTTTAAAACTCCAGCAGAAGCTCTAAAATATAGAAAGAGGATCAAGATGGAAAAAAAGATGGAAATCACACTATAATAGAATAAATAATGTTTTGTAGCAATACTTTAAATATTGTGATTGGACTAAATACTATCCTTTGAAAGTTATCAGACAAAACCCGAATATACCATAAATTAAATTTTGCACAAGTCCCTTTAATTTGGGAAAAAATAAATATATATATATATATATATATATATATATACTGTATATATATACTGTATATATAGAGAGAGAACCAAAAACAACCAAAGGGAGAAAAAAAAGAAAGAAAAAAAAAATCAACGCTATGTCATGCTAATCCTAGCAGCGGTAACCAAATTTCACTGACTTAATTTTCGCCTGAGAAGTCACATGGCGGGGTACCAGCTCATGGGGTTGGCATTCGCACATGCCAATGCACCTGTTAGAGGAAAATTTGGCAACCAGACTATTTTGGCACGTTAGACATGAATTGGCACGTCATTACGAGGCTGATCAGCAGGATTAAAGTCGTCCTGGTCCGAGTATCATTCCCTATAAAATGAAGATGGGTGGAATTATTACTTTTTAACAACTGATCAGGTTTTCCAGTCATCTGTCGGATTGCACTGAGGAAGGGAGAGAGGAAACAATGATAAAGCCAAGACCGAGACCTCAGGATAAACAAAGCTCTGACGTAAACATGCTACAGAGGTCCACTGTTCAGAGCAAAACAGTTCCTCCTTCAGGTTTCTCTGGTCTGTAGTTTTCTCAGGGTACTCAAAAGCTCCACAAACCAAAACGACTTTAAGCTTGATTGATTGTAATGTCAAAGTTATTTCCAGTCGACCGTGATCGGTGTAAGCAACTCGAGTGACAAATTTGCAGATCGTGATCCACTGTTCTTTGAGACCCGTACGAATAGAATTACACAAATAAAAATACCTGCAGTGAGCTGAATCTCATGCAAAACAAACTAAAGAGTGCAGCAGGTTCCATCCAAGGAGAAATTGTCCAGGAAAAAAAATATCTTCCGCTTTGACCAGACTCGAAACTGTTGGAAAAACACGCGATAATGTGGAGTATGAGATCGAGAGAGAAAAGGAGCGATTGGGTGAGAGAGAATGCCCCGAATAGTCACAGTGCACGGAGGAACACCAGGGCGGCGCTAGACAGCAAGAGTCATTACGGTGGTTTAGTGCTTCAAAAAGTGAAAATTCGCTTTCAGTCGATTTGTGTAGAGAAGAAGAAACCATAAGGGATTTTTCTTATTTCATCATTTAAAACCTCTCTAAAAAGAGAGTGCTGAGGGATAAAATGTGTATGTGTTTGTGTGAATTATTTTTCTGTGAATTACAACATGTCGTGTGCAGAATTCAGTGCAGCCAGCCCGGCGAGGTGTCCCCGTAACCCCAGTAAAAGAAATTTGCCTGGTAAACCCCAGTAAAGCAAGGTCCGTCCTCTCTCCTGTAGTTCATGTGTCGTGTCAGTCCTCCTCAAGTCCCACAGATGTATCTTAAGTAGAATAGTGCTTTTCCAAGTAAACAGAGGCCGGTGTATCCAACCCCTGGTGGATGTGTGTATTATTTTTTAAAGGGAGCTAACCGACTGAAGTTCTGCCAGAAGGGAGATGTGCTGCGTTTGGGCTCGTATTCATATCCATCCGCCTGCCCGTAGCCGTCAGGTAGGAGGTACTGCCCGGGGTTCATGGGGTCCCCAGGTGGTGGGTATGCTGGGGGGACCGACCGGCCCACACCTGAGAAGACGCCACATACATAAACTCAAGGTTTAACATGACTTATCAGATTTATTTGAATTTTGTGTAGATTTATGCTGTATGTATTACAGCTACAGGGACCATCTACTGCAAAGCAAATCAATTCTAATTTGCATTGGTTTATTTGATAACAGCAATACAATAGAATACAGTATAATTTACTGGAAATGGAAATTATGTTATGCAAAAAAAAATCTACCTATAGCAACTAACCTAACTTACCTCATAACATCATAATTGTTTTAACTATGTGATAGCTGACATTATTGAGTACATTATCTGTCATTTAAAAAAGAACATTCGCCTTGAGAGTCCATGCTTTCACTGCGTGTTACAAATGCAGTTAGAATTCCCCCAAAATTCAAACGTGTTTTTGTCTTGTATTTTCTATATGATATAGTTAAGCAATATCACACAACCAAATGCTGTATTTCCTGAATATCAGCATGATTGCATGGTCATGAATGGTCATCAGTCATTAGAACAAATCATTTGCAGCCACTTACTGGTGGTTTTAGTTTCATATTTAAAGTATTGTTTTTTTATTTATTTCAATATTTTAAAAAAATATTACCTTTAATCTCAGCATTATTTATGAAATTGAAATGCTGCTTAAGATACTGATTTCATTTGATTGGCAACAGCCCTATAATGTCTTATTGTTTTAATTGAATTTATTGATTAAATGTAAGAATTTGACATAAAAGATGATGTATACATAAAAACATCTAAATTCCATGAGGAATATAATCAGCGTAGTAATAAGTAATCAGTTACTGTATTTTAATTACTTTTCCCTTAACTGGTCGAGGTTGATATGGGATTTCGAAAGTAATTATTAATAATGATGTAATGCAATACTTTTTGGAATAACTTACCCAACACTGAACATACCTTTCTGTTTGGTGACTCTCCTAACGGTCAAGGCGGCTTGCCTCTTCTGATACTCAGAGATTTCAAACCCTAAAGCGAAAAAAGACAGACAACATTTAGTGTAAAACTTTAACAGCTTTGTGTGAACAACAGAACAAAGTTTAAATCATTATGAGAGTGGTGAACTTGTATGGTCATTGTATCGAAAAGACTGGCCAATTACAATTTTGAAACAACATGAGGATGAATAATGACTAAACTGTGATGCAAAAGTTCTCACCAATCTTCTCATCTTCCTGGACCATCTTTCTTTCCTCTTGAAATGCCCGAAGCCAACGGATTTTCTCCTCCAGCTTTTTGGGCAAGAACAGATGGATCTCGTCTGTGTCTTTGTTGGCCAGTTTGAAGGCATTCTTCACGCTAACGTTAAAATCATCATCTCGGCCGTCGATTGCGTCAATGACCTCATACCGATCCATTTCAATCCGGCCCTTATAGTAGAGAATATCACGGCGAATGAGATCCTGTGGAAGGCGGAGAGACTTTATTAGTATGTCTGTAGTTCCAGACAAATTACAGACAGAACAAAACTAAATATCGTATTAATGTAAATTTACATGTAAATTACAGGTACATATATCCATACAATGTGGGACAGGATGCATGTGTCACCTTTTTATTGGAGATTATAGTGATTTGTATTACGAGTCTGTTCATGTTCTGCATGTTCATTAAAACACTTTTGAAACTATTAGTAACTGGATATAAATAGTGAGACTGCTAATTGGTTGGCTGGTCTGGGTAAACTCATGTCAGTCTTTTGAGAAACAGGTGCTGAACTGTCTGTGTATGTCAGATGGTGGTGAAGAGAGCTGTTTTTGCACCTTTGTGGAGAGAATAAAAATGGGCCATGTGCTTTGAGCTTGAGGGTGTGTGGAGGACAGTGAAACCTTCAGGTAGAATCTAAATCACAAACCCTCAGTTGTGCTACACCACCATAATTTCATCAGTTATTTGCTTCTCCATGCCTGTCTGGTTCAATTCTGCATCTTCGCTCTCCAGGTGCCTGTTACCTTCCCATCTATCCATCTATCCATCCATGTATCCATCTATCTACTTGATATCCAGACCCATGTGTCCCAGTTAAAGCAGACTCCTACTTTACCATCAATTGAACTTAGAGTGTTATCTGTGCCTTCATCCCCTCTTTGTCTAACCTTCTTGCAGAGGACCATCTGATGATCGAATAGGAAGAAGATTCTGGTTTGGCTGCGGCCGTATGGTTGATATATCCAGGACATCTCCCCAGTGTACACAAGCTCTGAGCTCCTGTCCAGAATATCCTCACCCTGCACACACACAATAACAAATTAATCATTGCATCTGACTCCACTGAGACTCTGATGTCTTCATGTCTCAGTATGCAGCTCTCCAATTAAATATGATGCCCGTGGTGCATGTTGCACGTCAATAACAAGCATCAAACCTGTGCCATAGATGCCAGATTTCATTAGAAACTGCATAGAATTTGTTTTTTTTGTAAATATTTTTGTTATAAATATACTACTTGTCAAATTTTGAAATATTTAACATTAAGGCTGCCTTTGTTTGATCACAAATACAGTAAGAGCAGCTATATCTTGAAATGTTAATACAATTTAAAATAACTGTTTTCGGATCCACTTTATATTAGGTGGCCTTAACTACTATGTACTAACATTTTAATTAATCATTTGATACAATGCACTTATTGTGTACATACATGTTTTTACATTGTACTTACATTTTTTTAATTAGCTGCATGTAATTACATCTGTAATTAATTTCTGTAGTTACATTTATAATTACACTGTTGACACTTCCCTTACACCTAGCCCTTCCCTTAAACCTACCCATACCATATAAAGTCAGAATGGCGTGATATAAAGTCAGAATTGCATGATATAAATTCAGAATTGCATTACATAAAGTCAGAATTGCATGATATAAATTCAGAATTGCATTACATAAAGTCAGAATTGCATGATATAAAGTCAGAATTTCGAGTTAAAGTCAGAATTGCGAGTTATAAATTCAGAATTGCAAGTTATAAAGTCAGAATTGCAAGTTATAAAGTCAGAATTGCGAGTTATAAAGTCAGAATTGCATGATATAAAGTCAGAATTGCGAGTTATAAAGTCAGAAGTGCGTGATATAAAGTCAGAATTGCGAGTTATAAAGTCAGAATTGCATGATATAAAGTTAGAATTGCGAGATATAAAGTCAGAATTGCATGTTATAAAGTTAGAATTGCGAGATATAAAGTCAGAATTGCGTGATATAAAGTCAGAATTGCGAGTTATAAAGTCAGAATTGCATGATATAAAGTTAGAATTGCGAGATATAAAGTCAGAATTGCGAGATATAAAGTCAGAATTGCGAGTTATAAATTCAGAATTGCGAGTTATTAAGACAGAATTGCATTATATAAAGTCAGAATTGCATGATATAAAGTCAGAATTGCATGTTATAAAGTCAGAATTGCATGATATAAAGTCAGAATTGCGAGTTATAAATTCAGAATTGCGAGTTATAAAGTCAGAATTGCGAGTTATAAAGTCAGAATTGCATGTTATAAAGTCAGAATTGCGTGATATAAAGTCAGAATTGCGAGTTATAAACTCAGAATTGCATGATATAAAGTCAGAATTGCGAGTTATAAAGTCAGAATTGCGTGATATAAAGTCAGAATTGCGAGTTATAAAGTCAGAATTGCATGATATAAAGTTAGAATTGCGAGATATAAAGTCAGAATTGCATGTTATAAAGTTAGAATTGCGAGATATAAAGTCAGAATTGCGTGATATAAAGTCAGAATTGCATGTTATAAAGTCAGAATTGCAAGTTATAAAGTCAGAATTGCGAGTTATAAAGTCAGAATTGCATGATATAAAGTCAGAATTGCGAGTTATAAAGTCAGAATTGCGTGATATAAAGTCAGAATTGCGAGTTATAAAGTCAGAATTGCATGATATAAAGTTAGAATTGCGAGATATAAAGTCAGAATTGCATGTTATAAAGTTAGAATTGCGAGATATAAAGTCAGAATTGCGTGATATAAAGTCAGAATTGCGAGTTATAAAGTCAGAATTGCATGATATAAAGTTAGAATTGCGAGATATAAAGTCAGAATTGCGAGATATAAAGTCAGAATTGCGAGATATAAAGTCAGAATTGCGAGTTATAAATTCAGAATTGCGAGTTATAAATTCAGAATTGCGAGTTATTAAGACAGAATTGCATGATATAAAGTCAGAATTGCATGATATAAAGTCAGAATTGCATGTTATAAAGTCAGAATTGCATGATATAAAGTCAGAATTGCGAGTTATAAATTCAGAATTGCGAGTTATAAAGTCAGAATTGCGAGTTATAAAGTCAGAATTGCATGTTATAAAGTCAGAATTGAGTGATATAAAGTCAGAATTGCGAGTTATAAACTCAGAATTGCGTGATATAAAGTCAGAATTGCGAGTTATAAAGTCAGAATTGCATGATATAAAGTTAGAATTGCGAGATATAAAGTCAGAATTGCATGTTATAAAGTTAGAATTGCAAGATATAAAGTCAGAATTGCGAGTTATAAAGTCAGAATTGCATGATATAAAGTTAGAATTGCGAGATATAAAGTCAGAATTGCGAGATATAAAGTCAGAATTGCGAGATATAAAGTCAGAATTGCGAGTTATAAATTCAGAATTGCGAGTTATTAAGACAGAATTGCATGATATAAAGTCAGAATTGCATGATATAAAGTCAGAATTGCATGATATAAAGTCAGAATTGCGAGTTATAAATTCAGAATTGCGAGTTATAAAGTCAGAATTGCGAGTTATAAAGTCAGAATTGCATGTTATAAACTCAGAATTGCGAGATATAAAGTCAGAATTGCGAGTTATAAAGTCAGAATTGCATGTTATAAAGTCAGAATTGAGTGATATAAAGTCAGAATTGCGAGTTATAAAGTCAGAATTGCGTGATATAAAGTCAGAATTGCGAGTTATAAAGTCAGAATTGCATGATATAAAGTTAGAATTGCGAGATATAAAGTCAGAATTGCATGTTATAAAGTTAGAATTGCGAGATATAAAGTCAGAATTGCGAGTTATAAAGTCAGAATTGCATGATATAAAGTTAGAATTGCGAGATATAAAGTCAGAATTGCGAGATATAAAGTCAGAATTGCGAGATATAAAGTCAGAATTGCGAGTTATAAATTCAGAATTGCGAGTTATTAAGACAGAATTGCATGATATAAAGTCAGAATTGCATGATATAAAGTCAGAATTGCATGATATAAAGTCAGAATTGCGAGTTATAAATTCAGAATTGCGAGTTATAAAGTCAGAATTGCGAGTTATAAAGTCAGAATTGCATGTTATAAACTCAGAATTGCGAGATATAAAGTCAGAATTGCGAGTTATAAAGTCAGAATTGCATGTTATAAAGTCAGAATTGAGTGATATAAAGTCAGAATTGCGAGTTATAAACTCAGAATTGCATGATATAAAGTCAGAATTGCGAGTTATAAAGTCAGAATTGCGTGATATAAAGTCAGAATTGCGAGTTATAAAGTCAGAATTGCATGATATAAAGTTAGAATTGCGAGATATAAAGTCAGAATTGCATGTTATAAAGTTAGAATTGCGAGATATAAAGTCAGAATTGCGAGTTATAAAGTCAGAATTGCATGATATAAAGTTAGAATTGCGAGATATAAAGTCAGAATTGCGAGATATAAAGTCAGAATTGCGAGATATAAAGTCAGAATTGCGAGTTATAAATTCAGAATTGCGAGTTATTAAGACAGAATTGCATGATATAAAGTCAGAATTGCATGATATAAAGTCAGAATTGCATGATATAAAGTCAGAATTGCGAGTTATAAATTCAGAATTGCGAGTTATAAAGTCAGAATTGCGAGTTATAAAGTCAGAATTGCATGTTATAAACTCAGAATTGCATGTTATAAACTCAGAATTGCGAGTTATAAAGTCAGAATTGCGAGTTATAAACTCAGAATTGCGAGTTATAAAGTCAGAATTGCGAGTTATAAAGTCAGAATTGCGAGTTATAAACTCAGAATTGCGAGTTATAAAGTCAGAATTGCGAGTTATAAAGTCAAATTCTGAGGGAATTGAGTTTATATCACGCAATTCTGACTTGATAACTCACAATTTTGACTTTATAACCTGCAATTGAGAAAAAAAGTTGCAATTACCTTTTTTTTTATTCTGTGGTGGAAACAAGCTTTCATATTAAAATGACAGTAAAGACATGTAAAATGTCACAAAAGATTTCTTTCAAAAAAAAAATTTGTTTCCAGAAAATATTAAGCATATTAAGCAGCAAAACCTTTACGTATACATATATAAATGATAAATAACAATAAACAACCACATTTTCAGGTTCAAGTCTTCCATTGCTCTCTTTTATATCTTATATCCTGATAATTAACTCTGAAAAGCTTTAGCCACACACCTCCCAGTCCAGTACAGAGGCCTGCCATTGGGCGATTTTGTCAATGTTCTCAAGCCTTCGTTTGCGTTCGTTGATTTGCTGAGTGACATTTCTCATTACAGCTAGCGCAGCAGCCACGTACCGATAATCACTGGAAGAGAATGGGAAAAGAATGAGCAAAAGAGAAGAGAAAAAAAAAACAGGGTTGTCAAAATGATAAGTGGAAAGCAGATATGTCAGTTCAAAATTCGTCATATATTTTGTGGACCCGACCGCCATTATCTGCACGATGCACACGATTTAGCATATCCGTGTTTCTGTGTGTACCTGTGTTCTTGTACTGTATATTTCAGTAACTCTGCCAGCTGTAGAGGGTATTTGCAGATTTTTTGGACTGGTGTGAGCAGGTAGCCGTCAATGGCAATGTCAATCATCTGCTGGACCAATCGGCACGCTTCAAAGAAGTGCTGGTATCGTGCGTCTCGCATGAGACGTGTGAGCTCCATGCAGGCGTCAACGTGGTTGTTACAGTATTCCGAGTAGATCCAGAATCCATCTTGCTGCAAGTAAAAATATACAAGCATTCAAATAAATCAGTTTTCCCCCTAACCCATTGTGTATATGTTAGTTATTTTCTGTGTTCCAATACAGACGTGTTCCAAAAAGCAGGGTCCGATCTCACTGAGATGAGGTTCTTCCGTGTTAAACTGTTTCTCCAGGTCTCTGACAAAGCTTAACTGGAATCTGTAAATGTCTTCGATATTTCCAAATATCACTTTCAGCTGATCGTCGTTAAACATGTCTCTCCTCTTTTTACACTGACGGAGATACCCCTGAAACACAAACACAAATACATACACAGATTTACACTACTGTTCAAAAGTCTCTTATTCTCACTAAGGCTGAATATATATATATATATATATATATATATATATATATATATATATATATATATATATATATATATATATATATATATATATTAAAAAAAAACAGTAAAACAATAATAGTATCAAATATCATTACAATTCAAAATAACTCTTTTCTATTTTACGCACATTTAAACATAATTTTTGTGATGGCAAAGCTGAATTTTCAGCGTTACTAAAATATTTATTATTATTTCTCATTGGATATTCACGAAAGAAAATAATCTGAGCCATGCTATCCACGTAAACTTTATAGTTGTACACTTTTGTGTTTACACTTACTGTGTTTACATTTGCCTCAATTGTGTGTATGTATATTTCTCCTCAGGAATTTTAGGAGACACATCTGAGACAGCTAAAGAAGATAGCTAAAAGTGAACTCAATGAAGTCTCCTGAGCTGTGAAAGAGCTGGTATGTGTTTGTTACCTCACAGATGTCCTTCAGGTGTTTGATATAATGTCGTTCTGTGCTCATGATCTCATTGATGACATTGGCCCTCATCTGGTCCCGGTTCTGGGTGGGCTGGCCCAGACACAGGCAGTCGGTGCTGGGGTTCGGACTGGCCTCCGCGTGGCCGTTCTGCACCTCGCTGGAGCTTTCGGCAGCCTCGACCGCTGTGTTTTCCTCCTGATTTACCCATAACTAGAACACACACACATTAAGACAGACATGATTTGATCTTCAAGTCCTGTTATCATCAATTAAACTAATCATAATAATTGTGCTCACATTGGATTAGCATTCAGCTCAGAGAATCCACAGTTAACAGTCTGCATGATTGCTTCAATAAGGTCATTAAAGTGTCTAGATGTTGCTTTAAAAGCTTTGGGGGTAAAAGTAACATTGACGTGAAACAAAGAGTCAGAGTGCGCCCTCTGGTGGCACCAGTCCCAACTACATTTTACCACATTAGAGGCATTGCAGTAAACACTTAAAAAAATCTGTTTTCACAAGGACATAAATGAATCTGCGTTTGGACTTGGTTACATTGCTGCATACACACACACTCAAGACAGGAGATGGAAAAAGAAGGAGGGCAATACAAATGCGCACAGTTAGGAGTGTGGTGTGTGTGCGTGCAGCCGTGTGTGTGTGTGTGTGTGCGTGTGTATGTGTGTGTGTGTTTGAGAGAATCTGATGTAATTTTATTTGCCCTGATTATGTAACTTATCATTTGCTTTCCCAGGTGAGCTAACTGATGTGAACACACATGTGCGGCTACACACAAACTCTTTCTCTCTCTCTCTCTCTCTCTCTCTCTCTCTCTCTCTCTCTCTCTCTCTCTCTCTCTCTCTCTCTCTCTCTCTCTCTCTCTCTCTCTCTCTCTCTCTCTCTCTCTCTCTCTCTCTCTCTCTCTCTCTCTTGGGTGAACTATCCCTTTGAGAATTGTATAGTACTTTTGAACAATATGTAAAATCATGTACACTCAAAAGATGAAGACTACAGCCATATCAGTAGCCTAATCAAAGCAACATAAACACAAATAATTGCTGACTGTACCTATAAGACATTATTATCATAACTCAGTTCATTAAAGGAATAGAACACAAAAATGAAAATTTGGTTAGCATTTACGTACTCTGTTCCAAACCTGTATGATTTTATATCTTTTGTGGATCACTAAAGAAGAGGTTTTGAAGGAAGAATTCCTTGCATTTAAAATGAATGTGGGCTGGAGTGTTCAAGCTTCAAAAAGCATGTCACAATGCACCATGAAAGTATCATACAATTAGCATATATGACTTTAATCCAAGTCTTCTGAAGTCATACTGTACAATAGCTGTGTGACAAACAGACTGACATTTACATTGTTACTCACTGAGAATCTTCCTCTCCAGTGAGCTGTTAACCCTTGTGAGCAAATCACTGAGTCAGTGAGAACCAGATCAGTCCAATATGTGAATGAATCATACAGACTTGTTTTGTGAACCGGATCAACTGATTCAACTCCAACAAACCAATCTGGTTACAGTGTTTTTACAGGGGGGAAACAGCATACAGGTATGGAACAACATGAGAATGAGTACATAATGACAGAATTTTCATTTTGGATGAACTGTCCCTTTAAGCCGTATGCCTCATGGAAACTGGTTGGTCCCCCCACATTATAGTTGATTTTAGGTTTTGTTATCCTTGTAGGGACATTTGGATCACACAGAGATAGCAAAATCTGACCCTTACAAACACACACATACACACACACACACACACACCAATGATCTGATCTGGAGTCCCAAACACTGCAAAATTAAAAATAGATTTTCATAAATACACAAGCTTGTCACAGATTCTATTCACCCTGAAATCATAACTCATAACTCGCATAAGTTATGAGGGAGCATAACTCCCTCGCCCTCTCTCTTTCTCTCACACACTCTGTTTCTTCATAGAGTCACGGATATGATGTCTAATCTCTTGAAGGATGTTTCTAGGATTAAGATCTCATTAAAATCTCAAATTATACTCTTATACCAAGAAATCTCTGCCTCAGCGCAACTTTCCAGTGCATTAGCCTTGCTAGCTGTCCGTTCTCATCCTCATCAAACGAAAGGCTTAGATTAGTGATCCTGCTGCGTACTGTATGTGTGTGTGTTGCTACGGCTGTGTTAAAAAAAAAAATAGGAATCAGAAGAACACTGATGACGCAGATGTTGCACACACACACACACACACCTGCGCACACATACACACACACACACACATAAAAACTTCCATTTTCTCTTTCCTTGCTCTCAGTGTCCAATCTATTTTAGCCTCCCTCTCTTTCTCTCTCACCCTCTCCTCCCAGAGCAATCTGTTGTTTGGTTTTTGTTTTGTTTTTTTGGTCTGTTCTTCTCTCCTGTCCTCTAATGAAAAGTGACGTCTCATTTTATGCTTCATGACTCAACCTCACTGAACAGTGAAGAGAAACACAAGACACAGCAGAACCACGGTGTAAAGGTGTCAGCATCTTAAACCAAAATCAAACTACCCCTTGCAGGTGACATTAATACAGCATTTATCAATCTCTTTTACTTGGGTACTTCCAATTATAATATTCACTAATCCTTCTCAGATGTACTATTCCTGAGTTTGCATGCCCATTGAGTCTTACTAGTTAATGGTAACTGAACTTGGCTTGCTGTCCTTCACAGAGGCAAAAACCCAACTCAAATTGGGTTTCAGTTTTCTGCACCATTACTAAAAATACACGACATTGTAAAATAGATTACACTGTATAGTAATTTTAGGTCCTTGAAACACTTCCATGGCCACAGGTGTATAAAATCAAGCGCCTAGGCTTGCAGACTGCTTCTACAAACATTTGAGAAAGAATGGGTTGCTCTCAGGAGCTCAGTGAATTCAAGCGTGGTACCGTGATAGGTTGCCATCTGTGCAATTCATGAAATTTCCTCAATACTAAATATTCCACGGTCAACTGTTTGTGGTATTACAACAAAGTGGAAGCAATTGGGAACAACAGCAACTCAGCCACGAAGTGGTAGGTCACGTAAAATCACAGAGCAGGGTCAGCTCATGCTGAGGCGCAAAGTGTGCAGAAGTCGCCGACTTTCTGCAGAGTCAATAGTTACAGACCTCCAAACTTTGTGTGGCCTTCAGATTAGCTCAAGAACAATATGTAGAGAGCTTCATGTAATGGGTTTCCATGATCGAACAACTGCATCCAAGCCTTACATCACCAAGTGCAATGCAAAGCATCGGATGGAGTGGTGTAAAGCATGCCGCCACTGGAGTGACGAATCGTGCTTCTCTGTCTGGCAATCCGATGGACGAGTCTAGGTTTAGCGGTTGCCAGGAGAACAGTACTTGCCTGACTGCATTGTGCTAAGTGTAAAGTTTGATGGAGGGAGGATAATGGTGTGGGGTTGTTTTTCTGGGGTTGGGCTTGGCCCTTTAGTTCCAGTGAAACTAACTCTTAATACTTCAACATACTAAGACATTTTGTACAATTTCATGCTCCCAACTTTGTGGGAGCAGTTTGGGGATGGCCCCTTCATGTTCCAACCTGACTGCGCACCAGTGCACAAAGCAAGGTCCATAAAGACATGGATGAGCGAGTTTAGTGTGGAGGAACTTGACTGGCCTGCACAGAGTCCTGAACTCAACCCGACAGAACTCCTTTGGGATGAATTAGAGCGGAGACTGCAAGCCAGGCCTTCTCATTCAACATCAGTGCCTGACCTCACAAATGCGCTTCTAGAAGAATGGTCAAAAATTCCCATAAACACACTCCTAAACCTTGTGGGAAAAAGTTGAAGCTGAAGCTGTTATAGCAGCAAAGGATGGGCCAACTCCATATTAAACCCTACGGATTAGGAATGTGATATCATTAAAGTTCAAGTGTAAAGGCAGGCGTCCCAAAACTTTTTGTCTATATATCATATATATATATATATATATATATATATATATATATATATATATATATATATATATATATATATATATATATATATATATATATATATATATATATACACACAGTGAGGAAAATAAGTATTTGAACACCCTGCTATTTTGCAAGTTCTCCCACTTAGAAATCATGGAGGGGTCTGAAATTGTCATCGTAGGTGCATGTCCACTGTGAGAGACATAATCAAAAAAAAAATCAAAAATTACAATGTATGATTTTTTTTAACTATTTATTTGTATGATACAGCTGCAAATAAATATTTGAACATCTGAGAAAATCAATGTTAATATTTGGTAGCCTTTGTTTGCATTTACCAGAGGTCAAACGTTTCCTGTAGTTTTCACCAGGTTTGCACACACTGCAGGAGGGATTTTAGCCCACTCCTCCACACAGATCTTCTCTAGATCAGTCAGGTTTCTGGCCTGTCGCTGAGAAACACGGAGTTTGAGTTGAGTTATTTCCTTGGTTATCCTGGCTGTGTGCTTCGGGTCATTGTCATGTTGGAAGACCCAGCCTCGACCCATCTTTAATGCTCTAACTGAGGGAAGGAGGTTGTTCCCCAAAATCTCGTAATACATGGCCCATGGCATCCTCTCCTTAATACAGTGCAGTCACCCTGTCCCATTTGCAGAAAAACACCCCCATGCTTCACAGTAGGGATGGTGTTCTTGGGATGGTACTCATCATCATTCTTCTTCCTCCAAACACGTTTAGTGGAATTATGACCAAAAAGTTCTATTTTGGTCTCATCTGACCACATGACTTTCTCCCATGACTCCTCTGGATCATCCAAATGGTCATTGGCAAACTTAAGACGGGCCTTGACATATGCTGGTTTAAGCAGGGGAATCTTCCGTGCCATGCATGATTTCAAACCATGACGTCTTAGTGCATTACCAACAGTAACCTTGGAAACGGTGGTCCCAGCTCTTTTCAGGTCATTGACCAGCTCCTCCCGTGTAGTTGTGGGCTGATTTCTCACCTTTCTTAGGATCATTGAAACCCCACGAGGTGAGATCTTGCATGGAGCCCCAGTCCGAGGGAGATTGACAGTCATGTTTAGCTTCTTCCATTTTCTAATGATTGCTCCAACAGTGGACCTTTTTTCACCAAGCTGCTTGGCAATTTCCCCGTAGCCCTTTCCAGCCTTGTGGAGGTGTACAATTTTGTCTCTAGTGTCTTTGGACAGCTATTTGGTCTTGGCCATGTTAGTAGTTTGATTCTTACTGATTGTATGGGGTGGACAGGTGTCTCAATGCAGCTAACGACCTCAAACATCTAATTTAGGATAATAAATGGAGTGGAGTTGGACATTTTAAAGGCAGACTAACAGGTCTTTGAGGGTCAGAATTCTAGCTGATAGACAGGTGTTCAAATACTTATTTGCAGCTGTATCATACAAATAAAGAGTAAAAAAATCATATATTGTGATTTCTGGATTTTTTTTTAGATTATGTCTCTCACAGTGGACATGCACCTACAATGACAATTTTCAGACCCCTCCATGATTTCCAAGTGGGAGAACTTGCAAAATAGCAGGGTGTTCAAATACTTATTTTCATCACTGTATATCACTCATATATATACACAGTACACACACACACAAAAGAAACATCTTCTCACTTTCAGCTGCTTTTATTTCCAGCAAATTTCTTAATACGTGTAGAAATTGAAAAATGTGTCCCTTAAAAGGGCAGACAGTATCTAGTGTGGCCACCAGCTGCTTCTTGAACACATCTGTTGGGATATATATTTACACGTAGTTTGGCGCTGCAAGGATGATCAGCTGTTCTTTTTGTCTCCCTGTAGCAGTCTTAGCCGTCTTACATTACGGACACCATGCCTCCCTGCAGCAGGACTAGGGCACGTTCATGCAGGTGATCAGAGACTGGTGTTTTTCAGAGTCAGTAGAATGGTCTCTTTAGCGTCCTAAGTTATTGAAACTGTGAACTTAATTGTCTACCGCCTTTAAACCATTGTGTCTTAAGGACTATTCCACAGGTGCATGTGCAATAATGGTTTATGGTTCATTTAACAAGCATGAAAAATATTATTTAAGTAACATTTTGTAGTCTGGACTTGCATGGTGATCTGATGATCTGATTTCCTAAAGACAAAAGTAGAAAAACAATTATTATTTATTAAATTATTTAATCTGGTTAATGCACAATCTTTAAAAATACTACTGCCATGGTTTAATGCATCAGTACATGTTGGACTCAAGTCATTTACTTACCAGAAGCAAAATGTGCTGCATATCCTATCCAGCCTGCTGCAATCCAGGCACCACATTGTTTTCCGTAAATCTAAACAGTTTCATTTCCAAAAGTAGGTTAGTTCCGGGCCTGAGGGAGCATCCAACCACAGAGCAACAGTAACCTAATTTTAATTTTGATATTTTTAATAGAAGGATTAAATAAATGATCGCAATCCAACTGTGCATCAAGCACTTCCCACCGATGTTTTGAATGTGCTCAACAACTAACCGGAAACATCCAGGGAACTAGAAAGACGTCACTTCCTGAAACCGTCGAATAGCCGTTGAAATGGTCTATGTAGAATTCAGAAACCCTTGTTATTAGCGATTAAGTGGCCGTTAAGTGAACTGCAGCCAGCAATTTATTGCATGTGCTTGCGCTCATGCTAGTGTTGCCAGATTGTGCAGGTTCCCACCCAATTGGACATCTTTTAACCAGGTTGGACCAGAGAAAAAGACATTGGGCAGGTGAAAAAAATTTGCAAGCAGATGCTTTTTTTTCTTGTCTTTTATGTTTAGTCATGTTATTTTAATACGTTCGAACACGTGAATAATAAAGTATCAGAGAAAAAAGAAAATAAAGCGTAGTGGTCAACAACGCATTTTCCTTAACACATCCCTTTTTGGTTCAGTTTAACCAATCAGGGCCAGGTAAGGGAGACCTGTCAATCAGGTCTTTTATGTTTGTGAGATGTGTTCACTAAAGAGTGACGGGGTTTTAGCATGATAAGGGACCAGACTTTGAACGTATAGCTGTAATGCAAAAGTGGCCTAAATATAAATTGTACAGTAAAGAGTGGGAGAGCGACTCAAATCTCAAAACGTGAATAACAGCTCTGGTGAGAGATTACCAGGCTCGTGGTAAATATAACTTTGAAATATGAGCACAACTGAATGATTTAATCAAAAAATGTAACTGTGTATGGGACTATACTAATCCTGTCCAGCATCAGGACATCTTTTAATCCATCCAGATTGTACTCTGGTTTACTTGTCCTTGACAGCTACTGGACTTGATCAGTTTTGAATGTGCAAAGTTCTGCATTATGTTCTACAATATGTACTTCACGAAAGCTGGACTGTAGTTCTGTCTGAAGTCAAAGCACAACACAAAGGTAAGCCTGTTGTTCATTTTTTGTTGTCTGATTATCGTACAGTATGTATCAGTGAATGCCACATTTTGGCTGTGGTGTGTGTATTAACGTGTGTGAAATGCCTGCTAATTACGTTGCTTATTATATTGGGCACTTTACTGTTGGCACTGAAAATGATGCATGTGTTTTTCCGAAGGTTAAAGTCATCAGTAAATTTCTTGATTGCCGTTTTGACATCGTTTCCATCCCGACATTTTAGTCATATTTGCTAATTCTCTTTAATGTATTTGCCCTGTATTTGATCCGCTTTCCTGAGAAATTGGTTCATTTGTATTTTATTTAGTCATTATTTCGTTTAAATGAGATAAAATGGTGCTTATCAACCTTGTTTGAAATGGCAATACAATTCTATCACATTATTTTGGCAGTTAAAGTTTTGGACAGGTTTTTCTTGGAGTGGGAGGGATTTGGTGAGCTTTTGGGCTGAAAATTGTCGACTCAATCTGGCAACACTGACTCATGCACACGTAAGAGACTGAACGTGAATCAAGGCCCCGATGTACTCACAGCGAAGTTCTTTCTTTTTCGTTCTTTGCTTAGAAGTAAAAAGTTGGAACTACATTTGCAGCAAACGCCCAACGCCGTCCACATTGCTAAGAGCTATGTTTAGATGAATATGTAAAAATGTGTGCTGCACACTTTCCCCTTAATTACAAAATAAACACACAACAAAAATGACAACAGTTAAGAAAGCATCTGATCATAGCGATCAGGATATTTGCACCAGCTCTGCGATTCACCAGCGTCACATCGACAGGGGTCATTAAAATGACACTGTTATGATAATTTGGTTATAAATTATATTTTAGACTATTGACTACAGATCGTTTGGCTATGTGAGGCTATAGTTTGAATTGACCCCTTTTCTTTGCATTACAGTACCGAATAGCTCTTTCGTAGCTCTCAGAAAATGACGAGTTTCCAAGTTGTAATTACAAGTTCAACAAGCATGTGAAGGCTTTTTACAGTTCAGAATCGTTACAGTAATTACGACATGCCGTGAACAGTACAAGCTGTTCACACACTGGCAATAAAAAAGTGATTAATACATGAGAATTCTTACATATAGCCCCTTTAAAAGTAAAGTGTGTAGCCAACAGAATTGGACAAATAATTAAACAACAAACGGGGTCCTGCCAACAATTCACCTTATTGACTGAGCAATAAGCTTACATGTCGGACTGTTCAAAAGAAAAGAAAAAAGAATTGTAAATGCCACATCTGATTGCAAACAGTTATTATTTTAGCAATTGCCGAAGAAATTACACACTGCAATTGGGATAAAAGATTTAAGCTGTGTGTTTTTATATATGTAACTATAAGCTCCACTGTACACTGCTGATTCTCGTATGCAGGCACAGTTTGTGTTGTGCGTGTGGGCTGTGAGTAAACAGTGAGCAATGATTTCTGATGGCACGAAAGCTCCAGGTCTCAGCAGGAGAGAGACACCAAACCTGCAGGCCAGCGCCACCAACTGGTGTGATATAATGCTTTCAGACTCTACCCCATCTATCTCTCTCACACTCATTCTCTTCCTGTCTATTTCTCCTTGTCCTTTCTCAGTGTTGCATAAGAGATGCCCAAAGGGTCAGAATAAAGACCATGCTGTACAGATTGATATAGTGTGTGTGTATTAAATATGTATCTGTCTGTGTGGACACAGGTGATATTCTCTGTACAGCGAAGAGATTTTCTCACACCTGTCATGCCTGAGAGAGTGGCTTACACAACCTGCCATCTGCGTAACTGTGTTTTTGGGGAGGAAGGGAGGATAGATGACTGTTAGAAAAGAGAGGAAAGAGAGAACGCAAAGGGGGAACTAAGAAATGCACTTAGGAATCTCTACGTATGTAGCCAAAGTTAAGATCAAGTTACATAAAAGTCCCATTAAAGAGCGCTCCACCTTTGCGAACACACTCCTGTCTCATAAGCACATTTCTATCCTACACCTCCTTTTATCCTTTCACCCATGATCCTCACTAAAAGGGTTTATGTTCATATTTCAGTAGTAGCCTTGGGAGTTCTCAGAAAGCAAACCAATGGATCACACAAGCAAAAAGTGCAGTGGACTTACAATCCAGATGCATCATTAACAATATGATAGCAGTATTTAACACTCTATTGCATGTATTATGAAAATAATAAAATATGACTTGTATTAAATTACATAAAAATGATTACTGCTAAAATCAAGATTTTTTTAAAGATAATATTTTGAGGGACCTTGTTAGGATGTTGCCTGAAGGCAACACTAACTGTGTTTCCATTACCCTTCAAATTGCACAAATTGAAAAATATGCCCAATGGAAACTCCCATATATAGAAAAAAAGATTTTATGCTCGCATGAAGTGGTTTTTCGAAAAGGAACATTTCGCAAAATTGCAATGGAAATATTTTTTCGCGTTTACAGGTCACCTGGAATGCAAAAATGTCACATGATCATTCTTTAAAAATGGCACAGTATGTTTTGACAGAAGACAAGTTCTTTATTCTTTATTTATTGCCTTATTACATTGCACAACTCAAAAAAGGTTGATCTGTTCATCCGGAAATTCTGAATCCACAGTTCCTCTGTGAAATCGCATACTATAACCTCCCAGAAACACCTCATACACTGTATTGCCAAAAGTGTTGGGACACCCCTCCAAATCATTGAATTTGGGTGTTCCAATCACTTCCATGGCCACAGGTGTATAAAATCAAGCCCCGAGCATGCATGCAGACTGCTTCTACAAACAATTGTGAAAGAATAGATCGCTCTCAGGAGCTCAGTGAATTCAAGCATGGTACCGTGATAGGTTGCCGCTTGTGCAATAAGTCCATTCATGAAATTTCCTCACAACTAAATATTCCACAGTCAACTGTTAGTGGTATTATAACAAAGTGGAAGCAATTGGGAACAACAGCAACTCAATAGCTATATATTAGAGCAGAGACTGCGAGCCTGGCCTTCTCGTTCGACATCAGTGCCTGACCTCACAAATGCGCTTCTAGAAGAATGGTCAAAAATTCCCATAAACACACTCTTAAACCTTATGGAAAGCCTTCCCAGAAGAGTTGAAGCTGTTATAGCTGTAAATGGTGGGCCAACTCCATATTAATCCCTACGGATTAAGAATGGGATGTCATTAAAGTTCATCTGCATGTAAAGGCCGGCGTCCCAAAACTTTTGGCAATATAGACCACATGGCTGCTCCCAAGTATAAGGGGCTTTCCTTGCCATTAATGCTTGGATAACACGCCTACGTCTCCTTCGATTAAAAATAATGGCTAGTGTGGTGGCTAAGTAAACCTACCAACATTGGTTAATGGAAACGCTGTCATTTCACAATCGTTTTTTGTTGACATTTAGAAAATATCGCAAAAGTTTGCTGCAAATCTGTAATGGAAACCAAGCTACTGTCTGGTCTATGTCTGTCTATGTCACAATTCTAAAAACAAAATATAATACAATTGGCTCCTAAATTCATAAGCCTTATTATATGAAATGTATTAATATATTAAATCTAAAGAAATAACTATAAATAACTACAAATAATTGTAAATATATTTAACATAAATATAACAAATATTAGGGGTGTAACGATACACCAATGCCCCGGTTTGGTTCACATTACGGTTTTGGAGCCATGGTTCGGTTCGGTTCTGTCTGCTGTAGGTCAGGGTTCATGGCAGGGCACCAGCAATAATAACACTAGATTCACTTTTAACCTAATAATAACAACAACAATAATTGACCTTATTAACTTTATCTTTATTAACTTTATACATTGGCTTCACGTTTACTTTAGAGCAGTTAGTAAACCTGAATAAACTAAAATGAAATAAAAGCCTCCACTGTAGACTAGACTAGAAAAACAAGCTAATTTATTCCACAAAAATGAATGACCACACACAAGTAATGTCCCTCTTTAGCCTACTTAAACACTTAAGTTGTATGAATATGACTAATACTGATGATGAATAAATAGGCCTATAAGTTAAAACTATTAAATATCAGTTTTTGTAACACAATAAAGTAGCCACCACACTAATTTAAATTTACAAAATAATTTATTATTTATTTACAAAATAACAAAGTGAAAATAAAGTGGCATTTTGGTTTTATGGAAACAACAGTTACCATGGCAAATACACAATACCAACATGAACTGTTAATGAATCATATGACTGCTCCTGATTAGGACAGAATGCATGCAAATCCTTCCCAGCTAACACACAGCGTACCTGTTACGTGATTTATTGGTACTTTACTTTTATTTCATGACTTACATATGACATCTGTATCGTCATATCATCTGACCGCAGATACTGAATCGGGACAACGCGTTTTCTTGTGGTGGCCCCTCAGCACTTACTACTACGCGCAGCGCATGATGCGCGTGGTGGGAGCAGGCGGCACTGAGCTTGAACGATCACCCAAGTCACGTGACATGCACTTAGTTAGTGTATATTTAGTAAAGAATATTATTATAATAATATTTAGTAAAAAAAAAAATAGAGAGAGCTGGGCAGCAGAAGGCAGGGCACATTCGGTTCGACATGAGAGGATCGCGGTTCGAACAGTGGGTGGTGTATTGCGGTTTTTCGGTTCGGTTTGAATATCGTTACACCCCTAATAAATATACATAATTCTCCATACACACTACTGTTCAAAAGTTTGAGGTTAGTTGGTCGATTTTTTTATGTTTTTGAAAGAAGTCTCTTATGTTCACCAATGCTGTATTTATTTGATAAAAAGTACAGTAAAAACAGTAATATTGTGAAATATTATTACAATTTAAAATAACCGTTACCCATTTTAATATATTGTAAAATGTAATTTATTCCTGGGATGCGAAGCTGAATTTTCAGCATCATTCCTCCAGTCTTCAGTGTCACATGATCCTTCAGAAATCATTCTAATATGCTGATTTGGTGCTCAAGAACCATTTATTATCATTAAAATAGTAACAATAATAATAAAAATTTGTAAACGTTTCCCAAAGCATTATCAAAAAGCTTTATACAATTACTGGTACAAAGTTAGAATTTTTTCCCCCACAATAACCCTTTCAGCCGAAATAATTAAATGTACATACATTACACTCACCTAAAGGATTATTAGGAACACCTGTTCAATTTCTCATTAATGCAATTATCTAATCAACCAATCACATGGCTTCAATGCATTTAGGGGTGTGGTCCTGGTCAAGACAATCTCCTGAACTCCAAACTGAATGTCAGAATGGGAAAGAAAGGTGATTTAAGCAATTTTGAGCGTGGCATGGTTGTTGGTGCCAGACGGGCTGGTCTGAGTATTTCACAATCTGCTCAGTTACTTGGATTTTCACGCACAACCATTTCTAGGGTTTACAAAGAATGGTGTGAAAAGGGAAAAACATCCAGTATGCGGCAGTCCTGTGGGCGAAAATGCCTTGTTGATGCTAGAGGTCAGAGGAGAATGGGCCGACTGATTTAAGCTGATAGAAGAGCAACTTTGACTGAAATAACCACTTGTTACAACCGAGGTATGCAGCAAAGCATTTGTGAAGCCACAACACACACAACCTTGAGGCGGATGGGCTACAACAGCAGAAGACCCCACCGGGTACCACTCATCTCCACTACAAATAGGGAAAAGAGGCTACAATTTGCACAAGCTCACCAAAATTGGACAGTTGAAGGCTGGAAAAATGTTGCCTGGTCTGATGAATCTCGATTTCTGTTGAGACATTCAGATGGTAGAGTCAGAATTTGGCGTAAACAGAATGAGAACATGGATCCATCATGCCTTGTTACCACTGTGCAGGCTGGTGGTGGTGGTGTAATGGTGTGGGGGATGTTTTCTTGGCACACTTTAGGCCCCTTAGTGCCAAATGGGCATCGTTTAAATGCCACGGCCTACCTGAGCATTGTTTCTGACCATGTCCATCCCTTTATGACCACCATGTACCCATCCTCTGATGGCTGCTTCCAGCAGGATAATGCACCATGTCACAAAGCTCGAATCATTTCAAATTGGTTTCTTGAACATGACAATGAGTTCAGTGTCCTAAAATGGCCCCCACAGTCACCAGATCTCAACCCAATAGAACATCTTTGGGATGTGGTGGAACGGGAGCTTCGTGCCCTGGATGTGCATCCCACAAATCTCCATCAACTGCAAGATGCTATCCTATCAATATGGGCCAACATTTCTAAAGAATGCTTTCAGCACCTTGTTGAATCAATGTCACGTAGAATTAAGGCAGTTCTGAAGGCGAAAGGGGGTCAAACACAGTATTAGTATGGCGTTCCTAATAATCCTTTAGGTGAGTGTATAACAATAATAGTAATAATAAATAAATAAATAAATAAATAAATAAAAAGACAAAATAGGTCAATAAACTTTAGAATAATGTGCACGTTTACAAATTAACATAATATACTTTTAGGAACATTTCTATTTATTATCAATGTGGAAAACAGTTGTGCTGCATAATATTTTTGTGTAAACCATTCTTTTTTTCAAAAAAAAATTTATTCTATGATGAATAGAATGAATATGTTTTGTAACGTTATAAATTACTTTATTGTCACTTTTGATCAATTCAAAGCATCCCTGCTGAATAAAAGCATTAATTTCTTTCCACAAAAAAGTCCCACTGAACCCAGACTTTTGAAAGATAGTGTATTTAGTCTGCATAATATGTAATCATTTCTATAATATGAAATGTAGATAATTCTAAAGATAACATTTAAACAAAACATATCATGTTATCTCAAAATGTGTATACTCACGTATAAGCTTTAAACGTCATATAAGTTCATTCATGAAAATGCAATGGAAGAAATTGCATTCATGTCCATTTTATTGCCATCATGTACTTGCAATGTGAAGAGAATGGATTTGTTACCCAGAGGGAATGTCGTGCAATAGAGGGTTAATCTTTAGTTATGTGCAAGGACATCACCCCCCGGATGGCTAGCGGCAAATCTGCATGTATATTTATATTATCAAGCATGTGTGTGCTCGCAAACCATTAATATTTCATTTTTACTGTGCAGTATGTTCATAACGCCTACTTTAGTTTTATTCATAACATTTCAATGCATTTTGCAGGATATTAGATCTGGGTTTTATAGTATTACTGACAAACTAACACAAAATACAATAGACTTTTCAACAAGAAGGTGGTGTTCATGCACTAGACTCAGCTCAAGCTCACTATAAAGAAAAGAAATTAGGAGGTAGGAGGTAGGAGGTAGTGTTTGAACTGGGAACCCACTAAAGGCCAATTCACACTGCACCGACAAACACCGACCAACGCGGACACCAGATTACACTACGTCACTTCTCAGACATTCCACGTTCTGACCTGAACATGTTCAATCGGGTGAAAAACAAGCACCAGACACTGGTCTGAAAAAATAAACAAACAGACAAAGTGTCTGTTGCCATTGGTCAGCGCCTGTCGGTGCAGTACAAGACCCCTGACACACTTGAATAACTGTTTGGAGGTGGAGGAGAGATGCTGAAAGAATAGCTGAGGGCTTATATAATTGGTGTTGTGGTTGAGGGTTTATTGTTTAAACTTCTGTTTGAAAATCTATTTTTTTGTTTTCTTTCTCTCTAGCTCTCTTTATAAATATATATATGTGATCAAACAGATCTTTAACAGTCAGAGGCCCTGTTTAAACCAGGTATTAAGATGCGTTTTGGTTGACCGGATCACAAGTAGATGAGGGAGACATATTCCTGGATTTTAATCTCTCTTTTGTCCACTTTCGACCACTTCTGTCCTGATTTCTTCAAGGGGAGGGTCTATGGGCAGGTAAATGTATGGCCTTTTTCAGATCTTTCAGTCTAACGGACAAAATAAACGTGCGCAATTAACATGTGAACGCGCCCAGAGACGATGGAAAAACATACGGAGAGCAGCAGCTTTAGTTTCTGCTCTGACAGCCGCAAGACCCCGCAGAATGCAGTGTTCGAAATCAGGAATGGTGAGAGAACATTGTGCTTGATACGTTTTTCGTCTTCAAACTAAACTTGTCTTCAGCCCACAAACTTTAAATCCTGTCTGGCTAGTGCTCTTCCCAAAATATTTACGCATTAGGTCAGTAGGCGGAGAGTAGGTGTTCGAATGCACAGTCCGGTCTAATGAGTTTTTGACTACCACTAGTAGTAGTTGAAAGTGGACAAACTCAAAACATTTTAGACCCCATTTACACCTGTATTTAGTATCGTCCTCTTGTGATCCGATCGACCAAATCTTAATACCAGGTGTAAACGGGCCCAGAAAGGCTCAAATTAAGACCAACATCTGTTCAAGTCACAGTAAAATAGAAAAAAACAAGATGTCACCAAATACTGTCAGAAAAGAGGGAAATATTGATAGCTGTCATCGTTAAATGTTATAATTGAGTCAGCATTACATTAACAAAATCGTTTTCCTATTTCAGTATTTTCTGACAGACCCAGACTGTCACCGGCATGAAGATAAGTTGCCATGGAAGCGAGGCGCAGCGACTGTGGCGGAAACAAAACGTTGGAACACAGCGACAGCATGTGAGCAGTAAGCGATGGGATGCATTCAACGGTCAAACGGTAAGCAGTGGTTTTGAAAAAACGCACCTTAGCCGTGGCGTTTGTGAGGCGTGATGCAGCGACAGGGTTGATATAAAAAAGCTGTTTGGTTTGAGGGGGGTGGGACTCCACCTTAGAGAAACAACAACAGCAACACAAACAAGAGTTTGGGTTCAAGATGGAGGTTAAAGGGAAGAATGTGACCTCTTCTGACTGATTATCTGAAAATGTGTCAACTAAATATCTGCAAATTTATTCTACTGTTCATTTCTCGACAGGGCTGTATGTTGCATCTCTTTTAAACAGCTTTATCTGACTGCTATTCAGTTAGAAACAGTATTGGATATGAAAACAGCTGGGTTAATCAGATGTGGTTCTGCAGGTGTGTATTAGACAGGTATTTGTTGGACGGGTGTGCATCAGACAGCTACAGTGAGGAAAATAAGTATTTGAACACCCTGCTATTTTGCAAGTTCTCCCACTTGGAAATCATGGAGGGGTCTGAAATTGTCATCATAGGTGCATGTCCACTGTGAGAGACATAATCTAAAAAAAAAAATCCAGAAATCACAATATATGATTTTTAAACTATTTATTTGTATGATACAGCTGCAAATAAGTATTTGAACACCTGTCTATCAGCTAGAATTCTGACCCTCAAAGACCTGTTAGTCTGCCTTTAAAATGTCCACCTCCACTCCATTATTTATCCTAAATTAGATGCACCTGTTTGAGGTCGTTAGCTGCATAAAGACACCTGTCCACCCCATACAATCAGTAAGAATACAACTACTAACATGGCCAAGACCAAAGAGCTGTCCAAAGACACTAGAGACAAAATTGTACAATTGGCTACGGGGAAATTGCCAAGCTGTTTGGTGAAAAAAGGTCCACTGTTGGAGCAATCATTAGAAAATGGAAGAAGCTAAACATGACTGTCAATCTCCCTCGGACTGGGGCTCCATGCAAGATCTCACCTCGTGGGGTCTCAATGATCCTAAGAAAGGTGAGAAATCAGCCCACAACTACACAGGAGGAGCTGGTAAATGACCTGAAAAGAGCTGATGAGTCCAAAATAGAACTTTTTGGTCATAATTCCACTAAACGTGTTTGGAGGAAGAAGAATGATGAGTACCATCCCAAGAACACCATCCCTACTGTGAAGCATGGGGGTGGTAGCATCATGCTTTGGGGGTGTTTTTCTGCACATGGGACAGGGCGACTGCACTGTATTAAGGAGAGGATGACCGGGGCCATGTATTGCGAGATTTTGGGGAACAACCTCCTTCCCTCAGTTAGAGCATTGAAGATGGGTCGAGGCTGGGTCTTCCAACATGACAATGACCCGAAGCACACAGCCAGGATAACCAAGGAGTGGCTCTGTAAGAAGCATATCAAGGTTCTGGCGTGGCCTAGCCAGTCTCCAGACCTAAACCCAATAGAGAATCTTTGGAGGGAGCTCAAACTCTGTGTTTCTCAGCGACAGGCCAGAAACCTGACTGATCTAGAGAAGATCTGTGTGGAGGAGTGGGCCAAAATCCCTCCTGCAGTGTGTGCAAACCTGGTGAAAAACTACAGGAAACGTTTGACCTCTGTAATTGCAAACAAAGGCTACTGTACCAAATATTAACATTGATTTTCTCAGGTGTTCAAATACTTATTTGCAGCTGTATCATACAAATAAATAGTTAAAAAATCATACATTGTGATTTCTGGATTTTTTTTAGATTATGTCTCTCACAGTGGACATGCACCTACGATGACAATTTCAGACCCCTCCATGATTTCTAAGTGGGAAAACTTGCAAAATAGCAGGGTGTTCAAATACTTATTTTCCTCACTGTATATGTCAGACAGGAAAGTGTTAAAAGTCGGAGATGGGCTCACCCTGACGAAGCTGGCAGGAAACCAGCCCTCCTCCTCGTCGATTTGACCCCACCACCAGTCCTTATTCGAGGCGTCCAACACCTTGATGACATCACCTGCCTTGAAGGCCAGCTCCCGGTCAGCCATGGTCACATGGTCCCATACTGCCTCGGCATTCACTACAGAGCCCCCGCTGACCAACTACAGAAAGATAGAAGGAGAGGTGCAGGATAAGCTACAGGAAGACAACAGTTGCATAACATCAGAAACATTCTGGATTAACATCAAACAGTCACATGCTGGCTTCCACTCCACAGTCAGCTCTCTGGAAACAAACCTGACAAGGGTGTTGCGATATAACGCTGCATCTCATTTGGGTTTGCCCTGTTTCTCTAACTGCTTTGGCTCAGTTTTGAAACAAAAGGTGCAGATGAGGTTGCTAGGATAGACACAACACCCCTATTCTCTGTATTTTATCCAAATCTGAGAGACGTTAATAGGCATTATTAGTATAATAAAAAATCTATAAAAAAATTGGGGTGAGTAAGATTTTAGCTGTATCTTATGCTCAACAAGGATGCATTAGTAAAAAGTAAAAAGTTATATTGTGAAATATCTTTATTTGGTGCTTTCGATTTGGTGCATTTCTAATAATCAATGCTGATTGAAATTATATATATATATATATATATATATATATATATATATATATATATATATTTTTTTTTTTTTTTTTTTTTTTTTTTATAACCTTTGAACGGTAGTGTATAATAAGAGATAACTAAAAAAATCATTGCATCCATATCCATTCCATTGTCATACAATGCTGCTTCTAGGCAACAAACATGTTTATGCAAATCCTCATTTTATTTATAAATAATATATAAATAAGAACTTAAACTATCCTGTTATTTGATGGGTAAAAGCATTTCTGAGGGCAGTTCTCTTGAACAAGTGTAAAAACACACACACACACACACACACACACACACAAAGGGCATGTCATCATACATCAATAACATGACAGAAAACTCATCCACCACAATTCCATTCAAACAGCACACCTTAATAAAATACAGAAACTGTTTTTAAGGCAAGCCAGTTCGCCAGGCAATATTGGCATTGCCGCCACAGCTATTTTCAAGTCAAGAAAGTGCAGCTCGTACTCCTCTATCATAAATGTGCTGTATGAGCTGTAAGGTGGGGCTACAACTCCAAAATCAAGTAGTATGAATTGCCCCACTCATTTTTCTCCCATATCCTGTATTTCTGTATCATAACCAAACTGTGTATGAATATAACTGACTCTCACGGTTCTTTTGTGTTCATATAAGAAGGAAGAGGCAATGTACAAGTTCACAGAGCTATACAGAAGCTGTGCTTGAGTAACCATGGCTTCCATGCTTGAGTAAAGACAAGATGCGTTATAGTATTGCTTCCTGCTGACTTTTACATATACAGGCCCATGACAGCTACTTGAGATGATGGCTGGGTAATTCTCTACACAGAAACACTCATACATAATCAGCTCCGGGATTTCACCCCCACAATTCCAGGCTCTTTTCCTCCCTCCCTCTCTCTGTCTCAGAGGCAGCCAGGCTGTAAAAAATTCTCTTTTTTGCGCATTTAAAGAGAAACAAATGTTAAGTTGTCAGCAGAAAGAGTAAAATCTGTTTGATTTGTATAAAGCAACTGCATTTGATAAACACCAAGGCAGTTGTTATCTCAGTGTCACAACACACTGTGGGTAAATGCAAGAGTTCTCTGCTGATCTGCTATCTAAACTCCATTAATGAAATCTGTTCATGTGTACAGGGCACTGAATTACCGAACACAAACACACACAGACTCCTACAGATACACACAGCCTTTAAGGGTTTGAATTATCACTCCATCAGTATTCCTTTTCTAGAGGCGTTATGTATCTCTCTGTGTGTGTGTGTGTGTGTGTGTGTGTGTGTGTGTGTGTGTGTGTGTGTGTGTGTGTGTGTGTGTGTGTGTGTGTGTGTGTGTGTGTGTGTGTGTGTGTGTGTGTGTGTGTGTGTGTGTGTGTGTGTGTGTGTGTGTGTGTGTGCACATGTATTACTTGTGTCCTATATATGTTTCTATTTGGCTATGGTGACTGTGGCAACAACTGACCACCTTTATGTATGAATCAATTATTCATTCAACTGATTTGTTTCAAAACGCTGATTGATTCAGGAACAAAAAAGGTACTGTTTAGGTGAGTGAATCACTGAATCATTCACTAATCTGATTCAACAAAATGCCATTACTGTGTGTTGCTAGGTGATTGTTAATTCTGCTATCATTTATTTGCTTAGAACTATTTTCATTGGCTAAGTAAAAGCAGACAAAGCTACTGTCAATATTGTCTAAAATATACTTTGATGCGTCAGAGTTCAGTTTGTTCGTTTGTTCCTTAATTAAAATCATAAAAACTAGGCATTTAAAACATTAATTTCCACAATCCATTACTAAAATACGTTTAAAATTCTTGACTGAATAGTTTAACATGTTTTAACCTAATAAAATGCTACTGTTTCATATGTGTAAACTGTTATAGCCATAAACATATTTTCTTCCAATGTTTTTATTATAATCTCTCTCTTTAGTTCTTGGCTCTTTACATGTAGGAAAAAAACTTCAATGTTAAGTTGTTCAGACTTTTTAATCGATTTATCACTAATGTCAGGAAATGATAGCCTGACAAGCCAGACCCTGGAAACTCACCATTGACAGGGCTCAATCCGAGGGGCGGGATAAACGGTTGTCTTTCAAATTCCCTCTGCATGCAATTGGATAGCGCCATGAGCGCCACAACCAACCAGAGCGAAGAAGAAGGTGACGCGGAGGCGGAGCTAATGTTAGTTGATAGACTTTCGCCGTATCCGGTCGGCAAAACTTCGAACGTAATCTTCTTTTCTTAAGAATGACTTCAGTGCCGTTCTTTGTTCTTTTCTCAAAGAAAAGCTTAACTCCAAGTCTTCCAGAGTCGCGGCCAAAGCCGATTCAAAAGACCGCTGTCCGTCAGCTTTTATTACAAGTAGCACGCAGAACCTCCGCAACTCTGCCATGATGTACCGTCATTATGTTAATTACTCTACACACGCTGTGATTGGCCTGACCAGAGTTTGGTTTTTCCAGCTCTCAGGTCTACCGAGAGTTGCTAGACTACACTCGCGGCAAAATAAATTTTCTGCCGCTAGGGTGCGTCTTGATTTCTAGGCTAAGGAAATGAATGAGTAAGATTGAAACAAAGTCTTAAATAGAGAAACATCTCTCAGTACAGTCTCAATAATATTGCAACATGTTTCTGTTTTTTTTCTCTCTCTTTAAAAGTAGGCAGTAGGATTATGCAAATCAATCAGAAAAACTGCAGTGGGAAAGCTGTATTCCTGTCCCAGCTAGCATCAGATCCCACTAGAACAGAAAAAGAGAACAGCTGATGAGGATCACAGCCCTTAAACATCCCAATTCATCCACAGCTTATTCTCACGCAAGATATTATTATGTGGCACTGCATGTATCAGAGCTCTAGGCCATCAACCACACACTGAAATATTACACCGCACACACAATAAAATGATGTAACAGCCCCTGAGATTATCAGATTGGATGGTGATGAATTTAGTGGGATTAAACAACATATCTAAGAGCCAAATAGAGGCAATCTGTTCATAAACAGTGAGAATACAGAAGTACTGTAACACTAGCATTATAGGGCTGTGTGTGTGTGTGTGTGTGTGTGTGTGTGTGTGTGTGTGTGTGTGTGTGTGTGTGTGTGTGTGTGTGTGTGTGTGTGTGTGTGTGTGTGTGTGTGTGTGTGTGTGTGTTATCTGTCGACTTTTCATTCTTCCTGCCTTTATTCCTGCATGAATGAACTGTACTCAGGAACATTCTTCCTTTTTCTCTCTCGCTGTCTTGCTAAGTCGCTCTTTCTCTGAGTGAATGCCTTGGTGCACACATCTACAACACTGCGTCCTTCAGGCAACAGCCAGACCTCACACTCATTAAATTGATTGTGAATCATGCGTTAATTGAATGGGCATCTGTTAAATGTTTGACCCAAATCACTGAGCATTCCCTGACAAGAGATGAGTTTGACTTTCTGCTTTAGACCATTCTGTCTTCTCAGCAGAAATGATGTGTTCTGGCTTTAGATAAATGTTACATCTCTGGATTCAAAACTAAATTGAGAATGCCTTTTAGATTACAATTAATTTTCCTGAATTTGAATTGATGTAGAATGCAGAATAAGAACTGCAATTTAAATGTGAGAAATGTGAATGTAAGAAAGTAGAACTAAACTGAAATCGAGTACTTTGCATTACTGGACATTATTACTGTTGATCATTTAAAAGGGGGTGTCTAATGCTATTTCATGCATTCTGACTTATGTACACTGTTAAAAAGTTGGATTCTAATGCTAAACATGGCTAAAATAAAAAATAAAATAAAAAACGTGTCGGACATATGACGGAGTAGTTCTGTACCAAATACACTCCTTCAGGATTCAAATATTTGAATTGGGCCGTTATATACGGCAGCATTTATTCTTATTATACCAAGCATATGATATTTTATTTACAGCATTCAATCATGTTATGGACCACGTGAGCAGCGAGTTCCCGATCACAAAACTCTCCCTTCCACCGTGAATAAATCACAATCCGAATGCACAAGGTTTTATCACTGAGGTGGCTGCTGCACAGTTATTTTTATGGACTTCCATGTGAGAAATAAAAGGCGAACGGCGCATGATATGCATCACTACCAAACGTTAGCGATTGGTTATGGCAGATCCAGAGTGGCTCCAATGGCAGATCCAATAGTTTTAAACTTCAACTGAGTACCCGCCTTCAAGGAAGTAAAAACTTGTCAATGGAGTGTGGCCAGACTCTCTGTACAAATAAAATGTGTGAGAGTCTGGAAGGACCAGGCTACTATATGACATCATAAAGGGCAGAATTCCTTGTATAGGCACTTCTCCCAGATAAGCGCGTACGCACATCAATCAGAGAGAGCAAGAGCACGCCCATCAACGAGCTTCAATCCGGTTACGGAAGCCGTCGGAAGCACTGTCATTTTGTTTTTAGATCACGAAATCAACAATGTCACTAAAGAAGTGTCTTGTTCAAATTCCCATAACCCAGCATTAAGGAAACAGTGGATGCAGTTTGTTTTTCCAAAGAAACAACACAGTTCTGCAAATGTGTTTGTTTGTTCCCGGTCATGAGTTGAAACCGCAGGCGGTGAGTGAAACTGCATCAAATGTCTGTGTTTTTTGGCAATCGGCGCGTAAGTGTGTATAGTGTAAACAACGCAAACGTATTGTGAATGGTTATCCAGGGGTAATGCCATGATGTATTGTGTGTGTCATAGGTGTGTGTGTGCTCATGTCTCTTTAGTGCCGCCCACTGCACGCCTCCACGAGTTTGGCTGTTTTTGGAAAAAAATCAATGCAGCGTATCTGTCTTTTATAAATATAGGCGCGTTTCCACCGCAGGAACTTTCCCCAGGAACTAGGAACTTTGGGGTGGTACTCGGTGTGTTTCGACCGCAGGAACCAGGGTCTAAATGAAGTTCCGGGTAAATATTTCCCCCTCCGAGTGGCCCTGCTCCCGAGGTGGTACTTTTTCAAAGTTCAGGAACTTTCGGGGGTGGGACTTGGGCGCTGAACATGCTGATTGGTTGAGCTCAAGCAGCATTTTATTTCAACCGGCATTTTTAAAAGTCTTTTGCGAGGATCGTTCAGCGTTCAGTAAATATCAGTCTTGCTCTTTCTGTCCGATGGCGCGCGTTCGTCTCAGCCATTGCACGGTCAATGTCCGTAATAGCTGATGATAACATACTTTGTCATATTTTAAATCTAGCTTTACGAGCTTTCAGAATACGCTTTAGTATCAGTGCTCGTCTCTTTTCCGCCATTTTGTTAATGACCTCTTTAGTAAACCAATATATAACCAGCAAAAGCAGCGCTGCTTGCATCTCCTCCACTTGTTATGGCTGCAGACAGTGTCGCACAAAAAATTATTACTGTCCATCTGTGACTGGGAGGAGCAGTCGCGCCGCGCGCAGTCCTACATCACCGGACTAATTTGCCTAATCTTCTCGGTACTTTAGACCGCAGTGGAAACACAGACAGCAGCAGGTCTGGGGGAAAAAAAGTTCCTGTAAAAAAAAGTTCCTGGTACAAATTGTTCTGGGTAATTTCGGTGGAAACGTGGCTTATGATAAAACTAAAGACTCTTTAGAGATATGAAGGATGCAATACTACTCTATAGGTACTCAAGATTGGCAGAAACTGTGTGTGTTATGTACCCATTAACATTCTATTGTAAAAAAGTGATCAAATATTAAATGTTTAGCTACATCTTACCTCACTCTTTCACCATTAAAAACTGAAGTGACGCACTAGAATTCATGTTCAGTATCTATGAGCAGTAAAAGTCTGTCTTATTTGATTGGCCTTCTCAAACATTTTGATATTGGCGAGTGGTGTTAGACCATTGAAGCAGACCAGCTTAAAAAACGTAACTTTTAAAACAAAAACTTTAAAAAAAAATATTGGTATATATTATATATATATATATGTATATATACACACTCACCTGAAGGATTATTAGGAACACCTGTTCAATTTCTCATTAGTGCAATTATCTAATCAACCAATCACATGGCAGTAGCTTCAATGCATTTAGGGGTGTGGTCCTGGTCAAGACAATCTCCTGAACTCCAAACTGAATGTCAGAATGGGAAAGAAAGGTGATTTAAGCAATTTTGAGTGTGGCATGGTTGTTGATGCCAGACGGGCCGATCTGAGTATTTCACAATCTGCTCAGTTACTGGGATTTTCACGCACAACCATTTCTAGAGCTTACAAAGAATGGTGTGAAAAGGGAAAAACATCCAGTATGCGGCAGTCCTGTGGGTGAAAATGCCTTGTTGATGCTAGAGGTCAGAAGAGAATGGGCCGACTGATTTAAGCTGATAGAAGAGCAACTTTAACTGAAATAACCACTTGTTACAACCGAGGTATGCAGCAAAGCATTTGTGAAGCCACAACACGCACAACCTTGAGGCGGATGGGCTACAACAGCAGAAGACCCCACCGGGTACCACTCATCTCCACTACAAATAGGAAAAAGAGGCTACAATTTGCACAAGCTCACCAAAATTGGACAGTTGAAGACTGGAAAAATGTTGCCTGGTCTGACGAGTCACGATTTCTGTTGAGACATTCAGATGGTAGAGTCAGAATTTGGCGTAAACAGAATGGATCCATCATGCCTTGTTACCACTGTGCAGGCTGAGGTGGTGGTGGTGTAATGGTGTGGGGGATGTTTTCTTGGCACACTTTAGGCCCCTTAGTGCCAATTGGGCATCGTTTAAATGCCACGGCCTACCTGAGCATTGTTTCTGACAATGTCCATTCCTTTATGACCACCATGTACCCATCCTCTGATGGCTACTTCCAGCAGGATAATGCACCATGTCACAAAGCTTGAATCATTTCAAATTGGTTTCTTGAACATGACAATGAGTTCACTGTAATAAAATGGCCCCAACAGTCACCAGATCTCAACCCAATAGAGCAAATGTAAATTTATGTCCCGGTTATGCTTAATTTTCAAACATTAAATAAAAAAGAGAGACCAAATACAATTCTATTTTGTATTTTTTGCACTAACTGTAATGTTCTATTTATTAAAGCCAAGTATAAATTTCATAAAGTTGGTGTTTTTACGCATTTTTACTTTTTTTTACACCAAAATAATAACTAAAGGCAGTAACACAATTTAAACACTATATATTATTTGTGAATGCTTTTCTTTTAAATAGTCTCAAAAGCTTGTACACACTGGTCATAGACACAGACACAAAGATGTGATTTATCGCACGAACCAATCATATCCAATTAATGGAGTTAACTAGTAAACCTTACAGTACTGTTTGTCTCGTTTTCTCGAACCCTCCGTTACCATTCCCTGTTCTCTTCCCTTCCAGTGCTGCCTTCCATTTGGTTTTTACTATGCCCTTCACTTGCTAACTTCCCTCTGTCTCGTTTACTCAGATGTGCGTCATTGCTTACGTTGCATGAGGGCCCACTACTGGCGGAACCTTTGCAATGGGCTGAACTGGAACATCCTAAGCCCTTGATCACTTATTTATTTATTTTTTATTTTATTTTACGAAATTGTTTAACGCAGCATTCTCTATGTATATAGGCAGTAGAGTATCGTGAGGCCTTCAGGGCCTTCACTAACAATCAACACACCCCACGCCGCTGCCATAACAACAAACACACACACACACACACACACACATACATACAAAATACGATCGTGCACTGTATGCACTACTGTTACAAACCCCACTTTCAAAGTGTTCGTTGGGAAGGTCGCAAGCAACATAAAAGGACACGCAAGACAAAAAGGCAATTTAACTATTAACTGATACCACTGCACTCACGTGTCACTGTTTAGGCAACTGGTGAAATGAATCAAAATCAACTGACACAAATACTCTTAAACAAACAAAAACACGGACCAACAAGTATATCAAAAGAAACAGAAAAAACAACTTGTCAGCTAATGTTACCGGCTTGACATAAGGATTCACACAAAGCTCGCGCAGCCCGTCGTCTGCAGCGACCATAGCTCATTTCACATAGATCGCTCACAACCCGCGAAAAGTTCAAATGACTGATGACATCAACGACGTTTTATCACTACACATCAAAATCTGATTGGCTGATGACACACGTCAGTCAAAGTTATGATCCAATGGAAAATGGCAGCTTCAGCGGAAGACTAGTTATTCTACTAGTGCTGGTCCACAGAGCTATGAAGCTTTTAGATGATGACATATGTAAAATACAGCTCAGCCTCACAAAAAATAACCACATTCTTTAAGGAAATATATCTGTAACGTACTGAAATAGACAGCAATTGTATTTAGACATATTCAGACACACATTAATTTAATTGAATTATAAAAAATATATATTTATCTGATTTTGACAGGGCCAGCAGAGAAGGCCCTGATAGCCCACCACTGTATATAGGTGTGTTCGGGTTGTTTTAAATGTTTTTAAAAAATAATTAAAATAGCATAGAGTTGTTTGTGGTGGGGCAAATTAAACACAATATGCGGTGACGTCATATTCGTGTTGCATTGTGGGATATGAAGCTGCCTGAAGTGTACATATGAAGTAGACTCTGTCAAAATCGAGGGAGTGAGGGTCTGTAAACTTCCCTCGTCCACTTCAAAATGGCGGCAGGGATTCCCCGGAGAGGAAGTGCTTAGGGAAGTTCGCAAGTGCGTGTCTAAAAGTGGAGTGAAACGCATCACAGGTTATATCGGGGGGTCCTAATAACTCTGCCTACATTTAACTGAGATGATGCCCTCACGTTGAGTCTCCCGGCCGCCAACGCTGATGCCCAGATCAGCCTGACTATCATCCCTTTCGCTCTTCCCCTTCATCCTCTCCCTATTCATCTCTAACATCTTCAATAAATAATTCTTCAACATTCATGGTTGTGGCATGATCCTTGCTCATGAATAACCCATCATATCCAATCATAGCACGATGGAGCCATTGCTTCCTCTCATGTGACTTTTCCCCATTCATTTCAATTACCTCCCATTAGGTACCCCCGCATTAGGTACTCTGTTTTAAGTCAATGGGGACCTCCTCTGTCCCCACTGACTTAAAACAGAGTCCCTAATGCGTGCGGTGAGTTTTTTGGGGGTAATTTGTGGGAGTTTTGCTGTAACTTTATCTGCGGTGTCGCTGTAGGGCAGTTTTTTTTTTTTTTTTAACTAGTGACTTCTACACGTTTTAATGTCACGTTTTGTAATATTTGCGTTGTTTTATTTTGTCATTTTCTCATCTAGTTTTTTTGAGGAGGCACTGCCTCCCTCGCCTCCTCGGAGGAAACGCCCCAGATGTTTACTAAATTAACTTTTATGAACCCAAAACTCCACTATTAGATTACCTAAGTTGAATTTCCTTCAGTTGCAATTAACTAAATTCCTCTTTCTGTCATTTGAAGCATTGAAAAAGCATTTCTTCAATTCTAGCTATTCATCAGCCTCATTTGAATCTAGATAGATTCAATTTTCAAACCAGTTTTGTTACAGCTTTCATTTTTAATTATTCACCAGGTAATAGCCCTTTCACTAGCTCACAGTGAGTTCTGCACAGATGTCAGCACACTCTCTGCTCTAAGAAAAACTGTTCTTTGGACAAACAGCATAACAGAGGCCTAAAAACTATCAAGGGGGTGTACACCTCAACATCTGGCATCTTCGCCCCAATAAAACTGCCATCACTCCATCCAGGTTTCCTTTCAATGCAATAAAGAACTTTGGGTGTCTAAAAAGAAAATGAAGTGCCTTGTTCATTCAGCATCATCACTGCTGCACTACAGACAGAACAGCCCTATAATTCAGAGGACTATAGGATGGCATCCTTCTCCATTTAGAGGGGGAAAAGAAAACAGAACATCTAAGGGACCAGAGGATGCTGCCTCAACATAGACACACACGCACACACACCTGACTGGGGAGGACGATTATGTAATCGGAGTACAGTGGGCTAGGAGTCTAGGAGGGAGAACTGGAGAAAGCACGTGGAGAGGAAAAGAGAGGACATTGCATTAAAATAGACTGCTACGCTATGGATTAAGCTCTAATAACTGGATACACACACACACACAAACAAACTCATATATCCATTAATTCTCATAATATCTCGCAGAGAGAGATAATAAAAGAAACTAAATGTGCAGACAGCGAAGTAACATTATGAACCCAATGTTTTAAGGAACTACTCGCTTCTAGAGCTGCTTAGCCATATGATGCTGCTTAAGCCTGTTATTCCCTCCACATTCTGATATGAATCATCCTGATAAATCATTTTGCACTTTTCTTGAGGTCTAAATTTAGATTATAAATGCTTTAAAACCATGCAGCATTGCCTGCCCACACGGTTCCTAAAACAAACACAAGCGGAGAAAAAGCACAAAAGCCTTTCAGCCATGAAAGATGCAAAAGATACGTGTGTGATACAGCTCACATGAAGCCGCTGTGCTTGCGAGTGTGCGAGTGTGGGTGGGTGGGTGTATTCCCAGCCCACGCTCCCAGTGCAGATGTTTCTAAATCTGGCCATTCTCTTGGTTTTCCCACTCTTTCCCGCACTTACGTAGTCATATTTTTGGATGCACATGCCTCTCCATGTGAATGTCGTGCACCGGCTTAGTGGAACCATCCTGAAACTTCAAGTCGCTGATTTGAAAGGTCAGAACGCACCCCTAAAACGTGCGCCATGAGATCAGAACCTCCATACTATCTAAAGAACATCCAGTCCATACACCAGTTGTTCTGCAATCACCTTTTACGTAAGAGTTTCGCATTTTAAGATGGCTACAGAGGACAGGATTAGAGGCTGCTGGCGTCTAGAGAGTAGGATGTAAAGTGAGTCTGTAAGCTTCTGTTTTAACGAATACGCCACCATGCGCAAATACACTCAAGATTTTCTTCTATAAGAAGGCATCTGTCAAACTATACTACGTCAATTGCAACATTAAGACTAAGTCACTTGCTTGCACCGGCAGTACACTTCCCAGACTTCCCTTCATCATTAACAAGTAGGCTACATCAGATCTGTTGGGAAAGAAGGACCGCATGCTAATGCATAATGACACCAGCGTTCAAATTCCCACACCAATGCATAATATGCATTTTCCGTCTGGTGTTTCTATTTTTATTTACGAGGAAAATTACTTATAATAGGTTTTGTGTGTTGACAGCTTCATAACAAATGGCAGTTACAAGAAGTTATATACAATACGTACTTTGCTTAAAGGAAACCAGAGCAGCGAATAAATCATTTACAGAGACATTGGTTCAAAACCTTCTTTTCATTCATTAAAGGCTTTTTTAAATTGTCTTAAAGGCTTTCAGTGTCCAACGAAGGAGGTTGATGCAGCATGCCATCAGTAAAGTTTTCAGGAGCAATATTGTTTCTCCGTAGAGACAGTGAGTCAACGGTTTCAGCACTTCAGTGGATTGCATCCGAACCATTATGCTCCAACGCACAACTAAACCCCAGGTCTGCAAATATGTGCTTGCAGCGTGAACACACGAAACACTAAGACTGACGGTTTGAGCAACATGAGTTCAAGGGAATGATTCGGCTGATTCATGTTTTAGCTGATGGCAGTGATTCCGTAATCATCTTTAATGAGAATACACGTGTCTGTCCTCTAGAAGGGGTCAGGTTAAGGATAAGCATGTTGGAACACCATCAGTTTAACCAGTCCCTACACGACCATCACTGAGGAAACGATTAGTCTCTTTCTAGAAACATTAAAAAAATTGAGGTATGAAAGTATTGCACACCTGATTTATAATTTGACCTGCATTCATGTTAAATGACAGGACTGGTATCACATGAATCAGCCGAGTCTCTTGTTTCAATTTATATATAACATCCACACAAGAGTTTCATCTACATTTACAAGCATCATGTCTGATCAGAAGAGGAGGGATAGCACTTTCCAACTTTTACTGGACCAACAAAGATCACACAACTTGGGACGGTGTACATTTGTGACACACATACACACAAACAAACAGTGACTTTTTAAGCCTGTGATTCATGTATTTCCATATTCGTTGACATTTTGGTTTGTTGTTTAAAACTAAAGTGTTTTTTATGTTTACCATTTCAAATTTTAACTGCATGGCACAATAATTATTTTGAACAACAACAAAAATCTATTTTGCACAGCTTGGGACAAATTGTACTGCAAAAACACTGTTACAGGATTCATTACAACACTCCCCTACTAAAGTCTACCATATTAACCTGCACAAAAAGTGTGTGAAATCTGATCAAACAAACCATGCAAAGGAATGTCACAGGTTTAAAGGCAACTTCTGTGTTTACAGCCTAAGCCCTGGATGAATGGAGTGTGCAATAAAGGCTTGCCCTCAATATGCTATATGAACATTCAGTTGGAATTGCATGGATACATAGTTTTATCTCACAATAATTTCAAACGCACAGAAATTCTCTTCCCGCTTACTCTATTGCTACTACGTGTAGTGTGATTATAGGTCAATAGATCTTCCCAATAAAACACCCAAACTATTTCATATTAGAGAAACCCAAGACAATATGGTGCACAAGAAATGAAAGACGTGAGGGGCAGAGTGAGCACAGGCACCTGTGATCAACTCACGGACACACCTCAGTATTTCCCCCCAAGGAAACAAAATACGCTAGCATTCTTTCACGTGCTCGTTGACCACTCGCGCATTTTGCTCGAGCTCTACAGTACCTACCTACAGCCTAAACGAAAAGTCCGCTGCAACCGCTCACTGCTCACGGTTCTTATCCACTCGAACGCTTGACAAAAGCTAGATTCGCGTCATCGCCGGCCTAGCGCACAAGTCTCGTCCTCGAACGCGTATTTGACACGGATAAACTGCGCACCGCGGATCGTATGTGTAAAAATAAATTAAGCGCACGCTCGCGTTTGAGCGTGCGCGCGCCCCGGCACTTGACTACAGAATGCCGGTTGCTCATAATCAATAAACGGGAAAACGCAAACTCGCATGAGAATCAAGCACGACGAAGCGACGGAGGCGGAAAACCGAACGGATTTGGCGCACGCACCCGCGTCGCGCTTAAAGGAAAGGTGAGCAGCTCCTAACGGACACCGTGACACATTTAGGAGAGCGCAAAATATACCAACGTCATTGACATGCCCGAGGCTGCGCTGAGGAGCTGGGTATCCCCCTCTGTCGCGCGCTCGCTCCATCTCTCCCGTTTCCATAGCACTGGAACGGTGCTAGGCTCTCCGCGCGGGCGGACGGACAGCGGCGCGAGGGGGAGCGTCCATTAACTCGCAGCCTCCCTGGTGAATACAATTAAAAAAGAAAAAAATACTTCACGGTGACGAAATGTCATTCTCGCGCTTTCGCGACCTCTACTCAGCTCATGTAGATATCCACCATCGCCAAAAAGACCCCCGCCCCCCCCTCGTTCCACTAAACCACCTTCATTTTATCTACCCGTTAACAGAGACCGTCGGTAAGCCAGAAGAATGGCGCTCACGGGAGCATCATAGTCAGCCTCACCTTCATCATCCTCAGGGTCAGTCCCGGTCCTGGATCAATGTCCTTTCCGCAGGTTCGAGCCCCCGACGCCAGCTGCAACCCTGTATCCGCGCCCCCGTGAGCAACGCGCGGTGTATGGAAGAGAAACGCACGTCCGGTTAGACACTGTTCTGTTCTCACGGCGAGGTGGGAGTCTGCGTCTCTCTCTCTCTCTCTCTCTCTCTCTCTCTCTCTCTCTCTCTCTCTCTCTCTCTCTCTCTCTCTCTCTATGAAAAGAGCTGAAGTATGGGCGGCGCTTGTGCACACTGAACACATACACATACTGAGGAGCCAACCATCAGTCAAAAGAAGGGGTGCTTCACTTTGCTATTGAGGAGTCTACAAACAAGCTTCACTTTGCTATTGAGGAGTCTACAAGCATTACATAATCAAAAAAAGATACAAAATAATGGTGATCTATTGGCTTTTTGGAACTTGCATCATCATCATCATCATCATCATCATCATCATCATCATCTCAGAGCAGAGCAGAGCAGAAAAGAAAATGTCCAATAAGCAAAAACAAAGGAAAGGCAAAACTGCACGCTGTTTTACATCATTCAGAGGCAAACAAGCAGAACACAAAATATCTATTTAAGAACATGCAACGTGAAGATAACATACAAAATACAACCCTGAAATGTGTCCGGAGACATGCGTAAGATAGAGAGACCACTAAAAAGGGGTCCTAAATAATCTTCCCATGCAAAACAACCCTCACTATTGTAGAATCGAACAGAAATGAAATCAGCTAAGTTTAGCTATTCTTGCCAGTTTTAATCAAGTCACTGCATTAAATCTTATTTAATTCCTAGTTTCTTAGATTAAAGTAAACTAATTTGTTTTTACAAACACGGCAATGGAATATACCAGAATAGAGCTTTTTTTTTTTTGTGCAAACTCAGAATAAATTCAACATGCAGGTGTTTTTTTTATTTTTTATATGAATCCGAGTACTTCAGATGTGTTTAATTATGCAGCATGCAGACAAGTACAGTCCTGTACAGCTCTCTCTCTCTCTGATTTCCATCCTTTTCAATTTTTTTTAAAGGACATTCATTTTTAAATCGTTGATTATTATTTAAACATAATACACAGGCTTAATGTAATATGATACCGAAAACATTGATCTCATGAGTGAGAAGAGATGTGCTGTAGCAGATTGCTCTCTGCCATAAGGCATAATTATATACAGTGTGTTTGAAATCACAGACAACAAACACACAAGAGCTGGGAAGCTAATGTGATGTTTGAATCACAACTTCATTTAGGATGATCTTAATGGCTGTGAGGATGTGAAGAATGAGCTGCTGCGTATATACACTATCGTTCAAAAGCTTGGGGGTCAGTAAGATTGTTTTATGTTTTTGAAAGTCTCTTATGCTCACCAAGCTTCATTTATTTAAAAACAGAGTAATATTGTGAATTATTATTACAATTTAAAATAATTGTTTCCTTTTATCCCTGTAATGGCAATGCAGAATTTTCAGCAGCCAGTCTTTTATTGTCACACGATCCCTCAGAAATCATTCTAATATGCTGGTTTGGTGCTGAAGAAACACTTATTTTCAATGATGAAAACAGTTATGCTGTTTAAAATGATTATGGACGCCATTATACATTTTTTAGGACTCTTTGATTAATAGAAAGTTCTAGAATAAGAACAGCATTTTTGTAACAATGTAATAGCCTTCATTTTTTTTAAATCAATTTAATGCATCCTAGCTGAATAAAAGTATTTATTTATTAATAGTTTAACCTTTCAATAGATTGTAATTTAGTTATTATTATGCAGTCTTACATTATTTAACAAATTATAATTTAACTAAAATATGTTAATTATAATTTATTATAAAGTTTTTTGTGTGTGTATATATATATATATATATATATATATATATATATATATATATATATATATATATATATATATATATATATATATATACACACATACACACATACATATACATACCGTTTAGGCATAACATTATGACCACTGACAGGTGAAGTGAATAACACTGATTATCTCTTCATCGCAGCACCTGTTAGTGGATGGGATATATTAGACAAGTGAACACAAGTTGATGTGTTTGAAGCAGGAAAAATTTGCAAGCATAAGGATTTGAACGAGTTTGACAAGGGCCAAATTGTGATGGCTAGATAACTGGTCAGAGCATCTCCAAAACTGCAGCTCTTGTGGGGTGTTCCCAGTCTGCTGTGATCAGTATGTTACGTCTGTTGACTGGAAAAGAGACAGAATCCAATAGTGAGATAAACAGTTTGTTTATTATACTCAAGTTCAAATGTAGACAACAACAGTTCGCTGGAAACTCAGACAGGACTCAGGAACCAGGCAGAACAGGCAGGCAGATGAGGAACAAAACGCAGGACTGTGACGCAGGGATGCAATGGGCAATCCAAAATGGCAGAATCCAGAACGAAGAGCAGACCGGGAACACAGGGGAGGACTCAAGATGGCGCCGAGGATGGCTGCTGCGTTGCGAGCTCCGTTAAAACATCGTAGTTTTTTGTTTGTTCTGGTCATAGTTTTTGTGTTTTTTGTCTTGGATGTTGTCTGCCTTACTACGTACGACAGACAGACACTTTTGGACATTGGTTCGGCAATCGCACACCGAAAACCGGACTTTAAATTCTTCAACGACGACCCGCTGCTTACAAACACGGCAGCGGAGCCCTTTGTGTGCGCAGTGTGCGCACCGCGAAAACGCCGCCGGAGAAGGGGATGTAGAGCCGGCGTGCTCATCAGAGTAAGACGCCGCGCAAACCGACCCCCGCTTCCCGGTATTTTACTGGCTAATGTTCAAACTCTGCGAGCTGAGAGCACGGATCTCTTTCCAACGAGAGACGAGGGACTGCTGCATTATCTGCCTCACAGAAACTTGGATGTCCGCTGAGATTCCAGATTCGGTCATCGAAACCACGGGGTTCTCCGTGCATCGAATGGACAGAGAAAAAGATCTCTCAGGGAAAAGCAAAGGCGGGGGTGTATGTTTTATGATCAACAGATCCTGGTGTGATCAGAGGACCGTACATTCTATCAAGTCTTTCTGTTCTCCTGATCTGGAACTTCTCATGGTTCTGTGTCGACCATTCTGGCTACCGAGGGAATTCACAGCGGTCATCATCACAGCTGTGTATATTCCCCCACAAGCCGACACAGACCGGGCACTAAAGGAACTGTATAGGACAGTGAGTGAGCAGGAAACCGCGCATCCTGAGGCTGCGTTTTTTGTGACTGGGGACTTTAACAAAGCCAACTTCAAACGCATCGCACCTAAATACCACCAACATGTTAACTTCAACACGCGAGGGAACCGTGTTTTAGACCACTGTTACTCTCCCTTCCGGGATGGTTATAAGTCCCTCCCGCGCCCACCATTTGGCAAATCGGATCACGCTTCCATTCTCCTTCTGCCCGCTTACAGGCAGAGACTGAAACAGGAAGCACCCGCCCTCAGAACCATCCAGTGCTGGTCGGACCAATCGGACTCTATGCTACAGGACTGTTTTGATCACGCGGACTGGGAGATGTTCCGGTTGGCCTCTGATGACGACATCGAGGTCTACGCTGATAGCGTAATGTGTTTCATCAGGAAGTGCGTAGAAGACGTTGTTCCGACCAGAACAATACGGCTGTACCCTAACCAGAAGCCGTGGCTAAATGGGGATGTTCGCACGGCACTCAATGCGCGGACCTCCACTTTTAACTCCGGTAATGCGGAGGAGCATAAACAAGCAAGTTATGCCCTCCGGAAAACCATCAGAGCAGCAAAACGGCAGTACAGGGACAAGATTGAAGGACAGTTCAACACCACCGACTCTAGAAGCATGTGGCGGGGAATTAACACCATCACGGACTATAAAGGGAACACAAACTACACCGTGAATACCGCTGCCTCTCTCCCGGACGAGCTCAACACCTTCTATGCTCGCTTTGAGGGAACTAACACCACCCTCACGGAGAGAGAGCTCATGGCTGAAGATGCAGAGGTTAGTTCACTCTCTGTATCTGTAGCGGATGTAACCCGATCCTTCCGGCGGGTGAACATCCGTAAAGCCGCGGGTCCAGACGGCATTCCGGGCCGCGTCATCAGAGCGTGCGCAAACCAACTGGCTGGAGTTTTCACTGACATTTTTAACCTGTCCCTCTCCCTGTCTGTGGTCCCCACATGCTTCAAAACGTCCACCATTGTTCCTGTACCTAAGCAATCAAAAATCACATGCTTAAATGACTGGCGTCCTGTTGCTCTGACCCCCATCATCAGCAAATGCTTTGAGAGAATAATCAGAAACCACATCTGCTCTGTTCTCCCTCCCTCACTGGACCCACTGCAGTTTGCATACCGCACAAACCGCTCCACTGATGATGCCATTTCATCTACAATTCACACTGCTCTCTCCCACCTGGAAAAGAGGAACACGTATGTGAGAATGCTGTTTGTAGACTACAGCTCAGCATTCAACACCATTGTGCCCTCCATACTTGACGTGAAACTCCGGGCTCTAGGCTTAAACAGCTTGTTATGCAGCTGGATCCTGGACTTCCTGTAAAACAGACGCCAGGTGGTCAGAATGGGCAGTAACATCTCCTCATCACTGACTCTCAACACTGGAGCCCCTCAGGGCTGTGTTCTCAGCCCACTCCTGTACTCCTTGTACACACATGACTGTGTGGCAACCCACAGCTCCAACACCATCATCAAGTTTGCTGACGATACGACGGTGGTAGGTCTCATCACTGACAATGATGAAACGGCCTACAGAGAGGAGGTGCACACTCTGACACGGTGGTGTCAGGAGCACAACCTCTCCCTCAACGTCAGCAAGACCAAGGAGCTGGTGGTCGACTTCAGGAGGAATGAGAGAGAACACCGCCCCATCACCATCGATGGAGCACCGGTGGAGAGAGTCAGCAGCTTCAAGTTCCTCGGTGTCCACATCACAGAGGAACTCTCATGGTCCGTCCACACTGAGGCCGTTGTGAAGAAGGCTCATCAGCGCCTTTTCTTCCTGCGACGGCTGAGGAGGTTTGGAATGAACCGCCACATCCTCACACGCTTCTACAGCAGCACCATAGAGAGCCTGCTGACTGGCTGCATCACCACCTGGTACGGCAACAGTACCGCCCGCAGCCGCAAAGCCCTGCAAAGGGTAGTGCGCACGGCCAGCTGCATCATCGGAGGTGAGCTTCCCTCCCTCCAGGACATTTACGCCAGGCGGTGTGTGAAGAGAGCTCAGAGGATCATCAGAGACTCTAGCCACCCGAACCATGGGCTGCTCTCACTGCTGCCATCAGGCAGACGGTACCGCAGCATCAGAACACGCACCATCCGACTCCAGAACAGCTTCTTCCCACAAGCAATTAGACTCCTTAACTCTTGATCCATCAGTTCATAACACACACTGACAGAATATCACTCAGCACAACCCACTGTAGATACACACACACTATATACACATTTATTTATCATTATTATTTATCATTTATCATATAGCACCTATTGTACATTGGATCTCTACTGTGAATAATAATGTATACTGTACATTGTATATTATTATTATTATAGCTTAATGTATACTGTTTAATGTATGTTTAGTGTATATTGTTTAAAGTATATGTATATTGTAAGTATGTGTATATTGTTTAAAGCTGTGAGAACTACACTCACATTGTGTAAATGATTTATTGTTTATTGTAGAGTTTACCGTGCTGTGAGTAATTGTGGGCGCATCAGATGTGTAATCTGATGTTGCTTTAAATGTTGTACATGTCATGTCGTGACTACTATGTTGCTCGGAACTGCACCTAAGAATTTCACCTACTGTTGCACTTGTGTATATGGCTGTGTGACAAATAAAGTGATTTGATTTTGATTTGATTTTAACACCACACAGCCGGGAACACCAAACGAACTGCAATAATCTGACAACAGAACTGGGTGAGAACCTCATATAAATAGCCCTGGTGATGAGAGCAACAGGTGTTCGTGATCAAAGTGAACAGCAATCAGAAACCACGCCTCCAACACAACCACACACACACATATGGTGAGACGATGTAGTCATGAACCGTGACACAGTATCTGTCAAAAGTGGTCCAAGGAAGGAACAGTGGTGAACTGGTCATGGGCGGCCAAGGCTCATTGATGTACGTGGGGAGCCGGCCCATGTGGTCAGATCAAACAGATGAGCTACTGCAGCTCAAATTGCTCAAGAAGTTAATGCTGGTTCTGATAGAAAGGTGTCAGAATACACAATGCATCACAGTTTGTTGCGTATGGGGCTGCATAGCCGCAGACCAGTCAGGGTGCCCATGCTGACCCCTGTCCACTGCCGAAAGCGCCAACAGTGGGCACATGAGCATCAGAACTGGACCACGGAGCAATGAAAGTAGGTGGCCTGGTCTGATGAATCACGTTTTCTTTTACATCATGTGGATATCGTGTGCGTGGCTTACCTAGGGAACACATGGCACCAGGATGCACTATGGGAAGAAGGCAAGCCGGTGGAGGCAGTGTGATGTTTTGGGCAATGTTCTGCTGGGAAACCCTGGGTCCTGCCATCCATGTGGATGTTACTTTGACACGTACCACCTAAGCATTGTTGCAGACCCCTTTCATGGAAACGGTATTCCCTGGTGGCTGTGGCCTCTTTCAGCAGGATAATGCGCCATGCCACAAAGCAAAAATGGTTCAGGAATGGTTTGAGGAGCACAACAACAAGTTTGAGGTGTTGACTTGGCCTCCAAATTCCCCAGATCTCAATCCAATCGAGCATCTGTGGAATGTGCTGAATAAAAAAGTCAGATCCATGGAGGCCCCATCTCAAACAGGATTTAAAGGATCTGCTGCATCTTGGTGCCAGATACCACAGCACACCTTCAGGGGTCTAGTGGAGTCCACCTTGACGGGTCAGGGCAGTTTTGCCAGCATAAGGGGGACCAACACAATATTAGGAAGGTGGTCATAATATTATGCCTGGTCTGTGTATAAAAATATATAAAACAATTAAGTATATTGTGTTTTTTAAATAAATTTTTAGCTTACTAAAAAACATTTTAAAAATCCATGTAGTCTCTCAATATGAGGTCATAAAAGCTGCCTAAATACTAATATATGTCTTTATAAAATGAACATTAAGGTCTTGCATGTGTTCGATTCCTAGACAATGCACAAAAAGATAAAAATGTTTACTGAAACACGGTCAACGCTCCATTTAAACTCATTGTTGATGTTTTTGCTTTGATTTCAAATACTACATGTATATCATCATCATCATCTCCATCACCATGGCGCTATTTAGTCAAAGAACCAGTGAAGAACCTCTGAAGAACCGCTGAAGAACCACTGAAGCACCAAAATTGGTGCTACATAGCACTTAAAAAGGTTCCCCTATGATTACGAGCCAAGAACCTTTTTTGGTGCCATATAGAACCTTTTTTTTTAGAGTGTATATATTGTTGTTGCATTATGCAATGAAGCAGGAGAGATTATATAACAAGCATTCAGGGGATCACAACTTCCCTCTCTGTGTCCCAAGGTTTTCTGTGATGCAGCTTTTGCAGACATAAGAGTGTATTCATAGCTTAAAACCCAGACAGGACAGTGTGTGAGTTGGGATGTCACTAATGGACTCAATGGTTAGGAGCATATGAGGGAGTGGGTGTTCGTGTATAAAAGCTTTTGGAGACAATTTGTACTCTCCGTGAAGTTTTAACCTTTAGGCATCTTATACACACATAGTCATCATAAGCTTTACCTCATTCCCATGGCGCTATTTAGAATAGTGCATTTTGTTGCATATGTGTTTTGAGTCATGAATAAATCAGCTGAGAAGAGAGCACAAACTTTCATAAATAAAACATGATGCTATATTTGCTTTTATAATGTGGAATATATAAATGAAGTTATAAGAAAGTGATTTTTACTATATCTCTAAAAATATATATATATTATTAAATCTAAAATCTAAAAAATGCCATTATATTACCATTAAAATATGGCCTGGTTTCAGAGACAGGGCTTAGATTAAGCCAGAAATAGCTTTTAGTTCAATTAGAACTTTTTAAATGTGCTTAAGAAAAATCTTGAGGAAAAAAACAACAATGGCACTGACATATTTTAAGATATGTCAGTGCAATTGCTTTCAGTTAAGACAGCTCAAACATCTGGGACTATACTTAAGCCTTGTACAAGTTTAGCCGTGTACCTTGTACTAATACAATTTAAAGCAGTACACAAAAGGGATTTTGTAGTACAATGGCACTTTAATGGTTCTAAATGTTCTCCATATTCATACACCACTTATTTGCATGATTTGCATGAAGTTTTCAATAAAATACTATTACAAATTTAGCTTAAGCCTACAATCTTAAAAGTACTATTAAAAATCTTAAATTACTTTTAAATATATAGTGTAAAGCAGTAATCAAAGAGACTTTGGTAGTGCAATATATATAATGGTAAATGATCTCCATATTCATAGACTGTTTATTCACATGGTTCTTTAAAGTATAGGCTACTTCAAAGAATGCCATGGTATTAGCATAATGGTATGGTATTGTCTAAGAACATGGTTCCATCATGTCCAGAAGTTTCTTTCCCTTTCAAGATAAAAAAGAGAGACAATCGAAATAATAACAAAAGTACAAGCTTGTCTATACAAACTTTTCAATATTCATGTGTGCATGACATCTGGGATGAATGCCAAGGCTGTAAAGGGACCGAGAGAAAGAGACCGAAGGCTTATGTAATATACTCTCTCCTGAGAAAGAGACTCATCACACAGCTCTGTGCCAATGGAGGAATCATCAACATGCACACGCAAACCATGTGGAAATAGGTCATATTAAAATCTGGCCAGTGAACAGTTCTGGTGGCATGCCAAAACTAGTGTGGATCCTGTGGAATACACCGTTCTTACAATGCGCACTCATAACAGAGTTCAGTGAACCAGCCATGTTTAAATTCAGGCAAACATGTGATAATGTCAACATGACAGTCATTTTTCTCACAGTAGAGTCGAGAAAAAACATTTCAAAGTGCTGAGCGGGCAAAAAATAAACTCTGAATAATGTGGTTTTCCCCTTTGTAATAATAAAATAAAAATCAAATATTGCAGTTGCGTAGTAACCTTGTGTGTGCATTCTTCAGTGATGCAATGGAATGCTGCATGCTGATTGGTTGAAGTCAGGACAGAGGAAGTAAACAGACAAGCCCATCCACTGTAGTCAGTGTGCTTCAAATGCTGTGTGAAGTTCCAACTTTGAAACCAAATCTACATACATCTACATCAGTTGTGCACACTCTGTGACTCACCTGCATGACTAAGCTTTTGTAAGTTCTTAGGCACCAGAACTATATCAATGCACTCCTGCTGTTTCACTTGTATTTTTAGGTGAGAGTGACTCGGCCCTAGGAAAAATAAGAGCTCCTTGCCTGCATCTCACTGTGCATATCCATCCCAAATAGTATGCGACATGAGTAATATTCAATACTATTTAGGGCGGATATGCAGGGTTTGACATCTTGAGCGGAAAGGAAACTTTGGTTTGTCACTTTTTATTTCTTTCAAAATATCACTATAAGACGGTGTTTTGATATTCTATAGACGGTTTTTATATTAAGATCTTTAAAAAGATTATTTAATGTTGTATTCCTCATTTGAAAGTGGTTTTGGGTAAAGGGAAATGCTTAAAAAATGTAGCTAAATACGTAAATCTGTCTATTTTGTAGTGCTGAATTTATTTAGTGAGTGATAACAATAACAGAATGGCAGTCACTAAATGTAGACTAAACTGTGAACATATACCATACTAAGGCATACAAATGGAAAAACATGTAAGATTTAATTCAACAAATTACATTAAATATATATATTTTTTATAATAACAAAGTGCTCCTTCGGTTTGATAGTGTAAAATGATTTACTAAATATATTAAGACATCCGTTTGATACATAATGGTTACACAAAATTTCACCAGTAGAGGGAGCCAAACCCTGATGTGATGCTCATGTGATCGCGGATTATCTTATATTTATAATGCACCTACTGACATGTAAAGAAAAAAAAAGGGGAAAGCGAGGGAGGCAGCTAAAGACAATATGACACATAATTTGCTGTCAGTCACGAATTGCCTAAATTTATTCTTTTCTCCCCAGCTCATAACGATAAGATGTGCACGACAGCTTCAACCAGTTTCCATGACAACTGGAGCCTCCTTGACTTTAGAACGGAAACCACCTGTCAATCAAATAAAGCATCAGCACAGCTAATCAGGCAAATGCCTTGTAGCTTAGAAAATAATAAGGCACCGACCAATGCTGCTTCACCTAAGTACCACATCTGTGATGCATTAGCCTAGTTACTTTTCCTCAACAAAAGCAATTGCTTTCAAACAAACAGAATTACAGTGCACAAGTCAGTGCACGAGAATGGTCAAATACACGTACTGTTTGGTTTGGTATAGGTCATAACTTTATATTCCTATTTTTTGTCATTAAAATAGACATTACAGTCTTGGTAGGTCAAACAGAGTTGAATTTTATGCCGTCTCACAATCATTTTTAAGCACAAAGCTGCACTTTTAGGCTGATGGGGTTAATTCTGCTTCCAACGTGAGATTGTATCTTGTGACCAAACAATGATCTGCTAACAAAAACACTGACGTTTCAAACACCAGCACTTCTTAGGGTACTCAAAAACATTCCACAAACTTGCAATACTGAAGTCTCAAGGGTTTATTTCCAGTCAATGTTGATTCCTTTGTGGAAAGAGATTGTGTCAGGCGTACGATGGAGATGATATGTTTTTAAACCTATTTGAAAACGACAACATTGAGGCTAATGAATGTCAAGTTTTACTGAGATGTTCTAACATTCTTTGTCTGTATGTACATCCTTGTGTTTAAAAAAAAATGCAAAAAATGAACAAAGCATTATAGAACAGCACTAGATTCCTTTGCGGGGGATAAACAAAGGTTGGTTCATTCTTAAAAGCTGAATATAAGCACTGGCAAAAATGGTAAGTGCATTAAACTTTGGCATTATGATGAGGGTCGATGATTGTGACTGTAGTACAACAGCAGAGGACAATAACATTCTGTCTTAAATGACTCAATATAGTACCCTTTGATTAACAAATACATAGATCATATTTACTGAAGACTTTAGGTCAGATCATGTATGATCATTTAGGCATGTATGCAAAGAATATGCAAATATCCATACAGTTAATACAGTACGTTACGTACTCCCAACCAATCACATACTGTTTAGCAGCAAATAAGGGAAATAAACCAGATTCTACACACATATCCTTGAGTCTTCAGTAAATGGTGTGTATAGAAGTTTAACAGGGGTATTCAAAATACCACTGAATATGGCAGATGTGATTTAACAGTGAATGTAGTCTGTGCTATGCCAAAAACAAAACTTTGACTAGCTAAACAAGATGTTTAAAATGTTCCAAGATGTAAACATTAAAACCTAGAACATACAGCACTTTTTGGGATTCAAAAAAGTGTTGTATTAAAAATTATTTGTTCATCAATTCAAACTAAGTTGGCTATTTGAACAGGATTCTAAGATGATATTGGTTTCAATGTGCTACTTAAGGTTTTTTTATTCTTATGCTAAAATAAGTCATTTATAGCATTGTCGTCTTTTTTGCAAATATTCTTAAAGCATATCCAAAACATCTAAACAAAATGGATACATTTCATTGGCAATACCTGGCTACATAAATGCAAAGCAATATGGCATAGACAGCACCTGCTGAGTAATGCTGTAACACACAAGGTACAAATACTCTTAAACTCACAGAAACTAAAATAGCTCAAAAACTACACAGTACATCACAAAAAAACATAGCTTATCCGGCAGTTACAGCAACTACAGTGTGTGTGCGCGTGTGTGTGAGAGAGAGACAATTCAAGAGTGTCAGTAAACATCCAGCATCGTCTTTGGTGACGAGACTTATCTATTTGTATTATTGTTTTATTTTGATTGGGAGAGAGTGTTTATAATTTGGGTGGTGCAGGGGTGAAACCACCCTCAAGTTCCCCCCTCCTGTTCTTCATGGTAATTTCTCGATGGTCTGCGGATTTCTCAGAGCGAAGATGGGGCACACCTTGAGTGACTCCGACAGGTCGATTCTTCCAATGCCCGCCTGCAGGGGGATAACTGCAGGGATAAAGAGCATCGCCTCCACCAAACAAAATCTCCCCCTCACCATCCGCTCTAGTGGCAACAGGGAGGTTATGATTACGGCAGTTGTTCTTTAGCGGGAGATGTGAAGGTCTTACAGTGGATTGACTCACATGTGACACCTTAGGTTCTTGCTTAGAAGAGTTGGAGTCAAAACCCCGCCCATAGCCCCGCCTCCAACTATCAACAGTAACCCTGCACGGTTGTCTCGGTAAGGGCATATCACTACAATCAGTAGTCCTACTCTGTGAAAACGCAGCCCCCTTTGAATCGTAGTTGGTTCTGCTTGTGTAAAGCTCACTCTTAAACTCCAAACTGTCAGTGTCAAGAGAGCGACTGCGTCGATTTAGTGCTAATGGGGCGGGGACTGGCGGACAAGGCCGCCCCAAACTGAGGTGGCGAGGAAGGCTTGCAATGCCCCAGGGGTTACTGAGCAACAGACTTTGTTCGTAGGCATCGAAAGTACGCTGGTCACACTCGGCAAAGGCGTCTTGCTGAAGGTAACATCCATCATCCTCAAAGGGTTCATAAGGAGACGCCAACTCTTCCTCTTCCTCAACAAGCTCGGTCTGCTGCTCACACTCACCCTCATTTTCCATGTCCACCACATCGAATGTGACAATGGCGGGCAGGGCATTCAGACTCGGGCCAAAAGGAGAACTTGACTCCGAGCCATCAAGACTCTCAGTTGAGTTGCGGTAAAGCCGTGTGTTCTTTGTGAAATCTACCAGCGCTTGGGAGAAACAGACCATCAGCTCTTCTTGGGATTGGCTGCAGCCTCTGGTGGGTAGTAATGGGCTTTGATCGTCAGATTGAGGCTGCGGTCTGGTTGCGTCTGTGACATGTGAGCTAAACCCAGAATCGGCACGGGGTGCAAACAATGGCCTCTCCTGAATCTGACCCCTGCTGAGAGGGACTGGCTCTATTACAGCCTGAGATCTCCGTGGTGATTGGGGATAGTGCTGATTGATAACTTCTCCTAAAACGGTCTTACCGGTGTCGACTGCAGGAAGGCTTGAATCATCGTAGAAGTAGTCGACATGGAACAGAAGCTGATCTTTGGATGGGCTTCTGAGATTCTGAAGTTCGCAGCACAGAAGAGCATGCTGGATCTTGCTCAGACGCTCCTCCTCCGTCTCCATGGTTCCTGTCTCTAGAGTAGTCGATGCCAGGGCATATAGAGGCTTTGCTGTACTCTTGTCACCCTGCAAGGCTGCACCAACAAATGAGTGGGCATCCTTGGGAGGAAGAGCAGGGCTGAGCAGATGATCATCAGGCTCAAAAAGCTCATAAAGGGCATCACCACTGTAGCTGTCCCGTGGAAGCCTTTCCTGGTGGGGACGTTCTCTACTCTCCTCCTCCATTCCTGGCGTGGTGGAGTCATAGTATCCCTCATCACTGTTGGGAACAGACTCTTGCCGATCACTCTGTGGGCTCAAGAGCTCAGCAGGAGTGAGGACCGTTTCTGTGCATCCCAGTGGGCTGCTGTTGGAGGTGGCACGGATAGAGCTCATTTGCTCATTTGCATCGGGGGTGAGTGAAGGGCTATCTGAGCCCCTGTCTGAGGGGATGTAGCAGACTTCATTACTAGTTTCAGATTCCCATAAGCTTTGCAAGTAATCCGCATCAACCTCATCGGGAGTTGCCATCTCTTCCCCCCCACCTTGATATGTGACAAAACACGAGCTCCGTTTTCCTGCATTTCGGCTGCCTCTCTCGGCAGACACTGAGCTCTCAGCAACGCTGACGTCATCCTGGTCTGCAATGATGTCTCCACAACCTGTCAGTGAATCAAAGCTCTTCAACGATGAAACATCACCAAAGATTAAGTTTTCCGAAGAGCAGGATGCAGCAGGAGGCTCCCCATCAGGAACATCCACATTCTGCTCAGCCAATCGGTCCAGTTCTGACTCAGCACACAAGGGTTGTTGATATGTCGTCAATCCTTCTTGTCTCCCATTTTGCTTTTCATCCCCCTTCTCCTCTTCTTCTGCTTTCTTCCTCTTATCCAGCTCTGCTCTGCTCTTCCGTTTCTCAGGCACTAGCGTTACATCTTTCGTACATTCAGTGGCAGCCAATGGCAGTTCACACTCACTGCCTGTGGTTTGAATAGGCACATCTGGCACCAACTCTTCACCCTGACTGTCGCAATGGTTATCGCTACGGTCACTGACGCTTGACAGTGCACCAGGCACTGTTTTGGCGTGGAAGCTTGAAGACATTTCAAGCGCCTCACGCTTTTCTAGTTCCACATTTTTGTTTTTCCTGTGTCTCCGAATGCTGCTGAAAAGACTTCGAAGTCCTCTTCGTTGCCTTGGTAGAGACTGAGATTTCCCATGGTCCTCCTGTGATTTCTGAGGTTCATTGGAGGTGCAGAACTCAAAGTCCCCTGAGGCCACATCACCGCTACTTTTGCCCAAATCTTCCCAGCATGCTCTACTCACCCCGTCATACGTTTGGCTCTTTGTTACACCCGTTTTTGATGACCCCTTTCTCTGACTTCTTCCACGGCCACTGAAAAAGCTGGGCAGAACACAGATGTTCTTCCGACTTCCAAAAAACTTGAAAGTCGACTTCCGTATTTTCACAGAAGGGGGTGATTGAGGTTGAGGGGTGTCATGGGAAATGGGGTCTGACTGTGGACCCCCTATTGCACCAACAACGTCAGTTTCTGTGGCGGTCTCCATAGTGTCACAGATCACTGTTGCTAATGGAGCATGTCTGTGGTAAACACTCCTTCCTGAGAGGCAGGCTGGAAGGAATGCGGACTGTGTTTATCAGGCATGTTATACCTGTGAAAGAAACAGAAGACAAACCATTAGAAACAGTCGAAACTAAAAAAAGAACAGAACTAAGAATGATTGTCCTTTGGGGATCAATTAAAGACAATTTTTCAATCAATAAATGAAGTTGTTGATTTTATGTATGTCACAAGTTTCTTTAGCTGCTAAATAGGCTTCCCCCCATCAATTGCACATCAAGTATTTTCCCACATAAAAATCATCATAAAGAAAATAGTTAACATGCCTTAATGCACTGATTTATCAGGAGGCAGGGCCTGAATTTTGTTCAAGAGTCAGTCATAAAACAAACAATTTACAAGCAGTTGCACAAATAAATATAATACAATTAAGATACAAGTTAAATAAACAGCACTTTGCGTTTTTACGGTCAAACAGTAGTATTCAGGTAAATACCACAGAATTTTAATAATCAAATATAGAATAGCTCTTTATAGTCTTAAAGGTTTACTTCAGTGATTAGCATTAAGCTTTGTATCAGTAGAAACCCGGTAGTATATTCGAATTATCGTCCTTTCCCCCCTCATGTCCCCTTGAGACGAGAGAATTATACATTTTATTACTGGAAAAAATCCTCAGATGACGCAAATATCGTCATTTTGCGTCATCTGAGGATTTTTTGGCCAGAGGCTAGAGACTACAGCCAATAGAAGGAGCTAGTTCCACATGTTATCAACATGCTCATAGGGGAGGGATCTCACTCACAGAATGTAAATGCGTACAGCCGCTTGGCTCGGGCATTCATAACGGAGCAGTGCGGAGCAAAGTGAGTGTTTCAACTTTTCAATGAATTCCTATGAAAGTTAAGCTTCCATAAGCATGAACTGAATGAGATCTGACTCCTGCTGCTTCTGTGCCATGACGTTCGTTCGGCTCACTCGCACTTTATTGAAAAGACATGTTCAGTTTTTAATTGTAGTGTCTGTTCTCTAACTGAACAAAATTATTTTATTACTATGAAAATCAAAACAACGGTGGGGGGCAGTGTCATGGTGGGCAAGTGATAAACAGAGCAGCCAAGCAAGTGCATTCTGGGAGTTGTTGTCTTTCATCCACGAGACAAAAATTCATTTTCTGTCTTTTCTCGGTCTAGAAGGCACCAAATTCAAAAATAATTTCACATTTCTACTACATAAATGACCAGTTTAAATACACATTCATCTTCCCAGCGCTGAAGTACCCCTTTAACTGTATAAATTAAAGATTAATCCTTATTTAAGTTACAAAAGTTATTCAGTCAAGAGGAGTGAGTGATTTTTTTAATTCTTTGATTAATGACATATTAGGCTGCTGTTATTTTAAGACTTAATGCATGGATCCAATATACTGTTATACATGCGTTTTCTTTTTAACTGTTCACACAGCAAAAAATAACTCAATTTGAAACTCGCAAGCTGTTCGAGAGGCGGCTTTATGTGTGCGTGCTTTGGCTGAGAGCGCACAGACAACCATCTCTCAGAGCGTGTGAGTACTGAGGGCACGTTAACGAAGTGCAAGTTTTCGAAAACAATACAGTTATTGTCTCAGTGTAAACTACAAATACACATATATGTGAAAATGGTGTCTTTTTTTCTTTACAAAGTGACATCGCCAACTACTGGCCTGGCATGCATAATACAAAGTTTTTAGCTTTTGCGGATCCTTGTGCCCCAAACCCCCCCTAACAAGATCACTTTTGTGGCCTATGCATTTACAAAATCCTGCATACGGACCTGTTGCATGATTTACCCCAACACCACCACCACCCCAAACTTTTTTTTTTTATGGTGGGGACCCCCCAAAACACGATTCAATTTGAGCACTGTGGAAAGGGATGTGGTAATGGATTTGTGAAATCGATTGGCTGTGAACGTTACATTGAATTACATTCAGTTACATTGAATGTCTATTACAAATATACTAATACGATTTCTTGGTCTCCTAGATAATGCTCACAAGTAAACAGCTGTGAGAGTGGAAAACAGCAAACAGCAGTTATGAGTTGAAAATACAAAATCACATGAATGGATAACCGATAGATTCACATTCTGAATAGATAACTGATAGATTCACTATATATATATATATATATATATATATTATTTTTTCTTAATTATATATAAATAAAATGGAATAAAACCAATAATAAATACATCTCTCATTGTTTGGTCTCTTTCTGTTTTACTAAAACAGTACCACATTATAACTTACTTCCACATATGATACTTTATGTTGATTGTCTATTGGGTCTTACTTGGTATTGTATGCACTGGTTACAACGATCATCGATTTCATATTATTATGCAGTGTCATTTAGCTATGAAATGAGTAAATTACATTTGCACATTAGGTGGAAATAATTTGTTAATACATTAAAAAAAAAATGTCTTAACCACTGAGGCAGACAAGTTAACATACAATAACATGAAAACAGTCAATGCAGTTATGTTGAGTCTTGCAGTGCATACATATACAATGCAATACATAACGTGAGTGAAGTTCCGCTGGATTAAACCCATCAAAACAAAAGCTGACTGAAGCCAACGGGCCTGAACACTCACTGTATGTACATCAAAAACAAAGGTAAAACCCGTACAGACAGCGTACACTCCGAAGAGCTACACCCCATGGACCAATTACACCGACTACTGCACTGAAAATATTATTAGTAACAAAAAACTTCTATCAACAGATTGCACAGTGTCCCCAGCTGGACACCATCACTGCGAAAGAACGCGCAACTGGCGCGCGCTAGCCCAGACGCTAACCAGCTCCCGGCCGCTTCACTGATATTCACATAACTTGCATATACAAACAGCTGCTTCTGCGTGCCCATTCACACAATGAAAGGGCGAATATCACAAAAGTGGAAACATGAGCGATACTCGCCTTATTTTTCCATCTTTTCCGCCGTTACGTGCAGTGATGTGCTCTCTCCTCGCGCAGCGCTGGAGGAGCTCGCGGTTGTGATTCACTTTGTTCAGTGAGCGCTGGAGCGGCTGGCGACACTTCCGTGCTACGTGCATTTTGGGAAGTGTAGTACCATGGTATATCGAATTCTTTTACTGTACTGGCATATACACACTAAACAGCAGTGACAGGAAAAAATACGAAAAGGAGCCAGAATTAATATTAATAAAATAATAGCAATACACAATAAAACATTTAACAAAACAATGAAAATAAATTAAATAATATGTTGCAAGTGTACAAGGAAAACTCTTGAATATGGTAATTAAAGCAGTGGTATTTATGTGTGCAATGCAAATTTGAGCAAGATACCCCTCAGGGGTCCACAGAAGAAAGAACAAAAAATATTAAAGGCTGTCAAACCTAATGTTAACAAATTCTCTTGGTCACTTTATAGAACAAAATAAAAGTTATAAAGTTTTTTATGAAAAGCAATTTACAAATACATTTGAATTTAATTAATATGTTTCTCTTTTGGTTTTTGTCTAACTTTAATTGTGGTATTGGGTAGAAGAAGAAAAAATATCTTAATAGAAATAAATATTTTCCAAATCTGGCTTTATGCACAGCTACACTACTTCCTGAACTTCAGCCAGCTCCTTTGTTTCCTGTCTGCCATTATTGGACAAACTGATTAATCCAGGTGTGCCTGACCTCTGTAGTCACAACAACAATAATCAGGCACACCTGGATTAATCAGTTTGTCCAATAATGGCAGACAGGAAACAAAGGAGCTGGCTGAAGTTCAGGAAGTAATGCAGCTGTGCATAAAGCCAATTACAATATAAAGTCCAATTATTTAATTTCACTGCCTTTGACATCAAAACGTTTGAAAATGGGTTGTTAACTGAAAAAAAAAACATGACAAAAGCATAATATTAAAAAGGGAAAAAGAAAATACAAGCCAATTCAAAATATGAATAAATACTATAATAGTAGTATATAAATAACATTGGATTTTAAAGCCCTGGTTTTGTCTCTACAATGTGCATCTCAGCTCCTCCATGCTAAATGTTACCAATTTAGGTTTTCCACATCAGTGCAATAATACATTTTTTTATGAAGTGAATAAAAACATTCTCTGTGGAAACCGGCACCTCAAATGACCCCATAAATGTAAATATAGAGGAAAAACAACCGCAGATAAACATTCTGATGTACAGCACTTCAATTTTATGAATTAACAAGCCAGATGTCATCCATAGCAGAATAATGATGTCAAATACACTTACAGAAGCCGTTAGCATAGACTGATACACATTTTGATTCTCAAGCTACATACTTCAATACCTGTCATAAATCCTTATGAAGGCTCTGGAACCGATGTTCATTTTGAAGCCTTTAACCTCACATGAACAGAATGATCTCCATTACACTCTACATTCACAATGGAGGTTATGCAACATCGGTTGATAGAGTGCATCTGCTCTAACAAGGGTTTCATAGACAACACAAGTACATCACAATGAATTTCATACATCATATTAAGATTGATAAGACAGTTACCAACAATTTTACATCATTCATCAAGCTGTTACTAATTAACAAAACTAATGATTCTGTAAAAAATTATTTTTACAACAGGTTAAATTACCATGGCAAATGAAAACCTCCAGATGATCTTGAAAAGAAAGAACAAGGCTGTATGACAACGCATAGTTCTAGAGCATTAACTCTATTAGACAACACTTCTGGTATTGTCACATACAGTAATATTACATATTACAAATTTGAATGACTATCAAGAAAATTAATGCATGAGGATGTTCAAGTAAACCGAGGTTTTTAGCAGTGTATTGGTCCATCTATGAGATTGCATACGAGTGAGTCCACATCATTAACTACAGAGTAGTTTCTCTCTAAATGTCTGTATGGTCTACCTGTCCAGTCTATGTATGAGGGATTAAGTCTGTCCTTTAGTAAGGCACAGTTGAATATGCTCTGGTTTGTTAGTAAACCAATACACTGCTCATGGACTTGTGTTTAAGATAGTTGATGAGCCTGGGTGGAATCTCCAGAGTGTCCAAAGAGTGAATCTTGTTCACCTGTATCAGGTGTCTACGAATGGCCAATCTACACTGAGAGGCCAGAGTCTTCGGACACCCTGTTAAAAAAAGACAGATTAATAAAACAGTAGTATTATAGTCTATATAGTATAATATTTTAAACAAGCTTAATCAATTTGGTGTGTTTTTGTCTTTTTTTATACATTTCTATTTAGCTTTATTTTAATTTCAGTTGTAGTACTCCAACTTAAACATTCTAATTTTAGTCTAAGTTTTTAAAGAGAAACTTTATCTAATATTTATATTTAATTCTCGATTTATTTAAAATATATATACACTGCTTTTTAAGTAAATGTTTTTAAAAGAAATCCCTTGTGCTTACCAAATGTATTTGATTAAGAAGAAAAAGTAATATTGTGAAATATTATTACAATTTAAAATAAGTTGAATATATTTCAAAGTATATGTATAAAATGTAATTTATTCTTGAACTGAATTTTCAGTATCATTACTCCAGTCTTCAGTGTCACATGATCCTTCAGAAATCATTCTAAGATGCTGATTTGCTGTTCAAGAAACATTTATTATCATCAATGTCAAACAAATTATCAATGTGAAAACAGTTGTGTAAATTTTGTTCAGGATTCTTTGATGAATAGAAAGTTCAAAAGAACAGCATCCTTGCTGAATACTATGGAAGTAAAATAATGCCAAATGTTTTTGAAATAAAAAAGCCTGTTGAATTGCACTACTTGAAAAAAATATGCATTGCATTAACATTAATGCATTGTATTTTTAGGGCTTGCATTTATATGGGCTGAAATTCAACATGGTTGTATATTTAAGCTGTGAATATTTCAATTCAAAACATTTCAAACACATTTTCATTAATAAAAATTCAATAATCCATATTCTCCTTTCATATTTCACTTCCAAAATATTCAAACTGTTTAAAAATACAACCTATAATATTCAACAGGCAATTTTCGGTCCGTTTTATTTCGCTTTACAAATTCGCTCCACAATTCAGTGGTTCAAATTCGACGGCAAATTCGATGGCAAATTCGACATTGAATCAGGGACTGGAGGAAAAGCAATAGACTACCGATGCATTATATCTATCTGCTGTTAGTCGCCCTCACCAGTAGGTGGTGCAAGCGCAACGCGTGTTGACAACATCAAAGCAACAGACAGAGATGAGAAGCCTTCATAAAACATCATTTGCTGAAATGGACCGAGCGGTGAGTACGAGTTATTATGAGTGTATATATAGTATATAACTTACATGTTGAAAAGGCTGATTAAGACACAAATCATCACACGAGCGTTTACTCAAGTGTCTTATGATACGACTTTTTTTTGTCAAAAGTGATAAAAGGTGCCTTGCTGATCTCAGCACTTCATTGTCTCCCTTGTATAACAAAGTTAACATGAATTAAAGATAGAGAGTAGCTTTAAATATATCACTTCATCACAGATGTCAAAATATTAATGCAGATACAGAGCTGCGTATCTCAAAAGCATTGTGGAGCTATGTTGATTGTTTAAGACTAACGTTATTGGTGCTTGTTTTTCTACGATGCTTTTGAGATAACGTTACACGGAGACAATTCACGTTTAACTTAATCATATACCGTAACATGAAGATGAACTGATATTGTGGTAGAAATGTACCATTTTAATATATAATTGCGGAATTTAATTTATAAGTAGGTTGTATTTAATCATGCTATATCTAAATAAAATTAACTTTGCCATCATTTAAACCCATCCATCGAATTAGTATTCTGTCATTAGTGACTAAACCAAACAATACACATGTCTTAGCGTATAACAGTTGTTTTACTAAAATTGTATCCACTTTGCAGTCACGTCACTACCATGGATACCTGGCGGCCAAAGGCAAACACTGAGAGAATGAAGTACTTGCCCGCCAGTACTAGTGACATCACGTGCAAAGTATGAATTAATAGGATCTTGCCAGGACGTCGCCAGTATTAATATACAAAAGTTGGTGTTTTGAGGTGTAAACGATCGTCGCCTGCATGCCAGATAGTTGTGCGATTGGATGCACAATAACCACATTTTGTCAGCGTTTGTTGCCGCGCCAGGTAACTTATCCATGTTAGTGACGTGACTGCAAAGTATTTAGGCCTATATCAATGCTAAAGGCGAGGGAATTCTGGATTAATCAGAAAAATCACCTTCCTTTTGAACGCTGTAAAAAGTCGTATCATAAGACACTTGAGTAAACGCTCGTGTGATGATTTGTGTCTTAATCAGCCTTTTCAACATGTAAGTTATATACTATATATACACTCATAATAACTCGTACTCACCGCTCGGTCCATTTCAGCAAATGATGTTTTATGAAGGCTTCTCATCTCTGTCTGTTGCTTTGATGTTGTCAACACGCGTTGCGCTTGCACCACCTACTGGTGAGGGCGACTAACAGCAGATAGATATAATGCATCGGTAGTCTATTGCTTTTCCTCCAGTCCCTGATTCAATGTCGAATTTGCCATCGAATTTGCCGTCGAATTTGAACCACTGAATTGTGGAGCGAATTTGTAAAGCGAAATAAAACGGACCGAAAATTGCCTGTTGAATATTATAGGTTGTATTTTTAAACAGTTTGAATATTTTGGAAGTGAAATATGAAAGGAGAATATGGATTATTGAATTTTTATTAATGAAAATGTGTTTGAAATGTTTTGAATTGAAATATTCACAGCTTAAATATACAACCATGTTGAATTTCAGCCCATATAAATGCAAGCCCTAAAAATACAATGCATTAAAATGCAATCATGGTTAATGCAATGCATATTTTTTTCAAGTAGTGCAATTCAACAGGCTTTTTTATTTCAAAAACATTTGGCATTATTTTACTTCCATAGAATACGAGCATTCATTTCTTTCCAAAAAAACGTAATTCTTACTGACCCCAAACTTTTGAACGGCAGTGTATAATGTTACAAAAACTTTAGATTTCAAATAAATGTTTTTCTTTTGAACTTTCTATTCATCAAAGAATCGTGAACATTTTTTACACAATTGTTTTCAACATTTATAATAACTAGATTAAAAAGTTTGTCGAGACAAACTTTAAGTTGGCTTGGGAAGTTGACCAGAAAGTTTGAAAAAGTTTTTTAAAAAGTTTTAAAATTTTCAGTTTAAAGGTTGACTGTTTTGAAGTTAATAAAGTCTATCAGAAGTACCATGATTCTAGTATGATTTGCCATGATTCTTGTATGATTAACCATAGTTTACCATGATTTACCATGATTCTATTATGATTTACCGTGATTCTAGTATGATTTACCGTGATTCTAGTATGATTTACCATGATTCTAGTATGATTTATCATAGTTCACCATGATTTACCATGATTCTAGTATGATTTACCATAGTTCACCATGATTTACCATGATTCTAGTATGATTTACCGTGATTCTAGTATGATTTACCATAGTTCACCATGATTCTAGTATGATTTACCGTGATTCTAGTATGATTTACCGTGATTCTAGTATGATTTCCCGTGATTCTAGTATGATTTACCATGATTCTAGTATGATTTACCGTGATTCTAGTATGATTTACCGTGATTCTAGCATGATTTACCGTGATTCTAGTATGATTTACCGTGATTCTAGTATGATTTACCATGATTCTAGTATGATTTACCATGATTCTAGTATGATTTACCGTGATTCTAATATGATTTACCATAGTTCACCATGATTCTAGTATGATTTACCATGATTCTAGTATGATTTACCGTGATTCTAGTATGATTTACCATAGTTCACCATGATTCTAGTATGATTTACCATGATTCTAGTATGATTTACCGTGATTCTAGTATGATTTACCATGATTCTAGTATGATTTACCGTGATTCTAGTATGATTTACCATGATTCTAGTATGATTTACCATGATTCTAGTATGATTTACCGTGATTCTAGTATGATTTACCATGATTCTAGTATGATTTACGATGATTCTAGTATGATTTACCGTGATTCTAGTATGATTTACCGTGATTCTAGTATGATTTACCATGATTCTAGTATGATTTACCGTGATTCTAGTATGATTTACCATAGTTTACCATGATTCTAGTATGATTTACCGTGATTCTAGTATGATTTACCATGATTGTAGTATGATTTACCGTGATTCTAGTATGATTTACCATAGTTTACCATGATTCTAGTATGATTTACTGTGATTCGATTATAATTTACCATAGTTTACCATGATTTACCGTGATTCTAGTATGATTTACCATAGTTTTCCATGATTTACCATGTTCTAGTATGATTTACCATGATTTAGACAGACAGATAGAAATAGTCAGATGATAAATAGAAATATTAGATAGAATTGGATTAGAAAATAGTTTAGATTTGAATTTTGTCAGTTGAAGTCTGAAGTGTCTTGGCTCATCTGAACATTCCGTCAATGAAAGTCAATGGGATTTTTCCGAGTTTGGATAGTCATTTTTAGGAACACAGTAAGTCGGATCAGTTAGAAAAGATATAGCACACCGAGTCAGAACAGTCTGAAGCTCTGAGCCGAGTTTGGAGTATGTGGAGTTAAAGCTCTAGGAGGAGTTAGAGTCAGACATTTTTAAATAGCAATATCAGTAAGTTGGCTCTCCCAAGCCAACTTAATAATAAATGTTTCTCAACCAGTAAATCAGCATTTTGGACTGATTTCTGAAGGAAAGCTTTTTTTATTAAATAAATGCAGCCCTTGGTGAACAGAGGAGACTTATTTTTAAAACATTAAAAATAATGACTTTTGAACAGCAGTGTATTATTCTTAATAGTTTTGGTTAACAAAAACAATACTGATGGAATTTTAAAAAGAAAAAAAGAAACGTAATATTGCTAGAAAATATTTTCTCACCTCGCTCTTTCAGTAACAGCTCAACAGCTTCATTCTGTTTGGTGCTCTTCTCTATAATGAGGGTCGGCAGGTAGACGTTTGCTCCAAAGTCAATGAGCAGTTGAATGTATTCGACTCCACAGCCGTGTCTCAAACACAATTCCAGGACCGTTTTCTGCTGCGTGGCCCTGCCGATCACCTTTTCTTCCGGGCTGTTATAGTTCGGATCCGCTCCATATAACAGCAACATTTTAAAGCAGTCCAGGTGTCCATATATGGCTGACAGGTAAAGCGGCCCGCTGCACACGGCCACCCCCGATGCCCACAGCGTCACCTTTGACCTGGCGTTGACCTCTGCCCCGTGCTGAAGCAGCTGGCGGAGGATCTCCGGGTCACCCTCTCGGGCGGCGGTGAGCACGGGTGAGCTGTTGTTCAGGTGACTTCCGTTCGGATTAGCCCCAGCACGGAGCAGGGCGAGCACACAGCTCAAGTAACGGCCACAAACGGCAGTAAAAAGAGGAGTCTGGGCTTTCACATCAAGGGGGTCCACCTCTGCCCCATGGGCCAAGAGTAACTGCAGGCACCTCAGGTGACCTGCAGGGGAAAAAACAGCTGCGTCTTGGTGTCCAACAAACTCAGGAGTGACATCAGAGAGTGCGTGCAACGGTGACGCATGTACCTTTGGAAGCAGCCATGCGTAACGGGGTACCTGGGATACCCCAACCACTCTGCTGATTAATGCACTTTCTGTAGCGTTCTTGTGACAGTAGCTCAGCCAACAGGAAATGGTCATCGTCAGCCACAGCTCGGTTCAGCTCCAGACTCTCAGCAGCAGATTCATCCTCTTCCACTGGCCGCAACTGGAGCATAGAGGAGAAACTGTGGGGAACTGTGGAGAAAAAGGAAGTTTATGTAGTGTTTTCTGTGACTACATGACTGTTGAAAAAAACAGAAAATGACAAAAATGCTTTCTAGGTTGGCTCACTAGCAGATCTGATCAGTTTCATTTTAATTTAAGTTTGAATCATTTTTATTTGTTGAATAGTTCTATTTTGATTCATTATTTGAGTAATTTTAGTCCTTCAGTACATAATCACACTGACTAATACAGCTAACATTTATTTTAAGTGACAAAATATATATTTTTAATAGTTTTAGTTACCAAAAACAACACTGGTGGCTAGGCTAGATTATTAGCCAAAATATTCAAGATGCATTCACTTCAAATACGTGAAGTGTAAACAACAAACCCTTCCATTGGGATGTTATTGTTATTATTGAGTAAATTATGATTATATTATACAATTATGTGTGACAGCGTTCAAAACAATAAAACGCTTTGTCATGATTAACTTTATTTATCTGCATTAACGTTAGCTTTAACGATCTAACTAGCAAGCAAACACAAGACCGGTTAACGTTAGCCGGCTAGCAAATGAGACGAACCCCAAAAAATACACGCAAAACTGAATTCTTAAAGGCTGTATGTTACTAAACTCAACAGAGAGTAATATTAAGCGCATACGGAAGGAAATTAATTCTCAAGCTCTTTGAGCTCGGTAGATTTAACTGGAGTATCTGTAATAACACAGAATTTGACTCGCTCTCTCTCTCTGACCTGCTGTCAAACAAACACATTTTAACGGTATAAACTACAACAAATATACAACATGTCCATTAAGCATATATTTTTAGTGTGTTTTCGTCTCAAGGACACTCACCAAGCTAATAATAAGCCAAACACTGAAGGCGAGCAGCGGAAGATGTTCTGCGGGCGGCCACAGGGGGCGCTGTGTAGTCGGTGTAATGATAAATGGGTTAAATGTTATCCACAAACATAATAATGCAAATAATGTGATCGTATAAAACAACGCACGTTTTTAATAAAATCTATTTATTTAAAGAAAATATCTATTTAAATGTAATAGTGTACAAAAAAGGTACAAAACAGTGCAATGATCAAAAAAAGCGTGTATAAAATTATGTAATTACTAATTACACAGCAAAAAACTAACAAACAATAGATGTAAATGTAACCAACAGGCTGTCATTTTCAGTGTCATCACTCATTGCTTATTTTAAATTTCCCTTTTGACTATTGCTGAACATTTAACAGATTTTTTTTTCTAATTTAATCGAAAAATAATGTAAACAAATGCTTCTCAATAAAGGAACCATTTTTTAAACATTGATTTTGCATCACACATAATAAGAAAAACCTGTCTGTTGCTCCATAGCAGCTAGGGTTCAAGAATTAAAGAATTCTAGAACTAATGCTGTCAAATCTTTCCCACATTTCACACATTGAGTAGACATAATTAAAAACAATATTGCTTTGCAAAACTATATATGAAATGTATTCTAAAGGCTTTGTCAAAATGACATAAGTAATATTCTAGAAGGTTCACCTTCAAAAACTTTTTTTTATGTGCAACAAATTATTTGTTTGGCATTAAAGCTGGGCTTTAACAATCCGGCATCCTTGCATTCGACCAGCAGCATTTCAGCTGTTTCTTTGCATACAAAACAAACAACGCTTGCAATACAGAACACCACAAAAGTAATACTACACCCCAAAAAAAAAAAGTAAATCAATTTGACCCATTTTCTAATAGTATGTTCCCTTTATCTACCTGAATCTCACAACAGAGGCTTATGTGTCTGAATAAATCAGTATCAGGGTCTGGATTTCAAATGTACTATACATATTACATATATTCTATTAAAAGAAAGACATTAAAAAAACAGTCTACTATACAAAATAACTCCAATGAAACAAGGTCAAATATGATCAGAATGGCATTTAAACAAAACAAATGATTCTGATTGCCTATGATCAAAGCATATAGCTTCAATCCTCATGGTCTGAAGGCCAACAAACACACTCAAGTCCACAAAAATGTATTGAACATTTCAGGAATGTTCAGAACAGATATAATAGGGTAAAGGAATACACACAGTGCTAGACAAATAACCAATCACAAACTGGTGCGTGGACTTTTGAATGTTCTTTTTTTCATAATATGGTGGCCTCAATTGAGGAAACAGTACTGCGTGTATCTTTTCAACACTCCGGACATTTGTTCTTCAGGGTTTCAGTCAAAATATCCAATCTGTTACTATGGAGACTCAATAGGATTCTTGTACCTCCTCTTTGGAATGTTCTGTTTCCACAGAAACAGGTCTGTCCTTAGAGGAGGTCAGATCGTGTTCGGTGGCTGCTGCCTCTGCCCCTTCTTTCTCATTGCACTTTTCAGCTCCTGGAACAGCCTCCTCTGTGTTGCCATTAATCAAAGGAGCACAGCTTCCATTTGATTGGACAACAGGAGCAGTGGGGGTGTTCTCATTTGAACTGTTCTGTTCTGCAGGTGTGTTGATTGGTCCAGATGGATCAGGGAGAACTCCATCTGCAACAGCCAGCTGCTGTAAATGGAGGAGAGGGAGACAGTGAGATGTCAATCATATATCTCTCCACTCAAAACCTGCAACTCCCACAACCCCACTTACTCGCTGTAATTCAGTCATGGTTCTTTCTCCTTCTACCTGCTTCTGTGTGAGGGACAGCAGCTGGTCTAGAACAGACTGTTTTGGGTGCATGCCTCTGTCATAGTGGTTATACATCCCACACCAGAACCTGGGGAACACAAATACACAACACAGCACTTCATTAAAACTCTTGATTGAGTACATCATACATTTATTTTTTACCATGCTTTTGGTGATAAACTATTCAACTATTGAATTAATGTGGCTTCACTAACAGTATTTGAACCGTATTACATCACTTTTATCTTTTTGTCTGTAGTAAGCACAGAAGGTGTGCATTTTCACCCATCTGTGTTTGTTTGAAACAAGTGGCAAAGCTTTGAGAGTGTATTCATACTTGAAGTGCAGGGGTAAAGTGCTTGGTCTGAGAACTGTGCTCTCTACTGTACGTCGGTAAAAGGGGTTTCGATACTGATGCTGGTTCTCCAGAAGATGTGTCCACAAGGAAAACGTCTTTTCGTGCAACCTAAAATCCCACACAGAATGTTGAAGCAAAGCATTTAAAATCATTCAAGACTTGGAAAAAACAGAGTTTGGTTGATTCATCTTCTGTTCGAATAAAGAATATTTGCTTTTAATTATGAAGCACACACATTAAATGTGGACTGATTTTTATTTGACATAAATGTATGCGTGTGAATATGTGAATTATATCCTCACCTCATTTCCAGTCGCTCTTTCTGGCAGTTGCCGATGAAGTTGCCGTACTGGCATGCGTAGACTTGATTGTGTATTTCTATGAGGTAACGTTCACTGAACTCAAACACACAGGGAAATTGTTCTGACAGCTGCCACACGCACTCCAGGAACTGGGTGAACACTGGAGACACTTCCTTGGGGTCGGTGTCTAGATGGCCACACCTAGAGCACAAACATATATGCAAATGAACACATGATGTCACAAAAACTGACCAGGTATTGACAATAATGACTACAGAGATAACTGTTAATAAAGTCAGCCTTTTTGTAGTATACAAAAGGTAATCATCACATATGTAACATATTAATAATACTGATATATAATATTTATATTTGATGTGATACTGTTATTTAACAGCAGATAAAGTTTTTACCTGTGACTGAATTTATGACCAAAAGAGATCCACTCCTTTTCTATTAAAACCTGTAAAAAGAAGGGAAAAAAAGTCAAATGATGAATAAATTTCCATCAGTCAGCTAAATATAAACAAATTGAACACAATCAAGACCACAAAAGCACTTCTACATATTTTAATATACACTACTGTTCAAAGGTTTTGGGGTTTAGTAAGATTTTGTAAAATAAATTAATTGACTTTTCTTCAGCAAAGACGCATTCAATTGATCAAAAGTGAAGACAGTGCAAAATAAAATAAAAAATATTCATCAGAGAATCCTGACAAAAAAAGTATCATGGTTTCCACAAAAATATTAAGCAGCACAACCATTGATAGTAATGCACCAAATCAGCATTTTATAATGATTTCTGAAGGATCATGTTACACTAGACACTGGAGTAATGATGCTGAAAGCTTTGTCATAAAAACAAAAATACATTACTTGTTCAAATTAAAATAGAAAACAGCTTATTTTAAATTGTAATATTTTATCACAATATTACAGTTTTACTGTATTTTTGGATCAACCCTAACTTTTGAACAGCAGTATATATTTGGTTACACAGGAATAGCTGATGACTTAATTAGCGAAGCCATGACCTGCCTAACAGTGACATAAATGGGAGCGTGCACTTAAAATTCATAGGTGTCATGTGTTGAATGTAGAGGTTATAAGTTACTATCTCATTACCATGAGGCCTTTAATGGTCCTGTAGTATGGGTCCAGCAGTATGCAAGCCAAAGAGCACACCTGAGCCGTTCTGTCCCATCCATCGGAACAATGTACCAACACACTCGCTCTCTCTTCACAGACAGCCTATAACACAAACAAAATGACTGAGTAAATCAGAAATGCTTGCTGATCATTTGTGTTGGTGTGTCTCTCCATGCATTTATAGATTGGAGGTCAGCACCTTGGCGAGGAACACGCCTGCATCCATCACAGATTTGATGTGCCTCAGCCAGCCGGAATTCTCCAAACCTGTCAGATAGTCACTCATGGAAGGGGATTTCACAGAGCACACTGGAAAGAACAAAAGACACAACTGACCATCACTTTATCTACTACTGGCTTAAAAAGGTACAACTAACACTCAACTAAGCTTAATAAGCGTATATAGAGTTCATACTACATATACCAGTTCAAATGAAAAAGCTTGTCCACTCACCCTCTAGCAGTTTTTGCAGGCTGTTTCTCATGACGTGGATGTTTTCAATTCCTTGGAAGTGGAACCTGATATTGGAGTAGTTGTCCTTATTCTCATAGCCTTTACCAGCTGCACGGTTCGCCATTGCATTCAACTGACAAAGACAAAAAACGCATATAAATATAGGCACATGTTGCTTCAGATGATTAGGTCATGGCTTACAGTTGTTTCTCTCTAAAAGAATAGGGAAATGTGAGAAGGGCAACAATATATAGTGCAGTATATACAATATTTGCAATTCATACAAACATAAAATGCATTGCATAACTAAACACTAAAAAATAAACTATGACTAGAATTTAATGGTTAACTAATCAGATTTTTAAAAATGTTCATTACATAAATAGAAGAGTAGTTGGGGTCAGAGGGTGAAAGATTACACATGACACCTATGTGACTCCTACATACACGCCAGAGCAGTTGGGGTTGAATGTTTAAAGATAAACATTTACAAGTCCCATCATGGAGTTGTCCTCTAATGTATATAGAAAGGTTAAGGTTAAAGGTCACACCTTAGGCCGTGTGTCCACTACATATATAAAAGGGCAGTTGGGGTTCGCTTGGCTGATGACCTGAAGCATCTGTTCGTCTTCTACACAGCGAGAGTTCAAACCCGACAAAGGCTGACTGCAGCGACAGATCGCGGCCTGCAAGACAGTAACACAAAATACAAAGAACAGACAAGGATGTTGTTAGCTGCACAACTTCTCACCTTTCCAGTTTAACCCTATTGAAGCATTTATATGTTCTCAACATGGTGCACAGCAAACTGAAAAATTGCGATGAATAGACTGTCTGTGTGAAATTATCCATTACAAAGCCTAGTAAGGAATTTTGCTGCATATTATCTAGGTTTAATCTACTTACAAAATTAGTTTTTCCCAAAAAAGTGTGTGTGTTTGTGTGTGTTTTATTCATCCATATCTTTTTAGATAACTGGTATCAATCTCAAACAGGTTTGTTAAATAGTTTACCAGGTTTACTTAGTTTAATGGAAACCCTCCTTAAAGACTTTGTTCCACATTATTAAGCAAGTCACAGTTCTCTCATGCAATATGGGGAGGAAGAAAGATCTTTCTGAAGATGAAAAGCATGAAACGGTGTTATGCAAAAGGCATGAAAACAACTAAATGTGTAAAAACTGAATGGAGATTATCAAACTATCGTAAGATTTGTGAGTAATTTAAAGCACAAGAGAACTCGGTCAGATAAAGGCTTATTAAGGAAAGTTTGTCAAAAGGTATTTGAAGCTGCTGGAGTCTCAGGAACCTCTCCATGCAGGCTGGCAGTTGTGCGTAAATTTCAGCCACCTAACCAAAGCTCACAAAGAGAAACGCTTACAGTGGGTGTAGAAATACTGTACATTTGTTGCAGCATGGGATGGTGCATTGTCCTGAATGAAAATACTTTTATTTCAGAAGGCACTATCCTTCTTTTTATACCATAGCAGAAAATGGTAAGTTATAAACTCCACATATCTTGCAGAAGTCATTTTGACACCATCAGAGAGCCTAAAGGGACTTTCCATCTCACTTCCAAATATCCAAACAGCCCAAATCATCACCTGCTAGCTCCTTGCTGACGTCGTAGTCTTGTTGGAAAGTGGTGGCCACTCACCAACCATCCAGAAATCCATCCATTAAGACCATCCATTGTAGTACGGCATTCGTCAGTGAATAAAACTATTTAAAAAATGAGTTTTCGTGTATTTCTACACCCACTGTAAACGTTTCTCTTTGTGAGCTTTGGTTAGGTGGCTGAAATGCAACTTCATGCTCAACTGCCAGCCTGCAGGGAGAGGACCTCGAGACTCTCCATGCTGCTCAACAGTGGCTTTTAAAAAAACAATTCATTTTTTTGACAGAAACGTAACTTAATAGGCCTTTATCTGACCGCGTTCTCGTGCTGTAAATTACTCACAAATCTTATGATAGTTCGATAATCTCAGTTTTCACTTTTCACACAGTCTTAGTTGTTTTCATGCCTTTTGCATTACATTGCACCAATTCATGCTTTTCATCTTCAGAAAGATCTTTCTTCCTCCCCATATTGCATGAGAGAACTGTGACTTGCTTAATAATGTGGAACAACCTCTTTAAGTAGAGAACCAATTAGACCTGGGGCCTGTTTCAGTAAGGAGGTTCAACCAACTCTGAGTTTAAACCTGAACTTTCAGTTGACTTACTCTGAGATGGGAAACTCTGAGTTTTGGGTTTCAGAACAGCTGAATTGAGGTAGTTCAATCTAGGGCTGCAGCTATCGATTCTTTTTGTAATCGATTAATCTAGCACTTAATCGATCAATTAATCGGATAAAAAATTCATACCGAAAATGAAGAGGAAAAGCAATTTCATTTATTAATATGCACAACAGGTTTCATGCTGTAATCTAGCCCTGACATCAAATTAAATATCTTTTATGTAGATTTCTACACCTGCAGCATTTACCATTAAGCTACTAACAAATAATATATAATTTCTGGGGTGAGCCTTTTTGCTATGGTAACCTAGCAACCTGTGTGTGTGTGTGTGTGTGTGTGTGTGTGTGTGTGTGTGTGTGTGTGTGTGTGTGTGTGTGTGCACGCACACGTGCCGTGCGTGAGGCTTCATTGCAGTTTGGTACAGCAGAAATACATACATTCATTCAGCTTTAATACATACTATTAAAGTTGGCATTTTTCCAACAAATGCAGAAAGTGCATTTCTTTGTGATTTTAAAATACTTGAAGGAAACGATTCACTTTCAGCAGTTATTGTCTATGGGGCAAATTTATGTTTGTTTTAGCCTACATCAGATAAGCTACAGATAAATTAACACAGTAGGCCTACATTACATTTATTTGAATGCATTAATGAGAGAGAGAGAGTGTGTGTGTGAATTAGTCACACCGTCTCTATTCATTATGAAGCTGTGGTTTGTACTTACTTCAAAGGTATTCAAATATATGTGCACTATACAAAAATTGTGACTTTACTTTAGTTACAGGACAGCGTTGACACTGCGTTTCTGAGCTACTCTCTGCGCGCAATCTTCACGTGAAAAGAGGTCTGCCTTCAGGGCGCGCACGCATTGTCAGAGATGCGACACGGCTCGGCTCTCTGTGTCACAGAAAAAAAGCTGAGCACTGAACGGATAAGTTTTCCGTATTGTTGTTTTTGTATAGTGCACAATCGCTTCAATGTTCAAACTGGCAAGGCTTTAAATGCATTTACTTGACAAACTTTATGAGGACGAAAGTGAAAGCGATCTGGCTTCGGGGCTTACGCGCGCCGTGTGTGTGGCAGCTATAAGAACGGCAATCAACTTACCTGTATAAACTGTGTAAAACATGCAGTTACTTTAGTGATTCTGGGCATCTAGAATCTAAACTAAATTCAAAATGTATCACGCGCTATGGTGTGCTTCCTGAACATTGAACAGCGGTCCGTGTGAATCAGATCCCTGCGCATATAGTGCGCGTCATAGGAATTTAACGAGGCTTCGAGGCAGAATTTTTGCCTCGAGGAATTTTTGTAATTGAGTTAATTGAGTAACTCGATGAATCGTTTCAGCCCTAGTTCAATCAACTCTGAGTAGACTGACTCCGAGTTAAGCACATGCACTCCAACTATGAAAAGCCACGATTAATGGAGCTCCGAAATTACGATTCACCATGGCAACAGCACCCAACAAAAATACGCTCCCATACTTCCGGGTCAATATGTAAGTTTAATTCATTTAATTAATTATAATTTTCATGGTATCCAAAAGGCAAAAAAAAGAATGTGGCAGCAGCTAAAAATGAAAAATAAAAACATAATTCAATCAGGTAAAGCTTTAAGCATAAAAGGTTAATGGGTGTAGGTTTAATGACTTTACAAACATTTGACATATTAAATAAATATCATTCAGTGTCCAATGTGCAGCAGCTTTTCCCACATAGACCCTTTTCACAGACTGTGATGACGTGTTTTAATGGTCATGAATATCGTAAATCCTGCAAAAAATGTTTTTTTAATGTTTGTACATTTATAACACTAATACTTTGTATTATATTACTTTTGCATCAAATTACAAAAAACAAGTTACCGCTGCTGTGAGGGTGTTTCTAATAAAGCGCCTATGGGAGTGATGGTGAAAATTAACATCTTTCTCTCTTTTCACTTCCGTTATAAAATCTGTATATAATTATTAAATTATTTTCTGTCTAGGTGGGGAGCCCACTAGGTTGTGGAACACAGCCATTGTGTGCATTTATGGAGTGCATTCCATGTGCTTGTATACCTTTGTATCTTTGTGATAGTAAGACAGAACAGGCAATCGCCCTCGGCTCCTAAATTTGGCACTGCCTGTTACCGTAGCAACACTGGCACTTTTAGGGAGTCCAAGGATAGATGGATAAGTGCTACAGATCTGTGTTAAAGAGAGACAGAGGGACATTTTTGAGATATCCATGAGAAAGAATAAAAACTAAATTATTATAATATATATATATATATATATATATATATATATATATATATATATATATATATATATATATATATATATATATATATATATATGTGCATGCACTACAGTTAAAAAGTTTGGGGTCGGCAAGGTTTGTTGATCAGTCTCTTATGCTCACAAAGACTGTGTTTATTTGATCAATTATACAGTTAAAATAGTAATATTGTGAAATATTATTACAATTTATTAAAATTATTGTTTTAATAAGTAATTTATTCCTGTGATGACAAAAGCTGAATTTTCAGCATCATTACTCCAGGCTTCAATGTCACATGATCCTTCAGAAATCATTCTAATATGATGATTTGGTGCTCAAGACACATTTCTTATTATTATCAATGTTTAAAACAGTTGTGTGACTTTTAACTGAAATAGATAAATAACAATGTATAGTCCTTACTATCACTTTTGATCAATTTAAGTGTCCTTCCAGAATAAAAGTATTCATTTTGTTTTTTTTTGTTGTTGTTTTTTTTATCTTACTGACCCCAAACTTCTGCTAAACACATATTTGTGTGGTTCTCCCTAAAACATATTTGTCATGCTGGTGAGTGGATAAAAAAAGTTTGTCTGATTATTGTGAAATTATTGTGGTCCTAAACAGGAAGCATGTTCACTTTAGTAGGTTTACTATGCTACCTCAAAGTTCTTGTTGAGGTGGCTGATTTCCCAATATTCATTGGAAAGTCCAATCCTGCTGAAGTCGTTCGCCACATTGATGAATTCCCAACCCCGTTTCCTGTCCTCCTCGTTTTGGTTTGGATTATAGAGAAAGGCATAAAGCTCCTCATCTTTGACTGAAATGAAACCAAATTATCATTATTGGCCCATTCCTGCACTGTCACTACATTCATTAAGCATGTGCTGTTAAACAAAAGTTAGAATACATATAATAAGTTTAATACGTTTTATAATAAGTATAATAAGTTTTGCCTCTTTGTCGCCATCTCTGTTTGAAACCTGCAATTGCAGTTATTTGCGGAATTATCGCCTGGCTCTTCAGCGTGAATGAATCTAATGTTTTGAGGAGTATGTGCGGCTTGCTGTCAGTCACTGCACCGCTGTGGATACTGTACTTTGGAATCACAGATTCTATGCCTGGGAAGTATGACCAAAATAAGAATTTTCACCTCAAAATGTCATTTGAACAAGAAAGTAACGTGTCTGCCACTTTTGTTCTGACCAACTGAGCATTTCACTAAATCCCGCTACCAATGGTGATTAAATCTAACGATTGCTTAGCTCACATCACATCAAACTGAGCAAATTATTATTATTGCGATACAAAAATTTTTCTCAAATTGTTAATGTAAACATCATCAGCATTGCGTGACTACGTGTATTTAGTGTGTATTAGCGTTACCTGTAGATTTCAATTTCTGTAGGCCTACAGTCTAATCTTTTGCTTTTGACAACGGGTGCATCTCCAGTTGTCACTGATGATTGTCGTTTAAAATGACCATCAAAATGATACATTTATTTATTCCAGCTGTTGTTAGAAAAGGCTATAAATGATCCAGCACCTGCAGCATCCTCACATGTGATACTACTACTAGCCGGGACTCCTTCTATATGACGCAAAGACATGCTTGAATCACTCAAATTATAACACATTATTACAAGCTTACCGTTGTGAATCGGGCTAAGATAAGGAGATAGTTTTTGCAACACCGGTTATGTACTTGCTCGTAAATTGATTTTGGATCATTTTTAAACAAAAAAAAAAGTTACAGACTGCAGCTTTAAGAAGAAGTACTAAAATTATAAAAACTTAAAAAAATTAAAGCTGAATAAAAATATTTTAAAAACATTATAAAAATGCACATAAATACTGAACTTAAACTAAAATGAAAACTGAAAATATAAAAATAAAAGCTAAATAAAATATTAATAAACTATAATACATAAAAAAATACTGAAATAACACGTCATGTTCATGCGTTTACATTTTTATCAAAAAAAATAAAAAAATACAAAAAAATTATTCACAAACACGTTTCTCATTTCAATGCAGCAAAACAACTAGTATGTGTGTGGTGTGTATACCTGGTTGAGAAAGGCGCAGAAGTGACTGATAGACATCCTGACAATCTCTCTCTCTTTGGAACAGCAGATGAAGCAGCTGGAAGGTTTTACAGTGGATCAGGAGCGGGCAACCAGAAGCGGTTAAAGGAAGTTTCTCTACTGATGCAATGTGATGATGCAGCACCTTCAAACACACAGACATATCTAGATATGCATTTCTAAGACTCAACAACAGATGCCCTATGGTGAAGACCATGGCTGCATCCGAAATCGTCTATTATATAGTACGCGAGAAACAGTATGTGACAAGAGTAGTATGTCCAAGTTCACACACAGTACTCATAAGAGTAGCAAAAAGTACCCGGGTGTCCTGCTAATACTGCCGGCGAGATTCTGAAGTGTGCACATGATGGACACTTTACTATCCCATCAGGCCACGGGAGAGGATTTTGTGAATGTCAGTGAAACTACGCAACTGACGCTGGTAGGTCACATGACAGCATGGCAAATGTAGTACATTCAGATTACATTCATCCTACACACATCCATACTATATAGCACATATTTTTTAGTGGTTGTGAAGTAATTATTTATTCAAAATATGTACCTACTCAAGAGAGTATTCGATTTCGGATGCAGACCATAACACATTCTGTTCCCACTGGCCTACATTACCCATGTTTCTTTACGTGTGCTGTTGGTTTGTTCCACATAGATAAGGTGAGTAGCGGTCAAGTAAAGAGTGCCCAGAACTGAAGACTTTTCGGTGTACCTGTTCAGTAGTTTCACATTCAACACCTGCAACAAAATCCCGTAAGAAAAGTATAAGCAGAGAGTTATTGACTCAACGGTCTTCTACTAGAAAACAAAGCACTAGCCAATGACTGAAGGGGTTAAAGCAGACAGAATCATGTCTGTTGGGTTTGGATGTGCCCCTAAGGGAGCAGAACCCATCATCCAGACTCTGTTTAACACAATGGAGAGGAAATCCTACAGAACCTCTTAAGTCTACTGTCAGCATATCCTGTTGCTCCATCTCTGTCATTTTGGTTACTGAATAACAAGTAATGAAACACCATTGTAACACAAGATGCCACCTCAGCAATAAGGAACTTATTGCAATTTTCTTATGAGTCAAAGTCTAATGTATTAAGCTCATTTATACTTGATTAACTATATAATTTCAGTAAAATTATTAGAAAAATCTCTTCAGGTCTTTAGGATAGCAAAATGAAGCTGGTCCGGTGTGAGATTTCTATTGTGTCCATAAAGTGAACAGGTGAAATCCTGTATTTCTGCATGACATGAAACTCAAGCTAAGCCACAGTAGGTCAAATTAAGATTGTATTGAACAAGACTAAAACTAATAATTCTCTGGGAGCGGGAAGAGTAGATCTGAGCAGAGGTGTTCGCTGCTAATATAGATGGGACTGCTGAATCAACATGTGACATCCTTTTGAGTTAACCCCTCAAACATGCGCAAAAGACAAAAGGCTGAGGCAATCATCGTTCAATACGTGCAACCACATTGAACGATCATATGACCATATAATGTTATGAGACAAAATAAACATATTTTCTACAGCATTCCTTCTCAATCCAAGTCTTGGACTGCAACCCAGACTGCACAGCATGGATATGCACATTTCTAATTAGATTATGTGCATCAAGTGTATTAAACAAGGTGGGATACTTAATGAACAGAACTGAGAACCACTGTCTGTCATGTACAGTTACATCCTGTGCCCTAGGGGGTTCATGGGGGAGAAAATATTAAAAGAAAGAAAGAAAATTAGATTAAAATAAGAGTAAATTAAGTACTATAATAAGTAGGAAAATATAACTTAATATAAACATTTAAATATTTTCTAAATATTTTAGACATATGCATAATATCATTATTTCACGGTATATAAATTGGGTCTTTATACAATAAACTAAATAAGATGCCTTTTAAATTTTAGGGCAGGGTTCCTCACACGAGTATGATCATATTTAGGGGTCCATGGCATCTAAAAGATTGCAAACCCCTTCTTTAGGCAAACTTCATAGAACATGTTTCCCTCCATTTGCCTACAGGTTCACTTAAACAAACTTAAAAAGTGGCATTTGTACATGACAAATGAAAACAAAGATGCCTTACATTCAGCAATCAACTTTAAAATGCATTGGATGAAGTTAACACAAGGTTAGAGCTCGGAATAGTATTTAACATTTAAACGCTTCCTTATGCATGTTTTCACACCTATCGAGAGTTATTGAGTCTGACACAACACGAGATCTGCTAACTTTACACGAGTACACCTGTTGTTTCAGACCTACCTTTGGCGTTATGATGTGCTCCATATTTTCATTGGGTTATCATCCAACTGTCCACGTTAAACTTTCGCTGTTTGTGTGTTTAACGATTAACATGTTTGTGTCGGGAAACCGTATTACGTTGCTGGCGTTCCTCCCTACCATGAAGACTACAATCATGTCAGCTAATGACGGGGAGCAGATATCGCGATAGTTCAAAGAGCAACGTAATTTCAGTCGCCTACTTGATGTACGGGTCCGGGTCGTCAACAGTTCATTCCTGAAGCTTATGCTGTAAGTAGGCTACAGTCCGTATGTAAATAAAAACATATCAAGATATGTAATAAATAAATTATGCAACTTATTTTAGAAACACAATGTTAACGATAAATATAAGTCATATAGCTACAACATCTCTTAATTTAATATATAAATAGCCTATACGTGAAAGGGACAAATACAAGACGCACATAAAAGTTAGCTTTTCATTTTATCATGACACTAGAGCAGAAGTTTTCAGTGCTTGGGGGCTTGTTTAAAAACAATATACAAAAAACAATGTTAAAATGTACAATAATAATAGCCTATGTATTCAAATATTAATAGCATAAAATAATAAATAGGCCTACATCAAATTATTTAAATAATACATATAGGCTAATAGTACAGAACACATATGTATGTTATTATTATAACATATGTTATAATAAAAACATTTCACAGAAGGCCTAATTGCAGATTATGCTCATTTGCACTGCCGACTGTATTTATAGTACCAATGTTTACATTTGCATTTTGCACCGTACTTCTAACTGTAATATGCAACCACTTTCCACTGCACTTTTACACTTTCTTTTTTCGGATAGCTCTGTCCATAATTTATTGCACTACCCTAATCCACTGCTATATTCCTCATATTAGCCTAACATATTATTGTATACCTCTATCTGTAAAATTCTGTTTATAGTAATAGCCATCTGTATATTTATTCACTGTACATATTCACCTGTAAATTCTGTTTATAGTAATAGCCATCTGTATATTTATTCACTGTACATATTCACCTGTAAATTCAGTTCTGCTTATAATAATAACCGTCTCTCTATTTATACATATTTATATATATTCAGTACATTTCCATGTCCTGCACTTACGCAACCATTGTATATCCTGCACTTGCTGCTATTGCACTTCTGGTTAGACCTAAACTGCATTTCGTTGCCTTGTACTTGTACTTGTGTAATGACAATAAAGTTGAATCTAATCTAATCTAATCTAATATGGGTCTGTATAGCATATAGCTGCCTTTTAAATTGTAGGAATAGTGTCCCTCGCACAAGTATAATCATATTTGAGGTTCTGTGGCATCTATAAGATTGAAAACCCCTAGACAAGCCATAACACATCTGGAAACATCATTAACCCTACCTACATCCAGACACATGCAGCACAGGGGGGTTGCTCCGGCAGGGTGGCCCAACCAGATTTGTCTAATTGCTGGGGAGGACCCCCATCGCTTGACCCATTGTCACCATAACGACCTCCTGACTCTTAGGCTCAGCTATCTGATAACAGGCGCACTAATGAAGAACATTAACATACAACTCACCCAGCTTAAGCCAAATTCCCTCTCAAATACCTGGCAATGTCCTGCACACACAAAAGCACAAAATACACATGCTGGAGAATCTGGCATAACAATGAAAACAATTATTGACTGCAATTAAGAGCAAAGGGTGTTTTATTCAAATCAAGGCTGTTTATTCAAGAAATCCAGCTAAAAATTGTGGTTACTGCCTCCGAATATGCATACTTCCTCGCTACACTAATAAAAATTATTCTGTAGTGAAGTAAATACTACAGAAAAAACAAATGTCATTTCTACACGAAAAAGTTAGTTCAGGCAAACAACAACAACAAAGTAACTTCTATGTTAGTACTCAATTCAAGCTTGTAGTAATTGAAGTTATAAAATTAAGTAAAACCTACTCAACTTTTTTTCTGATACTGGTGTTCCCAGCATGCACTGAATGGGGCAGGAATAATTAATACGGTTGATTTTTCGCTGTTTTATCATTGCTTTTGTTGTAAGGTTTAGTAACTTGCCACTTTGTGACATGGAGTTAATTTTCTACTCAAAATGATACTTTCATACTTAAAAACGATCCATTGAAGGTTGCCATCATTGTGCCCAATTGAAGTCCAAAAAAGTGTATCCATCCATTAAAAAAAATTTACTCCACACGGCTTCCGGGGGTTGATAAAGGCCTTTCTGTCCGCCGGAAGCTTGATATTTTTAATTTATAACGTGTTAAATATTGATATTTTTCTTACAAAAACCTATTGATTCGCTTCAGAAGGCCTTTATTATTTTCAATTAAGTAGTTTGTACAAAGACTACATAATACAATTATGCAACAAATAAAACAAAAAAAGCACATTTTTTAAATAAATCAAGCAGGACATTTTTATCAGTGTATATGTGATCAACAGTATGTGAAACGAGTATGTCTGAATTTAAATTATTCAACAACAACAACAAAAAACAGTAGCCAAATGACCTACTACTTCAAGGGAGATTCTGAAGTGTGCATCCAATGGACACTTTAGTATCCCATGTGTTCAATGGAGAGAAGTTGCAAATACTGAAGTTGTAGATCCCATGATATTGACAGCATTACAGATGTATTGTGTTCATACATTCATGCTGTATATAGAACATACCTTTTGAATGATTGTGAAGTAAGTACAAGTACCTACTCTGATTTTGGACGCAGCCCATGAGTTCATTTTTCTGATGGATAGGCCTTCAGGTGCTAGAGAATCTAATGTGCTTTTAGGAATCTCAACCCAGAGCAGAGAATCAGATAAAGAAAACAGAGATGAATCAGACCCTCCAGGATAATGATAGAATCTGCAGATGGATCTTACACACAGATTTGAATGGTTTCTAACGCTTAACTCAGCTCCATCTGACTATATAGTTTAATCTCATTCGTCCACTGTCAGTGTGAGCACTGGTTTGGGAATGTCAAAAGGGTAGAAAGGACAGAGATGTTTGTCTGATTTTGACTAGTAGATAAAAAACCTGTATTGTGGTATGGTTTCATGTTATAAAAAGTCACCTAAATACTTTTAGACACTATAAAATAAAGTATATATTAGATTACTTATAATGAAAATGTTAATATTTTATTAATTAAATTATATAAATATTGTGAAGTAAACAAAACATTTAGATTTTTGGGAATTTAGGTGTGAATGAAGATATTTAAAACAACCTGAAACTAGTTCCAATTCCCTGTCTATTCCACTCTCAATCTCTCTTTCAGCTCCTCACTTTCTCTTTTTCCAACTGTCTCTTTTTCCCCTCTCTCTCTCTCTCTCTCTCTCTCTCTCTCTCTCTCTCTCTCTCTCTCTCTCTCTCTCTCTCTCTCTCTCTCTCTCTCTCTCTCTCCCTCTCTCTCTCTCTCTCTCTCTCTCTCTCTCTCTCTCTCTCTCTCTCTCTCTCTCTCTCTCTCTCTCTCTCTCTCTCTCTCTCTCGCTCCAGTCTCCCTTCCAGTTCTGCAATCCTACCAGAAAATCTGCCAAATGGTGTCACATTACTATAGTTATTTTGTTTTCAGAAAATACATTTACCATCTGGAACTTGCGCGTGCACACACACACACACACACACACACACACACACACACACACACACACACACACACACACACACACACACACACACACACACACACACACACACACACACACACACACACACACACACACACACACACACACAATATTCCTCTTGGTCTCAGTCTCTGAGATGTAATTCTTAAGCAGCTATAGTTAAAGTTAATGAATTTATATTGACTTTAATGACTAATATTAAGTAAGCCCAGTCTGTCGCACCCTCAGGAGACTTTGTTGACTTGATGCTAATGTGTTAGTTCTCAGACAATGGCAATTTACTGTCTTTTGTATGTGGACTAATCTCTGTTAATAGCTTGACACAATCAGGTCTGCCCAGCTGCAACAGAGATTTATGTGAACAGTGGTGTGTGTTGTTTTTTGGGATATAGTCAAAGGTGTAAAATCTGAATGAAGGTAAAAGCTTTTTTAATATATAGGGCATATTTGGAAATGAATAATGAAGACACAGATGTGCACAGATAGCCTGGGAATGTAGATGTGTTGGTAGAATAAAATGAACAGAAAAGAATAACATGAATTTATTTGAATAGTCTGTACATTTAAATACAAGCAAATAAGCAAAATTAATAAATATGACCCAGATTATATTAAATAAAGGTTCACTTACAGCAAGAAATTCTGAATGGTTTTGCATTATGCATTGAATTATTGGCCAAAGCCCTCCAATATTCTTCCTCGTTTTAATAATTATGCAGAAGGTCGCCGTTCAATAATAATACACTTGACTCGGGTCATTTGATATATTTTGTACAATAAACCATGGTAGGCTGTTTCTTCACTTCTTGATGTCTGAATCTGGATTCTGAAGCAAGACTTGAGCATCACTGCATTAAAGAGTAATTAGTTAAGAGTAACTAATGTGTGTGTGTGTGTGTGTGTGTGTGTTTAGATGTGCATTGATAGTGAATTGACCTCCCTGTCTCAGATAAAGTAAACAGAGACAGACAAGCACAGCCTGTAACCTTTAACCCCACATACAAAAGGTTCCGTTGGCCTCCAGACATGCATGCTATTTGTAAAGGCTATTTAAGTTGTGTATCTAACTATATTGTGAATATTTAGGTGTGTGTGAAAGGGGCATATTTTTCTGTCTCTTTTTTAAGGAGAACATTATAGACTGGTTACATGTATGTTTTGTTGTAAAGTCCATGAACAGAGTCCTCAGTTACTCTCACTTCAACAAGGATTTTGATCTGATTAAAGTTTGTTACCAATGTTGATGATGGTGTCATTTAAAGTGAGTTTATCACCAATTGTCATATCTTGTATACAGTAATTAGCAGCGCAAACATACAAATAAACAATCCTGCCAATCACTAAACCCCGCCTAAATTTAAATGCAGATGACCGATAACGAGCGGCTGATGGGAGGAGGGGCTGCTAATGTATGTATGTGTGTGTGTATGTGTGTGTTTGCAGGGGGATGGGGGTCCAGCAAAGTAAACGCATAAATGACGCCTGCAGACAGTACCTAACTCCAGACTGGCTTACGGGATCTTCGTAGCAACTTCACTTTTAAAACTTCTGCAACCCAAAGGATTTAAACAGACGCAATCATGACTTCATCCGTTTCCTGCGCGCTCTTTCTGTTAATATCAGTCGGTTTCCCACTGTCTTTTGCGTTATCGGGAGAATACTGTCACGGCTGGACGGATTCCTTCAACTCTTGGCACCGGGGATTCCAGTGTCCGGAGCGCTTCGACGGCGAGGACGCGCGCTACTGCTGCGGGACATGCATGCTCAGGTACTGCTGTACATACGCGGAGGCGCGCCTCGATCAGAGCACCTGCGACACTGGATCAGAATCTGAGAACACGGACGACGTGAGAAAGATGACAGAAAGTGGTGAGTACTTATATAAACTTGTATAATTCATAATGGTTTTTTGTTGTTGTAGTGTACAAGTTATTTAAGGAAAAACTTTTGATTTGAATAATTGAATGGTTACACTGAACTAATTTATTGGTCACTGCTGACTACCTCAGTGCATTTCTTCTTTTCAAATTTGCCTTTACACTGCAACAAAATAATCTAAAATTCTATAATGCCTTGAATGACATTTTTACTTATTTTTTCAAAAGCATATTAAAACACATAGACAGATTCTTCAAAAAAGGTTCTAAACAAGGAGAATTACATTTGAATTTAACTTTATTTTGGCATTTTTCACCAATCCCTGACATGCACATTTTCTAATCCTCATGTTTAATTCTGTTTTATCTCTCTTCCTCTCCAGTTCCAACATATCTGCCCTTTGTGATTGTGGTGAGTGCGTTCCTGTCTTTCGTTCTGGTCGGTGCGGTTGTGTCTATCTGTTGCTGCCAGTGTGTGAAACCCAAAACGAGCGATCGCCCAACAGGGCCATCCGCTGCTCAGACCAGCCTGTTGGAGTCTGGAGGACCCTCTGTGGACAGCTCAACCCCATCACGCACCTCCACTTCAGGCTCCTCCATGACAAACGCTCGCCCTCCACCGTCTGAACTCAGCGTTAACCTCTACGGCCCGATGGGAAACACATTTCCATCTTCTCAGTCGCAGCAGTATGTTCCTCCAGTCCCTCAGGGGGCGCCACAGTTCTATCAGCCCTACATGAATTACGCTCTCCCCCCAGAACGCAGCATGCTGATGGCCCCAGCGTTCATAGATGGACGTTCTGCGTTTGGGCAGGTGCACGGGCAACCTTTTCCTCAGGCCCCCATGCACACAGAGCCCATCTATCCCACTGTCACTATCTGATGATGTTTATAAAGCTACAACTGGACTTTAAAACTCGGTGGGGCTACACAAAGAATTGGAATGTCTCGGAAATATGTTGTTTTGGATGGCTCCCACAGACATTTTCTGTACCCAAATATACACAATCGTGACTGATGTCATGGTTGGGACCTTTTTTATGATGTATTAATGCTTCTCATAGGAGTGTATTTGCATGAACACTTGTTTGTTTGCTCATTAATCACTGATTGTAATGTTATTTATAACAGATTAAAGAATACATTTATTTTCTTTGGCAATTGGTTTGACTCCCCTTATTTGTACACAAAAATATGAATATTTCAAGATGTGTGTCAAACTACACTTAAGGTTACATAAAGGTTCTTTATTGGCACCTATGATTCTATGAAGAACATCAATGGATCCTTTCCATTCCACAGATTGGTTCCATTTTATAGTGGAAAAAAAGGTTCTTTAGGTTTTTTTTAAAATGGTTCTTTCACTGAAAGTGGTTCTTCTTTGGTAAATCCCTTTTTAGAACCTTTATTTTTAAGTGTGTAGGATAATAAGTTATGTGAAATTATTTAGAACTCATGGAAAAGTCAAACAGAATTGGTTAATTAACCAGAACTGGTTTAATTTACTGAAATGAAGTACAATCTTTTCCTTAAACGGAAATTCTAGATCTTCTAACTATCTGAACAGTGAGTGGCTCTTTGTCCTGCAAAGAGCTTTGGGTTTTTCCTTGCAGTACTTTGTGATTTGTAAAGCTCTCCAGCCGTTCCAGCTGCTTGTGTGTGTGGCTGAGCGGGTTTTGTGCGTCTGTGTGTGGAAACGGCAGGAGGGGATAGGACAAAAGATGCAGATCTCCTCACACCCCTGAGAGTGGGATTAGCGCAGGTAAGGAAGGGTGTGTGAGTGAGATTAGGCTCTGGATGGCCCAGCTGGAGTTTAAGCAGATGCGTATGAGTTCATTAACGAGCTGCAGATGACCCTACTGAGTTTCATCCCAAATCCTGTTATGATGTAAAACATGTCACATGAATAAATACAGCCATGCAGCCAAATAAATGTGCTGAGGTACACAACTGTAAATACAGCCAATCTGCTTTTCCTCACTTAAACAAACCTAGCATAGTGTATTAACTTTAATGCTAAAAGAACAGTAAAAACTTCTTAACGTAAATTTTAAAGTATATGTAGTATAAGCGTTTATACTTTCATTCCACACCAAAATTGAAATATTAATGGTTGAATACAAATGAACCTCTTTTGCCAATCAAAAGCTTTATTTTTAACATGTAACATGATTTCCAACAAACAAAACACCTGGATTATGCATTTACAATTGAACCCCATTGTCCAAAACAATATTTCCTCTGATATTTGTAATTATGACAATTATGCTTGTTTTCAACTTTTCTTATTAACATAAACCACAAACTTGATATATAAAAGTAATTAAACACGATTCATTTTGTGATTTTATGGGATTCAAGATTCTGTTAGAATATTTATTGAGGAGAAAAAGAAATATGATTTCAGTTTAGGCCTACTTCTAATTTTTCTGTTTTAGCATATTCAAGTAATCCAGTGAGCTCTAAGGAAGTTTGCTGATGCCCCCCTGGTTGAGAACAACAGTAGTACGCGTTAGTGAAATGGTACTAAGTCCTTTTCGTGTTCTTTTTTTTTTTTTTTTGACATTTCTGTGGAAATCGTCAGCACAACACATTTTCCTTAAATGTAAACATCGCCCCCCTCAGGATCAAGAGTGTAGTGCACAAAGAATGTAGAACCGTATACTGGTAAAGACATTAGCCCCCCCCAAAAAAATGATTCTTGCATTGTTAGGGGTCATGGGTGAAAGGTCAAATTCCAGATATATATCAGCCAACCACAGACAGAGTGACACAAAGAGAGAGAAAGATAATGAATCATTCAGATGACATAACCAACAGAAAGGAATTGTATTATATCAATTTATCATGACAAGACTTCCATTGTTTATTAGTTTCACACATTTTAATTATTAAAAAATGATTTTCAGAAAAAATGAGACATAAACACAATGATTCAATAATGAAGAATCTAACAACTCTTAATGCCCCTTCAGTCAAATTCCAAAACACAAAGTAACAGCTTATTTGCTCAAACTGAATGATGGTTCTACAAGAAGTCAAGCTTTAGAACTCTCATTCAACTTGTGTTCCATAATGATTCTACTTCTAATGGGCTGTTCACACAGGACACGTTCTTGCGTTCAGTCTGCGTTAATATTTACTTGTTGGTTGGAGTATTTGTTTCAATGTCTCATTTTTTAGTATCTAATGCCATTAGTACCATTTAAAGGTGCAGCAAGCTATTTCTGAGAAATACTGTTGAGAGTGGATCGGACCCGAACACCAAAGCACACTTGTAGCCAATCAGCAGTAAGGGGCGTATACACTCATTAGTGCCTGTGTGGCATAGCGTCTGTGAATTTATGGTTAAAAACTCATTGTGTTAACTTCCGATGCTCTCCATCTACATCCTATGTGAACGGCCTATAAGACATTCTAGAACACTGACATGGTCTGAGACAGTCCATGGTTACATAATACAAGAAAAACTATTTGCACTTACCAAGAAAAACATTAAAAGACATATGAAATCATACCATTATTAATTAATTAATTAATTATTTAAAATGATTAAAGATCAGTTTAAGCCTTAAATGAATACCGTACAAACAGCTCTACTGACTAAAGCCACTTTAGAGAATTTAGTTAGAACTAATGCATTAGAATTAAACCCCACAGAATAGTACACTTCTAAACCAGCATCCATTTCCACTAAAAACTAAATGCAGACACAGTACAAACACAATATCAAGGTTTCACTTATATAAAAATGAAATGAAAAACTGAGACCTCAAGTACACTGAAGCAGAAAGACAGATGAAATACAGGATCACTATGAGGGGTCAAGTTATCAGACTGCAGATGGTCCATTGCTTCAGGACAATGGAGTGTGTGTATTAATGCGCAGTGTGTGGCTTCGTGGTGACTGTCAGTGTGTACGAGTTTGGAAATGTGCATGCATGAGAGCGTAAGAGTGTTTGTTTTCTGTTAGGGTTGTGTGTGTTAGTCAGGTTTTCTCAGGGGTTGTTCAGAGCCATGCGTGTCACTCGTCTGGTTTTCTCTTAGGTTTTTTAGGGTTGCGTGAGCGACTTTTGGCTTTACAGAGAGGACAGATTGGTGCATTCCGATGGATTTGCTGGTGGCAGGACAGACAAGCCTGGAAACAGACAACAAAATTAAATCAATATCATCACTTTGAATCCATACATACTGTGTTCAATTTAGCAGTTTCTAATGCGTTTCAACAATAAGCAGGTACACTACCATTTTAAAAGTTTGGGGTTAGTAAGATTTTTTTTTATTTTAAAGAAACCAATATTTCAATTCAATTAAAGGTGGACTGTGTCAATTTTAGGGACATCTAGCGTCAAGGTTGCGAATTGCAACGGCCCACCGTTCACCCCTCCCTATGGTGAAGCTACGGTGGCCGACACAGGAAAAAGATGTCCTAGGAGAGAGCAACTAGCGCTCTTTAGAGCAGTTTGTCCGTTTAGGGGTACTGTAGAAACATGACGGCGCAAAATGGCGACTTCACTGTAAGGGGACCCGCGTGTTTGTAGATAGAAATGGCTCATTCTAAGGTAATAAAGACATAACGGTTAATTATGTTAGGTCTTTATACACCACTGAAAACATAGTTATGTATATTATATTGCTAGCCTAGAAATCTAGACGCACCCTAGCGGCAGCAAATCGAATTTGCAGTCAGGGTCGTCTAGCAACTCTCTGTTGGCTTGCGAGCTGAAAAAACCAAACTCTGGTCAGGCCAATCACATCGTGTATAGAGTCGGTGGGCGGCCTTAACATAATGACAGCAGAGTTGCGGTGGTTCCGCGTGCTACTCGTAAACAAAGAAGCTGGTGAACAGCGGTCTTTCGAATCGGCTTTGGTCGCCACTCGGGAAGACTTGGAGTTAAGTTTTTCTTTGAGGAGAGAACAAAGAACGGCACTGAAGTCATTCTTAAAGGACAACTCCGGTGAAAAATGAACCTGGGGTAATTAACACATGGTTACCGAGTAGATCGTTCTCTGGGATGCGTTTTCATGAAAATCAAATGTAAAGAGTTTTATCTCTAAAAACAGATTATCTTACAACGCTAGTATATGAGGCACAGAATAGTAAAATTAAATCGCTAGTTAATACCACTAACAAGGCTCAAAATAGCCTCACACTTACACGGTAGCATAATGAGGGTCCCTACATGCAAACCGAAGCATTGAGAACTTTGTAAGTGTACACACAGTTTAATAAGATGATACTTTATAAAGACAGTACATTACTGTATACAGACAGGAGCCATCTTGGAAAACAGTATCGACGAGTCGAGCCACGAACGCTGTGCTAAGTGAGCTGGTCGATAGGAATTAAGTTCAGCTTAGCACAGCGTTGGCTCGACTTGTCGAGACTGTTTTTCAAGATGGCTCCTGTCTTTATAAAGTATCTCCTTATTAAACTGTTTGTACACTTATAAAGTTCTCAATGCTTCGGTTTGCATGTAGGGACCCTCATTATGCTACTGTGTAAGTGTGAGGCTATTTTGAGCCTTGTTAGTGGTATTAACTAGCGATTTAATTTAACTTATTCTGTGCCTCATATACTGGAGTTATAAGATAATCTGTTTTTAGAGATAAAACTCTTTACATTCGATTTTCATGAAAACGGATCCCAGAGAACGATCTACTCGGTAACCATGTGTTAATTACCCCTAGATTCATTTTTCACCCGAGTTGTCCTTTAAGAAAGGAAGAGTTCTGGCTTGCTGGTGGACCGTTACTAATTCGGCGAGGTAGGCCGGGGCCAGACCAAATCAAATGGCCTTGAACACGAACAGCAGGACCTTATACTCCACCCTAAGCCGCACCGGGAGCCAGTGAAGCGAGCGGAGGACAGGGGTGATGTGTGAACGTTTGGAGGTGTTGGAGAGAAGATGTGCTGCCGCGTTTTGTACCAGTTGAAGCCGACTGAGGAGTGAAAGATTTAGTCCAATGTAGAGGGCATTGCAGTAATCTATCCTCGAGCTGATGAAGGCATGAATTGCTTTTTCAAGGTCAGCTTGGGACAAGAATGTTGATAATAATAATAATAATAATAATAATAAATGTTTCTTGAGCACAAAAATCAGCACATTAGAATGCTTTTTGAAGGATCATGTGACACTAAAGACACCTCACAGGAATACGTTTAATTTGAAAATATATTAAAATAGGAAACAGCAATAATATACAAATATTATTTCACAATAATATTTCACAACATTGCTGTTTTTACTGTATTTTTGATCCAATAAATTCAGCATTTTAAACATAAAAAAAAAAATGTTCGAATGGTAGTGCACGTCTAAACTTAAATTCAATTATAAAGAATTAGCATTGTAATAGTTCTCAGTTCATTGAGTGTAGGTCAATATGTGAATCAATTGTGGTGGATTTCAATGAAGGATTCTTTAAATTGATTCCAATGGATAGATAACCAGGACCCAGTTGTTTAAAAAGATTAATCAGGATCAGATTTATCTTGATTTGGAAGTTTAGTAAAAACTTCAGGAATAGGTAATCCATCTTATTTTCTACCAGTTTTTCAAAGCAAAATAGGATTGGATCACGGTGATCCAGATACTTTTTCAGATTACCAAAGCTCCAAAATGGGGTTAGATTTCACAATGTAGGCTGCTATGTAAAGGACAACAGGTAGAGGAGTCAATTTAGGGTCACTTTAAGTGTTTTATTTGGAGAGAAAGAAAACAACATGAACAAACAACCCCTTTCATTTGCAACAAGACCCTAAATGAAAATTATATATTTTAATGCTTTTGCATCCTCAAGAAACGTTGCATTAATTCACAAAGAACTCAAGTTTTGAGAGTGAATGCAAAGTTTCTTGGGGGAATGCAAATCATTTGCGAGAGAACGCTAAAGCATTCATTTTTTCTCCCATCTCATATTTTTCCTCCTATCACCATGTCCCTTTAGAGTTTCCGTAGCCCCTCATGTGACCCAAAACAAAAACAGAAACTACTAGATACTGATAGAAACTCATTTAGAATGGTTCATCTCTCGATGCTTGTGCCAATGTAGTTTATATACAGTGATACAATAAATTTTTTTTAAAAAAAACCCACTTAAAATTAAATATATTATTTTTGTTTCATATTGACAGCTGATTGAGCGATTATATTTTATGGTGTCAAAATCTCTCTTTTTTTTATTTTTTATTTTTTTGTACTAAAAGAATTATATGTAGCCTTATGTCTATTTCTAATTTATTACTTTAACAGTTAAACTAATCAAGAGAAAATATATGTGTATATACATTACATGATATAAATGTTTTTTTTTTTAATTTTTTTATAAGTTTTATAAAAATTTTGTTCCTGGAATTCACCCTTCTGCTGTGATCAGGATAATCCTTTGGATCAAAGGTATCTGGATCTTACAAAAAAAAAAAAAAAAACAACTGAAAATTTGATCTAGATCAAAACAAAGATTTTTTGTTTTTGGATTTTGTGATCTTTTTTTTTCCTTCTTCTTTTGAACAACCCATTTTCAAGATTTGATCAAATCCGATAGCTGAAATCCAATCAGATTACTTTTGAACAATTGGGCCCTGGGATTTTAGGAGTCTTTTTGACAGACTAACTAAAAAGAACGGGCTCACAAAGACCCAGGTCATTATTTTGTGAATCAGACTACAGTGGTACAACAAAGCCAATGCAATAGAAAGTTGTGTTTTATTTTGCCGTACCTCAACCATCTACCTCATAACAGTCCATTCAGAACACAAGCTCACAACTAAGGTAATATATTATTTATTTTGCCAGTAATGTGTAGACACTGTCAAATAAGTTAAACGTATTTTTCCACATGTGATTGAGTGTGTGTACACAGATAAAGATGCACTAATTAAAAAAAAGTACCTTCATAGGTGGTGGCTGCTGGCGGAATGTAGCCGTCTGCCTAGCGTCCTGTTTCCGTGCAGCTTGAAGCTGCTGGGCTGCAGCCGCCGCCGCTGCTAGGGATTCTGGGATAGGAGGTTCCTGGGGTTCTGTCTGCCACTCAGCCTTTTGCTTTTCAAAGTAACTGAAAGGAGAGGAAAAGCACACAAACAAACTGTAAGCATTTTAGCCTTCCTTTACACACCATACACTCTCCATCTCACAATTTCTCTGACTCTGCTTTTTAGAATTACACACACTCCTACACTGCAATGACTCATTTCGACGAGTTCCCCCAGTCAAACACACACACACACACAGGGGGGTTTTTGTGAAATGTGGGGACATTCCATAGGCGTAATGGTTTTTATACCGTACAAACCGTATTTTCTATCCCCCTACACTGCCCCTGCCCCTAAACCTAACCATCACAGGAGACTGTGCAGTTTACTTTCTGTGAAAAAAAAACTCATTCTGTGTGAAATATAAGCATTTTGAAAAGTGAGGACATGGGGAACGTCCTCATATTTCACCCTCTTTTTGTAATACCTATGTCATACCCATGTCATTATACACATTTGTGTCCTGATATTTCACAAAAACATGCCCACACACACACACACACACACACACACACACACACACACACACACACACACACACACACACACACACACACACAAAGGAACAGTGTTACTAACTCCAATGAGAGCTTTTCCTCTTCCTGGCTGAGGTCGGGGAGTCTCTGTAAGCCGAGGGTCATCCTCAGGGCGTCCACGTGTTCTTTCAGGGGCTTGTATTCATCATGGAGACGTCTGGTGGATTCCAGCAGTTTGTTCAAGTCACTCTCAGACTGTTTGATAGTGTTTTCCATCTGGGAGAAGAAATACAGCCACTCCATAAATCACAAAGCTGGTAAACTAATGGCTAGGCATCTGATCTGGTCACACAGAGGTTACTGGGTCAGATCCTGGATATTGCAGAAAAATGTAGCTTGTAGAGTACAATATAGGCTATACACTAACATTCAAAAGTTTTTTTTTTTAAGCTCACCAAGGCTCCCATATATTTGATCATACAGTAATCTTGTATTACTGAAAATACAGTAAACAGTAAAATAACTTTTCTATATCAATATATTTTCAAATGTAATTAGTTCCTTTGATGGCAAAGCTGAATTTTCAGCAGGCATTACTCCAGTCTTCATTGTCACGTGAAAATCATTCTAATATTCTGATTTGGTACTTGTGTAACATTTCTTATTATTATCGAAGTTGAAAACTGGTTATTATTTTTGTGGAAACCGTGATGCATTGTATTTCAGCATTATTTGATTAATCGAATGTTGATTAATAGAACTCTTATGTAACATTATATATGTCTTTACTGTCACTTTTGATTAATGAAATGCCTCCATGCTTATTTTTTCTTTAAAATTATTTTGCACCCCTTTGTATAGGTGCATTCAAGGGATTGTTCACACAAAAATTAAAATTCTGTCATCATTTACAAACCTGTATGAATGTCTTTCTTCTAATGAACACAAAAGAAGATATTTTAAAGAATATGGGTAACAAAACAGTTGATGGGCCCCATTGACTTCCATTGAATGAATATATATATATATATATATATATATATATATATATATATATATATATATATATATATATATATATATATATATATATATATATATATATATATATATATACTATGGAAGTCAATGGGTTACTGTGGGTACAACTGTTTGGTTACTAACATTCTTCAAAATATCTTCTTTTGTGTTCATTAGAAGAAAGACATTCATACAGGTTTGGAACAACTTGAAGGTGAGTAAATAATGACAGAATTGACATTTTTGGATAAACTATCCCATAATCATAGTAAGAGCAGATGCAATGGATATATTAACTTTATTGAGTGCTGTACAAACATTACAAATAGTGCAATGAAAACCAACAAATCTATTATCACCTAATATGTGATGTGTATCATTTTTTTTCTTTACCACATTAATATCAGCATGTATGAGACGCAGCTCCTCTACATGAGCCATTTTCTCCTGCAGCAGAAGATCCATTTCCTGTTTGTACTCTCTCAGGTGCTTCTCTTCTGACTCCAAAGCTTCAAACTCGCTCCTCAGTCTAGACTTGATCTTCTCCATCTGAATTGTCTTATTTCTGCAAAACCACACAAAGAAATAGCCAGTGCTTGACAGCATATGACAATACAATGCAAAGACTTCTGGTCTGGTATGAGGTTTTAAATGAGTAAAATATATCCATCTATTATGTGGTTTCAGGGACCCGATCACACAACATTTTAGATCTCGTGTGCACGTCAATATTTAACCAGACAATCGAGTGCACATTTGATGGCTTTAAATGAAGAACCGTGCAGGAAATGAACCGTTTGCTCTGTAGTTTCGTGTCAAACCACAACAGGATGCTTTTCACACAAACCAAGCAAAAACAACGATGCGATCAGAGGCTTAGTTAATGCAAAATTAGTGCGACATGTTTTCAGTGCAAAGCTGCGTGTTTTTATGGGTTAAGCGGTTTGCATTAGCAACATGACCGACACAAAGAGCCTGTCAAAGGAGGCATTTCTTATATTATTTTTTAGGTAGACTTTACATGCAAATCCATGCATTGCTCTTTAAATGCAGTGATTAAGGAGAAATACGCCGTTTTTCGTGATCCAGGCGGATTGGCCAGATGTTGAGCACAGGCTAGCGAATCTGCTTTAGGATCAATCTCAGCTTTTCTTACCTTATTTCTTTGATGTTTTCTAGCTTGCACATTATCTCTTGCTCATCCGACATGGTGAACTGTGAAATTGTAAGACTTTCGTGTGAATAAGAAAAGAGGCAACGATTGTAGCGGATATCCCTCTCATAAGAAAGACAATAGAAATGCTAACCAGCTGTGGACAACAGCAACACGGCGCTGACTACATTTCCCATAATCCTCGGCGGGGTTTAAAGGGAGAGTGTGTTAAATAAAACCTATACACGCGTTTATGATATTCATAGTAAATGTTCATATATGAAAGTTTGGGTTAGCTATTGTAGCCAACTACATTTAGAGACAGCAGGTTGGGACAAAAGTAACTTGTTACATTTAAGCCACATCGTATTTTTAAAGGTATATATTAAAGTCAAATGTGATTTAGTATGTTAGAAAACAAACCAATAAAAACATAAACTAATACAGAAAACATGTATAATATGCGCAAATATGGCACTTCACTCGTTTCAGCGTAACATACACGACATATTTATCCATTCTTGTACCGTGGTATTGGTATTCTACTGTATTTCATAGAATGATACATGTCCAAAAACAGTGGTAACGCAGGGGTTATTTTTGATAGTGCTTGGTGTAAGTAATCAAGATCACATGTCTTTATCTCCATAAGCTCAAGGCCTGTTTTAACTTAATAGACCTTATTCATCATTGGCAAACGATTGGTTTCTTGTAGGCAAATATCTACTTGTTTAATCCAGTAAATGTTTTCGAGGAATCAAATGATTCAGTTCGCGACTGAATCTTCCGAACAACGAATCGCGAACCGCTCTTGAGCAATTCATAAAAAAGAATCGACTCAAACGAATCATTAATTTGCGAATCGTGCATCGCTGTTCTGATTCAAAGCAGACAACAGAAAATGCAAGACAGGCGGCTTGAGAGCTCAATTATTATCAGGGAAATGCACCGCTAAACCTTCACATATGGAAAGCGACATTAATAAAAATCGTAGTTAAAGTTTAAGCATTCGTGGCGCGCTACTGCCCAACATTGTTCATAGGCTGATACTTCATTATAATGGATTTTAGAGCAAGATAAATATTGTATCAACCTGAACCTGAACAGTAAAGTTGGGAGTCTGACGGTCATATCGGACAGCACATTCAGCGCTCAACGTGTCCGATATATTTTTAACCCTCGGTTGCTGCATTACCGGAGTCCCATCCACCCACGTGCTTCAAAACGCGTGCTTCAAGACGGAGGCAGCAATAACACGCACTTTCTGCGGTTCTGCCCGTCCGAGCGCAGCGACAGGGGGCGTCCGACGTGTAACCGAAGCGCAGGCGGTGGGTGCAGTCGGGGCCGCTGTAGGGAGGGAGGGAAGTGAGGAAGGGAGGGCGAGAGGAGAAGGAGGGATGGAGATGGATGATAGATGCTTATGTAGCGCGTCCCGTACGTTTGCCGTTATGCTCGGCCGTAGACAAACTTGCATCCTCCCATGACTTTCTTTCTTTCCCCTGCTGCTCCACCCATGAAGCAGGACGCAGGGCGAATCCGTGCCAGTGTTCCGGAGCACGTCGTGATCGCTTATTTATCCGTCTGATAAATGGTTTTGGAGCTCGCCGCGCCCGCCGGTGCAGGCCCTGCGCTCCAGCGCTGCATCCCGCACATCCAGCGGGTTTTCCGTGTCAGAGTGAGCTACAGCATCGCCGAGTCCAGCTGCAACACCCCCAACGCCGGCTCTAGTATCATCGTAAACATCGAGGACGGCAAGGAAGAAGATTGCACTAAAGCTAAAGTGAGTATGTGTGTGAGAGAGCGTGTGTGTCGCAGAGAGCTGTGCGAGCACGACCGACATCGCCATTCAAGCTCCTTATTTCATTACATTTTCGGGTCTGTTTTTACTTTCATGGGCAAATTAGGAACTTTGCTGGTTGCTTACGTGATTGAGTAAATACACCCACTGTAAATGTCTAAGGTGGGGCGAAATGATCTTTAAATCACGGCCAGAACTGATGCTCACGACTCACGTTTTACAAGAGATTGAACTGAGTTCAGTTTGACAGGCGGCGCGCAAACATACACTTTTGAAGCTATAGCCTAAAAACGAGGACCTATCATAGACGGAATACTTTTTTATACGGATCAACTATTTTTTTGTTCTTCATCTCTAAACCTGATTCTCACACAAACCTGTTGACATTATTAGAGCTGAAGCAAAACATAATGTAGGCCTATGAGCTGTAGTGTGGGCGCTTCAAAAGTCCACAAGTAGATCTTTCACACTTGTCATTATAGGCTATTTTCAAACATTTGGCTCTTGCATATATAGTCAACTCTGTAAACTCGTGCAACCTTAGAATTGTGTATTTTGCTATTTATAGGCAGGTATTCTTCAAAAATAAAACTTTTTTCCTACTCTTTATCCACTGTAAGCAGGAGGCATTGCACTTGCAGGATGCTGGCCATGATAATTTAAGTGTACTTGCTTGGGCCAAACAGTGTCAATGCAGTTATAGGGTCCACACACACACACACACACACACACACACACACACACACACACACACACACACACACACACACACACACACACACACACACACACACACACACACACACACACACACTTTTTTTGACATTGTGCATATATGTGCATAGAGCACCAGCCTATTGCTGCTGCATTTGCCTATGTTTGCGTTTTGCATGCACCTAAAGCATTACAAAAGTAAAGAATGCAGCGTCAGGTAAGAAGAGGTCTTCTGTCTTTGCACCTTGGAGTGAGTGCATTCACCTCCTGCTGCCTATTTTGCCAAAACTGCACCATAAGATGCTGCCACCCACTGTCTTTAGACTGAGTGCCTGAACTCGGAGCTGCGCCGTGGGCCTTAAATGAGCTTCATCTAGCCATGAGCTCCAGCATAGAGACTCCACTTGTTGCTATGAGACAAACCAGCATAAACCTGTGTGTGTGCTCGAGTGCATGGTGGCCTTGCTGATTGTACGCCTGTGTTGTGGAGGAGGTGAGAAGGGAAAAAGAGAAGGAAAATAAGGCAGAAATGAAAGGGGAAGAGCGAGGGAAGAAAAGGAGAAGGAGGGAGACTTTTAAGAGAGGGATGCTTTCTCTTGTTCGGCTTGTTTGTGGTGCGTCTGCTGAATGCACTTGTGTTGTTCTGCTGCCGGCTGTTTGAGTTGCAGAGTATTGTGTGATTTTTAGGACATGAGATGGGACCTGTGTGTTTACAAAAAAATGATATTCGGTGGTCCACTCGTGTGCGGCTCACTAAAAGCTGCCCCCACATGATGGGCCACTTGTTTGTCCATGAGATGGCCGTTCTGGCTCACTATGCTGCAGTTTCTCTCTGCAGTCAGTGAAGTGTTTGGTGTGACAAAGTACAGAGCCTTTCTGTATTTGCTCTTTTATGTTTTATATTAAATCTTCCCTTTGCAAATGGCTGATTCTCTGTCTCTTTCTTTCTGAGGAATGGGCTTACACCTTTTCACCCACAGAGGGATATTTCAGCTTTCTCCTCCTTTCTTCCTTGCGTTTTCATGTGCACCACCGTGCACACAGACCTCTCCCACCCACTCAGCAGCAGTTTCCCGATCGGTTCTTAAAGCTAGCCGGGTAATTTACAGAGAAAGCGCAAACTTACGTCAGACACATCCTAATGAACACGGGAGTGTGAATGAGCAGCTGACCTTTTTTTTTTCTCCCCTTTTTATTTAAAACTTGGCGTGAGTCTATTTTCTGGTTTACATCAGCTATTTCAAATTGTTTTCAGATCAGCTCTTCAGTTGTGCTCATTTGTATGCCGCTTTTGGCTACTTATATCTATACCAGAATTATTTCAGGTTGTCTTTGGTTTGTTCACTGATCTCAGAACAGTTTCTTTGTGCTGTGGTGGACTGCACGCACTGCATGATGCAGCTGCTCTGCATAATTTGATGATGCATACAAAATATATGATGTTTTAACACAATACAGATGTTTAAAAACATTCATATATTACATTTTGTATTGTTTATTATTATTTTTATTGCATTTAGATATATTAGTGATATATTTAAATGTTTTATTTAATTTTATTATATAAATGCCTTAACATCTTTATGATGAATAATAATAATTCATAATAGTAGTATTATCAATTAGTAGTAGTATTATTAGTAATAGTATTATTCATTAATTAACAATTTATTATGAATTAATAGTATTATCATGAACAGATGTTAAAAATAATTCATTATTTATTATTAAAATGTAATAGTAGTAGTAATATTAATATAATAATATATATGTTTAATATTTTATTTTTTAATTATATGAACGCCTTTTAACATCTTTATGATGAATAATTATAATAATGAATATGTAATAATTATAGTAGTAGTAGTAGTAATAATAATTATTAGTATTTATATTTACATATATTAGTAATATATTTGTTATATTATTATTGTTTATTATATTATTATCATAAAGATGTTAAAAGGCATTAATATAATAAAAAATATATTATTATGTTAAATATTATTATAATATATTGACAACAAACCTGTGGTATCACAGAAAATCTCAGAATATTTGCTTTAAGATTCAGAACAGTGGAATGTATGAAGATGTTAACAAAAACTTACGTCTACTATGTAAAGGTACTCTGCTGTCCTGTCTAGCTATAACACTATAATATGCAACTGTCTGTTCAAGCTATAGTGATTATTGATGATCTTTCAGGTTTACTGCAGGCTATCTCGCTGATCTCGGAACAGCTTCTGAGTCTGTTGTGGTGGAGCACTGTTGCTGACTGCGTGACGTAGCTGATCTCAGAACCGCAGTTGAAACTGTGATCCTCAGCTGGGGCCCGTGGCTTGCGAGTGCAGACGATGCAGTTCAGTGCCCAGGGGAACATGCTGCTGGAGTCAGCGTCACGACTCAGAACAGCAGCTATGTCACGCTGGGGAGGAAATTCTTCAGTACGGCACATCTGCAGAGAGAGAGAGAGAGAGAGAGAGGGGGGGGGAAGATTGTATACACTGTCAGTTTAAAGTCATATTATTCGACTCAAATGCAAACAAACACACTCTCTCTCTCTCTCTCTCTCTCTCTCTCTCTGTCGCATCTGCGAGGAGAGCTCCAATGGTGCGTGTAGGTGTTTATTAGTGAAGCATGCATGTGTGCTTCTTTATACGCGCAGTTCGGCTTTGCACATGGAGTGTATGGTTTCTTTGAGCGGTGTAAATGTAATATGTGCACTGTGTGTTTATGTGTGTGCGTTCCAGGCTTTCCCAGAGAACACTGCGTTGTGTTAGTCGTGACTGCTAAAAAGCAGTTAGCTGATGACAAGGCTGTGTTGCTAGGCAACCGGTGTCATGAGCGCAGAGGAGCCTCTCGTAGCTGGATGGTGCTGTCGGTTTTCTCTCTACACGCACACGCACACACTCTCAACCTACACATACACACATCCTTCTCACCCCACACAAAAACAAACAGAGATGCACACGCAGATTCACATATTCTCACTCACTTTACACACATATCGACCTTGATAGAACTGGACAGAATGATCTGTATTTACTTGTTTAATATTTACTAGTTTAAGCTTTAGTTAAAGAAGTTTTTGGAAACGGCAGAGAACTATGGCAGATGTGCAGGAATCTGCTGAAGGAAAAGGAAATGGGCTCAGATTCAGTGTGAACATTTTCTGAAACTGAGCAGAAGTTTATTACCACAGTATCATTTCCCCTCAAGGAAGTTCAACCATAGCCACACCCAAAGTAGCTTCTCTTTTTGTTATATTGAAATTGTTTACAATACTTAAATGCCCCCCGCCATCCAGCAGCCTAACATACATGTATAGATATTTTCCATGACTCACTGCACATCATTTGGAGCGGTTTGTGACACAAGGGCACGTGCGTCATTGTGATTGTCTTCTATGAATATGCGCACCTCTGTAATTCGGCTGACGTAAATAAAGATAAAATAATAAGTTAGCTGTAAAAAAGCTCATTTGTATGGAGGCTTGTTTTGGTCCCAGAATAAAACTATTTAAAAGATCATTACAACTCGCAATTCTGATATAAACTTGCAATGGCGAGCTATAAAGTCCAATTCCTTTTTTCTCACAATTGCACATTTATTTCACAATTCTGACTATATCTTGCAGATACGAGTTTGTTTCACAATTCTGACTTTTTTCTCAGAATTGTGAGTGTTTATCAATTCTGACTTTGACTCGCAATACATCACGCAATTTTTAAACGTTTTTTTTAATGCTTACCACAGCTGCATTTATTTTATAAAAAAATACACTAAAACGGTAATACTGCAGAATATTGTTTTAATTTAAAATAACTGTTTTATATTTTAATCTATTTTGAAATTGTAGTTATGCAATTCATTATATGTGTACGTTAGGGTAGGGGTTTTCAAACTTGGTTCCCGGGCCGCAAGGGAGTGATGGGCTCAATGGAAAAGTATTTTGCATTACAAAAATAAATATAAATAATATACATAAATTAAAATTAAATGTATAGATTTTACAGTTACATTTAACTGTAAATTAATATGAGTTGAAAAAGTATATAATAAATTACTTAATAATAGAATAGAAACAAATAGAAACAAATTTTTCAGTGTTAAAAGGTGTTAACTTAGGATGGGGTCTCTCACACGATGGTGATCATATATGGGGGTCCATGGCATTTAAATTATTGAAAACCCCTGTGCTGGGGTATGCGCAATGCATGCATCTTGCACCCCTCCAAATTAGTTTACCGAAATTACCGTAATTGCCGGGATACCGAGCAATGAAATTGTTCACGTCCTCGTTGGTAGAACTCTTGTAAATTCGGTATTTTCTGGGAGCTCCGACTTGTACCACGTGACAACTGTATCACCTACCTGCAGATTTGTTTTGTTTTTGGGCGTTGATAGTGTGGCGTGAACAGCTCGGAGTAGAACGTCACGGGTTGTCCTCTAGTAATTACGGTAATGGCTTGAACGCAGCATTTGTCCACAAGGTGGCAACACTGTCCCGGGCCGTTGTTTCACAGTCGGAATGAAACTGAGGAGACAGAACAAGAGCAACAACAAACGACAGAAGACTGCAGCAACAATAGACTCCCGCGTTGACGAGCGCTTGTGTGAGTGATACCCCACAATTCTAGTTAAAACGAGCGCAAATACATTTATATCGGTCGTAACCTTTGAAAAGAAATATCGCAGGTACTTGAAAAGGATGCTTATTTCTAATGCGCATGTGTCGAGCACTTTGTTCGCGCAATATAACGTTACTTAGAAAACCGGCGTACACTTTGGGCTCATGATCCGTAAGAAATCTTTCCTACTGTTCAGAATATTTTTTTTTTATGAACAGGAAGTTTGAAGAATAGCGTTTAAAAATTAGGAACCATTATAAATAATTATACTTAACGGTGCAAGTACATTTTCTGTATATATATATATATATATATATATATATATATATATATATATATATATATATATATATATATAAATAAATTAATATGAATAAATATATATTTATATTATTGGAAAAAAAAAACGTATGTCTGCTATGTTGCGTGTAAATTGTTTCTGTAATGTCCTGTCCATCTATACTGCTGTAATTTCACTGCATCAATGAACATACAGTGTTTAGTGAGCTGAGGGGTCAAAAGTACTTTTTGTTTTGTTTTTATTAGAAAACCCAGAGCATTTTGATTTATCAGATACCGGGCCAAACTCCTTTTCAGGCAATTACATGTAAGAAGAGCAAGGTGTTCCAGCATTCTTTGAGTCACAGTCCCTTGAAATGAGAGCAAATAGGTGAATAAATAGTCAAGATTAAGATTGACTGATGATAGGCCATCTTTGTCTTTGTTTTTTATTTTAAAAAAAAGAAAAACAAAGTTTATGTATATAAAAAAGAAAAGATTTTCTGCATGGTTTGGAGGTGTAGCTACATTTAAAAAAATGGTCATAAAGCTGCCCCACATAAAGTATTTGAATGTACATTCTATCAAATAATAATGGCTAATTAATACCAATTAATACTATCTAATTAATACCAAGGCAAATGGTCTATCATAATCTTTTCTCTTTCTCTCAGGAATACATTGTGTCGCTGATCAGTCCTGTTCATAAACACCGTGAGCGTTTGACTCTTTGGCTGCAGCGGCGACTGCATGCCCTACGTGCAGCTATTGAGTACGAGAGCTGCGCCGTGGTGCAGGTGAGGGACCATGCACTGGAGCTTCAGGGAGGTCATGCGCAGGTAACAGCTGCATGCGCTATGCTGCAGCGCCTGAAGATGGAGCACCGCGGCTGCCGCGACCCCCAGCCCTCGCCGGCTGCTGTTGGCCATGACTCTCCAGAAGAAGAGGAGGAGGAGGAGGAGGATGAAGAAGCTGGGGAAGAGGGGACCAGTTCGGAGAGCGAAGGAGAGGTGCGGTCGCGGAGCGGAAGTTCTGGAGGAGGAGCCAGCACAGCGAGCTCAGGAGAAGGAGCGACGGGAAGGAGGCGGGACCCGCTCGTAGCAACCAAACCTCACCGGCAGCTGTGCCGCTCATCTTGTTTGGACCGTCCCAGCTTCAGCCAGAGCAGCACCTTACAGGAGTTGCGCACAGATGACAACCGCACTGACCCCTCCCAGAGAGCCCTTGCTCCGCCCGCTTCAGCCCAAATGCCCTTACGTCAAACTAGCGATCGAGATTACCAAACCAAAATGGACTTTGCTCTAAAACTGGGCTACTCCGGAGAGCAGGTGGAGTCTGTGCTGGGGAAACTGGGGTCCAGCGCGCTAATCAATGATGTATTGGCCGAGCTGGTGCGTCTAGGGAATAAAGGAGATCCAGAGAGCCAGGCAGCAGTGGGCTCTGCAAATTTAGCACCACGGGCGGTGGGAGCCAAAGAAGCCGTAAGTCCCGAGGCATCACTGGAAGAAGACCCGTCAGACACGTATGACAACCTCAGACCAATTGTGATTGATGGATCCAATGTTGCCATGAGGTAAATGCTAATGAGAACCAAACTCATGTTTCTGCATGTTTAAAAACATACAATTTCTGTAATTGCTGTCAAGACCTATGTATGTATGCCTTTTTGTAATTTAGAAATTGAATGGGTCAATTTTAGGGATGTACCAATATTAATATTCGGCCACATTTTTGGCCAATTATCTAATGGCTGGTATTAAAGTTCGAAGTGATTTTAAAATCCTAATTCTAAACTATTAAAAACAAAAAGCTAGTGTCTTAAATCGGTTGTTTTAAATGCTATAAGGGAATTTTGGCATCACAACATTATAATGCACCGTATATAAAATGGATATAATTTTGAGATTTGCTTAAGCTTACATTTAATTTAATTATTATTGTTTATGTATGTGTTATATGACATTATAAAGGTAATCTAAATGGAAAAATAGAAGAAATTAATTAAATATCCAAAATTAACAGATACCAATGAATCAATATTCAAAATCTCTAATATTGGATAACCAATTTTTTACTGATATATCGTGCATCCGTAGTCAATTTTGGTTTCATGTTGACTTTAAAGGGATAAAAAATGTAAAATTCTGTCATTTACTTACTCTTGCGTCATTTCTTTATATGCATTTCTTTCTTCTGCAGAACAGATATTAGAAGATAAAATAAGTTGTTTAACCAAATGTTAGTAACCATACTAACCAAACAGTTTTGGTTCCACTCTGACTTCCATTATATGGACAAAAATTATGGTAGTCAATTGGAACCATAACGGTTTAGTAACATTCTTCAAAATTTCTTCTTTTGTGTTCAGCAGAAGAAAGAAATATATACAGGTTTGTAAAAAGATGAGGGTGGATAAATGATGACAGAATTTCAATGTTTTAGGTGGACTATCCCTTTAAGGCTCTAGACTGATAAAATGTTGATGAGAGTCACAACCTGGGAAACTGTGAACTAGAGAGTCACCAGATCTCATTGTTGTTTACTTCTGAAATGTGTGTTCTCGCAGGAAGTCTTTTGGAGAAATGATCTTGGTGTTCCTGTTTTTAAATGCTTTTAGTATTAAGGAATGTTCAATCAGTGAGTGAATTGAGTGTATGTCTGCATGCGTGTAATTTATTTGATGTTGGTAATGTTGCTATTTTGTAGCCATGGAAACAAAGAGGTGTTCTCATGCCTGGGCATTCAACTGGCTGTTGATTGGTTCCTGGAGAAGGGCCACAAAGACATCACAGTTTTCGTCCCAGCATGGAGGAAAGAACAGTCAAGACCTGATGCACCAATCAAAGGTACCACAGAAGTGAAAGGAACCTGGAGAAAATAGCACTTCCCAGAAGTGCGAGTATGCGTGGATAAACAGTGAGAGAACCTAAAACAGTTCAGATTTTTAATTAGATTATACTTTTTTGTTAGATACAGTGATCCTTTTCAGCGTGTGCTACCATCAAGAGATGTTTTTATTTGCCTGTATGAATGTCTCTGAAGAGCTGCCATGTGTCCAGTGAGATTGTCCATCTGTGCTGTGATGTTTATTCAAGTTTGCGTATGTCTGTGCATGAGGTCACAGGAAGTGATGATGTGTGATGTCACCCTCATCCTCAGATCAGGAGATACTGCGGAAATTAGAGAAGGAAAAGATCCTCGTCTTCACACCGTCTCGCAGAGTCCAAGGCCGGCGAGTGGTTTGCTACGATGACCGTTTTATTGTCAAGCTGGCCTGCGACTCGGACGGGATCATCGTGTCCAACGATAACTACAGAGACCTGCAGAATGAGAAACCGGAGTGGAAGAAATTTATTGAGGACCGACTCCTTATGTACAGCTTCGTCAACGACAAGTATGCTCGCACACAGTTACCGTGGTGACGGGGTTTTCTCTCTCACTCATTTGCGTCTTCTGCTTTCCACCCTCGCACCCGTATGGCGTTCCTCTCCCTCTCTCAATTTTTCATTTTTATTGTCACTTGTTTCAACTCTCAAGTCACTTGTTCTATTTTGTAAATAAGCTTTAATTAATTTCCTGGTTTATTTGCTTAAGTTTGATTTTCAGTAATTAGGAATGAGGTCCCATGATAAGGCCTGTTGAGATTAAGTAATCCAGTTTCACTTTATTTTAATATTTGCATAATGGAGTCAGGTAGTGAACAATTAAGGACATAAAAATATGACCTTACTTTTGTATAATAATATTTGGTAACACTTTACTTGAAGGGGTGTGCATAAGACTGACATGACACCTTCATAATTATGACATGGCACATGGCATGAATATGAAGGAGTTTTTATGCATGTTCATGACAACTGTCATTAAGTGTCATTCGCTCAATTATGTCATTTTTAATGCAAAGATGACATTATTTGAGATGTCTTAGTTATGACAACTTGACATAAACCAATACATCATAACCTGTCAGTGTCTTTGTCATGACAACTTGACATTACCAAGACAACATAACCTGTCATAAACATTACATAGCAGATTAATTATCAAATTTAAGTATTAAAATATTAAATATTATCCAAATTAAGTGTTAATACTCTGTCAAATTATTGTATAACAGTGTCATGAATATTTTCCTTGACCTAAACTACCTGGTACAAGTTGAATTTGTCATTAAAATGTCATTAAGTGTCAATACTCTGTCAAATTATTTTATAACTGTGAAAGCTCACCTCAAAATGATTAGGTGGTTAGGTGTACGCCATTATGATGGTGTCTTAGCTAGACTTAACCATGATGTAAAAAAGCATTTCAAGAAAATATAAATGTGTGGGATGCTGTAATTAACTGTTTAGGAAACTTAAAAAAACAAAAAACATTATGAACTGAAAAATATTCACGACGCTGTTATAAAATAATTTGACAGAGTAGTAACACTTAATGACATTTTAATGACAAATACAACTTCAAAAAAAGCTTTATGACAGGTTATATTGTCTTGGTAATGTCAAGTTGTCATGACAAAGACACTGACAGGTTATGATGTATTGGTTTATGTCAAGTTTTCATAACAAAGACATCTCAAATAATGTCATCTTTGGATTAAAAATGACAATTGAGCGAATGACACTTAATGACAGTTGTCATGAACATGCATAAAAACTCCTTCATATTCATGCCATGTGTCATGTCATGATTATGAAGGTGTCATGTCGGTCTTATGCACACCCCTTCAAGTAAAGTGTTACCTAATATTTATAAAAGCCACATATTTATTATATTAGAAATATTGCTTCATAAAATAATTTTTAGATTGAAATCATTCTTCATATCATAGTTGTGCTTATCTTTGTCTGTTGGCTTGTTTTGTAGGTTTATGCCTCCTGATGATCCTTTAGGCAGACATGGACCCAGTCTGGAAAATTTCCTCCGCAAACGGCCAGTGGTTCCAGAGCACAAGAAGCAGCCGTGTCCTTATGGTCAGTACAGCAAAAGTAGGGAATTAATTTATGTCTTTATTTCAAAACATCACAGCATATTAAAAATCTAAATATATTAGATACATTTTTTCATGCAGGTAATTGTCATATGGAATTTCCAAAATAAAATTAAAACAATTTTCAGTATACTGTGATAAAAAAAATAAATAAAAAAAACATATGTGTTTTAAAAAACAACAACACAGAAGTAACAGTTTTGGCTCAACCGCCACTATTGATTTTATCACAGGTAAGAAGTGCACGTATGGCCATAAGTGCAAGTACTACCACCCAGAAAGAGCCAACCAACCACAACGGGCTGTCGCAGACGAACTCAGAGCCTTCGCCAAACTCTCCGCTGTAAAAACAATGAGCGAGGGGGCACTTGCAAAATGTGGGACCTCTGGTTCTGCTGCCAAGGGAGACAATAGCTCAGAGGCAAAGCGAGTGGCACCCAAGCGCCAGTCTGACCCCAGTATCCGGTCGGTTGCATGTGAGCAGGAAGAGAGACTCTGTCCATCGCGGAAGGCCGAGGCCAGTTCAGTACCATCTTTAGTGTCAGCGCTTAGTGTCCCAACTATGCCACTGACAAAAAGTCACGCAGCGGGCGCTCTGAACACGCGCTCCGCGAGCAGCCCTGTTCCAGGGTCTCTGCACTTTACCCACAGCTCGCTTGAGCATGCGGGCAGCATCCAATATCCCCCCATTCTGGTCACCAATAGCCAGGGCGCATCTGTGGCTTACGGTGAGCCATTTCCCAAGTACGACTCTGTGGTAAGCGACCACGGCTACTATTCCATGCTCAGTGACTTTTCCACCATGAGCCTCCAAGACAGTTTCTGCAGTCTTGAGCAGCAAGAACCTGTAGGGGTGGGTGGAGGATATCCTGGCAGAGCTCCTAGTATGTGCCCAGAACCTGGCCGAAGCCATTCTTCAGACTCCTTCTCGTCCTACAGTGGAGAGATGTACCTCAACTCAATGGAGGGCAGCCTGGATGACAGCATGAAAGGGCCACCTGCGCAGACTCCAACACAACCTTCGGCACAAACACGCCTTCAAGCCTTTGCTCACGGTTTCCACCATGAGGCCTTGACACGTGTTCAGAGCTACGGGACGGATGAACCCAAACCAGGACCTCGGAAGCAATCCTCCGCCCACCTTGCACCTCACTCCCAACACCAGGTTGTTAGTGCTCGATCCAGCTGCCCAGGAGACTACCCTCCTCTCTCTCAGAATGTGTTGCCTTCCGCTAGCCCCTCACAGCATGGTCGATCCTTAGGCATGACTCGCATGGACAGCATCTCTGACTCGCGGCTCTACGAGAGCAACCCACTGCGCCAACGCCGGCCGCCTCTTTGTCGAGAGCAGCATGCCAGCTGGGACCCTTTGCCGTGTGGTAACGAACCCTACGGTTACGGAGGCTATGGTTTAACGGGAGGACTCATGCCTTGTTGCGAGAGGGTGATGGTCCGCAGCATGCCCGAGAAGATGGAGCAGATCTGGAGGTCCCCGTGGGATAGCGTGCCGCCTCCACATCCCACCCTTCGTGGGCTAGTGGGGGAACACCAAGAGCGGCACCCTATTCCAGAACACCAGTATCAAACCTACCGAAACCTCTGTAACATCTTCCCGGCGTATGTGGTCCATTCAGTCATGGAGAAGAACCCTCACATGACCGATCCCCAGCAGCTGGCTGCCGTCATCGTCACTAAACTGCGCTCTTGCCACTAAGCACATCACAAAAGGCTGCTAACAACAACCCCACATGATACATTGATATCCTAGTGGATGAGAAATTGGACACCTCAAGTGTTTTGTGTTTTTGTTTAGCTCTGAAGAAACGGCCATCCCCCATACGTAATTATGATTGGATTGAGTCCATTAGGAGGTTGGCTAGCATGATAGCATTGCTGCTGCATCTGTTGTTATGTCATCTGTTAAGCCATATGGGAGCCTGGATCTTGTACCTGATAAGTTTAGCATAGAAAAGTGAAATCCCTCAAAACAAGTCTTCTGCAAAGTCCTGCTTTCTCCACCATTCAGCTCCTGAGATGGGCCGAAATGTTCTTGAGGTTTATGGTGGCCTGAAAAATGGTTCATAATGCAGACTAGAAAGTGTATCCACATTGAGAGAGCAACTCTGCCTGCCAGTTCTGGCAGATCTTGAGAATGTGTTATTTTGTGGGTGATGATAACATTTATCCTTTGAAAAGGAATTACATGAGAGAAATCTCTTTGGTAAAACTGATCAGAAATGATCCTGCACAATATGAATAGTATTGTGTATGTATATGTGTATTCACTTGCATTTGCGTGTAAATATGACGTTACGCTGTGGTGTTTTATTTGGTGTGCGTGATGACTTGACGTGTGATTTTGGAAAGAGGAGTGAACGCTTGCGTACCTCGAAGCATGAACCTTTGAACTTTTATGGCCTTACATCGGAATTGACCTCACCACACTTTAATGTGAATAGTGCTTAATAGTTGTGGAGGTCACGTTTGTTTTATAAATGCGAGCACTGGGACAGAGAGGTTTAGATTCTGCCATGCTGCAGTTCAGACGTTTTAATTGGCTGGGCTGTAACTGCAAACCTGCCCTGCAACGTCTGTTCGTGCCCATGCACAGATGTGTATTTACGAAGCCATTTTAAAAGACTGAGCCAAAAAGAGAATCAGTGTACGTTTTTCTGATTGGAAAGCACTAGTTAAATCTGGAGAAGTTATCCATATGTATTTCCTTAATGTTGTTGTTGTACTGTAGATTTAAAGAGAGGTGTTTGAGCATTTGGTAAGCATGGGCTTCAGTAGATCTCTCCCAGACAGCATGTTAGCACTATGCTTGACAGAGAGCGCCGCTCGCGTTTGACTTGATAGTCGATAACTATGTTCAAGTATTCACAAACTGGGGAGGAGAATGCGTCTCTTCGGCAAAATGCTCTTGTGCAGCATCTATTTCCTGATTGATGCCGAGAGACCACCCCATTTCATCTGCTCCGCCCTGTAAATGAACATATATTCAGGAGAGTGTGAATGTTATCAGTCCAGAGATGCTCTGGGTGTTTTCAAGAAGACTTAAATTGCTCCTTCATTTTTTTTTTCATGAGCACAGGTGTAGCCCCGTGGGGCCCCATTACTGCTCGTGGGAAGGTGTGACACACTGCCTACCTGTCTCTTCCTGTGCGACACACAAGGAACACCAGGCTGTTGTTGGGTTGTTTCTGACATTTGGCTGACAGTTCGCTTGCTGCCTCTCGACCGCCCCCGACCCTGCTTTGACTCGTACTCAAAACCCATCCTCTCAGCTAATACGAACACAGACATTTTACCTTCCTCTTAGTTTTGTTTTTCAACAAGGTTCTTTCAGAAGGCCATTATTTCATTTTTAAATAAGAGGCTTTTCTTCTAAAGGTAATTTATTTTTGGCCAGAAACATATTTATGCAAGTACATACATGTAGACACTGATGCTTGGTCAATGCATTGCAAGCGGGCATGGCAGTTTTTTAACACAAGAATCTTTACGTTCCTAAGTCTTTCACTTGCGATCATCCTGAGCTGTGATATCAAAGGCAGTAGATGATAAAATATTCCGTCTCATGCTTTTAAAAACTGCCATTGGCAAAACATCTAGTTTAAAGATTTTATTTTGTTATTTTATGCTCTCATATTGTGAGTTTACTATTGCCCTCTGTAGTACCCCTTGTGGGAGAGTTGCAGTTGTTGTGATATGACACATTTTGAAATCCTGCTAGTAGTGTTACAGTGTGATTATGTCTATAATCGATTACTATTTTTGTGGGTGAAATTCAGTCATTTCAATAGTAATCCACTGTATTGGAAATTTCCAGTGAGGGTGAAAGATTTGCCCATACAGATTTCACAACAGTTTCAAGTTGGTCAATTGACAATGGACCTTTTTGGCCCCCAAACTTTGCTCATATGACATATGATGTATTCGCATGGTGTATGTTTCAGGCCTAATTGTGTGTTTTTGTTTTTTATAAGATGGAAGTGTTTTTACGGTTGGGTCTCTCCTCTTTCCCTTCTCCTCTGAACCTAGGAGCAAGAAAATCCTGAAGAATATTGTTTCTAGAGCGAACTAGGAACCTTTTTGTAAATGAAGACATTGCTGTCCGCTGCTTATGCTCCAAGGTTCAGACCCCCAAGCAGTTGAGCAGCAAGCTACCACACATCAAATGTCCAGAAACGACCTTTTGCTTGTTGATACAAATTGTATCTATTTCTTGATTGTAAAAAAAATATATATTTCTGAGCTGTACAGTATCACTTATATGAGTATATATCTATATATATTTAAAAAAAAAAAAGAACTTAGTTTTGTTTAAAAAAAAGGATAAAGAAATATAATGCCATAATGTCAGTGATACTGTGTGTCACTCGAGTAGCCCATAGAGATGGCTTATTTCCTGCCGGGCAGACCACTACAGACAGGGAACTCTCTCTCTAACTCTCTCCTTTTCATTTCTTTCTCAGTCCTCTCATACCGCCTTCACTTTTCCAAGCCTCGAAATTTGCTGTTTGATGATTATTTTGGAAAGTGATAGTTTACCTCAGTGGAGCTGAACTTCATTTATGTTTGACTGAAGGATCTTTAGGGTGTGGCTTTATATATCATCTCTCTCTCTCTCTCTCTCTCGCTCTCTCTCTCGCTCTCTCTCTCGCTCTCTCTCTCTAAGGTATAGATTCAGGAGAGAGACATTCTGACACAATCAGTGTGCTCCTAATATATTTTTCCTCTTTGTAAATATTGAAAATTAATGTCAAACCTCTTGTATTTGCACAGTATTAGTGCATTTCATATACATAGACACTCTACCAGCTTATTCGAGCAGGATCTGTCTCTCATACACACACTTAGACTTGATAGGTTGCCTTGACAACCACAGTCAGCTGATCACATGCTATCATTAGTACTGATATAACTAATGTAAAATGTTAAATATTGTGTGCGCACTAGTGTGAATTTATGGTAAATTCACCACTGTTTCACCTGTAACATAGTTTACCTTCTACAGTGAAGACATGGAGGTGCCGTTCCAGGTTAAAGATGAAACTTTAATCGGATGGAATTTGCACAAGATAGTTTTTTTTTTTTTAAATTGAGTAACAGAAGTTGATGCCACATGCACACAATCTCTCATGAGTAAAATGTGTGCTTTATCTGAGTCTCGTACTGAAAGATGTCCACACGAACATGCGCACCTCGTAATCTGCCTTACAGTTGAACTATTTTGGTTTGTGAGAGTCGAGCACATTCTGACTGTACAGCACTGAGCATTGCGCTTCTTGCTTGTCTTTTTTTTATTCTCATAAGCACTAATGAGAAGATTAGTTTTTTTGCCTTCAGCTCTTAATCTCGATTGGTGTCTGAATAGACTGCAAATTTTGTCCAAGAAGAACCTACAGGACATGCCCAAAGAAGAAAATTGTCAAAAAACAAGCAAATGGGCATTTCCAGTTATCAGAAGGGATGGTTTGCAGAGCTGATGAATTATGCACATTTACATGTATGTTTTCAATATTGAATACACCAGCTATAACTCGCTCACACAAACAGTCTCACCAACAGATCGATTCTCAGGAACTAACAGATGTATTATTATTTCTGCTCCTTTATTAAAGACATTATCCTTGATGTTTGCTCTTATACAATTGCGGCGATTTGTGAAGTAGTGTGGATGATCTTGAAAACGTGTCCTTAAATTCGAGTTTTGCTGTTCATTTAACATTCCCCCCCATGTATTGTAAGTTTTTTGCGCCTTCGCAGGTTGACCGAGTGGTCTTGACACTTTTGAGTCTCGTGCTGTGATGACATACAATTGTATGTTTTAATCTACTGAATGAAACATGTTGCTTTTAAACTTGTTTTCAATATGACAAACAAGAACCAAAAAAGAGAATGAAAAGATGAAGTGAAATGGTGTGGAAAAACTTTATAACGCTTTGGGTCTGCGGACTCAAACAAAATGTAAGTCTCAATGACAAAAGGTGTTTGTTCCTCTCAATAAAGCCAGACTCTATTTGGTTAACTGTTATCATGCCTGTGTTCCTACACAACTGTTTTGTATTTTGAATCGGTGAGATTTTTACTTGTTTTTGAACATATGCTAACAGAGGCTACCTTTATTTGAACAAACGATACAGTAAAAGTAATACTGTGAAATATTACAATTTTAAATAACTTATATTTGAATATATTTTTAAAATGTAATTTATTCCTGTGATGGTAAAGCATTACTCCAGTCTTCAGTCACACGATCCTTCAGAAATCATTTTATTATGGTGATTTGGTGCTCAAGAAGCATTTCTTTATCAATGTTAAAAAGTTTAAGTTTATTTGTTTGCAGGGGCTGTGCACATTAATAAACATGAATGTAAATGTGCCAGAATATTTTTCATCTGTAGACCCTTGACATAAATGTTAAAAATCAACCTAAAAACAAGAACATAGCATCATATAAAACACACAAAAGAGAAAAAAAGCCCCCGCAAAATTGGAACAAAAATATCAAATGATAAAAAAAATAACATGTATATCCCATGTGCAAAATATACTTTAACAGACAATTTTATCTAACAATATATTGTGCTACATAAGACCAAGAGAGGTAAAAAAAAGACAGCGACAGGAGCAAAATATTAAGACACTAACAGTGCTGATTAGTAACTAACACATTTTTTTTGGATTAAATTTAAAAGAACCATATGTATCCAGACTTCTAATTGTTGATAGGATAGAGTTCCATTCTCTTGCTGCTCTGACTGAAAATATAGACTGACTAAATGTACTTTTTCTGAGAGGAATAATGCAGTCCCCTCTTTCTCCACCCCCTGTGGACCGATATGCAGTTGTTCTAATGTTTACATTCTGTTTTAACGGGGAAGACAGGCTATGTATAGTCTTACAAATAAGATAAATATCTACATATTTGATCAGGTTTTCCCAACTTAGCAAATTATATTTTTTAAGTATTGAGCAATGATGAAAATGAATTGATTTCTTATCAAGAATTTTTAGTGATTGTTTATACAGAGACTCCAATGGTTTTATAGTAGTTGTACTCACTTGTGACCAAGTTGTAAAAGTGATATAAGAAATAATCACAGAATGTAGATACAACATAGCAGCCTCTGTTGACATATAGTATCGTATAAATCTAAAATTTGACAGACTTAATTTAACCCGGTTACAAACCTTTTTAATTTGAGCCTTAAAGGTCCCGTTCTTCGTGATCCCATTGTTCAAACTTTAGTTAGTGTGTAATGTTGCTGTTAGAGCATAAATAATACCTGTAAAATTATAAAGCTCAAAGTTCAATGCCAAGCGAGATAATTTATTTAATAGAAGTTCCCTTTCAAAGCCTACCGCGAACGGCTGGCTTGGACTACATCCTGGTACTTCCTTCATAAATGACGTCAGTAGAACAGTCTAACCTCCGCCCACAAGAATACGCGAAAAAAGGGGGCGTGGTCTTGTTGCTGTCCCACGTGGAGAAGAGGAAGTGTCGCGTGGAGAAAAGGAATTGTTGCGTTTGACTGTGTTTGTCGCCATGTCGTCGAGACGCTGTTATTTTCATCCCATTATTTTCATCGGTCAAATCACCTTTGTTTGGCTTTCCCAGGGACGCTGTAGAGATTATTAAGCGCATACATCTCCCGTTAAGAGGCATGACCTTTCCATGCAAGTTATGTGAGCTAAGCTGCTGTCGAATCACAACACAGGAACCGGGCCATGTGCGCTAAGCTGCTGTCAAATCACAACACGGGAACCGTGCCATGTGCGCTAAGCTGCTGTCAAATCACAACACGGGAACCGCTGGCACAATCAGAACTCGTTACGTATTTCTGAAGGAGGGACTTCATAGAACAAGGAACTCATCAGCCCGTTTTTAGAACAGTGAAAACAGCGGTATACAGATAAGTAAATTGTGTGAAAAATACTGTGTTTTTTTACACGCGAAACATGAACGCGTTATATTGCACACTGTAAACACAATCAAAGCTTCAAAAAAACACGAAGAACGGGACCGTTAAAAGAAAGTCAGAATCAATTATAACTCCAAGGTACATATTCAGATACAACTTGTATACTTTCCCCTGCTACAACAAAATCTGTCACAACACTTGATCTATTTGTTTTGGTAAAAAAACATGCATACTGTTTTAGAAATATTTAACTGTAAACAGCTTTGTTCTAGCCAAGTGGTGACATTAACCAAAAATTTTGTAAGTTCATTTGAAACTTGTGACACACTGCTCCCATGTATGTTTGTGTCAGGACAAACGGATGGAAGATCATTAATATACAAGGTAATTAACAATGGACCCAAAATAGATCCTTGGGGAACACCTGTGGACATACTTAAGGACATGGGCGTCGGAACCATTGTATGTGGGTGGGACAAGACCCACCCACTTTTTACGATCAATGATATTGGACCCACTCACTTTAATCGTCTCTAACATTCAGCACATGTCTGTTTACCTACCCTTAATCGATAAGCACTTATTATTAAACATGTTAGACGCTTTATTTCCACTTTTCTCATATTTTCTTCATTTTTATTGAAAATAAATGCGTTTCCGATCTGATATGTGATGGGAAAAGAGAGAAGATTGAGTACGGCGAAAGCCGGACTCGAACCGAGGTCGATTTGTGTCAAAACTAGATGCCATGCATCTTACCCCTACACAACTGCCATTCTCACTTATTTGGCGATTTCCGTAATTTTGTCTTTCCAAACCATACATTAAGCAAGCAAAGCAGTATATTTGTACTTTATGAGGACCCACCCACATTTTTTTTGCTTCCGACGCCCATGCTTAAGGGGGATGATTTATAATTCTGAACTTGGACATATATGTGTTGCCACCGGACAAATATGATTCTATCCACCTTAAAGTCTGAAGAAAAATTAAAACCTGATCATTTAGACATAAGAATTTTGTGGTTTACAGTGTCAAAAGCTTTTGTGAGATAAATTGTTAACTTTTTCAGTGAAGTAACAGTTAGCCATCTCAGTTGAGTAGTTTGCTCTGAAACCAAATAGTATTCAGATAATCAGTGATTTGATGATCCATCAGTTTCTCTGCAACCTTTGAGACTACAGGTAAAATACTAATAGGTCTGCAATTACTAACAGTGTGAGGATCTCCACTTTTAAATATAGGCACTACAGCAGATGACTTCCAGACCCATGGAAACGTACACTGAGAAATTGAGAGGTTGATAATTTTGGTGATAGGATGAACTAATGACTCACGGAGCTCTTTAAGCATTACTACATCCATACCAAATATATCCTTAACTCTGGATGATTTAAGAGATTAAATTGTTTGTGTGACGTCTAATTCGGTGACTGCCTTTAATGTAAAAGCTTTTTCCACTGTATTAGCTAAACAAACTTCTGTATATTTAGGAGAAAAACATTGCGTAATTGTGACTACAGAGTCAATAAAATAATGATTAAGTGCTTCGGCCACTTCAGCAGGATTATTAATCAGCTTCCCATTTACTATCAATTCAAGTGATGTCCTCTTTTTTTTTTAATCTCCTTTTAATTTATTCAACTGATTCCAAATTATTTTAGAATTACCTCTTGCCTGTTCAATTATCCCTAGAAATAAATATGCCTTTGCTTTTCTGAGTTTCTTTACTACTTCTGACTCCCCCTAAAACTGCCTCATCGACACGGTAAACCCTCCTCAATAAACCCGTCTCCAGCGTGATGACTCCGATTGTTCGAATATTACAATTTAATAATACTTAAATCAATATGTCATCCGCAATAAACCCGTCTCCAGCGTGTTGCCTCCGATCGTTCGAATATTGCACTTTAATAATTATTTAATCAACATCATCCGCAATAAACCCGTCTCTAGCGTGTTGCCTCCAGTCCTTCAAATATTTCGATCTATTATGACTTCTGACCTGTAAAGTTGCCAGAATAATAATAATAATACGCAGTTTGTTAATTGGCCAGAGGAGAACTGGCACCCCGACTGAGCCTGGTTTCTCCCAAGGTTTATTTTTCTCCATTAGGTCACCTGATGGGGTTTTGGTTTCCTTGCCACTGTTGCCTCTGGCTTGGCTTGCTCAGTTGGGGACACTAAATTTTTCAACTAAATATCCAAATAAATCTAATTATTAAACTAAATTAACCATATAAACTAAATTACTGATCTAATTACTGATCTAAAGCCCACACTGCCACTGTATGATAATTGAATTGAACTGATGACATCACCATTTTCTCCAGAATGGCTATACGGCTGAATAAAATTATGCTGCATTATTTTCCTGTTTAACACTGTAAAGCTGCTTTGAAACAATCTGCATTGTTAAAAGCACTATATAAATAAAGTTGACTTGACTTGACTTTACCACCAAAATGTTGTCTATCATGACTTAACTTTGACCTATTAGCTGTTGTTATCAGATTTAGAATATCTGAATTTATCCAGGGGATAGTATATTTTTTATTTCTATGACTAAATTTACAACTAAAATCTTTAATAGTTTGCTCTAATGTTTTAGAGAATATTTGTCCTGGACATCACTTCTAAAATCATCTATATTTTGGGATGCAATAAGAATCGTATTTCCTAAACGAGTTAAATCTCTTACTAGATATATTTTCTGGCCACTAAAATCAAATTGTGGTAAGAAAAAAAATTCTGATCGATTACTAAAAAGTAGATCAATTTGAGTCCTTGTTGAGTTAGTAATTCTTGTAGGCCCATTAATCAATTGCTTCAGATCAAAATGATCAGTTGCCTGTTTAAGATTCTTTCTAGCCATTTTGTCATCCCAATTAATGTTAAAATCTCCCATTATAATAACAACCTCTTTGTTAAAATCACAGTGTTACAGTAATTGTTTCAAATTATTATAAACATTTAGAAGAGGGACAGTTCAATACATTAAAATTAATATAAAGGACATTTGTGGTGATAGAATAGGTTTCAGACCAATACATTCCAAATCCAAGCAATTTCATTACACTAGATACCAGTTTTCACATAGGTCAAACTCATAATCATACCTATAATGCTGCTGAAGGGGAGTTTACATGAAGCCAAGTCTCAGATAAGCAAAGACAATCTAAAATTAGAATCCAATAAAGTATGATGAATTTGATAACTTTTTGATAGGGTGATATCAGCTAAATTGGGCCACTTTTTGGTAAATCGCTTGGGACAATAATACAATACCATATATGCCTTTCCCGTGTGTTTTTATGATTTTTAATGACTGTTTTTGATAATGTTGTATTGAAATTATGTAAAAAAAAAATTATATTATTTAGGCCCTATAGTTCTTAAAACATCAGCTGTGCCACCTTTTTTTGCATGAGCAGTTTCAGGTAAAATGGGCCACTGTTTCAGGTAAAATGGGCCACTGTTTCAGGTAAAATGGGCCGCTGTTTCAGGTAAAATGGGCCGCTGTTTCAGGTAACCAATGGGCCAGTCAAACTGCAAAGGGAAATTGTGATTTATCATCAATTTTAATTTTATGTAGCCACATACATTTAAACTGCATTAATCAAACATAAAAACATGTCATTAAAAAAACAAAACAAAAAAAACATTTTGGGTGCAAACCCACATATTCAAATGTACAATTAAAAAAGTAAATTTTGTAACAGCATAGCTCATTGGTCAGTGGTGTGTGTGTGCGTGTGTGTGTGTCGGTGTGTGCATAACACAAATTTGTATAATGACATTTACCAATTACACTGGTATTACAACATCAAGCTGGTTTATGAGGACTTTCTAAATGTCCCCGTAAATCAAATTGCTTTACTAAACAATGTTTTATTAAAAATGTAAAAATGCAGAATGTTTCCTGTGATGGTTGTGTTTATGGGTAGGGGGATAGAAAATACGGTTTATACGGTAAAAAAATAATTACGCCTATGGAGAGTCCTCATAATGTTGTTGCACCAACATATATGTGTCGGTGTGTGTGTGTCGGTGTGCGAGTGTGTGGGTGTGTGTGTACACACATACACACGCACCCACACACTTGCACACCGACACACACTCACTCACATGTGTTTGCGAGTGACACAGAGGATGGCCCATTTTAGCTGAAACCATGTGGCCCATTTTAGCTCAGTGGGTTAAGGTAAATTGGGCCGTCAAGAAAAACATAACTTTTCCAAAAAATATGTTCATATACCAAAATAATAGCATTATTTCTGATGGATGCCATCAAGACCGATATTATGCTTAGTTTTTTATGTGCATGTTTTTTTTTTTATAGATTTATCATCCTTATAATAGTTTAGTTAGATTTGGTATGCCAGGACTTGCCATGCAGCTTTCTGGTGCAGTCTTGATTTGAATTATTGCCCCGCCCACCATCGCAACCATAAACTAATCAAATCACCTGTTACTTGTCAAGCACAGTTATGACAACAGTTTGAAATCCTTTTCAGTCAGTCATTGGATCTAAATTCCAGAGGGGCTGGGACCCCCAAACCTTAAATGGCCCATTTTACCTGATATCACCCTATAATAGCCTACTTCGTATGTTCAAATGGCCACCTAAGAGACCCTTTGGCTTAACTTTAGGATCCCAAATTGTTCTTGATTGATTTACTGTCCGAAAGATCCCCCATTTCCTATTATTTAAGATAGCTTGATTTACAAATGTCCTTTTTACTTTTTGCATAGACTTTTCAAGCACGTAAGAAGTAGGCCTACCTAAACCAGAGTTCACAGAACTAGAAATGACCCGGAGTTCAATCAATGCAGAATTCCCTTCGTTCCCAAAGGATGTCGCGATGCACGAACCCGGCAGAAACTCCGCATCACCCCAGACGCTGACATCCCCACGGGAACACGCCCAGAAATGCCAACACCGGCCATGAAAGCACCCGGCAACTCGCTCTTCGCCACCCCATCGCCTACCACGACGCTCCGCACAGGCAAAACACAGCCACCAGTGCCCAGTTAACCAAAGCGAGGAAGGATAGTTTGTTGAGCATGGCCAGACAGCAACGTACCAAAAGTGCGTAACTTAACTATAACGTATACGATCAGCGGCATTCTCTAGATGGATGTGGCATGGGTCCATGGGCGCACCCGGCAACTATGCCTCCGCCACCACCCCGTGAAACAGGTTACTTAATTATTTTTTTAATGGTTCACAAACTTTCTTTACTGTCACTTTTGAACAATTAATGCATCCTTGCTGAATAAAAAGTTAATTTCCTTAAATAAATAAAAATTAAACCCTTAATCAATATCCCCTACTTCCGCTAAATATAGTTCACTTGAAGGACTGAATGAAAACAATTGCGCGAATTCGGACAGCCGTTGAGTGAAGCTACATCGGCTGTACAGTGGTTAATGCATTTTGCGGTGCAATGTGGGATTGAATGAGTGCACTTAATAACGTCCCCTATGGTTTCGGATACCACTACAAATGGCTGTCCCCTCAAATAATGCCCTATTTAAGGGTATAAGGGGCAATTTCGGATTCTGCCTATGCCTAGTGTGCATTTTGAGTGGCTCAAGCGTCAAAATACGTCTTGTGTCTTTGCATATAACTAACTGAGTCGTTCCTGTTATACAGTGACTTTTCTGATTTATTTACTGATATTTTCTATAAAATGAGTCGCATATTTTTAAGAAATGGCTTAAATTTTATGGCTTAAAACCTTTTTATTGATATATGCATTGAATTGTATTATGTCCTCAGTGCAAAGTAATCAACTTCCACAAGAACTATAAACCATGAAATGATAAAAAATCTCAAAATATTAGTAGATAATGTTATAGAATAGCCTAAACTGCCTCTAATCATACATATAAATCATGTGAAATTATAGTTATTTATTTTACAATCTTCCTCATTTACCATGTCCCTGAAGTCATCCTCCACCCTGTTAGTATGTACTTTCTCGACTTCCAAAAAAAGATCACATTGAGACCATTTTCAGGAAATTACATCATTTCATTTTCCTGCTGGAATTAAACTGTACAAAGTAAACTGAAGTAAGCTTCAACTCTCACTCCTACCTTTTTTTAGAAATGTTATCCTGCTAGTCCCACTCTTAAAGTTCCACCCTGTTAGGCTATGCTATGAGGAATGTTTGTCCGGTCAAAAATATGTAAAAACATATCTAGTTATAGGAGTTCTGTTTATCTGTAGAAGATTAGCTAGCTAAATGTTGATCACTCAAAGAGTTACGGTTGACTTAGCTTAAAATGTTCCACCCTGTTAGATTCGTATTTATAGAATTGTATTTAGTGTATATTGCAAATTATATATATACAGTGAGGAAAATAAGTATTTGAACACCCTGCTATTTTGCAAGTTCTCCTACTTAGAAATCATGGAGGGGTCTGAAATTGTCATCATAGGTGCATGTCCACTGTGAGAGACATAATAAAAAATAAAAAAATGTTTCCAGATCTCACAGTGTATGATTTTTTAAACTATTTATTTGTATGATACAGCTGCAAATAAGTATTTGACCACCTGAGAAAATCAATGTTAATATTTGGTACAGTAGCCTTTGTTTGCAATTACAGAGGTCAAACGTTTCCTGTAGTTTTTCACCAGGTTTGCACACACTGCAGGAGTGGCCCACTCCTCCACACAGATCTTCTCTAGATCAGTCAGGTTTCTGGCCTGTTGCTGAGAAACACAGAGTTTGAGCTCCCTCCAAAGATTCTCTATTGGGTTTAGGTCTGGAGACTGGCTAGGCCACGCCAGAACCTTGATATACTTCTTACAGAGCCACTCCTTGGTTATCCTGGCTGTGTGCTTCGGGTCATGTTGGAAGACCCAGCCTCGACCCATCTTCAATGCTCTAACTGAGGGAAGGAGGTTGTTCCCCAAAATCTCGTAATACATGGCCCCGGTCATCCTCTCCTTAATACAGTGCAGTCGCCCTGTCCCATGTGCAGAAAAACACCCCCAAAGCATGATGCTACCACCCCCATGCTTCACAGTAGGGATGGTGTTCTTGGGATGGTACTCATCATTCTTCTTCCTCCAAACACGTTTAGTGGAATTATGACCAAAAAGTTATATTTTGGTCTCATCTAAACACATGACTTTCTCCCATGACTCCTCTGGATCATCCAAATGGTCATTGGCAAACTTAAGACGGCCTTGACATGTGCTGGTTTAAGCAGGGGAACCTTCCGTGCCATGCAGGATTTCAAACCATGACGTCTTAGTGTATTACCAACAGTAACCTTGGAAACGGTGGTCCCAGCTCTTTTCAGGTCATTGACCAGCTCCTCCTGTGTAGTTCTGGGCTGATTTCTCACCTTTCTTAGGATCATTGAGACCCCACGAGGTGAGATCTTGCATGGAGCCCCAGTCCGAGGGAGATTGACAGTCATGTTTAGCTTCTTCCATTTTCTAATGATTGCTCCAACAGTGGACCTTTTTTCACCAAGCTGCTTGGCAATTTCCCCGTAGCCCTTTCCAGCCTTGTGGAGGTGTACAATTTTGTCTCTAGTGTCTTTGGACAACTCTTTGGTCTTGGCCATGTTAGTAGTTGGATTCTTACTGATTGTATGGGGTGGACAGGTGTCTTTATGCAGCTAACAACCTCAAACAGGTGCATCTAATTTAGGATAATAAATGGAGTGGAGGTGGACATTTTAAAGGCAGACTAACAGGTCTTTGAGGGACAGAATTCTAGCTGATAGACAGGTGTTCATATACTTATTTGCAGCTGTATCATACAAATAGTTTTAAAAAAATCACATATACCTACGATGACAATTTCAGACCCCTCCATGATTTCCAAGTGGGAGAACTTATAAAATAGCAGGGTGTTCAAATACTTATTTTCCTCACTGTGTGTATATATATATATAGGTGCAGTTCCACTGTCATACTCAGTTCCACCCTGTTAGATGAGTAAATTTTAAATAATAATTTGACAGCAAAATTCAATTTTGTTTCAAGAATAAAAAAATACCATGATGGCATAAGGGACATATACTATCCAAGAAAAGCTTGTTATTGTTTAACATTTACATTATTATTTTGTGATAATGTCCCTAACAGCGTGGAATACCTTCACGGCCAGAGTTTAAACAATGAATCTACCCATAATTTTTTTTTTTTTTTAGTCCCCGAGTTTGACCAATATTTATTCCTAATAGTTAAGCATGTCACTATTTTGGTAGAATGCTAAAAACATGAAAAACATCTAAAAAACACAAAATTATATAAGCCAAAATGTTACAGGATAACAGGAATGACCCAATTATAACAACAGGATGTGCTTTAAGACCACCAAATTGTGCTGCTACTGGTTTTGGGGCTGCATACTTTAGCCCATTTCAGAACAGATTACCACATTGTAATGCACATCTATGCAAAGAAGCTGATGTTTAGGATGTGTAGTCATTCATAACAGAAGCCAATACCATGGAGGTTTAAGTAGCAAAAATAGCATATTTAATTCTGTATCTATATTACAGTTATTTCAGTGCAAGTAAGTGGATCTTGAGAAACAGAATAAAGCAAACCAGATGAGTCCACACAAAAAAAAAGTTTATTTGGCAACTTTGAGTTAAAAAATAATGTAATTTACAACATTTCTCAAACAGCACCAACTTCTTCATTAGAACCGCGTGAGACATTGCTCATGGGAGTTTCACTTCCGGATGGTTTGAACGGGCACCAAGAGCTGTAGGATTGAGCAGAGTCGATTAAACTGCAGGCTGTATTGTAACTGTAATGATATCAGAGTAAGACAATATACTTCTGAACGAACATAAACATGAATTATAAAACAAGAACAACTTGAGGTTTCCAATTGTGCAGCACACAACAGCATCATGCCAGAGACAAAAGTAGAAGAGAGAGATTGGATGTGTATGTGTCTAGAAGAGCCTCAGTCCAGCTTAGCCCTCAAGTGTTTGTTTTTAACATGACAGGGTTCATAGTTCAGGGTTGGCGGTTCAGTATCTTCAGGCCATTGAGTATCTGAGTGTATGTTAGAATAGTTTGAGTCCAGCTTTGAGTCTGCTCAAATCACTGTGAGTCCAAAGTGGCCCATCGGATCCACTGGCACCTCTGGTATGAAGGGGAACACTATGGATAAAATGCACTTTTAAGAAAATCATATATCATGCAACCAAATAGGGGTCTAAATTAATTAAAATAAATGCTGCCACAACATGTTCTAAACGTCTAGTTAAAGGGATAGTTCACCCCAAAATGAAAATTGTAATTTACTCAGCCTCAAGATGTTCCAAACCTGTGAGTTTCTTTCTTCTGTTGAACACAGAAGAAGTTATTTTGAAGAATCAACAAAACCCATTGACTTCCATAGTAGTCAAAAAAAATTACTTTGCAAGCCAATGGGTGCCGTCAACATTCTTCAAAATACCTTCTTTTGTGTTCAACAGAAGAAAGAAACTCACAACTTGAGAGTGAGTAAATTATGACAATTTTCATTTTTTGGGTGATCTCTTTAAAATTTCTACCTTTTAGTTGTAGTTGCATTTAACCTTAAATAATTCCTAATGTGCTGTACATGGCATACACTTCCTCACCTCCTGTTGCTATGGTTCTGAGGGAGTTGATCTAGCTCCACCTGCTGGTCGAACACAGTAAATGTAGAATAAGACTCCGCCATCAAGCAGGAGGGGTCTTCTGGTTGTCCTGGAACCTTTCCTAGTGGGTATTGTTTCCAGGGGACTTTATCTGTTTGGACACCAAAAACATCAGACTTAACTCGAACCACATCATTCAAGATCATCTCAGGATTTATAACTAATTTACCAACTACAGCTAGTTGAGGTGCAAAATAAGATGCCCTCAGTGATGTTAAAAGGGTGAGGTTTTGAGTTGTCACTCACATTGGACACCTGTTGACATAACTTGTGCTAGTTCGTCCTAGTATTTGGAGTTATGGAAACAGACCCCATGAGTAATGACTGTATAAGTGTGCAGATGGTCTGAATTTATAAACAAATGTATTATTCAACTGGTGTCGAAGCATTACATTTATTTATAATAAACTGCAGACAGCGCAAACATCACATATTTATTTATATAAAATTCGTTTTATTAATATTTTTACTTAGATTTATTTTTATATTTTTGTATGTTTTTCGTTTTCATTTTATTTTTAAAGCTAGGGTAACAGTAGGGTAAGTGTTTTCATAACACTTTTTTTGTTATACTTGTCGAAAACACTTTATATCTGGATAGATATCTTCATCTTCTGTCTCAGAAACAAATCTGTCTGGAATGCTGAATTCACAGTACTCATATAAGATGGATACTTTATCTCACAGTAAGGCCACAGGAGAGGATTTATGAATGGCAGTGAACAACGCAACTGACGCTGGTAGGTCACATGATAATGACACCATGGCGAATGTAGCGCGTCCAGATTACATTCATACCACACACACACACAATACTTTTTTTAGCAGTTGTGAAGTGATTACTCATTCAAAGCAAGTACCTACTAAAGAGAGTATGCAATTTCGGACACACCAAGACAGTCACTGAGCGTCACAAACAAACAGCAGTCATCGTTTACAGTTCCACCTGAACCAAAACAATAATCTTATGTAATTACGGAGCTTAACTGTAATTATGAAATGGTAACCCATGACGTTCTACCTGGAGCTGTTCACATCCTCAGACTCGGAATTATGTATCAACACTATCAACGCCAAAATTAATCTGCAGCAGTCAGGTGGTTTAAGTAAGAGCTCTGTAAGTTGTTTACGTTTACTATTATTGTAATGCTATGTGCTTTGAGATGAAAGTTATGTTCTTTCATTCCATAGTGTGTGTGTGTGTATATATTTTTTTATATTTATTCTTGAAACAAAATTGAATGTTGCTGTCAAATTATTATTTAAAAATTACTCATCTAACAGGGTGGAACCGAGTATGACAGTGGAACTGCACATACACATACATATATATACATATATATATATATATATATATATATTTGTTTTTTTTCCCCAGTTTTGGTTTGCTTTAACTTATTTTATATCAGTTAGTTGCTAAGGCAACAGTTTTAAATTTAATTTAAGTTTTTAAATCTAATATTATATTTCATTTATTCCAATTAAAGTTAAAGTATTTTAATAGTTTTTGTTTGAGTTAACACTGAAGTACAATGGAAGGAAATGGGTAAATGAGACACGGCTTCAGACTGTGACAAAAAAACAAAAACAAACTAAAATTAAAAATCTAGTCACTATTGACAATGGGTGGGAAAACATAAGTATGCAATATGTCCATTTCATGAACAAGTTATTCTTTTAATTCTGGTTATTTTTATTGACTCCAACATGATTTATGAAATTTGACCATGCTCGTGGCCACACACTTGATTTTAAGCCCGATTTGCACCACCATGTAATAGGGGGACGAGGCATGATTCGATGCCTCCCCCTATGTCTGTGGTCTCCCAGTTTTAAAATCAATTAAGATTTGAAAATCGCCTAGTGTGTCCCAGGCCTTAGTGTATTGAATAATTGCTATTAATAAATATTATCATTAAAAAAAATGAAATTTTACAAAAAAGCTGGTACGGGTATGTTAGCATTACCTGTGCACACGCTCCATGCTGATCCTCGTAATGCAGAGTTTCTCTCCTGTACAGTTTCTGCGCTTAGCTTTTCCTGGAGCTCCTCTGTGGGTGGAGCCTGCAATGATCCAGGGGTGTGGTTAGATGAGTGTGTGTCTTTGTTCTGTGAGGCATTGCTCTTGAGTCTCTCCTGGAGGTTCTGAAGGGTGTACACAGGCTGAGCGGGGTCTGAGGGTCCAGGGGAGGAGTTTCCATGGTAACCCTGCGTGTAAATGCTGCAGAGCTGAAGCAGGTTCAGCTGAGCTTCATGTGGGAGGGGCTTATCCATGTCACTGAAAATCCTTAAAAGGCAAAAAGTAAGATTAGATTAGTTACCTTCACTCACACTGCGTGTGCAAATGTGTGCGCACGTGCACACTCACTGTCGCAGAAGGAATGGTGTAGCTGGGCACGGTGCGTTCACACATGCAGAAATCAGATTCTGCCATGGAAACTGTAATCTGTTCACAAAGATCCTTTCCTTTGATATTTTTAGTCGCTTGTGAGCCTTCAATTCACCTGCCACAGATATTTTAGAGAAGTTTACAGAGAAGTTTACGCTCTCAAACACACTTTTAAAAAACAATGGGTCTCATTCACAAATCTACATACAAACGTTTTCAAGAACAAACGATTCACCAATACCTTTAGTTCTAAAATTTATGCAAGAATGTAGGAACAACTGAAACATCACATACACAAAAACCTCGTAGGGTGGACTAATAATCATGTTGAGATGAAATTTTATACATAGACATTTCATGTTAAATATACTTCATCATATACTTTGAAAGAGTCCCTGCTAATGAGAGTCAATGCATATAAATACAGGGAAAAAATCCATGCAATTATTAGTGAATGAGACCCAATTAGTTAAAACAATAGATAAACTGTTCATAATAAAGCTAAATGTGTTTGGACACTTTATGGTTTGATTATTTAATGAGTTCAGGTTTTCACAACAAGGAACTTTTTGTTAAACTATGTTACGTTTAAATCAATATATAAAATGTGGCTTAAGTGTCCAAATACTTTTTATGGCCACTGTATATACTAATCACTGACATAAGAGGACATCACAGAATCATACTTTTGCTGTTGCAGAGTAAAATTTCGGAGATCCAGGAGGCAATGTAGTAAGCTCTTTGACCGGACGGCTCGTTCGAGAGCTCAGCGAATAGTTTGTCAAGGATCAGATTTAAAAAGATGGATGAATTCAGGACCTTCAAGAACGGCAACCAGAAGTGCAAAAACACTCGAGGAAGACAGGGGGCAAACATGTCGACAGTGTCCTCTACAGAGAGAGAGAGATAGAGGCAAATTCAATTTGTGTCAGCAAATTACTGCTTGATAAACAAGATGTACATGGTCATTTGTACCTGATGGATCAATATCCAAAGACTCCAGTTGTTCTGCAGTGGGAATAAGGAATCCATCCTGCACTGAAACATCAGCGAAGATGTCTCTGCAACACGGACAGAAAAGATAGCAATGAGACACATTCTTTAACATACCAGAAATAAAGCCTTGCTAAATTGAACATGCTCACACCTGGCCTCTGTGGCAAAGTGTTTGATCTGCGTCAGGATCCAGCTGAGATCAGCACTGGCATCCGGCCACACGTCATGCTCCCCTCCCTGCTTTGCCAGCTCTTCATATGTCTGCAAAACACACCAAAACAATAGGCACACATTATTAACATCTTAACTTCAAACTACTACATTAGTAAAAGAAACAATCTTACCAAATATCACCAATTATAACCTTTTAAATGTTTTTTTTATTATTAAACTGTAGCTCATGTCCATCTCACAGACCCACATTGTAGTTATACATATACCTAGTTTTATCTACTGTTTTAAGAATTTAATGCACTTAATTGTATGTGGGCCACTCACTTTTAAGACCAATGATATTGGACCCACTCACTTTTATCGTCTCTAATTCAGTTTGTTTACCTACCCCGAACTGAGGGGACAGCCATGTGTAGTGGTGTTCGAAACCATAGAGGACATTATTGAGTGCACTAACTTAATCCCACATTGCACCGCTATAACGAGTGTAAGGCAAGGCAAGTTTATTTATATAGCACATTTCATACACAGTGGCAATTCAAAGTGCTTTACAGAGAAAAATATAAAAAATATATATAAATGTAATCATTAACTGCCTGAGAGATTTGCGGTGCCCCCTGGACCCATCTCACAGCCTCCTGAGACGGATCCAGAGAGACGTGCCCCATGTAGAGGTGGTGACTGCACCAATGGCCACTGGGTCCCTCTGTATTAGGCACAGCCTAAGAGTGTACAGTCAACGGCTGTCTGACTTCATGCACTCGTTTTCATTCACTCCTTCAAGTGAATGTCTATATTAGTGGACTAACGTAGTGAATAGTGAATGAGGGTTTAGGGGGCGATTTCAGATTCAGCTGCAGTGTCAGAAACAAAAGCTCATACTGCCCTCTGCTGGTGTAAATTGGGATATTATACACAATGTGAATTTTTTTTTCCAGACTTACCTGAAACTGTTCTTGTCCATAAGAGATGAGCAGTTCTCTGACTTTTTCTGAAAGGTAGAGAACAAGCAGATAATTAATATTTAACTGTTTGCTACTGTTTATTAGAATACAATATACAATATTATATTATGTCTGTGGTTTAAATGTTTTTGAAAAAGTCTCTTAGGCTCTCCAAAGCTGCATTTATTTGATAAAATAATACAGTAAAATATATGTGTAATATTGTGGTAAACTATTAATAATGGTTTTCTATTTTAATATACAGGTGTTGGTCATATAATTAGAATATCATCAAAAAGTTGATTTATTTCACTAATTCCATTCAAAATGTGAAACTTGTATATTATATTAATTCATTACACACAGACTGATATTTCAAAAGTTTATTTCTTTTAATTTTGATGATTATAACAGAAAACTAAGGAAAATCCCAAATTCAGTATTTCAGAAAATTAGAATATTGTGAAAAGGTTCAATATTGAAGACACCTGGTGCCACACTCTAATCAGCTAATTAACTCAAAACACCTGCAAAGGCCTTTAAACGGTCTCTCAATCTAGTTCTGTAGGCTACACAATCATGGGGAAGACTGCTGACTTGACAGTTGTCCAAAAGATGACCATTGACACCTTGCACAAGGAGGGCAAGACACAAAAGGTCATTGCACAAAAGGCTGGCTGTTCACAGAGCTCTGTGTCCAAGCACATTAATAGAGAGGCCAAGGGAAGGAAAAGATGTGGTAGAAAAAAGTGTACAAGCAATAGGGATAACCGCACCCTGGAGAGGATTGTGAAACAAAACACATTCAAAAATGTGGGGGAGATTCACAAAGAGTGGACTGCAGCTGGAGTCAGTGCTTCAAGAACCACTACGCACAGACGTATGCAAGACATGGTTTCATCTGTCGCATTCCTTGTGTCAAGCCACTCTTGAACAATAGACAGCGTCAGAAGCGTCTCGCCTGTGCTAAAGACAAAAAGGAAAAAAAGTGGTCCAAAGTTATGTTCTCTGATGAAAGTAAATTTTGCATTTCCTTTGGAAATCAGGGTCCCAGAGTCTGGAGGAAGAGAGGAGAGGCACACAATCCACGTTGCTTGAGGTCCAGTGTAAAGTTTCCACAGTCAGTGATGGTTTGGGGTGCCATGTCATCTGCTGGTGTTGGTCCACTGTGTTTTCTGAGGTCCAAGGTCAACGCAGCCGTATACCAGGAAATTTTAGAGCACTTCATGCTTCCTACGGCTGACCAACTTAATGGAGATGCAGATTTCATTTTCCAATAGGACTTGGCACCTGCACACAGTGCCAAAGCAACCAGTACCTGGTTTAAGGACCGTGGTATCTCTGTTCTTAATTGGCCAGAAAACTCGCCTGACCTTAACTCCATAGAAAATCTATGGGGTATTGTAAAGAGGAAGATGCGATATGCCAGACCCAACAATGCAGAAGAGCTGAAGGCCACTATCAGAGCAACCTGGGCTCTCATAACACCAGAGCAGTGCCACAGACTGATCGACTCCATGCCACGCCGCATTGCTGCAGTAATTCAGGCAAAAGGAGCCCCAACTAAGTATTGAGTGCTGTACATGCTCATGTTCATACTTTTCAGTTGGCCAAGATTTCTAAAAATCCTTTCTTTGTATTGGTCTTAAGTAACATTTAAATTTTCTGAGATACTGAATTTGGGATTTTCCTTAGTTGTCTGTTATAATCATCAAAATTAAAAGAAATAAACATTTAAAATATATCCGTCTGTGTGTAATGAATGAATTTAATATACAAGTTTCACTTTTTGAATGGAATTAATGAAATAAATCAACTTTTTGATGATATTCTAATTATATGACCAGCACCTGTATATTCAAATATAATTATTCTTGTAATGGCAAAGCTGAATTTTCAGCAGATTTTTCAGAATTTTCAGTTTTCATGATCCATCAAATATCATGCTGCTCAAAATAACAGCATTTATATGAATTAAAAATCTTTTGTAACATTATAAATGTCTTTACTGTCACTTTTGATCAATTTAATGCATCCTTGCTGAAATCTGTATTTTACAACTTTGTTGATTCCGAACAAAGCTATGTTTTGCATTTTAAGTGATTAGAAATACCCCTTTAACACTACAAAGGAAATGAAAATGTCTGATCAGTCTGTCATTTTCCCTCCCTGTAGTTCCACATCCCTCTCCTTTACTGACACAAATGGTCAACCGCGGGATTTTTGTGTGTAAAAGGCTACTCACTGTGTGCCTCGATATCTTTCTGTCTGCTGAGAAGATCTCTCTCATGTCTTTTAACAATCTCCTCTTCATCCTCCTCTTCTGATGAAGAGTTCCAGTCCTCTGCCAGCTGACTGCCCATCTGGCGGGACCAGTACTCTTGATGCAACCAGTCCAGCACAAATCCACAACCTGAAGAACACAAACAAACATAAACACTACAGTGACATATGCAGCAAACAGAAGTAAAAGCATGAGCCTCTCTAACTTTGAATGTTAGCATGTGTATAAGGGAAAAACCGTCTCTCACCTTTTCTGCACCATTTTAGTGATGGGAGTCTGCGGTGTGTCAGATCATGCCTGAGGTTTACTACCCACTCTGGGATATTTATCTGTCAGAGGGACAATCTGTAGTCAGACTGCAGTTATTGCAGATTATTATGAAGGACATTCATCTGAGTTGACGTGTTACTTACATTTCTGGCTAACCTTCGCAAGGGTCTGGCGACTTTTTTCTGTTGCCGTTCTGTGATGAGATTAACGAACCTGGAACACATCATACTCATTCAGTAATATAACTCCAGTAACGGATTGGACTGATTTGTATGCTTAAAGTGCACTTGGATGATAAACATACCGAACCAGCGCCATGCCATAGAGCAGCACAAGATCACTGGCCTCCAGCTGACCCGTGCTGTCCAGCACCTGACATCGGACCAGGTCTGCGGTGCTCTCCACGGCCACCGGAGTGCTTTGCCCGAACCTGTGGCAACAGACAGCAAGTCAGTGACAACACTCCACACTGTCCTAATCACAGTCCCTCCGGAAAAACGTGATTATGCGATCGCATGATTTAATGCATAATCAGCCAAAGTCCGCATTTTTTCCAAATATGCCGCACTTTCGCCGCGTAAATTGCCTATTTCCGTGTGCAAAATATGCGAGGCTAGCATGATTTCATAATCCCCGCATTTTCGTTGCAAAAAAGTCATATATATTAGCAGAAAGTTGAAGTTGTTCGTTTACTTCACATAAGAGCCATTTCCACCTATTGCCAAGGGAACGTTTTGAAGTGACGTAATTACCCGACGTGAACGTCATCGAAAAGCTGCAAACCCCGTGGTGAAACCATAGATATCGGTGAAACCATGATGAAGCATGCAAATTCCCATTTGCCAAATAAAATAACAGCAAAAGACAGCGCAAAGCAGTTTCCCGGTGTGTTGACCGATTTAAAAAACAGCATCATGAAGCTCTCGAAGCGTTATGAATCATTGAGTCGATTCAGCGGTTTGGATCGCCAAAGTCACGTATTTCAGCAGTTTGACATGCGATCCAAATCATGAATCGACTCGCTGATTTAACGACATGAGGGGAAGTCATTAATGACAGAATTTTCATTTTTGGGTGAACTAACCCTTTAAGAGATTGCACTTTGTGCATTGGAAGCATTCAAATGTCTGTTTTGTATAGCTACCTCTGTAAAACAGGAAGTTATTTATTAATTTTTTCAGAAGTTGTAGCATATTCCTTTTTTTAAAGCTAAAGAACTTGTTTGACTCAATGTTTTGTAAATTTGAGCCATGTGTTTATTAAGGTCTTCAATAAAACAAGATGAGAACTTAAATATTCCCAGCACTTTTTGTGATGTAGTGCTTTTTTTCTCTTTTGCAAGTTCCCGCAATTTTATTGCATAAAACTGCATAAATATCCCACATTTTCGCATTTTTTAAGAAAAAGTGCCGCATAATCAAGGATTTTTGCCCGCAACAATCACAAAAAAATTTTCTGGAAGGACTGTAATCAACTAGTTTAAAGTGATAGTTCACCCAAAAATGAAAATTCTGTCATTAACATCCTGTCACGACTTTATTCAACCATCTCTTCTCCTACACGATTGACGTAAGCCCCACATTGCATGCGATCGTGCTCGGCCAATAGTGAACCGCAGTTCTGCCGTAGAACACGGAAGTGCTGCACTGTGAGTAGCCCAGCAAAGAGCATAGCATAAAAGAGTGACAGGCAGGGGCCTGTCTCACTCTTTTATGAGATACACACACATACATACATACATACATACATACATATATATATATATATATATATATATATATATATGTGTGTGTGTGTATGTATGTATGTATGTATGTATGTATGCATGTATGTATGTATGTATGTAAAAAATATATATATAATAATATCTGCCCCTGCCTGTCACTCTTTTATGCTATGCTAATATATATATATATATATATATATATATATATATTTAACTGGCTCAATGAAGCGATTTAAAAGCACTCATCAATGTCCAAATGTTTAAAATAGCCAATCAAAGAAGGAGGAATGTACTGTTTACAGAACAGAAGCCGAGCACTATTGTAATGATACATTACATTTTACTTTTTTTTTTTTAAATGCTTTGCATTATAAAATATTAAAAATGTTTATTTATTCCTGTGGTCAAAGCTGAATTTTCAGCATTATTACTCCAGTCTTCAGTGTCAAATGATCCTTCAGAAATCATTCTAATATGCTGATTTGCTGGTTAATTATCATCATTTAGTTTTAATTTGTAAATTATATTATAAAACAGTAGTAAATGTATTTGTATTTAGTACTATAACAGCTATATTGTATACAGTAAAATACTATAATATAACCACTATAAAAGGCACCATAAAACAGTCCACATTCTGCACTACATTCTAAGTCTTCTATCATACCAGAGCAGTGTGTTATATGGACTGATTTTATGGTGGGTATTGAAATTTAGTGATAATATACTGTCCCTCTATGTAAAAGAGCTGTGTAAAAATTCTTCAAAACGATTTACTATTTGCCATGTACACCAGGAAAGACAAATTATAATGTAAAGTATGCCAGTTGTTCATTAATGTTAATGATAAGCATTTCAATAAAATAAAAAAAAGCATTTATAATTCTATATTGTGTTGTATTTTTATGTTATTAAGTGATGCTAAAAATGACTCGGTGCATAATGAACTGGTGGGTTTATGGTGTGATTTGCTGTGGACCAGTTGTGATGGGCCACTGTGTGCCAGAAAGTCCAGGGCCAACTTTTTAGCCCCAGTCCGCCCCTGGTGTAAGGGAAGAGATTGTTGAATAGTCATTATTTGTCTTTGTTTTTGCGCACAAAAAGTATTCTCGTCGTTTCATAACATTAAGGTTGAACCACTTTCCTTTATACATGAAAATAATATATAGCTGCCATTTAATTTTTAAGACAGGGGTCCTTCACACCTGGATGATCATATTTGATGGTCTGTGGAATGGGTAAAGAACCTTGAACTAAATGTAATCAGTCTTACTTTTTGAATTCAAATTAGACCAATCTACCTTTTTGTGTAACTGACTTGAAGAATAAAAAAAATTGATGTCTACCTTGTAAAACTAGTCTAAGCAGTTTATGCTTACCACAGAACACGTGTCATTCCAAAACCAAAATTATAAGATTTTGAATAAAGCCATGTAACCTATTTTAGGTCCCTCAGAACTGATTGTATGTTGACAATATTTCAAGGAGAATTTAAGCAAGAAAATCATAATGCAAGTAAAGAAACATTAGGGGGTCACGTGACCACGTCCAACACTGTACTCAAGACATCAGGTCCTTCTCTGACCACAGAAGACAGTACCTGCCCTTCCACGCCGAGATCCTGTGCAAAGCATGTTTCTGCAGCGCGGGCTCTTTAGAGTACAAATACTCCATCACATGCTCGTACTCTGCTTTGTTCATCCAGGCCACGACGTGACGCGTCTTCCCCATCGTTTTCTTCCTCATCGTCAGATGTGTATGCTTACAGATGATATAGTATCTGGACCCGGAGCGGGTAAATAAGCCTGTGCAGCTAGAATCGTGAAAAAATGAAACATACGATTCATGTAAATCGAATGTTTTCCGAACACATCACGGTCCTACGCCCCGCCAGCGGTGCAGCAGGTTGAACGTTCCCCTTGAACAAGTGATGAACAATGGTTCCGTGTGTGAAAACGGGGTTTAAAAGAGAGCTGGAAATTATAAAAATGATTGCTATAGGTACAACACTTTACTCAAACGACTGGTCAGTCAAAATTATTCAGGATTAGTACAATTCTGAGGAGCACGATCAGCCATTTTCGGATAGTTAGAGTTATGACAGACACAAGAAACATCCAGCTCTTCTGATAATACCCATATTATGGGTACTGATATACTTGCTACTGTTTTTTTGGACCTGCTACCATGTTACCCCAGTATAGTAATCATTTAGTTTACCATTGTATATATCAAAGTACCGAAGTATTACATTATGATACATTTAATTTACTACCACAATACATTTTGTACGGGACACCCGTGATCCTCCAATGAGTATCTATAGGAGATAATTATTCACAATTTTAGCATGTGTAGGTCTTAATTTAGACTTTTAAATATTATCTTGTGGCAATTAGGTTAATGTGCTTAAATGACACGACATGACAACATTTAAATAAAATTGGGGTATTTAAAAAATGCATAACTTCAAAACTCAGATTAAATATATTTAATAAAATCAATAGGTAGGTCTATAATAAAAAAGTAAACGTTTTTTCCTAGGCTAATTATACTCTAATTCTAAAGTTCGCGTCTGATAAACGTTTTATAGAGCGTGCATTGCTGTTTACGAAGAGTCTTCTTTATTGTGAAAAGATTTCTCTAACGTTTAGGGTTAAGTTTGAGACAAGTTACACAGCAATTTCTCCATATAAAGTCTAGCTGTTCCTCAAGTGAAACGCATTTCCCGTCCCATTCGACAGAGGAAGCCAAGACGAGCTTGGAATTTCTGGGGAAAATTACGTCACTGTTGGAATTGTGTGGGATACCCCCACCTCGCATTCCCAGAGCGCGCGCGTTCGAGCACTGGCGTCTCGGTGGCACACAAAGCAGCAGCGTGAGCGTATCTCGTATAACGGGGCCTGTGCGAATCCGGGCGGAGTTTAGTCAAACGCGCTTTGGTGTGCCTTCATCGGCTGGGCTGGGTGTGGTTTTCAAAACTCAGTTCCGTTAGCAGGAAATCGACTCTAGGACCACCAGTACTTCTCTGAGCGACAAAGACGCAGTGAAAAGTGAAACTTTGTCTTCGGGATCTGGAACAGATTTCAGGGGAAGCTTTTCCACACGGGCGGTGACGGTTGTTCACTCTTGCGCGTGGACATCAGCCGATGGGAAAAAGTTTGGCTTTTTGCTGACTTCATTTTATCAGTTCGGTTTGTGACACATCCGTGAGAGAAGAGACAAAAAAACAGACAAAATGCCGAAAACGGTGAGTACTCATGGGAAATGGAAGCCATTGTTTCGAGCTTGTACTGTAGCAAACAAAACGGGGAAGAGATTTCATGGTGTTTTTAAAAGCTGCGAATTTTTGGTGAAACGGGAGACAGTAGCGACGCGTAGGCACTCGAAAGGGGCGAGGATGGTCTTTCTCTGGCTGGCTTTTTTGCCTGCCATATCCCGCGGCTGAGCAGTAGGCCAAACGCTAGCTCTATTTATGGCAAGAATTCATTATTTGGACAATGACGGTCGTTCATCCGACCGGAGCGCACCGCAGAATAAATTGTGTTAAAAATTAAAAAGACGGGTTCTCTAATACTTTCGCTGTACGTTTAATTTTATTAGCAATCGTCCAGACCTGTGGAGTTAGCATGTTTCCCCCCCTAAAGCCTTTTATAGACCTCTCTGGCAGAGGCGTTTTGTGTTGTATAGGGGCTGAACCGTTACTCGGTGACAACCTGTAACCCCCGCTCTCCTCCCTACACAAATCCGATTGGCTTTCCATGAAAGTTGCTTTGAATAGACCGCGTCCAGCGGTGATGAGGATTTTGGTAATTGACGATTCATCCCAGTCACTTGATTCTTTCAAATGCATTCACTATAACACACACACAACGATTTTTCAAATTCGTTCATTAGATGCATCGTTACGCCAGTAGGTGGCAACTAGAACGTCTTTTGTGAGTCAAAGTTCAACCGATTCCTTATTCATACAAGTCATATTATCTTTTATTAAAGTTTGAGTGTCTATACATCGTTAGGAACGAGATTTATTTTGTCCTCTCATTAAAAAAACAAAACAAAAAAAAACGTCTCATAAAGGACAGGCTTAAATGATAAAAAAACAAACACTTAGTTAATGTCTGGTCATTTGTGATTTGTGGTCAGCCTTCTTTAAACGTTACCACGTGGTTCAACTAAGTATTTGTTGTAGACCTATGGCTCTCTTTTCTAGAAGCAGAGAAGCATGAAAGAAGAAAGTGAATGAGATCAGTTTGTTCACTTAAAAGATTCATTTAAACCTATTCACGTGTTTATAATTCATTTTAAAATCATTACAATCAAAATTGACAATTTTTGCAGTGTTTATTATAAATACATTTTGTATTTAGATTAATTTTCCTTTCCTCTTGCAACTTCATCTCTTCTCTGACCGGCACGAGCGGGATAGCCTGTCATTTTAAAGTTGACATGAATTTAAGATAGTCGAATTTAAAATGATTGGATCTTTGAATAGTTATGGTTTGATATTGCTGTGATCTCATGTGAGTGACTGGTTGTCCTGCCCTCGCACCAATAAACACGTCATCAAAGAAGAGAAGAAATGTGAGGGAATTATTTTGTTTAAAGGATATGAGGGCATATGAATTAAATTATGTGTATGGATAAAACATTTATTATAAATACTGCAATATTGTCAGATTTTAGAATTCCATTAGAAATAGAATTGTCAATTTTAATTTCATGGTGATATTAAAGCCTCTGTCCTGCCACGTAATGGCTTGTTTTTTTTTATCTGCTTGATAAGTGATTTGAGACTAAAAATATGAGGCGTGTCAGAAGTGGCTGGTCCAGCATTTTTTTGAGCTCATCTGTCACTAGGGAGGTCCAGACAAGCTCATGGCACAATCGTAGACATTTTTCCATGCCAAGGCGTGGTGCTCACTCAAATAGAGAAGAGAACTGCCTGAGTCCCTGTTTTTTGGTTACACCTCACAATTAATGATCATTGTTTAGGTAAAGATTTTATTTAAGACCACAGACCAACAGTATGATAGAAGCACACATATAGCCTAAGTTTTGCATTTAGCATTTTTTTCTTTCCCTATTTGAAATGCATTTTAGTGTTTCAGAGTAGTTAGTTATACACTAGCATGAGTCATATATTACAAATATTCAAAATAACCCCTGACAAAAAAAGTACCATGGGTACAAGCTCTGGTCTCAGGGCTTGTACCTTACTATTCTTCGAAAAGTACCACGGAAATGCCCTAAATGTCAAAAATATTTTTTTTAAACAGGCTAATGAACTGAAACAGAATTAGATTATTGGCCCTTTTTGTGCATCCACACAGAAAAACGAGTGTTTCAATCATTAAAACATTAGATAATGACTTATTGATGAAGGTTATTATAAAGTGTTGAGAAACATAATATATATTGCTCAACAGATTAGTAATTGATGTACATGAGAATGTATGAATTAAAGATTCATGAGACTTTAATGCCTGTGAAGCATTGTATACATTATCTACTGTAAGAAATGTTAGCATGTTTACATGGCAGTATTAGACATTTGGGTGCTGATATTGTGGTTAAGCTTAATTAAATGTAACGATTGTCACAATAGCTCAATCACGTCCTAACACAATAGATTACACGTATCTTATAGTTAGTTTCCTTTTCATCTGTCATGTTCGGAGTGAAGGGAAACTCAGCTGAGGGTGAATATAGATGTTAACCGTATGTAATATCAGAGGTGTTTAGGCTGAAAGAGCGGATTAGATGCATGACACCGTAATGTGTCGGTGTGTTTGTGTGGCAGACTGCTATACCATTTTCTGCACACTAGATTTTCTGTAACGGAAATCAGTCTAGTTTAAGTAAGTGTGTTTCTCTTGTCGTTGGGTACATCGGATACATTTGTTGAGATTTGGATCTCCATATGAAATCCTATATTGGACTGCAAAATGAGTCAGAACTTTTTTGGCCCGATATTGTAGACTCCTACCAAGTCCAAGTGTCTCTTTCCGATAATGACTCAAGGTTTCTGTGCTTACATCACTTCCTGTTTGAACGTTTCCTGTTCGGGGCCAGCTAGGCTTGACGCTGCCGCTCAGTACCTTATTTGGAGTTTCACAGAACTACGGCGTGCGCACACATACACCCTCACACACACAGCTTTGTGTAGTGAGCTTGGGCCCCTTTTCCACTGCAGATTTCTGTTGCCCAGAATGCAGCTGTGCATTACAGCTAATATACTAAAATGGCCTCTTTTAGAATCAACACACTCCTCTCTCTCTTTCCTTTCACACATATGCATTTATCTCCAGTCATCAGTTCCTCTCAGTGTAATGAGTGGGAGTTTTGTGACCTCTGTAGGTTCAGGTCACAAGGAGTGTGCAGGTGAGAAGTGAGGGGCTGAAAGGTTAACTTATCATTAAAATCTATGTGCAATTCGTTTTATGTGCAAACTTTTTAACTTAAAAAAAAATATATATATTTTTTATTTTTATATAGCCAGATCTGTTATTTGAATCAGAAGTTTGTACAGTATCATTTAAATAGTTGGGGTGATTTAAAGTATGATTTAAAAAAAAACATTTTTTGAAAAGTGTTCTGTTCAACAAGGCTGCATTTATTTGATCAAAAATACAGTAAATGGTTATAATGTGACATGTTATTAAATTTAAGATAACTTTTCTATTGTAATGTATTTTTAAATGTAATTTATTCATGTGATGGCATGGATACATTTTCAACAGCCAGTCTTTAGTGTCACATGAAATCCTTAGAATGTGCTTTTTTTGTGCTTAGGAAATTATCAATTTTGAAAACACAACAGTTGTTTTGTTTACTATTTTTGTGGAAACCGTGAGACATGTTTTTCAGGGTTCTTTGACTAATAGAAAATTCAAAAGAACAGCATTTATTTGAAATAGAAATCTTTTCTAACATTATAAATGTCTTTCTTGTCGCTTATGAAAAAAATTAAATGCATCCTTGCTGAATAAAATAACTTGTGAATGGTAGTTTGTATTTGCAATCTGCATCTTTTTAGTGCATGTTTTCTAGATTTTCTGGATCGTACTTGGCCTTATCATCTTTGCCATCCTATATTTGAAGTTTAGGTTGACAAAAGTACACAAATATGATATGGTACTGTCGAATGTCCAGACCATTAGTCTTTTATCTGATTTAGAACCATAGAGATTATCCAGAACCTGAGATTACAGGCAATAATGACTTAAATATACTGCTTAAATGATCAAATTCTAAATAACCAAATCATGAAGTCAGAAGGGTTTGGAGGTCTCTGCTATGTTCAAAGTGGATGGATTAACTACACACACACATACACATTCAGATTAATGCTCTTTAATAAGGTAAAGCTCCAGGGGGGTTTGAGGGGAAAGTTCTAGAATTTGTTGAACAGTTCACATCTCAATGGAGGAAAACTGCAGCATCATCCAACTTAATGTGAGTCGAACTGTATGTGTGAATGTGTGTAAAGTAAAGCAGTACAAATAGATTGTTGAATTAAAATGGTTAAGTACATTTGCAAGTGGTTTCTGTCATATGAAAAGCTTTACAGCTCTGAGCAATATAATTTGTATAGCACTATTATGTAAATGCACAAACTGGTGTCAGTTTTTTTCTGCATTTTATTTTTAAAGAACTTCCACTTCAGAGTAAATGGGCTGTATTCGTTTTTCGGCAGAAGCCTTTGGTGTAGAGTAAAGGACCTCAATTATTTAACCATATGGAGTGTCTTTTTAAATGTGTTTTTGCAAGATAGCCCATTGTTAAAATGAAGTAGTTTGATTTCAAAATCATAATCCACCTAAATTTACATTGGATTTAGTTACTGAGGCTATGTGCGTTTCTATTTTATTTCAGCATTGGAAGTTCCTGATTAGAAATTTGTGTAAATGCATAGCATTGTCTGTGTCTGCCCTGCAGTAACAGGTTGCTGGTCTAGTAATTCATGTAAATATTTCTGTTCTCTGCAATATTTCTGTTCCGAACAGTTCCTGTTTAATGATTGTTCTTTCATTTCTACTATTCGTATAAATGTTGTTTATGCTGTTATTTTATAGTTTGTGACGGACTCTAGCAAAGAAAGTGCTAGAAAAAAAAATTAATGTATGCAGTTGATAGATTTAAACATTTTCATAATTTGTACATTTTGTTTCTTTTCAACCATATATGGGAGACATGATGGTGCAAGTGCAGTGAAGCTAAATGTTCTTGCTAGTTTTTTTTTCTGTTGCATGCTAGTTAAGCTAAATATCGACAGCATGTTATTGATGTCTTTGATCACTTTTCCATTTTAACCATGGACAAACGTGTGAGCAGATGTGCATTAAATATACAAGGTCAGATGAGGATTAACCACAGATGCACGCAGATTCTGCTGTCTCAGTTTTTTTTTTAGGGGAAGTGTTTAGAGTCATTATCTTAAATCGCACTGCCAAAGGAGGGTGTGAGCGAAACAGAGCATTCGACTTTCTCCACCATAGTTAGTTTGTGGTGGCAGTTAACTGAGGGTAATGGATAAACAAACTAACAAATATACAGAGGATATTAGCTTTTTTTTATCTGCCCTTGTCTGCCTGATAGAAACCACAGCCATTTTGTCCACATTTGAGTGCTTTTTCAGGCCTAGAGACTGTGTATGTAAATGGGATAGAAACTGAAACTTGTGCCGAGTGTTCTCTACACTATATTGGTTTTGTGAATGAACTTGTGCCAGTTAGTTCAAATATTTGCTCTAATTAGCCTTTTCAGTGGAGTGATTCGATTTTGTGGCTTGTTCTGGTTTCAAGTGTTAGGATTCAGTGTGTGGGCTTGTTAATTGATATTGGTGTTTGTTTGAGAAATAAGAGTCATTGTTTGCCAAGTCTTGGCTCTGTCATAGCTCACGATTAGCATTTTTGCTACTTTCCAAAGTAACTTGCACATTAACTGATCCCAACGTAGTGAGCAGCCTTGCTGTCTACTGTATAGGCTGCTATCTTAAGGCAGCAGCATCCTAACCGAATTATATCCTCACATTTTGAAGCACTTTAATTATCTAGCAACAACTTTGCATGCGACAGAAAATGTGCTGCTCAAAAGAATGCAACAGTGCGTTTTCAGCAGTCTTAGTTCTGGAAGTATTTTACCAAATTAATTTTCCCATAGGGATTTTTTTTTAAATTCGTCAGTAAAAACCTATAAGCCATGAACTGAACTAAGCAACTATAAGGTTAATCACAGAATTACAAACTGTGATTCAAAGCAACAAAAACATAAAAAATAAAAAAAATCTGACAAAAAGATTAATTCAGGTCTTTTAATGAGGGGGAATCCCAAAAAACACGAAAAATATATGATATGATGGTTAAATATAAAACTTTTGATTTAAGATGTTGACTATGTAAATAGAAACAGTATATTTTTATTGCAAAATAAGAATAGAATGCATACACATATTTAAGCCTGACTCTACATGATCATTCACTTTACTTCATGGTAGTGAACGGTCACTGCAGAGCTTTTTTGGAGAAATTTACTTGCTGCTATTCTCTGATTGGTGGAAAAATCATGGGCAATGTAGTTTTTCATAAGGAATTTTCGCTTATTTTTTCCTGTTTTTTAAAAAGTGCAAATACTATGTTCAGCCTATTCTTGTGTGTGTGTGTGTGTGTGTGTGTGTGTGTGTGTGTGTGTGTGTGTGTGTGTGTGTGTGTGTGTGTGTGTGTGTGTGTGTGTGTGTGTGTGTGTGTGTGTGTGTGTGTGTGTGTGTGTGTGTGTGTGTGTGTGTGTGTGTGTGTGTGTGTGTGTGTGTGTGTGTGTGTGTGTGTGTGTGTGTGTGTGTGTGTGTGTGTGTGTGTGTGTGTGTGTGTGTGTGAGAGAGAGAGAGTCTGAGTAAAGGCAGGGTGATTGTTCTAAGAATAGAACCCCTGGCGGGTCCACTGTGAAGACCACACCCATCACACATACACGCACACCCTGACCAGGCAGAACTACGTATTTATAGTTCCTTTTTCGTGAAACCATGAACTATTTTTATTCTGTGAATCCACCTCAGGATTGAGAGAATCTATTAACCGACCGATTATACTGTTTCACACTTACTGACACTGCACACACGCCAATAATGAGAGAGAGAGAGTTATGTAGAGGTTTGTGTTTTGAAATGAACTCTCCTAGACCCTAAGAGGAGTGGAAGAGGAAAGAGCAGAAAATTCATACAGTTGTTGGGAAAGCTCTGCTTGTTCTCTTTCTGTTCCAACTGGCTGATGTAAGCTTGTGAAACATCAGAACTAGGATTTTCTCACTCTCTCTCACACACACACACACACACACACACACACACACACACACACACACACACACACACACACACACACACACACACACACACACACACACACACACACACACACACACACACACACACACACACACACACACACACACACACACACACAATCACCTCATACTATAGCTACCAACAGATACCACATTTTCCATTGCTACCACACAATAGACACCTGGGTTTCAAACATGCGGTTTCACAACCGTTCTGAATATCTAATGGTCAGTTATAATTTTCTGAAGCACCAAAAACATCTGACATTTAATAGAGATAACAGCTTAGTGTGTGGATATGATAAAATAAGGATATGTGAATATGGTGTGTGTGTAGAAATACAGCTTCAAAGACTTGTGTGCATATTTAAGTAGGTAGATATGAGGGAGTGAGGGACTTTGTGGATGTTTGTAGCGTAAGTAAAGGAATATGTGGATGTAAAGTAGGCCAAAAAACACCATTGACATTGAGAGGGACCCAATAATTAGATATGGTCAAATTGCTGCTCTGCTGAACCTCGCTACACATTGCACTGTAAGTTGTTAGGATGGCAAAAATTATTGAAAACATAACGTCTCGGTTGGTCTGCCTCAGCGGTCTAACAGTGCTTGAGAATGATAAAATTATTAGTTTGATGTATCAAATCAAGAAAATTCCATTTTGGATTCGGCCTTTGCCGTAATGTTTCAGTTTGATTGGTGAAAGATTGTGAGGCAAGATGTAAATTACTAAACACTTAATATTCATATCCAGTGACACAAACGGGTTTCTTTTTTTTTTTTTTTTTTTGCAAATACGATTTTGAAGACGCACCAAATCATTTTTTAATTTGGTAGTGAGAATAGTATGGTAAAAAAACACCAATACAAGTAGTCCGTATGACTCTTGCACTATATTCAAAGTCTTCTGAAGTCCTTTTGAACTTTTCTTTTTTTAGAACCAGTATTTCCACTTTTCACTGAAAATACTGGTCTCTGCTGTAGCTATCAAATCTCATTTGTCCTTTTCTTTGTCACGGTCGTTTACAGGACGCACTAGAATCAATGTCGTGCTTCATTGATGTGCAAATGTATGTTGTGCTTAAAGAGTCTCAACACATGGTCTGCCTCATAGACAGCTGCTAGATAAAGCAGGATATTACGGCTGAGCTGTGCCTAAATTGAGCTATTTATCCCTTGCACACACAGACAAAGCCGGTTAAAAGTCTTTAGTCCAGTAGAAGAGCTTTATGTGGACCACATCAATCAGACTAAGAGATATTTTGACCTATTTGTTCTATACATTTTTTAAAGAGTGAAATAAGGCAAACAACAATTGGCTGACTTTATTTGGATGATTGTGAATTAGACACAAACTGCACTGTACTGAGAATGATTCCTCACACTGATGTTATTAGTGTCAGGTGTGCTCTGATTGGTTGTAATTGTATAGTGAGAAGAAGTGAGGCGCATTGCTTAATGTGTGTCCATGGTTACTGAAGGTGTGGTAATCTGCATCCTGTGGGGTGGAGGTGGGGATGGGGTGAGAGAGAAGAAAGGGGGGAATATCTTTTTCCATTCGTCCCTCTTGTGGTTTCCTTCTATTGTTTTTATCTTATCCAGACTTCCAGGGCACAATCAATCATGTTAAAATAGCAAGCCCCACTTTGGAGCACAGATTTACACACACACACACACACACACACACACACACACACGCATTATACACATAAACAGGCACGCTCACATACATCTTAGTACACACAGACACATAATGCCGCTTTTATAGTACTCTGTGATAAGGATTTGAGCTTTTTTTTTAGCTATTAAAAATGGTTGAGCTGTCCATCAAGAAGAGGGATGTAATTATTTTCATTTCTCATGCGTCAACATTTAAATATGAATCAATTAAACAATTATGATTTTGTGGTGAATAAAACGTGTAGTGAGTGCATTTTTATTGGATTATACACTACTGGGGTTGTTAGAAGGGGAAGTCTCTTCTCTTATGCACAATAAACTGTGCATTTAATCAACAAAATATAGTGCAATCAAGAAACATTTCTCATAATCACAGTTGAAAATGGTTGTGCTGCTTAATATAAATATTACATTTAATATCAATAGAAAGTTCAAAGGAACAGCATTTATTTGAAACCAAAATTTGTTGTAACACCCTAAATGTCATAAATGCCTTTTGATCAATGTAATGCATCCTTGTTGAATAAAAGTATACCCCAAAAATGTAAACTGTAAATGGCATGTGGTATGTTCTATATCTCCTGTCTGTTGGCATTTCATCTGTCTGCATTAATTAATTCAGTAATAAACATGTTTTGTTTTTTGTTTTCAGATCAGTGTTCGTGTGACTACGATGGATGCTGAGCTGGAGTTTGCCATCCAACCCAGCACTACAGGGAAACAGTTATTTGACCAGGTGTGTGTGTGTTAACTTCTTAGAATTTAGGAACTTTCTTTCTTCTTGGTAGCCCTGTCCACATTGACATCTCATTGGTTCATCATAATTGTACATTAAATGCCTGCGAATATTTCACTTTCAGTTATGAACAGACATGTTTTCTGGCAGTGGAAACTAGGTTAAGACAGCGTCAGATAAACAGTGTGTGTGTTTGGTTTAAGATCTAAAAATCTTTCTTGTGGGGAAATTCTTCCTTTTCCCACCCTTCCTCTTTTTGACTCGGCTTCTTCTGCTGTATTCTGTACAGTAACCTCTTCCTCACTCTTAGTCACTCTGTGCATCACATCCATGAAGTCGCTCTTTCTTAAACTTGATAATAGGCAGCTTTGTTCCTGAGCAACCTTTAATCTCTCGCTCTCTCTCGCTCTCTCGCTCACGTGCACACACACACACCCCCACACACCATTCATCCTTCAGGCAGTTGTGTAGGTTAAGTTTTTTTTTTTTTTTTTTTCCAGCAGGATTTAGTCTTCAGTTTGAGTGTTTAGGATTAGAAGGATTCGGGTTGACATGATACCAAAGCTTTAGAAGTCAATACCAGTACCACTGAAATTTCACAATACTAATAATATTTTATGCCACAAAAAAAAAAAAAAAAAAAAATCAATTAAGTTAAATGTTGACAATTTTTAAATGTTTGTGTATATATATATATATATATATATATATATATATATATATATATATATATATATATATATATATATATATATATATATATATATATATATATATATATATATATATATATATATATATATATATATATATATATATATTTATTAGTATGTATATGTGCTGTCAAATCGATTAATCGCATCCAAAATAAAAGTTTGTGTTTTACTTAATGTGTGTGTGTGTACGATGTATAATTATTATGTGTATATATAAATACATGCTCATTCATCTATATATTTTAAGAAATATTTGCATGTGTATATACTGTATATATAATTATATATAAATACAAGTTTTTTTTCTTAAATATAGTATATACATGCATGTGTGTGTGTGTGTATTTATATATATATATATATATATACCTAATAATTAAAAACAGTACACTCATATTATGTAAACACAAACTTTTATTTTGGATGTGATTTAATCACGATTAATTGATTGTCGGCTCTATAAAAACATAAATATTATCAAATTAAATGACAGCAATGGCCTTCAAGTGTATTTCAATTATTTTTGTAGTTTCTCAATTACATTATAATGTTTGGGCAAGTGTTTAATCAAGACAAATTAGCAGTCGGCAATAAAGGTCTATTAGGCTGCATGTACACTGCCTAGTGCACAAATTCAATTTTTTTTTTTTTTTTTTTTTTTTTACACGCATCTAATAATTTGTCCCATCTGTTTACATTCTCTTAAGGCTGACTGTATGCTGCCACTCAAAAGTTTGGGGTCAGTAAGGTTTTTCATTTAAAGGAATTAATACTTTTATTGTGTGTAATTATGTCATCAACATAGCAGTTTCATCCAAAAAGTCAACGTGTGTGTGAATAGCAACAGCCTATCCGTCAATCAGATAACTGATATGAAATTGAGGTTAAACTTTTACTGCAGAATTACTGGTATTTTTTTGGGAGAAAATCCCTAGTCTCTGTGGTACTTTAGTGTGTGTGTGTGGTTGTTTTGAATAGAAGTGTATGTGTGTCCTAGTAGTGTATTCAACTTCCTGTTAATTGTCCTAAAACCTTTCTGCTACTAACCATCCAGCAGAGCAGACAGCATGACGTTATATTCGGGAGACAGCAAGAGGTGTCATTCTCGGTTTACAAATCATATATAAACACAGCTGCCTCCTCTCCATTATTTTCCTTTTCTCCACATTTACTCATCACTCTCTATCTCTTTCTCTCATTCTCTTTCTTTCTCTGTTTAACTTGCATCATTTTCAGACACATTACAGTTTGAACGCTACAGTAGTGAGCCAGCATTTCACAATACCTCACATTTTCCATCGCTCTCTCCATCTCGCACATCCTCTTGACCGGGAATAACGTGTGTCTTCTCTGCATATGTCATTACATTCATAGCATCTCTTGAGCATCTCATTCCGGCTTTAAAGCTAAAAACACATGTTAGTGATTAAATCCCTGAACATTTGGCCTTATGGAGGTGCTGGTGGTTCTTACTGAAGGTTAAATCCGATACGCTATTAAAAACATCTCGGTTGTTAAGGATTGGGAAACTAGTCTTTTAATTTTTTTTTTTTTTATAAAATAGTCAGAACAATTAGTACAACTATATTGAATATTAAAAATATCATACAGCCCCAGCTGTATTTCCCCTTTTTCCATGTCCATGAAGAAGAATTTGAGTCTCTTTGGCCATGTTCACACAGCAGCAGAATACGGTTGTCAGTCCTGTTTGATAATAGTGATAATCCCATTTGAGTCCTTAATATGGTTACGTTCACACACAGTTCAGTTATTTACTGGAGTGACAACTGCATTCTATAACCGAACTCCCACCTGTACATTTTTAGGGCTTTCAACCACATTCTCAGAAAACCTGCGCTGTGTGAACCGTGCAAGAGAGCCGCTCTGCGCTGCACTAACACGTGTCTACTGTGTGTTGCGGGTTTTCTTGTGTGGTTTCGCTTCTGGTAAGTTACAGCGATGGAGATATGAACTGTGTGACATCTGAAGGTTCTATATCCAGTCACAGATCTGCTCCCATCAGTTTTGCTTTCCACGCACGACTCAAATGCTCACCTCTCCACCCAGATATAAAAGCTGCTTTGCTTTCGGACAATGAAGATTTGATGGATGAACTTGCAGCTTGATTGGACTTTTGTCGTATCAAAAGTGATGGACCTCACTATCTTTGATATTAGTTTGGTCACTGTCTCTTTGGTTACTGGTAAGAGAATGCGGGCTTGATTCCCGTTGCACGTTCATACAGACCGTATTCAAGACGTTGCTGTGTGTGAACAGGACATTTCGAGTCACAGCTGTAAGTAAATGCAGGCGTCAGTCCTAAAAACTGACAGTGTGAACGTAGCCTTTTTTCAAGCAAGAAGTCTCTTTTCCACATCCTATGAACGATTTTTTGAGTGGATGCATGTACTATGGATGTGCAAAAATTTAATTTTATTTAATATGTCTGTTTGTTTAATCATGGTGTTTAAGATATGTGTGTCTGTTTTATAGGTTGTGAAAACCATCGGGTTAAGGGAGGTGTGGTTTTTTGGACTGCAATACCAGGACACCAAAGGCTTTTCCACCTGGCTTAAACTCAACAAGAAGGTATGCGTTTATGCATATAGTGCTTTTTATTGCCTTATTAGCACCAGGGTTAATTTTTATATATACATGTATTTTGTTTTCTTCTTAATGTCAGTATTTCATCTTGAGATTTGATTTGTATAGTTTAGTCAGCAAAAATAACATTTAGGTTGATCATAATGTGCATAAAATATGCAAATATGCCAAACTGTAACGGGCCAAACTTTCCAACAATTTAAAAAAAAACATTTAATCATCTTCAACATTTAACAAATTACAATGTGAACATGTGACCTTGTGTTTACATTAGCTTATAAAATGCAGTATATGATAGGTTTACAAAAGTATTCGATACTTTTTAAGAAGTTAATGTGTTGTGAATGCTGTGTTTTAGAAACTAAAACTTGTGCTTGTGTTTAGACCATTGTTATTCACAACAGCACACTGGAATTCAAATTTAATTCTCATAGTCTTGTCATTTTTTTTCCTCTTCATTATTGTTGACAAAAAATTCACTGTCAACAATGTTGCTGACAAAATTGAGCTCATTAGCACTTTCTAGTGAAACCTGCAGTCGTCAGCCTTTTCAGACTTCCAATTTTCTAATGCATATGTCAATAGTTTTATCCCGTGTGCATCAAAGAAAGTGACATTTATAAATCAATAAAAAAATGACATGGAAAGGCAATGAAAGGATGCTGACAGGCAGGTGGAATTTACGATTAAGCCAAAAGTGATTCTTGTTTATTTCTTGTCTAGGTGACGGCTCAAGACGTCCGCAAGGAAAGTCCTTTGCTGTTTAAATTCAGAGCAAAGTTTTACCCTGAAGACGTTTCCGAGGAGCTGATTCAAGAGGCGACTCAAAGACTCTTCTTCCTTCAGGTGTGTGTGCATGCGTGTCACTTTACATGTTTGCATAACTGTACTGTCTAAGGAAGGTTAAACATAACACAGAATGCATGTCAATTAGAGTGGATGGAATGAATGTTGGGTCTTGTAAAGTGATATTGCACAATTTGGTGGTCAGTGAAGGAATTGCTTCCAGTACAGGCCAACATTAAAGCATTCCTTACTTTAAAACCTTCCCATTGTTGGTTTGTTTAAGGTGAAAGAAGGGATCCTGAACGATGATATCTACTGCCCCCCGGAGACTGCAGTGTTGCTGGCATCTTATGCAGTGCAGGCCAAATACGCTGACTACAACAAAGATGTTCACTCTCCTGGATACCTGTCCAGTGAGAAATTGCTCCCACAGAGGTGTGTATACGCAGGTATTTTAGTGCCAGTGTCGACTGTTGCTTTACCAGAGTGGGTGGATCTGTTTTCTTATGAGGTGTATGCAGTGTTTCTCCAAAACATCACTAAACATGAAATGATTTAATATAAGGAATGGCATGTTCAATAACTGTTAAGTTAATCAATTATGAAATGTTCAATTCAGCTATAAAGCAGCTCTGTAGAAAACAGTGATGTTATCATCCAGCTCAGTTCAGTAAAATTAAAATATAATGGCCCGGTTTCACAGACAGGGCTTAGATTAAGCTCAGATTAGGCTTTAGTTCAATTAGGACATTTAAGTAGATTGTATAAACATGCTTTAGAAAAACACTTTACTGGTGTGATTCTTGAGAAAAACAATGGTTTGTGAAACTGGGGGTAAGAATATTAAAATGAAAGACTTAAATCTCAAGCATTCTGTGTAGTGGGTGTTATCAAATTTCAAACCCTGTCAGTCTCATACTTTTTCATTCATTTATTGACCGTTTGTTGGCCTGTGGTTATGCGTCCACTAACTGAAAAACAGATCTCATTTACTAAAATATTAAAATATTCCATAGCACTATTGCACTATTATTTAATGGGTTAGTTAACCCAAAAATGAAAATTGTTATTAATCATGTAGTTACAAACCCGCAAGACCTTTGTTCATCTTCGGAACACAAATTAAGATATTTCTGATGAAATCAGAGAGCTCTCTGACCCCTCCATAGACAGCAATTAAATTAGCACTTTCAAGGCCCAGAAAGGTAGTAAAGACATTGTTAAAATAGTCCTTAATTTTATGAAGAATATTTCTTGTGCGCAAAAATAATGACTTCATTCCACAATTTCTTCACGTCTGTCAGTCTCCTATGCTGTTGACGTAGTAAATTCAGGGCAGTGCTTCCGAGTTACATCAGAGCTATGCCGGCTTACCATTGGCCGAAATACTAATTGGTTCACGTGAGCACCACGACGCATGCGTGTGAAGCTGAAGCAGGAGCTGGCCAACGTAAACTGCCTAGAAGACTAGTTGAAGAAATAGTTGAATAAAGTTGTTATTTTTGTTTGTTTTTTGCGCGCATATAGTATACTTTTCGCTTCATAAAATTAAGGTTGAACCACTGTAGTCACATTGACCATTTTAATGATGTTTTACTATCTTTCTGGGCCTTGAAAGTGTTAATTAAATTGCTGTCTAGAGAGCTCTCGGATTTCATCAGAAATATCTTTATTTGTGTTCCGAAGATGGACGAAGGTCTTATGGGTTTGGAACGACATGAGGGTAGGTAATTAATAACGGAAATTTCATTTTTTGGGTGAACTAACCCTTTAACTTTTATTCACCATGATATTGAAATGCACCAAGAGTGATCTATAATAACTTTATTTGTACTAGGACTGCAAATGAACTAAAATCAATAATGAATATAGCTGACGATAATTTAAAAAAAATATATTGTTTATTATTAATTATTATTTGTCAGTGATATCACTTTAAAGTGATAAAAGCGTTTTTTTTCTGTGAGAAAATGTATTTAAAAAATGGCTGTGGCCATAGAGTCTTGTGTAGCCTTAAAGCAATAGACCTGATTCGGGGAAGCGCCATATTTAATTTTTGACAGGAATGAAAATGAGGTTGTGCAGGATAGAATACAGTGCGTTCAATGTATTGTACTGTTGTTTAACAACAATTTCAGTTGACAAACTCCATAAAACAGTTGATAGTTGTGAAAATCTAGGATCTTAATGCAGTGTGTGCCATTGTAAAGACTGTACGTCTATCCCTCACAGCCTTGTTTTCACCCGATAAGGTAAATTGCCATCACTTAGTTCTTAACAATGTTTTGGTTAGAAAGTATCAGCCAAAGAACATGTTAAGAACGTGTTTGAGATTCTAAATGTGAGCATGTGTGTGTAATCGTTTCTTTTCTGAACTGCAGAGTTCTGGAACAGCACAAGCTGAATAAGGAGCAATGGGAGGAAAGAATTCAGGTCTGGCATGAGGAGCACAAGGGCATGTTGAGGTACAGCCAATGGAATGTGCTCTTGCTTTTATCACTGACTGCAGTGACCCTGTCATTCACACACACCAGACAGATTGATAATGTGTATCTGTGTGTGTTTCAGAGAGGACTCGATGATGGAATATCTGAAGATAGCTCAGGATCTAGAGATGTACGGTGTGAATTACTTCAGTATTAAGAATAAGAAAGGATCAGAGCTGTGGCTGGGTGTGGACGCCCTGGGACTCAACATCTACGAGCAGACGGACAAGTACTGATACATTTAACATTCATAACATAAACAAATGAACGATTTTGAAAAAAAATTTTTTGTCAAAAATATATTTGATAAAAGAAATGCACTGCAATATAAAAGTTCAGTAAGAATGAGTTTTTTAAAGAAATGAATACTTTTATTTAGTAAAGGTGCATTTGATTTTAACAAAAGTGACAGTTAAGACTTGTATTGTAACAAAAAAAATTATATTAAAATAAATGGTGCAAAACATATTTATGTAAAAGTTGGGGTAGTTTTTCTAAAGAAATTAATACTTCTATTCACAGGAGGATGCATTAAATTGATCAAAAGTAAGAATAATATGAATTTTCTATTTATCAAAGAATGTATCACAGTTTCCACAAAAATATTAAGTAGAACAACTATTTTCAGCATTGATTAATAATTATAAGAAATGTTTCTTCAAAATCAGCATATTCAAATGATTTCTGAAGGAGCATGTGACACTAGACTGGAGTAATGCTGAGTAAAATTTAGATTTTAAATATTTAAAAACATATTCAAATAGAACAGTTATTTTAAATTGTAATAATGTTTCACAATAACATACTTTTAATCAAATAAATGCAGACTTTTAAAAATCATTAAAAAAAATCTGTAACACTTTACAATAAGGTTTCATTAGTTAACTACTTTACTTAACATGAACTAAGAATGAACAATACTTCTACAGCATTTATATCTTAATGTTAATTTACAAAATTAAGTATTAATACATTATTCAAATCAAAAGTTGTATTTAACATTAGTTAATGCACTGTGAACGAACATGAACAATTTCTTGCCACTTGTACCCTAATTATCGAAAGTGTCAAACTGACTCGCCTCTTCTCTTTTTAGGATGACACCTAAAATTGGTTTCCCCTGGAGTGAGATCAGGAACATTTCTTTCAATGATAAGAAATTTGTCATCAAACCCATTGATAAAAAAGCCCCGGTATGTCAAACATGATTTTCCTGCTGTCGGAGTTATCACAGTTTCTGTCAAATTCTTCTGCAAACAGGGTGTAGACAAGAGGAATGCTGTTATTGCAAAGCTGTGAAGTGTTGTAATGTTTCACGGTGTGATTTGAGGATGGTGAAATCACAAAATACACCTAAGACTTTCCATTGAAGCTGCACGTTTCTCTTTGTCACACCATCAAGGATGGAAATAAGAGTTTGCATGTGGATATGCCTCCTTTTTATTTCATTCTTCAATGTTTCCTGTAGCTCCTGATCCCTCACTCCCTCCCCTTGGCTTTCTTTGGCTCTGTTCCTAAACTTAGGGAGCTGTTTATGTACACAGCATTTTAAGGCATCATAGGAAGTAGGTATCTAATGTTTTCTCTTTCCCCACAGGACTTTGTGTTCTATGCCCAGCGCTTACGCATTAATAAGAGGATTCTGGCCCTGTGCATGGGGAACCATGAGCTTTATATGAGACGCCGTAAACCTGACACCATTGAGGTCCAGCAGATGAAGGCACAGGCCAAGGAGGAGAAAAACCACAAGAAGATGGAAAGGTGAGAGGAAGACAGAGAGACAGAAAAACACTACACAGAGGCTCTGATTTTGGTCTAGATTGTGATTTTTATTTTAGTGGTGATTTAGATTCTTAACAGTGACTTAAATATTTTGATTCTGCTCACCAAAAGAATTTCAGATGTGTCCACTGAGTCATTGTGACTATTTTTGTCAGTCATTACACCAATAGGTGGCAACCAGTTCATGTTCTTTTTCCTATTATAAGTAACTTTGATTCAACACATTCATTCACAAACTCTGTCATTCTAGACCAAATGAAGTCATATTGTCTTTTATTAAAATGTTTAAACACTTATAAATTGGGATCATTCCAGCCCATTTTTTTCCCCTGTTAAACAGTATTGACCTTGTTTGTTAATTTCATTCACAAACTTTTCATTTAGTTTTTTTAAACTGTTTTTATTGAACTTTTTTTAAATAAATGAAACATTGTTCATAACATTTGCTTAGAATAGTAATAAGAAAAAGTAAATAAACAAATAAGAAAAGAAAAAAAATTAAATGTAAATAAAATTACAATAAATGCATAAATCCCTGAGAGCCTTTTAACAAAAACAAAAAGAAAATTATGACTATCGTCTGTCTAGAACAATAAAGGAAAAAAAGAAAAGGAAAAAAAAAGTAAACCGATAAATTAAATATAGGGTACACTTACACTTCAGTGAATTTATTAATCATATATTAAAGCTTTTTCCTTTAAAAGCAAATGTTTCAATTAGCGCCCACTTCTGTTGAAAAATGACAAACTTTTTATTTCGTTTGTTCATGAACATTTAGTTTACAGTCTTGTTCAGACTCAAAACACTGAATCATAATTATTTCACAATCGAAACGCCACTAATTATGATTGTATGAAATATTTATCAGGTACACGAGGAGCTAGCCTACACTTCGAGATGTTTATACTTACATTTGTGTGTGAATGTGTGTTAAGTTGATAAATGGATGGTTGTATGTTTAGATTAGTTCACTGTTCACAATGACAGGAAGGACACATTCCTCTTCTAATGCATCTGTCTGTTTGTGTCTTTAACCCTCACACACACATTAATGTTGCAGGGCCATGTTGGAAGATGAACGTAAAAAGAGAGAGCAGGCTGAGAAGGAGAAAGAAAAGATTGAAAAAGAAAAAGAAGAGCTGATGGAGAGACTCAAAGTGATCGAGGAACAGACAAGAAAAGCTCAGCAGGGTGAGATGGATCGAAACTGCCGTTTATAACGTTTTATTTATTCATTAATGATCAATAAGCACTCATTATTTTGTGTGTGCAGAGCTGGAGGAGCAGACCCGCAGGGCGCTGGAGTTGGATCAGGAGCGTAAACGTGCTCATGAGGAGGCAGATCGCCTGGAACGAGAGCGCCGTCTGGCAGAGGAGGCCAAAACAGCTCTGCTGCAGCAGTCTGAGAGTCAGATGAAGAACCAGGAGCATCTGGTCAGTTACTGTGTCAACCAAACTACACATTGCCAGCCACCATGACAGCACAATTCTAGTCACCATGACAACCTCACAATATCACCTATACAACCCATGCAAGTAGGTTACAGTTGTAATCATGGTGCCCAAACTACCATTCTGAAGTTTCCATGAGAACCAAACATCTAACCACAGAGTGTAGGACACCCACAATTAAATCCTGTTCCCATGTAACTGAGAGTGTGTGTGTTTATACAGGCCACTGAACTGGCAGAGTTGACCTCTAAGATCTCCCTGCTTGAAGATGCCAAAAAGAAGAAAGAGGAGGAAGCATCAGAGTGGCAAATTAAGGTAAACATGATCAATTGTCAGCAGGCACCTTACAGAAGCCTACCATACATGCATACATGTGAAAGGGATGTGATTTATCACATTCAGGACATTGTTAAGCTGGATATATAACTTAAGATAGAAAAAGGTATGGAGAGCGTGTGGCGGCGCTTTAAATAGCTGCGGATCGGAGGCTTGCTCCAAACTCATTTCGTTGCATTGTACTTGTACATGTGTAATGACAATAAACTTGAATCTAATCTAAGATATTTTGCAGCCTTGACAATATTTTGGTTTTGTCAAGAATATCATTCACAATGCTTTGTTTGGTCAAAAGTGAGAGTAAAGACATTTGTAATCCACAAACATTATTAAGCAGCACAAATGTTTTCAACATTGATAATAATAAGCAATGTTTCTTGAGCACATTAGAATGATTTCTGAAGGATCATGTGACACTGAAGACTGGAGTAATGATGCTGAAAATTCAGCTTTGCCATCACATGAATAAATACCATTTTCATAATATTACTGTTTTTACGATCCGATAATGTAAGTTATAAGAGACTTCTTAGACTGAATTAAACTTCTAAAACTGTTGCAGACAAATTAGTCAATTCCTAACTCTGCCTTTTCTGTTTTTGAGGTTTAAAAAGAGCCAAGAGGTTGTTAAAATGATCCGTAACTTAATGGTCTCATTCTTGTGATTAAATGCACATTCTTTAATGAACAAAATGCACACTAAATATTATCATAATGTTGGCTAATTTCTAAAATAATATCATGGGGTGAATTTTGTTAATGTAGTGTGGTGTCTTTTCCAGGCCACTCAGGTGCAGGAGGACCTGGAGAAGACTAAAGAGGAGCTGAAGAACAAAGTCATGTCAACCCATGTCCAAGAGCCAATGCACAGTGAAAACGACAACGATGAGGATGATAGCAGTGCAGAGGCCTCCGCCGAACTCACCTCCGCGGCAGCTTATAAAGACAGGAGCGAGGAGGAGCGCATGACGGAGGCTGAGAAGAACGAACGAGTGCAGAAACATCTGCTGGTGAGAGAAATATTTCACAAACACATTATTTAAAGGGATCGATCACACAAAGATAACACTCCTTTCATCATACACTTGCCATCATGTCACTCCAAAACTGGTCCGATGTTTGCGTGGAATACAAAAGGAGTTATCTTGCAGAATGTCCAAGCTCCACTTTTTCACTACAGTAAAAAGTGGACCTCATACAATAAAGTAGTGGTTCTCAAACCTGTCCTGGAGTGATCTGCACATAATCTGTCTCACTATATCTGACACACCCATTTCAGGTCTTGCATATTCTACTAATGAGCGCATGAGTTGAATCAGGCTTGATAGATGAGGGAGACATGCAAAATGTGCAGGGCTGGTGGTACTCCAGAACAGGTTTGAGAACCACTGCGATAAAGGCTTTACCTTAAACAAATGTACTTTCAAACAAAAAAAATTGAAAAGTCTCTTTTTTTCCACAGGCTCTTACTTCTGAGCTTGCTAACGCTCGTGATGACACCAAGAAGACCCAGAACGACATCATCCACGCAGATAATGTACGAGCAGGGCGTGACAAATACAAGACGCTTCGTCAGATCCGTTCTGGAAACACCAAACAGCGAATCGACGAGTTCGAGTGCATGTAAATGTACCACAGTCAGCCAACAGGGGGAGCTACAGCCTGTCTTTTGCATCATGCCTGCAGAGGAACTACAGTACCAACAATTCACCACTCCAAGAGAAAATAATGCCAAATATAGAATAATGCTGCACAATTCAAAAATCCCTTTAATTCAGGAGTGTTGTGGGGGTACTGCATTATGATAAGGGAGAATTGTTTTTTTGCTTTGTGTTTTGACCTAGATGTAGCTTTTTTTATATTGGAAAACATTAACAGTTTGCTGATTAACTGAACTTAAGGGTTTTTATTCCGTAAAACCGGGATTTCCGTAGGAATTGATTTCCAGTGGTAGGATAGACTCCGAAAGCACTCCAGAGAGACGTGTCAGTGTGCCAAGACTGTAATTCAAACCAGTATAGTTGATGTATGAAACTGCACAATGCCATTGTGATGGTGCAATAGCCTAGCTATTGCTGTAACATTGTATCTATGTGCCTTTCTAATAAAACATCTACAGTATAGATTAAAACACATGCCTAAGATCATGGCTACCTGCTCCCCGTCAACCACTCTGCCAATACCGGCAGCCCACAAGAGCAAAAATAGCATGCGTGTGTGTGTGTGTGTGTGTGTGTGTGTGTGTGTGTGTGTGTGTGTGTGTGTGTGTGTGTGAGAGAGAGAGAAGGAGAGAGATCCCTGTTGATAATTCCTTTATAGTTTCTCACTGCTGCAGGTTTGTAGCCGCTCCCTGTTTGTGCCTTTTCACTGAAGAGAAATAGAAAATATCAAACTGTATTTCTAGTTTAGGTTTTAATCATATTCTTATTTTAAGCTTTTTTAAAATAAAAGACTTTTGTTGTTTTTGAGGCATTTGAATTTTCGCAGTATTATTTTGAAGAATTCTCAAATGGAATGAGACTTAAAAAAAGCATCTTCTGGGATTAATGTTTTCCATTTATTTCTGAGCAGTATTTAGCCAGAGTGTACACCGTTTTAAATAGCCCTGCACTTGTAGGCAGTGCCTTAGTTGTTTTTGAGGTCTATATTCAGTTTATTTTTTATTCATGTGGCAATATGCTGCACTGAAGCAATATGACATGTCCCCAGCTGCTTTGGAAGAATTCTTCATTCTGATCTTACACTTAGAGATAATCTAAATTGTTTTGATATACAAGAACATGGATATTCTGATAAATATGAAGGTGGTTCTTATCATATACAAAGCTCTTGTTACCAGGGTGATTTCTTGCTCGTAGGCTACAGGTGTTTTTTGTCAACCAATCAGAAAAGATTGCTGCTTAAAATGTTTCCATTGCAACTGTCAATAAAATATTAAAAACTTCACCAATACATTGGCTAGATATGGCTTTTTTCAACCATAGATATATGCAGGAGAGCAGGATGTGTTTGTTGGCAGATTTCACGTGCTGTATTTTAAAGGATTGACAATTTAATCAATTATTCTACACTACTCCCTGATCAATATGGACATGAAGAATATAGGATATTTCATGTTTCTGTCTATGATGCTGTTTGTCTTAGTATATTCTGTGTTGCCTGGGAAAAGGATTTGAATAGCTAGGTGATTCTGTTGTTAAGGGGAATCTTGATTCAGCATTACTAGACTTTCTTCCTCCTTTATTAGCCTGAATATTACCAAACAGGGGGTCCGAACTTATGTTCACCTGCTTCTCAAGGAATTTTACAAGAACCTCTAGACCGACTATCTGCTTGGTTTTCTCCATTACATCATTGGCAAGCTAGGTTTTATGGTTCTATATGGCACCAAAAATGGTTCTTGGCTCGTAATCATAGGGGAACCTTTTTAAGTGCTATATAGCACCAATTTTGGTGCTTCAGTGGTTCTTCAGAGGTTCTTCACCGGCTCTTTGATTAACTAAGGTGCTGCACCGCTACCATATACAGAACATGTTAAGATATGGTGCTATATAGCACCAAAAGTGGTTGCTCTATGATTACGACGAAGAACCATTTTTGGTGCCATGTAGAACCTTTTTTTTTAGAGTGTAGGGTTAGGGCGAACTAACCCTTTAAGCTCAAAGAAATGACAAAAAGGTAGATATAATTTTCACCTTCTAAATAAACAGACAAATATTCTACTCTAATTCCAAAAGTCAACTCAGAAAAATTAAGATGGCTCTAACACGGGGAATAGGAATATTTGATGGATGGCAATACAAAAAGCGCTCAAAACAACATTTTATAAAATGATTGGCAATTTTAGGTGTATTATATTACACAAAGCAGTAGCCTATGCCAGTTTTTGGCTCCGAGCAAGGCCATAATCTAATTCTAACCAGCATGTAGGGCCTACGCCTTCACTCAACAGCAGAGGGCAATATTTTGCAGCAGTTCACTTCAGGTATGGCTATGGATATAGGTTAATGCGTTAATTACCACAATGGGTCAAAGCCATGCATTTCAACTTCCAGTTGTCTGCTTTAATTAATCATTGAAATGCATGGCTTTGACCCATTGTGGTAATTAATGCATTAATTTACATTATTAGTTAAAATAATGTTATTAGGGAATTAATACATGGTCATATTTAATTAATAGCAATTCATATATGAATCATATAGAATGTTCATTATAGTTGCTGATACAGTAATCATTAAAAATGGTTTAGTTCTTCATAAGTTATTCATTAACTCATGCTTATCTGTGCATTAGTTAAGTATGAATGAATGCATATTAGTGCACCCGTATTTTAAAGTTTTACCGAAAATGTTAATTAATTTATAAAGAAAACAGATATGTTCCTAATGCTGAGTATGTTTTCACTGGTATACGGCAGCAGGGCGCTATTACGCATCTTCTGAAATTGTATGAAATCTCCGGTTCAGAACACAGGTGGTGAAGAAGAAGAATAAGAAGCAGACACAATTTATATAACAGTGCGATCATCAAACATTAAACAGCATATAATATAAACCAAAACTGCCTAATGTTAGCCTACCAAATCAAATGAAGAGAAACGACTGTGAAACTTTAGGGGTGTTGGTGCCCATCTGTATTTTGATCATCATTCTGAATCTGATCCAGATGTATCTTTGACAAAAATGCGATTTTCTCAGCTTTTTCTCAACAATGTTGCTTTTTAAACGAAACATACCACATTCAAGTGTTGATTAAAGGTCCCGTTCTTCGTGTTTTTTGAAGCTTTGATTGTGTTTACAGTGTGCAATATAACATGTGTTCATGTTTCGTGTGAAAAAACAGTAAAAAAAAAAAAAAAGTATTTTTAACACAATTTACTTATCTGTATACCGCTGTTTTCACTGTCCTAAAAACGGCTGATGAGTTCCTTTATTCTATGAAGTCCCTCCTTCAGAAATACGTAACGAGTTCTGATTGTGCCAGCGGTTCCCGTGTTGGGATTTGACCGCAGCTTAGCAAACGTGGCACGGTTCCTGTGTTGTGATTCGACAGCAGCTTAGCGCAAGTGGAAATGTCACGCCTCTTAACGGGAGATATATGCGCTTAATGATCTCTACAGCGTCCCTGGGAAAGCCAAACAAAGGTGATTTGACTCCGGGATGAAAATAACAGCGTCTCGACGACATGGAGACAAACACACTCAAACGCAACACTTTCTTTTCTCCACGCGACACGTCCTCTTCTCCATGTGGGACAGCAACAAGACCACGCCCGTGGGCGGAGGTTAGTCTGTTCTACTGTTCTACTGATGTCATTTATGAAGGAAGTACCAGGATGTAGTCCAAGCCGGCCGTTCTCTGTAGGCTTTGAAAGGGAACTTCTGTTAAATAAAATATCTCGCTTGGCATTGAACTTTGAGCTTTATAATTTTACAGGTATTATTTATGCTCTAACAGCAACATAACACACTAACTAAAGTTTGAACAATGGGATCACGAAGAACGGGACCTTTAAAAAAAAAGTGTGCATGAAACTAGAATAAAATGTTTTTAAAATGGAAAGAGTATTTCAAGTATTTAAAAAATTATAATACCTAGTATGAACATAGTAGTATACTTAAAATGCAAAACTCGTATGTAAATAGTAAAAGAAAAGTATGATGTTAAGTTCACTTAAACCTTACAAGCATACTAAACTGGTAGTTAGCTTACTGAGAGTCAAAGTACTTTTTATAAACAAATAATCTGCTACAATTATTAAAATAGGAAACTGTATACTAGTATACTTATACATTCACTAGTACAGATGCAGTACAAATGAGAAACGTATTTGTGTACTAGTTGTGCACTTAATATTTATACCGTTACACATACGTATAGTACAGTTAAATGTACACTTTTATGTAGGAAAAAGTGGGCCAATTTAGTCCCAAGCAGCAGCCAATTGAAATAGTAAACTTACGAGTTTACTTCTAGTACATTGATATTAGTATAGTTACTACATAAAGTATACTTTATGATGACTTTAAAAATATACTTGACCATTACTTAAATATACTTCATAAAATTAACTTGAAGTATACTTCTTTTTTGTAAGGGTAGACACTACCAACCACTCTGCCTGGCTTTGGGAGTCTGTTGCAGGGTCCCCCTGTCCACTTCAGACACTCAATAATTAAATGCTAGGATGCAACTCTTTTGTACCCAAAGAAAAGCATATTAATGGCACTTTACTGTGTAATGCAGCTGATTTACACTGAAGCACATTCAATTATGTAAAAAATACAAATCATTATCCTGAAACAGAATGGCATTATTGGAAGTATGTGTGTTTCTCAGACATGGAACTGTCCTTACAAATAAATACAACTTACATTTTTTTTTTTTTCATATTTTCGACCATTGTTTATGGTGATTCAGTACATTGAAGTTAGCCGCAAAATGGGCAGAAGCATCAGGAATAAAGTATGTTATAACAGTATATGATTAAAAAAATTGTGAAATATAACTTGTGGAAAAGTTTAATGTTCTTCTTTTATATTTTTCTCTACAGATAAGGGGCCAAACGGGCAAGGGTCTATATAATATAACAAAGATGAATATAGGTGAAGTTGCAATGGAACTGGAAATCGTAAGTCTTGTATTGAATATTTCTTTCTTTTTCTTCTTCCTGTTAATATATTTTTCTTAATATATATTTATTCTGATTTCATAACTTTCACACATTATTGCATAAACCCCCGAGCCTTGATTTCATTTTAATGAAGACTTTGGATAAGTTGCACACACACACACACACACACACACACACACACACACACACACACACACACATATATATATATATATATATATATATATATATATATATATATATATATATATATATATATATATATATATATATATATATATATATATATATATATATATATATATTATCCAGAGTACGTAAAAGGGCTGGCGAAATCCCTCTGGACCCCTCTCATCCAGCACACTCCCTCTTTGAACTGTTGCCATCCGTTCGACGCTACTGAGCCCTGAGCACCAGAACGACCAGGCACAGGAACAGTTTCTTCCCTCAGGCAATCCATCTCATGAACACTTCACAATAAACAATAAACACACACACACACACACACACACACACACACACACACACACACACACACACACACACACACACACACACACACACACACACACACACACACACACACACACACACACACACACACACACACACACACACACACACACACACACACACACACACACACACACACACACACACACACACACACACATTTTCTATCCCCCTACACTGCCCCTGCTCCTAAACTTAACCCTCACAGGAGACTGTGCAGTTTACTTTCTGTGAAAAAAAAACTCACTCTGTGTGATTTATAAGCATTTTTAAAAGTGAGGACATGGGGAACGTCCTCATATTTCACCCTCTTTTTGTAATACCTATGTCATACCCATGTCATTATACACATTTGTGTCCTGATATTTCACAAAAACATGCCCACACACACACACACACACACACACACACACACACACACACACACACACACACACACACACACACACACACACACACACACACACACACACACACACACACACACACACACACACACACACACACACACACACACACACACACACACACAGAGAATTGTACATTCCTTTTATTCACTTATTTTTAACACACTTATTTACATTTCTAATTTAAAATACGTGTTTATTAATTACCTAAAATACGTGTACATAGTATATTGCTTATATCATTTATTTTTATATTGGGTCTATGCTATTTTGCACAGTGTCTGTATATTTGTATATTGTTATTTTTATTTAACATTTAATTTTATTATGCTTTAAAACGTCCACCATTGTTCCTGTACCTAAGCAGTCAAAAACCACCTGCTTAAACGACTGGCGTCCTGTTGCTCTGACCCCCATCATCAGCAAATGCTTTGAGAGAATAATCAGAAACCACATCTGCTCTGTTCTCCCTCCCTCACTGGACCCACTGCAGTTTGCATACCGCACAAACCGCTCCACTGATGATGCCATTTCATCTACAATACACACTGCTCTCTCCCACCTGGAAAAGAGGAACACATATGTGAGAATGCTGTTTGTAGACTACAGCTCAGCATTCAACACCATTGTGCCCTCCATACTTGACGGGAAACTCCGGGCTCTAGGCTTAAACAGCTTGCTATGCAGCTGGATCCTGGACTTCCTGTCAAACAGACGCCAGGTGGTCAGAATGGGCAGTAACATCTCATCATCACTGACTCTCAACACTGGAGCCCCTCAGGGCTGTGTGGCAACCCACAGCTCCAACACCATCATCAAGTTTGCTGACGATACGACGGTGGTAGGTCTCATCACTGACAATGATGAAACGGCCTACAGAGAGGAGGTGCACACTCTGACACGGTGGTGTCAGGAGCACAACCTCTCCCTCAACGTCAGCAAGACCAAGGAGCTGGTGGTCGACTTCAGGAGGAATGAGAGAGAACACCGCCCCATCACCATCGATGGAGCACCGGTGGAGAGAGTCAGCAGCTTCAAGTTCCTCGGTGTCCACATCACAGAGGAACTCTCATGGTCCGTCCACACTGAGGCCGTTGTGAAGAAGGCTCATCAGCGCCTTTTCTTCCTGCGACGCTGAAGAGGTTTGGAATGAACCGCCACATCCTCACACGCTTCTACAGCAGCACCATAGAGAGCCTGCTGACTGGCTGCATCACCACCTGGTACAGCAACAGTACCACCCGCAGCCGAAAAGCCCTGCAAAGGGTAGTGCGCACGGCCAGCTGCATCATCGGAGGTGAGCTTCCCTCCCTCCAGGACATTTATGCCAGGCGGTGTGTGAAGAGAGCTCAGAGGATCATCAGAGACTCTAGCCACCTGAACCATGGGCTGCTCTCACTGCTGCCATCAGGCAGACGGTACCGCAGCATCAGAACACGCACCAGCCGACTCCAGAACAGCTTCTTCCCACAAGCAATCAGACTACTTAACTCCTGATCCATCAGTTCATAACACACACTGGACAGAATATCACTCAGCACAACCCACTGTAGATACACACACATTATATACACATTTATTTATCATACAGCATCTATTGCACTTTGGATTTCAATTTGTGAATAATATTGTATACTATACATTGTATATTATTATTATTATTATAGCGTAATGTATATTGTTTAGTGTATGTTTAGTGTATATTGTTTAAAGTATATGTATATTGTAAGTATGTGTATATTGTTTAAAGCTGTGAGAACTACACTCACATTGTGTAAATTATTTATTGTTTATTGTAGTGTATATTGTGCTGTGAGTAATTGTGTGCGCATCAGATGTGTAATCTGTTGTTGCTTAAATGTTGTACATGTCATGTCATGACTACTATGTTGCTCGGACTGCACCTAAGAATTTCACCTACTGTTGCACTTGTGTATATGGTAGAGTGACAAATAAAGTGATTTGATTTGATTTGATTTTTATTATCTGTGTCTTGTCACTGTCATTCTGTGCACTGTGGAGCTTCTGTTACTACAACAAATTCCTAGTATGTGTAAACATACCTGGCAATAAAGCTCATTCTGATACATTTTATTTGAGGGGATTTGAACTATTGGCCGTCGTTATTTAAAAAGACATGTTTATTACAATGAAAAAAAAAATTGACTTAAATTCTGGACCTCGGTGTCCAGAATTAAAATCTGGACCTTTGTCAATGAGAGGGGGGAGGTTCGTTTGAACTACATGCTCTTAGGGTTCTCAAGGCCATCACGGACAGGGTAATGGACACTGTTGTCAGCTGAAGGTTGAAATCCTTCCTGTTGGCCTTCAGAAAGTCTCTGGAGCTGTAATACAAAACATGACATGTTTTTGTTTGTCTCCCAAAAAGTCGGATTGTAAATCGTAATCCTCCACTTTCACATTACTGTAAATGTGTTTGCTGCCTGTGCAATAGAATCAAAGATAAGTGTTTTCTTGGAAATCCTGTGGTTGTTTTTGGCCCCCTTATCTCTCTTTCTTTCAGTGTCAAGGTTTTTGCTTCGAAAAGCATGAAATATTAAAAGAGATTTGTAATATTTAATGCATTTTTCAGTTTGACATTTCACAACAAATTCCAGACAGAGCTGAGTGACTGGGGACAACATTTCGACAGTTCATGTAAAAGGACATCCATAAATTCCAGTTCCATTTTTAAAATTAACCAGGACTTTTCCAGGAAAACAAAAAAGACGTACACTGCAGTATTTTAAATGTGCAGATATGACAGAACAATTTCAGGATCTCACTTCTTGAGGGTGAGATGGAGGCTGATGAGGTTCTGACCTGCAGTTCTGGGGAAAAACAGAAAAACATCAATATCTATAGAAATATGACTTGTCAGAGCAACTAGCCATGAAGATTGTTGGTTTACAAGACCAAGGCTATAGGGACGGAGAGTTCTCTGTCGCTACAATCGATTTCTGTCATTTGGATTGCAGAGAGGTCATGCTGATTATTTGTATGACTAAAAAGTGCCAAGTATCGCATTGAAAATATTTTTAAAATCAGCTTTAAAATGACAATAAACTGGCCTTGGAAAAGCAGTTCTTAAACATTTACCCTTAAAACGCTATATATCTTAAGTATTAAAAAAAAAAGTGTTGCAGTTAAAATTTCATTTCATATTTTCTTTGAGGTGGAAATCTTTTCTGATACTTCTCTTCATTGAATTGTTTGGTATATAATCAGTATTCCAAAGAAAGAAGAAATTTGCAGAGAGTATATACAGTGGGTTCGGAAAATATTCAGACCCCCTTCAGTTTTTCACTGTTATATTGCAGCCATTTGCTAAAATCATTCAAGGTATTTTTTTTTCTCATTAATGTACACACAGCACCCCATATTGACAGAAAAACACAGATTTTTTTTTTTACATTTTTGCAGATTTATTAAAGAAGAAAAACTGAAATATCACATGGTCCAAAGTATTCAGATCCTTTGTTCAGTATTTAGTAAAAGCACCATTTTTTATCTAATACAGCCATGAGTCTTTTTGGGAAAGATGCAACAAGTTTTTCACACCTGGATTTGGGGATCCTCTGCCATTCCTCCTTGCAGATCCTCTCCAGTTCTGTCAGGTTGGATGGTAAACGTTGGTGGACAGCCATTTTCATGCTCAATTGGGTTTAGGTCAGGGCTCTGGCTGGGCCATTCAAGAACAGTCATGGAGTTGTTGTGAAGCCACTCCTTCATTATTTCAGCTGTGTGCTTAGGGTCATTGTTTTGTTGGAAGGTGAACCTTCGGCCCAGTCTGAGGTCTTGAGCACTCTGGAGAAGGTTTTCGTCCAGGATATCCCTGTACTTGGCCGCATTCATCTTTCCCTCAATTGCAACCAGTCGTCCTGTCCCTGCAGTTGAAAAACACCCCCACTGCATGATGCTGCCACCACCATGCTTCACTGTTGGGACTGTATTGGACAGGTGATGAGCAGTGCCTGGTTTTCTCCACACATACCGCTTCGAATTAAGGCCAAAAAGTTCTATCTTGGTCTCATCAGACCAGAGAATCTTATTTCTCACCATCTTTGAGTCCTTCAGGTGTTTTTTTACAAACTCCATGCAGGCGTTCATGCGTCTTGCACTGAGGAGAGGCTTCTGTCGGGCCACTCTGCCATAAAGCCCCGACTGGTGGAGGGCTGCAGTGACACAGCAAAGGGTCTGAATACTTAGGACCATGTGATATTTCAGTTTTTCTTTTTTAATAAATCTGCAAAATGTCAACAATTCTGTGTTTTTCTGTCAATATGGGGTGCTGTGTGTACATAAAAAATGAACTTAAATGATTTTAGCAAATGGCTGCAATATAACAAAGAGTGAAAAATGTAAGGGGGTCTGAATACTTTCCGTACCCACTGTATTTAGTCTGAACTCTGATCTGTTCCATATTTTCGATCTGATCTGAATCTCATGATCTGATCTGATCCCTATAGATTAACATCTGAGTCTGAATCCTCACCCAGCATTGCAGGAGTCTTGTTCAGTCAGTCAGTCAGTCAGTCAGTCAGTCAGTCAGTCAGTCAGTCAGTCAGTCAGTCAGTCAGTCAGTCAGTCAGTCAGTCAGTCAGTCAGTCAGTCAGTCAGTTTTTATGATAAAAAAACACTGATATGAGTGTGTATTGTGCCTGCTCTTCTTACCAAGCTGTTTATTTTATGTAAGCCTCATAACCTTTAATACCAAGGCTTCTCTCTCTCCTTTTCTCTGTGTGTTCAACCTTGCCCACCTCAGGGTTGGCCTTCTCCATGGAGCTTGCAGCTTTGTCCTTGAAATAAAGAACATCCCAAAACTAGATGCAGAGCCTCCTCATTCATAGACCCATTTGCACACACGTTTGCACAGCAGAACAGCATGGCCTCTCGTACATTTTTGCGGGTCTTGGTCCGTTCCAGCTTGGCTCTCACAAGAGCCCATCCGAGATTTCTTCACTCAGTTCCCAAACTGTGCAGTCAATCGCAACAAAACAGGTAAGGATCAAATGTACTTTGCTTGTTGTTTCACATAATGCTTTGTGTTCTGTACAGGGAATATGTATTCTTATTATATAAGACCTAATAATTAAGTGCTCACAAACATGTGCTTTTTCCTAATTTTTAATTCTATCTGTGCTCTGATGCCTCATTTCCTATTCATATTGTAATGTCTAGCTGGGGATGTCATGCTGTTTTAAAGAGAGATTGGAATAACATAGATGCACGTCACTATCCTAAATTGCACACATCCACAGGATTATTACCATACAATTAAAGGTCACTGAAGAATGGTTTAATAAAGAGTATTTTTAACATGGGGTGGGGGGAATGAATGATGATTTTTTTTGGGGGGGTGAACTATCTCTTCAAATAAACCTGAAAATAACAATAGTGTAATGAATTCAAAAAGAAATTATATATCAGCTCATTATATCCTTGGCTTAACGTTTTGCCCATAGCATTTCTTTGAAGGATCATTCCTCACACTCATTATTTGTTTGACTACATCAAATAACCTTTGGTCATTGTATTCTGAGCTTTTATGCACTCAATATGTAGTAGAAGGGATGTTTTTCTTGCTTTCTTCAGCATTGTGTGGTGAATGTCATATCCACTTTAGAATTTTGTTTTAATTAAAATCCTAGAGATGAAAATGCCCTCTCTTATCAACCCACCAGGGTACCACAGGGACCAGAAGTGCTTTTATTCTCCACCTACACCAGATTGCTTGGAACAGCTTCCAGTCAAATGGCGTTTCTTATCACTTCTGCGCTCATGACACAAACTCATTCCCCCATCTACACTCTAAAAAAAAGGTTCTATATGGCACCAAAAATGGTTCTTGGCTCGTAATCATAGGGGAACCTTTTTTAGTGCTATATAGCACCAATTTTGGTGCTTCAGTGGTTCTTCAGCGGTTCTTCAGAGGTTCTTCACCAGTTCTTTGACTAAGGTGCTATATACCTAACTAAGGTGCTATATCACCGCTAACTATGGTGCTATATAGCACCGCTACCATATACAGAACATGTTAAGATATGGTGCCATATAGCACCAAAAGTGGTTCCTCTATGATTACGACGAAGAACCATTTTTGGTGCCATATAGAACCTTTTTTTTTAGAGTGTACCTCTCCATCTGTAATCCGAGAAAAGACCTCTGCATGCCTCAGCATATCAGCCTATGATGACTACTAATCACTTTCAGCTCAAGTTCAGTAAGACTGACTTCTTCGTTCCAGCAAAAACCTCTGTTGAGTTCTAAAATCATTCTTAAAGTAACACTTAGTAATGTGTGCATGCAGCATCACACAAAAAATACAAGTACCATAATTAATGTATTCCATGAATGAACCTGTCCACTAACAAAGTAATTCGAATTCTGATGATCTTGAAAAAATTTGCAAGAAAAATATTATTAAAATCTGGATAAAAGTATTTGTTACATCTTATTTAGCTGAAACATAGTTTTGTTCCTGTCTGGTTATTTGAGAATAAAAGGATTTAACACTTAGGAGCTTTCCTGCGCCATTTTGAATGTATGATGCAATATCTCAAAACAACAAAGTGATACAAAGACAATAATTAAATGGAATCGTAGACAACACTTTGGGGGTTCGCCACTTTGTGGTTGGGACATGTGGAAACACAAAGAAATCAGGCATACATGTAACACTACATTAGTACAAACCTGGTAAAAATGACTCGTTTTGCCCTCCAGGTGGGTGCTAAGGGTCTGACGTCACTTGAAAACTATGTTGTATACCTAATGAAAGTCTTTAAAATGCGATTTGAAATTATTCAAATCAATTTACATTTATTTGCTTTACAGAAATTGCTTCAAATATTACAATCAAGAAGCCAAAGGTAACTGTGTCAAGGAAAAAAAACACTGCTCCTTCTGCTCAGCTCCTCGTTAAGGTCCTGGTCCTTTTACAGCTAGGCCTCCAGAACTCTATTCTTTCCTACTCATTCCTTCTGTTCAGTTCCTTGACATGCCACAAGTATCTATTAGAGCAGGGGTTTTCAAACTTTATGATGCCAAGGACCCCCAAATATGATGAACCTTTATGAGGGACCCCCTTCCTAAAATCTTTCTATTTTTATGTACGAAAAAACATTTAAACGGTTAGATAAATAGTAAGTGTGACATTATAAATACAACATGTTGTTTCCCAACTTAAATTGGTTATTAATGTTGGATGTATAAACCCGAAGAAGAACATTTTCAATTAAAAATTATTTGTATAAGCAATTTTCACAATAAATTTATGCAAGCAGCGTACGTACTGTGATGAAAACTCACTAGAAAGCAAACATATACAATTCTGCAAAGTTGCAATTACTGCTATGTCAGGGGCGGCAGTGGCTCAGTGGTTCATGTAGGTTGTCTACAAACCGGAAGGTTGGTGGTTCGATCCCCGGTTCCACCAGTCCAAGTGTCGAGGTGTCCGTGAGCACAACACCTAACCCCAGCTGCTCCCGATGAGCTGGATGGTGCCTTGCATGGCAGACACTGTCGGTGTGTGAATGTGAGGCAATGTGTAAAGCGCTTTGGATTGCCATTGGTCTGTTAAAAGCGCTATATAGATGCAGTCCATTTACCATCTATGTCAGTGGACTTTCAGCTGGAAAGTCCACGGACATAGATGTTTTAAAGCCTTTCAGACTCACCTACACAAGATCTCTCTGGCTTTTGATTAAAACGTCAGTCCAGTTTGTCAGTCTAGTTTGTAGCACTGAATACTACTGTGCTTATACACTGTTCAGATATGAAAGAGAGCAACAACTACGTACAACGACTAGCAACAACTAAGTGCACCCGTATTGTAACACTTTACAACTTAACTACTGTATGACTCATGAAGAATTAACCACCATTAATTATATACAATTAAATACCATTAACTAATAAGGAGTGTTTCTTCATTTAGCACACAGACTTCTTAGATCACAAGCTTCTTCCATGCATTATTTTAACAAGAAGAAATACAGTCTCACACAAGAACTCGGTCTCACGCATCATCTTACGTTATTTCCTGTACCAATTCTCACGTGTGTTTGGTTGTGAAAGGGAGTTTGTAGGCCAGACAGAGTTTTCGGTGATTCTTCCTATTGAAATGTTGTGTAAAGTGCTGTGGTGGAAGGAGTACTGAAAAAGCATGCTCAAGTAAAAGTATTGTTACTTGTCAAAAAAAATGTAGCGCTAGTAGAGTAAAAGTACCTGTCCTAAATACTACTCAAAGTAGGAGCAAAAAGTAGCCCTTTTAAAAGTACTCAAGAGTGGTGAGTAGTATGCTATGATTGTTATTCCACCTTATACCCTGCAAATTAAAAATTTAGCTTACTCTTTTATAGATGCTTCTCAGTAAGAAGAAAAAAAAAAAAAAAAAAAACGAGAGAAAGCAACCAATAATCTGGTAACATTTATGACAACCATTCTGTAGAGGTTTTCTTGAGGTTGCAAAATATAATTGTACATTAACAATTTTACGTTAAAAAAAGCTGTTCTTTCTTAAAAATAAACCTGATTTAAATATAAATCTGATGTTTTATTAAAGTTATTTGCTACATGGACTAAAATTGTAGTGCCTCTCACTCTAGGCCAGTGTTGCCAACTCTCGCGAGACAAATAAGCAACCGCAGCTTCAAAAACAAGCCCAATATTATTATATTGTTTATTATCATCAATATAATTTATGACAATAATATAACTTATTATAATAATGATATTAAAATAACAATAATAAAGCAGGGTTTTCTATTCATCTGGAATCTCAAAATAGAAAAGGTGTCTGTCCCATTGTTTGTAATTATATAACTAAGAAGGCACTTTACCAAGAGAACAAATTCAATTAAATGAGTTTGTGTGTATCTCTGTGCTTGTTCTCAGTTCCTCTGGCTCTAAAGTGCTCCTGCACTTTGTAAATCAGTCGGGGGAGAAGAGCAGCGTGTTTGTCACAGAGGGAGAGACTCTTCTAGACGTTGTCATCAAGAAGAATCTTGACATCAGTGGCTTTGGTAATGAAACAATTTTTTTTGTGTTTGGTGCCATGTGATCGTTCCCATCTGTTTTAAGTGTGTGCGTGTGTGTATGTTATGAAACTTTTAATCCATAATGATATTCACGCTACTTGTTTTCATTTTATCTGTTCTAACCCATTTTGCTACTGCATGGCTTATATGTGACCAAATTATTTTTACTTAGAGTCAGGATAAAGTGGGGATCTTTTTATAAAGACTTTTCTTCTCTTTTGTAACTTATATCCAAATAAAAAAGCTTCTCAAACAAGAAAAAATGTAGGACTTTATTTTGTCCATCTACAAAATGATTGGATATAGAATTTTTTTTTCCAGTCCCACTTCATAGTGTTACAATCACCAGTGAGAGTGCCCCTAATCACCACCTGAGGGCACTCCACCCCGGACTGTCACTCCATCACAAACTTCATTACCCATAATCCTTTGCCCCGACTCATCATTACTCATTGTTTGCACCTGTGTTTCATCACCTCATTACCCCATTTACCCGTACTATAATAGACTGCCACTCACCTCAGTTCAGGACGAAGTCTTGTATTTCCTAGGTGGACAGAAGTTGCCTACTTCTGTTATTCCTGTCTCTCGATACCTGCTGCCTGCCTTTTGATCCTTGCATGGTTACTCGTCTGTGAACGTTATCTGCCTGTCCTGACCAATTGCCTGTTTTCTGACTACGTTTCTGCCTGCCTCTGTCATTACCTGTTTGTCCCTGCCTGACCCTGCCTGTACGACCTAGCTCTCTTAAAGGGTTAGTTCACCCAAAAATGACAATTATGTCATTTATTACTCACCCTCCTGTCGTTCGACACCCGTAAGACATTCGTTCATCTTCGGAACACAAATGAAGATATTTTTGTTGAAAGCTGATGGCTGAGAAAGGCCTCCATAGGGATTCAGTACATTTACACTCACAAGACCCATAAAAGGCACCAGAAATGTCGTTACAAAGTCCATCTCACTACAGTGGCTCTACAATAATTTTACGAAGCGACGGCAATAGTTTTTGAGCGAAAAAAAAAAATCTAAATAACGACTTTATTCCACAAGTTCTTGTCTTCCTTGTCTGTCTCTGCCGTGAACTCACGAAGCACCACGGCGCATGCGCGAGAATATGACGTAGAACCGCCATTCAGGAATCCATGAAATGCACACTTTAGTCCCATTTTGAACTCTGCGCCAAGACCTAAAGCACGATCAATGTAGAATTCAACAGCTTAGATACGGCACGTCTTCCTCTGCTCGTTGTAAACAAATCTCCTCGCTTCTGGGTCACGTGTCCGAACGCCGGTTCTGCGTGATATTCTCGCGCATGCGTCGTGGTGCTTCATGAGTTCACGGCAGAGACAGACAAGGAATACAAGAACTTGTTGAATAAAGTCGTTATTTTGATTTTTTTTTTTTTGCACAAAAACTATTGCCGTCGCTTCGTAAAATTATTGTAGAGCCATTGTAGTGAGATGGACTTTGTAACAACGTTTTTAGTGCCTTTTATGGGTCTTGTGAGTGTAAATGTACTGAATGTCAATGGAGGCCTTTCTCAGCCATCAGCTTTCAACTAAAATATCTTCATTTGTGTTCCGAAGATGAACAAATGTCTTACGGGTGTCGAACGACATGAGGGTGAGTAATTAATGACATAATTTTCATTTTTGGGTGAACTAACCCTTTAATAAAGCTGCATTTGGATCTTCTACCTTCTGTCTCAGAGCAGTGCGTTACACATAGAAGTTATATTTATAGACGGTAGAGACCTATGTGGATTTCTCAGTCACATTTCAGTAAGATTTCTGATTCAAGATCACTAGGGCACATGAATTAAAAACATTATGATGTACATGGATAAATAATTTATAATAAATACTGCAGTATTCAATAACCAATAAAATATTCAATTTTGATTTCATGCTGTAATGTATGTTATAAATGGGCGATTGGCAGTTCTTAGCAAATGAAAAAATTAATAAAACTGTGTGTGCATGTGTCTTAGGAGCATGCGAGGGCACTCTGGCCTGTTCCACCTGTCACCTGATATTTGAGGAGAGTGTTTATGACAAACTGGAGCCAATGTTGGATGAAGAGATTGACATGCTGGATTTGGCTTATGGACTCACCAAGACGTAAGACACCTGGATTTAAAGTGTCAGAGTGTCTGATTGAGTCAGTAATGCTTTAAGTGAGTCGGAATGATGGAAGAGGTTTCGATCAGGGCTAATCACATCAACCCCAGCAAGCAATAGCTGCCATTTCACCATCTCGGTTAACTATAGATCCGGCTATGAGTAACCCACTTGCCACTTCTAGCCAAAATAACATTGAATATGGTTACATGTCGTTTTTGCCGAAATAACTCGCAAGACGTATGATAAGCAAAGTCAATAGTTTGACATCAGTAATTTCTTTGACATCACATTCTAAGCGTAGCCTGTGTGTAGCCACGATTGATGACTAGCCTATTCTTGGGCTATGGTTATAGACGTCTATTAAATTTTCACTGAAAGCCCAAATTTTGCCTGTTTTAGCCTAGACGTCAGGCCTGTGTCTGGGCGGCGTCTTTTAGACACAAAGTTGCTTGCTGGGACACATCTTAGACAAATAAATAAATGTTTTTAATTCTGACAAGAAAAAGAGCACTGCATGATATTAACAATGAACTAATAATGTTTTCGAAAATGTAGTAAGAATATGGTTGATTCAAGTAATCCAATTATATTATGTTGGGTTTTGACCTGCTCAAGCTAACTCAACACCGGTAAACTGAAACGTGTTGCTAGCAGGTTATCTAATTCAAATGTATATCCTATAGTTTAATCAACAATATTCACAACATTAACACCTTGTTTTTTGCACAGACAGTGATGCAAATGGATGAACAATATATGAGTTATTCTGAATGCATGCACTTTTGATATAACAATGCGCTATACACTCACCTAAAGGATTATTAGGAACACCATACTAATATTGTGTTTGACCCCCTTTCACCTTCAGAACTGCCTTAATTCTACGTGGCATTGATTCAACAAGGTGCTGAAAGCATTCTTTAGAAATGTTGGCCTATATTGATAGGATAGCATCTTGCAGTTTATGGAGATTTGTGGGATGCACATCCAGGGCACGAAGCTCCCTTTCCACCACATCACAAAGATGTTCTTTTGGGTTGAGATCTGGTGACTGTGGGGGCCATTTTAGTACAGTGAACTAATTGTTATGTTCAAGAAACCAATTTGAAATTATTCAAGCTTTGTGACATGGTGCATTATCCTGCTGGAAGCAGCCATCAGATGATGGGTGCATGGTGGTCATAAAGGGATGGACATCATCAGAAACAATGCTCAGGTAGGCCGTGGCATTTAAAGGGTACCCAATTGGCACTAAGGGGCCTAAAGTGTGCTAAGAAAACATCCCCACACCATTACACCACCAGTGGTAACAAGGCATGATGGATCCATGTTCTCATTCTGTTTACGCCAAATTCTGACTCTACCATCTGAATGTCTCAACAGAAATCGAGATTCATCAGACCAGGCAACATTTTTCCAGTTTTCAACTGTCCAATTTTGGTGAGCTCGTGCAAATTGTAGCCTCTTTTTCCTATTTGTAGTGGAGATGAGTGGTACCCGGTGGGGTCTTCTGCTGTTGTAGCCCATCCGCCTCAAGGTTGTGTGTGTTGTGGCTTCACAAATGCTTTGCTGCTTACCTCGGTTGTAACGAGTGGTTATTTCAGTCAAAGTTGCTCTTCTATCAGCTTGAATCAGTCGGCCCATTCTCCTCTGACCTCTAGCATCAACAAGGCATTTTCGCCCACGGGACTGCCGCATACTGGATGTTTTTCCCTTTTCACACCATTCTTTGTAAACCCTAGAAATGGTTGTGCGTGAAAATCCCAGTAACTGAGCAGATTGTGAAATACTCAGACTGGCCCGTCTGGCACCAACAACCATGCCATGCTCAAAATTGTTTAAATCACCTTTCTTTCCCATTCTGACATTCAGTTTGGAGTTCAGGAGATTGTCTTGACCAGGACCACACCCCTAAATGCATTGAAGCAACTGCTATGTGATTGGTTGATTAGATAATTGCATTAATGAGAAATTGAACAGGTGTTCCTAATAATCCTTTAGGTGAGTGTATGTTATGCAGTATCCTAAACAGTCTCTAAAATATAAATTAATGAACATACTAACTTCTAAACACATAGATCCAAATAGGGGTGCATCTCAATCAGCCCCCTAGTTCAGTAGTCAGGGCACTGATCAGGGAGTCGGCCATTTTAAGAGCTGTCTCAATCGCAGAATCCTCCCAGTGCACTGAAAAGTTCGCTCCCCAATGCACCGAAAAAATAAGGGTGCATCAATGCTCACTATGTTCCCTTAATGGAAGTTCTGAAGCGCGAAACTTAAATCTTGTGAGTCAAGTCACTACACATGAGGACGATAACGGCATGCGATATATGTTTAAAAAAAGAAAAGAAAAATAAACCATTATTTTATTATATTTCAGTATAAACATACATTGTTAGACAGTTAGGCCTAATGAACACAATCTAGCTAACATTTATAATTTATTTACGGCTGAAATTTTGCACGTATATAGGGGAGCACGGGGCACAACCCGGGGTTAGTTGTAACACACATGTTTTAACCCTTTCTACACGTGCCAGAATGACGAAACTTAGTGTATTTACTAGTTGCCATATCAACATTATTTAGAGAGAAAAAAAGCGCCAAAATTTAAAAATCTCTGGAAGATATTACTGAACATGTATTTAACCATAGCAAAAGTAAATTTCTTACTCAAGTTCAGTTTTCATCTCTGTTTTTTGTGCTTATTTAAAATAAGACAAATCTGATATTATTTTAATCTTATATCTGTTATTTAACAGTTGAGATCGTTCTTTAATGCTGATCTAACCAGCAGAAGACACGAGCCACAGTTTAAATTTTTGCAGGTGGGGTGCATTGTAACACTGCGTTACAATGAGCCCCTATTAGAAATATGCCATTATATTCTATACTTTTATGAATTCTTTTGAGAAACCATGAGAAAAGGGTGAATAATGTCTGAGTTAATGTTCAGAAATTATTAATTATTATTATGTTTTGAACTATGCTGTATAGCTGTATTTAGCGATGTGTTTGTTGTCAAACTCAAAAATGAGTATATTTTTAATGATTAAAAAATGCCATTATTTTATTTAAAAAAGTTAATAATTGTATTTTGTTGACAAAATATTTTAGTTTGTCTTGTATATTTTTTTTTATTATATCAGGTAACATTCTAAGCTATCATTTGGTCATGTTACATTGTGCCCCTCACATGTTACAATGTACCCCACAGGGGCATGTTGTCACATTTCACTTCCATTCTTTCGGGGTAAATCAAGAAAAAAGTATACACTGTATTAATGAAACAAAACCACATAATTGTACTAGACATGTGGGCAATTAATGTGGGAAAAAATTAATACGCTGAACCCCAAGTGGATTTACACAAACAGAGAAAGTCAAAAAGTGTTAGGTTGTGCCCCACTCTCCCCTATGTAACAAACAAAGTATTTATCATAATGTACTTTAAATAACGTTACAATTAATGTCAGAAAGATATCAGCTCTGCTATTATTCATAAATACCAGTAATAATACCAGTAATGATACCAGTAATGATGTTGTACAATGAGGATGTTGTCACGTCGCCGGAAATAGAGTCATCAGTGTACAAATGTGTAGTGAGCCAGTGTCCTTTACTGTCCTTACTGTCCTTTACTGTCCAGACCCAGTCTTTGGACAGGATCATGGTCAATTTACAGTTTGACACCATTTTGCACATTATCAATATCTTAAAATATTATCAATATCTAAAATGTTACTTTTAATCAATCATTTGATCATTTATTCATTAATCAGTGCGGCAAACTTTTAGTTAAACAAAAACTATCCTGTAAAAAACAATAAACTCTCTTCGCTCATTCACTATGCTAATAATTTGTTGTTGCTGTTCTGTCATTGGCTCAGATCTCGTTTGGGGTGTCAGGTGACTGTGGAGCATTGGATGGATGGAATGACTGTTCGCGTTCCGCATGAGATCAATGATCAACGAGGAAAACAAGAGGCAGTGAGCAGCAAATGATACACAAGTACTCACACGTGAATTACCATGTTAACTTAACACTTGATATACCGTCAGATCTGGTTTTCTTTTCTAAATCTGATTTTGTATCGTTCTGTTTTAATGGCATATGAAACTTTACACTTCCACAAAATAATAAAATGAATGTAACCAACCAGTATGCCTCTGTGTATCACCCAAATTAATATTACCACATGAACGAATAGGATGAATATTTATTACCGAAAGTTTTTTCATCAGTCGTACTGTATCTTTAAGTGTTTTTACGTGATTTTTTTCTTCTTCACTGAACGGAGAGTGATTGTCATGCATATGAACTGTCAGGGACAGAGCCCTGTGCCCAAATATTGCCGCCTTTTGTTGACCGGAGAGGGAAGGATACACTGAAAAAAGTCTAACATTGCTGTTGTTCGTTTAATGTGTATTTTCTCATTGAAATAGCTTAAAATTATTAGTTTTTTAATGTAAAGTAAACGTTTCAGTTTATATTTATGTTTGAATCCATTTTTTTTACATTGATGCAATATAAATCGGCAGCGGGACATGATTTGATCAGAGCATTTTTATTAGATTGAGCAGGATTTGCACATGCGCATTGTTTGAGTTGGAGATCCCGCGCTCTGACCTGACCTGTAGGATTACAAAAAAAAACGTCCGTCACAGTTGAACCGTCTGAAGAACGCACACACAATCTGTTGAGCGGCGGCCGTGACGGTACACACTTCAACAGACCCCTCCAGCCAGGCTGACAGAAGAACTACGAGCAACATTGATACTGGTAAGGTAAACTTTGTCTACCATTAACGTTTTTTCCCCCCAAGTATACCTGACTGGCCCTGACTCATTTACATTAGCCGCCCTTTTGTCGTGGGCGAGTAACGTTAATGCTATCACAGGTCGGTCGCTAGTTAACTGGCTAATAAATGCAAACTATCATTTCTAAATGCATTTTGCGGGGGCATGACGTTAGCTAAAGTTACCACGTAAGTGTAGTTAACGTTACAGCTAATGGTATGTTTGTGAATTCAAATGCATATGTTCTGCTAAATGTTTTTTTAATAGTCAAAAGTGGCGCGAAGAACCTACAAAATGCTTATTTGTCGAGATTAACATTACGGTCTTTTAAGAGCTCCGGGTCTGTTTTAAATCTAGTAAGTGAAGATATCAGTATCATATGAAACTAAACGACATTAGGCATTAATTAGTAACAACCTTGACATGTTGGTTAGATTTTTTGACACTTGAAATGTGGTAACGTTAACGTTAGTTATGCTGCCTTCACGTGCTATCGAAAATTTGATAATTCCGATTTCTGAAGTCGTGATTACGAGCTCATTGCATTCAAATTTCAAAATGTGAGGGCGTTCATGTGCAATTTTTACCTCAGAAACTCGTATAATTCCGATGGCACGTGAAGGCAGCATTAATCCCCAAGTTCAAGAATATCTATGAATATGTTGTGTATCAGAGGAATCCATGGGTGAATTTTTTTTTGTTTTGTTTTTTTGTAAAGGTTTAATTTTAATTCATAGTAACTGTTCTTACTCAGACTGTGGACATCACCATCAAAAGAGAATGCATCCTCAAATCTCTGATGATCTACCTCGGTGAACCTGTTGAGCATCTTATCAAAGAATGCCAGGTAAGGGCATCTCTCTCACTTGCTCACACAGTTAACACCTACAGACTAACATGGTCATAGTCTAGGTTTTCTTAGCCATATTTAATAAATAGGGGTGTGACGAGAAACTCAGCTCACAAGATGAGATTTTAACACTATAAGAAATCTTTGATGCTGAATTATGACAGAATTTTGAGCAGTAAACACGAAGACCACGTCCAGACGTACCAAAACAATATTTTTTTCCTGTGTCAAAACGAATCCATTTGCAAATGAATTAACACATATGCACACGCTACTTCATATTCCAGGCCTATATGTGGTGCTCTTTCTGCTACAGAAATTAACCAAAAACGGAGAAGAGCACAGTCTTCAGTCACTTCCACTTCCGTTAATAACATGACTAGATTTTCGCCACTCATTTTATAAAGGCCGCCACAAGAAAACGTCTTGCCTTACATTGGATAATGTGCTGTTGGATTGCTTTTTATTTTGCAATTCTGTTAGCCATCGGACATGATTGCAGCGCGCTAATATGGGGTAGATTTTTTGCGTTATTCCAAACAAATAGATTATTATCCACAAATAAATGTAAATAGATTCACAAAAATTAAATAAATTCAAAAATAAATAGAATGAGATCCACAAATATATGCAGGACTTTCACAAAAATGAATTAGATTCACAAATAAATACAATGACATTTGTGAATAAAAAAAAATATCCACACATATGTTTTTATGTCACAAACACAACTCTGCCTTGCATTCATTTGTCAATCACTTCCTGTGCATTTGTGAATCGGTTCCTGTGCATTTGTAAATCGCAGCACAGCGCGTGGATTTTGAAACATTTCTAGCGTCTACACATCCACAAATGGGTAGACTCTACTTAAGCCAATCAGATAAGGGCCATATTGTGCTGACCAATTGTAGCACATTCTTGATCCAACCAATCATGGTTTGGCCAGAGCCGAGTTACCACTCCCATAGACTTAATGCGTAAGTAAAGCGTGTCATTGAGTGACCAATAATAGTTCCAGCATTGAACCCCATTAATTTAGATCGATAACGTGAGCAGCACTGCAACAGCTACTATATCCAGATGCTATCTGTCATTTCAACAGTTTTTAGATTATCTGAGATCTTTCAGTCAAAAGCGTTTCTATGAGAGCTCTGTGAACCATGTGACCGTGTGTGCCGCCGGGAGATGAGAGCAGGTCACACCTCTGTTTTTCAACGCCTCTTGCTTTAACTGTTACACATTAGCGCCACAACGCTATTTATTGTTTGAATTTCGTATTAAAACTTAAACAAAGGTAAATGCTTAGACTTTGTTTCATATCAAAAGCAGGTTTGGCAATTTGAGAGCGAGAGACGCGCGTGAGTGACAGAGAGACGGAGGGAGAGCAGGCAAAGGAAATGCAGCGGAACCTTTTAAATAGCGTTAAAAAAATTAGTCTATGTTTGGAAAACACTGTGATTGATTGGTAATTATTTTCAACAGAATTCCCCTATTGACTACAATACTCAATGCTGTAATATCGTGTTGTACTGTCGTGACCCAAATAAAATGACCAGATCACTCAAAAAAAAGATTAACGCTGTCTTTTCTTTCTCTCACCAGAATAAAATGCTACTGTAAAGCATAATCGAAGTCACTGCACATAATGTGTTAATATTTGCCAGAAATCGCTGCAAATACAGTGAAAATGCTGTCTATCCTGCTAAATCCTATTCAAACAGACTGACAGCGCGGAGTTGTTTAGAACTATTGAGAGCTCTATGGCTCTAGTCAGCACAATATGGCTGTTATCTGATTGGCTGAAGTAGACGGTGGGTGGAGTCAGGTTTTCTGCTCCTGTTCAAAATGTTCTGCTCATTCAGAATTTCTCTTACATATCTGTGTTTTCTGACATGTCCTGAAAAAAGTCAGAAAATAACAAGAATAACGTCATACGTGGGAAGTTACACAGAAATTGTAATAAGTTACTTATGTAATGGCAAAAATTAATTCATCGACATCACTAATAAGAGACAAACCATGATCCAATTGTCTTTATAAAGATTTATTTCCTTGCAAGGAAGAGCCACGGTCAGTGCAGCCGCTCGGGCTGCCTTGAGTGTGAACTGCTAAAACAAAAGAAAGCACAAACTTTTATACCCACCAATGTTTAAACAACCCCCCTCAGTAATTTTCCATACATCTGTGGAAAACCACTGAAGGGTTTTTTTACTCAGAGTAAGAGGTGAGAAACAATACACAAATGGTCCCCTTTCTGTCTTGGAACTCATTTGAATTAAAAGCAACAAAACACAATGGTCCTTCCTCTGCCTTAGAACTAAATTAAATTATCCAACACCTTTGGTGCGGGAAAGCTCTCAATTTACATATCCCACTGCTACCCCCCTGGGTTTTCCACAGACACTGTGTGTCTTTTGAGCTAAGAGGTGATTTGCATGGCTAAAGCAGATTTTGACTTCTGTGTGAACTCAAACATAAATATAAAATTTTTCCACAACAATTCCCCCTTTTATCATTCTTTGATAACTCACAAGAAAAAATTTAAGAAGTGTAGATACGAATAAAACAGGCAAATTTAAGTCACTCTTACACTCTTCCTCTCTGATTTTTTTTTGTATAAATGATCACGCTCTTAAATTTGTAATTGAAGAAAATAAAAATAAAAATCCCCTAATATGTTTTAGGCGTCTCCTCGCTAGTCATCTCATCAAACAGCAACCTGTCCAGTCTTTCTGTGGAAATGATATGCTCTGTCGCCACAAACCCAAAAACATGCATCACTCTCAATGGTGGAATCAACATGTCTGTGTGGTCCGTTGCGTTCTCTTGCAGGCAGATGTTGGATGTTTTGTTGGAATCTTCCCTTGCTTGATGTCCGTTGCAGCTCTAAGCCCCACCTACTGGATTCTGTGGGCTGGCAATAGGGTTTTAACTTGAAAACTGGTAGGCTCGCATGCACCCACGCCGCTCTCTCCGATACCTTGACGGCAGTGTGTCGTCAGAAGTATGACGAAAGGCCCTAGCCACATTTCCGCCTTCCAGCTCTTCGTACTCAGGTCCCTTTTTACCACGTAATCTCCTGGCTCGATTTTGTGCAAGCAGATTTCTCCTGCACACAGATATCAGACAACAGAGAAACATTTCTTTGCAATAATTCACAATTCTAATGATGCAAGCTATTGTTTACCCCCTTCCATTCCCATGAATGGTGGTCTTCCAAAAAAAAAATGTCTCAAACGGGCTCAGATTTAATCAAGGCCTTTTCTCGTTTTCATGTATTTCAATATGCATCAAAATGCGACATTTTCAGCAAATGTTGTGACCCCCTTATAAACTTCATTCATTTGAGTACCATTACCATTACCATTCCCCCTTTGGCTGCAGGCTCGCCCATGCAGCCATTTATCATAATCATTGAAAATATTGTTGGGGTAAACAAGGCTTGCCATCACTTCTTGTCTAGACGCCATTTTGCACATTCACACATCATTCATAAGTTTCCAGCCACGTCTCCACAGGTGCTTCTCCGCTGCTGTGGCAAATGCCTGCATACTCTGTAAGGAAATCAAAGCATTTGTGTTAGTTTCAGATAATAAAATACATTCTGGTTCCTTTGACTGCTGTGCTGCCGCGGCCTTCGCAGCCGCATCTGCTCTCACGGTTTCCTGTTGAAATAAACTCTTTGTTGTTAGTTACGCTGCGCATTTAAGTCTTAACTTGAAAGTTTCCCATAAACATACTGAAAATATCCAATAAAATGAAAGACAAATCCGTATTTCATCTCTGTAAGCCAGGCTAAGTCAGTAATCACTGTCACTGCTCTCCCATCATGTTAGGGGTGTGTGATACCTCCAAAATCCAAACATTCCATCTTTCTGCTATCAACCGTTTGACGACACACACATCCCTAGGCCAGACCCACAGTCACTCCTCAGAGACTAAATACTGTAGAAAACATATATGAAAAAAACAAACAATCAGTGGTTCTCTTGATTAATCAAAATCATAACAGACCTTTTTTTTTTTTTTTTTTTTGGCATTCACTCAAACTAAACAATAAAAAATAAGTAAGATAGATAATAATCCATCTTAGGACTTTAAATATCTACATAAAACATCCTTCAGTTTACATTTTGTGCTTTGCCCACAGTTCAGATGACACCTCTGCCCATGCAGGGTGTATTTTCAAATCACAATTGTCTGCCATGCACTGATTCTCTTTTGTGCGTCTGTCAATGTGGTCACTGTCCTTTCTACCTCAACTACATGCTTACATTCAGATCTAAATGCCCACAGTTTCTCACTGTGCATCACATACTTATCAACCTTTCTTCAGTCAATCGTTTCAACAATTCTTCACAAACCACCCTACTTACTTTTTCCAACAGACCCATTTTCACTCATCATAGCCCACATCATATTTAAACAATTAACGAACATAAATCTAAATTTGTTAATGTTAAATACACTTCATCAAAATGAGTTATCAATTCGTATTACGTTCAATCAGCTCGTTTGCTCATCTTTATCTCATGACATCATACTTAATCATTCTCAATTCTTTATCAAAATCTTTTCAGCTCCTGTTATCAATAAACAAAATTAATTAATTAATCAATTAGGGTTTCTTTTAAAGTACCCTTTTCTCCATGCCCTGTCCATTAAAACTCCTCTTATATCATGTAATTTGGCAGTGATTCTTATCATCAAACTTGCCACATCAATTTCTTTAACGCTGGTTAAAACCAGTCTCTATTTTAAAAAGCATTCATATTTCAATATCCATTTTGGCCTAATTTGACTTTGGTTGTTCACAATCCCTGTCAGAAATCCTAATTTTTTATTTTTATTTTCTATTTTTTTATTTATTTATTTATTTATTTATTTTTTTTCCTGTATGAATCAAAATATGTCTAGAAGTTATCTAGATATTCTTTTAGAAGTTATCTTTTTGGTTCGCCCTCCGGCCTTTTGTAAATATGAGGGAGTCTCTAGATCATTTGGATAGCGACTTCAGTTAAATTGTCACTTTGTCTATTAATTAATCCAGAGATTAATTCAAATCGTCTTCATCCATGACAAATTTGGTCATAATTACTAGTGACAGACAGAGCTGGATGTCCAATCCACTTAAAGCTCGTCCAATGTTCTGATCATCTTTTCATCAGTTTCACTCAGAATGATCAACTCCCTCTAAAGTTTTGTTTGTTTTGTTTAACTTAACCCATCTGTGATGATAAAGACACTCATTCCAGAGGTTAATGACACACTACACTCAATCAGGACACATAAATATGAACTGCTCATTCTCAAGATATGCTTTTACATGGTCTCTTAACCAGTTTCAAATATGTCTGTTCATTAGTTGTTTATTTTTAGAAAAGTCAGCTGGGTTGTTCTGTTCTGATATCATTGTTTTTGTGTTGTCTCAGCTTTAACAGAGCGATAACAGATAGAGTACAATTCCTGTTTCCAGCCTCTCTCTCTCTCTCTCACCCAGATAATCTTTTCATCAGTCTTCTAAGACTTTAACTATAATGTTAAATTCATTAACCCTTAACTATAAATGTTAAATTCATTAACTCTTCACAAAGTTTAGAAATTTCATAGTGTAACTTATTGTTTCAAGTTATCTTTAGTTTAGATACCTTTGTTATTCAGACCTTCTCTTTAAACTTCAAAAGCCGTTCTCATCTTAAAGCCATCACCATGTCTCTGAATTATGCCTGCTGAAGTAAACTCATAATAACATTAGTTCCTGATCACACAGTTTTCCTGATACAAATTAATACATTTTGTTCTGTTCTCCGCAAGGTTAAGGATGATCAGCATGGTCTCAACTGGCTCTTGAATGCCAATCTCGTCATTGCTCTTTTCTTCAGGGTGTTTCCTGGCTCTCAATTTATGCGGTATTTGGTGAGCGGTATAGAGGGGCCATATTTAGGGCAGGGGCTGCTGTGTCCAGTCTTGACCTTGGCCCCTACGAAACACAGCTTCCCCCCCCAACAGAGATGCTGCTGGCCTCACAGACATCTGCCTCACCTCTCATACACACCTCACATAAAACCCCCTCCTACAATTTTTTTTTTTTTTTTTTTTTTTTTTTTTTTCTTCTCGGGGAGGGAGTCCCAAATAACTTATCGTGATTTCCCTGGCTTGGGTTGCCCCCTGTCAGGCCGTAGGAAGTCTTACCCGTCTTTAGGAAATCACCTCGTGCTTATTTGGTCATCGCGTCTTTGACCCTCAACAGGATCAACATTTTTTTTTTTTTTTTTTTTTTGGAGCCTTTTGGAAAGTGCATTCAAGAGTCATCAGAGCCATCTGGTCTGCTTTCAAATTAGCAAAAACATGGAGACAGGTTAATTATAACAGAACTTAATCACTAAAATCCATCATACTTCTTCAAAGCTGCCCCATAGCAGTGCTTAGATTATTTTCAGTGAATTTAGCCAAAACACCTGTCCATTCAATTTAATGTTCTGCTACATCCGTGACCATGGCCATCAGTTCTTTACATGGTGAAGGCTAAGAGCAGACAGAAGTTACTGGTCCTATCAAACATTAGTCAAACATTTCAGTTCATTAAAAGTCTGTATTTTTAAAACATGTCTTATTGCCCTCTTGATGGCACCTTTTTTCTATCTTAACAAACAACTGTCTATTATGTTCACATGATACCCTGTGCCTTTACTCATCAATATCTTCTATCATCTGTGGCACAGGCTCAGATATCAGCTTTGAGCTGGTCTGGGATCAGAGAGAGACTCTGAGTCCTTCAGGGCTGGTACACTGCACTTTCATAAACTTCTCACTCTTCACACTAGCTCAGTGTAAGATCTGGCTTTGTTTTCAAATAAATGAGACATTTTCCTTTTAACTCTATCCTTAGACAGAAATCACATTTTCAAATGATCATGACTTTATATTTGCCTCTTGCCCCCAAAATGAATTCAGAAACTTTAATTTCCACTCAGATTGAGTCTCTGTTACTCAAGTTAGGCCACGTGGTGGCCGGATTACAAATTGTTTATTTCAGATCAGCACAGGCTTATCTTTTGAAACCAAAACATACATTTCTAGGGTTTTCAACATTTTAACACCTATAGTTATTTCAACAACCCAATATTCAGTCAAATCATCATTATCAGAGTTTTGCAAAGGTGAGAAGAGCAAGAACATATTTATTATATCTTTTTCATTTAAAACTCGATTAATCAGGATTTATATATCTTATATATCTTTTACAATATAGTTTATCATCTTTAACTTTAACCTCATATTAAAATTATCTCAAATCCTTCGAAAATAATCACTAAAGACTTTATCAAGCTTATTATTTTCTCATTTTCTTAGTGTAAATCTCTGTTTGATTCTTTTTTACTGAGTTTCGTTTACAGAATTTAGTCTGGTGACCTGATTTGCCACACTTTTACACCTTATGGGTGTTTAGACACAGTTACGTGCGAAATCAATGACCCCGCTGAGCACAATTAAACGCTCTCATCTTTAGCTTATGGAGCAGCGTTCAGTAACCTGTGTGCTCCAACAGTAGCAGTCTGTCTGAGAACAAAGCTCGCTCGGGGTCCAATAAAACAGGCAATGGCTTGCAATTTATAGTGCTTTATCAAAGTTTATCTGCTTTTTTCATCAACATTATTTTTAGTTACTCAAATTGTAATGTATATCTCCCTTCGGGTATGGCACCTCACCCATTTTATAAATTAATGAATACGCACAAACATCTACAAATTTGAATTTTCTTGTTCTCTCTTTGTTTGTAGCTAGTCAACTTCCAATTACAATAAAAACATTTCTGCCCATTCCCTTCATCAGTCCAGCAAATGTCTTTGAAGTCAGGGTTTCAGAGCGGAGCTGCTTACAGCATTTGCTCTTGTTCATCTTACAATCTTTATACCGACTAATCAAATTACTGATCATATCACTCAAATTGTTAGCTAAAATTTAGTAAAAGTTCATACTCACCAGCGATCTTTAAACAGCTGTGGCATTTTAATTTCTCTGTTTCATTTCTCCACAGTCAATGCCTCTCACACCCAGCATTTCGGTGTCTGCTCACATTTCTCACACGCGTGTTCTCACAACAGCCCATCGATTTATCCTTTTCCTTCAACGGACTCTTTCACAGTCCCAGTCCGGTCACTCAGCGGTGACACTCAAATCAAATCATCATTTAATGAACTTCGTATATGTTGCATGCATTTCTGGCCATATAATTTTCTCATTTGATAAAATACCGGTGTCTCATATTCAGCTAGCTTGCTTTGGATTTCCCCATATTGGCAGTCTGATTCTGTGGCTTTTCGCGCGCGCGCTATTAATCTGTTGGACGTCTCCAGGACAGATCTGATCTTCTCACCCAAGATCAGCCGGGCGGACACTCTCAATAGTGCCCGATTTTGTGCCCTGGTTACCTGACCGCGGGCGGAACCAACCCAATCTAGGTAATATGGTTCCCAGACCAATCTAGGTCTTATTTAATCGCCCACGTGATTTCAGTTTCTATCCCATAAACATATCAACCACGTTGCATTCGTCACAGAGTCAGACTCCCCCTATGGTTTATCCCTATCAATTCAATTTAACCAAATTCTATAAAATAAAATAAAATTCCCCCCTGAATTTTTTTCAAGAGTTTGTCTCCTACCAGAAGCGCCCCGTTGCCATCGGATTCGATTTCTCTGATTCCAGTGGCTGGACCCTCCAGACACCCCAGAGAGGTCAGCCCTTTTCCCTCAATCGTTCGGGGTAAGGCTGTGACTCTAATGTCCAGGATGATCAGTCACCGACCTGCTCTCAGGGTCCAGAAGGCACATCCAAGGAATCCCACTATACTGACACCAACTGTAATGGCAAAAATTAATTCATCGACATCACTAATAAGAGACAAACCATGATCCAATTGTCTTTATAAAGATTTATTTCCTTGCAAGGAAGAGCCACGGTCAGTGCAGCCGCTCGGGCTGCCTTGAGTGTGAACTGCTAAAACAAAAGAAAGCACAAACTTTTATACCCACCAATGTTTAAACAACCCCCCTCAGTAATTTTCCATACATCTGTGGAAAACCACTGAAGGGTTTTTTTACTCAGAGTAAGAGGTGAGAAACAATACACAAATGGTCCCCTTTCTGTCTTGGAACTCATTTGAATTAAAAGCAACAAAACACAATGGTCCTTCCTCTGCCTTAGAACTAAATTAAATTATCCAACACCTTTGGTGCGGGAAAGCTCTCAATTTACATATCCCACTGCTACCCCCCTGGGTTTTCCACAGACACTGTGTGTCTTTTGAGCTAAGAGGTGATTTGCATGGCTAAAGCAGATTTTGACTTCTGTGTGAACTCAAACATAAATATAAAATTTTTCCACAACACTTATTACTCCTTAAAAAAGTTATATTACATTACTTATTACAAGTTATGTTACTCTTTACGTTGTTACGTAGTAGTAGTAGTAGTTAGTTCTTTCACCACCGATTTACTTTTACTCCGATTTAAAAGTTAAAAACTTAGATACATCCAGTTTGTTGCTAATGAGACAATCAGGCTCAAGAATGGCTTGTTTGCACTCAAAATATTTCTGACTAAAAAATAATTCTCCAGTTTTATTTATTTTTATTTTCTATGCATTTTCCCCTACAAAATCACTCCAATCATTTTAGGATGCTAAATTCTTTTAGTCATTTAGCAGACGCTTTTATCCAAAGCGACTTACAAATGAGAGCAAAAGAAGCAACTAGAACAGTCAAGGGCAACAGCATGCAAGTGCAGGAACAAGCAGTTGAATTCCTGTTCCTGTATTATTTTTCTATTCTGCGATATATATTGTGATATGAAAAAAAAATTACAATGCCAGTTTTTTCCAATATTGTGCAGCTCTAGGGAAAACAATTCTGATCAGGCAGAAATCTCACGTCGCTCGTCACGTTCCTATTCAAGTTTTGAAAGTTTAGGGTGTATAAGTGCTTGCACATTATATTCTAACATGAAATTCTGAAACTACTCATTTTCTTTTTCTTTTTTATGCAGGAAATTGAGTTTGAAGAACTGGAGCAGACAACCATGGCGATCTTTAGCACTGGGAAAGAGGATCCTCTCCATCCACCCAAAGACATTCAAATTTTCATTGAAGGAACAGAGGTCCTGAACGAGTTGCCCTCGGTAGCAACCGCTTTTGCCATGGTCTTTGGGCTCATATACACACTAAACCTAAAATATCCAAAAAGGCTGCAGTTCACCTATGAATTTGTGCAAAAGGTCCTGATGGAGCTTGATGGGAAAAAGATGACCCCAAAAGTCGCTAGACTGACCACCCAGCTGTACAGCACAGAGTAGGCAGAGTTGAATTGCACAGACTTGCTTGATTTTATTTTCTATTTGTGGTTCAATTTTATAGTGTTTTTACAGCCAAGACTTTGGATCCTTTTTATTAAAGTTTGCACTTACAAGGCTGCATTTTTACAGCAGCATTTACAAATGTGGCTGCCCAAGTTCAATGGCTACCAGCCTCAAAGGCTGAAGTAGGCAGAGTGTCTAAGGAGTTCCACTGTTCACTGTCTGAGGAGCACTTTATAAGCACAGCTTCTTCCTCCATACATTTCTCACGGGGTTGTACCTTTCTTGTCTCTTGCTGTGCAGTTGGCACATCCTGCCCTCTTCTCATGAATTGATTTGTCTCTGGTGTTCAGCTGAAAGAGACTGTTGTTCATCATTGTATATAAACCGGTATACAATACTGTCATAGTGTTTAATTGTATTTTAGGATGTTTTATGGTGAAATGTGTCCTGTCAGGACAAATGATCCTAATTTAATATTACTGATTGATCAATTTGTGACATTTGTGGGCTCAAAGTATTTGTGGGACTGTTGATCTTCATACATTTGCAACAGATGTTCAATGTTGTCATTTTATTAAACAATAAATTTGAATGTGTTCTAAAGGAAAGTGTTCTGATAGTCATTGATCAAAATGTATTCAAAGTTTTTTTAATTACATTTTTTTTTTGACAATTATTTTTGAATTGAGACAACCTAAAACAATTAATTTACTCTGATCTATAAATATTAGTCTGTTTTAACATAAAAAAATTAGTTTGTTCCAACCTAAAATAATTAATTTACTTTAACCTGTACATATTAGTTTTGGTCGTTAATTGTAATTTAAAATAATTTGCTTGTTCCAACCTAAAATAATTCATTTGATCAACCTTTAAAAAGTGGTTGCATGGATTTAAACTTTTCAGGTTAAACTAAATTAAATGATTTACTTTGAGTCAATGACAAATATTTCGTGTGATCGATTACTTCAATTTTTTTACGTTGATCCAAGGTTTTTATTTTTTCAGTGTAATTATAATACTTAATGTAATCATTTTTTAATGACTAGTAATGAAGATTCCGAGTGATATTATATCAGATATCATACTACAGGTAACGTTGTTTTTTTAAAGAGATTGTGAAGATTTTTATGAAAACTGGGGTGGGCAAAGCCACACAGGCACTCTTGAAGCCAATACGACAGTGACTTAAACTGCAATTCATCGACTGGCCGCTAGAGACAGGCTCCAAAAGCAGAATCTCATTGAGCCCCATGTTAAAATGCCCAACTTTACAGCAGAAAAAAAACATGTTTACAGCCTAGTACAAATTGTGGTTTTGGTCTACAGGGAGTGCAGAATTATTTGGCACGTTGATTTTCTGATCATATTTTTTTTCCAGGCACATTTGACCAATTCCAAACCACAGTAATCCTAATAACTACTATTAATTTAGTATTTAATAATGTATAAGTGATATATAATTGTTCATGAAGGCTGGAAATGAAAAACACCTTATATTTAGGTGTGCAGAATTATTAGGCATGTTTTCTTTTACAGATAAATTGAGCCAAAAAAGAGATTTAACTCAGACTGAAAAGTCAAAAATTATTAAATGCCCATGAGAAGGATGCAATACTAATGCAATACTAGACATTGCAGTTAAGGCGTGACCATTGGACAGTGAAATGCTCATTGGGTCAGCAGGGTCAGACAAAAACATGTGGCGGAGAAAAGACACCTGTTAACTGCAAAAGAATTAAGAATTAAGGTGAAGAATTAAGGGTGAAACCATCAGGAACCCTTTAGTCTCCAGCGCCACCATTTTCCAGAGCTGCAACCTACCTGGAGTCTCCAGAAGTGCAAGGTGTCAGGATCTCAGAGACTTCAGTTAGGTAAAGAATCCTAAAAAATGACCCCCACTAAATAAGAATCATAAGCTGAAGTGTTGTAAAATACATGAAGCCTGCTTTTTTATAGGCTTTATAGGTTTTATAGGTTGAGAATGACTCTTGAAGTACCAGCACCACATCCTCTAGTACCACTGTGTGAAGAATTCATCTTCCAGAATCTGGCAGTACGTTTTGGGAGTTCATTTTAGTCCATCCTGAAGTCAGTTTTGCAGAGATGGACTAAAAATGAACTCCCAAAACGTACTGCCAGATTCTGGAAGATGAATTCTTCAAACAGTGGTACTAGAGGATGTGGTGCTGGTCCTTCAAGAGTCACTCTCAACCTATCTGTCCATAAAGCCTATAAAAAAACCTTCTTCATGTATTTTACAACACTTCAGCTTGTGATTCTTATCTAGTGGGGGTCATTTTTTAGGATTCTTTACCTAACTGAAGTCTCTGAGATCCTGACAACTTGCACTTCTGGAGACTCCAGGTAGGTTGCAGCTCTGGAAAATGGTGGCGCTGGAGACTAAAGGGTTCCTGATGGTTTCACCCTTAATTCTTCACCTTAATTCTTAATTCTTTTGCAGTTAACAGGTGTCTTTTCTTCACCACCTGTTTTTGTCTGACCCTGCTGACCCAATGAGCATTTCACTGTCCAATGGTCACGCCTTAACTGCAATGTCTAGTTTTGCATTAGTATTACATCCTTCTCATGGGCATTTAATACTTTTTGACTTTTCAGTCTGAGTTAAATCTCTTTTTTGGCTCAATTTATCTGTAAAAGAAAACATGCCTAATAATTCTGCACACCTGAATATAAGGTGATTTTCATTTCCAGCCTTCATGAACAATTATATATCACTTATACATTATTAAATACTAAATCAATAGTAGTTATTAGGATTACTGTGGTTTGGAATTGGTCAAATGTGCCTGGAAAAAAAATATGATCAGAAAATCAACGTGCCTAATAATTCTGCACTCCCTGTATATAACTAATTTTGCCCTTCATGACAACTGTGAGGGGGGTGAATTTTTTTATAACTCATTCGTTTACATTATTTAAAGCCTTAAAGTTCTGCATAATTAAGGGCGTGGCCACTTTGAGTGACAGGTGGATTGTCGTTTGTCTGCTCTCTGTTAGTCATGACGTCACCTCAGCTCCTCCCACGTCCTGCCTCTTTGCCCATTTTCTGTTATCCGGGAGTGACAGTCAAGCTGGCAACGGCCAGCTTGACTGTACTTTACGCTTCAAAACTGCTCTTAAGAATCCTATGAGTGATGTCACGGACACTTCGTCCATATTTTTTTACAGTCTATAACAGGCACACGTGCATGTATAGGTCTCTGCAGGATAGTAATAGGAGTTACTAGAACAGAGTCCATAAACAGAGGGGCGTTTTCCACTGCGTTACCTGATTTGCGCCCACCAGTTTGAAAACACCCACAAATTTAGAAATGCCCACATTTGTTCCGCAGAGACCCCATACTCAGCAGAGCAGACATTCAATGGCTTAATTCAATTCAATGGCACCTGCATGTATGTAAGTTTAAAACCATACATGGATAAGTTTGAATGTGTGAGTCACACTGGAAACAAACTGCACACTGGCAGTCAATACCGTTTCCTCATTTGTCTTCATTGCATAAACATTAGATCAATGGTCCTACATCCAGGTGGTGACCTCAAGAGCCATGCTTAACCTTAGCTTGCTCTAGGGGCACTACATGCCTCTGATAGTAAGAAAACAACTGACTTTACAGCTGCTTTGCTTGAGGAAGGATGTTTTTTAATGTAGTGGGGCATCAGTGTATTGAAATTCCTCAGACATTCTATTTTTCCTTGCATACTTTTTGCCCACCATTACAAATACCTGCAGTTAGTTCAGCTCAAACTGCTTGGCATACATAATCCATTCGTACTGTGATTTGTTCATAATTTCTATTTTTCTTAGATTTACTATAATTTTGTATAGCTTTATACTTTTTTAGAAATATATGACCAGAGTGTCATTGTCTGAGTTCAAAATTCAGAACAGAAGAATTGGCTCCCTTTCAATTCACTTCACTTTCACTTTCACTTTATTTTAAGGTGACATAGTTACAGTGTAATTACTTGAAATAAGTTCTGAGTAATATTAATTAACTCGCCTACCTGTACTCGTTGTTGTAGAGTTACTGTTAGGGTTTGGTTTAGGGTCAGTTGCTTGTAATTATGCATAATTTACTGTTATTACTATAGTAAGTCAAGTCAACTTTATTTATATAGCGCTTTTAACAATGTAGATTGTTCCAAAGCAGCTTTACAGTGTTAAACAGGAAAATAATGCAGCATAATTTTATTAAGCTGTATAGTCATTTGATGTCATCAGTTTAAATTTCCATACGGTGACAGTGTGGGCTTTAGATCAATAATTAGATCAGTAATATATGGTTCATTATTATATGGTTCATTTAGTTTATTAATTAGATTTATTTCGATGTTTAGTTAAAAAATTGTAGTGTCCCCAACTGAGCACGCCAAGCCAGAGGCAACAGTGGCAAGGAAACCAAAACCCCATTAGGTGACCTAATGGAGAAAAATAAACCTTGGGAGAAACCAGGCTCAGTCGGGGTACCAGTTCTCCTCTGGCCAATTAACAAACAGTGTATTATTATTATTATTCTGGCAGCTTTACAGGTCATAATAGATCGGAATATTCGAAGGACCGGAGGCAACACGCTGGAGACGGGTTTATTGTGGATGACATATCGATTTAAGTATTGTTTAATTGTAATATTTGAACAATCGGAGTCATCACACTGGGGACAGGTTTATTAAGATGCTGTGTCGATGAGGCAGTTGCAGGGGGAGACTAATTGACACGGTCTCTGCAGACACTTCAGGGTCATGCGTTGGTCTTGTCTGGGCGCAGGTCCATCATCTGATCTGGATACGGCCCGGATCCGGCTGACTGCAGTAAACCTCGGGATAAAACAGAGAGACTATCATTAGCGTAGATGCCATTCTTCTGATGATGTAACGAGTACATCAGGTGTTATGGGAAGTGTTCCCGGTTCCGGCTGACCTAGTTAATGCAGCCTAACAATAATTTCAAAGAAAAAGTGTTTTATGTGTATGCCACAGAAAAGAGATGTGTTTTTAGTCTAGATTTAAACTGACAGAGTGTGTCTGCTTCCCGAACAATGTTAGGAAGACTGTTCCAGAGTTTAGGAGCTAAATAGGAAAAGGATCGACTGCCTGCAGTTGATTTGGATATTCTCGGTATGATCAACTGGCCAGAATTTTGAGACCGCAGTAGACGTGATGGAATATATGTTAAGAGCTCGCTCAAGTATTGGGGAGCTAAACCATTTAGTGCTTTGTAAGTAATAAGCAAGATTTTAAAATGTATGCAATGTTTAATAGGGAGCCAGTGCAATGTTGACAGAACTGGGCTAATATGGTCATACTTCCTGGTTCTAGTAAGTACTCGAGCTGCTGCGTTTTGGACCAGCTGGAGTTTATTTATTAAGCGAGCAGGGCCACCACCCAGTAGAGCATTACAATAATCTAGCCTTGAGGTCATGAACGCATGAACTAACTGTTCAGCATTTTGCATTGAGAGCATGTGCCGTAATTTAGATATATTTTTAAGATGGTAGAATGCAGTTTTACAGATGCTCGAAACGTGGCTTTCAAACGAAAGATCGGTATCAAAGAGCAAACCCAGGTTCCTCACTGACGACGAGGACTTGACAAAACAGCCATCAAGTGTTAGACAGTATTCTAGGTTACTACTTGTGGAGCTTTTTTGTCCAATAATTAAAAATTAATTTTTTTCTGAATTGAGTTGCAGGAAATTACAGGTCATCCAATGTTTTATATCAGCTATGCATTCCGTTAATCTTGTGAATTGGTAAGTTTCTTCAGGGCGTGAAGAAATATAGAGCTGAGTATCGTCAGCATAACAATGAAAACTAACGCCATGCTTCCTAATAATATCTCCCAGTGGTAGCATGTACAGGGTGAAGAGCAGCGGTCCTAGCACTGAGCCTTGCGGTACTCCATACTGAACTTTTGATCGGTGTGACATCTCTTCATTTACTGCTACATACTGATAACGGTCACATAGGTATGATTTAAACCATGACAAGGCAATTCCACTAATACCTACATAATTTTCGAGTCTATTCAAAAGAATGTTGTGGTCGATAGTATCGAATGCAGCGCTAAGATCGAGTAACACTAATAGAGAGATACAGCCACGATCGGATGATAAGAGTAAGTCATTTGTATGATACGGTCTAAATCCTGACTGGAAATCCTCACAGATACCATTTCTTTCTAAAAAGGAACATAATTGTGAGGACACTGCCTTTTCAAGTATTTTTGACAGATAGGGTAGATTTGATATTGGTCTATAATTGACTAATTCTGTAGGATCAAGTTGCGGTTTTTTAATAAGTGGTTTAATAATAGCCAACTTAGAAGTTTTCGGTACATATCCTAATGACAAAGATGAATTAATGATATTAAGAAGAGGATCTATGACCTCTGGTAGCATCTCTTTTAATAGCCTAGTTGGTACAGGGTCAAGCATACATGTTGTTGATTTTGATGATTTAACGAGTTTAGCCAATTCTTCTTCTCCTATAGCAGTGAATGATTGTAATTTTTCCTCAGTGACACTACAATGCTCTGTCTGATGTGATACTGTAGTAGACGGCTGCATGGTTAAAATTTTCTTCCTAATATTATCAATCTTACATGTTAAGAAGTTCATAAAGTCATTACAGCTGTGCTGTTTACAATCATCAGAAGTTGAAGCTTTATTTTTGGTTAATTTAGCCACTGTATCGAATAAATACCTCGGGTTGTGTTTGTTTTCTTCCAAGAGAGTTGAGAAATAAGCAGATCTAGCAGTTCTTACGGCCTTTCTGTATGTGATCATGTGCTCTTTCCACGAATTACGAAAGACCTCTAGTTTTGTTTTCCTCCAGCTGCGCTCCATTTTTCTGGCTGCTGTTTTAAGGGCCCGGGTGTGCTCGTTGTACCATGGCGTTGGACTATTTTCTTTAATCTTCTTTAACCGCAGAGGAGCAACTGTGTCTAAAGTACTGGAAAAGAGAGAGTCAATAGTTTCTGTTGCAACATTGAGTTCTTCTATGCTATCTGGGATGCTGAGGAGATGATACTGATGAGGAAGATTATTCAAAAAGCAATCTTTAGTAGCGGCAGTGATTGTCCTGCCATTTTTGAAGCGAGGGGGCGGCTTTGCAACCTTAGCTAAATTAAGTATACAAGATACTAAGTAATGATCTGAGATGTCATCGCTCTGCTGCAGAATTTCAACGGTATCAACATTTATTCCATGTGTTAATATTAGGTCTAAAGTATGATTATGGCAATGAGTGGGTCCTGACACGTGTTGCCTAACTCCAATAGAGTTTAGTGTATCTTTAAATGCTAATCCCAATGCGTCTTTTTTGTTGTCTACATGGATATTAAAATCACCAACAATTAGTACTTTATCTACGGCCAGTACTAATTCTGATAGAAAGTCAGCAAATTCTTTGATAAAGTCTGTATTATGCCCTGGTGGCCTGTATACAGTAGCTAACACCAATGTTGAACGGGTTTTGTCATGTACACTACATAGCGTTACATAAAGCACCAAAACTTCGAAGGAATTATATTTGAAACTAGACTTCTGAGTAATACTGAAGATATTATTATAAATTACAGCAACCCCTCCCCCTTTACCTTTCAGACGCGGCTCATGTTTATAACAATAATCTTGGGGGGTGGACTCATTTAAGGTAATGTAGTCGTCAGGTTTTAGCCAGGTTTCTGTCAAACAGAGCACATTTAGATTATTATCTTTAATAATATCATTAACAATAAGTGCTTTTGGGGAAAGGGATTGAGTATTCAGCAACCCAAGCTTTATCAATTGTTCATCTGTATTATATCTTTTGTTTATTTGTTGGACATCAATTAAATTTTTACTGTTGAATGGTTTTGATGTTTTTTTGTATTTACTAATTCGGGGAACAGACACAGTCTCTATATGATAATATCTAGGTGAAAGAGTCTCTATGTGCTGGGATTTATCTGAATCCGGTGACGTGAGACAGCTAGCAGATGGTCGGTTTAGCCAGTTTGTCTGCTTCCTGACCTGGGTCCTAGTGAGTCAAGGTTTAGCTCTAAGACTATGTGCCAAATTACTAGAGAGAAGAGCGAAACCACCCCAGGAGGGATGGATGCCATCCTTCTTCAACAGGTCAGGTCTGCCCCAAAAACTTTTCCAATTGTCTATGAACCCTATGTTATTTTGCAGACACCACTTCTACCACCTTCTAACGGGGAGCGGACCAGAACAATAAACAGCCTCTGACATCGTACTAGTGAGTTCACACGCCTCTTTAGTGTTAATTTTGGTGATTTCCGACTGGCGAAGTCGAACATCATTAGTGCCGACGTGAATAATAATCTTAGAGAATTTACGATTAGCTTTAGCCAGCACTTTTAAATTTGCTTTGATGTCAGGCGCTCTGGCTCCTGGTAAACAAGTGACTATCGTGGCCGGTGTCTCTATCTTCACGTTCCGTGTAATAGAATCGCCAATGACTAGGGCACTTTCAACAGGATACTCAGTGGGTGCTTCACTGAGAGGGGAGAACCTGTTTGATGTTCTAACCGGAACGGAAAAGTGGTTCTTTGGTCTGCGACTATGCTGCCTCACTGTCACCCAGTTGCCCTGCTGCGCGGGCCCTGCAGCCGGAACCGAAGAATGTACAGAGTTCACTAAGCTATTTGCATCCAAATCAGTGTCTAAAGCTGTCTAAATTCTGAAATCTTCTCCGTCAGCCTAACTATCTCCTTACATTTATCACATGTGATGCCCTGTTCGCCAGCGGAGAAGCCTATATTAAACATGCCGCATGCGGTGCAAGTGATAATGACAGGAGAAGACATGACTTACCGTGTTTTTGATTAATCCAACTTACCACTTACCACAATCTTTTTTAGCAGTAGAATAAAGAGGAAATATCAAAATAAAGATTCAAACGTAAGCAAGGCTGTACAGAGCTACAGACTTGAGCTACAGAGCTACAAACACAGCAGGAGGCAGACAGGAGCAATCGATCAGCGATCACATAGTAAGTGCATGTATAACGTCTAACTACGTCACCTTAAAATAAAGTCTTACCATGGAATTTACTGAATTGCAATTTAAAGAAATTCAACACAGTAGTACAGTTAATGCACCATGGGAGTAGGGCTGGGTACCGAACTCTGTACTTTTAAGGGTACCGACTGAATTACGTTGGTACTACCGAGTACCGATTCACATTAAATCAATCGGTAGCCTACCAAATTTCGGTAGCTACCTGAGAACACATCTGGTGATAGACTAGTGTCTGTGAATATCCGCAAAAAGACAATTTAAATATGAATTCTGCGTGTCTCTGTGAATAAATGGTGCAGATGCTCGGTTTAATTTACCACACACACACACACACACACACTGAATCACGCATGACGATCGCGTGTTTCCATCTCTGCCGTCTCATTTGAATGCATGAATGAACGTCATCTCCAGACCAGCTCTGAGAGTCATATTCATGCTGACTTCATGAGCATTTTACAATTTCATTTGAGAAAAATTACCGTCATACCATAATCACACAGAAAGTCAAAGGTCTTCACGGCAACCCGTTAAAATAAACGTTTTGTTTTACTTCACAAATATATTACTGTTGTTGTACAGTAGAATTTAGATACGTCTCAATGTAATAACAATACTAACACTAATGTAATAATAATAAATTATCATAACTTTATTTTTTTAAGTAATAAATCAAACATTTTCTTCCATGTTTTAATTTTAACAGTATAAAGCTCAGTTATGCAGCACTTTGTTTGACAAGAAAGTTTGTTTAATTAAATTAAAAGATACATTAAAGTAAAGTTTTATGTCTTCATTTGATTACCAGAAGATACACAACAAATATTTTCATTGAAATTAAATTAAAAAGGAATTAAGCCTACAATTTACTGGTAAATATTACAGTATACAAACATCACAGACAATGGCAGAGAGCGACCAAGACAGCTCTGGTATAATGTCAATAACACTTCTATAAATGACTTTACAGTTAAACAGCCCCTAAAGTACCGAAAAAAGGTACCGTTGGGTACCGGTACCGAATTTCAGGTACCAGTACCGATTGAAACGTGAACAGTACCCAAAAAAAGTATTACATAGAATCTTTCCTTTACACTTAATAAATTATACTTAAAATATAATCCAACATCCTTAAATTAAAATTCCTATTTGCTACCTTGATTCAAAATCAATTCAAATTCAGCATTTTAATTGAAAGTTGGCATAATCTCAGTTCAAATCGTAATGCACAGTTGACAGAAAAAACAACAATCAACAAATGCAGCCTTGCACCAGTATTTCTTTCTGGAAAAGCAAATGTATTTTTCTTATGAACCTGATAAAATTAAATGTCTAAAAGAGCAGTTATTGTTTCATGTTCTCCCTGAAAAACCACTGTACACAGAATTTAATTATTTAAGATCAACAAAACATTAGATTTAATTAACAGAAATACAGATAGCACAATCCTCCACGCATTACAAAGCATACTAACAATGAAACAAGCAAAGTTCAGAATGTGTTTTTTTTTTTTTTTTTTTTTGTAGCGAAGGAATTGTGCACTCAAACTGTCATCATTTTTTTAAGTAATAAATCAAACATTTTCTTCCATGTTTTAATTTTAACAGTATAAAGCTCAGTTATGCAGCACTTTGTTTGACAAGAAAGTTTGTTTAATTAAATTAAAAGATACATTAAAGTAAAGTTTTATGTCTTCATTTGATTACCAGAAGATACACAACAAATATTTTCATTGAAATTAAATTAAAAAGGAATTAAGCCTACAATTTACTGGTAAATATTACAGTATACAAACATCACAGACAATGGCAGAGAGCGACCAAGACAGCTCTGGTATAATGTCAATAGCACTTCTATAAATGACTTTACAGTTAAACAGCCCCTAAAGTACCGAAAAAAGGTACCGTTGGGTACCGGTACCGAATTTCAGGTACCAGTACCGATTAAAATGTGAACAGTACCCAAAAAAAGTATTACATAGAATCTTTCTTTTACACTTAACAAATTATACTTAAAATATAATCCAACATCCTTAAATTAAAATTCCTATTTGCTACCTTGATTCAAAATCAATTCAAATTCAGCATTTTAATTGAAAGTTGGCATAATCTCAGTTCAAATCGTAATGCACAGTTGACAGAAAAAACAACAATCAACAAATGCAGCCTTGCACCAGTATTTCTTTCTGGAAAAGCAATGTATTTTTCTTATGAACCTGATAAAATTAAATGTCTAAAAGAGCAGTTATTGTTTCATGTTCTCCCTGAAAAACCACTGTACACAGAATTTAATTATTTAAGATCAACAAAACATTAGATTTAATTAACAGAAATACAGATAGCACAATCCTCCACGCATTACAAAGCATACTAACAATGAAACACGCAAAGTTCAGAATGTGTTGTTTTTTGTAGTGAAGGAATTGTGCACTCAAACTGTCATCAGCAGGTGTCAGTGTCGTCAGAATTATCTGAATCATGGTTGAAGAATGGTTGTCTGAATCATGTTGAGAGTGTAAGAGTACTTTATTTAACATAATGATCCCTGTACAGACAGCACTAATGGGACTTTTATGGTGTATCCAATCTACACGCTCAACCATCCAGAAAGATTGCAGTGATATAGAGCTAATGAAAAAAATGCACATTATATATGAATAAATTATGTGGAAAACTCTTCCTGTTGTCCTGCTCATTTGTTTTTTGCCACTCAGACATTTTACACAAACATAAGTAGCTAAACTTACACATGTACTGCAAACACGGTGTAACAGGATCGCTTAAGTCAAACGAGATGTCGCCAAGCTCTGGAGATTTGTGCCCCCTCTCTTGGGGTATTTGACAAACTGACACCCCCTTAAATCGAGTGTCAACCACAGTCTGTCAAATACTCTAAGAGAAGAGTCTAGGTCAGAGAGAGACAAGTAGATGTGTGGATAGACCTGGAGAGATGTGGAAAAAAAACAAAAAACAATTTTAAAGCATGTTTAAAACAGGATGATCTGTCCTCTGTCCCTTTCACTCCTCCCTCTTCCTCCACATGTTTGTCAGATGTACTCAAACAGAATAAACGGAAAAATCAATGATTCTTGCTTTCTTAGAAATATTTTTCAGAATCAACACAAAAGGGAGTCCTTGAGTTGAGAACAGCATCTTGCTCAAAATATCAGGTATAATTAACAGAAAAATTATTTTTAAAAGTTTCTAAATCCTATGAAAGACCTTAAGTTCAAACTTTAGATAATTTAATAGAGATTTTTCTTCCCCCACCATGCATCTCTCTGATTCTTGTTACTTCCTTTCCATTTTTTATTTTACTTTCTTCTTTTATCTTTCTAGATGAGAAGATGTTCAAACCTTTTTTGCTTCTGCAGTGGTTGGATCTGCATGGCTCCTCGTCTTCGCGTTGACCCTGGGGATGTGAGCTCTCCAGGGCACGTATGCATCATGCGCCGATGAGTGTTTGTGTGGAGTGGACAGCATGTGTGTGATAACTAATAAGCCACCAGCATGAGGAGGAAGTAAAAGGGGGAAGATAACACGTAGGCTTTAGAGCAGGAAATATCTGGAGGTTAAGAGACAAAACTGTGTGTTAAAGTAATTGTGAAATGTTAAAAAAAAGTTCTGAGTTTGCAATACCAGCCACAAACTCTCCCGCCAAATTACTCCACAAACTGTAACCCTGTATCTGTTGCATTGTGTAGTATAACCAGTCAATTTTACATTTAGTTTATTTCCTTTGGCCCTAAAACACAACACAATGCAATGCGTAATTAAAAAAATGGGTGAAACATCTGTGATATTTTTAAAGACTGTACATACATTTTGCACAATCCTCAGATGTGCCTAATATTATGGAAATAGGACTCAATTTGGACTTTCATTAGCATTAAGCATTGTATACACATCCATGACACCAGCAAATACCCGTTTAATGATGAAAGCACAAGCACATACTAGTTTGATCGCTTGGTGAGGAAAGTGGTATGTTATAGGTCACTCAACATACCCAAAACATACTGATAACATGTGCTTTCTCTCAGTAAGAGGTACAGACAATATTCCACATTATCCTCTGATGGAAGATGCAAAGAAAAATAAAAGCTTATAAATATAAAATTAATAAAATATAAAATAAATATAAAAACATAATTTAGTAAAAAGGAATTAAACCAAATACAGACTTTAGAGAACAATCAAACTAGAAGAAATCATTTAAATCATCTTAATATGTAGGAGGATAGATATTGATTAAGGCTTTGATTATGAATTTTATTAGGATATGTGTATATATGTATATTGAAGTGGCAGTGGATTTCAGAATCCACCCCTTCAACACAATGATAATGGTTTCTAGTGGCATTAACAATGCACTCTTTGAAAAAGGTTGAAGGCCTTTGGATTTAATTAGACTTTAACAGCACAAACACAACCCAGCATGTCTCCACTTGACAAAAACAGTCTTTCCCCCATCCTGATTCATGGATATGTTCTCCTCGCTAATAGAAAAATATAAAAACACATTCATTTCAGCAGAATGTTTTAATCTGTAGACTGCAGTGGGTCTGCAAAAAGAAAAAAAAGGAAAAGCTAAATTTGAGTTGTGGTGTAGTGGAGTCTTCAGGCCCTCCTTCTGGCTGGGAGTGATGGATTACTGTTTGCTGAAGTGAAAATGGGGAATTATGTGATCATTGTTTAGAGAAGTGAGGAACTCTTTGCCAATTTGATTAAAAAGCTTTGGATGCCTGCCACCCTTCAGCAGCCCTTTATACAATTTGAGCATATAAGGGAAGAGTTGAAGTTTGAAATTCATTTCCGTAGAGCTGCCAGCAGTTGAGCAGTTTGTAGAGTCTGTTTGCAACGGACGAGCTCTTCACAGACTGCTTTTGTGGCTGATTAGTGTTTTTGTGCTCAGCTTTCATGTAATGTGTGAATTTCTGGTGGTCTACGGAGTTCACACACTTTCTCCTTGTGTCTCCACACTGCTGATGATCACTGTGTGATGGAGCTCAGTTTCAACCCTAGACCACCATATCAGGCAGATGGCCTAGTCAGGCATGAAGATCCAGTGATACCAAAGGATCTTCAAGTTCCAGTAATCAGGAATACAATCCAGGTGTATGGTGCTGCAGAGGAGATTCGGGACTTCCACAAAGATAGGCATTTATTCAAATAAGCGTTGGACAGAACACCAAACTGCATAGACACAATGTGTAAACATAACGGGTGACAAAGGAACATGTGACCAAAGCAAACAACGCGACAAACAGATATGTAACATAACGCCCCCCTCCTGGTAGGCGCGTCCTCGCGCTGTAGAAGTCCAAATAGGGAGGGAGGGTGGGCACCCTGGAGTCCTGGGGGCGGGAGCACTGGGGTCTGATTGGCTGGGGGGCCTCCAGGTTGGAGCCGTGGGCGGCCATGGCGGGTCAGGAGCGGCCTTGTGGAGGGCTGGAGCGGAATCCAGGAAACACGGATCAGGCACAGGAGAGTCTGGAGCGGAATCCAGGCGACACGGAGCGGTAGGATCGCTCCCAAAGTCTATCAACCTCCGCTCTAGTGGCTCTACCGTGGCTGCGGCCTAGGGGCAGGCAGGACCTTCCCGGCAGACCCACTGGAGGGATATGCGGAGGAAACTGGCTGAGGGTGAACTGACCAGGCAGCAAGCTTTTCTGAGGGGCCTGAACGAGGAAGACACATATTCTTAGGAACCTCTTCTACAATCTCGAACTGGGAACAATTTAGGAACAATATCAGATTGATTGTCTCGACTAGGGAAAAGGAACAGGCAGGTTCCAGGAAACGAATAGTGTCCTCGTCTAGGCCCATCAGAAAAAATAAATAAAAAATAAAATAAAATAAAAAACCGCATTAAGCAGTGCATCTGGCCAATTCACCAGATAAGCCAGCTCAGAATTCTCAGAATTGGACAGAACACCAAACTGCATAGACACAACGTGTAAACATAACAGATATAACGGAGACCAAACAAGGAATGAATGAACAAGAGGGAACTAAATACAAACACTGATGACTGACTAACGAGGGGCACAGGTGATACAGATGAGGATAACAAAACACAGCTGAACAGAACTAGACTAACGAGGGTAACTAAGGAAACAGAGAAAGTGGCGGGAAACATAGACAAAGGAACACAACCCGTTCTCACTCCCAGGGAAGGAAACAGCTAATAATTTTGTGAATTGAGGACCGGTACACAAATCCTCCACGTTCTTACCATTAAGCATTTACTTTGTAGGAAGTTATATTTGGAGTTTGGAGTTTTAAAAGAGAAGTCACAGAATTTTGCAATACATAGGATTCACTATATGGCTCATTTATTTCTATGTTATCCGTAAATAATAATTTAAAACAATTCAGTTATTTATAATCAGATTTTATAATAAATATATTTAGATCTTCTATTTTTGTGTTGACTAGTAAAAGTTCTGAATGGCATGTAAATAAAAAATGTTTTGGCTGTGAGTGAAAGATTTAATTAATAACCCTGGTTGTGTCCTAGAGAATATGTAAAATGTGTATTGTAAGTTACTTTAAGTGTTGCTAAAAGCCTAGTTGCTTTTGAGTGGGTTTGCAGACCCTGCTGAAAAATCCAACATTTGTATGATAAATTATGTTTTGCATGCTGGGACCAGCATGGGATGCAGGAGTGCTGGACCAGCTACGACAGGCTCAGTTTTGCTTTCTATGTGAGAACAGCATTTCTATGTGAGAACGGCATGCTGGTCCACCACTATACCAGCTCTAACCAGCATAAACCAGCCTGGAGCATCAGGGAATTCATGCTGGTTTATGCTGGATTTTTCAGCAGGTGATGCATAAATTATGGATTAACTACTCATTTGACTAATTTAGACTCATTTGTTTTGTCCAGTTAAGAACATTGTCAGAACAAATGTGGAAGATTTTATCTTTAAGGATTATACAGTAGCTTATCACTGAGCCAGTATCATTTTATATACAACCTAAGAGTTTATAGTAGTATCAAATAGTGCATATTAGTACTTTTAACTTAAGCATGCAAATTAGCACATTACGCATAATAATGCTTTATGGGTGCATGTAAGTGCTTTAATAAGGACCCTTTAGGAGTATAGATAAGACATAAAAGCGTACCTTTGAGAGTACTACCTCAGTGATGAGTTGAGTGTACAATTTGTGGACATTTTGTGAAGTCAGCAATTTGTTTTTTAAAATGTTTTTATATGTAGATGACTCGCCGCACAGCATGCAGCATCAGTGGTACGATGACAGCTTGAGATTCTGCCTCTCGCAGCTGCCTCTCGCAGAGACAAAAGCTTGCATATCTCCATTTCCAGATATATGCTGCTTGCAATGACAAGAACAGTGCCAATACAGAGATGCTTGTTATTTATTTGAGCATATCTCAGGGGTATCAGAAAATTTGGGCTCATTGGTGAACACTCTAAATGAGGTTTTATTGTGAACAAAGCGTTTAGGTTTACATGCGTATCCTACGTATTTGTTACATACGACTGACTTACCATATAAAGATAATGACATGCAAACTGAGACACTGAGACTTTCCTCATTTTCCTCCTGCTGTTGCTGTAAAGTACAAGACTGTCAGATTATAATGTGCTGGAGTGATAGTGTTAAACAACATGGATTATACAGCGTGCTTATGTTTCAAATGGTTTACTTTAGGAATGTTGAGCAACTGTTCTTTAACAGTGGTAGATCTACTAATCTAGTTGGTGAAGCCACTGTCTCGTATTGATGAGGTGGTCCCACTAAGTTCCTGTGTTGTACAGCCAACTCATTTGGCACAAAAGGGGATCCACCAATTTTTTGGTTCCTGTTTACATGTATATAAGTAACAGCTCTGGCTACTGTGGATGTGAATACCTTACAATGTAGTTGCTCAGGGTCGTCTGAAATTGATGAGACTACAGAAGGTGGTAATTATGGTAATGCAGTTCTGGGAAGATTGAGAGCATGTATGTAATTCAGAAGTGTGTGCCAGGAATAAGACAATCATGTTAATGTGCAGTTGCATTAATATTGTAAGCTTTAGAGGACAAGAAGCAAAGGCTAAAAACAGCAGCAGATGGAGAAACAACCACGCAAACATGTGCGGTGTGACTCATACATACCCTACATTGTTATGTCTATGGAGACGGATCAAAATATGTATGGATTGGAGCAGTACATGAAAGTAAATTTTTCATTCATTGGGTGATCAGTGATCTCTGACTCACAATCATGGCCGCTCAACAGCCTCCACCCTCCACACTGCGGCTGACAGCAGCAACATCTCAGGCCTGATTCTCACAGAGTGTGTTTGAGAAAGAACGAGAAAGGGAAACTTCTGTTACACTTTCACAACTAAAGAAAAACATGCTTCCTTCGAAGAGACACCTCTTTTCTGTTTTTTCTGCTTGTCATGCAGTTGCCAAAATAGCAAAATTGTCATGCTGCAGTAGGCAAAATAGCCGAACAAGGCATTAGAAAAAGAGGGAAAGGAGTTATTTTAATGCATATATTTATTCAGATGCTTGGTTTTGAGGTATTTGGGCCTAGTCTGTGCTGGTTTTGGTTCTAGCTTGGATCAGATCTTTACTGCAGTTTTTCAGTGTGACTAGATGCAGATATAGATCAGCAAAGTGCTCTAACCACACCAGTCATGATGACTCACATGCACTCATATCACACTCTCACACGCACACACTTATAGATGTTCTCATATGCTCCTATCAAAGCATCAAATATAAAAATAAACATCTATTCGGAATTTGTTCATAATGTTTATTTTTCTACCGTATGTGTACACCTGTTTTAAGTAGCCTATTATTGTGTATGTGTGTCCAGTCTGGTCATGTTTGTGCATGAATAAGTGTCTGTGTGTTTGGGCATGTTTTTAGATGATATTTAAACACTGTTCACTAAAGTTCTGTTTGTTTGTTAATCCTTAATTTTAATTTGCTCTGGAGAAAATCATAGTGTTCTCTTGCTCATTTTTAGGTTGTGTGTGCATATGTTTGTGTTTGAGTGTATACTTGTGGCCGTGTGCAGGGTGGGTGAGCTGTCGATATCTCTGTAAATAATCAGATGTGTGTGCAATCACCATTTCAACACTTTACTGGCTAAAGCTGTGGCCCGTCTCTTAAAGGGGAAGTTCTGATGTTCAGTTTGTCTTAAAGGAGAAGTTGACATTGTTTCTTCAGCATGTGCCTTAAGCAAGTGTTTTCATCAGCCTCTTTTGCATGACTTTAAAAGTATAAAGCTGTGCTTTATAATACTGCAAGGAAAGTAAAAAAAAAAAGAATGAATTTGAATCTGAATTTGAACTTGTTGCAAGTTGAGTGCTTTTGACTCTGCATGGGACCAGGTGAAGGAGTACGGTTTCACTATCTTTATGCGGACTCTCCTTGGTTTTTATATACAAACCGTATGTTCTATCCCCATACTGTAACAAAACTTTCTGCATTTTTACATTTTCAAATTGCCATCATTTAGTATGCTTATTAATACATTTTCCTCGTTTCCCCCATTTGGTCCGCACAATGTAAGATAAATCTGTACGCACGCGCACACACTGAGAACAAAACTTATATTAAACTGTGTTCTTTTGTTGGGTAAAGCTCTTAAGAAAAAAAGTGATTAGCACACCATGTTACTTCACCATGTTTCTCTATTACTCCAGTTTTGCTCTGCATGTAAACTCCCTTACCTGCGTTCTGTTTTTTCAGTCTGTTAATGTTTTGTTGTCAAAACCAGAGAAAAACCTCATTTCAAATGATTTTTTTATTTTTATGTTTATTTTTTGTTTTTTTGTGTTTGTTGTGTGGTAGTTATCCGTGCATTGTACTTGCAAAACATAGTTAATGACCTTTTTAAACCAAAAATTGTAAAAAGAAAAGGTCAAGCCTTATTTGTTGGCAGATGCCACTTTGGTTTTATATTGTATCTGATGCTATGAAATTTACACATTTTAAAGTGTCATTTCAAGTACTACTTTGGGCCACTCTAATGCAGTGACAAATTATGTCTTTATAAATTATGTCGGCAAATCAATTAGATCCAAATACTTATGAAATACAAAAACAATAAAATAAATGTAGATATTGAAAATGGTATATTTTCACCCGTTCATGTACATCAGCAGATAAAGAGCTGTATCTTGTGAAGGAAGAAGTGAGAAGATGGATGCAACCTGATAAAAGCCTGTTGTGTGACTCAGACCGTGGCCAGGCAACTCTGTTACATCAGTGGGCAGAGTTACATCTGGAGGCATTATGACACGTAAACACTTTAGAAATGCAGTTTGAAAATGATTTTCTATTATTTTCCTCTAACTTTTCTCTAATTTAGCTGCTGTTTGCTGGGATTTGTTCACAAATTAGGCCATGAATCGTGAAACTGCATTTGAGATGTGGCCATTAGTTCTACAATGAATGTTCAGTGTGAAGCTGGACTGTTAACTTGGTCATGAGCTGTTTAAAATACTGAATTGCTGGTGACTGCAAAGCTGCACTTAAATGTAATATCTTCTGCAGTGATGATAACATCCAGTGGGGGGCCTTGGAACTTCAGTGAATGTGGAACATGACTGAACCTCCATGCCCATATTTAGAGAGTGAGACTAAAAGAATGTGTGTGAGGGGAAATGGGACAGAGAGAAAAAAAAAAAAAAAGCAGGGAAAGAAATGAGAGAGGGAGGGAGGGTGAAAGGAAGAAGACAGTAATGAAAAATAAACAGAAAAGAAAAAGTTGTGGGGGGACATGAGATGGGCTGGGTGGGTAAAGTTCCTCAAGACAACTTCTCATCTGGATGATAAAGTGAACCCCCTTTATGATTTATTTTATGATTTTATAAAAAATAATATATAGGTATATATAATCTTGAAGACAATTCAAGCTCCTTTCCTTTGTTGGATTTGATGCATGTTTTCTGTTTTGTTTGTTTGTTTGTCTTTGGTGAATGAGAAGATTTAGAGCAGCATTGCCGAGGATGATTCGGGAGATGGATGAAAATGAGTCCACATCAGAATGTCTCAAACAGCACTAACCTTCAATCTACCAGAAGTGGAACGGTGAACAGGCCTGTGGAGAAAAAGGTGAATTAACTTAGAGATAGCAATGGTGTGTGTATGTTTAGCAGCTGATTTACACGAGGTGTCCTCGAATGGGGGTAGGTGAGCTGTACATAAGACATTTACTTAAAACTGTTATGCATTTAGTGGTAGTGCATGCGTTTAGCTCATATTTAATATCTTCTGATATTCACATCACTGGTCAGTCCTATCTAAATATGAAAGCCTCTAGATGAAATCTCTGCTATTTCAGTGCAAATATGCAGCATTCCCATCCATTAACTTTCTTAGTTATATAAGCTTTTAAAAAACAAGGTGAGACAGATTCACACACAGACTGTTCTTTCTGCAAGTTAAAAGCTTCCATGGTTTGTATTATGAATGTTTTTGCTTTTTTAATTCAGACCTATGTGTCCTGATATCACATGTACATATTTTTCAGACATCTATTTGTTGTGTTTTGCAATTAAATAAGAGCATCTGCTTATCTACGGTGTGTCTCTTAAACATTCCCTGTCACAGTTAGAATGCAGTGCTTTACAGATCTTTAACAGATGTCTTAATAACATGTGCATTCTGATACACACTCAACACTTTTATGGTAACATGAAATGGGAGCTTCAGAATTTTTTTTTTTAATGGAGTATTATGTTAGCTAATGTAATGTTGGACCCTGTGTAATATAATCTTATTTGATTCTTAGTGGAAATCTTTATTGATCCTATAAGGGTCCTTATGGATTTTTTTCACACTGATGAATTTCCATGAGCAATTTTGGATAGGGATGTTTTAATGTGTCAACTAGAATAACAGACTAATATTGTGCATTCCTTTTGTGCAATTTTGCCTGAGATTTTGTTTTAAATAACGTATCTTACAATAATTATTGTAAGATACGTTATTTAAAACAAAATCTCAAGCCCTGCTATACCTCTCCTTTATGGTCAGTGAAAGGTCAGTGAATTCATTCACACCAGATGTCATATTATCTGAAAGGTGTGACTAGTTTCTTCTCTCACTGAACAGATAATTGCTATAGTTGCCAAATGATTTTATATTTATTTTAGTGTTCTCTTCATTAATTAGCTCTTTTGTCATTGCTGCTGGATGTGGGTTTGATGATTTAGACCTTTTTTGTGTGTGATGTGTATATGTAATTATGTGTAATTGGTTGTGCTTTTAATTGAAGACGATGAAGTCCACGATTCCAAGAAGAAAAGCTGCTGTTATTAAAGCTTTCAGCAAAACCAGACAAAGGTACAACACACACACACACACACACACACACACACACACACACACACACACACACACACACACACACACACACACACACACACACACACACACACACACACACACACACACACACACACACACACACACACACACACACACACACACACACACACACACACACACACACACACACACACACACACACACACACACACAAAAATACAAACATACTCTTTTTTTTTTGTCTTTTGCCATTTTAAATTGATATGGAATGTAAATGTAATATTTTTTTAATGTCTCATTTTCACTTCCCCCTCCTCACACACATACAAACATGCTCTCATTATTCTTTTCCTGTGCCACTGGCTTCTCCTCCTTTACCCTTTAAATTGACTCCAAACTGAAAATCAAAATGCCTCTTTCCCCCCTCTGTTCCTCACTGACTGAGTGATCTCCCAAAACTTCCTTTTGGAGACATCCTCATTTTTTAAAATGGCATACAAAAATAAAGTAATTTATTTTAATATTTAAAAACTAATTTAGGTTAGGGTTAGGTAATAGTATGCACAACTCTATATAAAAGCAATGGAAGTCTATAGAATGTCCACATTTAGATAACAAGTAAACTTGTGTGTATTTGATCTATGATTTAAATCTAAATGGCATCTTTTATGAAGATACATTTGTGATGTGTGTGTGTGTGTGTGTGTGTGTGTGTGTGTGTGTGTGTGTGTGTGTCAGAGGTTTGTTGATTCAGAGTTGATTTCAGGGCTCATTCAAAAATAAATTTTAATCAGAAAGTCAAAGATATTTCAGACATTGGTGGAAACTGGCTACACGTTGATGTCTAGTCTGATGTCTAATGTTATATGAGTCTAGTGGTGTGTGTCTCTATTACTCCTTTTCCACCAAGGCAGTGCTAGAGCTAGTTCAGAGGCAGAGCTAGTCCCAGTTCATAGTTGGTTCAACTGAGGAGCATTCGAAGAAACGTTTGCTTTTCCACAGGCTAGAGGGCCACAACAGAGCCAGGTCTTACGTCACTGTGTACGTCTCATCTTTCTCAGCAACGCTAGCGAGGCAGCGGCAGTGTTGCCAAGTCCGCGGTTTTCCTGCGGAATTGGGCTACTTCATCACTGTTGCCGCGGGCTGTTTTTCATGTCCGCGGGTTGAAGCGACCCAAATTGTGATATTTAGCCCCGGGAATGCAAATTTTAGTAGGCAACCATGCCAAAACACATATTTTACCCCCAAATGTGATTTTTACCGGGGAAGCCCCCCTGAAACGCGATTGGGCTTGTTTTGAGTAGCAATTGGGCGGGTTTTGTTGTGAAAACCTGGCAACCCTGGGCAGCGGGAAACACACACACACCAGGCTTGTACGAGATGCATCGGCGCTGCACAGACCGATCCACGTTAGTGGTGGGAAGTTCGGATCATTTTACGGACTCGGATCTTTGAATCTCGTTCAGCAAAATGAACAAATCTTTTTCAAGTTATTTCGTTCATTTCAGCAGAATCTAATTAAAATATAAAAATTTTCATTTTTCAGCACATTTAGTAGTCTACTTTTGGAATAAAAAAATGAACTATAAGCTAATGCAGCCATGGCCAAACTTTGAGAAATAAATTATAAATTAATTGCTTAGCTTGATTCAGTCTATGTATGCAGTCTGTTAGTTCACCTCACCTCCCGATCCAAATCGTTCTTCTTTTTACAAATCGTTTACCTCTCGTGTCTGTCTTCAGGTTCGAGCCGTTAGTTCCGTCATCATGTCTGATGCTCTGATCTGGCCGTGACAGCCGAGTAATACACATGCGTCCAGAAACAGATTTGATCAGTTCATTTCGAGTCTTTGAGTCGTTCCTTCAAGTCCCCATAGGCTGAATGCAGAAACAAAAATAATCAGTTCATCTCTCGAGTCAGTCTTCGGGTCTCGTTCTTTTGTCACGTGACCGCTTCCCGGTTTCAGTGTCTCGCAACATATACAACATTACAGTCGTATTATTGACTGTATATTATTTTTTGTTTAAGAATTCTCATACAATTATCAAAAGATATCTGCAACAAACATCTGAAAAATAACAAAGTGACATATTGTTCCTGTCAGTCTATTTTTATTGTTAAATGTTTCTTGTGCCCCTGTGGTGTTTTTTTAATTATTATTTAAATTATAAAAAATAATAATAATAAAAAAAAATTATATATATATATATATATATATATATATATATATATATATATATATATATATATATATATATATATATATATATATATATATATATATATATATATATGATGATATGGCTTTGCTATTTACTGAAGATTAGAACCCACTGTAAACAAGTCTCAATCTTTGCTTTATCAAAGTGATTTCCCCATCATACAGATAAAGTTTAAAGCATTAACCAACTCTTTAATAATATAATTCTGTTATAGAAAATAACCATAATGACAGATATTCACAAATATATAAAGTAAAAAGTACAATTTGAGGCCAGAAACGCATCACGCATCAAAAAAAAGTTATATGTGAATTATTAACTAATTTCTACATGCAATACGGCTGTCATGTCACGTGACAAAAGAACGAGACTAGGACCCAAAGACTGACTCGAGATGAACTAATCATTTCTGTTTCTGCATTCAGCCTATGGGGACTTGAACGAAGAACGACTCAAAAGACTCGAGATGAACTGATCAAATCTGTTTCCCGCCGGTACAGACTGCATATCCGTGCCCTAATATGGGGCTGGGACTTGATGAACGAACGACTCGAGAAATGAACTAATCATTTCTGATTTCTGTAGTAGCCTGAGATGTTGCGCAATGCGCATGCGCGGGTCAATACAAAATGAACGAATCGCTCTCTGAGACGACTCGTCGTTCCCGAGTCATATTAAGGATTCGTTCAAAATGAACGAATTGTTCATGAACGACACATCACTAATCCACGTATGATATTAAAAACCGCATGAGTGAATCAAAAGCATAAGCAGTCGTGTGCTCTCGCTGGACTCGTTATGATACGGCGATCGGTCTCTGCACAGCACCGCTGCCAACAAGCCTTCCATCAACAATGCAAACGTTGCGTTACTATTGATTCACATGGCTTTACAATCCTACATCGGCATCAAAACACAACGAAAACACAGCGAATCCAACGCATTCGTGCAGCTCGCCGTAATTTGTATAGACGGAGATTACAAACGAGCAGCAGCTGTTAGCTCCATTAGCTGCTATTTCAACAATGGCGGATCTCAAGTCTGTGTTGGTCTTGTTGACCCCGCCCCCAGCGCCTGACGTAATCGGTTCTTACTTCTAGCCCTGTTCTAGCCCAGCAATGTTTTGGTGCTACCTAAGAACCACTTTTCCTGGCTCGGAGCTGGGGCTTTGGGTGTGGAAACACAAAGAACAGATTTGAAACTAGGCTCTGGCTCCAATCTAGCTCTAGCACTGCTTTGGTGGAAAAGGGATATATGTGCTTGTCTGGTCACTATGATCCATGGCCAAATGCTCTCTAAAGCATCTCTATGGTTGTCCATCCCTGTCCATTGCAGAATCTTAAAGGTGAACATTCAAAACTGAACATTCTGTCATCATTTACTCACCCTCATGTCTTACCAAACCTGCATAATTTTCTTTCTTCTGTGGAACATTAAAAGAAGATGTTTTAAGAAATTTCTCAGTGCCTTTTAGTCCATACAATGGAATTCAGTGATCACGAAACCCAACATTCTTCAGAATATGTCTTTTGTATTCCACAGAAGAAGAAAATGCATACATAACGATATTTGCACATCCTTCATCTATTTTGGCATATCGTTTTTAAGACAAAATCTGGTGCCCAAAGAAGTCTTAATATCTTAACACAATTTTGCTACTGAATCACACGCACACACACACACACACACACACACACACACACACACACACACACACACACACACACACACACACACACACACACACACACACACACACACACACACACACACACACACACACACACACACACACACACACACACACACACACACACACACACACACACACACACACACACACACACACACACACACACACACACACACACACACACACACACACACACACACACACACACACACACACACAGCTTATATCTGACCATTCCCTTGGTAATGGCTAGAAGACATGCTCTGCCTTATATAGGCAGGAATGCACCAACAGACACACACATAACAAGAAAGCTGGCAAAGGGCGTCATTCAGCAAGGACAGAGAGAGAGAGAGAGAGAGAGAGAGAGAGAGAGAGAGAGAGAGAGAGAGAGAGAGAGAGAGAGAGAGAGAGAGAGAGAGAGAGAGAGAGAGAGAGAGAGAGAGAGAGAGAGAGAGAGGGGGGCAAGATGCCAGGGGGAAATGAATGAATACAACAGAAAGAAAAACACTTTTTTGTGTCCTGTCAGAAAGCTATTAGCTTGTAATTAAATTTCTGGAAAGGCATAGATACATTAGAAATATGCAAGACAAGTCTACAGGTTTTATTTCTGTAGCTGAAGCAACAGGTTGTGGGTGAAAGCATGTGAGACAACTGTGGCATAAAAACAGGTAGTGTTTGAATGAAGTGTGAATATAGATTTATGTAAAATTAGCTTGCACAGAATGAATAAATACATGAATAAAGCACCTTTCCCCCAGATGTATAATATACTTTATAAGCCAGTCTTTTTTATTTCATTTTATTTATTTAAATAACTTTCATAAAACTTTCATTTTTTTTTAAACTGCAGTGGAAGAGACACTTGAACCTTGACACTTCAACCTTGACAGGAAAACAAATGCATGAATAGGTGTTTTCTTCACTAATGTAATATTCAGCTTGTTGTCGTGGCGATGAAGTACACAGGAAGGGACTTCAACCTTCAGCGAAATTTACTTTATATGTAATTTCCAAAAAACAATACTGAAAAAACATTACTGATTGTGTTCACATGCTCAGAATGTTCCCATTTTCCTGCACCAAGTAAACCTTGGCTCATGTAAACCTTTCATTAGTGATCTCTCATTCCAGCTATGAAGTATTCCAAAAATATATTTGTGATTGTATTTTATTCATTTTTGCATATTTTATACAATTATATATTCTGAAGTCTGTTTAAAGCCCAGTTCATTGAAAAAACAGTATTTTTTATGTAAATGTAAAAAACAAGGAAACGGTGCCGCCCTTGCCAACATGCCAGAATATAATTTATATAGGCTAAGGACATACCGAATCATACATGATACATCAACAAACGATATGTATTATTTAAAGGTAGGGTATAGATATAATAAACACTTTTTGTTATACTAGTTGAAAGTCTCTACAAATCCAGATAGCAATTAATAATATAAGTGGTCTAAATATTAAAACACTCTTAAGAAAAAGGGTTCTAAACAGTACCAAATTAGGGTTCTTTGGCTTGTAACAATAGCAGAACCCTTACTTGGTGCTAAATATAACCCTTTGTATAAGGTTCCATACAGAACCATACTTTTTAGTATGTTCATTTTTTAAGTATTTTAAGTTAATTTTCATAAATATTAGTATATTAGCATCTTCATATTATTCATATTAGTATTATTTATATTCTTTTTCTTTTTCTTTTTATTATTTATTAATATTTTAGTCCCCCTCCTGAGTTTACTTTAGTCCCGCCTCAGGAGGGGGAAGCAGTGCCCTACCAACACCGTTTACAGTGGAGATGGGCAGCTGTTGACCTCAACTGGGGAAATTGTTGGATGGTGGAAAGAATACTTCGAGGATCTCCTCAATCCCACCGACACGTCTTCCATTGAGGAAGCAGTAGCTGAGGGCTCGGAGGTGGACTCGTCCATCACCTGGGCTGAAGTCATCGAGGTAGTTAATAAGCTCCTCGGTGGCAAGGCACTGGGGGTGGATGAGATCCGCCTTGAGTACCTCAAGTCTCTGGATGTTGTGGGGATGTCTTGGCTGACACGCCTCTGCAGCATCGCGTGGCGGTTGGGGACAGTACCTCTGGACTGGCAGACCGGGGTGGTGGTCCCTCTTTTCAAGAAGGGGGACCGGAGAGTGTGTTCCAACTACAGGGGGATCACACTTCTCAGCCTCCCCGGGAAAGTCTATGCCAGGGTACTGGAGAGGAGAATTCGTCCGATAGTGGAACCTCGGATTCAGGAGGAACAGTGTGGATTTCGTCCCAGTCGTGGAACACTGGACCAGCTCTATACCCTTTCCAGGGTGCTAGAGGGTTCATGGGAGTTTGCCCAACCAATCCACATGTGTTTTGTGGATTTGGAGAAGGCATTCGACTGTGTTCCTCTTGGCACCCTGTAGAGGGTGCTCTAGGAGTATGGGGTCCGGGGCCCCCTGCTTAGGGCTGTTCAGTCCCTGTACGACCGGAGCAGGAGCTTGGTCCGCATTGCCGGCAGTAAGTCAGACTTGTTCCCGGTGCATGTTGGACTCTGGCAGGGCTGCCCTTTGTCACCGGTTCTGTTTATAATTTTTATGGACAGAATTTCTAGGTGCAACCAAGGGCCGGAGAGTGTCCGGTTTGGGGACCAGGCAATTTTGTCGCTGCTTTTTGCAGATGATGTTGTCATGTTGGCAATCTCAGACCAGGACCTTCAGCATTCACTGTGAAGCGGCTGGGATAAGAATCTGCACCTCCAAGTCCGAGGCTGTGGTTCTCAGTCAGAAATGGGTGGCTTGCCCACTTCAGGTTGGTGGAGAGTTCCTGCCTCAAGTGGAGGAGTTCAAGTATCTTGGGGTCTTGTTCACGAGTGAGGGAAGGATGGAACGGGAGATTGACAGACGGATCGGTGCAGCTTCTGCAGTAATGCAGTCGATGTACCGATCTGTCGTGGAGGGAGCTGAGCTGTAAGGTGAAGCTCTAGATTTACATGTCAATCTACGTTCCTACTCTCACCTATGGTCATGAGCTGTGGGTCATGACCGAAAGGACAAGATCCTGGATACAGGCGGCCGAAATGAGCTTTCTCCGCAGGGTGGCTGGGCGCTCCCTTAGAGATAGGGTGAGAAGCTCGGTCACTCGGGAGGAGCTCAGAGTAGAGCCGTTGCGCCTCCTCATCGAGAGGAGCCAGCTGAGATGCATCTATCGGGCATCTATTTCGGATGCCTCCTGGACGCCTTCCCAGGGAGGTGTTCCAGGCATGTCCCACCGGGAAGAGGCCACGGGGAAGACCTAGGAAACGCTGGAGGGATTATGTCTCGGGGTTCCCCCAGAGGAGCTGGAGGAAGTGGCTAGGGAGAGGGGAGTCTGGGCGTCTCTGCTTAGACTGTTGTCCCCGCGACCCGGCCCTGGATAAGTGGAAGATGATGGATGGATGGATAATATTTTAGTCCTCTATCTGCCTGTTGCCTCTCTGGGTTTTACTAAATAAAATAAAATAAAAAATGAAATGTTGCAACATAAACAGCCAATACTGTCAAAATTGTAAAACTGTTTATCATTATAATTAAGTATGAGTGGCCCCTTTTTGGCATTATGTCTGCGTCATTCACCTTGGTACCACTTTATTTTGATGGTCCACTTTAGACATTCTACAAACTATTATCATCTTTGCAAGTATATCTACTTATTCTATAACCCTAACCCTATAACCTGACTGGCTAGTAATTCTCTATTAACATATAGTGCCAAATTACAGAGAGTTTGTTGACATTTGTACTTATAGTAAAGACAAACAAAATGTAAAGTTACTTATAGTAAGTAGAATGTCTAAAGTGGACTTCAAATAAAGTGTAACCTTCACGTTTAATTTTAAGGCCACACCTTTCCCCCTGACATTCATGCGAGTCCGGGAGATTGACGTTTTTACTTGCTGATTGATAAGCTCCATTAGACAAGGCATGTTCTCTTACTGTTTACTGTCATTGTCAGGGACTATTTTTCTATTGGAATGATGGCTTTAACTTTTTAAAAAGGACATTTAAGTAGCTTTTATAAAAATGCTTTAGAAAAAAACATTACTGGTGTGCATCTTGAGACAAAACAACAGCATTGACATATTTTAAGATAATGTCAGTGCAAGTTACTTTCAGTTAAAACAGCTCAAACTTGCATTTTAGTCCAGGACTAGCTTAAGCCTTGTCTGTGAAACTGGGTGCTAATCTTAGATTGCAGTACATTGCAGAAAAAAAAGATAATAAATAATAGAAAAAAGATTTGTAATATGCATTCCAAATCCGTTTTACAGAGAATAGTGCTTTAAAGAATCAGTGAGCAATGAGTGTTGTGTTGAACATATTAAATTCATATTTTAAGTTAATATGGTGACTTTGACATATTTCGCTGACCTCTGAGGGTTGCAAGGACCCAGTTTGAAAACTCCTGGTAGTAAATCATTTCTGTATAAAAATCAGTATGAAAATGAATGTTCCTCACTGCTACTTTGGTTTTAACCTGTTCACTCTTCTACAGCGATGAGTATGGGGCATGTAATGTATCCCAAAATGCAGTGCTGTTGATGGAAGCCCATGCTCACCTCACCATTGGCTTGCAGTCAAGAGAGAGACTTCTGCTGCTTTTCACAGATTCGCTTATCATCGCCAAGACTAAGTATGTTAATTTTTCAGTTGGTTGTGAGTATGTATATTAATAATATATAAAAATTTAAGACATCTGTCTCTCTAAGAGTGCACATGTGTGCATTGTGTGTGTTACAGGTCTCTGTATCTAAAGCTGAAGGCTCGTGTTAGCCTCTCAGACATATGGCTGGCATCTTGTTTCCATTGCATCACAGACAGGAAGCTCACCTCCAAGAACTCGTTTGTGATTGGCTGGCCGACCATCAATTATGTCTTCAGTTTCAGGTAGTCTTTCAAAAACTTTTTCAAAATGGCTTATATGTCAAACATCTGTAGTTTTGGCAATCCAAACTAAACTGATTGTATGCCATTCAGACAAACACTACTGAAAAATTCTAAACCATTACTTTTTATGGGATTTTTACAACTTGAGATGAAGCAGCAGTCCTTAAAAGAGAACCATTCTGTAGCGGAAGGGAAGGAATGGTGGATGTTAAAGCTTTAGGCATTTCAAGTGTGCTGAGGAAAATAACTCTATTGAGATCCACCCACACTACTGCTACTGACTTGATCATAAAACACTATGTGATAAGGTCACCAAAGGTGATAAGGTTTTCCTGCAGCATTTAAGTTCACATTATATTGTATTATACTACGGGGCCGTTGAATGCTTGAATCTGATTGGCTGATGAACGTTCTGAGGTGTGCAATTATTTTCTGGGAGACGCACAGTGAACATAGTTCCAGGCAGCTCTCTTGACCGTATTACAGTTCCATATCACTTCGCATCGTTAACTGTAATAACGGAAATTACAGGACTAAAAAACAACAATATGACAGACGATTTTCCTAAAATAAATCTTAATATTTACGGTGAATATAAAACGTTCAACAACTGGGCGGCAGCAGTATTAGACAGTCCAGATGAAAACCAACAGACGGAAGTGGACATCAAAGGCAAGCTTTGCTGTCTCATTACTGAAATCACACATGCTCGCACACGCACTACAGTTTGCACAAAAAGGTGTCAGCGCTGCCCTGACGATTTGATCAGTTAGCCTATATAGTGGAGCAACTTAAAGGCTACATGTGACATTTTTTCACTAGCGAGGTAATAACAGCGCTGTTTAGAGACGCACAGAGGTAGCCTAATTCACACAAGCACTCTCTCTCTCTCTCTCAGAAACAACACAAAAACAGTAGCCTACATTTAAAATATTTGTTTAATGGCATCTTTTTATGAAAGAACTCATCACTGATACTTATATTTCTGGTGATGTCTTCTTTCTCAATTTTAGCCAGTAATTATAGCTATTCAGCATTACAGTATAATTGAAAGCTATACATTTTAAAGGGGTCATGAAAAAAAATTATACTGTTGTCTGAGGTCAACTTATTGCGTTCGCATGGTTTTTACATTTAAAAACATCATAATGAATAAGTAAAAGGCTATTTTCTGATCTGCATTTGAGGCTCTCTCAAGACACGCTCAGTTTTGATCGCCCAGCCCACAGCCAGGGTTCGCAAAATGTCTTTATCAAACAAACACAATGATTCATCTCTCATCCACCCGCGATTGATTGGAATGATAATTTTTTTATTAACGTTACTACGCCCGATCGATGAATATAAAAACCGCACACACATACACATGCGTGCGGGCGTGTGCGTGCCTTTCAAAGATCAAGTCAAGAGAGCGAACAACACACATCCAGACAGTAATGAACCAAGAACACCACAAATAAAGTATTCTCCAGCTTGTGACAGCATGCTAAGGTATGTTCTGTTACGTACACATACACGTACACATAATCCATAGATATAAAACGATCTGTAACAATGCAATACTATCACATATATAAAAACTTTTTTTTTTACTTACATTAGTGTGTTGCTTCATTCGTTCATGTAATCTCATCCTGTCTGCAAATCCAGTCTCTTGTTTACAAATGACTGTGACTGTGACTGTGGTTAAATATGTGCGATGTGCGATGTCTTCCCCACGTGAGCTGGATATTCATTAAAAATAAAGTTCATCCATGCATTCATAATACTGGAATCCGAATGCTTAAAAATCTGAATCCGAAAAGCTTATGTGGTATGTTTACTGCTTAGAAATTCTATCCGGTTTAGTTCTCTCTGTAGGCCTATGTCATGTTAGTGGCAGGAGTCGGTGGGCAGGGCTACAGAATCAGGCATTGTTCTTCTTCTGTTGAGGCGGTGCTTCACTACATTCTGGTGTCATAGCCAGGCACATTCTGAAGTTGATCGTTTGCTGGGCCTGGTGTCAATAAAAGCTTTTCTTTGACTAACAAGGAAGTTTTCAGCTCTGAAGCTCCACTGGATATTCTTATATTACCATGACCTTTTATATATCAAAAGCTAAAGGGAAAGTTTATTTCTCAATTCATCACCCCTTTAACATTTATTAGGCTTTAAATATGCATCCTGCCCGTGCACACATCATCAGCACGTTTCATGCTAGTCAGACAGGCGTCAGTCAGCCGAGCACAGCACCCGAAACAGCAGCCACCTTATCAGGGCCCAGTCCGACCAGTTCAGATTTTTACTTGCCCTGTCGTTTTGTTATTGTTTTTGTTGTTTTTGACCCATGTAACCTTGAAAACAGTGCTTTAAGATTTTTTGTTTAACAAATACAGGTGCTGGTCATATAATTAGTAAAAAGTCCCAAATTCAGTATCTCATAGAATTAGAATATTACTTAAGACCAATACAAAGAAAGGATTTTTAGAAATCTTGGCCAACTGAAAAGTATGAACATGAAAAGTATGAGCATGTACAGCACTCAATACTTAGTTGGGGCTCCTTTTGCCTGAATTACTGCAGCAATGCGGCGTGGCATGGAGTCGATCAGTCTGTGGCACTGCTCAGGTGTTATGAGAGCCCAGGTTGCTCTGATAGTGGCCTTCAGCTCTTCTGCATTGTTGGGTCTGGCATATCGCATCTTCCTCTTCACAATACCCCACAGATTTTCTATGGAGTTAAGGTCAGGCGAGTTTGCTGGCCAATTAAGAACAGGGATACCATGGTCCTTAAATCAGGTACTGGTTGCTTTGGCACTGTGTGCAGGTGCCAAGTCCTATTGGAAAATGAAATCTGCATCTCCATAAAGCTGGTCAGCAGCAGGAAGCATGAAGTGCTCTAAAACTTCCTGGTATACGGCTGCGTTGACCTTGGACCTCAGAAAACACAGTGGACCAACACCAGCAGATGACATGGCACCCCAAACCATCACTGACTGTGGAAACTTTACACTGGACCTCAAGCAACGTGGATTGTGTGCCTCTCCTCTCTTCCTCCAGACTCTGGGACCCTGATTTCCAAAGGAAATGCAAAATTTACTTTCATCAGAGAACATAACTTTGGACCACTTTTTTTCCTTTTTGTCATTAGCACAGGCGAGACGCTTCTGACGCGGTCTGTTGTTCAAGAGTGGCTTGACACAAGGAATGCGACAGATGAAACCCATGTCTTGCATACGTCTGTGCGTAGTGGTTCTTGAAGCACTGACTCCAGCTGCAGTCCACTCTTTGTGAATCTCCCCCACATTTTTGAATGGGTTTTGTTTCACAATCCTCTCCAGGGTGCGGTTATTTCTACTGCTTGTACACTATTTTCTACCATATCTTTTCCTTCCCTTCGCCTCTTTATTAATGTGCTTGGACACAGAGCTCTGTGAACAGCCAGCCTCTTTTGCAATGACTTTTTGTGTCTTGCCCTCCTTGTGTAAGGTGTCAATGGTCGTCTTTTGGACAACTGTCAAGTCAGCAGTCTTCCCCATGATTGTGTAGCCTACAGAACTAGACTGAGAGACCATTTAAAGGCCTTTGCAGGTGTTTTGAGTTAATTAGCTGATAAGAGTGTGGCACCAGGTGTCTTCAATATTGAACCTTTTCACAATAAAATAAATAAACATTTGAAATATATCAGTCTGTGTGTAATGAATGAATATAATATACAAGTTTCACTTTTTGAATGGAATTAGTGAAATAAATCAACTTTTTGATGATATTCTAATTATATGACCAGCACCCATATATACATAAACTACAAGGTATCAATCACTTTACAGTCTTCACTGCATAAATTATAAATATAGATAAGTATAGACGCATAAGCATAAATTATATAAGTATAAATTAATCTTTATTAAAGGTACAAAAGTATTTTGTATTCAATCAAGAGCAGTGAGTTATTTTTTTCACCACTGTGTTGAGATGTTTTTGCTGATATCCTGTGTTTGGTTTTCGCCAAAATGTATTATGGCCAAACATCTCTTCATCTGTCCAAAGGACATTGTTCCAGAATTCTTGTGGTTTGTTCAGATGCAACTTTGCAAACCATGCTGCCATGTTCTTTTTACATTGCAGACGCATTTATCCAAAGTGACTTACAAATGAGGAATACAGCAAGTGATTCATTGTGAAGAGTTTCAGACATTGCTTATCTTTAGAGTATCATAAGATAGAATAGGGGGAATTAAAGGAAAGTGAAAGCATAGTTTATTTTATTTTTTTAATGAAGTTTAGGTTAAGTGCTCATGGAAGAGATGAGTTTTCAACTGTCTTTTGAATGTTGTCAGGGATTCTGCATTCCTGATGAAGGCGGAAATATCATTCCACCAGCAAGGAACAGTGAATGAAAATGTTCTGGAGTGATTTTGTGTCTCTGTGATAGTACCATGAGCCGTCACTCATTTACCAATCGTAGGCTTCTGGTAAGGATGTAGACTCGTAAGAGCCTGTGGAAGTAGGATGGTGCTGAGCCTGTGGTAGATCTGTAAGCAAGCGTCAATGCCTTGAACCTGATGTGAGCAGCGAGTGGTAGCCAGTGCAGAGAGATGAAGAGAGATGTGACATGGGCCCTTTTGGGCTTGTTGAAGACAAGACATGCTGCAGGTTTTTGAATCATTTGTAGAGGTTTGATTGTACAGCCAGAAGAGCATTGCAGTAATCCAGTCTAGAAATGACCAGGGCCTGGACGAGAAGTTGTGTAGCATGCTCAGTTAGGAAAGGCCTGATCTTCCTGACGTTGTGTAGTGTAAACCTGCATGACTGGGCTGTCTTTGCAATGTGGCCTTTAAAGGTCAGTTGGTCCTCAAAGATTACTCCAAGATTTCTAGCTGACCTCGATGGGGAAATAGATGATGTACCTAGCTGGATGTTTAAATCATGCTGTAGAGACAGATTGGCAGGGCAGACGAGAAGCTCAGTCTTTGCCAGGTTGACCTGCAAGTGATGCTTTCATCCATGCCGAGATGTCTGCCAGACAGCTTGAGATTTGTGCAGCTACTATGGGATCATCTGGTTGGTTGAAGGAAGGTAGAAAGGTAGAGCTGTGTATCATCAGCATAGCGATGATAAGAGAAACCATGTGCCTCTATGATGGGTCCCAGTGATGTAGTGTATATGGAGAAAAGGAGGGGTCCAAGAACTGAACACTGAGAAACCCTGTGATCAGTTGATGTGCTTTGGATACCTCACCTCTCTAGGCAACCCTGAAAGACCTGCCTGTGAGATAGGATTCAAACCAGTGGAATGGAATCCCTGTGATGCCCAGTGATGAGAGGGTGGACAGAAGGATCTGATGACTCAGTGTCAAATGCAGCAGATAGGAGGACGAAAACTGATGTTTTGGAATCAGGTTTCGCAGTCCGCAGGGCTTCAGTGACTGACAGTAATGCAGTCTTGGTTAAATGGCCGTTCTTGAAACCAGATTGGTTGATGTCCAGTAGGTTATTCTGTGAGAGGAATGATGATACCTGGCTGAAAACAACTTGTTCAAGTGTTTTCGTTATGAATGGTAGGAGAGAGACAAGTCTGTAACTGTCTACAAATGACGTGTTAAATGTGGGGTTTTAAGCAGTGGGGTTACCCAAGCCTGCTTGAATGTGGTATGGAAAATGCCAGTATGGAGAGATGAGTTGATGTATGTGAGTGCTGGTAAAAGTGTAGGAGAGATGGCTTGTAGAAGCTGTGGGGAGATGGGATCTAGATGGCAAGTAGGAGGATGACTGGAGAGGAGAAGTTTACATACTTCAGCCTCATCGAGGAAAGAGAAGGAGAAGAGAAGATTTCTGGCTGTGGATTTGGTTGGTCTGCTGAGAAGTGACTGATGATGGTTGTTGTTTTGTCAGTGAAGAAATTAGCAAAATCATCAGCAGTTAAAAAGGTAGTGGGTGGTGGCGGAGGGGGACAGAGGAGAGAGTTGAATGTTTTGAAAAGTGTGCGTGTTGATCTTGTTGTAGAAATATGAAGTTTTAGCAGCATGAACTTCAACAGAAAAGGATGTGAGCAGAGACTGCAGAGCACAGACTCAGGTCAGATGGGTAATTTTCTCTCTGTTTTAGAGAGAAGAAACTTTCTCCTGGATTTGAACTTGTCCTGCCTTCTTCTAATTGTACTGCCATGCACGTTAACATTTAACACGTTAACTGAGGCCTGTAGAGTTTGGATGTTTTGTGATTTCTTTTAGCATTGCATGGTCTGAGCTTGGGGTGAATTAGCTGGGACGTCCACTCCTGGGAAGATTGTCAACTGTCTTGAATGTTTTCCACTGAATAATCGTCCTCACAGTAGAATGATGGACTTCAAATTGTTTGTAAATGCTTGTACAATCCTTCCAAGATTGATGGCATCATCAATTGCTTCTCTAAGATCATTGCTGATGTCTTTCCTCCTTGGCATGTCTTTCCTCCAGATCAGCAAACTTCCAAAACTTCTGCTTTTATAGAGCTGGTTACGCTTGCTGATGTTCAGTTTGCTTAGTTTGTCGCCATGGCTTCTCCATTTTTTGCCCAGTTTTTGTTAAATAAATATTGACACAGTGTAATATGTTATGTGTTTTTGTTCATCTGATGTAGTATTACATAATGTTAAGAACTGCCAAGGATGATTTTTTATTATGTCCTTTCTTTTCCATATGACTGTACACAATATGCTGCAAATCACAGGATAAAAAAAAAACACAATTTAATATCACAAAGAGAATGATGTCACAGTTACTGTCTGTCTCTGTTGTGTTTTGTACTTCCTGGTTTTAGTTATCACATGTTCCTTTGTCTGAGTTTCCCGCCACTTGTCTGTTTCCTTAGTTACCCTCATCTGTATCACCTGTGCCCCTCGTTAGTTAGTCATCTGTGTTTGTATTTAAGTTCCTCCCTTTCCTTCAGTCTCTGTCCGATCTCGTTTGTGTATACGTGTTTGTATGGTGTGCTACTTTGATTTGAGTCTTATGAAGTATTAAACGTTGTTGGAGTATTCTACTACCTGTCTTTGCCTGTTCCTGCCTGCACACCCGTAACAGAAGATCGGACCAAAACAGCAAGAGGACCTCTCTGGGATGGGTATTCTCCTGGTCCCAATCTCTCCTGAATCCCCAGAGGAGGGCGGTTCTGCGGAGGACCGCCTTTGGGGAATTCGTCAGCACGGTCGCTCACTGGAGAGGTATGTAGAGGAATTCTCTGAGCTAGCTTATCTGGTGAACTGGCCAGATGCGCCGCTTAATGCGTGTTTTCTGATGGGCCTGGACGAGGACACTATTCGGTTCCTGGAACCTGCCTGTTCCTTTTCCCTAGTCGAGACAATCAACCTGGTTTTGTCCCTAAATTGTTCTGAGTTTGAGATAATAGAAGAGGTTCCTATGAATATGTGTCTTCCTCGTCCGGTCCCCTCAGAAAAGCTCGCTGCCTGGTCAGTTCACCCTCAGCCAGTTTCCTCTGCATATCCCTCCAGTGGGCCTGCTGGGAAGGTCCTGCCTGTCTCCAAGCCCAGGAGGAAGAAGAGAGCTGCCGCAAAGTGCCCGTCTCAGGTCGCGGCAGCCGCTACCACGGCAGATTCACTGGAGTGGTGGTTGATAGACTTTGGGAGCGATCCTACCGCTCCGTGTTTCCGGGACTCCGTTCCAGCCCTCCTGGACTCCGTTCCAGCCCTCCTTGACTTCCTGGATTCCGCTCCAGCCCTCCTGGATTCCGCTCCAGCCCTCCTTGACTCTGCGCCAGTCCTCCTTGACTTCCTGGACTCCGCTCCAGCCCTCCTGGACTCCGCTCCAGCCCTCCTGGACTCCGCTCCAGCCCTCCTGGACTCCGCTCCAGCCCTCCTGGACTCCGCTCCAGCCCTCCTGGACTCCGCTCCAGCACTCCTGGACTCCGCTCCAGCACTCCTGGACTCCGCTCCAGCACTCCTGGACTCCGCTCCAGCACTCCTGGACTCCGCTCCAGCACTCCTGGACTCCGCTCCAACACCCCTTGACTTTCTGGACTCCGCTCCAACACCCCTTGACTTTCTGAACTCCGTGCCAGCCTTCGACGAGCCCGCTCCAGCCTTCGACGAGCCCGCTCCAGCCTTCGACGAGCCCGCTCCAGCCTTCGACGAGCCCGCTCCAGCCTTCGACGAGCCCGCTCCAGCCTTCGACGAGCCCGCTCCAGCCTTCGACGAGCCCGCTCCAGCCTTCGACGAGCCCGCTCCAGCCTTCGACGAGCCCGCTCCAGCCTTCGACGAGCCCGCTCCAGCCTTCGACGAGCCCGCTCCAGCCTTCGACGAGCCCGCTCCAGCCTTCGACGAGCCCGCTCCAGCCTTCGACGAGCCCGCTCCAGCCTTCGACGAGCCCGCTCCAGCCTTCGACGAGCCCGCTCCAGCCTTCGACGAGCCCGCTCCAGCCTTCGACGAGCCCGCTCCAGCCTTCGACGAGCCCGCTCCAGCCTTCGACGAGCCCGCTCCAGCCTTCGACGAGCCCGCTCCAGCCTTCGACGAGCCCGCTCCAGCCTTCGACGAGCCCGCTCCAGCCTTCGACGAGCCCGCTCCAGCCTTCGACGAGCCCGCTCCAGCCTTCGACGAGCCCGCTCCAGCCTTCGACGAGCCCGCTCCAGCCTTCGACGAGCCCGCTCCAGCCTTCGACGAGCCCGCTCCAGCCTTCGACGAGCCCGCTCCAGCCTTCGACGAGCCCGCTCCAGCCTTCGACGAGCCCGCTCCAGCCTTCGACGAGCCCGCTCCAACCTTCGACGAGCCCGCTCCAGCCTTCGACGAGCCCGCTCCAACCCACGAGATCTCCACTCAACCCCTGAATTCCCCAAAGAACATTTTGGGGGGGGGCCATGTACCTGTGGGTGGGAAACATGTGGGTGGGGCTCTGGTTTGGCCTGGGCGCCCTAAGACTCCTGCTCCGCCCAAGACTCCAGACCCGCCTAAGACTTCTGCTCCGCCCACGGCTCCTGACCCGCCATGGCCGCCCACGGCTCCTGACCCGCCAAGGCGCCCAAAGGCTCCTGACCCGCCATGGCCGCCCACGGCTCCTGACCCGCCATGGCCGCCCACGGCTCCTGACCCGCCATGGCCGCCCACGGCTCCTGACCCGCCATGGCCGCCCACGGCTCCTGACCCGCCATGGCCGCCCACGGCTCCTGACCCGCCATGGCCGCCCACGGCTCCACCCTGGAGGCACCCCAGCCAGCCAGACCCCAGTACTCCCGTCCTCAGGACTCCAGGGTGCCCACCCTCCCTCCCTATTTGTGTCTTCTACGGCGCGAGGACGCGCCTATTGGGAGGGGGGCGTTATGTCACAGTTACTGTCTGTCTCTGTTGTGTTTTGTACTTCCTGGTTTTAGTTATCACATGTTCCTTTGTCTGAGTTTCCCGCCACTTGTCTGTTTCCTTAGTTACCCTCATCTGTATCACCTGTGCCCCTCGTTAGTTAGTCATCTGTGTTTGTATTTAAGTTCCTCCCTTTCCTTCAGTCTCTGTCCGATCTCGTTTGTGTATACGTGTTTGTATGGTGTGCTACTTTGATTTGAGTCTTATGAAGTATTAAACGTTGTTGGAGTATTCTACTACCTGTCTTTGCCTGTTCCTGCCTGCACACCCGTAACAAATGAGGTAATGACTGTCTCATTCTTCCTCTTACGTATAGTTTATTAAATACTATATATGGAAAAGTGGACAAATGATGTAGTAATAAAAGAAAGTTGACACATTTTCTTTCTTTTTAAATAACACTAGCATGTGTTGATGATGTAACTATTGTACAAATGTGAAAATTACTGGGCGTGAAAGATGAAAGTTTCAGCTGCTTTTGTTTGACAGCACCTCACTATGAGTTCAGAAGCCCATAACATAAGGGTTTTAACGTCCTCAAATAAAAACTAAAAACAAAGCATTTCTTAAACTGATCTTTTAATATAAATTGAATGCTATCCCATGAACCCATTTGTAACACAAAATATGAAATTCTCTGAGGAGTTCACATGTTTAAGGAAATTAAAAGGATTTCTGTCTTTCATCCTCTCAATAGTCTATGAAAGCTATGTGAGTTCTGCATATAAATGTTTGGGATTATCCACGTATGTGATTTTGTCCATCAGGAATTGATTGGATCATTGTCATCAGAGATGTCGCTGCAAGAGGAAGGGGAAAATCATTTGATTAAAGAATGTGAAGTTACATGAATTTAAAAGAATATTGAAATGCACGGATAAAGCATTTATAATAAATACTGCAATATTCTAAGGGTGCTCTGACAGATTGGGCACAAGATCGCTATAGGCCGATAATCTATAGAAGCCGATCAGAAGTGCCAATCAGATGACGCAAAACTCACAAAACAATTATTCTATGCAAGCTAAAATTGCTTTTCACGTCCTTGTAGAGCTGGTAATTACAGCATGTAAGTTTGGAATTTTCTGAGTGCTCCAACCTGTTCCATGTGACTGCTGTATGTGAGCTTTTATCTGTTATAAAAATTTTTATTTAAAATTTTAACAGATTTGTGAGCGTTAGTGGAACTGAAGGTGTGAGAATAAACACACGTGATGGTTGTCATGCGGTGAATCCAGCCAATTGTGGAACAGCTGTGTCGACATTAGAGCTTGTGCAGCCGATCTTGAGAAGCTGCGTCGGCTTAAGTCACGTGGCACCGTCTCAAGTCGGACAACATTTCTAACCAGTATGCACTGCTTCAAGTAAACTGCCAATTGGTCTGCGCAGAGCCCATAGAGATTAAAACATATGCCATTTTTTCATTAAAACAGTGGTTTTATCTTGCAATTGGGGGTTCCCCTTCAGTGTGAGGGCTTTTTTGAAGTGTTCCCTAATTGAGTTTTTGGTCTACTCCATTCATTTGAACACTTTTTAAGGCACAGTGAGTTGATAATGTTGCAATAGAAATGCATAATTCCCAGTCCGAGAACGTGAACAGCTCCAACGTCACGTGTTGTCGTCTCGGGACTACGATAATTACTACAAGGCATGAACATAGCATGAAATCTGCAGGGCTGTGGCCCTCCAGGAACTGAGCTTGACACCCCTGTTATAAATTAAATATTTGATATTTTATGATGTTGTTGTATTAAAATATAATTTAGAAATATAAATTTAAGATAATAAATCCTGATAATGGCATTATATATTATAGAGTATTTATTCAAGGATTCAAGGTACAAGATTACAGGGAGCTGGAGAGGCCACATGAGGATAGAGAGAAAAGAGACCACACTTTATGTTTTATGATACATTTCAAAGGCAAATGATAAACATCACTTCTGCTTTTAGGCCTGTATCAGGGGAGTGTTGCTTTTTGCCTATTGGCATGTAAATAGTGTCTCCTGGTTTGGTCTGGTCTGTGGCATTTTGTTGTGTAGTGCATGAATATATTATAGTTTTACCATTGTGCTGTTTACTAAATGGAATGTAAAGGCATTTGTACTCTATAGACATTTGTTTTGTTAAACCAAAAGATATGTAATATGAAGCACACACCTAGTACATGGTCTATTATCAAGAATTGAAATGAGTCACAAACCCAAGACTAGAAGCAACCTATATCAAATAGGAACTACACACACTAATATCAGAACTCGCAATCATTGTCATTGACTTATCAATCAGATACATCTGTCTGAAAATCTAGAAAATTGAAACTAAATCTAACATTTTCTTTCCCTTTCTGCCTGTCCTCCAAAACCAAAGCTCACCAGAAACAAAGGAGAGATGGTTACAAGCTCTTCAGTGGTAAGGAAAAAAAGAAATGACTCATGTCCATAACAGCATATGATGTATCAGTGTAGTTTCTTTTCAGATCTGAGGTGTTCCTGCTGTGATATTGTTTCCATTTTTTTTTTAAATGTTCCACTCTGTATTTCTGTTTTTCTTGCTTTCCCATTTTTTGTTCTTTGTTTTAAATGTTTCATTCTTCAGGCACACCTGCAGAGCCAGGGAAAGAGTCTTGCCAAATGCCATTCTTCTCTATGTTCTGCTGATCTGCCATCACGATGACAACAGCTCAGCGGTACATGAACGCCTTTGGTTTAATTTGGACCAAGCCACTCCCGGCCCTCAGGGAACTGAATTCAAAAATCTCTGTTTATAAGTGAAGGTTATTTGCACTCTAGCTTGAAGCTTTTCCTTGTGAGCTGATGGTCAATGTTGTTGTCTGTTTACATGCTGTTGGCTGTTAAGACCGTTGCTGTAGCAGTGGATGTGAGCACGACAGCAGAAAATGTGGTTCAGTACATCATGCAGCAGTGCAAACTACTGGTAAGTAGTCGGTAATAGCATCTTGTTGTGAGTATGGTGTAATACAAATTTGTTTGAACGTTAGCTATTTACCTTCTTTAAAGCACAGTTGAGCACTAGGGAGTGGTCCAATGAGAGAGCCAAATGCATTTTCTTTGCACCCAATATAACCTTGTATTTTGGTGGATTTTTCGGAGGCAATGTGCTACTATAATGCTGTGTACATTGTTCTGTTACTCTCTGATGACAAGTAACTCAATATTATGCCAAGTTTATCCACTGACAATTTCCTGTGTTTGATAACAGCCACTTCCTTTTTCCTGTTTCTTTCCAAAACATAATGACCACTTCCTGTGTGCAGGGTGAAGTCTTGGACTACCAGCTGTGTGTGAACTATGAAAAAGAAGAGGAAACATACCCTCTTATTGGTGATGACACACACACACACACACACACACACACACACACACACACACACACACACACACACACACACACACACACACACACACACACACACACACACACACACACACACACACACACACACACACACACACACACACACACACACACACACACACACACACACACACACACACACAGGGGTTTTTTTGTGAAATGTGGGGACATTCCATAGGCGTAATGGTTTTTATACCGTACAAACCGTATTTTCTATCCCCCTACACTGCCCCTGCCCCTAAACCTAACCATCACAGGAGACTGCGCAGTTTACTTTCTGTAAAAAAAACCAAATTCTGTGTGAAATATAAGCATTTTGAAAAGTGAGGACATGGGGAACGTCCTCATATTTCACCCTCTTTTTGTAATACCTATGTCATACCCATGTCATTATACACATTTGTGTCCTGATATTTCACAAAAATATGCCCACACACAACAAACAAACTACTTTTTTAAAAACAAATGTGAACACATTGTAATGTCAAACTAGGGGTCAAACTAATTCTCCCTTATGCTTGGCTAATTTAATTTGCCAAATTCTGGCAACATGCATAATACTCTTTTGAAGTCAAAAATAATGTTATGCCTCTTTAATATCGGAGAAAACTGCAGCGAGCACATGGAATTTACAAATATATTAAAAAGATATAATTAGGGAATATTATTCAAACAACAATATTGTGAAAAGAAAATGGGAAACCTGCTCCCAGCCTAAAAAACGGAATAGTTCATTTTAATTACAAGGCAACATGAAATGAATGTATCATCAGGGATGGGCAAAATACATAATTGAAATGAATTCCTTTCAGTCCATGAGTTGGATTTTTAATTGAATTGGTCTTATCTGTCTTGTCTATCAGTCGTGCAACATTCAGAGTTTGTCTTGACAAACCTGTAAAAATTACAGTTCATTTTTAAAAAAGTTAAATTCACTTTTTACTTCTAAAATATTTCTGTGTTCCTCTCTGTTGATGTTATTGACAATATGTACATTCACAAACTTCAAACTGGGAACTAGATTGCCACATATCTAGTTTCAGGTGCCATTCAAGTGTCATTGCAAAAAAGAAACATTCAATCACATCTAAGATGTAAGACATTTAAAGAGTTCTTCTGTAGCTAAATTTTATATTATGATGTTTTTTTATTAGACCTGAGACTCATGATATAGCGGCATCCCCACATTCCTACATGGGACAAGTGATTTGGAAAAGGGATGGATGTTTTGTTTTGTTATTTATTATGAATATATAATACTGATATAATGTTTTAAGCATTATTTTTCTTAAAATAGTGGTTGACCTCCTCCAAGTGACATGATTCAGCCCACAGGCAGTCTTTGAAAGCTCTAAGCTTTATGAAAATCTTTTTTTCCTGAACTTATTGACAGCTCTGTGATGAAAGAAAACAAAACAAAACAAGCTTTATTATTTCCAAGACTCAAAACCATCTGTATGAACTACTATTGATGAGCTTCTGGCACTCACACCACCCACACAGGTCATATGTATGCAAGTTTTTATGTAAGGTTTTTTGTACGAGACAACAGGATATGAGAGGTTTAGTTGTAGACAACAGAATCCAAAACTCAATTAAACTTAAAATCTCTCTATGTCTGCTTGTTTATTTTCTCTAAATTGTTATGGGGCAACCTCATGGAGTAGACACATGGAGTATGGGAACGCTCCTTGTGAGCTGGTGTCTGAAGCACCTGTCCTGCACGGCAATCTCCACAGTCAGGTGACGTCACAGGCGTGTCAGCTGGGTATTTAAGGGTGCCTCGAAAGAATGTTATCAGAATAATTCGCTCCAAATGCCAGTCATAAACATTCACAAATGCACACAAGCTGAATCTGATCTTCACTGTCTGAATTAATCTGAGGTGCTAGCTGGATTTTAAATGATGGATGCATTAAATTGATCAAAAGTGACAGTAAAGACATTTAGCAAAAGCTATGTATTTCAGATAAATATTCATCAAATAATCCAAAAATAATTTATACTGTGGGCACAACCACAGATTGAGCATTGCTGCGGAGCGAGCTGAAAAACACTGAGAGGATTTGCAGAATTAGTGGATCTTTAGTGAAACACACTGCTTTAATGGGATTCCTCTGGGGGTGAGGGAGGGAGGAAAGGGGGACAAGAGGGGCACCTCAGCCGATTTGGGCAGAGGGGCAGTGGCTCTAGCCACCGGGCCACCCCTCCTGTGCACGGCCCTGCATGTTCTCATATCCATATATTTTGTTCTGAAGTCCCAAGTAATAATCTCAAGGTTTACTGGGTTTTACACAATTCTTATGCAAGTAAGATTGTTTTGTTAATATCAGCATGAGTTTGAAAATCACAATTTATTTTATTGGTTCAGAATTTTCACAAAGTTGTAATGCTACGCTTTAAAGGTCCCGTTCTTCGTGATCCCACTGTTCAAACTTTAGTTAGTGTGTAATGTTGCTGTTAGAGCATAAATAATACCTGTAAAATGATAAAGCTCAAAGTTCAATGCCAAGCGAGATATTTTATTTAACAGAAGTTCCCTTTCAAAGCCTACAGCGAACGGCTGGCTTGGACTACATCCTGGTACTTCCTTCATAAAAGACGTCGATAGAACAGTAGAACAGACTAAGCTCCGCCCACAAGAATACGCGCAAAAAGGGGGCGTGGTCTTGTTGCTGTCCCACGTGGAGAAGAGGACGTGTCACGTGGAGAAAAGGAATTGTTGCGTTTGAGTGTGTTTGTCGCCATGTCGTCGAGACGCTGTTATTTTCATCCCGGAGTCAAATCACCTTTGTTTGGCTTTCCCAGGGATGCTGTAGAGATCATTAAGCGCATTTATCTCCCGTTAAGAGGCGTGACCTTTCCACGTGCGCTAAGCTGCTGTCGAATCACAACACAGGAACCGTGCCACGTTCGCTAAACTGCGGTCAAATCCCAACACGGGAACCGCTGGCACAATCAGAACTCGTTACGTATTTCTGAAGGAGGGACTTCATAGAACAAGGAACTCATCAACCCGTTTTTAGGACAGAGAAAACAGCGGTGTACAGATAAGTAAATTGTGTTAAAAATACTGTTTTTTTTACACACGAAACATGAACACATGTTATATTGCACACTGTAAACACAATCAAAGCTTCAAAAAACACGAAGAACGGGACCTTTAAAACCACACCAAACTTGTGCGTAGGGGAAGCGCGAAAAGCAAGCAGAGAAAAACTGCTTTTTCTGGGACAAAGGAAAGTACACCTCTCAGAAAACATACAAATAAAGGTGCTTTTTTATGTTTAATTGATATTTGGGGCATTGGGATCGCTAAACGAGGGTTTAATTAATTTGTTTTCGTGAAAACCCCAAATTTGACCAAAAACCTTGTTTTGCCTGTATCTCAAAATTAACCTGTGAGCATTCCGACTCATTTTGCCAGCACAAGTCACATATACAGAATGAAATAGTTAGCAATGAAGTAAACACAATAATATACGTTTTGGTTCTTGTACTGTTCGAGAATGAAATTACCTGCAACCTAAATCACCACCAATTTCTCAATTTTTGTCTCTTTTAGGCCATGAGCTACCTTTCTTTATCCTGCATCATTCCCTGAGAAGCCAGAAAGACCATCTGCATATGCCCAGTGAGCCCCTGCAGGAATCATTTTGTTCTGCTCAGCAGACAGAGGTCTCTTCCAAGACCCCTCACTTCACCCTAAAAACCAGAACACACACTCCTAGGGGTGAGTGCACTTGTCACCAACAGAACACACATGGCCAACTCAGTATAAAGCATAGTAAGATTCCTTCTCTGAGGCTCTGTTCTCTGTGGCACAGTGTCTCCATGACTCAGTGTTGAGTTCCACTTCGAAAGGGACGTGGAACTCAACACTGTCATGGAGTAGACACTATGGGAATGCTCCTTGTGAGCTGGTGTCTGAAGCACCGGTGCTGCACAGCAATATTTATTGGCTACCACAGTCAGGTGACGTCACAGGCGCATCAGCTGTAAGGGATGTAAAGAACGTCATCAGATTGTTTTGTCTCCAGGAAGCCATTTGTTTGATGTGCATATGGAATTCAGAAATGCTAATCTGTCCGTATATCTCAAAGAAGGTGAGAAATGTGTGTTTAAGAGATCCCCGCTTTATAATGGGTGATAACACGCATGGGAGTGGAGCATGCAAGGGGAGTCTTGCCCTCTAAGCCATGTCGGGTTATATCGCGACTAGTGGGCAAAGCAAATGGAGCAGCAGGCCAGGCTGGTGGCACACTGCACACCATGGAAGTGTTGCAATCTTATCGGGATCTAAGTGAGGGGGTGTCTTCAGACTAAGTCCTGGAGCTCTGCCGCACCACAGAATTTGTGACCCACACTTCTACCTGCTGCCCTTCCTAGTGCAGGAAAGGTGATGCAGTACTGAAGTGAATGTGACAAGCTGCACGTCCCTTTGTCATCTGTAGCCTGTCCAGTTATAGGAGTATGGAGTCGATATTAATGAGCCTCCTGGGTGGCAAATAAATAGCCGACCTAGATGAAGAGATTAGGCATTTCACACAATCGCGTCCCACTTTTTCAATCAGACGACAAGAGCAACTTTGTGTCAAAAAATCAGGGAATAACAGACAGCAGGCAGAGATGCAGGATCCAAATGCAGGGGAGAATTCAATGACAAAAACAATACAGATCAAACAAAAATCAGGAACAAAATAACATATGAGAGCACTATGGCACTCAGAACTCGGTTTACACCTATCAAAATTTCTAGCCACTTGGAGACCATATACAGACAATAAATCACCATAAATCACACATTTTGGCACCCCTATGGATAAGTGGCGCCCCTAGCATTTGCCTATTCCACCTATGACATGGGCCGGCCCTGCATATCTTAGAAATTGTTTTTGTTTATGAGTAAAAATTTAAATCGCATAAATTTTTACTTGTTGGTTATATACATTGATTAAAAGGGACAATAAAGATATTTACAATGTTATAAAAAATTCTATTTAAAATAAATGTACTTATTATGAACTTTCTATTTATCAAATAATCCTCTATGATAATGTGACACTGAAGACTGGAGTAACGGCTGCTGAAAATGCAGCTTTACATCACAGGAATAAAGGACATTTTAAAATAGAAAAAAATCTAAATAATAAACAACATTTCACAATATTACTGTATTTTTGATCAAATAAATGATGACATGGTGAGTATAAAAGACTTATTTCAAAAACATAACAAATTCCCCAAACTTTTGAATGGTAGTGTGTTTGTTTCAAAAACCTTGTTCAAAACTACAATTAAATATGAGAATTTCTATTAATTCTTTCACATGAAAATTGTAGTTCTCACACAAAAAATTAACTCACGTAAAAAAGTCATGTCATTCCAAACCTTGTGCAGTTTTGTCCAGCCATCATTATTTAGAGGATATTGGGAAAAGCACACCTTTTACTCCAGTGACAATTTAATTTAATGTACAACCTGATCTCAGGGGCTTTCACACTTTTTGGAGTCAGAGACCCCTTATAAGGTAAAACATTTTCCAAGGGTGTATGTCTTTGAAGAACTGAAACATAGAAGCAGTCTTGATCCGTACAGTCGTTTATTTTTACTTGCACCCACTCCCCTCAAACCTTCAACCGCGCGCTCTCCTTCTCGTGTCATACCAGCGGGGACGGTAACTTAAAGGGAAATACCACCTAACTCTACATCCCCCCTCTTGTAGTGAAAGATAACATATAAATTGCAAAGGGAAAATTAACCAACAACATAACATATGAGAACACAAAACAGATGCAATAATGGGGGAACACTTGACAGCACCACATAACTTGCGAATACCACGCATGAAGAAATATGGAGGTGCAAAGCACCTTTCAATCAGGTCATAACATAGTCTTTGTAACATTGGTTAGGACGACTGACTCTTCCAGAACGAGTCACCACTGAATGTCTGCCATCTGTGTCAGTCCAACTTAGGGGACCGTGGTTGCTGCATGGGCCCCTCAGTATTGGATGGTGTTGCAAGTGTCCCAGCATTAGTCACTATTGGGAGATCATCCTCAAAGTCATGCCGTCTGTTCCTGATGTACATGGCACCTTTTGAGGTTACAACGTAGCTATTTGGTTGCTGGGCAGGGAATTTCACAATTGCTAGTCTGTCAAAACCACGTGCTGTCTGCATCCTGACAGTTTGCCCTGGCTTCAGTGTAGGGAGCTGATGAGCATTTCTGTCATAATAGTCTTTTCCCCTCAGTCTTTGTTTTATGATAGTGTCCTTTACGGTCGTGTGAACAACAGGTTGAAGCATTGCTTGGTCACTGGGAGGAAGATCCTTGTTTGCCTGGAAAGCCGGGATTTCATGCAGCTGCAATGGTTCTTTCGTCTGATAAGGTTTGAGTGCATTGCAGGGTGCGCAGCAAGAGATTTCAGTGTCAATATCACTGTACATAGATGGCCAGTACATAATTTCCTTAGCCCTGCACTTTATTGCTGTAATAGGATGGCCCTGATGTAACTGGCCAACATAAAATTTCTGCAGTGCGGGGTGGGATAATAAATCTCTCTCCACGAAACAGCAATTCATCCTGAATGGTCAGCTCATCTCTTATTGAAAAGAAGGGACGCAAAGAATAAGGAAGTTGTTTTGAAGTGGCTGGCCAGCTGTCTCTAATCATATCAGAACGCTGTTGGCATGTGACATCCTTTTGCACAGCAGCCCTGAGTTCATCTATTCGACGGGAAGATAGTACCTGGACGGTCATGACCTCAAGCAGGTCATCAGTGAGTTGTGGGTCAGACGTGGGGAGGTGGGCCCGGGACAAGGGATCAGCCACAAATAGCTCCTTACCACGTTTGTAGATCACATCTAGGTGATAACGATGCAGTTTCATCGTCATACCCTGTAAGCGGGGTGAGGCTGTGTGGAGTGGCTTTTTTAATATGGCTATCAAGGGCTGATGATCAGTTTCTACTGTGACGGGGCGGCCATAGATAAAATCATGGATTTTTTTTGTTGCAAACACGAGTGCCAGCATTTCTTTTTCAATTTGAGCGTAACGGGACTCAGTGGGCGTGAGGGCCCGTGATGCAAATGCCACAGGGCATCCTCGTTGTAGGCAAACTGCACCAAGGCCATGCTGGGAGGCATCCGTAGAGAGAACCACTGGTACGGAAGTATCAAAATACTGCAAAACTGGGGGATTTGTCAAGGCTTGTTTCAGTCTTGCAAAGGCATCGTCATGCATCTTATGCCAGCACCACTCTGAATCCTGATGAAGCAATTGTCTTAAAAGACCAGTGATGTCACTGTACTGGGGAATGAATTTGGATAAGTAGTTTGTCATACCCAAGAACTGCTGCAGAGCTTGTTTTTCTTGAGGTGTTGGCATGTCACATACCATTTTAGTTTTTTCAGGGTCAGGTTTGACACCATCAGCAGTTAACAGGTGACCCCCATACTGGACCGAATTGACTCTGAACCTGCATTTGTCCGTTGTTGAGTTTCATGTTAATTGCGCAAATTTTGTTGAGTACCTGTCGCAAACGATCATCGTGTTCCTCCTGCGTCCGGCCCCAGATGAGAATATCGTCAACCACAATTTCACAAAGCTGTCCAGCTTTGGGGACATACATGTGGTTAATATGGATGAAGCTTCATCAAGGGGGATTTGCCAGAACCCACATTTAGCATCCAGAATAGTAAACACTTTAGCACGGCTAACACTTTAGCTCTTTCATGGCTATATTTTGCGTGGTACACAGACTACAGGGGTCCCTGTGTTGTCCAGTCTAATATGATAAACAACTGGCAAGTTGTCAATGACATCACAATCAAACAGATCTCTATATTCACGTACCTCTGGTGCTTCATGATGCAGCATATGTACATCAGGCCCCAGTTGGATGAATCCCATAATGATGTTGTCTTGTAGAAGCAACCGAGAAGGGGTTTTACATCACGGTCCACTACATGGAATTTGAATTCCCCACGGACGCACTACAGCACTGTTGTTCCCTATGTGTCAACTGTCTTTCCTCCAAAAGCCACCAGATTGACTTTCTCTGCTGTGTTGATGGGGGTGGTGTGATCCAAACTAGTCAGCATTCGTTTAGATATTACATTACATTTGGCACCCGTATCAACCTTTACTTTGAGTTGGCCCTTTCCATTTTTCAATTTCAGAGTTGTGAAGATCTCACCCTTCTGACTGGTTACCTCAGCTTATTCTTACATCATGTATGTTTTTGAAGAACTGAAACATAGAAGCAGTCTTGATCCGTACAGTTGTTTATTTTTACTTGCACCCACGCCCCTCAAACATTTTGTGTATAGGTAAAATTGTATTGTTAGATTTACGAAAGAATGTAAAATGCTGGTAAATGAAACGAAACATTAATAAATGCTAAACACTGTAAACATGTATTTTACTTCCCCTTGCTCTAAATCCTTTAAATTTATTGGTAAGTCTATTCAGAACAAAGAAAAAATTTGAATGGTGATCAATCATGTTCATTTATTTATAGATGAGCAAGACACACTGAAATGCTGTGAGAAAACCTTTAATAGAAAGAGGGTGTAATTTTTCTTGTGTTTTCCCTTTTCTCTCTCAAACTAGAGTCAGCAGAACAGTAGTTCCTTCCAATAATGCATTTGCCAAAGTCTGATTGGTCTGTTGTGTGTCATTGACTAACAGGTGCTTTACTGAAACACAAAAGAAAGAGGTCTCTGATTGATTGGGCTCTGAGGAGGGGACACTTTAACCAATCTGATGGCCCGTCTGATCCACAAACTACCTCTCACAAGTTATTCGGTCAGTCTCTTTCTTCCATTTGTCCTGATGGAAACTTGCCCAAACCAATAATGGTAAGGATATCACTGGCTCTGGACCTTTTTGTTTCAATATTTGGTCATGTTGGATTTAAAGTTTTAGTTGTTCAGGACCACCAATTGCTCATGGCATTTTCACTTAGCCACAGGTTTAGGTAGAGACAACAAATACAGTGGGGAGAACAAGTATTTGATACACTGCCGATTTTGCAGGTTTTCCTTCTTACAAAGCATGTAGAGGTCTGTAATTTTTAGCATTGTTACACTTCAACTGTGAGAGACGGAATCTAAGAAAAATCCAGAAAATCACATTGTATGATTTTTAAATAATTAATTTGCATTTTATTGCATGACATAAGTATTTGATCACCTACCAACCCATAAGAATTCCGGCTGTCACAGACCTGTTAGTTTTTCTTTAAGAAGCCCTCCTGTTCTCCACTCATACCTGTATTAACTGCACCTGTTTGAACTCGTTACCTGTATAAAAGACACCTGTCCACACACTCAATCAAATAAACTCCAACCTCTCTACAATGGCCAAGACCAGAGAGCTGTGTAAGGACATCAGGGATAAAATTGTAGACCTGCACAAGGCTGGGATGGGCTACAGGAAAATAGGCAAGCAGATTGCTGAGAAGGCAACAACTGTTGGCACAATTATTAGAAAATGGAAGAAGTTCAAGATGACGGTCAATCTCCCTTGGTCTGGGGCATGCAAGATCTCACCTCGTGGGGCATCAATGATCATGAGGAAGGATCAGCCCAGAACTACATGGCAGGACCTGGTCAATGACCTGAAGAGAGCTGGGACCACAGTCTCAAAGAAAACAATTAGTAACACACTACGCCGTTATGGATTAAAATCCTGCAGTGCAAGGTCCCCCTGCTCAAGCCAGCGCATGCCCAGGCCCGTCTGAAGTTTGCCAATGACCATCTGGATGATCCAGAGGAGGAATGGGAGAAGGTCATGTGGTCTGATGAGACAAAAATAGAGCTTTTTGGTCTAAACTCCACTCACCGTGTTTGGAGGAAGATGAAGAATGCGTACAACCCCAAGAACACTATCCCAACCGTGAAGGATGGAGGTGGAAACATCATTCTTTGGGGATGCTTTTCTGCAAAGGGGACAGGACGACTGCACCATATTGATGGGAGGATGGGTGGGGCTATGTATAGTGAGATCTTGGCCAACAAACTCCTTCCCTCAGTAAGAGCATTGAAGATGGGTCGTGGCTGGGTTTTCCAGCATGACAACGACCCGAAACACACAGCCAGGGCAACTAAGGAGTGGCTCCGCAAGAAGCATCTCAAGGTCCTGTAGTGGCCTAGCCAATGTCCAGACCTGAACCCTATAGAAAATCTTTGGAGGGAGCTGAAAGTCTGTAGTGCCCAGCGACAGCCCCAAAACCTGAAGGATCTGGAGAAGGTCTGTATGGAGGAGTGGGCCAAAATCCCTGCTGCAGTGTGTGCAAACCTGGTCAAGAACTACAGGAAACATATGTTCTCTGTAATTGCAAACAAAGCATCTCTGTAATTTCTTTTCTGATGTATCAAATACTTGTCATGCAATAAAATGCAAATTAATTATTACAGAATCACACAATGTGATTTTCTGGATTTTTGTCACTCACAGTTGAAGAGTACCTATGATAAAAATGACAGACCTCTACATGTTTTGTAAGTGGGCAAACCTGCAAATCGGCAGTGTATCAAATACTTGTTCTCCCCACTGTATATTTAAGTGCTGTCAAATCAATTAATCGAGATTAATCACATCCAAAAAAAAAAGTTGTATTTACATAATATATGTGTATACTGTGTATAATTATTATGTAAATACACACTCATTCATGTATATATTTAAGAAATATTTGCATGTATATCCTGTATATATATTTATATAATTTATATTATATATAAATAAAAATATTTTATAAAAATATTTTTTATATATTTTTTTCATAAATATATACATGAATGAGTGTGTATGTATATATACATATAATAATAATAATAATAATAATAATAATAATAATAATAATAATAAAAATAATAATAAAGTACACACACATATATTATGTAAACACAAACTTTTATTTTGGATGTGGATTAATCAATTTGACAGCACTAATATATTTCAATGTTTATTTCTAGTTTCTCATCTATTTAATACAGCATGTAACCTTAAAGGGTTAGTTTACCCAAAAATGAAATTAGCCCATGATTTGCTCTCAAGTCATCCTAGGTGTATATGACATTCTTCTGACTGTCAGACGAACACAATCAGAGTTATAATAAAAATTTTTTTGGCTCTTCCAAGCTTTATAATGTTAGTGAATGTTGCTCTGTTTTTGAAGTCCATAAAAGTGCATCTATATCCATCATAACCGCTCCACGCTTCTGAAGTGAATTGATGTGTTTGTGTGAGAAAAATATCCATATTTAAAACTTCATAAAGTAAATTATCTACGTATCTTTGTTCCGCACCTACTCTCCAGACATTTATGTCTCAACTTAAAACTAATCGATTCTCTATGCTCAGTAATTAATTATTTTCCTCTCTACATCTCAGTAATTAATTAGGCTACTTACTACTTCTCTGCCTCCAAGTGATCTCACACGTTTTCATTTTATGTTATTTTCTTTTTGTATTTAATGTTCTCTCTGATTCTATAACTTCTTATGTTAATCATCTGTAGTTGTCTATTGTCTCTATCTGCTTGTTTATTTGTAAAGATCAGCAGGCTGACTGTTATTTTGTTTGTTAATTAATTGTACTCCTGTGCTACACTGTGAAGCAACGGGTTTTTGAAAGGCGCTATAAAAAATAAACATATTATTATTATTATTATTATTGTTATTGTTATTATTATTATTATTATTATTATTATTATTATTATTATTATTATTATTATTATTATTATTATTATTATTAACTAGCTTCCGGCCGATCATCTTCCCTATTCAACTTAGGAAAAATGTGTAGTGCCCGCGCCTCTCACAGTTCAAAATGCTTACGCTATGTCTGACGACATTGCACACCAGTAATGCTCATCAGACGTAGCGTAAGCATTTTGAACATGTACATCTACTGTGAACATGTAGGCTAAATGTGTTGTTAAATATATTGAAATCTCAGGTGGTAGTACTACAAGTACAGTGAATATTTATGTGCAATTGGTTTGGCTGACTAAAAAGTTTGAGAATCCCTGGCTTTTATTAACTATTTTGTGCATGTGTGTGTGTGTGTGTGTGTGTGTGTGTGTGTGTGTGTGTGTGTGTGTGTGTGTGTGTATGTGTGTACACATAGGACCTGCTATATCTGCTGTTCTGTGAGGGTCCAGAGACCCGTGGAATCTTCCGTCGTTCAGCAAATGCCAAAAACTGTAGGATCCTAAAAGAGCGAATTAATTCTGGGCAAAGTTTTTCACTGCATGAACAATCAGTGTTCGTCTCTGCATCTCTAATTATGGTGAGAACACAATCATTTCAATTCATCAGTGAAATATTCTGAATAGAAATTCACACAAATCATTCTTCCTCTACATTCACAGTCTAATTCTACATTCTGAATCTAAGTTATCGTAATCAATGGCTTGAGCATAAGAATTGTACTCTGCCCTATATGTTAACATTTCTTTGATTAGCCTTTTTATTCTTTATTAAATTGTATACGTGTTTAGGAGTTCTTGCGGAAACTTCCTGGTGGCGTTTTGTGCTGTGACTTATATGATGACTGGATGGAAGTGCTACAGAGTGAGGATCAACAGGATAGACTTAACAAAGTCAGCAGGTGAGAACATCACACACTGTATGTACACTCACCTAAAGGATTATTAGGAACACCATACTAATACTGTGTTTGACCCCCTTTCGCCTTCAGAACTGCCTTAATTCTACATGGCATTGATTCAACAAGGTGCTGAAAGCATTCTTTAGAAATGTTGGCCCATATTGATAGGATAGCATCTTGCAGTTGATGGAGATTTGTGGGATGCACATCCAGGGCACGAAGCTCCCGTTCCACCACATCCCAAAGATGCTCAATTGGGTTGAGATCTGGTGACTGTGGGGGCCATTTTATTTCATTGAACTCATTGTCATGTTCAAGAAACCAATTTGAAATGATTCAAGCTTTGTGACATGGTGCATTATCCTGCTGGAAGTAGCCATCAGAGGATGGGTACATGGTGGTCATAAAGGGATGGACATGGTCAGAAACAATGCTCAATGCATACTGGATGTTTTTCCCTTTTCACACCATTCTTTGTAAACCCTAGAAATGGTTGTGCGTGAAAATCCCAGTAACTGAGCAGATTGTGAAATACTCAGACCAGCCCGTCTGGCACCAACAACCATGCCACGCTCAAAATTGCTTAAATCACCTTTCTTTCCCATTCTGACATTCAGTTTGGAGTTCAGGAGATTGTCTTGACCAGGACCACACCCCTAAATGCATTGAAGCAACTGCCATGTGATTGGTTGATTAGATAATTGCATTCATGAGAAATTGAACAGGTGTTCCTAATAATCCTTTTAGGTGAGTGTATGTACTTAGTTGTTCATGAGTCCCGTTTGTTCCTGAGCAGTTAAACTGCCCACTGTTCTTCACAAATATTTGCACATTCCAACATTATCTGGATATTTGAACTTTTCCAGCAGTGACTGTATGATTTTGAGATCCATATTTCAGTCCCTCCAGAAAAACGTGATTATGCGATCGCATGATTTAATGCATAATCAGCCAAAGTCCGCATATTTATGCGGGGGCCGCATTTTTTCAAATACGCCGCACTTTCGCAGCGTAAATTGCCTATTTCCGCATGCAAAATATGTGGGGCTAGCATGATTTCGTAATCCCTGCATTTTCGTCATATATATTAGCAGAAAGTTGAAAAATGTTTGTTTACTTCACACAAGAGCCGCCATTTCCCCCTATTGCCATGGGAACGTTTTGAAGTGACATAATTACCCGACGTGAACGTCATCGAAAAGCTGCAAACCCTGTGGTGAAACCATAGATATCGGTGAAACCATGATGAAGCACGCAAATTCCCATTTGCCAACAAAAATAACAGCAAAAGACTGCGCAAAGCAGTTTCCCGGTGTGTTGACTCGCTGATTCATAACGCTTCGAAAGCTTCATGATGCTGTTTTTTGAAATAGGTCATCACTATACAAGTCGTTATTTAGGTTTTAGCACAGAAACTATTCTCGTCGCTTCATAAAGTTATTGTAGAACCACTGTAGTGAGATGGACTTTGTAACGACGTCTTTAGTGCCTTTTATGGGTCTTGAGAGTGTACAGTGCATTGTGCCAATGGAGGCCTTTCAGAGCCATTAGATTTCAAATAAAATACTTCATTTGTGTTCCGAAGATGAACAGAGGTCTTACGGGTGTCCAACACATGAGGGGAAGTCATTAATGACAGAATTGTCATTTTTGGGTGAACTAACCCTTTAAGAGATTGCACTTTGTGCATTGGAAGCACTCAAATGTCTGTTTTGTATAGCTACCTCTGTAAAACAGGAAGTTATTTATTCATTTTTTCAGAAGTTGTAGCATATTCCTTTTGTAAAGCTACAGAACTTTTTTGACTCAATGTTTTGTAAATTTGAGCCATGTGTTTATTAAGGTCTTCAATAAAACAAGATGAGAACTTAAATATTCCCAGCACTTTCTGTGATGTAGTGTTTTTTTTTCTTTTTTTCATCAAACCACAGTTTTTGCAAGTTCCCCCAATTTTATCGCATAAAATTACATAAATATCCCGCATTTTCCATCGCATTTTTTAAGAAAACGTGCCACATAATCAAGGATTTTTGTCCGCAACAATCACAAAAAAAGCCGAATTTTTCTGGAAGGACTGATATTTTCATACAGAGGGCACTTGAGGTACTCACACACACCTATTACAAAAGTTGCAAACATTCAGTGAAGCTCAAGAAAGCAACATGATGTATTAACTCCTTTCTCAAACCCAAGGTTGCTTTACAAAAAATGTTTTCACAGAATAGAGCATAGATAACCAGCCTGGTTTCATTCACAGATATTTGTGCACAATATTTACAGATACAAAAACATACTTTTTTGTACAATTGGTTAGATGTTGAAACAATATTGACGTAGCAGCATTTAAAATCTAAGCAGTATTATGCATTTACAATTATAGAAATAAAATATTTATGAATCCTCTATAACATAAATATATTTATATAGTCACATTTACCATTTTATTGATATATTTTAGATTCCTTAATGTTATCCTTAACCCTAAACATAACTACTTTTCAACATAATAAAAATGTAGTGACAATAATTTTAGTTACATACATACATATTATAAAAAACATGACAACTCAATAATTTATTCTGCAAATGGCAAAAAGCAGTCCCAATGTAGTCCAAATGACATCCCGCTAGGGTACTGCAGAAAAGGCAGTGTCCTCCACCAGCTGGACCTCAGAGACGGGTTATCCTGGAAAGCAGTGCTCAGCAAATTGCTTTCTAACCCTTGCTAGCGAGGGGAGTTCAGCCGCTCGATCCTCGGATCTACCAAGCACTTACTTTAAAACGTGCTCAGGAGGCCAGGAGGCCAGAAGGCCTACAGGCTGATCCTACCAGGGAGGCCCCGAGGGGCCTACAACCAATGGATCAGCACCAGGCAGCCGTAAGCTCGCAGCAGACTCTTACTTGAGAGGAGCTCATAAGCCTGTCTGGTAGGTAACCATGCTGTAGGCAATCTATGAAAGTCCCTTCCTGCAGGGACTGCATAGCAGCAGCGTCGTTTCGTCATGCTAGGTATGAACACCGCCTTCAGGTCTTGCAACTGGCTAGAAACCAGAGCCTGATAGCAGGTGACCACTAGCTGTCAGCGTAAGGCCAGTTGTGGCCTAACTCGTTCCCCAGGGAGGCCGGAAGGGGCCTCCACCTGGTAACCTCTGTCGACTGCTCGCGTGTCCAAACAATGGAGCTCGCCCTCAGGGAGGCCAGACAGGCCTATCACCTGATAGCAGTCGAGCTAGCCCTCGAGGTAGCTGGGAAGAACAGGGACTCGCTCCGTCAGGGAGGCCTAGTGAGGCCTACCACCTGCCAGTCGTCGGGCATTCCTCCATCACAGCCTTCCACTCAGTGACTGGACTCATCCAGAAACCGCAAACAGGAACATGCCCTCAGAGGAGGCCACGTGAGGCCTACTACTCCATAGCGAATCCAACAGGGAAGCCCCATGCAGCTTGCTACCTGTTAGCAACCCATGCCACCATCTGTTACTGAAACTGGGGACCGGGGAACGATCTCAGGGAGGCCCAGCGCCTACCACCTGAAAGCAGAACGTGCTACTCGTAGCACTCCATGCTCACCTCCACAGAGACTGGGAAACCGGGAACTCGTCCTCAGGGAGGCCGGGTGAGGCCTACTACCTACTAGCAACTCGTGCTAGCCATCCAGTGACTGGAGCCCGGGAACGCCCCCGCAGGGGAGGTCAAGTGAGCAACTGAGCAAAGGATGGTCGAAGAGGCTGATGAGTCAGTTGAGGCTGAAGCCTCGCAGCCATCCTGTCCCATGTACGGGGAGCTGTTGGAGGTCATGGAACGCTGCTGCAGGTAGACTGCAGCTGCCTTGGCAGCTCGTGAGGAGAGAGGCCGTTCGTCCGAATCGGCTGGACGACCGGTTTCTCTCCGCTCATGACCGCCCAGCTCCCGGGAGTCTTCCATTTCTTCCGGATCTCCACCAGCAGATCTCGAAGGGATGGAAGAAGCCTTATTCAGCCCGCATCCATCGACATCAGCGAGCTAACTTCGCTGATGTCGAGGGATTATCCGAGGCTGGGTATGTGTCGGTGCCGCCTGTGGACGAGACGTTCGCGAACTATCTCGCTTCCAGGCGGCTATCGACACTAAGGGCTCCCACCCTGCAGACGAAACCTCTCAGAACGACCTCGCGTCTGAATGGCAGGGCGTACATGTCGGCGGGTCACGCTGGGGCGGCTTTGCACACCATGGCGGTGTTACAAGCCTACCACGCTGATGTCGATGGATGCGGGCTGAATAAGGCTTCTTCCATCCCTTCGAGATCTGCTGGTGGAGATCCGGAAGAAATGGAAGACTCCCGGGAGCTGGGCGGTCATGAGCGGAGAGAAACCGGTCGTCCAGCCGATTCGGACGAACGGCCTCTCTCCTCACGAGCTGCCAAGGCAGCTGCAGTCTACCTGCAGCGCGTTCCATGACCTCCAACAGCTCCCCGTACATGGGACAGGATGGCTGCGAGGCTTCAGCCTCAACTGACTCATCAGCCTCTTCGACCATCCTTTGCTCAGTTGGAAGAGCAGCAGACGTGGAGCAGGAGCCCAGATCTCGCTCCTCCTCCGAGGTCTGCCCCTCGCAATCTGGATCATCATCCGCGAGCACCACACCAGTCTCCAGGCGACGAGCCAGATCCATCTGGGAACCCCAGGACTTAAGATGCCGCTCTGCCTCAGCTTGAGCAGAGCCGTCCCCAGATGCTGAACCCTCTCCCCTCGATCAAGAGGGCCAGACGAGAGCGGAGCGTTCTCATGGGAAAACGCGCACAGTTTGCACAGGAAGCTCCCTCGAGAACTTCCCGTGCATGCTCCTCACCCAGATAGTACACACAGAGTGTGTGTGTATCTTCAGGCGTAAGATACCTGGTACACGGCTCCACACATCTGCGGAAGTGGCGTTGCTTCTGGGCACACTTCTTCATTGCTTCTGATGACGCTTTACTTGATACAGGCAAAACAGTCCCTGAAGACGAAAAGATGCTGTCATGTTGGCAAGGCGCCATTATATACTTCCTGGTCGCACCTTGATGACATCATAGGCTGTTGCCGGTCAATAGGATTGACGTTTTTTGATTGTGATTTCAGGCACCTGTCACGCTGGAGGCGTTCCCTGTAGCGTCAGCTGACACAGCGCGAGTTCCCTTTCGAAAGGGAACTGCCATGTCCCATGGCAAACTAAACAAATATTAAATAATGGTTAAACAATTATAGAAATGTTATTAATTTTAAGATTTTAAAGTCTTTTTTTAAATTGTCTAAATCCTTTGAAACAAGATGCCACCAGAAGTCACACAGCAAGAATGAAATGATATAATTTCAAATTTAATAAATGAGCCTTATTTTAATAAATGCGATCGAAAACAAAATCTTATTGATAAAAAATACAATAGAATCAACTGATTAAATATTCATAGATTCATTTTGTAAACATTTTTACATCTGTGAAGTTGTCCATATGTAAATGATTTACATTTTAGATGCTACATCAGTACTTCAATATTATAGGTTTAGTGTCTATGCAAAGATAAGTAAATGTATGGTAGAACCACATCTTGCATAAAATACATCAGACTAATCATGAGATCACATTGAGATTCCAGGTGAAGAAATAATACACCCAGAAAACAACATTCTGAAAGGAGATTTTGTCAAGGGTTAATGGAACAGAAACTGGAAAATACACAGGAAATTAGATATATTGAAGTCTATTGAAAGTAAGAAAAGAAGAGGTATTACAGAGGTTCTAAGGACCTGACTTCCAGAGTCTAGTGGCAATAACACTGGCACCCATAGTGGCTAATCTAAATTTAGGAACAGTAAGTAGACCAGTATCTGAAAACCTCAAGGAACAGGCAAGGGAGTGAGTAATTTACACAGTTACAAAATCAAAGACCCTGCCCTTTACATGCGATAACAAGTGGTCATTAGAAAACACATAGTAATTATCCTTCAAATTGTAAAACAATCCTCCAAAAGTTCCAACTAGGACATTTTGACATCCATTCGTCATGGCAAGACTCACACTATTGCGTTGCTTCTACTTATAGCATTGCAGAAATACCATTTGCTCACATGGGAAATTAAAAGCTTCAGGCTCATTTAAGTGTAATCAGTGAAACGTCTTGCCAAATACATCTTCTGGGTTCTAAAGTGTATAGTCATTTTCTAATCACCTCTTTTTAAACATCTTCAATACTTCCTCCAGTATCATTATTCATGCAGCAACCTCTGACCCTTAATTTAAGGTAAAAAACAAAAAAACAAAAAAACTATATATATATATTTATATATAAAATGAACATCTATTATTTTTATTAATTAGGCAAAGAAAAGTCTTGGTTACGTATGTAACCCTCTTTCCCTGAAGGAGGGAACGGAGACGTACGTCGGAACTGACTGACGAATTGGGATCTGTTTTTTTCGATCTAGTGACTCGGCCCCCTAGCAGAAGTGCAGTACCTGGCGACGGGACGTACGTCTCCGTTCCCTCCTTCAGGGAACGAAGGTTACATACGTAACCGAGACGTTCCCTTTCAGTCAGTCACGTTCGACGTACGTGGGAACTGACCGACGAATTGGGATCCCTACCAAAATGCAAGGATGCTGGCCCTTCCAGCACCCTGCTTGAGCACACTGGACCGTCTTAGATGGTATGAAAGTCAGGGCTCCAAGCAGGTAGGTCAGTCACTGCTGTTTCTGCAAGACCCACTCAGTGTGACTATTGGATAACACTGGAAAAGCGTGCCCGTCTCGGGAGATGGTACGCTGCGGGGACACGTCCTTCAGTGGAAGGATTGGTGGCAGAATACACATAAGGTCTAACCTGACAGGGTAGTGCAACATATAGCAGTCTCTGGGGTGGTTCCAACCTGGTTCCAGGGGGGAAAGAACACGCCCAGAGACGACAGAGCAGGCTCTGTCAAGGGAAAGACACGGGGCTAGCCAAGTCGGTTAGCTGGTGTGGAAGAATACACATATGGGGTTGCCGTGAAGGAACCTCTACATATGGAACCCAGCCTACATGCACGTTTCACAAGCATATGGGTGCAGGCCTGGTGTCAGACGGCTGCAACGTCTTGCACCAAAGGGTTGACGGAGGAGCTCGACAGGGTTAGCCGTTTCCGGGGAACACAACTGGAGACAATAGACGCACGTATCCGGCCCAGGGGGCAGGAGTGGCGTTGCAAGCCAATGCTTAGAACGGGCATTTAGCGCTACTGGCCTCTTGGGGAGAGAATGTGGGAAGATACCGGCTCTACATGGAGGCTATAGAATCTAGCGAACGTGTTAGGTGTCGCCCAGTCCACAGCTCTACATATATCTGTCAGCAAGGCGCCTTGAGCCAGCGCCCAGGAGGAAGCAACACTCCTTGTTGAGTGTGCTCGCAACCCGAACGGGCAAGGCACGTATTGGGACTGGTAAGCTAAGACAATAGCATCCACTATCCAGTGGGCTAACCTCTGCTGGCCTTCGTAACAGCTTTGTTACGAAGGACCTTCTTTCTGAACAGCTTCGTCCAAAAGCTTTGAGTCCAGTCTATGTAAGCGCGAAGAGCATGGACAGGACATAACAAAGCCAGTTCTGGGTCTGCCTCCTCCAAAGGCAGCGCTTGCAGGTTCACCACCTGGTCCCAAAAGGGAGTAGTAGGAACCTTGGGCACGTATCCAGGCCGGGGTCTCAGGATGACGTGAGAGTTGGCCGGCCCGAATTCTAGGCACGATTGACCGAAAGTGCATGCAGGTCCCCTACCCTCTTGATGAAGGCCAATGCAGTCAGAAGCACTGTCTTCATTGACAGGATTTTAAGCTCTATAGACTGCAAAGGCTCAAAGGGAGGGCTCTGAAGTGCTTTGAGCGCTAGAGCCAAGTCCCAAGAGGGTAACGAGTTTGGACGAGGAGGATTTAGCCTCCTCACACCTCTGAGGAACCTGACGAATAGGTGGTGCTTTCCCAAGAACTTACCTCCGACTGTGTCGTGATACGCAGCTATTGCTGCGACATACACTTTGAGGGTGGAGGGAGACAGCCTTCGCTCCAGCCCATCTTGCAGGAAAGAAAGCACGACACTAACCGAACACCTTCGGGGGTCTTCCCGATGGGAAGAGCACCATTCAACGAACAGGTTCGACTTCAAAGCGTAGAGGGGGCTCTAGCAGAAGTGATGGTGTCTACCACAGCTTGTGGTAGACCACTTAGAACCTCTGCGTCCCGTCCAGGGACCAGACATGGAGTTTCCAGAGGTCTGGACGCGGGTGCCATATAGTGCCCCGTCCCTGAGAAAGAAGGTCCTTCCTCAGGGGAATCGGCCAGGGAGGGGCTGTTGCGAGGAGATTTAGTTCGGGGAACCAGGTCCGGTTGGGCCAGTAGGGCGCAACTAGCAAGACCTGCTCCTCGTCCTCCCTGACCTTGCACAGTGTCTGTGCAAGAAGGGTCACTGGGGGGAACACATATTTGCGTAGGTCCCGGGGCCAGCTGTGTGCCAGTGCATCCGTACCGAGGGTGTCCCTGATGGTTGATGTACGCAACGGCCGCAGTGCTGTCCGGATGGCCAATACATGCTTGCCATGTAGCGGCCCCTTGAGGCAATTGATATCAATGCAATTGAGGTCCCCTCCACAGACTTGAAACTGCATGCCCGTTGTACGTGGCCCCCCAGCCCGTGGATGAGGCATCCGTGAAGAGCACAGCATGCCTGAACACTTGTTCTAAGGGCACCCCAGCCCAGAGAAACGAAGCGTTGGACCATGGGTTGAAAGTTTGGCGGCAGTAAGGAGTCACTGGGACCTGGTACTGGCTGCTCTGCTACACCCACCTCGGGACTCGGCCATGAAGCCAGTGCTGAAGCGGTCTCATATGAAGCAATCCGAGCGACGTTACTTCGGCTGCAGATTCCATATTCCCCAGGAGCCTCTGAAAGAATAACAGTGGGACCGTTGTCCTGCCCTTGAACGAATTCAAGCAGTTTAACACCGATCGGACTCAATCTGGCTGACCGAATCCAGCTCCATACCGAGATAAGTGATCCTCTGTGTGGGACAGAGTTTGCTCTTCCCTCAGTTGACCCGAAGGCCCAACAGGCTGAGGTGACTGAAGACACGAGGCGACAAGGACAGCCTGAAGGGTTGCACTGATATTGTACTGATATGCCTTCCCTTCGAACGCAATGCGAAGGAACAGTCTGTGTCGAGGAAGGATAGAGACATGAAAGTACACATCCTTCAGGTCGATCGCTGCGAACCAATCTTGGGAACGGATGCATTCAAAAATGCGTTTCTGTGTTAGCATACGGAACAGGAGCTTGTGCAGGGCCCGATTCAGGATACGCAGGTCCAAGATTGGCCTTAGTCCACCACCTGTCTTGGGTACAATGAAGTAGAGGCTGTAGAACCCCTCGGCTGGAGGAACCAGCTCGACCGCGTCCTTCGCCAGTAGGACATCGATCTCTGACCACAAGACCTGAGCATCACTGCTTCGCACGGAGGTGAAGAGGATGCCCCTGTATAATTATACAACAAATATTCAGGGGGCCATGAAAGTTTTGTGAAAATTATCAAAAATGCTGCTCTGGCTGGCAACTTTTTTAAAAACTAAAGTAATCAATTAAAAATCTCCCAGCTGAGCATTCATGCTGCTGTGCTCCCGAAAAACATTTTACTTCACTACATTTGAAAGACAAATATCGTACTTTATACTCCACTACATTTCTATCAAGGTCCTCGAAGTAGAAAGTCGTAGCCATTTTGAAAGTCAGTGGATGATTTGTTTTCTTCTTTAAAACGTGATTCGTTTTTTTTTTGCAGACAGTCTATCAGTAATCACTCTTGTAGGATCACATGAAGTTAAATGATTTCCAAGTATTTTTTTGAACACCAATCAATTAATGGCAAAATAGAAGGTGGCAGTTCCCAGACGCAGTGCGCGCAACCATAGTCATACTTAAAAGTTAAAATTCAGAAGAGCAGACGTGGATAAGTCTGAAAAAGTGCAACGACATGAAAGTGCACATAGAAAGCAGCCTCTCAGGTGCCAGACCACAAGTACTGAATTTTAGTCTATTGATTCTACTAAAATCGTATTATAGTCAATTAAAACTAGACTAAAACTAAAACAATTCAGATGCCTAAAATGTTATAGTCAAAAGACTGACTAAAACTAAATCAAAATTTGCTGTCAAAATTAACATTGGTATGAAGTATGGTCAGTCAAATGATTTTTATAGATTTACCCACCAAGTTACCATAGCCTTGTGGATACAGCGCTAACACATAGGTAATGTTCGACAATGATGTTAGTTAGCATGCAAAAATGTAGTTGGGCTATGTAGTAAAGCTTGTTCGTACGGGAAGAAGGAGGCGGGAACCGGCGAACATTCAAAAACTTTTAATCAAAATAAAATGCAGCCCCTCACGGTCGACTGCCGCCTACATACATACAAACAAACACAAAATGAAAATAAAAAGCTGCAGCCCCTCACGGACGACTGCAGCATACACATAACAAAACGTAAATAAAACACAACACAAAATCCAGGCCTGGTCCTCTCTCGTCCCTCACTGTCGTCGCTCCTCCTTTATACTCCCTCACTCCTCCGCGAGAGCCGAGATCGCTGCGGCGCACAGCTGGCGCTCATCCTCCCTGATGAGCGCCGCCTCGTCCCGCCCTCACGGCCCCTCGGCCTCGCTGCTCGCCACATACCCCCAATGCCCCTCGCAGGCCGGGGGGCACTCCCGAGCCTGCGCTCTACTCCCCCCCCCCTCCCCGGGACCTGGGGGTAAGAACAGCGAGGTGAGAGAACGGAGCGGGGAGCATGAGGAGCGACAGAGACGAGAGAGTGGAGAGAGGAGAAAAGAAAAAGAGAAAAAAAAATTCTGGTCCGGTTCCCAGACACACTGCCGCTCTGTCCTCAGCCAGCCGAGAGGCTCTTCCTCGCGGTGCCATGCGGTGGTACTGGATGCTCGGTGGACGGCTCGATCCTCCTCTGCCCCCTGGCGGCCGGTGGTGGCTCCTCCTTCTGAGGGCAGCCGGAAGCGAGTCCCCGTCCCGCGCTCCCTGCTCCTCCCCATTATGGCGGACGGCAGCAGGCTCCGGGCAAGCGCTGGGGACTCCTTCGCCCCCTCGCGGACGGCAGCCACCCCACCTCGACCCAGGGGCACGGCAGCGAGCTCTCCGTCCCACCGACCTTCATCCGCTCCAGCACCACCGCTTCGGGCAGCCGCTCGCGGACTTCTCTCCTCCGCGCTGCCCGAACTCCGCGGCACCGCGATCCCCCTCAGCTGCGAGGGCTCTTCGACAGCATGTCCTTCCTTCTTCCCGGGCTTCGGCACCACTGTAGTAAAGCTTGTTCGTACGGGAAGAAGGAGGCGGGAACCGGCGAACATTCAAAAACTTTTAATCAAAATAAAATGGCGTACAAATGGCGTACTACATACAAACAAACACAAAATGAAAAAAAAAGCTGCAGCCCCTCACGGACGACTGCAGCATACACATAACAAAACGTAAATAAAACACAACACAAAATCCAGGCCTGGTCCTCTCTCGTCCCTCACTGTCGTCGCTCCTCCTTTATACTCCCTCACTCCTCCGCGAGAGCCGAGATCGCTGTGGCGCGCAGCTGGTGCTCATCCTCCCTGATGAGTGCCGCCTCGTCCCGCCCTCACGGTCCCTCGGCCTCGCTGCTCGCCACAGGCTAATAATGTTAACTGGAGTCATTTCATAAATATGTTTTTACATTATCCTGTCAAATAGACACATTGTAGTTCTTTTCTAGTATGATTTTGACTTTGACATAGTTACTTTGTAACTTTTAAACAAGTATTTAAATGAGTTCAATGTATGCTAGCATGTCAGATGGAGCATGACTGGCTTAAACCACCATGATGGAACAGCGTGCATTCATACAACATTGCAACAATAATACGTTTACTTTTACTTTTGATACTTTAGTACTTTTAAAAGCAAGTACTTCTGTACTTTTACTTAAGTAAAAAATCTATCTTTACAACTTTCACTTGTAATGGAATAATATTTAACCATTAGTACTTTTACTTTTACTCAAGTAATGGAGTTGTGTACTTTATCCACCTCTGGGTAAAATGCAAATTATAGCTGATCGCTATAATTTGCCTCTAACAAACAAAAAAAATGCCTCTAATTTGGTATTGTACAAACAATATTCTTCTCAATAGATATTCATCTTAGAAACACATAATGTTGTTGAAGAGCCACTCAAGCAGTTTGCTGCAGGCAAAGTAATGATTTTCTTTCTGCTGTGCAGAGTTTTACATTTTAATCTATCATTTGAAAAGTTAAAATTACAATTGCTTATTGCTTGGAAATTTCTTACGTATTGATATTCATATTCACTTTTTTATGCTCACCTGTTGTTTTATCTTTGTGTATATGAGTGTATGTGTGCATATTTGTGCAGGATTATATTTCCATGTGTATGAGAGGCTGAGTAACATCTGCACATAATCATTTGTTGGAAAGTTTTTGAGTATTTTTTTATGTTTCTGGTTATCTGGTTGCATTGGTCTGTCATTGTTCAAGCTGTATTATCTTTGTGTCCAGTTTGCTTGCACAGTTGTCGGAGGAGAATGTTACCTTGCTGTGTCACTTTTTTGGAGTGCTACACAGGATACACACTCACTCCGAAGTGAATCAGATGACAGCAACAAACTTGGCCCTTTGCATTGCACCCAATATGCTCTGGAGGTCTTCTCAAATCAGCCCTGAGAAAGAGGGACAGAGTGTGTTGCAGGTAAGACAATAAATATCTGGTTTCATATGTAATATTATGATGTTACTGAATTGTTTATTATCAACCCGTTCTCACTCCCAAGGCGTCAAATTCCGAAGCATGGTCAAGTACTTTCCGTGTCACAATAAAGACGCTAAAAGCACCCCTAGGCGTCACTATATCGACCTTCGGCGTCAGACACAGACGCGTTGGGCATTGGGAAAGCTATCGTCATGCTGATCATTTATTGGGTTATGATTTTGCCATTATGACATGTTGGACTGTGATTCTCAATTTAATCAGCCAGCATCATTTTATTTACGCTATTTAGACACGTTTTAACATGTAACCCAACCCTATTCCATCCCTAAACCTACCCATTTGTGTGGTATAAAACGCAGATATAACAGGCAGAGTCGACTGCATGCACAATTTATAAAAACAAAAATACAAATATTCCGAGGCCAAGTGATTGATTTGTGTGAAGGAAATCCCCAAAAGCGACCAGCGTCTCCATCCGCAGAAGATCACGAACACGCATACAATTTCAAATATTGCCGCCCGTTACGTCAGTTTTCATAGTGAAATTGCATTGGCTCTCGTATGTCTCGTGACCAATTGCGTCATTACGTTAGCTTTGATTGTAAAATGTAATTGGTTCTCGTGTGTCTTGTGACAGAATGCGTCATGCTAAAGAGGCGTGTGTATTATTTGAATGAGATATGAATGAGTGCGTTAACGGAGCGGCGGGATCATCATCTCAGCGATTAAAACATTAAGATCAACTCTGTTCTTTACATGAAGACATTGTGTGACTTCAGAAGACTTGGAATGCAACACGAGTTAATACTTTTATACTGTTGTTGGTAAGTTTTTGCAATAAATACCTGTGACTGTACTTGTATTTGCCTGTTGTGTGTTTTATATTGTTTAGGAGTGGGTAGATTTAGGGTAGGAGTTGGGTTAGCTGCTCCAAAATATAAAAGTAACCTTTAAATATGAATAAAATCATGTATGCTTTTACAAATGCAAAGAATAAAATGCGTCTTGATCTGACGCATTGGGTAAACAACTGAAATCAATGGAGCACTCAGTGCGTCAAAATAGTGACGCCTAGGGGTGCCTTTAGCGTCTTCGTTGTGACGCGGAAGGCACTTGACCGTGCTTTGGATTTTGACGCCTTGGGAGTAAGAATGGGTTGTTATTATATACACATGGGGTTCAAAAGCCTGAGATCTGTACTTGTGAAAATTCTTTGTCATTACAAATTATATTATTATTAACACAATTTAAGTGAAAAATTATTTGTAGATTTCTTGATGATAATGTTCACTGGCATTATTTGAGAATGATCCAAAGTGCAGTTTGGTTAAACAAATGTACTTGTTTGATTAGTGACATAGCAATAGTGCAGAATCAGAAATATTTCTTATTCATTTTAGGTCAATTCATTTAAAGTGCCACTATTATGTTATTTTAAAGGCTCCTGATTTTGTTATGGAGGTCTCCTACAACAGGTTTACATGCATCAAAGGTCAAAAACATTTCATTTTCTCATAATATACATTACACATCACCACATTGTTCAATGATTCTCAAACAACTTTCAATCTTTCTCCATCCTGTATCTTTACTCAAAGTAATAAGAACAACAGACAATCTGCATTAATAGACAAAGTTTTAGGTAATAGAGGCCCACAGCTGATTAGAACTATTTCATTAAGACAATAATAACGTGAGATAGCCAGGTTAGCCTGAAACTTACACCATATAAAGCACAAAACTACATATTTGGAACACCCAGTAGCAAATACTATATACTTCAATAATTAATAATACTTACAGGTTGTGATTCTGAGGAGCAAGCTGGTACAAATAAACTGGGTACTACTTACCCATCTTTCCAGAGCAAGCATTTTGTGAATCCCGCGTTGAACTCTGAGATTTGAGAAGCAGTCATCAGTAAAATGATATTTGAGGGCTGGTCAAGTTGTTCGCGGCCAGACAACGTACAACTTAGGCGGGCATCATGCAAATATAATTTTTAGTGACGTAGAACTGTCAAGCAGTAAGATTCAAGCAAAAAATTACTCATTAAGGCTGTTCAGACTCGATTCTTTCTTTTGGGAGACAATAACTTTATTTATTGTACACTTTCGACTTTACAACTTTGCAGAACGTTTATAGTCACAAACAGCTATATTACACACTGCATGAAAGGGAATATTCGAGAAACCATAATAGGGGTGCTTTAAAAGGATTTTCAAAGTTATCTTTCTGGATTTTTTGACATTTTAAATCCCTGGTTTTCAGTGTGCCCTCAGAATTTTGAAGGCCCAAAGTTTATTTAACGGAAATAGTATTTGGATACCTCTCATCACACAGTGAACAAAGAGATGACAAGAATTAGAAAAAAGAACTAAGTAGCTATACAAACCTGAAACAAAACAGAAGACCTACGTCACTGATGTTTATAGTGAGTTGTAACGGTCACCAGCTGGAGTGCCCTTGAGAGCCACCAGAGGGCACTCCACATAAGACTATGATCACTCACAAACTACATTTCCCATAACTCACTGCCCAGACTCATCATCACTTATCACTGATCACATTCACCTGTACCTCATTCACTGATTGCATTCACCTGTGTCTCACCATCCTGTTAGTCTCTGTCTATTTATACCATGGTCATTCATTCACTCACCGCGAAGTCTTGTTCAATGTTACATTGCATTTCTGAGCACGCTCCTGGTTTTCTTGTTTCTTGTTTTTGGATATCTTGCCCTGTTCCCTGGATTACTCTCTTGCCTCTGGTCCCTGCTTGTTTTGTTTGTTTGTTTGTTTCTTTGTTTGGACTGCCTGCCTGTGTATGACCCTTGCCTGTACTTTGGATTACGCCTCTGGATTGCCCTCAAATAAAGCTGCATTTGGATTCTCAACCCTTCTGTCTCAGAGCAGTTCGTAACAGTGAGTAATGAACATACAGGAGTTTAAAGGCATTCTTAATATAGCTAGTGGCCACTTGGCTAATTATATAATAAGAAACTGCTCTTTGAAACAGCTTTAGAAAATATAGTATGTTACACCGGAGGGCATTCACAACTACCCACAGACAATAGAATCACTCAGTCGCTGAGTTACACGCAAAATGGCTTTATTGTGCATGTACTCATTCACTCAAGTCATTTCTCTTGTTCTACCAGAAAGACTCGGGAAGCCAGATGAGTAAAATGAAGTAACACATTTATTAACAGACCAGCAAGTATTATATTTAGAATATAAGCACTGCTGTCATGCTGCTTAAACAGTTCACTTTCATTGCTCTTGGGAAGACAGTTTTAAACCACTATCACCACAGGTTGTCATGCTGGAGAAAAATCCATGAGCTATTACATTGGATATTAAATAAGCACAAGCAGCTTCTGGTAAGGATGCTAAAGAGTACAACAATCCAGGTCAACAACTCGGGATCAAAAACTGTGCACATTCTAGTTATAACTCAAGAGAAACTCTAATAATGATCTGACTATTATTAGCTAAAGCTGCAAATGATTCCTTCCAATGATGCATATGATGGCTGCTGATTTAGTCATGAGTTATTCAGTTTACAGCCACAAAATCAGATTTCCTGATGTCACCAAAGGGATCTCTCTTATCAACAGGATGTTGACATAAACACAGGCAGGGAAATCATTGAGCTCAAATCACCAGGGACCAACGTCACCATATTGTTGGCACGAATACTGGTGGCACGATATGTGTTGCAACACACCAAGAGATTTATAAATCTTAGGTTTGTTTAGAGTATTATGCAAAATAAGTCATTTAATATGGCATTGCTTGGAAAAGTAAATTTGAACTTCCTTGTAAGAATGAATCCACAGTTTGTCTTATTATGAACTGGGTTTCAAATCCAAATGTGCTGAAACAGAATATAAGCAGAGATTTTGCATGTCAAAGGAGATTCCTTGTTATTTTCATATTTAATAAAATTCAGCAGCATTAACAATTGAAAACATGCCCAGATTCTCCTGACTAATATTTAATGCTTCATATGACAGGCGTTGATGAGTCCTTCACTTCAGGCCAATGTGAATTCGGGCCAGTTGACAAACTCTTACTCATTGACGTACATTGTTTGTGTTTAGTGCTTATTGAAATTGCGAGAATCTGACAATCAAACATCAGCTCGATTGAAAACATCCCTCAGAATGTCTAAAATGCCTTTATTTTATTTTCCACCATGAAGCTACATTACAGCTATACATTTTAGTAAATTATTTGATTTTGATTAATTGGAATTTATAATGAAAGCTTTTAAAACATTTTTGACATTTAAAAAAATAACTTGTTGCTTGTTGCTTAAAAATAATTCTCTTTTTTTGTGAAAAATGTATTATTTATTAAAAATGAGTTTATTAAAGATAACTTTTTTTAAACCATAAAAACATCCAGTTGACTGTGTATTACTTCAGCAGTTATAAAAACAGACATTGTTTTTTTTATTTATTTAATAGGATGGACAGTTGAATAGGAACCCAACCTTGTTATAATTAATAAATATATTTGCTTCTTAGTGTTCCTTGCAACAGAGTATTCTCTGTCTAGAGCGCACAACAACATGAGCTTATATGGAAGAAGCGCATGCCTGAGCTTGCATTTTGGGTTAAGCTGCGTTGGTTTGACATTGTGAAATAGAATAATAGAATCAAAATGTATTAGCCTTTTTACCTGTTAGGGATGTGACGATGAGAGAATTTTCCCTCACCGTCACATTGCAGTGCTTTTGAAAATCTCCGGTTTCACTGTCCACACGACAACACCTATAACCAGAGTTTCTAAAAATGTTCACCCTGGCATGAGTTTTCAAAAAAGTTTGGTTTCAGTGTCCGGATAGGCTACTGCGTTTGCATGTGGACGAACGGCCAAACCGCATAGAATAAAAAATGCGTGTTCATGTGGACAGGGCCTTAGAATGGAGATTTCTTTTCTTTTTTTTTTTTATCTAGATCTAAAAGCTTTTCATTGAGAGAGAGGATAACCATTTCAACAGCTCATTGCAGCTACTGGTAGAGTTTGATCTTGGCTTGCAAATAACAAATTACAGGAGGGTATGCTAGCACAGCGGCCCGCAATCAGAACCTAACGTATAGGAAGCCAATAAAATGACCTGAGGTAGTCTTTGTGATTTACTCAGAGATTGAAAATAGAGTGGGGATTTTGGTACGAAACATAGCTCATTTTTCTCATGGCTGAGATGATTGACATTATAGCCACATGATAAGGAGAGGAAGAGAAAGATTGAACAGAAGGAATAACATAATTTTAGTCCTATAATTCTTTTCTTCCATTAATTTGAGGACCATGCTGGGCATTTAAAGGGCATGCAAATTAAATTCCATTTTGAGAAGAAAAGCATAATGCAGGCTGTTGCCTTGCTATCTAATGATGCCAATTATTAGAAACTGGTCTCTATAGCAACTTATTTACTGGCATATGACAGGCAAAAAATATGAGACTCTAAAAAGTTCCACGTATGAGTCAAGGTGTATAAATACACATTAATGAATCCATACCCTCTGCATAATCCATACCACATTGACTACCCATCAAGGGGTTGGAGAAATATATGTGACATTTTTTAATTCTGGGCATTCATGCTGAGGCATTATTTAAGCCTGTTTTTAATTTTTACGAATTTCAATTGTATAGTAAATTTCCATCAAATTGTATTGCTGCGATCTGATGTGAGTGACAGGTTGCTATAAGGGAAGGATTATTGTCCAGCTCTCATGCTGGTGCACACAAAGGTATATTTCACCCAAAAATGAAAATTATGTCATCATTTACTCACCCTCCCATTGACTTCCATAGTATTTTCCCCCATACTATGTAATTCATCTGTTTGGTTACCCATATTCTTCAAAATATATTCTTTTGTGTTCAGCAGAAGAATGAAATTCATACAGGTTTGGAACATTTTGAGGATGAGTAATGATTTTCATTTTTGGTTGATCCCTTTAATGTTTGTGATGAAAGATTATGTGGGCACATCATGCACACATTCATTTTAGAATAAACACTGCAATAGTCCATAAAAATAAGTAGTCAGTTTTAATTCCATGGTGACAAATCATGGATGGAGCTAAAATGAGCAGTTGGATGTCTGTGACACAATGCAGATTATTTTGTTTCTTAACATACAAGGACAACAGCTCATTTATTCAGTGCATTCTCACTTTTTGTCTTTTTGTTAGAATAGTTCACCATGTCCAGGACTACATATACAATGATGCTTTCGCATTCCTAACTCAAGCAAACGGTTTAGCAAGAGAATAGCATAAGTCAGTCAGTGGATAGTTATTAATTTTCTGCCAGCTACAGAACCCTACGGTGTCTATTATACTGCTTTTCCAATGGAAATGCTTCAGAGCATTCCATTCCCTCTGCATGCATTTTAATTTTCCATTTCTTTGGTCTGGTGTGTATTTGAAATGAGCAGGAGTAAAAGATTTATAGGCTTTTTTTCTTTGAGAGAAGTCTGGATCATATGCCAGACGCGCATACACATTGGCGTCGCGTACGGTCTGTGCTATGAAAACTCTAAACTGCTGTCTAAACACTCTAGAACTCTGGACAGAAACAAGGTGGTAGTCATCTAGCATACCAAATGTGTCCATCACAGACGCACTTACATGCTCCAATGAATGTACAACACAAACTTCATGAGCGGGTTTGTACAGTGCTTCAGTCTCTGATATATGTGCTGCCATAGTCAACGTTTATGTTTGCAGGCCAGCTATGTCCGTTTTCAATATTGATGATGTTTTGTGTTTTTCATCTGTCATTCAGGTCGCCATGCTCATCCAGTACCTGATAGAAAACACGCCTACCATATTTGGAGATGATCTGGACAGTCTGTTCACCAGGCAGATGAATTCAGAGCAGGAAACACATGACTACACAGGTAATTATAGTTATGCCCTTTGCACCTCGGTAATATTAGATGCCTAATGAGGTATTTAATAGACAACAATTAGCCTTTTTGCAATTTTACAGTTCTCCTACACACATTTAAGCTGTTTGCAAGTTTTTAGAATTTGACTTGGTATAAAATCAACTATCAGGGGGAAAAAAATCTAAATAATCTTTACTTTTTACTATTTTAAATAATTAACTCTTAAGACTGTAGAATTGCCAGTGATTATAATTTTGAGTATTCTTAGAGAGTTTTAGTATTCTACCAGCTTTACTCTGAATTTCAACCCTTACTCTCTCAAGATCCTCTTAAAGGGATAGTTAATTCATAAATAAACATTGTCTGTCATTTATTACTCACTGTTCCAAACTTTATTTCATCTTCGGAACTCAAATTAAGATATTTTTAATAATACCTGAGCGATTTCTGTCTCTCCATTGACAGGTTCATAAAGAGATCGTAAAACGAATCCGTATGAATTGAGTGGTTTTCTGAAGAGACACATTCACTTTATTCACTGAACAGATTTAGGCTTTTATTCACATATAAACATTCATCAACGCACACATCAGTTATGACAAACAGAAGCTCAAGCAATGAGGTTTAGTCTTGTGTGTTACACAGCATGTTTGAGCTTCCGCAAGAACCAACGAGGTTCAATCTCGTTCCACAAGAACCAATGAGGTTTGTTCCCACAAGTCAAGCAGGTTCGGTTTATGTTGGCTGATCAATGTTTATATGTGAATAAAAGCCTTAATTCAACATGTTCATCAAGCAATCGTGTCTCTTCAGAAAATTTGGACTAAACCACTCAATTCATTTGGATTAGTTTTACGATCTCTTTGAACTTTTTGAAGCATCAAAGTGGTAGTTATAGACATGCACTCCCACTACCGCGGGACTCACGGGACCCAACGCAATAGTTTGCGGCGTGGGACTAGATTTGATGGACAATCAGATGCATTTAAGATCGAATCCACTCACCGCTCAAAGTGAGGTTTTTGTTCAGTGCTGAATTCTGCATGCTGGCAAATCCTGAGATTATAACAAGGAAAATGTGTATACATTATGAAAGATCCATTGTGCAGTCCACCTCATTGATAACAGAGCTTTGTGAGATCGCATTGAACTGAGATGTCAGCTTTTTAGGAATTATTAAGAGAGTGCACTTTGCACACATTCTGTCATGCCAAACCATGTACGCGCTTGCTTTTATGTTAAATTACTTAGATTTTTTTCTGTACGTCCATAAAAAAGTTTAATTTATATATAGATAAGATCTACCAGACTGGATTGAAATGTCAATAAACTGTTTAGAACATAGAGCCTGCTACACAGTATCTATTTTATCATATTCATAGTATCTAAATTCCATTTAATTGCTCCAAGCAAACAGTTCTATTTTTTGTGATTAAAAAGTAGTGTGATTTATAAAGTAGGCTAATGATGCAGAGCAGGTTAGAGCAGGTGTTTGCACTCAAATACAGCAGGCAACAACAACAAAAAAACATTTGCACCATGGTGCAAATTCATTTAACAGGTGTAAAAGGCATACCTGTTAAATGAATTTGCCCCATGGTGCAAATGTTTTTTTTTTTTTTGTTGCCTGCTGTATTTGAGTGCAAACACCTGCTCTAACCTGCTCTGCATCATTAGCCTACTTTATACATCACCAAGATCCACTCTTGGTGGATCACAGTAGCTCTTGGTGGACCAATCAAATATGAAGTATATTTGAGAATGCGGTTTACAGTATATTGCTTCTTGTTAATTTTGAATTAAATGGTAGATCAAAACTCTCTTTGTCTTTATGGAATATCATAACCCTGTAGTGAGCTCTGCTATATACTGCAAAGATGCAGATTTCAGCTAATGCTGTTTTTTCAGTGGGGTTTGCATACAGATAATATCCATGCTTATCACTGTATGTATATATACCTACAACATACCCTGTGGTTTTCTGATCTCAGCTGATTTTTTTCAGTGGGTTTCATCTTTGTGCTTTGAGACTCTCAGAACCATTCAATATTCTTTCAGAGCCATTCCAGGTTTTGTTGCTCTTGATGAAAGCTGAATGTTTTCCCTGTGGAGTAGGTTTTCATCTAAGTGTTAGCAATATGCAGGATAAGGTCACAGAAACCCTTTAAACTGTGCATGTACTGTAAATGACTTTATAAGCTTTATGAATATGTTTCCTTTTGTATTAAGTGGATTTTTTTTTTCAGATGTACAAACTTTACAATAATTATTTTTTTCAAATGAAAGCATTCATTATGTATGTGTGTATGAATGAATGAATGAATGAGGTATTTATATAGCGCATTACCTGTGTGTGTATTTTAATTATATTTATTTATTATTTTGTTTATATTAATTTACAGTATATATATATATATATATATATATATATATATATATATATATATATATATATATATATATATATATATATTAGTGGTGGGCATAGATTAATTTTTTAATCTAGATTAATCTCACTGTAATCTTGGAATTAATCTAGATTCAAATGGCTCATTTGAATTCTGCCGAAGGCATTCAGAATATGTGTGCTCGTTTGTCTTTTTGTAGTTTGAATAATAAATAACTTCTGTCCCTTTAAGACCCCACCCCAAGGATCCCACTGTTCCTGTGAGCTGGTTACGACTGTGTTTACGTTAAAACCATAGGTTAAAACTCACCAAGATGGGCATTGAGACATTTTTGAGTGTATTTGACCATTAATAAGATGGAAAAAGGAGCTCATTTTTGCACTTGTATGTCAGAGGCGGCTTTATTACGGTATGTGTGTGTGCGCTTCAGATGCGAGCGTGAAATCTGCAGGAATTAGTAGAATTAATGTTATGTACAACCCTGCGTGAAATTCAGACCAGTCACACATGAGGAAAAATCCAGCAGAACACCCGTTCGCAATGTTCAGAGGATTAAACTGACTGAATGAGAGGAGGGTGCGTGTCAACTCGCTGTCGGTCGGAGAGGAGAGGAGAGCGCAGCTGATATCGATACTGCAGAATATGAGTATTGTATCGTTTCAGATATTTCAGTATCGATACATAGCGAAATATCAATATTTTTGACAACACTAGTAGGCATATACACACAGGTTCAAAGACTCGTTCTCTCGCCCCTACAGTGCAATTTGGCTAGGTATACATCCGCGCTAAAATATCAAGGTGAAAGTCGTCATAGCTTGCGTAGTATAGACCCAGCTCCCAACCCAACTTTGAGGATAGATTAACGGCAATATTTTTTTTATCGCCCGATAAGAGTCTCACGTTAACGCAACACGTTAACGCTGATAATGGCCCACCACTAATCATATATATATATATATATATATATATATATATATATATATATATATATATATATATATATATATATATATATATATATATATATGTCTCTATTGGGGGTGCTGTGCTAATTGAGATTGAGGTATTTAATGCACCGTGTGTTTGTATGATAGTGAGGCCTTGCCGTTGGCCATTTGTGTGCCTCTGAACAGTATTGTTTGCCAACCTTCAATATTTTAATCGTACCAGTAGTGATAATAAACTGAGATTAATTTTTGTATACCAGTCTTCTTCCCTTTCCTTACTGAAACCCTCTAAGACACCTGCTGAAGGGAACTATGATGTTAAACAACAAAACATTGACAATGTTACATCTATATATATATGTGCATATAAGTGGTGGGCATAGATACATTTTTTTTTTAATCTAGATTAATTCCAAAATTAATCTAGATTAATCTAGATTAAAATGGCTCATTTGAATTCTGCTGAAGGCGTTCAGAATATGTGTGCTCGTAAGTGATCGTTTGTCTTTTTGTAGTTTGAATAATAAATAACTTCTGTCCCTTTAAGACCTGACGCACGCATGGATCCCAAACACTGTTCCTGTGAGCTGGTTACGACTGTGTTTACGTTAAAACTCACCAAGATGGGCATTGAGACATTTTTGAGTGTATTTGACCATTAATAAGATGGAAAAAGGAGCTCATGTTTGCACTTGTATGTCAGAGGCGGCTTTTTTACGGGTATGTGTGTGTGCGCTTCAGATGCGAGCGTGAAATCTGCAGGAATTAGTGGAATTAACGTAATGTAAAACCCAGCGCGAAATTCAGACCGGTCACACCAATACTAACAAAAGTCCAGCAGAACACCCGTTCGCAATGTTCAGAGGATTAAACGCACTGAATGAGAGGAGGCGGGTGCGTGTCACTCGCTGTCGGTCGGAGAACGCAGCACGTTAATGCCGATAACGGCCCACCACTAATATATATATATATATTGTATATACACTGATCAGGCATAACATTATGATGAAGGGAATAACACTGATTATCTCTTCATCACAGCACCTGTTAGTGGGTGGGATATATTAGGCAGCAAGTGACCATTTTGTCCTCAAATTTGATGTGTTAGAAGCAGGAAAAATGGGAAAGCGTAAGAAGTTGAGGGTGTTTGACACCTCAAACTCATTGTTGTGCTCCTCAAACCATTCCTAAACCATTTTTGTTTTGTGGCAGGGCCCATTATCCTGCTGAGAGAGGCCACAGCCACCAGGGAACAAACACAACAAACTGTGTTGCACTGTATATTCTGACACCATTGTATCATAACCAGCATTAACTTCTTGAGCAATTTGAGCTACAGTAGCTCGTCTGTTTGATCTGACCACACGGGCCAGCCTTCGCTCCCCATGTGCATAAATGAGCCTTGGCTGCCCATGACCCTTTGGCCGGTTCACCACTGTTCCTTCCTTGAACCACATTTGATAGACACTGACCACTGCAGACTGGGAATGCCCAACAAGAGCTGCAGTTTGATTCTTTTCAATGATGCATATGATGGCTGCCCAGCTGTCTAGCCATTTGCAATTTGGCCCTTGTCAAACTCGCTCAAATCCTTACGCTTGCCAATTTTTCCTGCTTCTAACACATCAACTTTGAGGACAAAATGTTAACTTGCTGCCTAATATATCCCACCCACTAACAGGTGTGGTGATGAAGAGATAATCAGTGATATTCACTTCACCGGTCATAATGTTATGCCTGATCTGTATATATATATCATTTTCATAGTGATTACAATTAAGAGAATTTGTTCTTATTTTTTAAGTATTTGTGTTTAAACTAATGAAATATGATTTCATCTCTGTAGTCTTATCGATTATGTTTTATTATGTATATAAAAAGACAAAGCTGGAATAAACTTGAAATATCTTAAAATTCTTTCTCTTCTCTAGATGCTTCGTATCTTCTTCAGCATTCCTCTTCAGAGGACACAGATCAAGACTTCACTGTTTCTTCCCAACTATTGCCTGAAGTACATCCCCTTTTCCTCCCTTTGGCTGCACTTTCCCTGAAAGAGAAAAGGAGATCCCGGCCCTTTCACATGAATATGCCATCGGCAGAAGGCACCTACAGCTGTGGAACACTGGATTCCATTTCATCACGTTCCAATGCCTCCGTGAGTATGTTGGGAATTGGGGAACTAAGCCAATCACGCGACCGATGCCTCTCTGAGCCTTCCATGTATTTTTCCACACCCAAAACGCCAGCACCAACTCATACTCCTGTTATCCGCCAATCCAGCTATGATGCCGCTCTAATAGACAGCAGAAATGAGCAATCACAAGGCTCCATGGGGCTGAGCCCGGAACAACAATCACACAATTCTGCAATGGGTACCAGACGACGACGTTATACCTTCTGGAAGTCGCCACAAATCCCCACACGCTTCCGTCATCCTGCACAGAGATTAGCCAGCATGTCAAGTCTGTCATCTACAACCACTTCTTCCCTCAGCTCATTGGATAGTACGTTGTCCCTTAGCTCCGCCGATCCAATCCCCAGCCCTAAAGATACACAGTCCCGGCCTTTTCTGTTCGGAGCTGCTGCGAGACTGCAGCCTCTTACACCTGAAATGTCCAGAAAGCGATGGACAAGTACTTTCACTTACGAAGAGGAAGAGGATGTTTGGAGAGAGAGAGATCAAGAGATCAAAAATGAGAAAGAGAGTGAATTTGAAGCTTCTTTTCATGACTTTAATGGAGAGAAAGCAGTGAATGATGTAGAAAGAGCCGAGAGTGAGGATGCCATGAGCTGTGAGTCCTTCAGTGATATTCACGAGGTTAAAGGTGCAACAAGAAAATCCGCGACTGTGTGCAGCATGGAGTTTAGTGTGAATCCATTACAATCCGCCGCCTCATGCCAGATTGATCCTGACATGAACTCGCAAGCGATTTCACTGAATCCCTGCAGTGTATGGACAGTTCCACTGGCAAAACAGGTTGGCAATGATATACAGGAGTCCCAGGTGACACAAACACTCACACACACACTCACAATGACACAAATGCAATCCAGAAAAAAAGAAGAAAACGCCAGTAACACCAAAGTAGGTCAGCATCAGATGGAGTGTAAAAAAAATTCTTGCTTAAACATGCATGCCTCAGGTGGGCAGAAAGTGAGCAGAATGAAAATTACAGTCTTTCCTTTTGCTGGAAGAGTGATGTTTAAACATTCTAAGGTTGCAGATCAAACCGCAAACATGCTGATGGAAACAGAGCAGAAAGTTGAGCCAGGATTCATTGTAGAAAAGGAGGGAAAAGTGCGAGAATCTGTTCAGGTACATATCCCACAGACACTGTTTTACGGTCATAATGTTCCTCTAGTGTTACTTTCTACACCACCGCAGCAAACGTCAGTCCAGGTGAGGACACATTGTACTCCCCCTGATGATGTTGGTGTGACAAAAGCAAGTTTGTGTGATGAAGCTAATGTTAGCATTGTCGCAACTGATATTAGCAACGGAGTAAGCAGTTACCCAGCAGAAAATACCATTCAGAGCGTCAAATCTATTAGTCATAGCGTGAGCACTGATGATGACCTGCACAGCCCTGGCTGCATTACTGAAACCGCTAGCCCCGCTGTGAGCATTAGGGGTGGTTATAATGTTAACCGAAGTATAAAGCTTATTCACAGCAATGCTAATCAGAGTGTGGCCTATCCGAAACCCCCTAGCAAATCCTCAGGAACCTTTCGCCACACAATCTGTATCAAGCTCCCTGGCAGCAGAGGGATGGCACAGAACAAGCCATATCCATAACTGAATCCTTCTGTTATGTAATACTACATGGAGATAAAGAGTATGCAACATTTTATCTCAATGTGTTTTTTTTCGTAAGAACAAGGTTAGGTATAGAGTCTGCATATTTTATACGGGTCAGCGGGGAGGATGTGTTATGTGTGTATTTATGTGTATGGAGTGGAGTCTAAAGGCATCAATTGAAAATGCATTTCCTCAAGGATTGCACTGCGAGGTGTGCCATTTCAAAGGCTTCTCCAGAGACTGCACACAGAGACGGGAGTGATGCAGTGATTGGAAAACTCATATTGTTCTGGCTATACAAAAAAAATATATTTAAAATGAACTATAAATACATTAACATTCACATCACAAACTGAAACCAAAATCCAAAGCTTAAACCAAAAGTAAACTAATATGATTTTCATTTTTAAACTCAATGTTGAGTCTTTGAGTTTTTAACCTTTATTTTTTTAACCTTAAGGTTAACTAATTGTGAAAAGTGTTGATTATAGCATTATGTTCAGATCTATGGCATTATAAGATAGTGGCATTCAGTGTTGCCAACTCTCGCGAGGCAAATAAGCAACCGCAGCTTCAAAAACAAGCCCAATATTATTATATTATTTATTATCATCAATAAAATTTATGATCAATTATTTTTTATCAATAAATGAGCCTGCAACATATTAAACTGAAACCTCTCGGAGTTTGAAAAGCAAAAACAGATGTGATTTTACAAAAAAACATCAAATTGCAATAAAGGGCACACAATATCCTCTAATCAGCTGTGAACAGAATAGGTTTGGAGATGGACAAAAGAGAAAAAGTGACGTGAAGGCCAATTATAGTGAACCATAGTTGGACACATATGCACACATATTGCAACCTGCAACTCATGATTTTTTAACGCGACTTGCCAAAAAAAGAAGCCCAGAGTCGCGTGTTATACGCGGACTTGGCAACTATGGTGGCATTGCAGTGATGAGCACTGCAGCCGATCACAGATGTTGAGCGCATGAATGCAGCTGATCTTGTCATTGCAACTCGATTTCTGCACACAAACGAATGTTTTCATCATAACTAACTGTGCAAACACAATGTAAATAAGAGGTTTGTTGATTATAAGTTTTGGCGAGAGTCCAGAACTGTTTGATTGACAGTCATCAATTGACTCGTCAACTCACTAACATGCCAATGAGCAGGGCCAAAGTTGCAATGATGAAGTAGGCGTTGATCTTCTTCTGCAGAGGCAGTCACCTCATAGATACGTCACAGGCACATTCATAATGAGTCGTTCGCTGGGCTTGGTTACAATAAAAGCTGTTTTTGGACTAACAAGGAAGTTTTCAGTTCGGAAACTTGAAGGATAACCTAATAGTATGATGACCTCTTATATATCAAAAGGTCAAGGAAATGTTCTCAGTTTATGACCCCTTTAAATGTGGCTGAGAAATTACCCTCAAAAGATCATTAAATGAGAAAAGTAAATGATGACAGTTTTATTTTTTAGTATAGCTTTAATGGGCTTTTAATTAATATGGTAATATTTTTTTTTATGACATGATACTCCAAATAAGAAACTAAAACTGCCAGTAGGCGGTGGTAAATGTTTTAATGAGTAAGTTATTGAGTCATTCATTCATCCATCCAGGAATGAAGCAAATGGCTTACTTTATGAATGGGTAATTGAATCGAATTGAATTGAGCTGAAATCTCGGTTTTCTCCAGAGCGGCTGTACAAACTTTGTGCATTATTTTCCTGTTATCACTGTAAAGCTTCTTTGAAACAATCTGTATTGTAAAAAGCCCGATATAAATAAAGGTAACTTGATCATTGGGTCACAAGATTGATTCACTCAAAACACAAAATTCAATCAGGAAACACTGTGTTGCTCAGAGAAGCACAACACTTCTCTGGCTTTACAGGTAATATTTTCGTTGGCAAAACTGAGCAAAAACAGACGATATTGTGTATAAAATAAAACACAGTATTACCTTCTTATTTTTTAAACCGTTGTATAAAATCAATATGAGAATTGCACTCATGCTATTCGGGACAAAAATAGCACCCGTGTGATATTGCAGCTTTATCATATGATATAAATATGAGCCATAAACTCATACAGGGGCATTTATATATGATATCTCGAATTTTAAGGCCAATATAACTGCATTCTATTGGCTAGCTACATCATGCAGTGAGTTGCCGTGCTTCATATTCGTCATCAATCTACTGTACGAAATGTAAAATGACCTGTAGGTCTGGGGTGGAGCGGGTTAATAATTTTCATTATATTATTTTAAATCGACAGCCCTATGCTAAGTGGCTGGTCTGAGCCAGGATCTGGCAATTCTCAAAGCAGTTTTTATTCATTCAGAATTTTTTCTTTTTTTTAATAATGGCTGTAAAATAGAGTAACACTAATGGAAAAGTTTAGTCAAAGCATTATTGTGGCTAAGGTGTTCTGGTATAAGGGGGTGTAGTGCCCATGTAAAGCAATATAAGAAAGCATAAGATTGAGACAGATAATTAAGACATAAGAAAAGATGATAGAAACAGAAAAAATCTGGTGTTGAATGCATGAACACAGCAACACACATGTAGAACTGGAAAATCAATGTGATGGTGGTCACGCTCTTTAGTTCATTGACAAAGGCTAAACAGTAGATGTCACAAAGTGCGTCACTATAGGAACAAAGCAGGTGGCAAGAGAAGGGATCTACTGTATGTGAAGACAACAAAAAAGGTATAACCCAGGAAAGCTGAACTGCGTAAGATGCTGTGAATATTAGATGAACATTAAAGAGGAACAAAAGAAGGGGATGTAGTCATGAGTGTGCATTGTGTAGATCCAGTGAAAGGCATTAGTGGTGATGTTTTAAATAATCATATGGTTCAGAGTCATGTTTGTTTTTGTGCACAGTGGCTCAGTGCATTGCAATGCTCCTCCACAATCCAAAGACATGCAGCATAGGTGAATTAGAGAGACTAAAAGTGTTCGTAGCTGTGAATGTGAGTGTGAATAAGTATGTGTGTGAGTGCTGGGATAGGCTCCAGCATACCCGCGACCTTAGAGAAGTTAAGTGGTTTGGAGAATGGACTAATTATTTGCTCAATCTGATTATTTACACAATGGCAAGAAAATGTTTTCTTATTGCCTAATATGATAGAAATAAAGATCTAAAGTATAAGTGCACTAGGATATTGACAGCTTACATGAGGGTATCAACTTTTTTGATACGTTAAATTATAAAAAATATTTACAGATTTTTTATTTAAGTGAATGGAATGTTTTAAAGTGGGACAAACCAACTAATACCACAAAACATCACAGAATCAAATCAATTTCTAATAATTAGGATATTTGTGCTGTTGTTTCCCCATCACTTTGCTGAGGGAAAAGTATGTAATACTGAAAGTTAAAAATTAATATTCACAAGAACATGTGTTTGTTTTAAACATTTTGATTACAGAAAGGGGAACATTTTTTTTTGTGATAAATTGCTTTTCATGCAAGAATATTTAAAGGGATAGTTCACCCCAAAAAACAACAAGGCGTCAAAATCTGAAGCATGGTCAAGTGCCTTTTGCGTCACAATGAAGACGCTAAAGGCACCCCTACTGTGCGTTCACACCGCCGCTGGTGAGAGCGTCAAAGTGGCCGGAAGTCATTCATTTTCAATGGGAGACGGTGGCGAGCTCCGGTGAAAGTAGCGCGGCGCTATGAGCTATGATGCGGTTCGGTGGCAACCAATGGGAATGTAGAAGTGCTCCGCTTGAGATGATTCCAGAGAACGCAGTGTTGTAAACTTTGGTTCCGACCACATTAGTTCCCAAGCAAAAAATGGAGGAGAGGTTGATCATTGCTGTGGTGGATTTGATATGCTGCACTTCACCCAGGACAGTTATTGTAATGAAGGCTGTACACAAATTAATGTTAATTAAAGACCACGGCTAGCAAACGTCTCCTATAAACTGCATGTTGAAATTATACTAGCACTTAACCATGAACACAAAATCCACACCACAAAAATGGCTTTTAATTGATTTATTTTTTGTTTGTTTGTTTGTTTTTTAAGTACTTTCACATTAATATGATTTCACGAGATTAACTTAGGTTATACATGATTGTTTGCTTTGCAGCCTCTTTAAATACAGTTTAAAAAAAGACCAAGCATTCGATCTACGTCAGAGCAGCAGCACGTCCACGAATCTTTCTACAGCGTCGATGGCAGGGCAGCTAGAGCGAAGTTTGACGCTCTCGCCTGCAGCGGTGTGAACATCGACGTGCAGAGTACTCCATAGATTTCAGTTGTTTTCGCAATGTGTCAGATCAAGACGCGTTTAATTCTTTGCATTTGTAAAAGCAGACAAACATGATTTTATGAATATTTATAGACTAATTTTATATTTTGGAGTAACCCCACTCCTACCCTAAACCTACCCACTTCTTTACAATATAAAAGACGTAACAGGCAAATAAAGTACAATCACAGGTATTTATTGCAAAAACTGACTCAAACAGTACAAAAGTATTAACTCATGTTGCATTCCAAGTCTTCTGAAGTCATACTATATCTTCATGTAAAGAACAGAGGTGATTTTAATGTTTTAATGACTTAAATGATCCATCCAGCTAGGCACTCGGTGAACCCAACACACTCATTAATTCATATCTCATTCGAATGATACACACGACTCGTTAGCATGACGCAATCGGTCACAAGACACGTGAGAGCCAATAGGCTTATTCGACTTCACCCAGAGATGCGCAGACCGATAGGCGGCTGATTTGAAGCAGTGCATGCTAGTTAGAAATTTTGTCCGACTTGAGGCAGCGCCGACGCCACGTGACAGTGACGTATGTCAACAAAGTGCTGCGAGATCGATTCGAGAGCAGTCGGCTAATACAGCCGGTGCAGTTTCTCGAGAGCAGCTGCACAAGGCTGCACGTACTCTGATGACGACACAGCTGTTCCTCGATTGGCTGGATTCACCGCATGACAGCGATCACGTGTGTTTCGTGTTTATTCTAAAACCTTCAGCTCCACTAATGCGCACAAATCTGTTTTTTTTTTATAACCGTAAAACCTCCTTTCATGTAGTCGCGATGTTATATTGTCATGTTTATCAAAATAAAACTGATTAAAAACATAGACCCCCCTTCATTGATAGTGTAGGCTTATACGTTGAACTTTATTCTTGTACAAACACACGCTGTATTAAGCAGTACATAAAGTATTACATGACAATAATGTCTCTGAAACATCTGTGCATTGCCAAATATTGCATTTATTTCACTTCAGCTGATAAAGTATACAAACACAGCACGAGCGTCACTGCGGGATGCAGAAAGTGTCCGACATCCGTTTGCAGCTAATGCAATTTCACTATGAAATCTGACGTAACGTTTCTTCGGGCGGCAATTTGTGAAATTTGAATGTGTGCATGATCTTCGGAGGATGGATACGCCGATTGCTTTTGGGAATTTTCTTCACACAAATCAATCGTTTGGCCTTGGAACACTTAGAATATTTGTACTTTTATAATAAATTGTGCATGCAGTAGTATCTGCCTGTTATATCCTGTGTTTTTAAAAAAAAATATCATATAGGCCTAATGCACAAATTGGTAGGTATGTGATGGGGTTGGGTTACATGTTCAAACGTGTCTAAATAGTGCAAATAAATGTAAATAAAATTATGCTTGCTGATTAAATTTAGAATCACACTCCAACATGTCATAATGGCAAAATCATAACCCAATATATAATTTCATCATGACGATAATGTTCCCATGCCCAATGCATCTGTGTATGACACCAAAGGTTTCTCATTGAAATCAATAAAGCACCCTGTGCATCGAAAAATTACACTTAGGGGTGCCTTTAGCACCTTAATTGTGACACGGAAGGCGCTTGACCATGCCTCAAATTTTGACCCCTTAGGAGTGAGAACGGGTTGAAAATGTCTCCGTTGGTTCTGGTTTCCAGCTCCGGCTTCCTTCCTCCTCTTGTTGCGGGTGTCCCGCCTCCTCTGCGCACCAGTCCTCCGCTCGAGAGGCGATGCTGGTTCGCTGGTCCCGCCTCCAGCCCTCAGACCGTGACGGGCCAGGGACACCCGACTGCCTGGGCGCGGCCCCGGACCTCAGCGGAATGCATGTTCTAAATGCTGCCGAGCGCGCCTTCGCCTCTCCGAATTTTCCCACCACCGCTTCGACGGAGGTGCCGAAAAGTTCAGATGGTGAAACCGGGGCATCAAGGAGAAAGGACTTCTCTTTCTCCCCGATGTCCACAAGGTTTAACCACAGATGCCTCTCCGTGGCCACCATCGCCGCCATCGAACGACCGATGGAGAGCTCTATTTGTTTGGTGGCCTGGAGAGCGAAATCCGCGGTCCGGCGCAACCCGGAGGAATGGAAGACTCCCAGGAGTTGGGAGGTCATGGGCAGAGAGAAACCGATCGTCCACAGTGTTTGGACGCTCAGCCTTTCTCCTCACGCGCCGCCAGGCATCTGCAGTCTACCCGCAGCGCGTTCCATCACCTCCAGCAACTCCCCGTACATGGGACAGGATGGTTGAGAGGCTTCAGCCTCAACTGACTCACCAGCCTCTTCCTCCATCCTCTGCTCAAGTGGAAGAGCAGCAGACGAGGAGGAGGAACATAAATCCTGCTCCTCCTCCAAAGTCCGCCTCTCGCGATCTGGATCGCCCACGAGTACCACACCTGTCTCCAAGCGGCGAGCCAGATTCATCTGGGAACCACATGATGTTAGACGCCGCTCAGCCTCAGCTCGAGCGGGGCCGTTCCCATATGCTGAAACCTCTCCCCTCGAGAAGAGGTCCAGACGAGAGCGGAGCGTTTTCAGGGGGAAAATTCTCGCAATTTGCACAGGAGGCTCCCTTCGAGAACCTCTTGTGCATTCTCTTCTCCCAGACAGTAAACGCAAAGTGTGTGTGCATCCCTGGTGCACGTTCAACACACCTGCGGAAGTGGCGTTGCTTCTCAGCACACTTCATCGTTATCCTTCTTGTAGACTGTTTACGTGAAGACAAGCAAAACAGTCCCTGAAGACGAAGAGATGCTGTCATGATGGCAGGGCGCCCTTTTATAATTCCTGGTCGCACCTTGATGACATCATAGGCTGTCACCGGTCAATAGGATTGACGTTTTTTGATTGTGATTTCAGGCACCTTTCACACTGGCGGCGTTCCCCCGTAGCGTCAGCTGACGCAGCGTCTCGTTCCCTTTCGAAAGGGAACAAGGACAATTTTGGAATCATTTACTCACTCGCATGTCATTCCAAACCTGAATGACTTCCTTTCTTCTGCACAATACAAAAGAAGAATGGCCATGGCTTGGTCCCCTCATGGACATGCCTGTGTGTGTAATAGTGTGTCATTTTCTCACTCCATCCACTGCCGCCTGCTTCTACTGATTTCTTTTAGAGGAAAAAGCTGCCCATAACTGCTGGTCTAGGATCTGTTTTCTCCGTAATAATAGCATATTAGGGGTGTGACAAGACAAGACACGAGATTAGGTTCACAAGAACGAGACGAGATAATTGCACAGTATTTTTAAGAAATCCTCAATGACAAAATTCACGGCTGGAAAAATAGTCTGCAGGTGCATTTTGAAATGTTTTAACTAATGAATGTAATTTCAAATCTACTTTCTGAGAATTAATTATCATATGTATTGAAAGACAACAATATAAAAGTCTTGAGCTTGTGTTCATCACAGACCTTATTTCACCCATTTAACAAAAAACCCATTGACTTCGGGACGAGGGAACTGGAAGTGCTAAAATTCTAACTTGCTTCCGTGTTTTAGCCTACAAAGTGATGTCATACCTGCACCACTCTATATCCAAGTGAAATTGCTTCTCGTACAAGAAAAAATGTAGAGTGGGACTCGATATTGTCCATCAAGAATTGATTGGATCAGTGGATTGTTGGATTGTTGTGGTTTGCTATTGCTGCAATGTCATGCGAATGACAGGTTGTCTCGTCCTCATGCTTAAAACCTATCATCAGAGAAGAGAAGAGAAGAGATGTCATTGCAAGAGGGAAGGGAAGTTATTTTGATTAAAGATTACGAGGGCAGATGAGAAAAAAATGTATGTGCACATACTGTGCACAAAAATGTATGTGCAAAAGCTGCAGGAAGCTCTCAGGTATGATATTCTTGAGTTTTATCCTCATCCCACACAAAAGCCTTGATAGATTTCTTATCAAAATTACAGTACATTTCAGCTTTTCATAATACAAATCATTGCAATCAACTTTTACAAAGTTAGTACCTTACAATCTTCAATGACTAGATTCAGGACGGCATGCCGAGTCGTCTGATATTCAATTGTACCATATCGGCCATTTTGGCTGTCGGACATTTTTAATTATGTGCTAAAATGCTGTATGAACACATGAACGGATTGTTACGAAACTCGGTTTGGGTCATCAACACAATGCCCTGAATGAGCCCAAGAAGTTTTGAAACAGCACCACCTAGTGGATAATTTTCCCCCCAAATGCTTATAACTTTGGGTGAGCTTGACTTATTTTCATGGGAGTAACTTTTTATGATTCCTTGGCTGAAGCCGATTCGGTTGCACCTGATGTCGTCATTTTCCGTCATTAAAATTTTCTCGCCATTTTGAATTTTCCGAAAAACCTACTTTTGCAAACTCGTCCTAGACGGTTCATCCGATTTGCATGAAAATTTAACCAGATCATATTCAGACCATGTTGCCAAAAAATCTTACAAATCAAGTTGATTCGTCAAATCATTTTCGATAAACGCGCAAACAAATTTTAAGTAGCGGTTGCAAAAACACACTTAAGGCAATATCTCTGCAACGCTTTATCGTATTCAAACCAAACTTGGTGCATGTCATCACAAGCATGACTTGAGGCAACATGCAGCATTTCAGCACAGCACCACCTACTGGTCCGGAGATACAAAAAATGGCTGTTTTTGCTTATAACTTTTGAACCGTTTGTCCAAAAAGCAAATGTTTTAAAGGGTAACTTCAGTGATTTAGCATTAAGCTTTGTATCAGTAGAAACCCCGTAGTATATTTGAATTATGGTACTTTCCCCCCCTCATATCCCCCTGAGACGAGAGAATTATGCATTTTATTTCTGCAAAAAATTCTCCGATGATGCAAATATCATAATTTTGCTCGGCTCGTCCTTGGGCATTCATAATGGAGCGATGCAGAGCAAAGTGAGTGTTTCAACTTTTCAATGATATTCCTATTAAAGTTTAGCTTCCGTATGCGATCAGAAAACGCGCCAGACTGGACACACGCTGAGAATGACAGCCGCGCTTACCTCAGCTCCGCTCAGCTCTTACTTTCCTCTCGTGCTGAATGAAATCTGACTCCTGCTGCTGCGTTTGTGCTGTGACTTTCGTTCGGCTCACTCACACGTTATTGAAAATCGTTCAGTTTTTAATTGTAGTGTTTATTCTCTAACTGAACTAAATTATTGTATTATTATGAAGATCAAAACGACGCTGGGGGGCGGTGTAGGGAGTGGCCTTGTAGGGCAGCGAAGCAAGTGCATTCTGGGAGTTGTTGTCTTTCATCCACATAAGACAAAAATACATTTTCTGTCTTTTCTCAGTCTAGAAGTCACCAAATTAAAAAATAATTTCACATTTCTACTACATAAATGACACAGTTTACATACACATTCATCTTCCTAGTGCTGAAGTGCCCCTTTAAAGATGGGCTGTTGTTGATCTGCTGACACAGTGTGCATTATGTGCGTGCAGTCTGAGGTGTGTGTGCATGAGTAGACACGTGCATATGTGTCAAAGTGCTGTTAATGAATCATTGTGTATGTTTATGTTCTCATTATGTGACAATTATTCATATGTGGTTTTCTCCTGATATTCCTCACTAGTCCATACTGTATAATCCAAAGCAAAGTGGCGAGTTGCAAAGGTAAAAGAAAGCAGATCAATCTACACGTGTTAAAATGCTTTTAACAGAATTTATCTGTATCTTTATACGTGGGTTTATTTTCACCTAATTCAAGACTGTTAAAATGTACATCACATGTTCTTTATCTGGGTGGTTTTCATGTATCACAAGTAATTGTGCTTTCATTTGTAAACACTATTATCACAGATTGTATATTTAAAAAAAATGTGTGCAATGTGCTCTGCTGCTGTTGTAACTGCTTTCACAGGATATATATATATATATATATATATATATATATATATAGGAGGAACATAAATCCTGCTCCTCCTCCAAAGTCCGCCTCTCGCGATCTGGATCGCCCACGAGAACCACACCTGTCTCCAAGCGGCGAGCCAGATTCATCTGGGAACCACATGATGTTAGACGCCGCTCAGCCTCAGCTCGAGCGGGGCCGTTCCCAGATGCTGAAACCTCTCCCCTCGAGAAGAGGTCCAGACGAGAGCGGAGCGTTCTCAGGGGGAAAACTCTCGCAATTTGCACAGGAGGCTCCCTCGAGATCCTCTCGTGCATTCTCTTCTCCCAGACAGTAAACGCAAAGTGTGTGTGCATCCCTGGTGCACGTTCAACACACCTGCGGAAGTGACGTTGCTTCTCAGCACACTTCATCGTTATCCTTCTTGTAGACTGTTTACGTGAAGACAGGCAAAACAGTCCCTGAAGACGAAGAGATGCTGTCACGATGACAGGGCGCCCTTTTATACTTCCTGGTCGCACCTTGATGACATCATAGGCTGTCAACGGTCAATAGGATTGACGTTTTTTGATTGTGATTTCAGGCACCTGTCACACTGGCGGCGTTCCCCCGTAGCGTCAGCTGACGCAGCGTCTCGTTCCCTTTCGAAAGGGAACAAGGACAATTTTGGAATCATTTACTCACTCGCATGTCATTCCAAACCTGAATGACTTCCTTTCTTCTGCACAATACAAAAGAAGAATGGCCATGGCTTGGTCCCCTCATGGACATGCCTGTGCGTGTAAAAGTGTGTCATTTTCTCACTCCATCCACTGCCGCCTGCTTCTACTGATTTCTTTTAGAGGAAAAAGCTGCCCATAACTGCTGGTCTAGGATCTGTTTTCTCCGTAATAATAGCATATTAGGGGTGTGACAAGACAAGACACGAGATTAGGTTCACAAGAACGAGACGAGATAATTGCACAGTATTTTTAAGAAATCCTCAATGACAAAATTCACGTCTGGAAAAATAGTCTGCAGGTGCATTTTGAAATGTTTTAACTAATGAATGTCATTTCAAATCTACTTTCTGAGAATGAATTATCATATGTATTGAAAGACAACAATATACAAGTCTTGAGCTTGTGTTCATCACAGACCTTATTTCACCCATTTAACAAAAACCCATTGACTTCGGGACGAGGGAACTGGAAGTGCTAAAATTCTAACTTGCTTCCGTGTTTTAGCCTACAAAGTGATGTCATACCTGCACCACTCTATATCCAAGTGAAATTGCTTCTCGTACAAGAAAAAATGTAGAGTGGGACTCGATATTGTCCATCAAGAATTGATTGGATCAGTGGATTGTTGGATTGTTGTGGTTTGCTATTGCTGCAATGTCATGCGAATGACAGGTTGTCTCGTCCTCGTGCTTAAAACCTATCATCAGAGAAGAGAAGAGATGTCATTGTAAGAGGGAAGGGAAGTTATTTTGATTAAAGATTACGAGGGCAGATGAGAAAAAAATGTATGTGCACATACTGTGCACAAAAATGTATGTGCAAAAGCTGCAGGAAGCTCTCAGGTATGATATTCTTGAGTTTTATCCTCATCCCACACAAAAACCTTGATAGATTTCTTATCAAAATTACAGTACATTTCAGCTTTTCATAATACAAATCATTGCAATCAACTTTTACAAAGTTAGTAGTACCTTACAACCTTCAATGACTAGATTCAGGACGGCATGCCGAGTCGTCTGATATTCAATTGTACCATATCGGCCATTTTGGCTGTCGGACATTTTTAATTATGTGCTAAAATGCTGTATTTTATGAACACATGAACGGATTGTTACGAAACTCGGTTTGGGTCATCAACACAATGCCCTGAATGAGCCCAAGAAGTTTTGAAACAGCGCCACCTAGTGGATAACCCCCCCCCCCCCCCCCCCCCCCGCCCCAAATGCTTATAACTTTGGGCGAGCTTGACTTATTTTCATGGGAGTAACTTTTTATGATTCCTTGGCTGAAGCCGATTCGGTTGCACCTGATGACGTCATTTTCCGTCATTAAAATTTTCTCGCCATTTTGAATTTTCCGAAAAACCTACTTTTGCGAACTCGTCCTAGACGGTGAGTCCTTGATTTGTAAGTTGTTGTCTTTCATCCACATAAGACAAAAATACATTTTCTGTCTTTTCTCAGTCTAGAAGTCACCAAATTAAAAAATAATTTCACATTTCTACTATATAAATGACACAGTTTACATACACATTCATCTTCCCTGTGCTGAAGTGCCCCTTTAAAGATGGGCTGTTGTTGATCTGCTGACACAGTGTGCATTATGTGTGTGCAGTCTGAGGTGTGTGTGCATGAGTAGACACGTCCATATGTGTCAAAGTGCTGTTAATGAATCATTGTGTATGTTTATGTTCTCATTATGTGACAATTATTAATATGTGGTTTTCTCCTGATATTCCTCACTAGTCCATACTGTATAATCCAAAGCAAAGTGGCGAGTTGCAAAGGTAAAAGCAGATCAATCTACTCGTGTTAAAATGCTTTTAACAGAATTTATCTGTATCTTTATACGTGGGTTTATTTTCACCTAATTCAAGACTGTTAAAATGTACATCACATGTTCTTTATCTGGGTGGTTTTCATGTATCACAAGTAATTGTGCTTTCATTTGTAAACACTATTATCACAGATTGTATATTTAAAAACAATGTGTGCAATGTGCTCTGCTGCTGTTGTAACTGCTTTCACAGGATATATATATATATATATATATATATATATATATATATATATATATATATATATATATATATATATATATATATATATATATATATATATATATATATATATATATATATATATATATATATATATATATATATATATTTGATTAAAGTGTTTAAATAAATTCTAAAATCAGCTGGTTTTAAGATCTACATATCATTCAAATAAAGACCAAACTTTTTTTAAATAAAAAATGTAAAAACATCATCTGAAAGACGAAATGTTCCGGAGAATGTGAGGTCTTGTTTTTAGAGAGATCAAGATTGCAGCATGTGCTTGAAAACATTAGCTTTTAAGTAAATGCCCATAGGTCAGAATGAATGGACTACGGAGTTTCACTCAGTCAATTCAGTTGTTTTGTTTTAAAAACATTTCTATTGCAAACAGTAGCGCAGGAGCCAAGTTCATGGGTACGAGGGAATGCATGAACTGAAAAGAAAAACTGTATACCTTGAATGTGATGTAAGTCACTTTAGATAAAAGCATTTACCAAGTGCATGTAAAGTTAAAATAAATGCAACACTAAAGAATAGAGTACAGACTGGCTTTATCAGTTCAGACAGGACATCTCAAACCATATCAGTTACTAGAGTGGGGCTCTGATCAATATTGTCAGAATAAATTTGTTTAGAAGATATTAACAATAAATTGGGGGTTAAATGCCACTAAAGCTGCCTTCACATGCTAAATATTTTGCAGCATAACAGAGTTTTTTGAAAGCTAAAATAAATGGAAGCGGATGAGTAAGGAAGCCTTGAGACAGTCAAGTTACAATTAAGAATAAAGTGAATAACCCACAACCAGACCTCAAAAATACCCTGATTTATTTTAGCACCCACTTTACATCACTGCTTGAACACCTGAGTGCATCCACACCTCTTTTGTTATGTAACATAATGGCCTCAGAGATGATTGTGGTAACATTGTCATTAGATTGGACAGCATGCTAGTGGCACTTGGTTTACAATTATTGCCAGGACTTATGGTGTGGCTCTTTTCTGGTTTATGCTCTGAAGCCAGTTGCATCCAGTATTTATTTAGCCCTATTGATCCTTATTAATTTAGTTTCAAATACAGTTTCTAAATTTTATTTACATATAACAACACTTATTATGTTATTCAGGATTAAGTAGTATCGTATTTAATGGAAACTTATTTTACTGTTATGTGAGGCAAAAGAAGTTGGAAAGAAGGATAAACTGAAGTTCATGGCATTTCAACACAACTTCTGCTCACGTATTTGAAGGCTGCTTTTGGATCATTGAGGATTGGGGTCGGGGGGCTAGGGGGATCTAAAAATGAACGCTGCATCTATAGACCACTAAAGAGCGCATGACTGTGAAGCTACCTTGAATGGAAAAACATTAATAGTCCCACTTGAGTCGGGAAGAGAAAGCTTCTTGCTGGCTTTGATGGGCTAATTTTCTCCTATCCTTTCTACTGTATTTATCCACTCCATGTCTAGGCTTTTGTATTCCTTGCCTACTGGTTACATAAATTGCACACATTTAGGCATACTCATTTTTCATTATTACTATATATTGAAAATATATTAGAAATATTGAAAATAATATATTCTAACATAACAATATTAGTCATCAAATCTTTTGTATCATCAAAACAAATTATTTTGTGACCAAAAATGTGAAAAATAAATCTACATGATCATCCATGACATTCTTTTAACCATAAGCAACTATTTAAAAAAATGGTCTAGATCTCTAATATTATTTCCCTTGTATAATGAGCTCCTCTTAATGTTTTTAAATTATACATTTTGTATTTTTATTATGCATTTTATACTTTGTGCAAGTGCTCATGGTCTCATGTGATTTAGTCAGCTTGTGAAATTACTTTTATGCAACAGTTCGCCGGAACAATTATGTAAATAGCATGCCCCCAAACCCCCCTAGCAAGATCACTTTTGTGCCCTATGTATTTACAAAATCCTACGGCCCTGTTGCGGGATTTACCCCATCCCCACTACAAAACATTTTTATGGTGGGGACCCCCCATAACACTTGATTCAACGTCATATCATGCAACTACGCATCACTTTACTGAGCGCTTACGACCTTCTAGCTACGTTACCTTAAGAGCAAATGGGTTTTGGTTTTGTTTTCACTGTTTCTGTTCCCATTTTTTGCCTGCCTGATTTGTGAGTTAGTTTCCATGGTTCTTAATTAGTTAACACCCGAGTGGGTGCTGGAAAACAATACACCAGCAAACACCATCTGCCCAGCGAAGATCATATACAAAGCCATTCTAATTGTCTCCAGAGATCCTGCCCAGCTTCCCTCTCCAGTCTCCTTTTCCGAAGCCAGCCTCCGCTGGTTCCCTTTAGCCCCTCGGCTTCTCCTATGACACCGCTCTATTGTGTGGATTTGCCTTGAGTCTGCAGGTTTCCAGCATCACCCAGGCAAGTGGATCCCCCGGCTTTGCATCCAGCTGCTGATTCCATTACTCCACCTCTGCCTGTCAATCTATCAGCTCCTCCCTCGGCTCCACCAGATACCAACGGCTTCACTAGACTCCCTCATCCCTCCGGCTTTGTCTTGGTCAGATGTCACCTTGTCTGTGCCACAGACTTACGAGCCGTCCACTGCACTCCATCCCTTTGGCTCCGTCTGGCTCTGCCTTCCCTCTGCCTCTGCCTCGGTCGTTAGTCCCACCAGCTCCCCTCAGTCCTCAATCACCCTGGCCCCATCTCAGATGCTCGTCGCTGTGGCTCCACCTTGGCCTCCAGAACCATCGGTGTCGCCCGGTCCCATCTGCTCTCCGTCTGCACCCAGGGCTCTACTTCCATTAGCCTCATCTCCGTCAATTGTCCCACTGGTATTGTCTCCACCATAGCTCCCTCGACTCCACTGTAGGACATCGTCCTGGCTGTCCTTTGGGTTCCCGTCTCTCTACTAATGCTCCTGGATCCTCCCTGTCTCCCTTTCTTCTGGGTGGGGGTGTAATGTCACGTGTAGCCTGTTTTGGTTTTGTTTTGTTCCCTTTTTGCCTACCTGATTTGTGAGTTAGTTTCCATGGTTTTTAATTAGGTAACACCTGTTCTGTTTTTAGTTAATGATCCCCTAAGAGTTCCATTATCCGATCTCGTCTATGTGGTTGTGTACAGCTATCTCCTGATTTTTGCTATGTGTATTATAATAAGGACTTTTTTTTGTTCTTATTTATTCGTTGTGTGAGTTAGTTAAAAAGTAGCTAGTAGTTACTAAGCCTCTAGTGAGGATTTTATGTAACAATTTAAGAAAGAATTTATGGACAGCTGGTGCCAATTATGTCTGGTCCATATAGCCATCTGCAAATCAGGCTCTTACAAATAAAGGTTTCAAAAGGTTTTCGCAGCGATGCCAGAAAACCTTGTGTTCAATGGAAAGGTTCCATGGATGTTAAAGGTTCTTCATGAAACCATAAACCCTGTTTCCACCAAAATGACCTGGAACAATTTGTCCCAGGAACTTTTTCCCCCAGACCTGTTGCTGTCTGTGTTTCCTTTGCGGGCTAAAGCACCGTGAAGATTAGTCCCGTGACATAGAACTGCATGTGACTTCCCAGTTCCCTCTGGATTTGTTCTCCGCATATAAGCTTAATAAAGCCTGAACCTTGTCGTCTGTCCATCGTCGTATTTTTTAAACTTAATTGTTGATTCGAATAGCAACCAACTCTTACTGCATGCACCACAACAGACTTTTATAAAGTGGTTGAAATAAAATGCTGCGTGTAGTCGACCAATCAAAATGTTGTGTGAACTCAACCAAGCAGCTTGTTCAGCGCCCAAGTCCCACCTTGCGAGTAGGGCCGTTTTGAGGAGGGGAAAAACTTAATTTAGAACTTAATTTAGACCCTGGTTCCAGCGGTCGAACCACACAGAGTACCACCCCAAAGTCCCTAGTTCCTGGGGAAAGTTCCTGTGATGGAAACGCGGCTATATATGCTAATAAAGAACCTTTATTTTTAATAGTGTATATGCACTATTAATACTATTTAATACTGTCTTCGTCCAGTATATGAGGAAGTTGAACCTGAATTTTGAATTAAAGGAATATGATGTGCTCAGGCTTCTTCTCTTCTGTTCTCTGTTTGCTGGATCAAAACTAATATTGAACTGATATTTATTTATTACAGCTGTCCTTTTTCCTAAATGGTAGAAAGGCTTGTACAAAGAGCATGTTGAAAGGGTTTTGGAATCGTTATTCTTGACCGCCTTGTGAGTGTCAAGTCATATTACAGGCTGTGTTATGATATGTTTTGGTATAACAGATGAAAGGTTGTCTGTAGTTTTAGGTCTGTGGTGTATGGATCCACAAGTGTCATTGTTCACCAGTTCTTTGATGTATTCATTAAATGTAGTGTAGACAAAATTTTTGTTATACTGGTTAAAAAAACTGTCTTCATATCCTGATAGCAAGCAATAATAGAAGTTGTCTAAATACAGTCGCCTAACTTAGTTAAAGCTGAAACTGTAACCAGAGGTTATGGCCAGTACCATAAAATAATGCTGTATTATCTCAATAGTATTTAATTAAACGACAGACGGAGGCGGCCGCCTCGTGATTCTCTATGCAGGAAAAAACCCTGTATATAACATTATAAACCAAAAAATATCCTAACCTCCAGTGATCTCACCAGTTGCCAGTAAGACGGGAAGGTGCGGCGCGAAACTCTGGTCTCAGAGAGAAATTTGTTGTAGTGGCAGATACCATAGACAGTAAAATATACGCAGCAAGAAGAAACACTAGTGGTTCACGCATACTGCTGTTTTGGCGTGCAGTGTTCTGATTTGCTTAGCTCCCATTTACTTGTTTGGTGGAGGCAATCCAGAATTACTGTTGGTGAAATTATAATCAAACCCTCTCAGATCCGGTTCACGCCCTGACCCTTCTGCAACATCTCCTTAAATACCAGACCAAGACAGAAACTCTTTGTTACCTTTTGCTTTACTTCTGTGAGAGTGATACCTTTGTACCAGTCACACTGAGACATTTCAAATGATACCAAACATGTATAATACTGTATATTACTTGTTCACATTAACCCATATAGATTTTGGGTGAATTATATAGTAGAGATGAGGAAAAGGCAGTAAAGGGAAAGACATGTAAATTAAAGCAATATTTGGATGATTAACCTAGCGTGATGTCGTCTCGGATGGGGACGCTTAATGCACAAGAGTTCAGATGTTAATTTCCTTTGTTTTCTCAGAGAGTCGCCATCTCCTACAGTTCTTCAGTTTCTCCAGTCTTACATTTCCCTGATGGTGGAAATGAGAATCTTCAATGCTTTAGCTATTTTCTTATTCCACTTTCTGTTTTGTGATGCTCAATATTGTTTTGCTGCTCATCAGAACTATATTCTTTGGTTTTACTCATTGTGATAGATGATTAAGGCAAATTGGTCATTGTTTGTCCTCATAGTTATACTCCTGTGAAACAAGAATTCATAGAAGAGGAAAAAGAAGAGGGCAGAGACTTGGGATCAAAGTGGTGTGGATGGGCAAGCCATGTAAGCCCAGTAAAGGCTTATAATGGCTGAATACAAATGAAAGAATACCGAAAAAAGAATAATAAAGTATCTTGCAAGCAGAGGTGTGACATTTTTTGTCAAATGAGAACAATAGAACATGAATGGAGCAGTTCCCCTCGCCAGAACATGAATGGAGCAGTTCCCCTCCCCACGCCACCTGCAAGTGGGTGTTTACAGGGCAATAACCTATTGTATTAGCATATTATCAGCCTTTTTTAGAGATTTCATACTCAGATTTGAAATGAAGCATGACCACATTTGTTGTGGTGGCTTCACTTTAATTGTGGGTCTAAGTTGCTATATCACAGGCACATAATATTTTTATACATTTAAAATCCTTTAAGTCCTGTAAATTGCGAAATGGAGCCTCCATGGATCGGACTTGTTTGTTCAGCACATCCCACAGATGCTCAACTGGATAGAGATCTGGGGAATTTTGATGTCAAGTCAACATCTCAAACACCTTGTTGTGGTGCATTAGTGCATCAATGAGCATCAATGAGCCTTGGCTGCACATGAACCTGTCGCCGGTTCACCACTGTTTCTTCCTTGGACCACTTTTGATAGATACTGACCACTGCAGACCCAAAACAAAAGCTGCAGTTTTGGAGATGCTCTGATCCAGTCGTCTAGCCATCAACATTTGGCCCTTGTCAAACTCACTCAAATCCTTACGCTTGCCCATTTTGTCCTGCTTCTAACACATCAACTTTGAGGACAAAATGCTCACTTGCTGCCTAATATATCCCACCCACTAACAAGTGCTGTGATGAAGAGATAATAAGTGTCACTTCACCTGTCAATGTTATGCATGAACAGTGTATATCTCCATATTAATAACAGTCTGAGTAATTCTGAGTATCGAACTGTAAACTCTCAAGTGTTGGCTTTCTAAATATATTGTCACGGGGTGAAGAATCACTCGACAAGGCAGGCTTAGTGAAAAGGCCCCGGAGGGTGGATTTTATTTACAGTGATAAACAAAAAGGTGCTGGAAGTCGGTGAGCCGGTGCGTGATGGCTGGTGCTCCAAGTGCTCTACAGTGTTCAGTCCAAATGAAAGTGGGTGTCCAAACGTGCTCCAAAGTGGTGGGCTGTCGGTCACTCGCTGCTTTCTGGGGAGAACTGAGAGAAAGGTTAAACCAGCGATTCATTCAGCTCGAGACCAGAGTCTGTCTGTCTGCTCAGCGTGTGCTGCTTTTGTGGCTGTGGGCTGATGAGGTGCAGCTTTGACCGATCAGCCCGCGGTAAGGACGTGCAGGTGTTTTGTGTCTGTTGCCAGGGCGACGCTGACTCCTCTGAGGACGCTCGTCACAATATGTTGGTTTTGTGTCTATCCATAACTTATGAGCAGCAGCCTTTTTATTTTTGGTATCATAATGCCACACTTGCCAAAATGGGAGCTGTTCAGTAAGGGTAAGTATACATTTCAAAACATGCTCTCCCTCTTATCTGAGTACCAAACAGTGAAGAGCTACACTTTTATAAGGATGTAATGTCTGTGACCAGAGGTTATGTCATGAAAGGCTAGAAAAATAGAATATTAAAAGAAATCTTTAAAGGTCCAGATTGTAGTTTCTTTAATACAGTAGATCATCATGGGGTCAAAGCCATGTGAACCGATTTTATGCTTTTATATTCTGTGACTGTATCTTATGCTACCTTATAAAATAAGTGAAAAACCTTAAAGAAGAAAAAAACTAGAGAAAAACATATGCATTTCCTTTGTACAACACTGTCTGACTGCTGGGGAAATACATCTGAAATGAGGCACGAAATGGCAGAAGTGACTGAATTTAAGGCTTAGATTAAACCAGCAGTCAGAGGTAAGAACTTGCGTTTTGTGGTCTGATTTGCCTCCTGGGGTGCGTTTCCCAAGCATTATTGCCAGTTGTGGTCACAAGTTCTACTAGAAAGACTCAGGAGGCCAGATGATATACGATAAAATAGCAAGTTTATTAACAGACCAGCAAATATTATAATTAGAAGTTCTTTGACGTAGGCCCAATCCGTAGCTCTCGTCTTGAGGGTAACGGACTCTGCATTTCCTGTCGGAAGATGAAGGCAGGGGCGCAACCGACCCCCTGGGAGGTATAGACGGGGACCATCCTGGTGGTGGTGGGGAGGAGGATGGAGGTAAATGTTGGCGTCAGCATCTGAGAACTCAGACATGTGTGAGTACCAATCTTTTGTACTATGAGAATTAGAACATGATTGTTTAGGTCTGGATGCAATGAGTGACGTAACATTGAATCTTCCTGGCAGAACTTCATTTCTTTTGTTACCAACATAGTTGAATGATTTGGCATTTCCCGAAACCATTGTTTCAATGAACATTCACAAACACTATATATATACACACACTATATATATATATATATATACACACTATATCTATATATATATATATATATATATATATATATATACAGGTCCTTCTCAATAAATTAGCATATTGTGATAAAGTTCATTATTTTCCATAATGTAATGATAAAAATTAAACTTTCATATATTTTAGATTCATTGCACACCAACTGAAATATTTCAGGTATTTTATTGTTTTTATACTGATGATTTTGGCATACAGCTCATGAAAACCCAAAATTCCTATCTCAATAAATTAGCATATTTTATCCGACCAATAAAAGAAAAGTGTTTTTAATACAAAAAAAGTCAACCTTCAAATAATTATGTTCAGTTATGCACTCAATACTTGGTCGGGAATCCTTTTGCAGAAATGACTGCTTCAATGCGGCGTGGCATGGAGGCAATCAGCCTGTGGCACTGCTGAGGTGTTATGGAGGCCCAGGATGCTTCGATAGCGGCCTTAAGCTCATCCAGAGTGTTGGCTCTTGCGTCTCTCAACTTTCTCTTCACAATATACCACAGATTCTCTATGGGGTTCAGGTCAGGAGAGTTGGCAGGCCAATTGAGCACAGTAATACCATGGTCAGTAAACCATTTACCAGTGGTTTTGGCACTGAGAGCAGGTGCCAGGTCGTGCTGAAAAATGAAATCATCTCCATAAAGCTTTTCAGCAGATGGAAGCATGAAGTGCTCCAAAATCTCCTGATAGCTAGCTGCATTGACCCTGCCCTTGATAAAACACAGTGGACCAACACCAGCAGCTGACATGGCACCCCAGACCATCACTGACTGTGGGTACTTGACACTGGACTTCAGGCATTTTGGCATTTCCTTCTTCCCAGTCTTCCTCCAGACTCTGACACCTTGATTTCCGAATGACATGCAAAATTTGCTTTCATCCGAAAAAAGTACTTTGGACCACTGAGCAACAGTCCAGTGCTGCTTCTCTGTTGTCCAGGTCAGGCGCTTCTGCCGCTGTTTCTGGGTCAAAAGTGGCTTGACCTGGGGAATGCGGCACCTGTAGCTCATTTCCTTCACACGCCTGTGTACGGTGGCTCTGGATGTTTCTACTCCAGACTCAGTCCACTGCTTCCGCAGGTCCCCCAAGGTCTGGAATCGGTCCTTCTCCACAATCTTCCTCAGGGTCCGGTCACCTCTTCTCGTTGTGCAGCGTTTTTTGCCACACTTTTTCCTTCCCACAGACTTCCCACTGAGGTGCCTTGATACAGCACTCTGGGAACAGCCTATTCGTTCAGAAATTTCTTTCTGTGTCTTACCCTCTTGCTTGAGGGTGATGATGGCCTTCTGGACAGCAGTCAGGTCGGCAGTCTTACCCATGATTGCGGTTTTGAGTAATGAACCAGGCTGGGAGTTTTTAAAAGCCTCAGGAATCTTTTGCAGGTGTAATTTTGATTCAGATGATTAGGTTAATAGCTCGTTTAGAGAACCTTTTCATGATATGCTAATTTATTGAGATATGAATTTTGGGTTTTCATGAGCTGTATGCCAAAATCATCAGTATTAAAACAATAAAAGACCTGAAATATTTCAGTTGGTGTGCAATGAATCTAAAATATATGAAAGTTTAATTTTTATCATTACATTATGGAAAATAATTAACTTTATCACAATATGCTAATTTATTGAGAAGGACCTGTATATATTCCAACTATAACTTTTCACAATAACTTTTCCAACTATAACTAATCTATAACTTTTCACAAACAGTGTCCATTATAGGTGCTATGTTCCTCTGGTTATTTAGCATATTGAAATAAGATCTGTTTAGAACCAAAAATGTCCTGTGTTAAATGTGCACTGTCCCTGACCATTCACTAGCAACTATCCTGAGTTGTTACATGACCATTTTCCACTTTTAAGTGCCCTCAAAAGAAAAAAAAAAGAAATTGCACAAATGATTTGTAATCCCAACATGAACGTTAGATAAGTCAAGCATTTATTTTATAAATGTACAGTAAGGTTGCACAAATATTTTGCATGAATTAAATATCTTTCTGTAATAATTGAATTAGCTTATTTTAACCCTCTATGGTACGGTGTTGCCTCCAGGCATTATAGTTTATTTTAATTTATTTTTAATAAAATTAAACACCAATTTATGGTTCAAATCTATCTCAGGGAAGAATAACTCAAACACTAATCAATGAAAGTGCAAAGAAGTGGTCACATGACCCACAGGGGTCCATTTTGTGTCCTGTTTCAGCACATGTGCACAGGTCATTTCTCCATTAAAAAGTGATTTTTCACTAATTTGCGTCCAGTTAATCACCCACAAGAAATTCACCTTCACTGGTAAGTAAAGAAGTATTTTCAAGAACTTTACATAATATATCAAATGTTTTAGAGTAAGTAACAAAAAACTGTGTTGCCTCAAGGCAACATTGTACCATAATGGAATCGCATAAGGCCATACTTGTCAGGTCCGGATTTGAACCCAGAGTGTGTTGCTGGAAAACCCAAGGTTCTAACCACTGTTCTATTGGGGCAGTGTGGACCCAATTGGCAGATAATCACAAGAGGCAGGTTTAGAAGGGAAACAACTGAAAGTCTTTACTTATTCTTCTTGAGCTAACACAAAAGAACTAGCATCAGAGCTAGGTAGGGCAAGATACAAATCCACACTGGACGATGCAGGCAAAAGAGTCCAAAAACATTAACAAAAAAAGGTTTACCAGAGAAGCTGGTCAAAAAGGTCTGAGCAAAAAGTATTTTAGATTGAATCAAATGGGTATACGCAAAAGCATAGGCTAAGCAAGAAAACTTCAAGACTGAGCAAAGGTACAAGCAAATGCAAGTCTTTAAATATACACCTGTTAACGCTCTAACAAGCTAGGTACAGGTGATATCATTGAACCAATAATGAGCAGTGAATTAGGAAGATCTCGTGCTCTTGGTTTCCCTCTGCTGGACAGACCATAGTGTGACAATACTAGACATTTACATGTATGCATTTGGCAGACGCTTTTATCCAAAGCGACTTACATAGCATTCAAGGTACACATTTTTACATTTTTTTTTTTTTTTTTACATTTTTTACAAACTGGATAAATGTGTTTGTTCAGGTGTCTGGTTAAAGAAATTTACGTTTTCAATAAATATATGTATTTTTTCTACATGAAAATGTCAAATGTTTCAATTTGTCCGTTGTGGTACAATGTTGCCTTGAGGCAACAAACTTTTAAAAAATAATGAAAAATTGTATTGCTATTGTTATAGTGTCCAATTTTAAGCAGGAAAAACACCACAAATAATTTTTTACTCATTGAAATCATATTACGTACCATAGAGGGTTTAATAATAATAAAAAAAATTGTATAACATATAACATGTTTTAAAGATTTAGTATGATGAGCACTCCTATCATTTGACATCACTTCCTTCACAAATATTTGATGCGGTTATAACTTTCACAATCTTTCACAAATCAATATAGTCTAACAGAACATTAGCAAAGAATGCTTGATAGATTGATATATTCTCGGTATGTTTTAACAATATCTTCAAGACAATCATTTTCCACATCTACTGCTATATCTACATCTTACATTAAATGTGTTACTCATGACAAGATATCTTTTAGTTTGCAGCTCGTTACAAAAATAGAAAAATATCCAAGACCACCTGACACACTGTATAAATATTTTTAATAACTTATTTGAATTACAAGTACACAGAAAATACAGGCTTTTTTGTCATAATTATTCAAAAATGACCAAACTCTAATGCAGCTGATTATCCATTTCAAACTTATATGCTTCAGATGAATTTTTGGCTTCACTTGCTTAACTTTTTAATGAATCACATTTACATGTATGCATTTGGCAGGCGCTTTTATCCGAAGCGTCTTACAGCACACTTATTACAGGAACAATCCCCCTGGAGCTACATGGAGTACTGGGATTGAACCAGCATCCTTCTGGGTTTTAGTTCAGTGGTTTAACCCACTAGACCCCCATCTCCATGTTGTGTCACTTGAAGAATTGCTGATAAATCACCAGACTTAAAATCATGGAACTAATGAGTTAAAATATTACATTTTTAGGTTGATTTATCATCTTTGAATATTGAAACGACAGGCACAGAGGAAACAGTATCAGTACAGTACAGTATCACCTCATAAATGAGTGTCACCCATATTGTTTCAATTAGCATATCATTTAAGACCTATAACGGCTTCACAACGATAGAAATTACAACAATTAATTCTTGCAGGACTGTGAAAAATCCAAATAGACATTTATATTGTGGACAATTACCCTCACACGCACTAACGTCACAAAAGATCAAATAGCAAAATTGAATGCATCACAATAACTGCAACAATACATTCAGTTCTTCTGTGGCCTGGCATGATGTCTGGTTTGTTCCAGACACAGTGTAACAGTCTTGACAAATATCTCCGCAGACTAAATGTGCGTTTGGTGTATTTTTAGATTTGACTGATGGATGTCAATATTAAAGCTTGTGAACACTGTTTTGTTACACATTTGTCTATGCAGGGCACACTATCTGTCAAGATTATTAATTAAAAAACAAAAACACTTTGTGAAGTCACACACACAATCATTACACTTTAAATTCATTCCACCATCCAACGAAATTGTAATGTTTTCCCTATCATGCCATCTTATTTTTTGTATATAGATGAGGCCAGTCTCCTCCATCTTCAACTTGCCTTTAATAATTTTAACATCACAGTGAATCACCTAAAATTAGCCATCCATGTTGCTCAAATATATTTTAAAACATGTATGTATGTATGTATATTATCTAATTTTCCGTTCTGAACAGTGCAATAGATTGTACAATTATATAGACTGGTGATTAAGTTAAATGCAGTTTTGTTTTCTTTCTTTCTTTTTTCACTTCATCAATAGCTGATTAGTTCTATCAAATCAAATCAAATCACTTTATTTGTCACACAGCCATATACACAAGTGCAACAGCAGGTGAAATTCTTAGGTGCAGTTCCGAGCAACATAGTAGTCATGACATGACATGTACAACATTTAAGCAACAACAGATTACACATCTGATGCGCACACAATTACTCACAGCACAGTAAACTCTACAATAAACAATAAATAATTTACACAATGTGAGTGTAGTTCTCACAGCTTTAAACAATATACACATACTTACAATATACATATACTTTAAACAATATACACTAAACATACACTAAACAATATACATTACGCTATAATAATAATAATAATATACAATGTATAGTATAAAATATTATTCACAGATTGAAAAATTGAAATCCAAAGTGCAATAGATGCTGTATGATAAGTAAATGTGTATATAATGTGTGTGTATCTACAGTGGGTTGTGCTGAGTGATATTCTGTCCAGAGTGTGTTATGATACTGGTGGATCAGGAGTTAAGTAGTCTAATTGCTTGTGGGAAGAAGCTGTTCTGGAGTCGGCTGGTGCGTGTTCTAATGCTGCGGTACCGTCTGCCTGATGGCAGCAGTGAGAGCAGCCCATGGTTCGGGTGGCTAGAGTCTCTGATGATCCTCTGAGCTCTCTTCACACACCGTCTGGCGTAAATGTCCTGGAGGGAGGGAAGCTCACCTCCGATGATGCAGCTGGCCGTGCGCACTACCCTTTGCAGGGCCTTGCGGCTGCGGGCGGTACTGTTGCCGTACCAGGTGGTGATGCAGCCAGTCAGCAGGCTCTCGATGGAGTTGTAGAAGCGTGTGAGGATGTGGCGGTTCATTCCAAACCTCCTCAGCCGTCGCAGGAAGAAAAGGCGCTGATGAGCCTTCTTCACAACGGCCTCAGAGTGGACGGACCATGAGAGTTCCTCTGTGATGTGGACACCGAGGAACTTGAAGCTGCTGACTCTCTCCACCGGTGCTCCATCGATGGTGATGGGGCGGTGTTCTCTCTCATTCCTCCTGAAGTCGACCACCAGCTCCTTGGTCTTGCTGACGTTGAGGGAGAGGTTGTGCTCCTGACACCACCGTGTCAGAGTGTGCACCTCCTCTCTGTAGGCCGTTTCATCATTGTCGGTGATAAGACCTACCACCGTCGTATCGTCAGCAAACTTGATGATGGTGTTGGAGCTGTGGGTTGCCACACAGTCATGTGTGTACAGGGAGTACAGGAGTGGGCTGAGAACGCAGCCCTGAGGGGCTCCAGTGTTGAGAGTCAGTGATGATGAGATGTTACTGCCCATTCTGACCACCTGGCGTCTGTTTGACAGGAAGTCCAGGATCCAGCTGCATAACAAGCTGTTTAAGCCTAGAGCCCGGAGTTTCATGTCAAGTATGGAGGGCACAATGGTGTTGAATGCTGAGCTGTAGTCCACAAACAGCATTCTCACATATGTGTTCCTCTTTTCCAGGTGGGAGAGAGCAGTGTGTATTGTAGATGAAATGGCATCATCAGTGGAGCGGTTTGTGCGGTATGCAAACTGTAGTGGGTCCAGTGAGGGGGGGAGAACAGAGCAGATGTGGTTTCTGACTAGTCTCTCAAAGCATTTACTGATGATGGGGGTCAGAGCAACAGGACGCCAGTCGTTTAAGCAGGTGGTTTTTGACTGCTTAGGTACAGGAACAATAGTGGACGTTTTAAAGCATGTGGGGACCACAGACAGGGAGAGGGACAGGTTAAAAATGTCCGTGAAAACTCCAGCCAGTTGGTGCGCGCACGCTCTGATCACACGGCCGGGAATTCCGTCTGGACCCGCAGCTTTACGGACGTTCACCCGCCGGAAGGATCGGGTTACATCCGCGACAGATACGGAGAGTGCACTAACCTCTGTATCTTCAGCCGCGAGCTCTCTCTCCGCGAGGGCGGTGTTAGTTCCCTCAAAGCGAGCATAGAAGGTGTTGAGCTCGTCCGGGAGAGAGGCAGCGGTGTTCACGGTGGAGTTTGTGTTCCCTTTATAGTCCGTGATGGTGTTAATTCCCCTCCACATGCTTCTGGAGTCGGTGGTGTTGAACTGTCCTTCAATCTTGTCCCTGTACTGGCGTTTTGCTGCTCTGATGGTTTTCCGGAGGGCATAACTTGCTTGTTTATGCTCCTCCGCGTTGCCGGAGTTAAAGGTGAAGGTGCGCGCATTGAGTGCCGCGCGAACATCCCCATTTAGCCACGGCTTCTGGTTTGGGTACAGCCGTATTGTTTTGGTCGGAACAACGTCTTCTACGCACTTACTGATGAAACACGTTACGCTATCAGCGTAAACCTCGATGTCGTCATCAGAGGCCGACCGGAACATCTCCCAGTCCGCGTGTTCTGTTGCTGATGTTAAATTTCACCAGCAGCCATATCACCCTGTAGACCGAGACCAGTAGGGGGTGCTCACCCTGTGGTCTGTGTGGGTCCTAACACCCAGTATAGTGATGGGGACACTATACTGTAACAAGCACCGTCCTTCGGATGAGACGTTAAACTGAGGTCCTGACTCTCTGTGGTCATTAAAAATCCCAGGATGTCCTTCGATAAAGAGTAGGGGTGTAACCCCGGCATCCTGGTCAAATTTGCCCATTGGCCTCTGTCCATAATGGCCTCCTAATCATCCCCATATACAATTGGTTTCATCACTTTGTCTCCTCTCCACCAATCAGCTGGTGTGTGGTGAGCGTTCTGGTCCAGGTAGATGCTGCACATTGGTGGTGGGTGAGGAGATTCCCCCCTTCTATGTAAAGCGCTTTGAGTGCCTAGAAAAGTGTTATATATAATTGTAACGTCTCGGTTGCATATGTAACCCTCATTCCCTGAAGGAGGGAACGGAGACGCCACGTCGGAGTATACGAATAGGAATCTCGCTCGTGAGAGCCAATCTACTTCGAGTGAAACTAAACGAGCCAATGCACATTGGCATGCAATGATTGCACCAGGTGTTCATTCCACGCAGCGCTGGTATAAATGAGACACAGGTGCTTGCATCAAATCAGCCTTTTGCTGAGGAGCTGAGGAGCCGAGTAGGTAGCTGGCACCCCAGCAGGGTACAGAGGACATGGCGACAGGACTTGGCGTCTCCGTTCCCTCCTTCAGGGAACGAGGGTTACATACGTAACCGAGACGTTCCCATTCAGTCGGTCACTCTTGACGCCACGTCGGAGTACCGACGAATAGGAATCCCTACCAAAGTGCCATGGCCTCTGCCCCCTTCCAGTGCCCTGTGTGAGATGCCTGAGCTCTTTACCTGATGAGACGGGGCTCACACCGGGAAGACCATCACTGCTGTTCTGCATGACCCGCTCAGTGATTATTGGATAACACTGGGAAAGCGTGACCTACTGAAGGGGAACGCTGCGGAGCCCACATCCTACCCCGGAGGAGTTATGTAGGAGTACATGTTGAGCCGTAGGCCGCGACAGAGAGAGGGGGCTCAATCCCATTGATGGGAAGGCTCTCCCAAGAGAAAGACACAGGCTTCCCATAGGAGCGACCGTGGACAGATATATGGGATCCCCGCAGGGTCACTCATATAACCAAAGCCCAATACCGGTTCTCAAGGATTCAGCGGCAAGGGGCCTGATGCCAGATGCTCCACCACATCTGGCACCGAGGGTGATGGAAGACTCACAGAGTTTGCTTCTGGAGAAAAATAACGTCGTAGTGCAGCAACCCGACAAGAGCCGGGGCCCCTCAGTGTTTCTACCCGTAGAACACAGGAGGAAACCGGCTCTACACGTAGGCTATAGAATCTAGCGAACGTGTTAGGTGTCGCCCAGCCCGCAGCTCTACAGATGTCTGACAGCGAGGCACCACATGCCAACGCCCAGGAGGATGCAACACTTCTAGTAGAGTGTGCTCGCACCCTGAGTGGACAGGGCACACCTTGTGCTTGGTAAGCCAAGGTGATGGCATCCACTATCCAGTGGGCCATCCTCTGCTTGGAGACAGCCTTTCCCTTCTGCTGGCCTCCGTGACAGACAAAGAGCTGATCTGAGGTCCTAAAGCTTTGAGTTCTATCCACGTAGATCCACAGGGCGCGGACGGGACAGAGCAAAGCTAGGGCTGGGTCTGCCTCCTCCAGGAAGGGAGTGGTAGGAACCTTGGGCACATAGCCAGGCCGGGGTCTTAGTACCACGTGGGCGTCGCCCGGCCCGAACTCTAGGCACGAATCGTCGACCGAAAATGCCTGCAGGTCCCCTACCCTCTTGATGGAGGCCAATGCAGCCAACAGCAAAGTCTTCATAGAGAGAAGCTTTAGCTCTGCTGACTGCAAAGGCTCAAATGGGGCATTCTGAAGTGCTCGGAGCACCAGAGTAAGATCCCAAGAGGGTATGGAGGGGGGACGAGGAGGATTTAACCGTCTCGCCCCCCTAAGGAACCTGGCGAACAGGTCGTGCTTACCATCCATCTTACCATCTACGTGGTCATGATAGGCGGATATCGCAGCAACATAGACTTTGAGGGTGGAGGGGGACAGCCTACGCTCCAACCCTTGCTGCAGGAAGGAAAGCACAGACGCGATCGAGCATCTTCAGGGGTCTTCTCGGCGAGAAGAACACCACTCAACGAACAGGTTCCAATTCAGGGCGTAGGCCTGTCTTGTAGACGGTGCTCACGCTAAAGTGATGGTGTTAACTACCCCTTGAGGCAAGTCACCTAGAACCTCCGCGTCCCGTCCAGGGGCCAAACATGAAGCTTCCACAGATCTGGACACGGGTGCCACAGGGTGCCCCGTCTCTGAGTCAGAAGATCCTTCCTCAGAGGAATCGGCCAAGGAGGGGCTGTCGCGAGGAGCATAAGTTCTGGGAACCAGGTCCGGGTGGGCCAGTACGGCGCCACTAGCAGGACCTGCTCCTTGTCCCCCCTGACCTTGCACAGTGTCTGTGCGAGTAGGCTCACTGGGGGAAACGCATATTTGCGCAGCCCCTGGGGCCAGCTGTGCGCTAGTGCATCCGAGTGTGCCCTCGGTCAGCGAATAGAACCACCGGCAATGGGACGTTTCTGGAGAGGCAAACAGGTCGACCTGTGCCATTCCGAACTGTCTCCAAATCAGCTGGACCACATGGGGGTGGAGTCGCCACTGCCCTGGGAGCACAGCTCGTGAAAGCTCGTCTGCCACACGGTTGCGCACACCAGGGACATGAATGGACACGAAGCGACCTCAGACACTTCTGACTCCAGAGGAGGAGATGGCGGGCGAGTTGCGACATGCGACGGGAGCACAGACCACCTTGTCGGTTGATATACGCAACGGTCGCAGTGTTGTCCGTGCGGACCAGTACATCTTTGCCCCGTAACCGTCCTTTGAGGCGGCTCAGAGCAAGATGCACCGCTAGCAACTAGAGGCAGTTGATGTGACAATGCAGGTGCGGGCCCGTCCAAACCCCTGACACTGCATGCCTGTTGTACTTGGCTCCCCAGCCATGGCAGAGGCATCCGTGAAAACCACAGCATGCCTGGACACCTGTTCCAGGGACATTCCGGTCCGAAGGAACGAGGGGTCTGACCATGGTCTGAAGGATTGGCGGCAGGCCGGTGTGATGCTCACCCGGTGAGTGCCGCGTTGCCATGCCCATCTCGGGACTCGGCCGTGTAGCCAATGCTGAAGCGGTCTCATATGAAGCAGGCGAGCGGAGTTACTGCCGCAGCGGCTGCCATATGCCCCAGGAGCCTCTGAAAATGTTGGAACCACCATCCTGCCCTGAAACGTGTTCAGGCAGTTCAGCATCGACTGGACGCGCTCCTCTGTGAGGTGCGCAGTCCGTTCGACCGAATCCAACTCCATACCGAGAAAAGAGATCCTCTGCACGGGGGCGAGTTTGCTCTTCTCCCAGTTGACCCGAAGACCCAACTGGCTGAGGTGTCTGAGCACCAGGTCCCTGTGTTTGCACAACTGATCCCTGGACTGTGCTAGAATGAGCCAGTCGTCGAGATAGTTGAGGATGCGAACGCCCTGTTCTCTCATGGGCACATGAGAGTTAAACAAAGTTAAACAAACTTTAAACAAACGTTAAACAAACTTTCTTCAGTTAAACAAAGACAAAACTGAAATCACTACATTTGGAAACAAAGATGAAATTCTCAAGGTGAACGCATATCTTGAGGCTAAAGGTCTAAAATCAAAAAATCAAGTCAGGAATCTTGGTGTAATTTTGGAGTCAGACCTGAGTTTCAGTCGTCATGTCAAAGCAATAACTAAATCAGCCTACTATCATCTCAAAAATATTGCAAGAATTAGATGCTTTGTTTCAAGGCAAGACGTAGAGAAACTCGTTCATGCTTTTATCACCAGCAGGATGGACTATTGTAATGGTCTTCTCACTGGCCTTCCCAAAAAGACCATTAGACAGCTGCAGCTCATACAGAATGCTGCTGCCAGGATCCTGAGCAGAACCAGAAAATATGACCATATCACACCAGTTCTCAGGTCTTTACACTGGCTTCCAGTTACATTTAGGATCGATTTTAAAATACTATTACTTGTATATAAGTCACTCAATGACCTAGGACCTCAATACATTGCAGACATGCTGATTAAATCAGATCACTCAGATCATCAGAATCAAGTCAATTAGAAATACCAAGGGTTCACTCAAAGCAAGGAGAGTCTGCGTTTAGCTATTATGCCAGCCGCAGCTGGAACCAACTTCCTGAACAGATCAGATGTGCTCCAACAGTAGCCACTTTCAAATCCAGACTCAAAACACATCTGTTCAGCTGTGCATTTACTGAATGAGCACTGTGCTACTTACTGTACATCCGACTGATTGCACCTTATCTTATGCTTTTACTGAATGAGCTCTGTGCACTGTCCGAACTGCTTGCACTTTAATTATGCTTCAATTTAACCCTGTTTTTAATTTTAGTTTTAATTATACTTTTTATTTTTTATTTATTTTAAAGGGGTGGTAAACCACGATTTCACTTTTCTAACTTTAGCTAGTGTGTAATGTTGCTGTTTGAGCATAAACAACATCTGCAAAGTTACAACGTTCAAAGTTTAAAGCAAAGGGAGAAATTTGCTTTTAAAGAAATCAGTTTCTAAGGACTACAGCAAACGGCCGCTAGGGACTACTACACATTCCTCCAGGGTATCTGACATCACCAGCCCCAATATTTACATAAACCCCTCCTCCGAGAATATGAAATAAGGGGGGGGGGGTGGGGGGCATTTTGTATCGCCGCGGGGAATAGTTGTTGTGGTAGGCTAGTTAGTAGGCTGGAGAGTGTTGTTGCCAATGCCGACGAAATCAAAGCACGAGACAGACAGGGGTCAGAGGAGAAGATCGGAAAATGTGACATAATGGACAATATTCGTCTGTATTTCCAATACAGGAGCCGCGGTTCAGATGCACGAGACAAACACTGCCAGTGTAAGCGCCGCTGATCCGCTGGAGCTCACAACTCCGAAAACGCCAGATAAAATGTACTATTAGGCACTCTTTATACAAATAAACCACAGATGCCCTTTCGTTCAGTCACTACGACGTACGTTAGTGACTAACGAATGGGGGTTTCGCTTAGAAGCCTATCATCTTCGAGAATTCAACAGCGCCCAATGGCAGTGCCAATGCCATGGGCATGCGGAATTTGCATGCGTAACTCCGCCCCACCCTGTGGGTATATAAGGAAGTACGCTGGCAACATCGCATTATGTTTCTGCTTTGGAGCCAAGAGCATCTCTTCACTCCTACAAGCCTGAATTCTGAAGTCCTCTCTTCAGTCTTCGAGACGAGCGGTTCTCCAGGGTGTTGGTGTGACGGCGCATTCCAGCGATCTCGCATTGCCTGCCTGCTGATCTGTGCAGTGATCTGCAACAGCTGTGTGTGTTTTCCCTGGGCGCTTCGGCACTCTGCAGAGCTTTCCTCTCACAAAAAGAGCTTGCGCGTGGCACGTCTTTTTCAAGACGGTTCGCCCGTGCACTTCCGGGTGCGATCGATCTCCGTTGCTGTCTATGGGCACATTCACTGCTCGACGTGTTTGGGCTTCAGCACGTTCGGGCAGTGATTGTGGATGTGTCATGTTCCCACTGCGGGAACGTGACCATCACGATGTCGCGGTCGAGACTCAGTGATCTCCGCGAGGAGAGAGAGTCCCCTCTGCCACACCCCAATCTACCGTCTCTGAGAGAGGTGGTACTTTGGCTGGTGGCCAGGGTGACCTGAGGGCGGTGCGTGGTATAAGAACCCCGACGATCATTCCTCGGGCCACGCCCCCTTCTCGCACATCGCTTCCCGCGAGTGCTGGACTGAAACAGCGGCCCGTCTCTGACGCCTCGTTCGTTTCGTTCACTTTCCAGATAGCGGCGAGATGTCGATCGCCGCATCCCAAGGTGGGCTAGATCCTTTGGGGATGACGATTAGGTTGTGCTCCGCCTCCGGGTGTGTCAGCACTGCCTGATCTGACCTAGAGTTGATAGCCATGTTATCTCGGGCAGCCGCGAGCCTCGCGCTGGTGTGGAACTCCGCCCAGTCGCGAGTGCTCGTGGTTGCGCGATCGGTTTTTGTGGGCGGCACCCGACAGCTGTTGGGCCCCGCCCCCAATGCCTTTCGCTCCCGAGGTGCATGAGGAGATCACGCGGTCCTGGAAGTCCCCGTGCTTCCCGTGACCGTTTGGTGGCCTCCTCCGCCTTCTCTGCCCTTGATGGGGCCGCGGCCTAGGGTACACTGGGCCCCCCCCCCCACTGTTGAACAACTCTGTTGCGCACTACGGTGTCCACAGAGGGCTTTGACGTGGTGTGGCTGTCCTAAGCACCCTCCCTAAGCCTGTGGGCTCGTCTACTTCGGTGGCGTGGTCCTGCAGTGCTATGGGGTAGGCCGCCGCCCCTTTGCACATGCACAAGGGTGGAGCTGACCCAGGGCTCTTTTTTGAGCTGCGTGCCGCCACTGATCCCGCCCTCTGGGTGGTGAAGGTCGCCACACGCTCCCTCGGTCAGGCGATGTCCACAGCTGTGGTCCGGGAGAATTTCCTGGCCTTACCTGGTGATATGGGGGGGTTGACTGAGCCCGCCTCCTCAACTCGCCCATATCCCAGGCTGGCCTCTTCGGCGGCGCGGCTGAGAACTGGAAAGAACTCATGTTCCTGTCTCTGAGGACCCAGAGACCGGTGATGGCAGTGTGTGCCGCCTCCGGGCCGCGCCACTCTCGTCCCTCTCTCTCGCCAGCCTCCTCTCAGAGCAGACCCCAGTGGAACGTGCGTCCTTCCCTGGTCTCCTCTGTCAGGACGCAGCAGTTAACCGTGCCCCCGCACCGGAACGCCCAACAGCCTCCCATGTCCGGGCCGGTAACGCTGCCTCGCTGCCCCACCCTGGGTACGTCTGTGGTCCGAATGACCCCGCTGGTGCAGTTCCTGGGTGTCTGGCTTCAGCTTCCGGGACTGTTCCGCTGGGTCATGAAGACCGTCAGGCGCGGCTACGCGATTCAGTTCGCGCAGGTTCCTCCCCGCTCTGGGGAGGCCGCCCGCTATGATGGGGCCTATCCCCTGTCATGCGTGCGGAGGTTGTCACCCTACTGGCGAAGGGTGCGATCGAGCCTGTCCCTCCAGCCGAAGTGAAGTCCGGCTTCTCAGCCCTTGCTTCATTGTACCCTAGGAAACCGGTGGGTTATGGCCAATCCTGGATCTGCCCGTCTTGAACCGATCCTTCTCAGGCTTCCGTTCAGGATGTCGGTAGTGAACGCCTCTTTGGACACGTTCGTCCGGTAGATTGGTTGCAGCGATCGACCTGAAGGACGCTTACTTCATGTCTCCTTCCTCGACGCGGACCGTTCCTACGGTTTGCTTCGAGGGGCGGACATTCAGTACGCAGTCCCCCCATTCGGGCAGCTCTGTCCCCTCGTGACTCTACGTAGTCTTTCGAGGCAGCCCTTGCGCCACTCGGCAGCACGGGGTTCGCATCCTGAACTACTTCGATGACTGGCTCATACTGGGTCACTCTCGAAGCAGGTCTGCGGACACAGAGTCCAAGTGCTCCAGCACTTAGCCCGTCTGGGCCTTCGGGTCGACTGGGAGAAGAGCGACTCTGCCCCCTGCAGAGGATCTCCTTTCTCAGTCTGGTTTCCAACTCGGTCGCAGGTGCGTGCTGCTTACCAGCGAACGCGCACATAGTCTCTGCTGACTTGCCTTCGTCAAATCGAGGGCGAGAGTGAGGTCCCACTGAAGCTATTTCAGAGGCTCCTGGGGCATATGGCATCTGCAGCCGTGGTGACGCCGCTCGGATTGCTGCATATGAGACCGCTTCAGCACTGGCTACGCGATCGAGTCCCGAGATGGGCATGGCGGTCTGGCACGCTCCGGGTACAAGTGTCTCTGGCCTGCTTACAGACTCTCACCCCGTGGTCGAACCTCAAGTTTCTACGGACCGGAGTGTCCTTAGAACGAGTTTCCAGGCATCTTGTTGTGTCAACAGATGCATCATCCACGGGCTGGGGTGCCATGTGCAATGGACAAGCAGCCGCGGGCTCCTGGACAGGACCCCAGCGCCTTCTGCATGTCAATTGCCTCGAGTTACTGGCAGTACGGTTCGCCCTGCACCGCTTCCGAGCGTTGCTGAGGGGTCAACATGTACTAGTCAGGACAGACAACACGGCCGTAGTAGCGTACATCAACGGTCTACGCTCCCGGCGTATGTCTCAACTCGCCCGCCATCTCGTTTTATGGAGTCAGAAGCATCTGAGGTCCCTTCATGCTGTCCACATCCCGGGAGTCCTGAACCGTGCAGCCGACGAGCTCTCACGGCTTCAGCCACTTCCTGGAGAATGGAGACTCCATCCCCAGACGGTCCAGCTGATATGGGAACGGTTCGGCGACGCACAGGTAGACCTGTTGCCTCCCAGGACTCTTCCCATTGCTCCCTGTATTATTCCCTGACCTATGGTCAGCACGGATGCACTGGCGCACAGCTGGCCGTCGGGGCTACGCAAGTATGCGTTTGCCCCAGAGAGCCTTCTCGCACAGGTACTGTGCAAGATCAGGGAGGACAAGGAGCAGGTCATGTTGGTCGCCCCGTTGGCACGGCCAGACCTGGTTCTCAGAACTGCTACTCCTTGCGACAGCCCCTCCCTGGCCTATTCCTCTGAGTCAAGACATTCTCACTCAGAAACGGGGCACCCCTTGGCACCCGCGTCCAGCGTTCTGGAAGCTCCACGTGTGGCTTCTGGACGGGACGCGGCTGGTTTGAGTAGCCCTCCACCTGCGGTGGTCGCTACCATCACTTCCGCTAGGGCAGAGTCTACACGACACCTCTATGCGTTGAAGTGGAACCTCTTCGTCACATGGTGCTCTTCCCGCCAGGAAGACCCCTGGAAATGCCTGATCGGGTCTGTGCTATTGTTTCTCCAGGAGGGGGTGGAACGAAGGCTGTCTCCTTCCACCCTTAGGTGTACGTGGCCGCAATATCTGCCTACCACAATCTTCTGGGAGACAAAAAGGTAAGTCAGCACGACCTGATCATCAGGTTCCTGAGGGGGGCGAGGAGACTGATTCCTCCTCGCTCTCCTCTCGTTCCCTCTTGGGACCTCTCAGTAGTCTTAAGTGCTCTGCAGAGGCCTCCCTTGAGCCTTTGCGGTCGGTTGAGATTAAATTCTTGTCTATGAAGACGGCTCTGCTGACCGCATTGGCCTCTCTTAAGAGGGTCGGGGACCTGCAAGCATTTTCAGTTGACGAAGCGTGCCTTGAGTTCGGGCCGGCTAACTCTCACGTGATCCTGAGACCCCGGCCCGGATATGTGCCCAAGGTTCCCACCACTCCGTTCCGAGACTATGTGGTGAACCTGCAAGCGCTGCCTTTGGAGGAGGCAGACCCAGCCTTGGCATTGCTCTGTCCAGTACGCGATGTTTCAGGACCTCAGACCAGCTCTTTGTCTGTTATGGTGGAGAGCGGAAGGGAAGTGCTCTCTCAAAGCAGAGGTTGTCTCACTGGATAGTGGACACCATTGTTTTGGCTTACCAGCAGCAAGGTCGACCATGTCCCCTTGGGGCAGGGCACACTCCACCTGGAGTGTGGCCTCCTCTTGGGCTTTAGCGCATGGCGCCTCGCTAACAGACATCTGCAGAGCTGCAGGCTGGGCGACACCAAACACATTCGCCAGATTCTACAATCTCCGAGTGGAGCCAGTGTCCGACTATGTACTCGCCCCTACGGGTGGCCGGTAATGGGCCAGGCTCAGGTGTCTTCGCTTGCTCGCCATTCCACTCCACGGACTGGATACGTGCGATTATTTTTCCTCAGGTGAGCTCCCCGAGAGCCCTGAGCTCCTCCAGCACTGCTTACGCCGACATGATAAAAAGCTAATATTTGAACCTGTATCAAACTAAACAACAAGAACAAAGTTAGCAAATGCCTTTCCAGAGCCAAGGTTGTTCGTACTCATTTTATTTCCAAGCCTAATCTTAAAAGTTTAAATTAGATCTAAATTAAATATTTAAAGTTTTAATAAAATTGTATCTTCTTAATCTTCCCAGAAGACTGATGTATAAAGATAGCATCTGATGCCCAATGATTTTGTGCTTAAATCCATCATAAACCATAATTTTTTACTAAACAGAGCCCAGTACATAATTTTAAATATTAAAGATTCAAGCCGGTCTTGAGTAATAACGCTTAACCATGTATGAACCCCATGCAATGAAACATGTTAACAAAGTTTGTCACAAATAAACAAAATTTGTTTCAATACATTTCATTTGTTTTAAAAGATTATTAGTAAAAGAAGTTTGAGACGTATCTTTAAGAAAATCCCCACACATGTCCTCAGCAATCATTAGTGATAGCTTCAGGGTAGGGTGATGGGGTGATTTGAAGACCAGCTGGTCCTCTGTGGTCAATGACACAGTAGAAGTAAAGTTTGTCTTGAGTGAATATTTAATTTTACTCGTCTAGCATGATCTTACTTTAAATATTAACTGGTCATATTTTACACTACTAATATTACACTACTAATATTTGACATTTTGTGGAAGCCATGATCTAGGATTGCATGTACAAGTTGTATATGATTTTACTTTTCTTGTGTCTTCCAAACTGGCCTTTATCATTGCGGAAACATACCCTTTACTGAAAATATGCTATCGGTTATCTACTCAAAAATACAGTGAATTTTACAAATGTAACCTTATGTTGATGAGACAGTTTGTCTGTTGACCAGCATGAACAGAGAGAGCCCCAACGATTTTGCGGGGTGTTAAAGACCCTACAATGTTGTTGTTTTTTGTCAACCTGGTGAATTTACACATGCAAGGTCTTCGGAAGTCCTGACTTCCAGGGTCAGTGGGTCTCTTGAGAGTATTTGTTTTATCTTAAAACGAAAGATTTAGCTGTTGGTTTAATATTTTCAAACTTTTCAGGCGTGTTACAATCATGCAGTATAAGGATTCAGATGAAACCAAACAGAGTACGTTTCAAAATGAGTTATACAATATTTGTACTCTAGTATCACACTGGCTATTTTTAATAGTCTTTACTAGTGCCTGGTGCATTAGAATCCAGATAATAACAAGCTAAGTTGATTCAGATGTTTGTTACCACTGTCTGTATTATTTTTGGCACAAATAAATAGATGCTGATTAAAGCTTACATCATTGCCCGTTCCCTACAGATACAATCCAAACATGTTCTTTCTAGGAATTATGTGTGCACAAAAACTCTCTGTAAATTCAAGAGGCCTAGAGTAAGAAAACAGTGACATTGTTTAAGAAAAGATGTCATAGTGCATACAGAAAATCCAATTTATTGTGAATGGTATTTTTTCCCCTTCCATAGTCTTAGTCATATTATCAGGATCACCGATCGCATTTTATTTGTCGGACTGTATATGGTTTTAGGTGAAGATTCCGATCTTGTTGTTGTCAGTGTAAGTTCGTGCAAATCATCATTTGTGTGATGAAGTCACTTTAAACATATTCTTAATTGTATGAACAAACTTTTTTTGTTTTCTTTTGACAAACCTACATTTCAAACTCATGTGTTTCACAATCATGGGGAAAACATATTGTTTTGTAATACTCATTAAACCTAATCGTGGCTAATTTTTTCTCACCTAGAACACAAAACTTGTACTGTTTTACACATTTTGACTATTTAACTATTTTTGTAGGTATCGTGTCATTTTAGAGGATGAACTAAAAGATTAAATGCACCAGAATCACATTGTTTGTAAATTATGTTTTTTACTACTCCACTAGATCATATTTAGTCAGATTTCAGATGACGATTTTTTACAAGCATAATCTTTATACAACAATTATCCGTGCACAATTTAATACAAATGTGTACGGCGGGTAAGAAAAGAGACATTTAGCTATAATTAAAACAGAATAACTGTATCTAATACAGAAATCATCTCTTCTGCTCTATTGTAAAAGTTGATTTTTCCCCCGCCAGTAGATGACAGTTTTACATTTTGTTTCTTTGTACAGTTTTTAGATGACGACTACTCTTTGAGCACGGTCAAACAAAATACAACATAAGAAAATTAAACTATGATGTTCTTTCAGATCGTCTTTCTGGTCTATCTAGGAAGTGGTCACAAGCCAAGACACATTTCTGTTACATTTACAACTATTGTGGTTAAAACACATCCGTCTATTACAGTTAGTTACAACATTTGAGAATGATGTGGTACCACTTTTTTTTATAATATGCAAACTACAATAAAAAGTAACCTTGATAAGTAGTCATTCTAAGTAAAAAGTTAGATGATTCAGGCTGTTTTAGTTTCCCCACGCTCCAATTGGCATCTACCTTTTAGGTTTGATCCATGAAACGGGAACAAAAACAACATTACAATGTGTCGTCATGGTTGTCTCAATAATTATTCAATAACCGGTAGAATTGTTTAACATCTCTTACATTTTTTTTTACAATTTTTAATATATGTTCAACTTAAATATTACAGCTAAATGTAATATTTACAGCTAAATGTTGGAAACGTAGTTTTCAACATTTACCCCAAACCCCAAACTTCAGAACGTTAACCCACAAGGCCTGGACAATTATACAGCTACATATTGAAAATGTAGTTTTCAACATTTAGTAGTCATTTACAAAGGTGTCATGCATGATATCTTATATATAATTATGATATTGTTACATGTTCTGGGTTGTTGATACCTTTAGGCGGTAAAACTTAGCAGTAAATGAGAGACGTGATTAGGTTGTTACTCAAGCGGTCCTCTGTGACGTCTTTTAATAAAACATTTCAGCGTCATCAAGGCAAACTCATTAACGGTATGCAGTGAAATAAATATAAACATACAACACTTTATGGTAATCAATAGGCAAGAATGAATATCTAGAATGAATACTACCTCATGCACTTAATATTTTTTGCTTAAAAAAGTTTATTTGATTTTGTTCAAGTTTTTTCTGAAACAGTGTTTTACCACTTTTTATTTTTTAAACATCACCATTCTTCTTTGTGCGTAATTGTAATTATGTGCATGTTTGTTATCCCCTTTCCACTAAAACTACGTTTCCAACATTTAGCTGTAATGCTAGCGACCATTTGATGTTCTACACATCTCTTGTTTCGTATAGAGCATTTGGTTGATTTAATCAGATGATGCATTAAACCACCGCATTTATCATTTACATAGTATTTATACTACCATAAATGTTTTTGGACGGGTGTATAGAATGGTCAGACACAATCATAACATGAAGTTAAGTGATATATCAGCATTTTATTTCAACAGTGTATTGTTGCGAACATTAATTGAAGTATTGAAGAAAATTATAAAATGGCATTACATACATAAAGTAAAACATTAATAATGACATTACAGATGATCTAGCCAGAAAAGAAAATCTCTGCAGACTATCATGTTTTTCTCTAGTATGTAGTTGACCAGCGTTTCAACCATTTCATTAATGTCCGTTTTCTCATTTTTTGACACCAGTGATACACATAGATCTGATACATATGTACACATACAGAGTACTTCGGTAACTCCTAATGGTAGTATAAATACTATGTAAATGATAAATGCGGTGGTTTAATGCATCATCTGATTAAATCAACCAAATGCTCTATACGAAACAAGAGATGTGTAGAACATCAAATGGTCGCTAGCATTACAGCTAAATGTTGGAAACGTAGTTTTAGTGGAAAGGGGATAACAAACATGCACATAATTACAATTACGCACAAAGAAGAATGGTGATGTTTAAAAAATAAAAAGTGGTAAAACACTGTTTCAGAAAAAACTTGAACAAAATCAAATAAACTTTTTTAAGCAAAAAATATTAAGTGCATGAGGTAGTATTCATTCTAGATATTCATTCTTGCCTATTGATTACCATAAAGTGTTGTATGTTTATATTTATTTCACTGCATACCGTTAATGAGTTTGCCTTGATGACGCTGAAATGTTTTATTAAAAGACGTCACAGAGGACCGCTTGAGTAACAACCTAATCACGTCTCTCATTTACTGCTAAGTTTTACCGCCTAAAGGTATCAACAACCCAGAACATGTAACAATATCATAATTATATATAAGATATCATGCATGACACCTTTGTAAATGACTACTAAATGTTGAAAACTACATTTTCAATATGTAGCTGTATAATTGTCCAGGCCTTGTGGGTTAACGTTCTGAAGTTTGGGGTTTGGGGTAAATGTTGAAAACTACGTTTCCAACATTTAGCTGTAAATATTACATTTAGCTGTAATATTTAAGTTGAACATATATTAAAAATTGTAAAAAAAAATGTAAGAGATGTTAAACAATTCTACCGGTTATTGAATAATTATTGAGACAACCATGACGACACATTGTAATGTTGTTTTTGTTCCCGTTTCATGGATCAAACCTAAAAGGTAGATGCCAATTGGAGCGTGGGGAAACTAAAACAGCCTGAATCATCTAACTTTTTACTTAGAATGACTACTTATCAAGGTTACTTTTTATTGTAGTTTGCATATTATAAAAAAAAGTGGTACCACATCATTCTCAAATGTTGTAACTAACTGTAATAGACGAATGTGTTTTAACCACAATAGTTGTAAATGTAACAGAAATGTGTCTTGGCTTGTGACCACTTCCTAGATAGACCAGAAAGACGATCTGAAAGAACATCATAGTTTAATTTTCTTATGTTGTATTTTGTTTGACCGTGCGCAAAGAGTAGTCGTCATCTAAAAACTGTACAAAGAAACAAAATGTAAAACTGTCATCTACTGGCGGGGGAAAAATCAACTTTTACAATAGAGCAGAAGAGATGATTTCTGTATTAGATACAGTTATTCTGTTTTAATTATAGCTAAATGTCTCTTTTCTTACCCGCCGTACACATTTGTATTAAATTGTGCACGGATAATTGTTGTATAAAGATTATGCTTGTAAAAAATCGTCATCTGAAATCTGACTAAATATGATCTAGTGGAGTAGTAAAAAACATAATTTACAAACAATGTGATTCTGGTGCATTTAATCTTTTAGTTCATCCTCTAAAATGACACGATACCTACAAAAATAGTTAAATAGTCAAAATGTGTAAAACAGTACAAGTTTTGTGTTCTAGGTGAGAAAAAATTAGCCAAGATTAGGTTTAATGAGTATTACAAAACAATATGTTTTCCCCATGATTGTGAAACACATGAGTTTGAAATGTAGGTTTGTCAAAAGAAAACAAAAAAAGTTTGTTCATACAATTAAGAATATGTTTAAAGTGACTTCATCACACAAATGATGATTTGCACGAACTTACACTGACAACAACAAGATCGGAATCTTCACCTAAAACCATATACAGTCCGACAAATAAAATGCGATCGGTGATCCTGATAATATGACTAAGACTATGGAAGGGGAAAAAATACCATTCACAATAAATTGGATTTTCTGTATGCACTATGACATCTTTTCTTAAACAATGTCACTGTTTTCTTACTCTAGGCCTCTTGAATTTACAGAGAGTTTTTGTGCACACATAATTCCTAGAAAGAACATGTTTGGATTGTATCTGTAGGGAACGGGCAATGATGTAAGCTTTAATCAGCATCTATTTATTTGTGCCAAAAATAATACAGACAGTGGTAACAAACATCTGAATCAACTTAGCTTGTTATTATCTGGATTCTAATGCACCAGGCACTAGTAAAGACTATTAAAAATAGCCAGTGTGATACTAGAGTACAAATATTGTATAACTCATTTTGAAACGTACTCTGTTTGGTTTCATCTGAATCCTTATACTGCATGATTGTAACACGCCTGAAAAGTTTGAAAATATTAAACCAACAGCTAAATCTTTCGTTTTAAGATAAAACAAATACTCTCAAGAGACCCACTGACCCTGGAAGTCAGGACTTCCGAAGACCTTGCATGTGTAAATTCACCAGGTTGACAAAAAACAACAACATTGTAGAGTCTTTAACACCCCGCAAAATCGTTGGGGCTCTCTCTGTTCATGCTGGTCAACAGACAAACTGTCTCATCAACATAAGGTTACATTTGTAAAATTCACTGTATTTTTGAGTAGATAACCGATAGCATATTTTCAGTAAAGGGTATGTTTCCGCAATGATAAAGGCCAGTTTGGAAGACACAAGAAAAGTAAAATCATATACAACTTGTACATGCAATCCTAGATCATGGCTTCCACAAAATGTCAAATATTAGTAGTGTAATATTAGTAGTGTAAAATATGACCAGTTAATATTTAAAGTAAGATCATGCTAGACGAGTAAAATTAAATATTCACTCAAGACAAACTTTACTTCTACTGTGTCATTGACCACAGAGGACCAGCTGGTCTTCAAATCACCCCATCACCCTACCCTGAAGCTATCACTAATGATTGCTGAGGACATGTGTGGGGATTTTCTTAAAGATACGTCTCAAACTTCTTTTACTAATAATCTTTTAAAACAAATGAAATGTATTGAAACAAATTTTGTTTATTTGTGACAAACTTTGTTAACATGTTTCATTGCATGGGGTTCATACATGGTTAAGCGTTATTACTCAAGACCGGCTTGAATCTTTAATATTTAAAATTATGTACTGGACTCTGTTTAGTAAAAAAATATGGTTTATGATGGATTTAAGCACAAAATCATTGGGCATCAGATGCTATCTTTATACATCAGTCTTCTGGGAAGATTAAGAAGATACAATTTTATTAAAACTTTAAATATTTAATTTAGATCTAATTTAAACTTTTAAGATTAGGCTTGGAAATAAAATGAGTACGAACAACCTTGGCTCTGGAAAGGCATTTGCTAACTTTGTTCTTGTTGTTTAGTTTGATACAGGTTCAAATATTAGCTTTTTATCATTTCATAAAAACTACTTCTTCATCTCTCTGAAAAAATGTAAGGTATTTTCATATATATTATTTATTCATTATTATTATTTATATATGTATTATTATATTTAGCTAAAACTATAACTAAATGAAGAAATAGGTTCAATGCATACAATATACGGTTACACATGTGCCGGTCTCAGCATGAGAGATAATGTGAAATATTACCGGAACCTATCGCTGGAATGCTAGGGAAGATGTACACACACACACACACACACACACACACACACACACACACACACACACACACACACACACACACACACACACACGTACACACACACACACACACACACACACACACACACACACACACACACACACACACACACACACACACACACACACACACACACACACACACACACACACACACACACACACACACACACACACACACACACACACACACACACACACACACACACACACACACAGGGGCCTCCCCTGCACCCCTGTAACACATCGCTTTGAGAGAGAGATAGAGATGTGAGTTAGGAGGATCCTTTGGGTTAAAGATTGTCAAACGCTGGTGAGAGGAACTTCAGGAAAATAAAAACAGGTCATAGTATATATGGACGGCCAGAGACCGTCAAGACTTAAAGATTGTAAGATGATTTTTATTTCAACTGAGATGGCTGGTTCAGTAGATTCTGTATCAATATGATTATTTTATAAGCATTTCATTTATATATTTTAATATTTTTCACCTTTACTTAAATTAGTAAGATGTTTATTTTATATGTATTTAATTTATATACCCTTGTGTAATGTCTGGAATGCGGACATGGTCCTGTAACCTAAAACCACACACACACACACACACACACACACACACACACACACACACACACACACACACACACACACACACACACACACACACACACACACACACACACACACACACACACACACACACACACACACACACACACACACACACACACACACACACACACACACATAGCTCAAAACTAAACGTCAAAATCAAACACACACACATAATGATTTAACATAGGGTAAGCCATAGCTCAAAACTAAACGTCAAAATCAAACACACACACATAATGATTTAACATAGGGTAAGCCATAGCTCAAAACTAAACGTCAAAATCAAACACACACACACACACACATCATGATTTAACATACGGTAAGTCATAGCTCAAAACTAAACGTCAAAATCAAACACACACACATCATGATTTAACATACGGTAAGTCAAAGGTCAAACCTAAACGTCAAAATAATACATTAGCCATGATAGATAGGTCAGAGCTTAATCCCCTTACACACATACCAGAATAACACCTGCCATAAAGGTCAAAGGTTAATCCCCACACACACACTGGAAGACCGGAAGACCCGCCCCCTAAAGTTCAAAGGTCAAAGCAATTAATCATCTTGACACAAGCTGAATCATATCACTACTGACACTTCATCTCCGGTGTAGCGTCTGGATCAATCAGACACACACATATTATTCATTTATATAATGTATAATCCAGCAAACTCACTCTCCCAAATAGGGCCTGTGAAACGTTCCCCAAATGAAGCTAACTCACTGGCAGGACGTAGTGTCTTGTTACAGGACACACACTGAGACTAGGTTTTACGACAGAAAAGAATATCCTGAGAGCTGTGACTCTCACATAAACTCTTGCAGAGTTAGAGGAATAAAAACCCTGTTAATCCTATATATAGTCTATATATAACCACTTTTATATAACACCCTTTTAAAGAAGGGCATGTTAGAACTAAACTGATGGTTTGCTCAAGGCTGTTGATCTGCTGAATTTCAGACAATGCTGTAACTTCTTGCTTTCCTGTATTCTGCTTCAGCTCTTTTTCCCTTGGTAAACTGTATGCATGTATGTGTGTGTATGTTAGGGTAGTTTAAGTGTTTAGACTGGTTAATAAAATCTTGTTCATGTTACACGTAAAGTTGTCCGTGTCTCAAGCTCATAACTGGAGTCACTAATCATTTAGATCTTGGTTACTGCTCTTAGTAGTATTGTAAATTAAGAAAGACATTTCCCATGCCCCGGAAATGTACATTTCTTAGAGTTAATAAACAATTGATCCTGAGTGTTCATTGGACAAATAGGTTCATTGATTGTAATATTAATTTACGACAGTAAATTAATTGTATTAACTAATCCAAATATTAATAATCAATCATAACCAGTTATTATTTATTATTAATATTTCATATAGAGCTAATTTGCTACACCGGAGAATTCTGACCCTCCCTCCGATGCAGCGATGGACATCTGATCATCGGGGGGAGCCCCGAAGGATACGGTTGGTGCACATCTCGTGGACGGCCCAGCACGTTCCAACGGAAGCTCAACTGGCTGCAGAGTGTGTGAGGAGTGAGGGTTCCCCGGGGGTTGGTTCCCTGGGGGAAGCGCACTCACTGTAACCCTCTAATCACCCGTGCTACTGCCTGAAGTAACCCTTTGTGGGGGTTTAGATCGAGGCAGAGGCACAGGGACTCCACCCCTTGTGAGATGGAGTCTAGACCGCAACTCTGAGATGGTCATGTTCCCGCAGGGAGAACATGAGTCATCCACCAGCGCTGCCTCAGCGTGCTGAACGCCCAAACACGAGATACAGCGCTGGTGACCATCCCTCGGTGACAGGTAACCACCATACCCAGAAACGCACAGAAAGAATGTCATCTTGAAAAAGACGCAAGCTCTTTCTGTGTTGCTCCTTTAGAGGATCGCTCTCCTTGGTGCTGAAGCACGCAGGGGGAAGGGTCGCGGCGACACAGTCAGGGAAATAGTGCAGCCTGACGTGCGCGCTCTCTCTCACCAGACGCTCTCTACCAGCCGTAAGAACGGCTTTTTAGCGCTCTCCACCAGGCGCACCGAACCAGCTGTGAGAACAGCCCTTGTGTTTGCTTTCACGAGCAAAAAAGAGAGATGATCGTAAGACCACACAACCTGCTGCTGTGCCGTCACACCAACACCGACTGAAGAACGCTTCCAAAAGGGCAGGCTTCCAGTCAGGACTGCGAAGTAGATGAGTGATGTCTAGCATAACCAGATACCACTCGGCTCCGAAGCAAAAGGTTGATTTGATTCAAGCACCTGTGTCTCATTTATACCCACGCTGCGTGGCATGAACACCCGGTGCAATCATTGCATGCCAATGTGCATTGGCTCGTTTAGTTTCACTCGAAGTAGATTGGCTCTCGCGAGCGAGATTCCTATTCGTCGGTACTCCGACGTGGCGTTGAGAGTGACCGACTGAATGGGAATTTTTTTGTGATTGTTGCGGGCAAAAATCTTTGATTATGCAGCATGTTTTCTTAAAAAATGTGATGAAAAATGCGGGATATTTATGCAATTTTATGCGATGAAATTGCGTGAACTTGCAAAAACGTCTCGGGTTATGACTATAACCCTTGTTCCCCGAGAAGGGAACGAGACACTGCGTCGTCGAGTGACAACACTCTGGGAACGCCCACAGCGTTACGCATCTGAAGCATGAATGAAATCAAGCCAATCTGATTGGTGTCGCGTCGTGACGTAGTAGATGACGGCATACCCGGAAGATACAAAAAGGAAGCTGATGCAAACACACACTAGCTCTTTTGCGATGAAGCAAGCGCTCTAGCCGTGATAGGTGTGGCGACGAGACGCAGTGTCTCGTTCCCTTCTCGGGGAACAAGGGTTATAGTCATAACCCGAGACGTTCCCCTTCGAGGGAACTCGCACTGCGTCGTCGAGTGACAACACTCTGGGAACGTTAATACCCACTAAGCCACACCAAATCACCCCACGTCCCAGTGTGAAGCTGGGTACCCAGGCACACTTAGGACGCAAGAACTCGAGCACCAGGCGTCACCGGGAGGTGCAGACTGTAGAATCTTATGAAGGTGTGCGGGGTGGCCCACCCGGCCGCCTCGCATACCTCTTGAAGCGAGACGCAGAAAGGAGGGCCACTGAGGAAGCCATGCTCCTGGTGGAATGGGCCCTCACGGCCATGGGTGAAGGCAAATTGCGCACCCTATAAGCCGTGGCTATAGCCTGGACGATCCAGTTACTGATCGTCTGAGTTGACGCAGGCAGCCCCTTCTTGGGTGAGCCAAAGCACACCAACAACTGGTCTGACCTTCTCCAATGGGAAGACTTCTCTAGATAAATACTCAGGGCTCTGACCGGGCAGAGCAGATGAAGTCTCCCCTCTTCCGCCGTCAGGTGGGGAGGGGGATGGAAAGCCTGAAGAACCAGAGACCGGGCTCCCTGAGATGGAACCTTGGGAATGTAACCCGGTCTAGGGTGAAGGATGGCCCTACTCAGCCGGGGGCAAACTCCAGGCAAGTTGGCGTGACCGCCAAGGCCTGGAGATCTCCCACTCTCCTCAGAGAGGTAATGGCGAGTAGAAAGGCCACCTTCAGGGTCAGGTTCTCAGGCTCAGCCAGCTCCAGTGGCTCGAAGGGGGCCTCAGCCAGCCCTTCCAGAACCACCGCCAGGTCCCAGGTTGGGACTCTGGAGCGAGCCGCAGGCCTCACCCTCCGAGCCCCACGGAGGAACTGTACAACCAGGTGGTGCTTCCCCAAGGGTCCATCACCTAGAGGTGCGTGGAAAGCCCCAAGGGCAGCCACGTACACCTTCAGGGTGGACGGGGTAAGACCAGCGGAGAAGCGATCTTGGAGGAACTCCAGCACTGAAGCCACTGGGCAGTTAACTGGATCCACCTCACGCTCTCTACATCAAGTGGAAAATACATTCCACTTGAGGCTGTACAGTCTCCTGGTAAAAGGAGCCCTGGAGCTGAGTAAGTTCTCGACCACTTCTGCTGACAGGCCCGCCTCTAGGTACCGAGCCCCCTCAGGGGCCAGGCCCAGAGGCTCCAAAACTCTGGCCGGGGGTGAAATATTGTGCCCCCTGCCTGAGAGAGCAGATCCCTCCTCAGAGGAACCTGCCACGGAGAGCCGTCTAGCAGAGCTATGATGTCCGAGAACCATACTCGAGTGGGCCACCGGGGTGCTACTAAGAGCAGGCTGATGCCCTCCCGGCGGACCCGCTCCAGAACTCTCGGGAGCAGAGCGATCGGGGGAATGCGTACAGACGCAGCCTCGGCCACGTCTGCATCATGGCGTCCAGCCCTAACGGAGCTGGATGCTTGAGAGAGAACCACAGTGGACAGTGGGACGTCTCTCGAGACGCGAACAGGTCCACTTCCACTGGGCCAAATCTCTCGCACCTGGCTTCCACCACCTCTGGGTGGAGTCGCCTCTCCCCGTGCCTCAGCCCCTGCCTCGACAGGATGTCTGCTCCCTGATTTTGGTCTCCGGGAATGTACATCGCCCTGAGGGACGATAACTTCCCCTGGGACCACAGGAGGATTTGATGCGCCAGTCTGCATAGAGGGCGCGACCTCAAACCCCCCTGGTGATTGAGATACGCGACAACCGAAGTGTTGTCTGAGCGTATCAGGACATGGTGGCCGCGGAGGTCCGGGTAAAAAGCTCCTCAGAGCTTTGTAGACCGCCAGCATCTCCAGGCAGTTGATGTGCCCTGAAGAAATGCCGGGTCTCCCACAGACCTCTCGCAAAACGGCCTTCCATGACCGCGCCCCAACCAGTGAGGGAAGCATCTGTTGAAGCGGCTCTCCGGCAACATGATGCTCCCAGCACTGGTCCTTGGGACAGGAACCAAGGTTTCCGCCATATGACGAGGGAACGAAGGCATTTGCGCGTTACCCTGATCATATGAAACGGATTTCCCCTCGGGGAAAACCCCCTGGCCCTCAGCCACCACTGTAGGGGTCTCATGTGCAGCAGGTCAAAAGGTATCACCTTGGACGCTGCTGCCCTGAGCCCCAGCAGTCTCTGAAACTGCTTCACAGTGAGGCTGCGGCCCGGCTTCACTCAGGAGACCATCGCCAGTATGGACTCCACGCGTGCGGGGGACATTTGTGCCCGCATCGACGTGGAGTCCCATACAACCCCCAGGAACGTAGTCCGCTGGGAGGGCGTCAACACGCTCTTCTTCGTGTTGAGTCTCAGTCCCAAGCATCTGATGTGGGCCAGAACGACATCTTGATGCCGAACCGCCACCGCGAGGGGAGAGTGCCAGGCCGAAGGGAAGAACCCGCTATTGGTACGCTTCGCCCCCGAAAGCGAACATCAGGAACTTCCTGTGACATGGAAGGATGGAAATATGGAAGTATGCGTCCTTTAGATCTATCGTGACGAACCAGTCCTCGGACTGGATCTGACTCACGATGGCTGGAATTATGAGCATCTTGAACCTGAATCTCCTCAGAGACCGATTCAAGAGCCTGAGATCTATAATCGGACGCAACCCACCATCCTTCTTTGGAACTATGAAGTACCGGCTGTAGAACCCGGAGTCCCTGTCCGCCAAAGGAACCCGCTCTATGGCTTCCTTGGCTAACAGGGCTTGTACTTCTTGTTCCATAACCCGAACCTGCTCTGGGCCGACCACAGTCCGGACCACCCCGCTGAAACTCGGGGGAGGAGAACCGAACTGCAGCCTGTAACCCAGCTCTACAGTCTGCAGGACCCATGTAGATACACTCGGAAGGCATGACCATGCGCCAAGATAATCTACTAAGGGAACCAGCCTCTCGAGGCTGGCCTCGGGTGTCAACCGAATCTCGTTCCCGACCCCCCTGAAGCGGCTAACCGGCAGGGAGCGGTCGAGAACGATTTTCGGTGGGCGCACACGTTCGCTGCCCAGTCGCAAGTCCCTTTGGAGGCGACGAAGGCAGCGTGTGTGCGCGGGAAATCAGTGAGGCCCGAAGCGTCTTTGACGGCGGGAACACAGCACTGATTCCCCGAGAGCTCCTGGGGGAAAACGACCTCGGTCGCTCCTACCCGGGAGAGGGGGCTGGCCAGCAGGGGCCTCATCTAAGGGAGCAGCTCGATGTGATGCAACTGATGTGTCCCGCAGGCCACCAGGCGGCGAGAACGACATCAACTTCAGGAGGGCTCCCTCTTAGATGAATATCCAGACAAGTCAAACACGCTTGGGTGACAGACCGATTAAAGTATCTAACTTATCAAAGTCAGATAACATACACTCAATTCCTCAGAATTAAATGTCATCCTAATCACCCAACCCGTGCAACCTAGTCTGAATAACAGGCTGAATAAAAAATACATCTAACTCCTCACGTTAGATAATATTAATTAAATGCAGCCATAATATGGTCTGAATGATAGGCTGAATATCTAACTCCTCAAAGTCAGATCCTATATTATTTAATTCCTCAGAATTAAATACAGCCCAAATCATCAGACGATACTGTTTTATTGTATTTATATGGCTCGTAACCATACGTTGCGTCAGCAACGTGGCTCGAGCCGTTATAATACAATTGGCTTTCATTCCTCGGAAAAAAAGTCAAACAGGCGCGAGGCTGAAACACCCGAAAAGCGCACGGTAGTACGCGTCGAGATATTTCTCAATGAAAACAGCCAGCACCCTCAGGCGCTGACCGCATGCCTCGCACCCAACAGTATCCACAATACAGTGAAACATGGTCGGAAATAACACCAGACGATACTGCTTTATTGTATTTATACGGACTCGTAAACCACACGTTGCCTCAGCAACGTGGCTCGAGCCCTTATAATACAATTGGCTTTCATCCCTCGGGAAAAAAAGCCAAACAGGCGCGAGGCTGAAACACCCGAAAAGCGCACGGCAGTACGCGTCGAGATATTTCTCAATGAAAACAGCCAGCACCCTCAGGTGCTGACCGCATGCCTCGCACCCAACAGTATCACATTTCACCGTATCACGTTGTATCACTTCACTAGCAGACTCGAACCTACGCACTGCCTTTTTTTTTTTTTTTTTGGCAACGCGAGATTGAATCTAGCGTAGGAAATGGCGAGCCTCGATACGGAGCACGTCTAATTCCTCAGAATCAGACAGCTCACGCATCGGGTCCTCCACCCCGGGGGAAGAAGCCGCAGCGCGGGCTTCCACACGGGGAAGGAGAACAATGGAACTGTCAAACAGGGAAGGAGAAGATGCCTCAGCACCCTCTCAAGTTCCCCTGACAGCCCATCTGCGAGTCCCATGATTGATCAACCGTGCTGTCTTTTTTTTTTTTTTTTTCGACAGACACGGGACCAGCCACGGGGTTCGCGAGCCCTGCTTGTGAACAACGTTGGTAGACAAACAACATCAAATAAGACTGACAAAACAGAGCGCTTCGCTGAAGAGCAAAAAAGCTAGTGTGTGTTTGCATCAGCTTCCTTTTTGTATCTTCCGGGTATGCCGTCATCTACTACGTCACGACGCGACACCAATCAGATTGGCTTGATTTCATTCATGCTTCAGATGCGTAACGCTGCGGGCGTTCCCAGAGTGTTGTCACTCGACGACGCAGTGCGAGTTCCCTCGAAGGGGAACTGCAGTTTGATGAAAAAGAGAAAAAAAGCACTAGATCACAGAAAGTGCTGAGAATATTTAAGTTCCCATCTTGTTTTATTGAAGACCTTAATAAACACAAGGCTCAAATTTACAAAACATTGAGTCAAACAAGTTCTGTAGCTTTAAATAAGGAATATGCTACAACTTGAAAAATTAATAAATAACTTCCTGTTTTACAGAGCTAGCTTTACAAAACAGACATTTGAGTGCTTCCAATACACAAAGTGCAATCTCTAAGGGTTAGTTCATCCAAAAATTTAAATTCAAACATTGTTAAGCTCTCCCTCGTCTCTCTTCTTCAATCACAGGCTTTCTGAAGAGTCATCATATACAGGAAGCACATTATAGGCTCGCAAGCTGTCAATCATTGCACCCATGGTTTTAGTTGGATAAAGGCAATCAATGCCTAGCCAATGCCTTGCCAGCAAAGTTTTGATGGATGGACGTAGTAACCAATCAAAAGGCGTCATCTTGCGCAATGTTTTGTCAACAAAAACTGCTATGCTGCATCCCAATTCGCATACTATCCGTACTAAATAGTATTTGAAAAAATAATTAGTATGTCCCAAATCGTAGTATGTTGAAAAGAGTTTTCCAAAGAATCCCGGATGGTCTACTATTTCCAGTCATAATTTGAAGTGCAGATGGATGCGCACTCTAACCAAGGGGGGTAATCCAGCACCCGGAAAGCGTACCTTCCATAGGGGCAGCCATTGCTAAACAAGCCATCACCTGCTGTTAGCATCCCATTGACTCCCATTCATTTTGGCGTCACTTTGACATCGAATAACTTTACATCTGAGGCATTTAAAGACTCCATTTGTCCATTGTTTATTTCTAAAGAAACACGAAAATGTATAAAAGGATCCAGTACCTTGTATCTTACACTATCGCCCAGTAGAAGCCATTTTTGTAAAAATAGGCTAACGTCATAACCATGCAACTCTGTCGCACAGTAGATAAATTACCATATAGACAGGAGGAGAAGCTCGCAGGCAATCTTTTACTGTCTTCACTCCCAAGGCGTCAAATTCCGAAGCATGGTCAAGTGCTTTCCGCGTCACAATAAAGACGTTAAAGTCACCCCTAGGCGTCACTATATCAACGCGTTGAGTGCGCCATTCATTTCAGTTGTTTACCCAATGTGTCAGATCAAGACGCATTTTAGTCTTCGTTGTGACGCGGAAGGCACTTGACCATGCTTCGGATTTTGGATTTTTATCTTCACAAAAAGAGTACATACGTTTAGGTCGTATGTATAAGTAGGTGAATTGGGACGCAGCACTAGTGGTTAAGCTACGTCTTCATTCATAAACCGGCACATGCTACTCACTTTACACGCACACCGGATAGGAACGCACAGACTGTTTTTATCAACTAAATGAACCAACGGAACCATTGGTGGCTAACCATGGGAGAAACTGGAGAAGCCAATTTTTAAAGGGTTAGTTCACCCAAAAATGAAAATTCTGTCATTAATTACTTACCCTCATGTTGTTCGACACCCATAAGACCTCAGTTCATCTTCGGAACACAAATTAAGATATTTTAGTTGAAATCCGATGGCTCCGACGTCCGACATCCGATGTCTTTAGTACCTTTTATGGGTCTCGAGAGAGAGTAAAGTGCATTGTGCCAATGGAGGCCTTTCTGAGCCATCGGATTTCAACTTCAAGTCATACGGGTGTCGAACGCCATGAGGGTAAGTAATTAATGACAGAATTTTCATTTTTGAGTGAACTAACCCTTTAGGTGCCTTGCTTAAGAACACAATATCTGTATAATTGATCCAGTTACCTTCTTATTACCACCTCCGTTGCTGTAGTTGCATCATATTATTACAGCAGACCTACAGTCAGCTCCATGTAGGTAGGCTAAACTATATTTGATTTATAGGTTTTGTTCACTAAGGATTGTTTTACTCTTTACATATGCACATAAGAAAGGTCTCAGAAATGTCAAATTTCAAGACTTGGTCCATTGTATGTCATATTCTGCAAAAAAAATACTGACAATAATTAACACTGTTAGATAAAGGCTACTAGTCAAATTGGTCACATCAGACTGCACCAGTTATTCATACTCGCTGCAAGAGCAATGTGTGGGAGTTCAGTTCCTACTTAATGGCGCAAGAATGATTCGGCAAGTTTTGAATGAAAGCCCACCCCAGAGTCCTGGCCCCTCTATAATTTATATAATCAATGCCTGTAGCATTATTAAAAAAAGTTTTTTTTTAAATATTTTATTTATTAAGATCAGATTGTTTGGACTAGAAGAGAGCATAGTGTAGTAGCAGTTAAAAACAACCCACAAGCATCTTTAGCTATAATATTGATAACACTTTCTATAACATCCCCCCAAAAATGTGCTATTATCAGCCATTCTCTGAAATGGCCAGAATGTCAAATGAACCTATTTAGAGGGATGCAATTGCATGAAACTGCAATTCCTTTTACTTCACCCATATTTTACACCATTAAATATGTGAAAATACTGTAAATATAATGTATAGATTGTAGCAACATCCATACATTTAATACAGTGCTGCCTGAGAATTACTCATGAATGGAGAGAAGTGAATTAAATATGGCTAATGTGATGTATAAAAAAACACATACATAAATAAAACAAATAAATAAGACCCTGATATGAAATTATTGCATTGCATTGCAACATAAACTGCCAATATGTAATTATAATAATATGGTTAAGTAGCATAAATTAGCCAAATAATCTCATTCTAACTTTCTCATGTTTCTAACTTAAAACCAAAATAAACCTCATCTGTATTTGCTCGCTTTTATGTGATTGTGTTTGTGATGCTGTGCTATTAAAAGCTTTAAATTCTACCAAAGGTTGAAATACACTATTTGACTTTTGCCCCAGTTTACAGTCTGGACAAGTCAATGCTTGTAGTCGAAAGTCAGAGACAGTCTGCAAATTTTGGGCAGTTGGAGTGGACAGATTTGACAGAAAATCGCATAGTGTATGATGGGCACAGACTACAATCCCATCCTTTTGTAGAAAATCAAACAAAGTTTAATATTTTGAGCCAGTTTTAGAACACTTTTTATTTGTCATGCATCTCCTAGCAATGAGGCGCATGTTTCTGTGTGTGTTTGTTGTGTTCAGAACAACTTGAAAGTATATTAGTGTGTGATCCTCAGTTGTGTATGATGCCAAGTTCCCTTTCGTTCAGTCACTACGACGTACGTTAGTGACTAACGAATGGGGGTTTCGCTTAGAAGCCAATTACCTTCGAGAATTCAACAGCGCCCAATGGCAGTGCCAATGCCATGGGCATGCAGAATTTGCATGCGTAACTCCGCCCCACCTCGTGGGTATATAAGGAAGTACGCTGGCAACATCGCATTATGTTTCTGCTTTGGAGCCAAGAGGATCTCTTCACTCCTTCAAGCCTGATCTGAGTCTTTGGCAGCCTTCGAGACGAGCAGCTTTCCAGAGGCGTTGGTGTTACGGCGCGTTCCAGTGATTACATACTGCCTGCCTGCTGATCTGCGCAGTGGTCCGCTAGACAGCTGGTGTGTGGTCCCTGGGCGTTTTGGCGTTCTCTGCGAGGCTTCCTCTCACAAAAAGAGCTTGCACGTGACGCGTCCTTTTCAGGAAGTCTCGTCCGTGTACTTCTGGGTGTGGCCGGTCGTTGTCTTCTTTTGATGGGCACAAACACTGTCTGGTATGTTTGGGCATTCAGCATGCCCAGGCAGCGTTTGTGGATGCATCATGTTCCCACTGCGGGAACATGACCATCGCAGTGTTGCGGTCAAGACTTGATGAACTTCGTAATGAAGTGAGAGTCCCCTCTACCACACCCCGATCTACTGAGTCCTAGAGGCCCAGTACTTTGGCTGGTGGTCAGGGTGACCTGAGGGTTACAGTGTGGAACAAAGCCCCGACGCTCATGCCTCGGGCCACACCCCCCTCTTGCACACTGCAACACGCAAGTGTTCAGACGCAGATCGCGGGGCCTGCTCCGGCCCCCCCCGCGCATCTCGTTTGGCGCTCCAGAGGAGGATGCGATGTCGGTCACCACATCACAAGGTGGGCTCGAGTCCTCTGAGGATGATGACTCGGCTGTGCTGCCGCCCTCGGGCGTTCCAGCATTGCCCGAGTCGGACCCAGAGCTGACAGCCATGTTGTCTCGGGCAGCAGCGAGCCTCGGGATAGAGTGGAACCCTATGCCCTGTCCCGAGTGCTCCCGGCTCGATGATTGGTTTTTGGGAGCGCGCGCTGACAACCGTCAGTCCACCCCCCCAATACCTTTCTTTCCCGAGCTGCATGAGGAACTCGCGCGGTCCTGGAAGTCCCCGTTGTCTTCCCGTGACCGTTCGGCGACTTCCTCCACCTTCTCTACCCTTGATGGGGCTGCGGCCAACGGGTACACTGGGGTCCCCCCAGTTGAACGGTCTGTTGCGATGCAACTGTGTCCACAGAGCGCTTCAACTTGGCGTGGTGATCCTAAGCACCCCTCCAAAGCCTGTCGATTCACATCAACCTTAGTGGCGAAATCGCACAGAGCCGCGGGGCAGGCTGCCGCCTCTTTGCATGCCATGGCGATCCTTCAGGTCTACCAGGCCAGGATCCTCGCCGTCATGCGAGCGGAGATTGCCACCCTACTGGCGAAGGGTGCGATCGAACCTGTCCCTCCAGCCGAGATGAACTACGGGTTCTACAGTACGTACTTCATTGTACCCAAAAAGACCGGTGGGTTACGACCAATCCTGGACCTGCGCATCTTGAACCGTTACATTCACTGGTTTCCGTTCAAGATGTTGACAGCAAAACGCCTTTTCGAATGCGTTCATCCGGACGATTGGTTTGCAGCGATCGACCTGAAGGACGCCTACTTCCATGTCTCCATTCTACCTCGACACAGACCGTTCCTACGGTTTGCTTTCGAGGGGCGGGCATATCAGTACGCGGTCCTCCCATTCGGGCTATCTCTGTCCCCTCGCGTCTTTAAGAAGATTGCAGAGGCAGCCCTTGCGCCCCTTCGGCAGCACGGGGTTCGCATCCTGAATTACCTCGACGACTGGCTCATACTGGGCCACTCTCGAGAGCAGGTTTGCGGACACAGAGATCTGGTGCTCCATCACCAAGCCCGTCTGGGCCTTCGGGTCAACTGGGAGAAGAGCAAACTTTGCCCCGCGCAGAGGATCTCTTTTCTCGGTATGGATATCGACTCGGTCGCCATGTGCACGCAGCTTTCGAGCGAGCGTGCGCAGTCTCTGCTGACTTCCCTTCGTCAACTCGAGGGCAAGAATGCGGTTCCACTGAAACTATTTCAGAGGCTCCTGGGGCATATGGCATCTGCAGCCGCGGTAACGCCGCTCGGATTGCTACATATGAGACCGCTTCAGCACTGGCTACACGATCGAGTCCCGAGATGGGCATGGCGGTCTGGCACGCTCCGGGTACAAGTGACTCGGGCCTGCTTACAGACTCTCTACGGACCGGAGTGTCCTTAGAACGAGTTTCCAAGCATAAATTGTTGTATCAACAGATGCATCATCCACGGGCTGGGGTGCCACGTGCAATGGACAAGCAGCCGCGGGCTCCTGGACAGGACCCCAGCGCCTTCTGCATGTCAATTGCCTCGAGTTACTGGCAGTACGGTTCGCCCTGCACCGCTTCCGAGCGTTGCTGAGGGGTCAACATGTACTAGTCAGGACAGACAACACGGCCGTAGTAGCGTACATCAACCACCAGGGCGGTCTACGCTCCCGCCGTTTGTCTCAACTCGCCCGCCATCTCATTCTATGGAGTCAGAAGCACCTGAGGTCCCTTCATCCCGGGAGACCTGAACCGTGCAGCCGACGAGCTCTCACGGATTCATTTTTTCATTTCATTTTTTCATTTTTTTCATTTTATTTGAACATGTTAAAATAAAAAATAAAAAGAACACACTTCTCTATACACACTTCCAAAATTATTATAAGTAATTAAGTACTTCAAACGGCAAAAAACAAAACAATTTCTCATGTTCAAAAAGGAGTAGGAAGAAGTTCAAAAAAACATTTCTAGTCCTACCCCCCCCCCCCCCATCTCCATTTTTCCCTTAATTAAACACTAATAGAATTGCATGCGTAACTCCGCCCCGTAATTGCTTTACATATTTACATAAACATACACTATATTTGTACTTCCAGTGCTTATATTCACATAATATTACACAGATGCATACAATCATAACTACAATACGTATACACATTTCCATCATCATCTTTTCCATTAATCTATATAATCACCCAATAAGACCAAACTAAACTTTTTATAAATCCCAAAAACATACGGTCAGTATACTATACTAACATCTCAATTCCTTTTCATATCCCTTCAATATTTTAATTTTAAATATTCTCTTAAAATTACTCATTGTTGTACATGTTTTCATCTCTTCACTACAGTTATTCCATAAATTAACTCCTTTGGTTGTAATGCAGTGGCTCTTAACATTTGTTCTTACAATTTTCCTTTGTAATACCAACTGTCCTCTCAGATAAAACTTGCTCTCTCTCATTTGAAACAACCCTTGGATACTTTTTGATAATTGTTGATTATATATTTTATACATACATTGTGCAGTTTTAAATTCTACCAAATCTCTAAATTTTAGTGCATTTATTTTGATGAAAAGTGGGTTAGTTGGTGCTCTATAAGTAGTTTTATTTACAATTCTTAAGGCTCTCTTTTGAAGTATAAATATAGATTTAGTGTTCGTTTTGTATGTGTGTCCCCACACCTCCAAACAATAAGTCATATATGGAAGTATGAAGGCACAATACAACGTGTACAATGAGCGTTGATTTAATAGATATTTAGTTTTATAAAGTATTGAAATTTATCTAGATATTTTGGCCTTAATATAATGTAAATGTGGCTTCCAACATATTTTTTCATCAATTATTACTCCCAAAAATTTAAATTCTTTTACTTTTTCTATTTCAATGTCATTTATCGCAAGTTTCTTATGTATGTTTGTTAAACGATTACCGAAGATTAAGAATTTAGTTTTGCTTAAGTTCAATGTTAGTTTATTTACATCAAACCAACTTTTCATTTTTTTTAATTCATTTTCCACTATATCCAAGAGCTGATCCAAATTTTACCCAGAGCAAATTAAACTAGTGTCATCAGCAAATAAAATAGTTTTCAGCTTATCTGACACCTCCCATACATTATTTATATATAAATTAAACAACAATGGTCCCAGCACTGACCCCTGGGGGACCCCACAAGTAATTACCTTGGATGTTGATTTACAGTGCTGCAGTTCTACATATTGATATCGATTTTGTAAATAATTATTTAACCAAGAAAGTGCCGTCCCCCTGATTCCATATTTATGTAATTTCATGGATAATAATTTATGGTCTACTGTGTCAAATGCCTTTGTAAGATCCAAGAATATCCCCACTGCATATTTTCTTTGTTCTATTGCTGTTGTTATTTCCTCTATAAGTTGAATAAGTGCATGTGAAGTTGTCCTATTAGCCCTAAAACCATATTGCTGATCACACAGTATATTATGTTTAGTAATAAAACCTCAGCCCCTCAGCCAAACCTGGACCAACTCCAACAAAAAAATAATTAAATTAATTTGCCACTAAGGTCATATCCTTGACCTCTGTATTGTTTTTAATTAAAGAATATTCAAAATCTCCTATGTGTCCTTTTTTATTCTTGATAATTTCATTTAACACTCTCCATGTATTTCTTATATTACTTCTATTATCCTCCAGTAATTTACTGTAGTAATTATTTTTATTATTTTTCATAATTCTAATCAGTTTATTTTTATGTCTTATATTTATTTTCTGCTTCTTCTGTCCTCTTCTTTAAAAACTCTTTATAAAGCACATTCTTCTTAGCACAAGCCTTTAGTATTCCATTAGTTATCCACGGTTTTTCCTCAGATTTCTTTTTTACCTCTTTCTTTACCAGAGGACAGTGTTTTTCATAAAGTGACACTACAATAGCCAAAAAAGAGTCGTAAGCTTCATTCACATTTTCTACATACACTTTACTCCAATCTTGTTTCAATAAATCCTCCTTAAATGTATTAATGTTTTCTTGGGTTCTATATCTAGTCATTGTGTATTTTTTACTTTTCTTCTTAGTCTTAGTGTAGCTGTGTATGTTTGCAAAAACTGGCAGATGATCGCTGACATCGTTTATTATTAGTCCGCTTTCCACTTTATATTCAATAACATTGGTAAATATGTTATCAATTAATGTAGCACTATTTGTTGTAATTCTAGTTGGTCGACTGATTGAGGGATACAAACCGGTACTGTACATCATATTAATGAACTCTGTAGTTTTGTTATGTTCTTGTGGATTGAGCAAATCAATCCAGCCTCTCCCCGGAGAGTGGAGACTCCATCCCCAGACGGTTCAGCTGATCTGGGAACGGTTCGGCGACGCACAGGTAGACCTGTTTGCCTCCCAGGACTCTTCCCATTGCTCCCTGTTTTATTCTCTGGGCACCCTCGGCACGGATGCACTGGCGCACAGCTTGCCGTCGGGGCTACGCAAGTATGCGTTTCCCCCAGTGAGCCTTCTTGCACGGGTACTGTGCAAGATCAGGGAGGACAAGAAGCAGGTCATGTTGGTCGCCCCGTATTGGCACGGCCAGACCTGGTTCCCAGAACTTCTACTCCTTGCGACAGCCCCTCCCTGGCCTATTCCTCTGAGACCGGACCTCCTTACTCAGAGACGGGGCACCCTTTGGCACCCGCGTCTGGCGTTCTGGAAGCTCCACGTGTGGCTTCTGGACGGGACGCGGCAGGTTTGAGTAGCCTTCCACCTGCGGTGGTCGCTACCATCACTTCCGCTAGAGCAGAGTCTACACGACACCTCTATGCGTTGAAGTGGAACCTCTTCGTCACATTGTGTTCTTCCCACCAAGAAGACCCCTGGAAATGCCCGATCGGGTCCGTGCTATCGTTTCTCTAGGAGGGGGTGGAACGAAGGCTGTCTCCTTCCACCCTTAAAGTGTACGTGGCCGCAATATCTGCCTACCACGATCTCCTGGGAGACAAAAAGGTAAGTCAGCACGACCTGATCATCAGGTTCCTGAGGGGGGCGAGGAGACTGAATCCTCCTCGCTCTCCTCTCGTTCCCTCTTGGGACCTCGCAGTAGTTCTAAGTGCTCTGCAGAGGCCTCCCTTTGAGCCTTTGCGGTCGGTTGAGATTAAATTCTTTTCTATGAAGACGGCTCTGCTGACCGCATTGGCCTCTCTTTACGAGGGTTGGGGACCTGCAGGCATTTTTGGTTGACGAAGCGTGCCTGGAGTTCAGGCCGGCTAACTCTCACGTGATCCTGAGACCCCGGCCCGGATATGTGCCCAAGGTTCCCACCACTCCGTTCCAAGACCAGGTGGTGAACCTGCAAGCGCTGCCTTTGGAGGAGGCAGACCCAGCCTTGGCATTGCTCTGTCCAGTACGCGCTCTCTGCGCTTATGTAGACAGCACGCAATGTTTCAGGACCTCAGACCAGCTCTTTGTCTGTTATGGTGGAGAGCGGAAGGGAAGAGCTCTCTCAAAGCAGAGGTTGTCTCACTGGATAGTGGACACCATTGTTTTGGCTTACCAGCAGCAAGGTCGACCATGTCCCCTTGGGGTCATTCCGGGTGGAGTGTGCCCTCCTCTTGGGCTTTAGCGCATGGCGCCTCGCTAACAGACATCTGCAGAGCTGCAGGCTGGGCGACGCCTAACACATTCGCCAGATTCTACAATCTCCGAGTGGAGCCAGTGTCCGACTATGTACTCGCCCCTACGGGTGGCCGGTAATGGGCCAGGCTCAGGTGTCTTCGCTTGCTGGCCATTCCACTCCACGGACTGGATACGTGCGATATATTTCCTCAGGTGAGCTCCCCGAGAGCCCTGAGCTCCTCCAGCACTGCTGACGCCGACATCAGTTCAGTCTGCCCTTTCGAGCCCAGACCCTCATGTCCGGCCAGGTGCTCCGTGTGCATGGTTCCCCTCCGGCGACCCCCACACAAGTATTTCCACCGTAAGCCTCCTAGCGAGCAGGTGTCTTTCCCTTGGCAAGTCCCTGCCGCCCCTAGGGTTAAAAATCCACCTTCGGCTGGTACCCTAGAGTTCTTCCATATGCAGCCCTTAGCGGGTCATATGTGTATTCTTAAGTCCTCCCCACGGGTAGGCATCTTGGCATTCCCTCACTGGGATATGTGTAACGCTCCTTATCCGGCAGCATTCAAATCACCAGGCGGACACGAGGAACTGCGTTTCAATCATGCGTTGTGTTTATTTTCTGTAACACAAGGAGAAAAATATTTCCTCTGGCGACACAGTGGGCATTTAGAGATGTGTGCATCCCCTCTCTGCATGAGAAACACTTCTCTGCCCTTTTCTAAACAAACACCAAATCGCGATGCAATGCGAATCTAATTAGAATACGTTTAACAGTCAATATTTAAACATACCTGTAACACAAGGAGAAAAATATTTCCTCTGGCGACACAGTGGGCATTTAGAGATGTGTGCATCTACCCAAAAGAACAAAAAGAAATGAGGTTCACCTGTATAGCACTGTCGTCAGCCATGCTACGCACATGGTGAGCAAATTATGTCTAAACTTCACAAAGTTAGTCATATACAAATCACAATCAACTACCATATTACACAACATCACTGAACTTTCAATTTAACATTATTTGTGAGATAAACATGTATTATGTTACAAAAATAATCTCATTTCGCTGGAGCATATTTTTACCTACCCCCTCTCTGCATGAGAAACACTTCTCTGCCGAGGGAAGGGGTGTGGCTACACAAGTTAAAGTTAAAGGCGAATGACCCACTAATTACTTCATGTCGCCACCTGAGGTCGCACAACAACAATTAACTGAACAAGAACACAGTAATTTTGGTGAAAGTCATAACATTTACAGTAACATTTTTAACCCTGTTACATATGCTTCCCAGTGTACCTTGGTATTCCTGTGATAAGTGGGAGTCCTTCGTCCATACTAGTCTTACGACAGGGTACTCACACTTACGCAGGGCACTGGATGACAGCTGAGTGGCATTGTTGTATTGGAACAACCATTCGTTAATCACTAACGTACGTCGTAGTGACTGAACAAAAGGGAACGTCTCGGTTACGTATGTAACCCTCGTTCCCTGAGGAGGGAACGGAGACGTACGTTTCCTCTGCCATGTCAGCTGTGCTGCCTGGAACGCGGAGTTCAGTCTTGGCTCCTGCAGCAGTAACATAATGCGATGTTGCCAGCGTACTTCCTTATATATCCACGAGGTGGGGCGGAGTTACGCATGCAAATTCCGCATGCCCATGGCATTGGCACTGCCATTGGGCGCTGTTGAATTCTCGAAGGTAATTGGCTTCTAAGCGAAACCCCCATTCGTTAGTCACTAACGTACGTCTCCGTTCCCTCCTCAGGGAAACGAGGGTTACATACGTAACCAAGACGTTTTTCAGCAAGTGTATGATGCCAATGCATTGTCAATCTAAGCCATGTAGTGTGTTCCATTAAGGAGTCTATTTGATTTTCTAGCTGTTAGGAAACATAGAACATAGAAAAATAGAACGTTTCTATTTAACATCTTGTGCCTCCTGTATTTATGTAATCTCTTCCATGCAACACAGTTTTTTTTTTTTTTTTTCGAAAGAGATGGGTTTATGTGTCTTTTTCACTAAGATGGAGAGGACTAAATGACAGCCGTGGGTGGGATATAAATGAGAAACCATATCACTAGGACGGGAAATGAGAGTGATGAACTTACAGTGCTTTCATATGCAAATCTATGTTTATAAAACCAATGGAATTCTACATTTCTACATTCAAAAAAATAGAATGCCAAAATCTTGGGTGCTTCCTTAGGATTGCTGGATGGCATTGCCCTTGGCTATACGACCAATTAGAGGCAAGGCTCTGAGTTCCGCACGGAAGCTGTGATTGAGCCAACAGTATATAAAGGGGTTATAGCAGGTAGAGCTCATGGCCAGCCAGTGGAAAGTAAAGTACAGGGCGTTGTTAGCCTGGATCATTTTACTTGACAGCAGCACAACATAACAGTTTAGAGGAAACCAGCAGACTGCAAACACAGCCACCACTGCAATCAACATTTTCAAAGTCGTCTTCTTCCTCCTGCGATGAGCGGCCGATTGAGCAAGTGTGACATCACCGACGGCATTCCGGAACCAAACCTTCTTGGCCACCACAAGGTACGATAAGGAGATAATCGCTAAAGGCAATACGTAGAGGAGGACAAAGGTGGCAAGATCCAGATATTTCCAGAAGAGATCAGAGGGATGAGGGAAGCTGGGCAGACATACCATCCGTACTCTGTTATTGCTAAAAGAGACAAGAAGAGAAATCTTTCAAATTGATTGTTTACCCACAAAATGAAAATTCTGATATCAAACCCTCATTTTGTTCCAAGACTTTGGTTAATCTTTGGCCTTTGGCTTGCTTAGTTGGGGAACACACACTTAATATTCAACAATATTATTGACTTTGTATGTAAATGCGAATATGTAAATAAAGGGGACTTGACTTTACTTAAAACCTGAGAGGTTTTTGTTTCAAGTCTTGTAAGATATGGGGTGTGTTTCCTGATACGTTGTCTCTTAGCGCTCTACGAAGACTCTAAAGGTATACCTTTTCTAGGCATGTTCCCTGAACTATACCTTAGGAGGTTACTTAAGGTAAACCCTCTTACGTGCAACTTTACCAGGTGCTGTCCATGGCGGTGGTGCTGAATTAGTTGATATAGATGGCTCGAAAATTGATGGAGCAGGATGTTCATGACTAAACACATGAAGGGGTAGATCCATCGAGTTTGTCTCGATAAAGTCGGACCAACAAGATCTAAAAGCTGTTGAATTTGCTGCTGTGGAAGGCAATTTTTTTTAAATTGGAGCTTTTGACATGGTAGCCAAGGGACTAAAGTTTTCAAGGATGCAATAGTGCACATACACTTAATCGCTCTGTGGACGGTGCCTTCTTTGATTTAGCAAAACTATTCACTGTATCGCTGCCATAGTTTGAAACAAACTCCCCACCACAATCATTCCATTTAAATAGATTCCTAAGCCTTTACTGCCTAATGTTTGCCAGCTGATGTACCTTTGGATAATATAATTAAAAAGCTAACAAACATCAGTGTAATGACAATTTTATCCTTTGCATGAAAACACTTCAATTAGCCTAATTGTAACCTTGAATTGTTTTACAACTTCAGAATTAAATTCATATAGACTGAGATGTAAAGAACCTTTTTGCACAGCAGTGGCCACTATAGTGGAGTGAATGTCAACAGTTATAAGGTATAGCTAAGAGTGGTCCTACCTAGACCAACCTTACGAATGCATGACTTACAGAAGGTAACTAAGATTGTTTCTGCAAACATGTATTAACATTAAGGTACAGTTTAAGGTATAAGCCACGTAGCTTTAAAAAGGTTTCGGGAAACGCACCTCTGATTGCTTTATATGATTGACAGATTTCATAAATTTATTTACATCCAAGCAATGATCAACATACATAACCAAGGCACACTGGTAAACATGGAAGCTCAAACATACTTGTGTGATGCTCAAGAACCAATGAGGTTTGTTCCAGCATGTGACACATGCACAAGCTTCCGTGTTTGCCTATGTCCAAGATTTGGATTAAACAGTTTGATTAGTCTATAGGCTTGTGAAAGGATACAGATATTAACAGTAAGAAATAAGGGGAGCATACAGACCATCACCAGTAGTTACAAAAATCAACACAATATAACATTTTGTCATCATGAAAAAGTAATGGTTCCTTACAACAAACTCAAGGATAATATACGTTTTCGAAGCCTTTGTGTTCAAAATTTTAGATTTTTTTTTAAAGTAAGTAAAAATGGACTTTATAACAGAGGAGAACATTCTAAAACTGGGATTACAGTGAATGTTTCTGGCTTTGTGGAGATGAGTATTATCAAGATTAACATCCTTAGAATTAAATCAGACCAAAAAAAAGATAGAGTATGTAATTTCTATAAGCATGTGTATTCGGCTCGAGGGCACTGTAGTAAAATAATGTGTATGTGCACTGGCGTGTAGTCTTTCTTTACAAAGTTGTTGATATCGGCAACTAATTGTCTGGCATACATAATACGGCATTATTAGTTGTTTTCGCAGATTCGTGTGAACGTGGATTGTTTTGAAAATGTTGTCATCTGCAGTGTTGGGGAATTACTTTGAAAAGTAATGCATTACAATATTTGTGTTACTCCCTTAAAAAGTAACTAATTGAGTTACTTGGTTACTTTTTAAGAAAAGTAATGCATTACGTTACTTTTGCATTACTTTTTCTCACCTGGGCTTGTTGTTTTATTTTTTTATAACAAAAAAGTTATATTTTTGTGCAAATGTAAAGACCTCTTCATACCAAAATTTAAAGAATAAGCCTTTGGCTGAGGTAAAAATGAAAATTCATGCATGAACAGTAGAGGGCGCAGCTCTGCTGTGCTGCCATTCTGGATAATGGAAGAAAAAGTGACACGTGACGGCCAAGTATGGTGACCCATACTTGGAATTTGACCTCTGCATTTAACCCATCCAGTTAATGCACACACATTAGGAGCAGAGTAGTGAGTAGTTAACACACACACACTGCAAACGTGTATACAAACACCCAGAGCAGCGGGCAGCCTTGTGTGGCGCCCGGGGAGCGATTAGGGGTTAGGTGCCTTGCTCAAGGGCACCTCAGTCATTTCCCACCGGTTCTGGAATCGAACCAGCAACCTTTGGGTTACCAGTTTAACTCCCTAACCACTAGGCCATGACTGCCCCTAAGACCCGCGTCCAAGAGCTCTTGTAAGAAAAGGAGCACTTCTGCCACCTCACATGATTGTGGGTTCGTGTTCCGTGCATTGCACCAGTCCAAGAAGACTGACCATTTTAAAGTGTAAAGCCGCCTGGTTGTGGGGGCTCTAGCCTGTGATATGGTATTTAACACTCTTTCTGGGAGGTTCCCGGGTAGCCGTTGATGGGCCAGACGTGAAGGGCCCATAGATCGGGTCTGGGATGCCAGATCCTCCCCTTCGCTTGCGTGAGGAGCTCCTTTCTCAGCGGTATTGGCCATGGGGCTGTTTCCAGCATCTGAGTCACCTCTGGATACCAAGTCTGACTCTTCCATAGGGGGGTTACCAGCAGTATAGCACATTTTTCCTCCCTGATTCTCTTGATTACTCGCAGTATCAAAGAGACTGGGGGAAACGCAGTCGTGGACCAGTGCATCCCTGTGTTTGGAGAAGTATATTGGGCAATGAGTATTGTCTTCTGAAGCTAACAGGTCTATTTTCGCCATGCCGAAGATACTCCATATTAGCTAAATCGCTTGAGAGTGAAGTGACCATTCCCCTGGGGGAACGTTGTCCCTGGATAACATATCCAGCCCCTGATTCAGGATACCTGGCACATGAGCCGCTCTTAGCAAGCTCAGGTTGCGCCTTGCCCATAAAAGGCTGAGAAAAGGTTGCACAGTTTATTTGCAGTCTTTTCTCCAATAGTGACCAACGGCCGGAGAGTGGCTCGCCCTGGTGCAGGGTGCCCCAACCTAGGTTGGATGCATCTGTCGAGACTACTACTTTCCATTTTGTCATAGAGCCTGTGTTCACACCCGACTGGTACCAGTCCGTCGCTAGCCAAGGAGCCAGAGCTTTGATGCAGCTGTGGTTCACTTAGATGTGTAAATGGCCTGAGTGCCACGCCCAGGCTGGGACGCGACGCTTTAACCAGTGTTGGAGGGGGTATGTGTAATAGGCCCTGCTCGACCACTGCAGATGCTGAGGCCATCTGGCCTAACATCCTCTTGAGAGCAGTGTAAGCGCCCACTTTGAACAACACCACTAGACTCTGCAGGCGAGCGTGCTTAGTAACGCGCTCGTTGTCCTTGATACGGAGTTGGACCTCTTCGGGAGGAAGTGCTTCATGGCTTGTGAAGCCTTTTGCGCCTCGGTGAAGCGCTCTGCGAATCCTGTAACAGCGCGACCGAACAGGCCGGAAGCTGTGATGGGGGCGTCCAGGAAGGCGGTTCTGTCAACCTCCTTCATGTCGGTTAAGTTCAGCCAGAGATGTCGCTCAAGCACGGTCAGGCTGGCCATGGACTTTCCGATCGCCTGGGCAGTAGCTTTGGTTGCTCGCAGGGCTAGATCTGTGGCACTGCGAAGATCCCTCAAAGCTTCCAGGTCCGGGATAGACTCGTCCAGCGGGCGGAGGAGTTTAGCCTGGAAAACCTGGAGTCCTGCCATGGTGTGTATGCTTGACTGCAAGGCTTAGATGGATGCGCCGCCTTTGCCTGCCATCCTCTGGAGGAGAGTGGACAAAGCTGGGCAGCAACGGCCTCTTCGAACGGGGGAACACCCTCATCTTTCCTTCGCACCGTCCACTGAGGAGAGCGCTGGGGAAAAGGAGGACTTGGCGAGAGCAGAAAAGGCGCCTTCCAAGTCTTCGTCAGTTCGTTGTGAACTTCCGGGAAGAAGGGGGCGGGCTTTTAAGGAGAAGAATGGCGACGACCTTGGAGAAACCATTCGTCCAGTCTGCTCCACGCGGGCTCCTGAGGCTGGGACCACTCAAGTCCAAGGTCTGCTACCGCTCTCGTAAGCATGCGGTCCAATTCCGCATCACGCTAGCCCTGATGCTCGTGGTGGGCTGCGTCGAAGCTGAGGGCCAGGCGCTGCTCGATGCTGTCTGCGTCATCGCCTCTTCTTCCTCTTCCCGCTGTGGTCCGCCGAAGAAGAACGAACAAGCCACAGCGAGGGAGGGGCGCTGTTCCTCCTGTGTGAACGTAACAGGAGGCGGCGAGACAAGCGGGGACTGACCCGGTGTGTGCCCGCTAGGCTGTTCTGGCTGTCTCTGGTCGCGGCGCTTTTTCCTGCGCTGTCCAGACAAGAGAGCAGCTGGAGAGGGATCGTTGCTGAAGATGGCAAGCCGAGTCCGCAGGGTCTGCAATGCCATCTCGTCACACTCCGGGCAGCCTGCCCAGGGAGAGTGCAGCAAGGGCGTGTTCTCGGCCAAGACACGCCACGCACATGATGTGCCAATCCCCACAGAGCAGAGGTTTTTCTGCACGCACACGAGGAACGAGGCATTTGTATCAACGCTTTTAGTAGATAAAAAGGATATGATAACGCCGGATAGCGCAGCTGGAACGACGGCGTCTGAACGGCGGCTTCACGCTCTGCTAGATCTGCTGTGCAGCTGCACTGCATTTTACATGGATAATTTTTAAGGATAAAATACTTGAGGAAACACAAGTTCCCCTTGCATATGCTACACAATACGAGTGATTCTCTCGAAAGGGAACGTCTTGGTTACGTATGTAACCCTCGTTCCCTGAGGAGGGAACGGAGACGTACATTAGTGACTAACGAATGGGGGTTTCGCTTAGAAGCCAATTACCTTCGAAAATTTAACAGCGCCCAATGGCAGTACCAATGCCATGGGCATGCGGAATTTGCATGCGTAACTCCGCCCCACCTCGTGGGTATATAAGGAAGTACGCTGGCAACATCGCATTATGTTACTGCTGCAGGAGCCAAGACTGAATTCCGCGTTCCAGCAGCACAGCTGATGTAGCAAAGGAACGTACGTCTCCGTTCCCTCCTCAGGGAACGAGGGTTACATACGTAACCGAGACGTTCCCTTTCGTTCAGCCACTACGACGTACGTTAGTGACTAACGAATGGAGGTTCCAATATAACAAGACACTCAGCTGTCTTCCAGTACCCTGTCGTAAGACTAGTTACGGACGAAGGACTCCCACTTATCACAGGAATACCAAGGTACACTGGGAAGCATATTCCAGTGTGGATATGCCAAAAGTGCCTAGCCATGGGGAGGACTTAGAGAATACACATATGACCTGCTAAGGGCTGCATATGGAAGAACTCTAGGGTACCAGCCAGAGGGTGGATTTTGAACCCTAGGGGTGGCAGGGACTTGCCAAGGGAAAGACACCTGCTCGCTGAGGAGGCTTACGGTGGAAATACTTGTGTGGGGGTCGCCATGCACACGGGGCACCTGGCCGGACATGAGGGTCTGGGCTCGAAAGGGCAGACTGAACTGATGTCGGCGTCAGCAGAGCTGGAGGAACTCAGGGCTCTCGGGGAGCTCACCTGAAGAGAATATTGCACGTATCCAGTCTGTGGAGTGGAATGGCGAGCAAGCGAAGACACGTGCTGTCTACATAGGCGCGGAGAGCACGTACTGGACAGCAATGCCAAGGCTGGGTCTGCCTCCTCCAAAGGCAGCGCTTGCAGGTTCACCACCTGGTCTCGGAACGGAGTGGTGGGAACCTTGGGCACATATCCGGGCCGGGGTCTCAGGATCACGTGAGAGTTAGCCGGTCCGAACTCCAGGCACGCTTCGTCAACCGAAAATGCCTGCAGGTCCCCTACCCTCTTAAGAGAGGCCAATGCGGTCAGCAGAGCCATCTTCATCGACAGAAACTTAATATCAACCGACCGCAAAGGCTCAAAGGGAGGCCTCTGCATAGCACTTAGGACTACTGCGAGGTCCCAAGAGGGAACGAGGTGAGAGCGAGGAGGATTCCGTCCGTCTCAGGAGCACCGCTTGGCCTGGCGTTTAGTGGGGCGCGGGGCGGGCTGAGCGGACTGGGACGCCTTCCTACGGCGGCCTCCACGACCCGGCCCGGGTGAAGGCTGTTGCTGGGACCGGGCAGGAGGGGCGGGAGCCTTAGGAGGGCGTCCTCGGTGGGGAGCAGGCTGAGGCAACTGTGCCGGCGGCTGGGTGGAGACAGTAGCTGGCCGCCGGGGCAGTACGTGTTTAATAGCCTCAGTCTGCTTCCGAGCGGTTGAAAACTGTTGGGCAAAGCTTTCAACCGCCCCGCCGAAGAGGCCGGCCTGGGATATGGGGGCATCGAGGAACCGGGTTCGCTCGGTGTCCCGCATATCAGCCAGGTTCAGCCACAAATGTCGCTCCTGGACCACATTTGTGGACATCACTTGACCCAGGGAGCGTGCGGTCACCTTCGTTGCCCGGAGAGCGAGGTCGGTGGTGGCACGTAGCTCGTCGAGGAGCCCCGGGTCAACTCTACCCTCGTGCATGTCCTTGAGGATCCTGGCCTGGTAGACCTGGAGGATCGCCATGGCATGCAAAGAGGCAGCAGCCTGCCCCGCAGCTCTGTACGATTTCGCCACCAATGTAGATGTGAATCGACAGGCTTTGGAGGGGTGCTTAGGATCACCACGCCAAGTCGAAGCATTCTGCAGACACAGTTGCATCGCAACAGATCATTCAACTGGGGAGACCCCAGTGTACCCGTTGGCCGCAGCCCCATCAAGGGTAGAGAAGGCGGAGGAAGTCACCGAACGGTCGCGGGAAGACAACGGGGACTTCCAGGACCGCGCAACTTCCTCATGCAGCTTGGGAAAGAAAGGTATCAGGAGCGGGGACTGACGGGTGTCAGCGCGCGCCCCCAAAAACCAATCATCGAGCCGCGAGAGCTCGGGACAGGGCGGAGGGTTCCACTCTATCCCCAGACTCGCGGCTGCCCGAGACAGCATGGCTGTCAGCTCTGGATCCGACTCGGGCAATGCTGGCACGCCCGAGGGCGGCAACACAGCGGAGTCATCATCCTCAGAGGACTCGAGCCCACCTTGTGATGCGGTGACTGACATCGCATCCTCCTCTGGAGCGCCAAACGAGATGCGTGGGGGGGCCGGAGCAGGCCCCGTGATCTGTGTCTAAACACTCGCGGATTGCAGTGTGCTAGAGGGGGGTGTGGCCTGAGGCATCAGCGTCGGGGCTTTGTTCCACACCGTCACCCTCAGGTCACCCTGACCACCAGCCATAGTACTGGCTCTCGGGGAGTCAGTAGATCGGGGTGTGGTAGAGGGGACTCTCACTTCTTTACGAAGTTCATCAAGTCTCGACCGCAACACCGCGATGGTCATGTTCCCGCAGTGGGAACATGACGCATCCACAAACGTTGCCTGGGCATGCTGAAAGCCCAAGCATACCAGGCAGTGATTGTGCCCAGGAGGAAAGCGACCGGCCAAACCCAGAAGTACACGGACGAGACATCCTGAAAAGGATGCGTCACGTGTAAGCTCTTTTAGGAGAAGAAGCTTCGCAGAGATGCCGAAGCGCCCAGGGACCACACACCAGCTGTCTAGCAGACCACTGCTCAGATCAGCAGGAAGGCAGTATGCGATCGCTGGAACGCTCCGTAACACCAACGCCTCTGGAAAGCTGCTCGTCTCGAAGGCTGCCATAGACTGAGATACGCATGCAAATTCCACATGCCCATGGCATTGGCACTGCCATTGGGCGCTGTTAAATTGTCGAAGGTAATTGGCTTCAAAGCAAAACCCCCATTCGTTAGTCACTAACGTACGTCGTAGTGACTGAACGAAAGGGAACTAATGTTAACTAATACAACCCTATTATAAAGTGTTACCAAAACTTTTTTGATCTACCACATCTTTGTCATGTAAACGTAATCTAAATTGCACTTTTTAAACTCATAAGTAGAACTAATACCTCGTACAACCTTATCTCTTATACAACCTTATCTCTCTGTAGCACTTATCTCTATTCAGTCATGAGTCATGCTTGCAAACACTTCCAATGATTGGAAGGTTTCTCGCCTTAAATGCTGCTTTTTTATATATTTTTTTATTTAATGGTGACTTTTTTAGAATAAGAGAAAGAGTAAGAGAAACTTCATACACAAATTCAAAGCGTAGCAGTTTCTGGTAGATGGCATGAGGTAGAGAGAAGCCGGACCCCATCACCCAGATCACTCCGATCCAGGCTATGCCCTGAAGCCGAGACATCCGCTGTTTCATTGGATGCATCACCACCTGACGGACAGCAATGATGACTGCACATTGGTATGCAACGTTTCATTGATTTTTGATAAGAGGTGTAAAAAAACTATTCACTCTAAATGTGTCATTGATAAGATATTCCAAAAGGCTGTTTGTGAGAACACTTACCTGGTGTCTATCAATGGCGATGGCAACCAGTGTAAGAACAGAGACATGGACAGAACAATACTGTGCAAAGCGGCTCACATGGCACATCACCTTCCCAAACACCCATGTACTGTAAACAAAGCGAACCTGAGAGAACAAGTAAAGTGGAATTGGATACTCCATGTAAGTATTAAAAATAATACTGCATATAAGTATTAAAAAAGCGTGCATACATGTGTTCACCCCCACACACTCACAGAGAGAGATGAATCATGCACATTCTCCATGTAGCTAGTCATTACTAAACAACAATAATGCGGGAGACAACACACACCAACACACTAGTGGAAGTATGCAGCACAATCCCGCTCTTCTAGAAAAACTCTGTTTTGTTTGGAGACACCACCAACAAAAACCAGTGGATTATGAAACTGTTTCATAAATCAGCTCAGTGACAAATAAGGATGTCCAAGAGGATAACAGATAAATCATTTTTAAAACCTATTAGTTAAGTTTTTAAACATTTTTAAGGTGTCTAACAAGCCCCAGAAAAACAGGATTTTTAAAATAATTAATATCAAGTGTTTGGCCCAAATCAAAATCAATTCAGTCAAAGAGGTAGCTATAAAATGGGTCCTCTCTTTTTTATGGTTTTCTTGTCAAGAAATGTATTGCTATAAATATTATAAATAATAAATGTTGCTTATCCCACACTTTTAGGCTTAGATTTGGGAGAATATATATATGTCACATGTCTGTCTTGTCCTGTGTAGCACATGGGCCCGGTTTCACAGACAGGGCTTAGACTAAGCCAGGATTAGGCCTTAGTTCAATTAGGACATATAAGTGACTTTTATAAACGTGCCCAAGAAAAAAACATTACTGGTGTGCATCTTGAGACAAAACAATGCCACTGACATATTTTAAGATTTGTCAGTGCAAGATTCTTTCAGTTAAAACAGCACAAACATGCATTTTAGTCTAGGACTAGCTTAAGCGTTGTCTGTGAAACCGGGGGATGGTGTTTTGGTTTATTTCTGTGTCCTGTGTGCGCCTGTCATCTGTCTTGACCCCACCCCTTGTTATCCGATTATTGGTTAATTTGACACACCTGCTGTTTTCTCATTACCTGCCTGATTTGTCACCCTTTATATTCTTGGTGTTTCCACAGTCTAGTGCTTGATCGTCGTCTTTAGTGTTTGGTATGGTTTCCTGTTCTCTGGCTCCCTGTTCCTGACCCTGGTAATCTGTCTTTGTTATGTTTGGTTTTCCCCATTGTGGGCTTTGTTTTGTGTTTATTTTTATTTTGTATTTATTAAACACCCATTTTCTCCTGAACTTGAGTCCTCCTCCCTTTTCCACATGCCGAACGTGATATATATATATATATATCTTATACTAACATTTCAAGAATTTTAGCCCCTTTTTTTTTTTTTTCCCAAACAAAGGACAGTTAAATTACCTTTTTATATCGGATATTTGCAAGCATGTCCGTTAGAAGGCCCATTTTCTTTTTGTGTGAATTGTATTTTTTAATGCATTTTGAACAGGTAAATCCAAGATTAGTAGGTATGAGCAATTGACCGGTAACAAAATTGTCAAGATTTTGAATAGAGTAAAAAAGAACAAGTAGCCTATTTTAACAATAACATACAGGCTATACTCCTATTCAGGGAATAAGTGAAACTCGTGTAAACTTACCAGTGTAAAAGGTGTGTTGAGCAGAGTTATAAGGATGTCAGCAATGGCTAAATTCATGATGAACAAACTTGTCACTGAGTGCATTCTTTTATTCTTAGTAACAACGTGACAAACCACCACGTTTCCAAAAAGCGAGATGACGATAATAACGGAATATGAGACGATGAGCAGCGCCCTGATGGTCGGTCTGTGGGATTCAGACTCGTAATTCGCTCCTCTACCGTACGCGTCCAAAGAGAAATTAAAAAACGTGGAGAAATTCTGCAAGATATAAAACTGCGAGAATAAATCCAATGAGGTGTTTCTGAATGTCATCGTAACGAGATTATCCGGAGCAGGTGCAGTGTCAAAAACGCCAATGCGCAGTTCTGATCCACTTTTGGACACAGTTTGGTGTTTGATTCAGCCTGCTGCAAGCCAAACGCTGCGATATAGCGTCAAGTGAAGCGGATTGGATGAAAGCCACGGTTAGTGATGCGTCTCAACCTCTGGCTTGATCCTAATCACAGTCTTCATTGCCACTTCACTGACTCTCTCACACACACACACACACACATACACACATCCACGGTGCGCATCATCACCACTTCTCATCAGTATGCGCCTCACATAAGGTCACTTTTAATTGTTATGCAGATCAATTGAATAGATCTTTCTATCAGGCAAAAGTAGCCTAACAATATAAAAAAAAAAAAAAAAAAAAAACGTTTTGGCAGGATTTGTAGGATTTCATACGAGATATTTCATAACTTCCATTGAGTGGATCATTTTGATCATTTTTGCTGTATAGGACTCAAAGTTGTAACTTGAGATGTGTGGATTTTGCGGGTCCAATACAAACTGCACTCCATTGACAGACATTTTTACATAATGTCAATTACCACCAAAATTATTTCGTCATTGTAGTGTTTTATTACAGAAATAATGTATTGAATAATTCATTGCGTTTTGATAAGAGGTGTAAAAAAATCTATTCACTCTAAATGTGTCATTGATAAGATATTCCAAAAGGCTGTTTGTGAGAACACTATACTCAACAACAACAAAAAAAAAGGTTCTATATGGCACCAAAAATGATTCTTCGTCGTAATTATAGGAACCACATTTGGTGCTATAGCGCCATATCTTAAGCACCTTAGTCAAAGAACCGGTGAAGAACCTCTGAAGAACCACTGAAGCACTACAATTGGTTCTATATAGCACTTAAAAAGGTTCCCCTATGATTACGAGCAAAGAACCATTTTTTTTAGAGTGTGCCTGGTGTCTATCAATGGAGATAGCAACCGGTGTAAGAACAGAAGACATGGACAGAACAATAATCTGATCCTAATCACAGTCTTCATTGCCACTTCACAGACTCACACACATACATCCACAGTGCGCACCATCACCACTTCTCAGCAGCATGCGCCTCACATAAGGTCACTTTTAATTGAAACCCTCTATAATAGGTCTTTCTATCAGGCAAAAGTAACAATTAAAATGAAAAAAAAAAAACGTTGTGGCAGGATTTGGAGGATTTCATAACAGATAAGCTTTCATTCCTCTCTTATTCTCTCAATTCCATTGAGTGGATCATTTTGATAATTTTTGCTGTAGGACTCAAAGTTGTAACTTGTGCTGTGTGGATTTTGCGGGTCCAATACAAACTGCACTCCATTGACAGACATTTTTACATAATGTCAATTACCACCAAAATTCTTTCGTCATTGTAGTGTTTTATTACAGAAAAAATGTATCTTATATTCTTTCTCACTTAAAGAAAATAAAAAGGAAATTGATCTTAAGCTGTAGGCTATTTTAACCCTTGTATGGTCTTTGTTTGGGAATTACACTTAGGGTCTTTGGGGTCTCCACAGACCCCAGGCAACAAAATTTTATTTTGTAACAAAACAATAGTTTTTTTTAGAACAAATGTAATTTTACTCTATTTTTTAATGTTTTTACGCAACATCTGTGCAGTTTTTGGAGTATTTATAATATTTTTTTAATTTATATAAATAAATTTAAAAAATAAATACATTTAAATGGATTTTCACACAAAATATATTATGTAAAAAAAATTATATTTTTTAATGATGTTACATAATGATTAAAATCAAACCTGAACAAGAGAAAAGTTGGAGTCTTTAGAGTTTATCATTTATTTCAAACATCTGATTTTATAATTCTATAAAGTTAATCTACACTTCAGTTACTAACTGTAACAGAACAAAGATTAACAGAAATGAACAGTTATATTACATAAAAAATACATAACATGAACACCAAAATGCAATGAACTGAACAGAAAAAACAAGTGTGGTGTGTGTGTGTGTGTGTGTGTGTGTGTGTGTGTGTGTGTGTGTGTGTGTGTGTGTGTGTGTGTGTGTGTGTGTGTGTGTGTGTGTGTGTGTGTGTGCGTGAGCGTGAGCGTGAGCGTGAGCGAGTGTGAGCGTGAGCGTGAGTGAGTGTGAGCGTGATCATGATCATGATCATGATCATGATCATATTGCATTGTGGATGTTTTATGCATTGTTGGAAGTGTGCCACATCATTTCTGTATGCATGTTCTGTGTTGTTTCTGTTTTTGAGGATGAATTCTGTCCATTTTCTAAGCGGAGTCTCCAGAGACCAAGACCCACTCAGCAGACTATTGGAAAACGCTGGGAAGCATGCCCGGGAGGGCCGCTGCGGAAGCCACATCATGCCCGGAGGGAGTTATCATGTGGAGAATACACGTATGGACTGGCCTTGGGCAGTGCAACATACGGAAGTCCCAGGGGTGGCCCCGGCCAATTACGGTGGGAGAACAACACCGTACTGGGATGGCAGAGGAGTTCTGCCGAGGGAAAGACACAAGCTTGCCGTAGGGAGCTGTACCGTGGAAGAATACACATATGGGACAGCCGTGGGGGTCACAACATATAGAACCCAGCCTAACACAAGTTCCACCAATGCATACGAGTGTTAAACCTGGCATCGGATGCTCCGCCACATCCGACTGCCGCGGGTTGCGGAGGACTTGACAGGGTTCGCCTATCCTTAGGGGAACTCGACTGGAGCAGATAAGCGCACGTATCCATTTCAGGGGGAAGGGAATGGCGCAGCAAGCCGACACTAGAACGGGCACTCCTGTGTTACTGACTATGGGAAGCGAGCACACGGGAAGCTACCGGCTCTACACGCAGGCTATAGAATCTAACGAACGTGTTAGGTGTCACCCAGCCCGCAGCTCTACAAATATCTGTCAGCGAGGCGCCACGAGCCAACGGCCAGGAAGAAGCAACACCCCTAGTGGAGTGGGTTCTTAACCCGAGCAGGCAGGGCACGTCTTGGGTTTCATACGCCAAGACAATGGCATCCACTATCCAGTGGGCCATCCTCTGCTTGGAGACAGCCTTTCCCTTCTGCTGTCCTCCGTAACAGACAAAGAGCTGCTCTGAGGTCCTGAAGCTTTGCGTTCTGTCGATGTAATTCCGCAGGGCGCGGACCAGACAGAGAAAAGCTAGGGCTGGGTCTGCCTCCTCCAAAGGCAGCGCTTGCAGGCTCACCACCTGGTCGCGGAAGGGAGTGGTGGGAACCTTGGGCACATATCCAGGCCGGGGTCTCAGGATTACATGAGAGTTACCAGGCCCGAACTCCAGGCGCGATTCGTCGACCGAAAATGCCTGCAGGTCCCCTACCCTCTTGATAGAGGCCAATGCAGTCAGGAGTACTGTCTTTAGAGACAGGATTTTCAAATCTGCCGAATGCAAAGGCTCAAAGGGCGCTCTGTAGTGCGGTTAGCATCAGAGTTAAGTCCCAAGAAGGTATAGAGGGAGGGAGAGGCTGATTTAGTCTCCTCGCCCCCCTCAGGAACCTGACGATCAGAACATGCTTACCTAAGGACTTTCCATCTACCATGTCATGATTAGCGTCAATAGCGGCAACATAAACTTTGAGGGTGAAGGGAGACAGCCTTCGCTCCAATCTGTCTTGTAGGAAGGAAAGCACTGAACTGATCAAACATCTTCGGGGGTCTTCTCGGCGAGAACGAACAAGTTCCACTTCAACGCATAGAGCCGTCTCATAGAGGGAGCTCTAGCGGAAGTGATGTTGTCTACATTGGTGGTAGGCCACCTAGAACCTCCGCGTCCCATCCAGGGACCAGCCATGGAGTTTCCAGAGGTCTGGATGCCGGTGCCAGAGGGTGCCCCATCTCTGAGTCAGGAGGTCCTTCCTCAGAGGAATGGGCCAAGGAGGTGCTGTCGCGAGGAGCACTAGTTCCGGGAACCAAGTCCGGTTGGGCCAATACAGAGCAACCAACAGGACTTGCTCCTCGTCCTCCCTGACGTTGCACAGTGTCTGTGCAAGAAGGCTCACTGGGGAAAACGCATATTTGCATAGGCCCCGGGGCCAGCTGTGTGCCAGAGCATCCGAGCCGAGGGTCCCCTTGGTCAGGGAATTAAACAACTGGCAGTGGGTCGTGTCCAGGGCGGCAAATAGGTCTACCTGTGCGGTCCCGAAGCGACTCCAGATCAGCTGGACCACCTGGGGATGGAGTCTCCACTCTCCCGGGAACACTTGCTGACGTGAGAGCTCGTCGGCTGCACGATTGAACAGGCCCGGAATGTGAATGGCATGAAGCGACCTCAGATGCTTCTGACTCCAGAGGAGGAGGAGATGCCGTGTGAATTGTGACATGCGACGGGAGCGTAGACTACCCTGTTTTCTTTGACGTACGCAACGACACCCGTGCTGTCAGTATGAACCAGAACGTACTTGCCTCTGAGCGGCTCCTTGAAGCGGCTGAGTGCAAGACAAACTGCTAACAACTCCAGGCAATTGATATGCCATTGCAGTTGAGGCACTGTCCACAGACCCGAAACTGCAAGCCCGTTGTACGTGGCGCCCCAGCCGGTGGATGAGGCATCCGTAGAGATAACAGCATGCCTGAACACTTGTTCTAGAGGCACTCTTGGCCGTAAAAACGAAGGGTCCGATCACAGGATGAAGGTTTGGCGGCATCTCTGCGTCACTTGTACACGGAGGGTTCCGCTGTGCCACGCCCATCTCGGGACTTGGTTGTGTAGCCAGCGTTGAAGCGGTCTCATATGAAGCAATCCCAGCAGCGTTACTGCGGCTGCGGATGCCATATTCCCCAGGAGCCTCTGAAAATTTTTCAGTGGTACCGCTGTTCTGCGTTTGAACGAGTTCAAGCAGTTCAACACAGACTGGATGCGCTCCTCGGTGAGGTGCGCTGTCAGACCGACCGAGTCCAGCTCCATACAGAGAAAAAACTCTGCGTGGGGCAGAGTTGACTCTTTTCTCCCTTGACCTGAAACCCCAACCTGCTGAGGTACCCCATGCTCTCTCATGGGAGCAATGGCCACCTCCGCGACTTTCGTGAAGACACGGGGCGACAGGGACAGCCCGAAGGGTAAGACTCTGTACTGATGTGCCCGTCCCCTAAACGCAACGCGTAGGAACGGTCTGCGTCGAGGGAAAACCAAGACATGAAAGTACACGTTCTTCAGGTTGATCGCTGCTAACCAATCTTGGGGATGCAACTGAAGATGCGTTTCTGCGTTTAGCATTTTGAACGACATTTCTTTAAGGGACCGATTCAAGAATTGCAGATCCAAGATTGGCCAGAACCCGCCACTTTCTTGGGTACAATGAAGTACAGGCTGTAGAACCCGGACTTCATATCACCTGGAGGGACCGCCTCTATCACGTCCTTCGCCAGTAGGACTGCGATCTCCGCCTGGAGCACAGGGGCGTCCTCCTTCGACACGGAGGTGAAGTGAACGCCCCTGAACTTGGGGGAGCGCCGGGCAAACTGAATCGCACAGCTGAGTCTGATGGTACAGACGAGCCGGTGAGACGGGCTGGGAAGCACTAGCCAGGCTCCCAGTGACCGTGCAAGCAGACCAACAGCACCACAGACGTACCCGCAGCGGGGCAGCGTAGCGGCATGCAGGGACCCGACTCGGACGGCATGGTAGCGGCCCGAAGTGGGGTCTGAGTGTGCTGTGCAACACTACCTGCTTCCGCTGAGGGGGTGTGCGAGTGTGGGAAGGCCACTTATGTGCATCCCCACAGCCAGCACCCCCTGCTTCCGATTTGGAGAGGCACCAGAGGGTGACAACGCATGGGACCGTCGTACACCAGCAATCGCACTCTCCAATTGAAGGAGGGGCTGAGCGTGGCAAGGCTTTGTGGCGTCACACACGACCTGCCTCACCTCCTTCCTCAGCGGGGAACAAGAGCGGCGAGGCATAGCATCGCACACTGCCATCCTCGCACCGCTGAGAAGAGGGGAATGGGAGTGGCAAGGCTTTGTAGCGTCACACACTGCCATTCTCTCCCTCTTGTGGGGAGGGAAATGAGAGCGGCGAGGCTTTGTAGCGTCACACACACTGCCATTCTCGCCCTATTGTGGGGAGGGAAATGAGAGCGGCGAGGCTTTGTAGCGTTACACACACTACCATTCTCACCCGCTTGTGGGGAGGGAAATGAGAGCGGCGAGGCTTTGTAGCGTCACATGCTGACATTCTTGAACTCGCGAGACCCAGAGGTATTGGAACTCCTCTTAAAGATACCAATCTTTAGTTTGAAAGCCACTTTCTAGCATCTGTAAAACTGCATTCTACCATCTTAAAAATATATCTAAATTACGGCACATGCTCTCAATGCAAAATGCTGAACAGTTAGTTCATGCGTTCATGACCTCAAGGTTAGATTATTGTAATGCTCTACTGGGTGGTTGCCCTGCTCGCTTACTAAATAAACTCCAGCTGGTCCAAAACGCAGCAGCTCGAGTACTTACTAGAACCAGGAAGTATGACCATATTAGCCCAGTTCTGTCAACATTGCACTGGCTGCCTATTAAACATCGCATACATTTTAAAATCTTGCTTATTACTTACAAAGCACTAAATGGTTTAGCTCCCCAATACTTGAGCGAGCTCTTAACATATTATACTCCATCATGTCTACTGCGGTCTCAAAATTCTGGCCAGTTGATAATACCGAGAATATCCAAATCAACTGCAGGCGGTCGATCCTTTTCCTATTTAGCTCCTAAACTCTGGAACAGTCTTCCTAACATTGTTCGGGAAGCAGACACACTCTGTCAGTTTAAATCTAGACTAAAAACACATCTCTTTACTGTGGCATACACATAAAACACTTTTTCAATGAAATTATTGTTAGGCTGCATTAACTATGTCAGCCGGAACCGGGAACACTTCCCATAACACCTGATGTACTTGTTACATCATCAGAAGAATGGCATCTACGCTAATGATAGTCTCTCTGTTTTATCCCGAGGTTTACTGCAGTCAGCCAGATACGGGCCGTATCCAGATCAGATGGTGGACCTGCGCCCAGAGAAGACCAACACAGGACCCCGAAGTGTCTGCAGAGACCGTGTCAATTAGCCTCCCCCTGCAACTGCCTCATCGACACGGCATCTCAATAAACCCGTCTCCAGCGTGATGACTCTGATTGTTCGAATATTACAATTAAATAATACTTAAATCGATATGTCATCCGCAATGAACCAGTCTCCAGCGTGTTGACACCAATTGTTCGAATATTACAATTAAATAATACTTAAATCGATATGTCATCCGCAATAAACCCGTCTCCAGCGTGTTGCCTCCGATCATTCGAATATTGCACTTTAATAATTATTTAATCAACATCATCCTCAATAAACCAGTCTCCAGCGTGTTGCCTCCGGCCCTTCGAATATTCCGATCTATTATGACCTCTGACCTGTAAAGCTGCCAGAATAATAATAATAATACGCTGTTTGTTAATTGGCCAGAGGAGACCTGGCACCCCGACTGAGCCTGGTTTCTCCCAAGGTTTATTTTTCTCCATTAGGTCACCTGATGGGGTTTTGGTTTCCTTGCCACTGTTGCCTCTGGCTTGGCGTGCTCAGTTGGGGACACAAAATTTTTCAACTAAACATCGAAATAAATCTAATTAATAAACTAAATTAACCATATAACTAAAGTACTGATCTAATTATTGATCTAAAGCCCACACTGTCACCGTATGGAAATTGAAATGAACTGATGACATCAAATGGTTATACGGCTTAATAAATTTATGCTGCATTATTTTCCTGTTTAACACTGTAAAGCTGCTTTGAAACAATCTACATTGTTAAAAGCGCTATATAAATAAAGTTGACTTGACTTGACTTGACTTAAAGGGTTAGTTCACCCAAAAATGAAAATTATGTCATTAATTACTCACCCTCATGTCGTTCGACACCCGTAAGACATTCGTTCATCTTCGGAACACAAATGAAGATATTTTAGTTGAAAGCTGATGGCTGAGAAAGGCCTCCATTGACATTCAGTACATTTACACTCACAAGACCCATAAAAGGCACTAAAAACGTCGTTAACATAACACACTCATGGGCATCAATCACCTTACACTCACAAGACCCATAAAAGGCACTAAAAACGTCGTTACAAAGTCCATCTCACTACAGTGGCCCTACAATAATTTTACGAAGCGACGGCAATAGTTTTTGTGCGAAAAAAAAAAATCTAAATAACGACTTTATTCCACAAGTTCTTGTCTTCCTTGTCTGTCTCTGCCGTGAACTCACGAAGCACCACGACGCATGCGCGAGAATATCACGCGGAACCGGCGTTCGGACACGTGACCCAGAAGCGAGGAGATTTGTTTACAACGAGCAGAGGAAGACGTGCCGTATCTAAGCTGTTGAATTCTACATTGATCGTGCTTTAGGTCTCGGCACAGAGCTCAAAATCGGACTAAAGTGTGCATTTGATGGCTTCCCGAACGCCGGTTCTACGTCATATTCTCGCGCATGCGCCATGGTGCTTCGTGAGTTCACGGCAGAGACAGACAAGGAAGACAAGAACTTCTGGAATTATTCTCTTCGTTATTTTGATTTTTTTTTTTTCGCTCAAAAACTATTGCCGTCGCTTCGTAAAATTATTGTAGAGCCACTGTAGTGAGATGGACTTTGTAACGACGTTTTTAGTGCCTTTTATGGGTCTTGTGAGTGTAAATGTACTGAATCCCTATGGAGGCCTTTCTGAGGCCTTTCTTAGCCATCAGCTTTCAACAAAAATATCTTCATTTGTGTTCCGAAGATGAACGAATGTCTTACGGGTGTCGAACGACAGGAGGGTGAGTAATTAATTACATAATTTTCATTTCTGGGTGAACTAACCCTTTAAGTGTCTGCAGAGACCGTGTCAACTAGACTCTCCCCTGTAAAGGCCTCATCACCAAGACATCCAGTGGCACTGATCCTCAACAAACCCATCTCCTGACTCTGACTCCGATCTTCAACCAGATGGAACTGGACAACTATTCTGAATGTTCCGATCTAATCTGACTTCTGACCTGTCCTGTTTGCCTGAATCATAATCATCCACTGTTTGTTCGTTGGCCAGAGGAGAACTGGCACTCCAACGAGTCTGGTTTCTCCCAAGGTTTTTTTTTCCATTCTGTCACCTGATGGAGTTTTGGTTCCTTGCCACCGTCGCCTCTTTTGCCTTTGGCTTTTGGCTGGCTTAGTTAGGGACACTGAGTATTCAATTATATTACTGATCTGCCCGCATTGACACTAGTCAAGTCAAGTCATGTCAAGTCAACTTTATTTATATAGCGCTTTTAACAATGCAGATTGTTTCAAAGCAGCTTTACAGTGTTAAACAGGAAAATAATGCAGCATAATTTTATTCAGCTGTATAGCCATTCTGGAGAAAATGGTGATGTCATCAGTTCATTTCAATTATCATACAGTGGCAGTGTGGGCTTTAGATCAGTAATTAGATCAGAAATTTAGTTTATATGGTTAATTTAGTTTAATAATTAGATTTATTTGGATATTTAGTTGAAAAATTTTGTGTCCCCAACTGAGCAAGCCAAGCCAGAGGCAACAGTGCCAAGGAAACCAAAACCCCATCAGGTGACCTAATGGAGAAAAATAAACCTTGGGAGAAACCAGGCTCAGTCGGGGTGCCAGTTCTCCTCTGGCCAATTAACAAACAGCGTATTATTATTATTATTATTATTATTATTTATTATTATATCGATGAGGCAGTTTTAGGGGGGGTCTAATCACGGTCTCTGCAGACACTTCAGGGTCATGTGTTGGTCTTCTCTGGGCTCAGGTCCAGCATCTGATCTGGATACGGCCCGGAGCCGGCTGACTGCAGTAAACCTCGGGATAAAACAGAGAGACTATCATTAGCGTAGATGCCATTCTTCTGATGATGTAACGAGTACATCAGGTGTTATAGGAAGTGTTCCCAGTTCCGGCTGACCTAGTTAATGCAGCCTAACAATCATTTAATTGAAAAAGTGTTTTATGTGTATGCCACAGTAAAGAGATGTGTTTTTAGTCTAGATTTAAACTGACAGAGTGTGTCTGCTTCCTGAACAATGCTAGGAAGACTGTTCCACAGTTTAGGAGCTAAATAGGAAAAGGATCGACCGCCTGCAGTTGATTTGGATATTCAAGTAAGTAAGTAAGTAATCCTTTATTTGTCCCACAGTGGGGAAATTGCATTTAGCAACAGCAGGGGTACAATGGAAAAATAATATCACAAATATTAAGAAAAAGAAAAACCGAAAAAGAAATTCTCGGTATTATCAACTGGCTAGAGTTTAGAGAGCGCAGTAGACGTGATGGAGTATAATGTGTTAAGAGCTCGCTCAAGTATTGGGGAGCTAAACCATTTAGTGCTTTGTAAGTAATAAGCTAGATTTAAAAATGTATGCGATGTTTTATAGGCAGCCAGTGCAATGTTGACAGAACTGGGCTAATATGGTCATACTTCCTGGTTCTAGTAAGTACTTGAGCTTCTGCATTTTGGACATGCTGGAGTTTATTTATTAAGCGAGCAGGGTAACCACCCAGTAGAGTATTACAATAATCTAACCTTGAGGTCATGAACGCATGAGCAAACTGTTCAGCATTTTGCATTGAGAGCATGTGCCGTAATTTAGATATATTTTTAAGATGGTAGAATGCAGTTTTACAGATGTTAGAAACGTGGCTTTCAAACGAAAGATCGGTATCAAAGAGCAAACCCAGGTTCCTCACTGACGACGAGGACTTGATAGAGCAGCCATCAAGTGTTAGACAGTATTCTAGGTTACTACTTGTGGAGCTTTTTTGTCCAATAATAAAAAATTAATTTTTTTCTGAATTGAGTTGCAGGAAATTACTGGTCATCCAGTGTTTTATATCAGCTATGCATTCCGTTAATCTTGTGAATTGGTAAGTTTCTTCAGGGGGTGAAGAAATATAGAGCTGAGTATCGTCAGCATAACAATGAAAACTAACGCCATGCTTCCTAAAGATATCTCTCAGTGGTAGCATGTACAGGGTGAAGAGCAGAGGTCCTAGCACTGAGCCTTGTGGTACTCCATACTGAACATGTGATCGGTGTGACATCTCTTCTTTTACTGCTACAAACTGATAACGGTCGCATAGGTATGATTTAAACCATGACAAAGCAATTCCACTAATACCTACATCATTTTCGAGTCTATTCAAAAGAATGTTGTGGTCGACAGAGTCGTTTTTAGGCATAGGCAAACTAGGCGGTCGCCTAGGGCGCCATCAGTAGGGGGACGCAATAAGCGCATATCTGGCACTGATGTTTGTGTGTAAAGGGTGTAACGGCCACCCTAAAATGTTATTGCCGCCCCCACTAGTTCCCCCACACTATTGGATCAGAGAACTGTCAATCTGACGATTCCTATATGCCATCAGATCAGATTAGGCTACTGTCAAAAAAGTTCGCTTTTGGAGCGCTCAACAACACCATTAGATCAATGAACTCGGTCAATGCTTTGGCAAGGTAACGCTTTTCAAGTATTTTTGACAGAAAGGGTAGATTTGAGATTGGTCTATAATTGACTAATTCTGTAGGATCAAGTTGCGTTTTTTTAATAAGTGGTTTAATAATAGCCAACTTAAAAGTTTTCGGTACATACCCTAATGACAAAGACGAATTAATGATATTAAGAAGAGGATCTATGACCTCTGGTAGCATCTCTTTTAATAGCCTAGTCGGTACAGGGTCAAGCATATATGTTGCTGATTTTGATGATTTAACGAGTTTAGTCAATTCTTCTTCTCCTATAGCAGTGAATGAGTGTAATTTTTCCTCAGTGACACTACAATGCTCTGTCTGATGTGATACTGTAGTAGACGGCTGTATGGTTAAAATTTTCATCCTAATATTATCAATCTTACATGTGAAGAAGTTGTGACGAGTCTCTCTGGGCATATCAGCATCGCCCTGGCAACCAACGCACGGCACCTGCATGTCCTCATCACGGGCTGATCGGTCACAGCTGCAGCCCGTCAGCAAGAGGCTGTAAAAGCCGCTACCGCTCTCACTTGAGGAGACACCCGTCTCATGCTGAACGTGCTGGAACTAATCCTTTGTCTCTTACCTCACAGAAGGCAGCGAGTGACCGACAGCCCGACTGAGCACACCTGGACACCCACCTTCACGAGCACGAGGACTTCACTGGAGCACCAGCCACGACGACAGCACACAACTTTGTTTCACCGTTTGCACTTATTCCCCAAAGTACTGAATGAACCCACCCTCCGGGGTTCACTTTCACCGAGCAACCTTGTTGTGTGATTTCTCACCCGTGACAAAGTTCATAAAGTCATTACAGCTGTGTTGTTTACAATTATCAGAAGTTGAAGCTTTATTTTTGGTTAATTTAGCCACTGTATCGAATAGCAACCTAGGGTTGTGTTTGTTTTCTTCCAAGAGAGTTGAGAAATAAGCAGATCTAGCAGTTTTTACGGCCTTTCTGTATGCGATCATGTGCTCTTTCCACGAATTACGAAAGACCTCTAGTTTTCCAGCTGTGCTCCATTTTTCTGGCTGCTGTTTTAAGGGCCCGGGTGTGCTCGTTGTACCACGGCGTTGGACTATTTTCTTTAATCTTTTTTAAGCGCAGAGGAGCAACTGTGTCTAAAGTACTGGAAAAGAGAGAGTCAATAGTTTCTGTTGCAACATCGAGTTCTTCCATGCTATCTGGGATGCTGAGGAGATGATACTGATGAGTAAGATTATTTAAAAAGCAATCTTTAGTAGCGGCAGTGATTGTCCTGCCATTTTTGAAACGAGGGGGCGGCTTTGCAACCTTAGCTAAATTAAGTATACATGATACTAGGTAATGATCTGAGATGTCATCGCTCTTCTGTTGAATTTCAATGGTATCAACATTTATTCCATGTGACAATATTAGGTCTAAAGTATGATTGTGGCGATGAGTGGGTCCTGACACGTGTTGCCTAACTCCAATAGAGTTTAGTATGTCTTTAAATGCTAATCCCAATGCGACTTTTTCATCTGCTGCCTCTCTGGGATCGGGAGCCCCCTCTGCGGCTTCTCCCGCCCGGGGAGCAGCCGCGATGCTGCAGCTATCTTCCTCCGAGGAGGTTGATGTATGTAGCATCGATGCAGGGGGTGAAGACTCGTCACTTCAGTCCCCTGCAAATGAGGAGCTTATGGAGGTGCTGAGCAGAGCGGTGGCCAGACTACACATTGACTGGCCACACGAACATCATGAGCGAGCTGCCGTAAAAAGCAGACTTGACGAGCAATTTCTCCCCGCGCGCTCTGTTCAGCTTCCTCGAAGGAGTCTGCCGTTTTTCCCGGACCTCCACACCGAGGCGCATTTTCACCCCGCATATATCAGTTTATAGTAATATCGTGGGGTGGAAGAGACACGGTTATGGTCAGTTGCCTCGGGTTGAGCAGACGCTTGCAAGCCATCTGTCACCCGAGTCTGCTTCGAACATAAAGGCTCCGACTTTGCCCACAAAACCGCTCAAAGTTACATCATCTTTTGTGGGCAAAGCGTACTCGGCAGCAGGTCAGGCCACCGCATGTCTGCACACCATGTCTATCGTGCAGGCATACCAGGCTGATCTGTTAAGAGACCTGGGGGAGAGCCACGAGATCGGAGTCGATACTATTAATGAACTCCGATTGACTGCTAATCTCGCTCTCCGTACCTCCAAGGAGACGGCTCAATGCGTCGGCCGTTCTATGGCAGCCCTGGTGGCCACGGAGAGGCATTTGTGGCTCAATCTTACGGATATCAAGGAAAGGGACAAGAGCTTTTTGCTTGATGCGCCGCTGTCTTCCGAGGGACTGTTGACATGTTCCTGGAGGCGAAAAAACAGGCGGCAGCGCTCAAGCAGTTCCTTCCCCGTAAGCCCCAGGTCTCGTCTGCTGCTGGGCGGGAGCAGCAGACGCAGAGTACGAGCTCCTCACACAGGGCGCAGCAGAAAGTGAGTGTCGCCACTCGTACACCCCCGCAGAAAGGGTCGTCGGGTGCGCGGCGCTCACAGGCGCAGCCTTCTAAACCCAGGACTGATCTGAGGACAGTCATTGTGGCGAGGAAGGCTGCGTCAAATAAGTCCTGACACCTCTGGGCTCAGGACAGTGAGGGTGATCCCCTCCGCGGGCACACTGTGCTCACCGCTGTACACGGTACCCGTGCGTCCGCGGTACCCTCACGGGGTCAGTCCGCCAACCCCGCCCGAGTGCCGGGGCGCGGAGGGTCCCCGCTGGTCATCCGAGGATGACCCGCACCCTCTTCGGAGGGAAACCATGCCGTCGAGTCAGTCGTTCCCTGCCGGTTCGCCGCTTCAGGGCGCTGCACTCGCGGTGCAGAGTACATCAGAGACCAGCCTCGAGAGGCTGGTTCCCTTAGCAGATTTTGTGTCAGAGTGGGAAAATCTGCCTCACATATCTCGTTGGGTCCTGCGATGCGTAAAGTTGGGGTACGTGATTCAGTTCAGATGCCGTCCTCCCAGCTTCAACGGGGTCCTCTCCACTGTGGTGGACCCAGTGCAGGCTCTGGTGATGACTCAAGAAGTACAGACTCTGCTGCAAAAGGGGTCTATAGAGAGGGTCCCCCCCCCCGGACAGGGAGTCAGGCTTTTACAGCCGGTACTTCATAGTGCCGAAGAAGGATGGTGGGCTGCGCCCCATCTTGGATCTTCGCGTCCTGAACCGAGCCGTGGCAAAGCTCAAGTTCAGGATGCTGACACTCAAACAGATCGTGTCTCAGATCAGGTCCGAGGACTGGTTTGTCACGATAGATCTCAAAGATGCATATTTCCATATCTCCATCCTTCCTCGGCACAGGAAGTTCCTGAGGTTCGCTTTCAGGGGAGAAGCGTACCAATATCGAGTGCTTCCTTTCGGTTTAGCCCTTTCACCCCGCACGTTCACGAAGTGTGTGGACACTGCTCTGGTCCCCTTGCGCTTGCAGGGGATCCGCATTCTCAATTACATCGACGACTAGCTGATACTAGCACAATCAGCGCATCTCGCGGTTCAGCATCGAGATGTTGTTCTCGCGCATATGAGGAGGTTGGGGCTGAGGCTCAACTGCAAGAAGAGTGTTCTTTCTCCTGTGCAAAAGATCACTTATCTCGGTGTGAGTTGGGATTCGGTCGCTATGCAGGCTCGTTTGTCGGAGCCTCGCGTGGGGTCGATCCTCTCAGCCGTGAAAGGGGTGAAGCTAGACCAGCTGCTCACTGTAAAGCAGTTTCAGAGACTGTTGGGTCTGATGGCAGCCGCGTCCAACGTTATTCCTTCGGGCCTGCTGTTCATGAGGCCGTTACAGTGGTGGCTCAAGACCAGAGGTTTTCCCCCGAGGAGGAACCCCTTTCGCGTAATCAAGGCAACGTGGCGGTGTCTCCACACCTTGGTTCTGTGGAAGGACCCCGGGTTCCTGACCCAGGGCCCGTCGCTGGGGGCACCGTGTCAGCGTGCGTCTCTGACCACGGATGCCTCCCTGACGGGCTGGGGGGCGACCATGAGTGGTCGCTCGGCCCAGGGTCTGTGGCAGGAGCACCAGCGTTCGTGGCACATAAATTGCCTGGAAATGTTGGCGGTGTTTCAGGCTCTGAAGCACTTCCTGCCGCATCTCAGAGGCCATCATGTGCTTGTGCGCACAGACAGCACATCGGTGGTCTCCTACGTCAACCATCAGGGTTCTCGGATCTGGTGTCTCTCCTCGATGGCTCTCCCCTGGAGATACCGTTCAGGAGGGACCTTCTCTCTCAGGCGGGTGGAGTTTTTGTTCACCCCCGCCCGGAGTTGTAGAAACTGTGGGCTTGGCCTCTGAGGGGGCCCAGCTCATAAGTTCCGGTCTCTCAACTGAGGTTGTTGAGACCATTCTACACTCCAGAGTTCCCTCTACGAGGAAACTTTACTACTTAAAGTAGAGACTCTTCACCTTGGTGTCGATGGTGTCGAGATTGCCTGCGGGATGCAGTTAACTGCCCTGTGGGGTGGTACTGGAGTTCCTGCAGGAGAGATTCTCTGCTAGGTTAGCCCCCTCCACACTAAAGGTGTACGTGGCGGCCATAGCAGCTTTGAGTGGAGTTTCATTAGGGCGACACCCGCTAGTAACCCGTTTCCTCCGTGGAACCTTGAGGCTGAGACCTGTGACACGCACCAGGGTGCCGGCCTGGGACTTAGCCATCGTCCTTCAAGGCCTTTCCAAGGCTCCCTTTGAGCCGCTCGAGGAAGTTGAGGAAAAGTTTCTCACTTTCAAGACATTATTTATTCTTGCTATTTCTTCTCTAAAAAGAATTGGGGACTTGCAAGCCCTCTCTGTTGCACCCTCGTGCTTGGAGTTTGCTCCGGGTATGGCTAAGGCCTTTCTTTCTCCGAGGCCCGGGTACATTCCTAAGGTCCTCACCAACCCTGTCAGACCTATTGTGCTCCAGGCCTTCTGTCCTCCTCCCTTTGTGACGTCAGACCAGGAAAGGTTAAATCTGCTTTGTCCCGTTCGTGCGTTGGATGCCTATGTCCACAGAGCTGCCTTGTGGAGGAAAACCGATCAGTTGTTTGTTTGTTACGGACCTCCATCCCGTGGGGGTCCGGTGTCAAAGCAGAGTATGAGCAAGTGGGTAGTCGAGACTATCTCGCTGGCTTATATGGCGGCCGGACAGCCCTCTCCTTTGGCTGTTCGGTCCCACTCCACTAGGAGTATGGCTGCCTCTCAAGCTCTTTTAGCAGGGGCCTACTTGCAGGAAGTTTGTGATGCGGCGGGGTGGTCCTCGCCGCATACATTTGTCAGGTTCTATGAACTAGATGTTAATGCTACTCCGGGGTCTCGGGTGCTCGCCTCGTAACTTTCACAGGCGGGCATCCAGACTCGCATGGGGACGTGGGTATTCTCGTTCCCAGAGCGGTGACGCAGCGTGAGTTCCCTTGAAAGGGAACGTCTCGGTTACGACTGTAACCTTAGTTCCCTGAATAGGGAACGAGACGCTGCGTCACCCGGCCATACTCCTCGCATGCCCGCAAGCACCTTGTTTCAGGCCTTGTTCAGAAGCTAACGGCGTGTGTTTGCCGGTGTGCTTTATAGTTTCCGGGTCTATGACGTCACCCACCTATGACGTTCCGTCTCTCTATTGGACTGATGACATACGTGCTTCGCGACGCAATCACGCAGATGCGTTCCCAGAGCGGTGACGCAGCGTCTCGTTCCCTATTCAGGGAACTAAGGTTACAGTCGTAACCGAGACGTTCTGAGTAATACTGAAGATATTATTATAAATTACAGCAACCCCTCCCCCTTTACCTTTCAGACACTGCTCATGTTTATAACAATAATCTTGGGGGGTGGACTCATTTAAAGTAATGTAGTCGTCAGGTTTTAGCCAGGTTTCTGTCAAACAGAGCACATCTAGATTATTATCTGTAATAATATCATTAACAATAAGCGCTTTTGGGGAAAGGGATCTAATATTCAGCAACCCAAGCTTTATCAATTGTTCATCTGTATTATATCTTTTGTTTATTTGTTGGACATCAATTAAATTTTTACTGTTGAATGGTTTTGATGTTTTTTTTGTATTTACTAATTCGGGGAACAGACACAGTCTCTATATGATAATATCTAGGTGAAAGAGTCTCTATGTGCTGGGATTTATCTGACTCCGGTGACATGAGACAGCTAGCAGACGGTCGTTTTAGCCAGTTTGTCTGCTTCATGACCTGGGCCCTAGTGAGTCAAGGTTTAGCTCTAAGACTATGTGCAAATTACTAGAGAGAAGAGCGAAACCACCCCAGGAGGGATGCCATCCTTCTTCAACAGGTCAGGTCTGCCCCAAAAACTTTTCCAATTGTCTATGGACGCTATGTTATTTTGCGGACACCACTTAGACAACCAGCCATTGAGTGATGATAGTCTGCTAACTATCTCATCACTCCTTCTAACGGGGAGCGGACCAGAACAATAAACAGCCTCTGACATCGTACTAGCGAGTTCACACACCTCTTTAATGTTAATTTTGGTGATTTCCGACTGGCGAAGTCGAACATCATTAGTGCCGACGTGAATAATAATCTTACAGAATTTACAATTAGCTTTAGCCAGCACTTTTAAATTTGCTTTGATGTCAGGCATTCTGGCTCCCGTTAAACAAGTGACTATCGTGGCCGGTGTCTCTAGCTTGACGTTCCGTGTAATAGAATCACCAATGACTAGGGCACTTTCAACAGGATACTCAGTGGGTGTTTCACTGAGAGGGGAGAACCTGTTTGATGTTCTAACCGGAACGGAAGAGTGGTTCTTTGATCTGCGACTATGCCGCCTGATTGTCACCCAGTTTCCCTGCTGCGCAGGCCCTGCAGCCGGAACCGAAGAATGTACAGAGTTCACTAAGCTATTCGCATCCAAATCAGTGTCAAAAGCTGTTACATCCTCACTACTCTCAGATAAAGTATGGATGCGTGTTTCTAATTCGGAAATCTTCTCCGTCAGCCTAACTATCTCCTTACATTTATCACATGTGAAGCCCTGTTCACCAGCGGAGAAGCCTATACTAAACATGCGGCAAGCGGTGCAAGTGAAAATGACAGGAGAAGACATGACTTACCGTGTTTGTTGATTAATCCAACTTACCACAATCGTTTGCTGGACACTATTTACTAATCCAACTAATGAACTCAGAAAAAGGGAGACCCGGGTGCAGAGCTGACAAGCTAACAGGCTAGCGAAATGCTAACGTGTGATGGTGATTTAGATTAAAAGCTAGCAATGTCAAATTTAACGTGATAGGCAATTTTTAAACAATGTATGGTGATGAGTAAGTTATATTTAGCAGTAGAACAAAGAGAAAATATCAAAATAGAGATTCAAACGTAAGCAAGGCTGTACAGAGCTACAGACAAGGCAGAAGGCAGACAGGAGCAATCGATCAGGCAAATCACTATATGATAATTGAACTGAGCTGGATTACATCACCGTTTTTTCTGTACAGCTGAATCAAATTCTGTTGCATTATTTTCCTATTAACACTGCTTTGAAACAATCAGCATTGTAAAAAGCGCTATATAAATAAAGGTGACTTGACTTGTTCAATACAGTCTGGCAAAATGCCAGCTCAAACTAAATGTAAACTTACACTTCCCTTGTCATTGCTCAAAAAGATATTATGTGCGTGTTTACACAGACCTTATTTCTAATTCTTTTAAAAGCTAGCTTGCTATTGCTAGCCTCTCCAAAATTGCCTAGCCTACCTTTAAATAATAAGCATTATTAAATAACACTTTAGATTGCTCACAGGGCAAGAGTTCTCTCTCACTGAATGCTCAGGTTTCAGCATATAACAGCATTCATTAGTGACAGACAGTACATCACTGTGTTTGCTACACATCTTGTTTCACAAGTTCACACTTACAAATAATCAGATAAAGTATGCGTATTTGGTGTGCTGTTCGAGGTGAGGGCTCTGAGCTCGGAATTTGGCCTGAAGCCAGAGTTCTTCCCCGTATTGCTTAGTTAAGGACACTGAGTATTCAACTATATTATTGATCTGCCCGCTTTGACACTATATGATAATTGAACTGAGCATCTAAATACTCATAGTCTTTTGCCTAAATTGGACAATGAATGTATTTGGGCTAAAAATACAAATGCGGATGTTATAGTCATATCTGAATCTTGGCCTAATGAATCCATCTCAGACAAAGATATTATTATCAACAGTTATAAGGTTTTTAGAGCAGATAGAACAAAAAGGGGTGGGGGTGTAGCAATTTATGTTAAAGAAATTTTTTAAAGACAAATTTTGAGACCACATTGCTACTTTCAGTTTCAATACCTAAACAGTATGAACTATTAGTTCTAAATCTTTCCGTGACTAAGAACCTTCATCTAACCAGATGTCGACTGCGCTTGGAAATATTTTTATGATAGTTTTATGTTAATTATCAACAAGCATGTAAGAAAATATAGAGTTAAATGCCGGGATAATCCATGGTTCTCGACCGATTTGTGTAACCTCTTCCAGGAGTGGGATGCCGCATGGGCCAAGGCTAGACAAACAAATAAAAAATCCAACTGGCTGCTTTTTAGGCAACTTCGCAATAAAGCCACTGTGGCGATTAGAAAGGCTAAATCAGATTATTTTCAGATTAATTCCAACAAACTCTGGGAAGTTCTGGAGGAATATTACATTTTTAACCGGTAATGAAACTACTACAGCACTCCCTTCATTTATATTTAAAGATTCTATTAAAATTTGTAACCCTGTTGAAATATATTCATTAGTATAAGATATACACGATTGAATAAATAATTTCATAGTTTAATAAATACAATTTAAGGTTAAAAAAAGAAAAGAAAATAAAGTTATGATTTTGTTCTATGAGAGAAAAACCTATTGGGTAATGTTCATGGTTTACTGAATACAGCATTTAAAATGTTAATTATTTGTTGGGTAATAATGTATGTTAAAATGCTTTAAATATGCCTGTAAGAATAGAAAGAAAAAGTTACACAAATGTTTTGTGAATTTATTTTATTTCTGAAAGTTTGTGTATGAGCCAATCACAGCGGAGGTCAAGGTACACAAGACGGGAGATGAACGCGGGGGTTTTGCGGAAAAGAAAAAGACGGTTGCGGAGAATGCAATGCACGCACGAGATGATTGAAAGTGTTCAATAAGGACTCTTATACCAATCGTTAATGGTGATATTTCTGTCTGTGTGAGTGGTAAACTCATAACAGTAAGACAGATATAAGTTTAAGTTAGCCGCTGATTTAGTGGTTACGTTTTGCATGGACTTTGCTGACAAGTTAGCGGCCAGCGACCTCGATTAGTAAAGCCTGTGTGGAGACTGACGATGATCAAAGACCCTGACGGAGCCGGATAGCGTTATCGAGTGGTGGACTTTGCTGAGATCGTCTGCCATGTGAATCTTCTCTTCCTGTCTTTTCTTCAATGCGAATCTTCTCGTCCTGTCTTCTGCTGCTGACGCCTTTGATCTTGTGCACGTGAGGTTACATTCACATGGAGTAAAGGTACCATTTTTTGTTTGGCCTGTGTGGTGAAGCAGCCATTCGGTTTAAGGCTACAACGCACCCGAGCTACATTCAGGCCTGCATCAGCTGAACATTTAAAGGGTATTTCATATTAAGCTAGGGGTTTTTGCCGGCTATTTTATTTTCCTGGGCCCTTGTGTTTGATATGTGAATTGTAATGCATTTGTGATTTGAAAAGTGAGTTTAACCAGATATATTTAATTTCTGACCTTTTTCTGAGTAAATCTGGTATACTTTTTTATAAAACAGTTGTGGTTACTGACTCTTTTGATATTTAAAGTTAATTAAGAAAAGAGTAAAATTGTGATTTTAAATAGGAAAGTGTTTCTAGAATAAAAGTAATTCCAGGACATGTCATTTCCTGTAAAAGTGTAAATATCAGTGTTTAATTAGTGATTTAAAAGGGAACAAGCATTTCATGTAATAATAAGTTAGTTACATTCACACACAAGTAAAACACGGATAAGTTTATTATTGAAACCTCACTTATTTGATTAAATAAGTATTTAAAGAATTCAGGATAGCCACCTCTCATTATAGTCAAGCACGCTAGAGAGGCGCTACAAATTGTAGATAAAAAGCAAATGCTTAATAGTTTTAACCATAATTTTATAGCATCAGGGTCTTTATCTCAAATAAATAATTCTATAAATCCAGATTTAGAATTTCTCAAAGCAGAACAAAATCAATGGAAAAAGGAGTTTTCTTTTGAACAAATTACTTCACCCGATGTCTGTTCTGCTTTAAAAGAACTAGATGTAATTAAATCGCCAGGTCTTGATCATATTGCTCCATTGTTTTTAAAATTAGCGGCTGATTTTATTTTTCCTCCGTTAACATATTTATTTAATTTTTCTTTATTAAATAACAATAAAGAACAACATTTGGAAGTCAGCTTTTGTAGTTCCTCCTTTTGTAGTTAAAAGGGGGTGATCCGTCTTTAACGGATAATTACAGACCGATATCCAAGCTATGTATTGTCTCAAAGTTGCTGGAAAACTTAATTAGTGAGCAATTGACACGGTATATAAATAATCATAATATTCTGACAATGAACCAATCTGGATTCCGTAAAGGGCATAGTACCACTACGGCCATTTTAAAAGTCTTAAATGATATAGTGGAGTCCTTAGATGACAAGAAACATTGTGGTTGTCTCTTTATCGATTTTTCAAAGACCTTTGACTCTGTCGATCACAATTTATTATTAAAAAGGCTCAGAACGGTAGGATTATCAGAAAATTAAATTTTGTGGTTTACTGCTTATTTAAAGGGAAGAACCCACTGCGTACTGGTGGAAGGTGTTCAGTCAGATCCCTTGGAAGTTGTTAAGGCGAGACACTACAGGTGAATAGGGAATTTTTTTAAATTACAAGATATCACTGTGAAACTTCTCCAGTTTATTACTGGCATAAACATAAGAAAAAAATGTATTACAAGTTTGGTGTAAATTAATGTTTTAATATGCAAATGAGGCTTTATATACTTAAATATACGCTCATTTGCATACTTTTCCAAAAACAAAATCTGGAAATTGGAAAGGACCATGTTTAAAATTCTTGGTTCTATTTGTTGACATGTTAGATGAGAGGGCTTTTACAGAGGGGATTCTGGATATCTTATTTTGTGCTTTAGTAAATTAGAGAATACTGACAATAGCCTTAAAAAATCAATTTTCGCCATGTTTTTTAGAGTTAAAGGACCTATAACTCAGGATAAAAATGATATATCAACAAATCCCTCTGTAAAAGCCTTCAGAATATAGTTCAGTATAAGACTGCTAAAGATGGTGCTTGTAGGTGCTCCTGAAGTGGATATATCTGACTCTGAGTGTGAGAAAAAACTAATTCTGAGAAAACGGCCTTTAAAGTTTTATACTGTATAACTGCATATATTTCTATAAAACCCCCAACCTACAAACAAAATATATATTCAGTTAATTAATATCAGTAGTGTATAATATTTAAAACACGTGGAAATTGATAAATTAATAAATTATTAATAGCAATAGCTATTAGAGAACTACCTTAAGAGAACTACCTTAACAAACACACATAACAACAGTCACAAAAACTGCAGACGAACTGTCCCTGTTTGTTGCATATGTCCATCTATAACTATTTGAATCTAATTCTGACGGGGTTTCGTCGTCTAATCTGTTGTTTTTTACTTTCTTTTTACTTGCTCTTGCTACTTGGTCTTTTCTGTGAGCGTCTATGAGCCGATTTCAGCGTTGTCTGCACTTTCTCTCAAGCAGAGAATACACAAGCAAGCGGCAGCGCGTGAGAAATTCACATGGAATCAGATGTGGTGTTCGGCTGCAAACTTTCGCGGTTGGTTAGTTCTACAAAGGAAATATCCATATTTGGATTAGACAGTGCTGTGTGTGAGACTGTGAGCTTTATAATGAGACCAAGCACGACATGTTTCTGTGAATGGAGACGGCACGAGAGATCGCGCTAGAATAACTTTTGATGATTTCGGGTAGAAATCTAAAGGCGCACGGTGACAAAATATAATGAAATAACCAACTTAATGTGTAATGTTGACATTTTTTTATTTTGACATGAAAGCTTACATGTTAAGGGAGCAAACTGGCCCAAAATCTCAAAATTGACCACTGCATGAAAAAACGATGTTTTCACCTGCCGTGTCTCGCCTTAAGGGAGTCCCTCAAGGATCTGTGTTGGGGCCATTATTATTTAGTATATACAGTGAGGAAAATAAGTATTTGAACACCCTGCTATTTTGCAAGTTCTCCCACTTAGAAATCAAGGAGGGGTCTGAAATTGTCATCGTAGGTGCATGTCCACTGTGAGAGACATAATCTAAAAAAAAAATCCAGAAATTACAATGTATGATAAGTATTTGAACACCTGAGAAAATCAATGTTAATATTTGGTACAGTAGCCTTTGTTTGCGATTACAGAGGTCAAACGTTTCCTGTAGTTTTTCAGCAGGTTTGCACACACTGCAGGAGGGATTTTGGCCCACTCCTCCACACAGATCTTCTCTAGATCAGTCAGGTTTCTGGCCTGTCGCTGAGAAACACAGAGTTTGAGCTCCTCCAAAGATTCTCTATTGGGTTTAGATCTGGAGACTGGCTAGGCCACGCCAGAACCTTGAAATGCTTCTTACAGAGCCACTCCTTGGTTATCCTGGCTGTGTGCTTCGGGTCATTGTCATGTTGGAAGACCCAGCCTTGACCCATCTTCAATGCTCTAACTGAGGGAAGGAAGTTGTTCCCCAAAATCTCGCAATACATGGCCCCGGTCATCCTCTCCTTAATACAGTGCAGTCTCCCTGTCCCATGTGCAGAAAAACACCCCCAAAGCATGATGCTACCACCACCATGCTTCACAGTAGGGATGGTGTTCATGGGATGGTACTCATCATTCTTCTTCCTCCAAACATGTTTAGTGGAATTATGACCAAAAAGTTCTATTTTGGTCTCATCTGACCACATTACTTTCTCCCATGACTCCTCTGGATCATCCAAATGTCATTGGCAAACTTAAGACGGGCCTTGACATGTGCTGGTTTAAGCAGGGGAACCTTCCGTGCCATGCATGATTTCAAACCATGACGTCTTAGTGTATTACCAACAGTAACCTTGGAAACGGTGGTCCCAGCTCTTTTCAGGTCATTGACTAGCTCCTCCTGTGTAGTTCTGGGCTGATTTCTCACCTTTCTTAGGATCATTGAGACCCCACGAGGTGAGATCTTGCATGGAGTCCCAGTCTGAGGGAGATTGACAGTCATGTTTAGCTTCTTCCATTTTCTAATGATTGCTCCAACAGTGGACCTTTTTTCACCAAGCTGCTTGGCAATTTCCCCGTAACACTTTCCAGCCTTGTGGAGGTGTACAATTTTGTCTCTAGTGTCTTTGGACAGCTCTTTGGTCTGGGCCATGTTAGTAGTTGGATTCTTACTGATTGTATGGGGTGGACAGGTGTCTTTATGCAGCTAACGACCTCAAACAGGTGCATCTAATTTAGGATAATAAATGGAGTGGAGGTGGACATTTTAAAGGCAGACTAACAGGTCTTTGAGGGTCAGAATTCTAGCTGATAGACAGGTGTTCAAATACTTATTTGCAGCTGTATCATACAAATAAATAGTTAAAAAAAATCATACATTGTGATTTCTGGATTTTTTTTTTTAGATTATGTCTCTCACAGTGGACATGCACCTACGATGACAATTTCAGACCCCTCCATGATTTCCAAGTGGGAGAACTTGCAAAATAGCAGGGTGTTCAAATACTTATTTTCCTCACTGTATATATAAATTGTCTTGATTTTAATATTGATATTGCTAGGTTTCATTTTTATGCAGATGACACGATCGTTTACTGTTCAGCTACCTCTAAGCAGCAATCTGTGGCATTATTACAATCTGTTTTTGATATCATGCAAAATAGGTTTCGTGCTTTAAGGCTTGTCTTGAACAAAAAGAAAACCTAAATGTATGTTATTTTCAAATTCTAAAACTTCCTCAGAAAATTATCTCGCTCTTAGAACATTTCAAGGGAGTCTGATAGCATCAGTGACAGAGTATAAATACCTTGGTATTATTATTGATAACACATTATGTTTTAGTTTACATAACTACTTGAGACAAAAACTCAAGAAAAAATTAGGATTCTATTTTAGAAACAAGTCATGCTTCTCATTCAGTGTGAGGAAGAAATTAGTGTCTGCTACCTTTTTACCAGTTATAGATTACGGGGATGTAGTTTACCAGCATGCTCTCTCTTATCTTCTTGTCTCTTTGGATGATTTGTACCATGGTGCTCTGAGATTTATCACTGATTGTAAATTCTCAACACATCACTGTGATTAATACAAAAGGGTTGCTTGGCCATCGCTGAACATCCAAAGAAAAATGCACTGGTATATGCTGATCTACAAAGCTATATTGGGTTATCTACCAATGTATCTTTGTTGTTTGGTTAAACGGAAACTAAAGGCAATTATACATTACATTCCGAATCAAATTATAATCTTTGTGCGCCCTTTGCCAGAACTGAGCTTGGTAAAACGTCTTTCAAATATGCCGCAACCTCAGATTGGAATTTCCTCCAGACTGAGTTGAAACTAAAAGAACTGGTGACGTAGTTATTTCAAAATTTTACTACATAATTTTGAGAGTAAATTAATGGTGTGTAATTGTTTTTAATCGGTTGTATGTTTTATGTCTACATGTAACTTAATGTATAACTGTACATGCAAACTCAGCCGCCTATCTTGGCCAGGACACTCCTGTAAAAGAGATTTTAATCTCAGTGAGTTTATTCTCCTGGTTAAATCAAGTTAATATATCCAGGAGAGTGTGAGGAGACGGGGTGGTGGAGGGATACAGAAAACTGGCTATATATATATATATATATATATATATATATATATATATATATATATATATATATATACACACACACACATATATACACACATACACACACACACATATACACACACACACACATACACACACACACACATACACACACACACACATACACACACACACACATACACACACACACACACACACATACACATACACACTCATCAGGCATAACAACTTTAAAATATAGCACCATGTACTGTAAAACATAAATTAGGACACAAAACAGACCAGACACAGCACATTTACATTTATGCATTTGGCAGACGCTTTTATCCAAAGCAACTTACAGTGCCCTTATTACAGGGACAATCCCCCTGGAGCAACATGGAGTAAAGTGCCTTGCTCAAGGACACACTGGTGGTGACCGCTGGGATCGAACCAGCAACCTTCTGCATATCAGTTCCATGGTTTAACACACTGGACCACCATCTCACACCATCTCAGCACAAATCAACTACAATTAAAAGCCAGAGAAAAAAGATAGGTTTTGAATTTTGCTTTAAACTCGTCCAATGTAGAGGCAGTTCTAATAGAGACAGGTAAGCTGTTCAAAAGTTTTGGTGCTGCAGTGGCAAAGGCACGGCCCCCTTTCAGTTTCAGCCTAGACCTAGTCTCTGGTTGGTTGACCTAAGAGACCTTCCAGAATTTTGAATGGATAGTAAATCTGAAATATGTACCGGAGCTGATCCATTCAATGATTTAAAAACCTGCAGTAAAACTTTAAAAATCAATTCTATAACGAATGGGGAGCTGTAGTAAAGGTATGTTTGTACGGGAAGAAGGAGGCGGGAACCGGCGAACAATCAAAATAAGTTTTAATTAAACAAACAAACTAAAATGGCGGCGACAGCCCCTCGCGGACGACTGTCGCCTACATACAAACAAAACACAAAATGAAAATAATAAGCTGCAGCCCCTCACGGTCGACTGCAGCAACACATAACAGAACTAAAATAAAACTCAACATAAAATCCAGGCCTGGTCCTCTCTCGTCCCTCACTGTCGTCGCTCCTCCTTTATACTCCCGTCACTCCTCCGCAAGAGCCGAGATCGCTGCGGCGCGCAGCTGGCGCTCATTCCCACTGATGAGCGCCGCCTCGTCCCGCTCTCACGGTCCCTCGGCCTCGCTGCCCGCCACAGGAGCCAATGCAGGGATTACAGAATTGGAGTAATGTGCTCATGTTTACGAACACCGGTGAGGAGCCGAGCAGCTGCATTTTGTACCATCTACAGATGGTTCAAAGATGCTTTATTAATACCCATATAGAGGGAATTACAGTAGTCCAGCGTTGTAGAAATAAAAGCATGAATCACCCGTTCCAAATCCTTAAAAGAAAGAAATGATTTTACTTTAGAAAGTACTTGGCGATGAAAAAAAACTGTTTTTGACAATGGATTTAACCTGTTTGTCAAATTTAAGAGCACTATCAAAAAACACGGCCAAACGCGTTTACTAGTGGTTTCACACATGAAGACAAATAACCAAAATTTGCACTAGGGGAGCTAGCAGCTTCTGAGGATTTAAAAACTATAATCTCTGTTATGCCTTCATTGAGGTGAAGAAAATTCAGGGACATCCAGGCCTTTACATCCGCTAGACAAGCCAACAGGGTATCCAAACCAACATTAATTGTTCCCAGAGGCAGATAGATTTGGGTATTGTCTGTGTAGCAATGAAAGGAGATGCCATGTTTCCTAAAAATCGCCCCCAAGGGAAGCATATACAAGGAGAATAAAACCGGAGCAAGAATAGAACCTTGAGGGACACCACACATAAGAGGAGCATTGGAAGTAGATTCACCAAACCTAACAGAGAATCTTCTGCCAATCAAATAGGATTGAAACCATTTAAGGGCATTTCCCTGAATGCCCACCCAGTGCTCCAAACGTGAGATGAGAAGAGAGTGGTCAATCGTGTCAAATGCTGCACTCAAACTCTAACAGCACTAACACAGTGGACTTGCTTGAGTCCAGAGTCAGTAAAACATAATTTCAAACTTTTACCAGAGCTGATTCTGTGGAGTGGTATTTCCTAAAAACCTGATTGGAACACCTCAAAAAACTGTTTTTTATTCAGAAAGCTCTGTTGTTGGTGAAACACTATTTTCTCTAAGATTTTAGACATAAAAGTGAGATTTGAGACTGGCCTAAAATTTGACAGAACTGTCGGATCTAAATTTGTTTTTTTGAGAAGTGGATGAACAATGGCATGCTTCATGTCATCTGGTACCATAGCCGTTCATAATCTTTAGAACAGTAGGTCCAATCACCTCAAATGTGTTAAAAAAAAAAACGTGGGGGAAGAACGTCATGGGGGGATCCAGAAGGTTTGAGCTGGTCTACACTATCTTGTAAATCAGGCAGCGTTACAGGTTCATATTGACTCAGGGTGTTAGTGTAAAATGAAGGTATAGAAAAATCATATGAAGAAAATGAAGAAGAAGGAGAGGGGATATTTGACCTAATACCCCTTATTTTGTCCATAAAAAAAATAAGAAATTTGTCACACATATCCAGAGACTCGCAGGGGAAAAGTTCGGCAGAGGGGTTAACAGCAGCATTTATAGTGGCAAAAAGTGCTCTTGGATTTTGACAGTTCTTTTCAATAAGGTCTGAAAAATATTTGTCCTTTGCTGTTTTCACCCCTTTCTTATATTGTTTCAGACTGTCCCTCAGTATTTCATATGAGCTTATCCTTTTTCCACCTTCTTTCAGCCGTCCTGCAGACCTGACGAAGTGTGCGAGTATCATCATTGAGCCAGGGCTCAGCCTTTGATTTTTGTTTTTTGGCTTTTAAAGGAGCCAAAGAGTTTAAAATATTATTGGAAATAGTATTGAACTGATTGAAATAATCCACACCACTACAATCCTCACAAAATAAAGATGATTGAGACACCTCCTTAAAAGCAGCAGAAAATTCAATTCCCATAGTTGGAGTAATCATACGAGACCACCGAACAGCCTTAGTGGGTCTTGTAACATTAAAAAAAGGTGAGGACTCTGAGGAATGATAGGCTTGTGATCTGAGATAACATGTTCATCTATTGGCAAATCACATACTGTCAGGCCATGTGAAAGCACCAGATCTAGAGTATGACCATGATTATGAGTGAGAGAGAGTAGAGGGCACCTCCCATCAAACATATTTGACAGGTTTATTGCCCTTTAAGCCACGCTCTCAGCGAAGGCGGTCGCATTCTCTCCTCTCTCCCTCTCGTCTCCCTCCTCCCTCCTCCCCTGCTTGCTTCTCTCGTCTCATCTAGTCTACTGTCTTAAACTTGAGAGACTCTCCACGCACTGCTCTCGAACTAAAAATTATGGATTTGATCAACTGGTCTCTCAACGCAATTGACACCATCTTCTCGACGAGAAGCTTAGGTTCGGGGGAACCGAACTGCCCTGCCGGAACGTTTGCTGCTGGCTACACGATGGACGCGTGGGAGAGGTGGCATGTTGTGTGTCTGGCGGCTCTTTCCGTAGAGGACATTGAAGACATCTACCTATTCGGAATCATGGTAACAGGGTTTCTGCTGATTGGATCAGGCATTGCCCTGGTATATCGAGGAATTCAGGAAGCGGTGACAGCTGTTCAAAGCTCCACAAGGCTGCCCGTCATGATTGAAGCAGTGGGCAGAGCGGCCATCTCTCAAACAGGGACTATTAACCGCAATATGGATAACATCATGAAGATGCAACGCAATATGGATATCATCATGGAAAAGCTCACGGCTTTGCAAAAGGATCGTTTCAGAGACCAGAACGAACTAAGAGAGCAGTCATAAATTGTGGCTACTCGCTCCCAGACCAAGAGACCAGAACGAACTAAGAGAGCAGTCATAAATTGTGGCTACTCGCTCCCAGACCAAAAAATTCCAATCTTATCTGCTTTCGGCTCCCTCTACCAGCACTGGCCTTGGCCAAGGCCGCTGTTGGGACAACAACTCCCCCTGAGAGCACTGCAGGAAGACGCTCTTGCATTCATCCCCCAATCACCTGCTGACTCGGACTGGGATCTGATCAAGGTTGTCTCCATAGCAACTTGCGGACTGGAGCACCAAGATTATGGTGCCAGGCGTGACTCTCCAGGCCTACACAAACATGCACATGAACTCTACAGACACACACACATTATGCACACACCCATCTCTCACCTTCGCCGCTTTGTACCCCCAGTCTGACAAGCGGGACCCCCCATTCCTCTCCCCTGTTGCAAGTCGTGTTTCATGTTGTAATATGTATGCGCTCATGTTGCTGAGATGTTTTTTTTACTGTTCCCAAACTGTGCTCCCGGAAGGAGCATAGTCTGGGGGTTGTTGTTTTTTTTTTTTTCATCTCCACACCCCCCCTTACCTCTCCTCATGTTATGCTGTATTTTTCTGTCCACCTAAAGAAGGCGCCGCAGAATGGTGACTCTGTGTTACTTGCACAACACCAAACAAATTCCGTGTATGTGTAAAAATGTACTTGGCAATAAAGCTCCTTGAATCCTTGAATCCTTGGATCCTTTTCCCCACGCTAGCCCCTCCCCTTATGTGTACCGTGGGAATTTTCCCCTCGCACAGAAGTTCTAAATGGTGTTAAAACTTTTTTAAAGAAATGTATAAAAGACATATTCAGAGATTTACATAAAACATAAACTAGTTTAAAAACATTGTTTAATAAACTATTGCATTTTACATAAAACACAAACTAGTTTAAAAACATTGTTTAATAAACTATTTCATTTTACATAAAACACAAAATTAGTTTAAAAACCTGTTACATTCTACATAAAACACAAACTAGTTTAAAACATTGTTTAATAAACTATTGCATTTTACATAAAACACAATTGTTTAATAAACTATTGCATTTTACATAAAACACAAACTAGTTTAAAAACATTGTTTAATAAACTATTGCATTTTACATAAAACACAAAATTAGTTTAAAAACCTGTTAAAAAGACTGAGGTTTCTACATACCATTTGTTAAAGGAGTTTAAACATACACAAAAGTTTTTCCTTGTGTAATTTGATGGAGGAGAGTAAAAAGACATGTCCTTTCAGTCCAAGGACCTGGCCGGAATGACGTTGTGTGAAACCTGCAGAGAGCCAGTCGCAGACTCCACCCCCAACCCTGCCCACAACAGGTGTCACCGTGGGAAAAATAACATTCCCGACTGGTCCCTTCTTCTTCTTCTTCTTCTTCTTCTTCTTTAATTTTTATTGGAGGTTGGCATCCAGCATGGTGCATTACCGCCACCAACTGTTGGGTGGGTGTGGAGCATCAATGGAGATTAGACATAAAAAAATAAATAAAAAATAAATAAAAAAAGGTCTGCTAAATCCTCTCATATAATCTGGTTGATTTTAAGAAATCAATGAGGAGTTTCCAGGCTGATGGTCTTATATTTGAGAAAGATAGTAAACTTTCCAATGTGATACTTGTGTATCCTAGTGGTTTCATATTTTCCAGCATGACTGTTCTCTCATTATTATATGCTGGACAATCTAATAAAACATGTTCTACAGTTTCACTTTGGTTTTGGTTGCATAACGTGGACTGATCCATATTATGTTTCCCTATCATGTTGAGGTTGTGATTAAGACTAGTGTGACCTATTCTCAGTCTTGTCGTTACAGTTTCCTCCCTTCGATTCCAACTTCCTCGTCTTTTGGAGGGAACCTGTTTCTGGATCTTATATAAAAACCTGCCCTTTATGTTTGTGTTCCATTGTTCTTGCCACATTTTGTTAACTTTAGTTTTAATTATAGTTTTGACTTCATCTCGACTCAAGGGTACATTCAAGTTATCTGCATTTAATTCAAGGGCTTTTTTGGCCAGACAGTCCACAACCTCATTTCCATCTACTCCAGCATGTGAAGGAACCCAGGTAAAACATAACGATATACTCATCTGATGGAGTCTGTATAGACTTTGATATATTTCATAAAATATGTCAGGTCTATCCACCATATTCTCTACTATTTTTTTATATGTTGACAATTTCAAAATCCACGTTGGGCATAGAAAATAACCAAGGGGGAGTAGCCGATAATGCCACTGTGCAGCTATGAGATATCTTTGTCAAACCCAATTTCTCAGCTTCATTATCCCCTATCCATCCAAAGCTGTTAAAATGCCTACGTCCATGCTCCCAACATTTGCCTAAAACTGACTTAGCTGGATGTTCTGGTTTGTGACCCTGTAATGTCGACCAATATGTCATATTTAACTGAAGACGCCTCAATGATAGTGGCATTTCTCCTACCTCCACCTGTAATGCTGGAACTGGAGATGTCTTAAAAGCCCCACAACACAATAGCAGAGCCTGTGCCTGAATCACATCTAGTTTGTATAAATGCGAGTTAGCAGCAGATCCATATGCAATACATGCATAATCTAAAACTGATCTAATTAAGGCAGTAAAAATATGTCTAAGAGACCTCAAACTTGCACCCCAGTTACTTCCTGTGAGGCATCTCATAACATTAATAGCCTTTTTGCATTTAGTTATGACTTTCTGAATGTGTTCTCCATAAGTTAATTTATGGTCCATCCATACCCCTAAAAATCTAATCCATAGAGCTTGCTTAACTGGCTGCCCATAAAGAGCAATCTGTATTTTTGGGTTGACCCTTTTCTTAGATAAACATATTACTTGGGTTTTTTCAATGGAAAAGTGGAAGCCCCATTTATTTCCCCATTCCTCCACAGTACTAACCGCTGCTTGTAATTTCTTCTGCACAATTGCTGCATTACGACCTCTTATCCACAGCGCCCCGTCATCTGCATATAATGATATGCAAAGGCTATTATCAACTCCTGTGAAGACATCATTAATCATAATATTAAAAAGGGCTGCATACACTGCCTTGGGGGGGGGGGGGGGGGGTCCATTTTCTATAGTGTAGGTACTGGAGTGGAATGTCCCAACCCTTACTTCAATACTCCTGTCCCTCAAAAAATCCATCACCCAATTATACATTCTCCCTCCTATACCCATATTTTCTAATTTGATAAGAAGGCCATCTTTCCATAACATGTCATATGCCTTCTCCACATCAAAAAATACTGCATTTACCAGCTCCTTATTGGCCTGAGCCTTCCTAATTTCATTCTCTAGGCATACAACAGGGTCCATGGTGGTCCTTCCTTTCCTGAAACCACTCTGATAATAAGTAATAACATTTTTCTTTTCCATTACATATGTTAGTCTGTCTGTAACCATACGTTCCATAATTTTACATATATTGGAAGTTAGAGCAATAGGTCTATAACTAGTTACCTCACACTTATCCTTCCCAGGTTTTCCAATGGGTATAACGACTGAGTGTTTCCAAGCCAATTATAGGTATTATTTGAAAGCTTAAATTCTCAAAAATCACGCTGTTTTGCAATCGTTTAATAAAAAAACATCACATAACTGAATTTAAATTTTTTTTGTTAAATTAGGAGTCAATAAATTGTACATTTATTTAAAATATGGTTATATATAATAATCTAGATACATTATTATTCTACATTATTTGAATGTACATAGCTTATCAATCCAACAGTTAACAACCATTTACAACACTGTGTGTATGTGTAAGGTGTGTAAAAATAGGGGTTCCCTTTTGTTCAGTCACTACGACGTACGTTAGTGAATAACGAATGGGGGTTTCGCTTAGAAGCCAATTACCTTCGAGAATTCAACAGCGCCCAATGGCAGTGCCAATGCCATGGGCATGCGGAATTTGCATGCGTAACTCCGCCCCACCTCGTGGGTATATAAGGAAGTACGCAGGCAACATTGCATTATGTTTCTGCTTTGGAGCCAAGAGGATCTCTTCATTCCTTCAAGCCTGATACTGAGTCTTTGTCAGCCTTCGAGACGAGCAGCTTTCCAGAGGCGTTGGTGTTACGGCGCGTTCCAGTGATCTCATACTGCCTGCCTGCTGATCTGTGCAGTGGTCCACTAGACAGCTGGTGTGTGGTCCCTGGGCGCTTCGGCGTTCTCTGCGAAGCTTCCTCTCCTAAAAGAGCTTACACGTGGTGCGTCCTTTTCAGGATGTCTCGTCCGTGTACTTCTGGGTGTGGCCGGTCGTTATCTTCTTTTGATGGGCAAAAACACTACTTGGTATGTTTGGGCTTTCAGCATGCCCAGGCAGCGTTTGTGGATGCGTCATGTTCCCACTGTGGGAACATGACCATCGCAGTGTTGCGGTCAAGACTTGATGAGCTTCGTAATGAAGTGAGAGTCCCCTCTACCACACCCCGATCTACTGAGTCCCAGAGGCCCAGTACTTCGGCTGGTGGTCAGGGTGACCTGAAGGTTACGATGTGGAACAAAGCCCTGACGCTCATGCCTCGGGCCACACCCCCCTCTTGCACACTGCAACCCGCGAGTGCTCAGGCGCAGATCGTGGGGCCTGCTTTGGTCCCCCCACGTATATCGTTTGGCGCTCCAGAGGAGAATGCGATGTCGGTCACCGCATCACAGGGTGGGCTCGAGTCCTCTGAGGATGTTGACTCGGCTGTGCTGCCGCCCTCGGGCATTCCAGCATTGCCCGAGTCGGACCCAGAGCTGACAGCCATGTTGTCTCGGGCAGCCGCGAGCCTCGGGATAGAGTGGAACCCTCCGCCCTGTCCCGAGCGCTCCCGGCTCGATGATTTTTGGGAGCGCGCGCTGACAACCGTCAGTCCCCGCCCCCAATACCTTTCTTTCCCGAGCTGCATGAGGAACTCGCGCGGTCCTGGAAGTCCCCGTTGTCTTCCCGTACACAACGGGTACACTGGGGTCCCCCCAGTTGAACGGTCTGTTGCGATGCAACTGTGTCCACAGAGCGCTTCAACTTGGTGATCCTAAGCACCCCGCCAAAGCCTGTCGATTCACATCAACCTTGATGGCGAAATCGCACAGAGCCGCGAGGCAGGCTGCCGCCTCTTTGCATGCCATGGCGATCCTCCAGGTCTACCAGGCCAGGATCCTCAAGGACATGCACGAGGGTGGAGTTGATCCAGGGCTCCTAAACGAGCTGCGTGCTGCCACCGACCTCGCTCTCCGGGCGACGAAGGTGACTGCACGCTCCCTGGGTCAAGTGATGTCCACAAACGTGGTCCAGGAGAGACACCTGTGGCTGAACCTGGCTGATATGCGGGACACCGAGCAAACCCGGTTCCTCGATGCCCCCATATCCCAGACCGGCCTCTTCGGCGGGGCGGTTGAAGACTTCGCCCAACAGTTTTCAATCGCCCAGAAGCAGACTGAGGCTATCAAACACGTACTGCCCCGGCGGCCAGCTGCTGCCTCCACCCAGCCGCCGGCACAGTCGCCTCAGCCTGCTCCACGCCGAGGATGCCCTCCGAAGGCTCCCGCCCCTCCCGCCCGGCCCAAGCAGCAGCCTTCACCCGGGCCGGGTCGTGGAGGTTGCCGTAGGAAGGCGTCCCAGTCCGCTCAGCCCGCCCCACGCCCCGCTAAACGCCAGGCCAAGTGGTGCTCCTGAGACGGACGGCTCAGGGATGGGAAATTCTTTCCAATAGATGGTAGCAGGACCACTCCTTCCCCCGGTGGAGGGCCGGAGGAGAATCCTTTGTTCAGCTGCTGGCCCCCGGGTCAGCAGCACCCTATTTTGGTCAAAGAAAGAATTAACACTCCCATCCCTGAGCCCCCAGAGATCGGTGATGACGGTGCGCGGCACCCTCGGGTCCCGCCACTCGCATCCCTCTCTGTCGCCAGCCTCCTGGCAGAGCAGACCCCAGTGGAACGTGTGTCCTTCCCTGGTCTCCTCTGTCAGGACGCAGCAGTTAACCGTGCCCCCGCACCGGGACGCCCAACAGCCTCCCATGTCCGGGCCGGTAACGCTGCCTCGCTGCCCCACACCGGGTACATCTGTGGTCCGAATGACCCCACTGGTGCAGTTCCTGGGAGTCTGGCTTCAGCTTCCAGGGCTGTCCCGCTGTGTCGCGAGGACCGTCAGGCGCGGCTACACGATTCAGTTCGCGCAGGTTCCTCCCTGCTTCCGGGGAGTCCGTTCCACCATGATCGGGGTCAAAGCCCCAGTCATGCGAGTGGAGATTGCCACCCTACTGGCGAAGGGTGCGATCGAACCTGTCCCTCCAGCCGAGATGAACTACGGGTTCTACAGCCCGTACTTCATTGTACCCAAAAAGACCGGTGGGTTACGACCAATCCTGGACCTGCGCATCTTGAACCGTTACCTTCACCGGTTTCTGTTCAAGATGTTGACAGCGAAATGCCTTTTCGAATGCGTTCGTCCGGACGATTGGTTTGCAGCGATTGACCTGAAGGACGCCTACTTCCATGTCTCCATTCTACCTTGACACAGACCGTTCCTACGGTTTGCTTTCGAGGGGCGGGCATATCAGTACGCGGTCCTCCCATTCGGGCTATCTCTGTCCCCTCGCGTCTTTACAATGATTGCCGAGGCAGCCCTTGCGCCCCTTCGGCAGCACAGGGTTCGCATCCTGAATTACCTTGACGACTGGCTCATACTGGGCCACTCTCGAGAGCAGGTTTGCGGACACAGAGATCGGGTGCTCCATCACCTAGCCCGTCTGGGCCTTCGGGTCAACTGGGAGAAGAGCAAACTTTGCCCCACGCAGAGGATCTCTTTTCTCGGTATGGATATCGATCGCCATGTGCGCGCAGGCTCCTGGGACATATGGCATCTGCAGCCGCGGTAACACCGCTCGGATTGCTACATATGAGACCGCTTCAGCACTGGCTACGCGAGTCCCGAGATGGGCATGGCGGTCTAGCACGCTCCGTGACTCGGGCCTGCATACAGACTCTCACCCCATGGTCGAACCACAAGTTTCTACGGACCGGAGTGTCCTTAGAACGAGTTTCCAGGCATGTTGTTGTATCAACAGATGCGTCATCCATGGGCCGGGGTGCCATGTGCAATGGACAAGCAGCCGCGGGCTCCTGGACACGCCTTCTGCATGTCAATTGCCTCGAGTTACTGGCAGTACGGTTCACCCGGCACCGCTTCCGAGCGTTGCTGAGGGGTCAACATGTACTAGTCAGGACAGGCAACACGGCCGTAGTAGCGTACATCAACCACCAGGGCGGTCTACGCTCCCGCCGTATGTCTCAACTCGCCCGCCATCTCATTCTATGGAGTCAGAAGCACCTGAGGTCCCTTCATGCTGTCCACATCCTGGGAGACCTGAACCGTGCAGCCGACGAGCTCTCACGGATTCAGCCTCTCCCTGGAGACTGGAGACTCCATCCCCAGACGGTCCAGCTGATATGGGAACGGTTTCGGCGACGCACAGGTAGACCTGTTTGCCTCCCAGGACTCTTCCCATTGCTCCCTGTTTTATTCTCTGACCAAGGGCACCCTCGGCACGGATGCACTGGCGCACAGCTGGCTGTTGGGGCTACGCAAGTATGCGTTTCCCCCAGTGAGCCTTCTTGCACGGGTACTGTGCAAGATCAGGGAAGACAAGGAGCAGGTCATGTTGGTCGCCCCGTATTGGCACGGCCAGACCTGGTTCTCAGAACTTCTACTCCTTGCGACAGCCCCTCCCTGGCCTATTCCTCTGAGACCGGACCTCCTCACTCAGAGACGGGGCACCCTTTGGCACCCGCGTCCGGCGTTCTGGAAGCTCCACGTGTGGCTTCTGGATGGGGCACGGCAGGTTTGAGTAGCCTTCCACCTGCGGTGGTCGCTACCATCACTTCCGCTAGGGCAGAGTCTACACAACACCTCTATGCGTTGAAGTGGAACCTCTTCGACACATGGTGTTCTTCCCGCCAAGAAGACCCCTGGAAATGCCCGATCGGGTCCGTGCTATCGTTTCTCCAGGAGGGGTTGGAGCGAAGGCTGTCTCCCTCCACCCTTAAAGTGTACGTGGCCGCAATATCTGCCCACCACGATCTCCTGGGAGACAAAAAGGTAAGTCAGCATGACCTGATCCTGAGGGGGGCGAGGAGACTGAATCCTCCTCGCTCTCCTCTCATTCCCTCTTGGGACCTCGCAGTAGTTCTAAGTGCTCTGCAGAGGCCTCCCTTTGAGCCTTTGCGGTTGGTTGAGATTAAATTCTTGTCTATGAAGACGGCTCTGCTGACCGCATTGGCCTCTCTTAAGAGGGTAGGGGACCTGCAGGCATTTTCGGTTGACGAAGCGTGCCTGGAGTTCGGACCGACTAACTCTCACGTGATCCTGAGACCCCGGCCCGGATATGTGCCCAAGGTTCCCACCACTCCGTTCCGAGACCAGGTGGTGAACCTGCAAGCGCTGCCTTTGGAGGAGGCAGACCCAGCCTTGGCATTGCTCTGTCCAGTACGCACTCTCCGCGCCTATGTAGACAGCACGCAATGTTTCAGGACCTCAGACCACCTCTTTGTCTGTTATGGTGGAGAGCGGAAGGGAAGAGCTCTCTCAAAGCAGAGGTTGTCTCACTGGATAGTGGACACCATTGTTTTGGCTTACCAGCAGCAAGGTCGACCATGTCCCCTTGGGGTCAGGGCACACTCCACCCGGAGTGTGGCCTCCTCTTGGGCTTTAGCGCATGGCGCCTCGCTAACAGACATCTGCAGAGCTGCAGGCTGGGCGACACCTAACACATTCACCAGATTCTACAATCTCGAGTGTAGCCAGTGTCAGACTATGTACTCGCCCCTACGGGTGGCCGGTAATGGACCAGGCTCAGGTGTCTTCGCTTGCTCGCCATTCCACTCCACGGACTGGATATGTGCGATATTTTCCTCAGGTGAGCTCCCCGAGAGCCCTTAGCTCCTCCAGCACTGCTGACGCCGACATCAGTTCAGTCTGCCCTTTTGAGCCCAGACCCTCATGTCCGGCCAGGTGCCCCGTGTGCATAGTTCCCCTCCGGCGACCCCCACACGAGTATTTACACCGTAAGCCTCCTCAGCGAGCAGGTGTCTTTCCCTTGGCAAGTCCCTGCCGCCCCTAGGGTTAAAAATCCACCTTCGGCTGGTACCCTAGAGTTCTTCCATATGCAGCCCTGAGCGGGTCATATGTGTATTCTCTAAGTCCTCCCCACGGGTAAGCATCTTGGCATATCCACACTGGAATATGCTTCCCAGTGTACCTTGGTATTCCTGTGATAAGTGGGAGCCCTTTGTCCATACTAGTCTTACGACAGGGTACTCACACTTACGCAGGGCACTGGATGACAGCTGAGTGGCGTTGTTGTATTGGAACACCCATTCGTTAGTCACTAACGTATGTCATAGTGACTGAACGAAAGGGAACGTCTCGGTTACGTATGTAACCCTCGTTCCCTGAGGAGGGAACGGAGACGTACGTTTCCTCTGCCACGTCAGCTGTGCTGCCTGGAACGCGGAGTTCAGTCTTGGCTCCTGCAGCAGTAATAATGCGATGTTGCCTGCATACTTCCTTATATACCCACAAGGTGGGGCGGAGTTACGCATGCAAATTCCGCATGCCCATGGCATTGGCACTGCCATTGGGCGCTGTTGAATTCTCGAAGGTAATTGGCTTCTAAGCGAAACCCCCATTCGTTAGTCACTAACGTACGTCTCCGTTCCCTCCTCAGGGAACGAGGGTTACATACGTAACCGAGACGTTTTGCATTTGTCTGAATTCGGCAGCAGACTCCCTGAAAGAAAAAGCAGAAATATGTTGCTTTCTCTTCTTTAACTACTCTTAAACATTGTTTAATTTAAGCACTTTCTAAGACCAATGTTTGTTTTCACATAATAGCCAGTCCTTGAATACTGTGTCTGAAATTCAAGAACCGTGAACCATGTGTTTTTAGGTGAAGACTCTTTTTGAGAGGTATCAACATTCAATGTTTATTGGAGTAAATAAAATAAGAAATAAAGAATTTAAGTTAAGTTTTAATAGTTTGAGAAGGTTTGATCAAATTGACATTTTAGTGCAACTTTACAGCTATCTATGTTGTGGGGTCGTATGAAGTACTATCAACACAAATTAATTTGTGTATTTTACACTTAAAACAATTACAACTGAATCACATCTAACTATTGTACTGAATGCTACACATTCATTAAAGTTTGAGGTTGATAAACAAAGGTACAACTCTGGTGTCTCAAAGCTAAAAGGATCACGTTAACAGCAGAGAATGCTGAAATTAGAGACATTAGAGAGCCTCACTGCCCTTGTGCAAGGTTATGTTGAGACGGGCGGCAAATTACACCTGTCACCACAAACACACACCATTACATTTACATTTATGCATTTAGCAGACGCTTTTATCCAAAGCGACTTACAACTTGGGGGTACATGAAGCGATTGGTCATGAAGAGTCGAGAAGCGCAATAAGAGCCTGAAATCCTGAGACCGTGTACATTTCTCAGTGTAGCACAGGCTAGAGTAGGGAGGGAAGAAGGAAGAGAAAGAGGAAAGGAAAGTGTTTTTTTTTTTTACATTTATTATGAGGTTAAGTGCTCACGGAAGAGCTGAGTTTTAAGTTGACTTTTGAATGATGTCAATGATTCTGCGTTTCGGATGGCGTTGGGAAGATCGTTCCACCAGCTGGGAACGTTGAATGAAAATGATCTGGAAAGGGATTTTTTCCCCCTCTGTAATGGTACCACAAGCCGTCGTTCCTTTGCTGAGCGAAGGCTTCTGGTGGAGTTTTGGATTTGTAGAATGGGGTCAAAGTAAGCAGGAGCTGAGCGCGTGGTGGCTCTGTATGCAAGCGTCAGCGCCTTAAACTTGATGCGAGCAGCGAGTGGTAGCCAGTGTAGGGAGATGAAGAGAGGTGTGACGTGGGTCCTTTTGGGCTCGTTGAAGACAAGACGTGCTGCTGCATTCTGGATCATTCGAAGTGTTTGGATCGCACAAGAGGGGAGTCCAACCAGAAGCGCATTGCAGTAGTCAAGTCTAGAAATAACCAGGGCCTGGACAAGAAGCTGTGTTGCGTGCTCTGTTAGGATCGGTCTAATCATCCTGATGTTGTGGAGCGCAAACCGGCATGAGCGAGCTGTCTTAGAAATGTGTTCTCAGAGAACAAGGACAGCTGGTCATCAAATGTTACTCCAAGATTTCTGACTGACTTTGATGGGGAAATCAAGGATGTACCTAACTGGATGGAGAAGTCATGTTGTATGGTGGGACTGGTGGGGAAGATGAGAAACTCAGTCTTTGCCAGGTTGAGCTGCAGGTGATATTTTTTCTTCCATGAAGAGATGTCAGCCAGACAGCTGGAGATTCGTGCAGCTACTGTGGGGTTGTCTTGGTGAAATGAAAGGTAGAGCAGAGTGTCATCAACATAGCAGTGGTATGAGAAGCCATGTGCCTGAATGATGGGTCCCAATGAAGTAGTGTAGATGGAGAAGAGGAGAGGATCAAGCACTGAGCCCTGGAGAACCCCAGTGGTCAGTTGATGTGCTTGGGATTCCTCTCCTCTCCAGGCAACCTTGAAAGACCTACCCGTGAGATAGGACTCAAACCAAAGGAGTGGAGTCCCTGTGATGCCCAGTGATGAGAGGTTGGACAGAAGAATCTGATGATTGACCGTGTCAAAGGCCGCAGATAGATCGAGCAGGACGAGGACTGATGATTTGGAGTCAGCTTTAGCTATCCGCAGGGCTTCAGTGACCGACAGTAGTGCAGTCTCTGTGGAGTGGCCCCTTTTGAAACCTGATTGGTTGATGTCCAGCTGATTATTCTGTGATAAGAAGGATGAAACCTGGTTGAAAACAACTCGTTCAATAGTTTTTGCTATGAATGGTAGGAGTGAAACAGGTCTGTAGTTATCTATGAGTGATGAGTTTAATGTGGGTTTCTTAAGCAGTGGAGTTACTCAAGCCTGCTTGAATGTGGTAGGGAAGAAGCCGGTGCAGAGAGATGTGTTGATGATGTCTCCCTGTCTCCTGTGTGCCTCCTGCATTGTTTGTAGCTCTGTACAGCCTTGCTCACATTTGAATATTTATTTTGATATTTCCTCTTTATTCTACCGCTAAATATAACTTACTCATCACCATAAATTGTTTAAAAATTCACGTCATGTCTTCTCCTGTCATTATCACTTGCACCGCATGCCGCATGTTTAATATAGGCTTCTCTGCTGGCGAACAGGGCTTCACATGTGATGTAAGGAGATAGTTAGGCTGACGGAGAAGATTTCAGAATTAGAAACACGCATCCATACTTTATCTGAGAGTAGTGAGGATGTAACAGCTTTAGACACTGATTTGGATGCGAATATCTTAGTAAACTCTGTACATTCTTCGGTTCCGGCTGCAGGGCCCGCGCAGCAGGGAAACTGGGTGACAGTGAGGCAGCATAGTCGCAGACCAAAGAACCGCTTTTCCGTTCCGGTTAGAACATCAAACAGGTTCTCCCCTCTCAGTGAAGCACCCACTGAGTATCCTGTTGAAAGTGCCCTAGTCTTTGGCGATTCTATTACACGGAACGTGAAGATAGAGACACCGGCCACGATAGTCACTTGTTTACCGGGAGCCAGAGCGCCTGACATCAAAGCAAATTTAAAAGTGCTGGCTAAAGCTAATCGTAAATTCTCTAAGATTATTATTCACGTCGGCACTAATGATGTTCGACTTCGCCAGTCGGAAATCACCAAAATTAACATTAAAGAGGTGTGTGAACTCGCTAGTACGATGTCAGAGGCTGTTTATTGTTCTGGTCCGCTCCCCGTTAGAAGGAGTGATGAGATAGTTAGCAGACTATCATCACTCAATGGCTGGTTGTCTAAGTGGTGTCTGCAAAATAACATAGGGTTCATAGACAATTGGAAAAGTTTTTGGGGCAGACCTGACCTGTTGAAGAAGGATGGCATCCATCCCTCCTGAGGTGGTGCCGCTCTTCTCTCTAGTAATTTGGCACATAGTCTTAGAGGTAAACCTTGACTCACTAGGGCCCAGGTCAGGAAGCAGACAAACTGGCTAAACCGACCGTCTGCTAGCTGTCTCACGTCACCGGAGTCAGATAAATCCCAGCACATAGAGACTCTTTCACCTAGATATTATCATATAGAGACTTTGTCTGTTCCCCGAATTATTAAATACAAAAAAAACATCAAAACCATTCAACAGTAAAAATTTTATTGATGTCCAACAAATAAACAAAAGATATAATACAGATGAACAATTGATAAAGCTTGGGTTGCTGAATATTAGATCCCTTTCCCCAAAAGCGCTTATTGTTAATGATATTATTAAAGATAATAATCTAGATGTGCTCTGTTTGACAGAAACCTGGCTAAAACCTGATGACTACTAAACATTGTAGTTTTTTGCTTGTTCTGTTTACAGTTTTTGTGTTTTTTGTCTTGGATGTTGTCTGCCTTACTACGTACGACAGACAGACACTTTTGGACATTGGTTCGGCAATCGCACACCGAAAACCGGACTTTAAATTCATCAACGACGACATGCTGTTTACAAACACGGCAGCGGAATCTTTTGTCTGGGCGGGCCGACCGCGCAAACGCAGCCGGAGACGGGGAAGCAGAGCCGGCGTACTCATCAGAGTAAGACGCCGCGCAAACCGACCCCCGCTCCCCAGTATTTTACTAGCTAATGTTCAGTCTCTGGACAATAAACTCTGCGAGCTGAGAGCACGGATCTCTTTCCAACGAGAGACGAGAGACTGCTGCATTATCTGCCTCACAGAAACTTGGATGTCCGCTGAGATTCCAGATTCGGCCATCGAAACCACGGGGTTCTCCGTGCACCGAATGGACAGAGAAAAAGATCTCTCAGGGAAAAGCAAAGGCGGGGGTGTATGTTTTATGATCAACCGATCCTGGTGTGATCAGAGGAACGTACATTCTATCAAGTCTTTCTGTTCTCCTGATCTGGAATTTCTCACTGTTCTGTGCCGACCATTCTGGCTACCGAGGGAATTCACAGCGGTCATCATCACAGCTGTGTATATTCCCCCACAAGCCGACACAGACCGGGCACTAAAGGAACTGTATAGGACAGTGAGTGAGCAGGAAACCGCGCATCCTGAGGCTGCGTTTATTGTGACTGGGGACTTTAACAAAGCCAACTTCAAACGCATTGCACCCAAATACCACCAACATGTTAACTTCAACACGCGAGGGAACCGCGTCTTAGATCACTGCTACTCTCCCTTCCGGGATGGCTACAAGTCCCTCCCACGCCCAGCATTCGGCAAATCGGATCACGCTTCCATCCTACTTTTGCCCGTTTATAGGCAGAGGCTGAAACAGGAAGCACCCGCCCTCAGAACCATCCAGTGCTGGTCGGACCAATCAGACTCTATGCTACAAGACTGTTTTGATCACGCGGACTGGGAGATGTTCCGGTCGGCCTCTGATGACGACATCGAGGTCTACGCTGATAGCTTAATGTGTTTCATCAGGAAGTGCGTAGAAGACGTTGTTCCGACCAGAACAATACGGCTGTACCCAAACCAGAAGCCGTGGCTAAATGGGGATGTTCGCGCGGCACTCAATGCGCGGACCTTCACCTTTAACTCCGGTAATGCGGAGGAGCATAAACAAGCAAGTTATGCCCTCCGGAAAACCATCAGAGCAGCAAAACGCCAGTACAGGGACAAGATTGAAGGACAGTTCAACACCACCGACTCTAGAAGCATGTGGAGGGGAATTAACACCATCACGGACTATAAAGGGAACACAAACTCCACCGTGAACACCGCTGCCTCTCTCCCGGACGAGCTCAACACCTTCTATGCTCGCTTTGAGGGAACTAACACCGCCCTCGCGGAGAGAGAGCTCGCGGCTGAAGATACAGAGGTTAGTGCACTCTCCGTATCTTTAGCGGATGTAACCCGATCCTTCCAGCGGGTGAACGTCCGTAAAGCAGCGGGTCCAGACGGCATTCCCGGCCGCGTGATCAGAGCGTGCGCGCACCAACTGGCTGGAGTCTTCACGGACATCTTTAACCTGTCCCTCTCCCTGGCTGTGGTCCCCACATGCTTCAAAACGTCCACCATTGTTCCTGTACCTAAGCAGTCAAAAACCACCTGCTTAAATGACTGGCGTCCTGTTGCTCTGACCCCCATCATCAGCAAATGCTTTGAGAGACTAGTCAGAAACCATATCTGCTCTGTTCTCCCCCCCTCACTGGACCCACTGCAGTTTGCATACCGCACAAACCGCTCCACTGATGATGCCATTTCATCAACAATTCACACTGCTCTCTCCCACCTGGAAAAGAGGAACACATATGTGAGAATGCTGTTTGTGGACTACAGCTCAGCAATCAACACCATTGTGCCCTCCATACTTGACATTAAACTCCGGGCTCTAGGCTTAAACAGCTTGTTATGCAGCTGGATCCTGGACTTCCTGTCAAACAGACGCCAGGTGGTCAGAATGGGCAGTAACATCTCATCATCACTGACTCTCAACACTGGAGCCCCTCAGGGCTGTGTTCTCAGCCCACTCCTGTACTCCTTGTACACACATGACTGTGTGGCAATCCACAGCTCCAACACCATCATCAAGTTTGCTGACGATACGACAGTGGTAGGTCTTATCACCGACAATGATGAAACGGCCTACAGAGAGGAGGTGCACACTCTGACACGGTGGTGTCAGGAGCACAACCTCTCCCTCAACGTCAGCAAGACCAAGGAGCTGGTGGTCGACTTCAGAAGGAATGAGAGAGAACACCGCCCCATCACCATCGATGGAGCAACGGTGGAGAGAGTCAGCAGCTTCAAGTTCCTCGGTGTCCACATCACAGAGGAACTCTCATGGTCCGTCCACACTGAGGCCGTTGTGAAGAAGGCTCATCAGCGCCTTTTCTTCCTGCGACGGCTGAGGAGGTTTGGAATGAACCGCCACATCCTCACACGCTTCTACATCAGCACCATCGAGAGCCTGCTGACCGGCTGCATCACCAACTGGTACGGCAACAGTACCGCCCGCAGCCGCAAAGCCCTGCAAAGGGTAGTGCGCACGGCCAGCTGCATCATCGGAGGTGAGCTTCCCTCCCTCCAGGACATTTACGCCAGGCGGTGTGTGAAGAGAGCTCAGAGGATCATCAGAGACTCTAGCCACCTGAACCATGGGCTGCTCTCACTGCTGCCATCAGGCAGACGGTACCGCAGCATTAGAACACGCACCAGCCGACTCCAGAACAGCTTCTTCCCACAAGCAATCAGACTACTTAACTCTTGATCCATCAGTATCATAACACACACTGGACAGAATATCACTCAGCACAACCCACTGTAGAAACACACACATTATATACACATTTATTTATCATACAGAATCTATTGCACTTTGGATTTCAATTTGTGAACATATTGTATACTGTACATTGTATATTATTACTATAGCTTAATGTATACTGTTATTGTTTAATGTATGTTTAGTGTATATTGTTTTAAGTATATGTATATTGTAAGTATGTGTATATTGTTTAAAGCTGTGAGAACTACACTCACATTGTGTAAATTATTTATTGTTTATTGTAGTGTATACTGTGCTGTGAGTAATTGTGTGCGCATCAGATGTGTAATCTGTTGTTGCTTAAATGTTGTACATGTCATGTCATGACTGCTATGTTGCTCGGAACTGCACCTAAGAATTTCACCTACTGTTGCACTTGTGCATATGGTAGAGTGACAATAAAGTGATTTGATTTGATTTGATTTGATGACTACATTACTTTAAATGAGTCCAACCCCCAAGATTATTGTTATAAACATGAGCCGCGTCTGAAAGGTAAAGGGGGAGGGGTTGCTGTAATTTATAATAATATCTTCAGTATTACTCAGAAGTCTAGTTTCAAATATAATTCCTTCGGACTTTTGGTGCTTTATGTAACACTATGTAGTGTACATGACAAAACCCGTTCAACATTGGTGTTAGTTACTGTATACAGGCCACCAGGGCATAATACAGACTTTATCAAAGAATTTGCTGACTTTCTATCAGAATTAGTACTGGCCGTAGATAAAGTACTAATTGTTGGTGATTTTAATATCCATGTAGACAACGAAAAAGATGTATTGGTATTAGCATTTAAAGATACACTAAACTCTATTGGAGTTAGGCAACACGTGTCAGGACCCACTCATCGCCATAATCATACTTTAGACCTAATATTGTCACATGGAATAAATGTTGATACCGTTGAAATTCTGCAGCAGAGCGATGACATCTCAGATCATTACTTAGTATCTTGTATACTTAATTTAGCTAAGGTTGCAAAGCCGCCCCCTCGCTTCAAAAATGGCAGGACAATCACTGCCACTACTAAAGATTGCTTTTTTTTAATCTTCCTCATCAGTATCATCTCCTCAGCATCCCAGATAGCATAGAAGAACTCGATGTTGCAACAGAAACTGTTGACTCTCTCTTTTCCAGTACTTTAGACACAGTTGCTCCTCTGCGCTTAAAGAAGATTAAAGAAAATAGTCCAACGCCGTGGTACAACGAGCACACCCGGGCCCTTAAAACAGCAGCCAGAAAAATGGAGCGCAGCTGGAAGAAAACAAAACTCAAGGTCTTACGAAATTCGTGGAAAGAGCACATGATCACATACAGAAAGGCCATAAGAACTGCTAGATCTGCTTATTTCTCAACTCTCCTGGAAGAAAACAAACACAACCCAAGGTATTTATTCGATACAGTGGCTAAATTAACCAAAAATAAAGCTTCAACTTCTGATGATTGTAAACAGCACAGCAGTAATGACTTTATAAACTTCTTCACATGTAAGATTGATAATATTAGGAAGACAATTTGAACCATGCAGCCGTCTACTACAGTATCACATCAGACAGAGCATTGTAGTGTCACTGAGGAAAAATTACAATCATTCACTGCTATAGGAGAAGAAGAACTCGTTAAATCATCAAAATCAACAACATGTATGCTTGACCCTGTACCGACTAGGCTATTAAAAGAGATGCTACCAGAGGTCATAGATCCTCTTCTTAATATCATTAATTCATCTTTGTCATTAGGATATGTACCGAAAACTTTTAAGTTGGCTATTATTAAGCCACTTATTAAAAAAACGCAACTTGATCCTACAGAATTAGTCAATTATAGACCAATCTCAAATCTACCCTTTCTGTCAAAAATACTTGAAAAGGCAGTGTCTTCACAATTATGTTCCTTTTTAGAAAGAAATGGTATCTGTGAGGATTTCTAGTCAGGATTTAGACCATATCATAGTACTGAGACTGCTCTCATCAGAGTTACAAATCAGTTTGTAGCAGTAAATGAAGAGATGTCTCACTGATCGCAAGTTCAGTATGGAGTACCACAAGGCTCAGTGCTAGGAGCGCTACTCTTCACCCTGTACATGCTACCACTGGGAGATATTATTAGGAAGCATGGCATTAGTTTTCATTGTTATGCTGACGATACTCAGCTCTATATTTCTTCACGCCCTGAAGAAATTTACCAATTCACAAGATTAACCGAATGCATAGCTGACATAAAACATTGGATGACCGGTAATTTCCTGCAACTCAATTCAGAAAAAAACTGAATTTTTAATTATTGGACAAAAAAGCTCCACAAGTAGTAACCTAGAATACTGTCTAACACTTGATGGCTGCTCTGTCAAGTCTTCGTCGTCACTGAGGAACCTGGGTGTGCTCTTTGATACCAATCTTTCGTTTGAAAGCCACGTTTCTAGCATCTGTAAAACTGCATTCTACCATCTAAATATATCTAAATTACGGCACATGCTCTCAATGCAAAATGCTGAACAGTTAGTTCATGCGTTCATGACCTCAAGGCTAGATTATTGTAATGCTCTACTGGGTGGTTGCCCTGCTCGCTTAATAAATAAACTCCAGCTGGTCCAAAACGCAGCAGCTCGAGTACTTACTAGAACCAGGAAGTATGACCATATTAGCCCAGTTCTGTCAACATTGCACTGGCTACCTATTAAACATCGCATACATTTTTTTACATACATACAAATCGTCTCGGGTTATGACTATAACCCTTGTTCCCCGAGAAGGGGAACGAGACACTGCGTCATCGTGACGACACTTTGGGGAACGCCCCTCGCGTTACGCGTCTGAAGAAACAGTAGAATCAGCCCAATCCGATTGGTGTTGCGTGATGACGTCGTATGTGACGGCACACCCGGAAGATACAAAGAGACGTCTGAACGAAACAGAGATAGCGTTCTTTGCGATGAAGCGAGCGCTCTGATGATTGGGTGGACACGAGACGCAGTGTCTCGTTCCCCTTCTCGGGGAACAAGGGTTATAGTCATAACCCGAGACGTTCCCCTTCGAGGGAACTCGAACTGCGTCATCGTGACGACACTTTGGGGAACGAGTACCAACTATCCCGCACCAATCATACCCACCCCAGTGTGAAGCTGAAACCAGGCACAACTAGGGGGCGAGCACTCTCGCGCCAGGCGTCTCAGGGAGATGCAGACTATAAAAACGAATGAAGGTGTGAGGCGTGGCCCACCCCGCTGCCTCGCAGATGTCTAGCATAGAGGCCCCAGAAAGGAGGGCTACCGAGGAGGCCATGCTCCTGGTAGAATGGGCCCTCACGGCTAAGGGTGAAGGCAGGTTGCGCACCCGATAAGCCATGGCTATAGCCTGGACAATCCAGTTACTAATCGTCTGTTTTGACGCAGGCAGCCCTTTCTTGGGTGAACCAAAACACACCAACAGCTGGTCTGACTTTCTCCACTGAGCAGACTTCTCCAGATAAATCCTCAATGCCCGCACGGGGCAGAGGAGGTGAAGTCTGCTCTCTTCCGCCGTCACGTGAGGTGGAGGATGGAATGCCTGGAGAACCACTGACCTTGCCCTGTTAGATGGCACCTTGGGCACGTAGCCCTGGCTGGGATGCAAGATGGCTTTAACCATGCCAGGGGCAAACTCCAGGCAAGTCGGCGTGACCGCCAAGGCCTGGAGGTCCCCCACTCTCCTCAGAGAAGTGATGGCAAGGAGAAAAGCCACCTTGAAGGTCAGTATTCTCGCCTCAGCCGACTCCAGCGGCTCAAAGGGGGCCTCAGCCAGCCCTTCGAGCACCACTGCCAGGTCCCAGGTTGGGACCCTGGAATGAGCCGCAGGCCTCATCCTCCGAGCCCCACGGAGGAAACGTACAACCAGATGGTGCCTTCCCAACGTCGCATCACCTAAAGGTGCGTGGAAAGCCCCAATGGCAGCCACATACACCTTAAGTGTGGACGGGGAAAGACCGGCGGAGAAGCGGTCTTGAAGGAACTCCAGCACTGAAGCCACTGGGCAGTTAACTGGGTTCACCTGCCGCTCTCTACACCAAGTGGAAAATACATTCCACTTTAGGCTGTACAACCTCCTGGTGGATGGAGCTCTGGAACTGAGTAGGGTCTCCACGACACCTGCCGACAGGCCCTCTGCTAGGAACTGAGCCCCCTCAGGGGCCAGACCCAGAGATCCCATACCTCTGGCCGTGGGTAGAAAATCGTACCCCCGGCCTGAGACAGCAGATCCCTCCTCAGAGGGACCTGCCATGGGGGACCGTCCAGCAGGTCGAAGATGTCGGAGAACCATACCCGAGTGGGCCACCGGGGTGCTACTAAGAGAAGGCTGACGCCCTCCCGGCGGACACGTTCCAGAACTCCCGGGAGCAGAGCAATCGGGGGAAAAGCGTACAGACGCAGCCTCGGCCACGTCTGCGCCATGGCATCCAGCCCCAGAGGGGCCGGATGAGTGAGGGAGAACCACAGCGGGCAGTGGGACGTCTCTCGAGACGCAAATAGATCCACTTCCACCGGGCCCAGCCGCTCGCACATAGTCTCCACCACCTCGGGGTGGAGCCGCCATTCCCCGGGCCTCAGCCCCTGCCTCGACAGGATGTCTGCTCCCTGATTTTGGTCCCCGGGAATGTACATCGCCCTGAGGGATGACAACTTCCCCTGGGACCACAGAAGGACCTGATGCGCCAGTCTGCAAAGAGGGCGCGACCTCAGGCCCCCCTGGTGGTTTAGATACGACACTGCGACATATTGTCGGATCGCATCAGGACATGGTGGCCGCGGAGGCCCGGGAGGAAGCTCCTCAGAGCTTCATAGACCGCCAGCATTTCCAGGCAGTAGATGTGCCAGGAAGAATGCCGGGTCTCCCACAGACCTCTGAAAAAGCGGCCTTCCATGGCCGTGTCCCAACCAGTGAGGGATGCGTCTGTTGAAACGGTTTCCCGGCAACATGATGCTCCCAGCACTGGCCCCCGGGACAGGAACCAAGGTCTCTTCCATATGACGAGGGAACGAAGGCATCTGCGCGTTACCCTGATCATACAGAATGGTCTTCCCCTCAAGGAAAGCCCCCTGGTTCACTTACGCATCAGGACATGGTGGCCGCGGAGGTCCGGGAGGAAGCTCCTCAGAGCTTCGTAGACCGCCAGCATTTCCAGGCAGTAGATGTGCCAGGAAGAATGCCGGGTCTCCCACAGACCTCTGAAAAAGCGGCCTTCCATGACCGTGTCCCAACCAGTGAGGGATGCGTCTGTTGAAACGGTTTCCCGGCAACATGATGCTCCCAGCACTGGCCCCCGGGACAGGAACCAAGGTCTCTTCCATATGACGAGGGAACGAAGGCATCTGCGCGTTACCCTGATCATACAGAATGGTCTTCCCCTCAAGGAAAACCTCCCTGGTTCCCAGCCACCACTGTAGGGGTCTCGTGCAGCAGGCCAAGAGAAATTCTGTTGGACGCAGCTGCCGCAAGTCCCAGCAGTCCTAAACTGCTGTACAGTGATGCCCGAATGGAGGAACCTGATAATGATACGCTTCGCCCCCGAAAGCGAACCTCAGGAATCCCCCGTGACACAGAAGGATGGAACATGGAAGTATGTGTCCTCTTTAGATCCACCGTGACAGACCAGTCCTCAGACTGGATCTGAACCACGACACTCAAGCATCTTGAATCTGAATCTCCTCGGAGAACGATCCAAGTACCTCCGATCTAAAGTTGGACGCAACTGGCCATCCTTCTTAGGAACTATGAAGTACCGGCTGTAGGACCCGGACTCCCTGACTGGCGGAGGAATATGTTCAAAGCCTCCTTAACCGACAGGGAGTGTACTTCCTGTTCCATTACCCGCACCTGCTCTGGGCCGACCACAATCCAGACCACCCCGTTAGACTTCGGGGGAGGGAACTGAACTGCGGCCTGTAACCCGTTCTACAGTACGCAGGGCCCATGCAGATATATTCGGAGGCATAACCATGCGCCGAGATAATCTGCTAAGGGAACCAGCCTCTCGAGGCCGGCCTCGGGTGTCAACCGAGCCTCCTCCCCGACCCCCTGAAGCGGCTAACCGGCAGGGCGAAATCGAGGAAGATTTTCGGTGAGCGTACGCGTTTGCTGGACCGCCGCAGGTCTTGCTAGAGGCGGCTGGTGCAGCGCGCGTGCGCTGAGAAACGATGTGGCCCGAAACGTACTAGACGGCGGGAGCACAACATCGATTCCCAAAAGCTCCTCAGGGGAGGCGACCTCGATCGCTCCCACCCGGGAGAGGGGGCCGGCCAGCAGGGGCCTCATCTAAGGGAGCAGCTCGACAGGGCCGCAACCTCCAATCTTAGATGGATATCCAGACAAGTCAAACACGCTTGGGCGACAGACTGATTAAGTATCTAACTTAACAAAGTCAGATAACATGACACTCAATTCCTCAGAATTAAATGTCATCATAATCACCCAACCGTGCAACCTGGTCTGAATGATAGGCTGAGTAAAAAATACATCTAACTCTTATAGTCAGATAATATTTTAATTTAATTCCTCGGAATTAAATGCAGCCATAGTAAGGTGAAAGCGAATACTGTTCGATTATATTATATACGGCTCGAAAATCACACGTTGCCTCAGCAACGCGGCTCAAGCAGTTATAATACAATTGGCCTTCCTCCCTCGAGAAGAAAGCCAAACAGTATCACATTTCACAAATACGATGAACATGGTCTGAATAATAGGCTGAATATCTAACTCCTCAAAGTCAGATCATATTTCATTTAATTCCTCAGAATAAAACGCAGCCACAATTATCAGACAATACTGCTTAATTGTATTATATACGGCTCGTAAACCACACGTTGCCTCAGCAACGCGGTTCAAGCCGTTATAATACAACTGGCTTTCATCCCTCGAGAAAAAAGCCAAACGGGCGCGAGGCTGAAACACCCGAAGGCGCACGGCAGTACGCGTCGCGATATTTCTGAATGAAAACAGCCCGCCCCCTCAGGAGCTGACTGCATGCCTCGCACCCACAGTATCCCTACTCACCGTGTCACGTTGTATCACTCTAATAACAGACCCAAACCTGCGCGCCGCCTCGGCAACTCGAGGTTGAATCTGCATTAGGAAAGGCGAGCCTCGATACGGAGCCCATCTAATTCCTCAGAATCAGACAGCTCACGCATCGGGTCCTCCACCCCGGGGGAAGAAGCCGCAGCGCGGGGCCGCGGGCTTCCACGCGGGGAAGGAGAACAATGGAGCTGTCACCGGGAAGGAGAAAATGCATAAGCACTCTCAAGTTCCCCTGACAGACCCATCTGCGAGTCCATGATAGATCAACCGTGCTGCCTCAACAGCACGGGACCGGCCATGGAATTCGCGAGCCCTGTATGCTTGTGAAAACAACGTTAGTAGATAACAACACCAAATACTCTCAGACTGGTAACACAGAGCGCTAACGCTGAAGAGCAAAAAAGCTATCTCTGTTTCGTTCAGACGTCTCTTTGTATCTTCCGGGTGTGCCGTCACATACGACGTCATCACGCAACACCAATCGGATTGGGCTGATTCTACTGTTTCTTCAGACGCGTAACGCGAGGGGCGTTCCCCAAAGTGTCGTCACGATGACGCAGTTCGAGTTCCCTCGAAGGGGAACTTGCTTATTACTTACAAAGCACTAAATGGTTTAGCTCCCCAATACTTGAGCGAGCTCTTAACATATTATACTCCATCATGTCTACTGCGCTCTCTAAACTCTGGCCAGTTGTAAATACCGAGAATATCCAAATCAACTGCAGGCGGTCGATCCTTTTCCTATTTAGCTCCTAAACTCTGGAACAGTCTTCCTAACATTGTTCGGGAAGCAGACACACTCTGTCAGTTTAAATCTAGACTAAAAACACATCTCTTTACTGTGGCATACACATAAAACACTTTTTCAATGAAATGATTGTTAGGCTGCATTAACTAGGTCAGCCGGAACCGGGAACACTTCCCATAACACCTGATGTACTCGTTACATCATCAGAAGAATGGCATCTACGCTAATGATAGTCTCTCTGTTTTATCCCGAGGTTTACTGCAGTCAGCCAGATACGGGCCGTATCCAGATCAGATGGTGGACCTGCGCCCAGAGAAGACCAACGCAGGACCCCGAAGTGTCCGCAGAGACCGTGTCAATTAGCCTCCCCCTGCAACTGCCTCATCGACACGGCATCTTAATAAACCCGTCTCCAGCGTGATGACTCCGATTGTTCGAATATTACAATTAAATAATACTTAAATCTATATGTCATCCGAAATAAACCCGTCTCCAGCGTGTTGATTCCGATTGTTCGAATATTACAATTAAATAATACTTAAATCGATATGTCATCTGCAATAAACCCGTCTCCAGCATGTTGCCTCCGATCATTTGAATATTGCACTTTAATAATTATTTAATCAACATCATCCTCAATAAACCCGTCTCCAGCGTGTTGCCTCCGGTCCTTCGAATATTCCAATCTATTATGACCTCTGACCTGTAAAGCGGCCAGAATAATAATAATGATAATAATACGCTGTTTGTTAATTGGCCAGAGGAGAACTGGCACCCAGACTGAGCCTGGTTTCTCCCAAGGTTTATTTTTCTCCATTAGGTCACCTAATGGGGTTTTGGTTTCCTTGCCACTGTTGCCTCTGGCTTGGCGTGCTCAGTTGGGGACACTATATTTTTCAACTAAACATTGAAATAAATCTAATTAATAAACTAAATTAACCATATAAACTAAATTACTGATCTAATTATTGATCTAAAGCCCACACTGTCACAGTATGGAAATTGAAATGAACTGATGACATCAAATGGCTATACAGCTTAATAAAATTATGCTGCATTATTTTCCTGTTTAACACTGTAAAGCTGCTTTGAAACAATCTACATTGTTAAAAGCGCTATATAAATAAACTTGACTTGACTTGACATGTGTGTGAGTGCTGGTAGGATTGTAGGAGAGATGGCTTGAAGGAGGTGTGAGGGAATGGGATCAAGAGGACAGGTGGTAGGATGGCTAGAGAGGAGAAGTTCAGATACTTCTGTCTCAGTGAGTGTAGAAAATGAGAAGAGAGGATGTTTGGTTGTGGATGTGGCTGAACTAAAGTCCACAGTGCGCGTGGGTGAGAACTGCATGTACTTCATCTGAGAAGGATGAGAGCAGGGACTGATACTTACCTAGATCGGATGGGTGGTTAGATTTACGCCATGTTCTCTCTGCTGCCCTGAGTATCGTCCAGTGTTCACGAATAACATCAGATAACCAAGGGTTAGAGGGAGTGGCTTGTGCTGGCCTAAAAGAAAGAGGGCAAATACTGTCTTGACAAGAAAAAACAATCAAAGCAATCAAAAACACTCTGCTTAAACGACTGGCGTCCTGTTGCTCTGACCCCCATCATCAGCAAATGCTTTGAGAGACTAATCAGAAACCACATCTGCTCTGTCCCCCCCCCCTCACTGGACCCACTGCAGTTTGCATACCGCACAAACCGCTCCACTGATGATGCCATTTCATCTCAAGGACTCAAGGAATCAAGGAATTTTTATTGCCAAGTACATTTTTACACATACACGGAATTTGTTTTGGTGTTGTGCGAGTCACACCGAGTCGCCATTCTGCGGCGCCTTCTTGAGTTGGACAGAAAATACAGGATAACATGAGGATAGGTAGGGAGGGGTGAGGAGATGATAAAAAAAACAACCCCCAGACTGTGCTCCAGTAAAAAAACATCTCAGCAACATGAGCACACATTACAACATGAAAACAAGACTGCAACAGGGGAGAGGAGTGGGGGGTTGAGGTGTCCCAGCACAGCCAGGCGTCCCGGTCCTGCAGCCATTTCAGGCGCTGGTCACAGACCTGCTTGTCAGACTGGGGGTACAAAGCGGCGAAGGTGAGAGAAGGGTGTGTGCATAGTGTGTGTGTCTGTAAAGTTCATGTGCATGTTTGTGTAGGCCTGGGGAGACACGCCTGGCACCATAATCTCGGTGCTCCAGTCCGCAAGTTGCTATGGAGACAACCTTGATCAGATCCCAGTCCGAGTCAGCAGGTGGTTGGGGGATGAATGCAAGAACGTCTTCCTGCAGTGCTCTCAGGGGGAGTTGTTGTCTCAACAGCGGCCTTGGCCAAGGCCATGCTGGTTGAGGGAGCCGAAAGCAGATAAGATTGGAATTGTTTGGTCTGGGAGCGAGAAGCCACAATTTATGGCTCTCTTAGTTCGTTCTGGTCTCTGAAATGATCTTTTTGCAAAGCAGTGAGCTTCTCCGTGATTATATCCATCTTGCGTTGCAACTCCATGATGTTATCCATATTGCGGTTAGTAGTCCCAGTTTGAGAGATGACCGCTCTGCCCACTGCTTCAATCATGACGGGCAGCCTTGTGGAGCTTTGAATAGCTGTCACCGCTTCCTGAATTCTTCGATAGCCCAGGGCAATGCCTGATCCAATCAGCAGAAACCCTGTTACCATGAATCCGAATAGGTAGATGTCTTCAATGTCCTCTACGGAAAGTGCCGCTAGACACACAACATGCCACCTCTCCCACGCGTCCATCGTGTAGCCAGCAGCAAACGTTCCGGCAGGGCAGTTAGGTTCCCCCGAACCCAAGCTTCTCGTCGAGAAGATGGTGTCAATTGCGTTGAGAGATCTCAGTGAATCTACAGCCCGGAGTTTAATGTCAAGTATGGAGGGCACAATGGTGTTGAATGCTGAGCTGTAGTCCACAAACAGCATTCTCACATACGTGTTCCTCTTTTCCAGGTGGGAGAGAGCAGTGTGTATAGTGGATGAAATGGCATCATCAGTGGAGCGGTTTGTGCGGTATGCAAACTGCAGTGGGTCCAGTGAGGGGGGGAGAACAGAGCAGATGTGGTTTCTGACTAGTCTCTCAAAGCATTTACTGATGATTGGGGTCAGAGCAACAGGACGCCAGTCGTTTAAGCAGGTGGTTTTTGACTGCTTAGGTACAGGCACAATGGTGGACGTTTTGAAGCATGTGGGGACCACAGAAAGGGAGAGGGACAGGTTAAAAATGTCCGTGAAAACTCCAGCCAGTTGGTGCGCGCACGCTCTGATCACGCGGCCCGGAATCCCGTCTGGACCCGCGGCTTTACGGACGTTCACCCGCCGGAAGGATCGGGTTACATCCGCTAAAGATACGGAGAGTGCACTAACCTCTGTATCTTCAGCCGCGAGCTCTCTCTCCGCGAGGGCGGTGTTAGTTCCCTCAAAGCGAGCATAGAAGCTGAGCAAAAAGCTGTTGAGCTCGTCCGGGAGAGAGGCAGCGGTGTTCACGGTGGAGTTTGTGTTCCCTTTATAGTCCGTGATGGTGTTAATTCCCCTCCACATGCTTCTGGAGTCGGTGGTGTTGAACTGTCCTTCAATCTTGTCCCTGTACTGGCGTTTTGCTGCTCTGATGGTTTTCCGGAGGGCATAACTTGCTTGTTTATGCTCCTCCGCATTACCGGAGTTAAAGGTGAAGGTCCGCGCATTGAGTGCCGCGCGAACATCCCCATTTAGCCACGGCTTCTGGTTAGGGTACAGCCGTATTGTTCTGGTCGGAACAACGTCGTCTACGCACTTCCTGATGAAACACGTTACCCTATCAGCGTAGACCTCGATGTCGTCATCAGAGGCCGACCGGAACATCTCCCAGTCCGCGTGATCAAAACAGTCTTGGAGCATAGAGTCTGATTGGTCTGACCAGCACTGGATGGTTCTGAGGGCGGGTGCTTCCTGTTTGAGTCTTTGCCTATATGCGGGCAAGAGAAGAATGGAAGCGTGATCCGATTTGCCAAATGGTGGGCGCGGGAGGGACTTGTAACAATCCTTGAAGGGGGAGTAGCAGTGATCCAAAACACGGTTAGGTTATAGCATAATGTATATTGTTTAGTGTATGTTTAGTGTATATTGTTTAAAGTATATGTATATTGTAAGTACGTGTATATTGTTTAAAGCTGTGAGAACTACACTCACATTGTGTAAATTATTTATTGTTTATTGTAGTGTATACTGTGCTGTGAGTAATTGTGTGCGCATCAGATGTGTAATCTGTTGTTGCTTAAATGTTGTACATGTCATGTCATGACTACTATGTTTGCTCGGACTGCACCTAAGAATTTCACCTACTGTTGCACTTGTGCATATGGTAGAGTGACAATAAAGTGATTTGATTGATTGATTGATTGATTTTTTAAAGTGGAGCATAAAGTGTCAGTTGCAGTGTTGATATCCATAGAGGATAATTGTGAGGATGAGGGAAGGGAGGATGAGACAGCAGAGGATAGATGAGAAGGAGAAAGTGAGCGCAGGTTTCGCCTGAAGGTAACAGGTGGAGGAACTGGTGGTGCATGAGTAGTGAGTTGAAGGTTGAATGTGATGAAGAAATGATCTGAGATGTGTAGAGGTTTGACCAAAATATTGTCTGTAGAGCAGTTGTGTGTGTAAATGAGGTCCAGATGGTTACCAGATTTGTGGGTATGTGAAGTGATGAGGCGATTGAGATCGAATGATGCAAGGAGGGAGTGGAAATCTGAAGCATAAGATTTGTCCAGATGAATGTTGAAGTCGCCATGTGGGTGGGCTGCCATCCTCTGGAAATGAGGACAGCAGAACATCTAGCTCATGAACAAAGGTGGTCAATGGACCAGGGGGGCGGTAAATGACTACAATATGGAGTTTAATGGGAGTCGTAAGCAGTGCTTTAAGTGGGCCGGTACGCGCCGGTACTCAGTACCGCCACTTCCAAATATAGCTCTTGAGCGTACCGCCACCTCTCCGTGCGCCCAGAACGTGCTTTTAGCGTACCGGTACGCTCATTTGCACATCTATTTTAATCCTTTGGCTGTGCTGCCGCTTTTCAGAGCGCCCTTCACAATGCACGCTTCGAGAGCATAGACTACATTACCCATAAACCCTTGAGTTTTACAAGTGAAAAGCGCATGCGTCGCTTTTGCCACTGTCAGTTAGTGTCAACAACTCAACGTGGTCCGGAGAGGGTGTATGAAACGCAACAATAGCTGCTCTGTTAAAATAAAAAATACAATGAACACTTAATATGCTCTCCTGGCTTCAGACTCTGAGTAGTAAAAGAACAAGGTCAGAATCACAGGACTCGCTGGCTGACACCCCACCAAGCCAGAATGATATCGCTGCAGGTCAGACGCAAGTTAATGAAAGCAGCACTTGTGCCGCGGTCGCGATCGCGGTCACAAGTGGTGACGGGGAAGAGATTGACACCACTTCTCCTGATGACAACAGCCGCGTTAGCGAGCATGAGTGGCCAGAATGTTGGTCCCAAGCACAAGTCCGGTATTTCTCCACAAATTACAAGTGGCTGATAAGCAGAAATCAAAAGTTGGGTTGTAGTGTGTGTAGTCAAGTTTGTGCTCGCGTGGACATGCAGCAAGGGCAGAGAGTGTCACAGGAGTGGAGTGGGTGCTTAATCGTGTCTTTTGGAAGGGACAAGGCTGCACAACAAAACTCACTTCGAAAGAAAATAAAAGAGCACAGAGACTCAATTTATCACAAGAAAGCAGTTGAAATAAAAGAGAAGGCAACACAAAATACAATGCAAAAACACATTGAAGATATGAGAGAGGCTGACTACGCTTCAACTTGCAATGTGTTTAGAACAGCTTATAAGATTGGCAAGCATGGGCGTCCCTTTACAGACATGCCAATAGATGTCCAGTTGCAAGTCTTAAATGGTGTCAAGATGGGCAGAGTTTTGCACTCTAATAACTCATGTGCAAATATACTGGATCACATTGCAGCTGAAATGAAAAAGAAGGTAGTCAATGACATAGTGATGAATGAAAGAAAATTGTGTGTGCTCATTGATGAATCCACTACAATAAGTGGAAAGTCTGTGCTTGTCGTGTGCCTGCAGTCAGCTATTTCCAGTGAAAAGCCAGACACAATATTTTTTGAACTGATTGAGCTGCAGGGGACCACAGCAAAGGACTTCACTGAAGCACTGTTAGGATGTCTTCATAATAATGGCTTTGACCCTCACTACCTACAGGAACATTTGTTGGCATTTGCTTGTGATGGAGCCTCAGTGATGCTTGGGAGGAAAGCAGGAGTTGCTGCGCAGCTTTGTTCCAAATTCCCTTACCTGTTTGTCTGGCATTGTTCCAATCACAGACTGGAACTGGCAGTTTGTGATGTTTTGGAGGTAGGAGGAATAAACCACTTCAAAATATTTTTAGATCAGCTTTACTCCCTCTACCATGCATCCCCAAAAAACAAAAGCGAGTTAACCGAGAGTGCTCACAATGTTGGACAGCGTCTCCTTGTGATAGGCCGTGTTTTGTCAGTGCGTTGGGTTGCTTCAAGTGAGAGAACAGTGAAAGCAGTGTGGGAGAACTACCAAGCTCTGCAGGTTCACTTTACAAGTGCTGCTACTGATACCAGCAGGGACTCAAGAGAGAGAGCAAAATACAAAGGACTCAATGATGTTCTCACTGCTGTTTCTTTTGTGGTCAATCTTGGCATCATGTATGACGCTCTCACGGAACTCAGTGACCTCTCAAGAATGCTCCAGAGACGGGACATGACTTTGGATCAAGCCGACAGGCAGCTGGACCGACAAATCCGGGTGTTTGAGTCAATGGTATCCACACCTGGTCCCTACACACAAACTGCCATTGAAGCTGAGAAGAAGAAAATCTTCAGAAATGTATCCCTGCATGAAAATCAGAGGGTTATAAAAATCAACCCTGGGCAATTTTTCCGTAGCCTGGCTGAAAATGTGAAGTGCAGGATGACTCCAACAACTTCCTCACATGTCAGTAGAACCTCATCTAAAAAGACAGATAGTGACCTCCTCTCAGACATCAAGGTCCTCCAGTCTGACTCCTGGCCTGCATCTCTAGATATTCAATATGGGGATGCAGCGGTCAGACGTTTATGTCAGAGATTCAGAATTGGGGAGAGGGAAAGTGTCCTAGGATTTAGGGAGTATAAAGACCTTAAAGCTTCCAAGACACCAGCAGCCCTGAAGCCTCTTCTTAAAGCTGTCCACACCATTGCAGTATCAACAAGTGAATGTGAGCGAGCTTTCAGCTCAATGAATGATACTTTGACAGATAAAAGAAACTCTCTCGACATCAAAAGGCTTTCAAATCTGATCTTCCTGAAATGCAACGGACCACCCTTGGATCAGTTTAATGCACAAACATATGTGCAGACATGGCTGGCACTAGGGAGGAGAAGTGCAGCATCCACAAACTGCGAAGCCCAAAGTGAAAGGAAAGTGGAGCCCAAAACGTGCTGGAGCCTTTTCTAGGTAAAAATGATTTGTACAGTATTTCTCATTTTTCATTTGGTGTACTGTGATCGTATTTTGCTGAATCTGCTTTTGTATATTTTTCAAGGGTAAAGAAATGAACCATCTTCAAGACTCGTGTTTATGTTCTACTGTTCTATGGTTATGTTATTATGTTTTATAATTTATTTTATGTACATTTTGTTCAAACATTTTTCAATACCCTTTTGTACATTTTATTTATGTTCAGTAGCTCTTTCTAGCTCAAGCAAATCCACAAACTAATAAAAGGATTTATTATTTTGTATAAGGTCGTCTGTTGACTGCTGTATATGTAACCCTTTCAATATAGTTGTTGTTACCTCAGGGGAGGAGGGGAGGAGGGGAATCAGCAAAAAAATAAAAATAATAATAATAATAATAGAGTACCGGCACCTCTTTTGGGCCACTTAAAGCACTGGTCGTAAGCGTAATAGCGTGGTATTCAAATGTGTTGTTATTGCAAAGAGATGTGTGAGTTGAGTATTTCCAGTTGTTATAAATGAGAAGACCAGTGCCACCACCCCTCCCAGTCTGGCGTGGGGTGCGGGAGAAAGAGAAGTTATTAGAAAGAGCAGCGGGTGTTGCTGAGTCTTCTGGGCGGACCCAGGTCTCAGTCAAGGCCAAGATTTTGAGAGCGGATTGAGTGGCAAAGGCTGGAATGAAGTCAGCTTTATTGACCGCTGACTGACAATTCCATAGGCCCACAGAAAAAGAGGGAGGAGCATTAGCGGAGGAAGGAACAGGACGTAGATTAGAAATGTTACGGTGTCGTGTAGGCCTGCGTGTAATATTGGGGCGTGGTTGAGAGATAACGGGAATTGACTGTACACACATGGTTAGAGAGAAAAGGAAGGTGAAAGAGGACAAGAGATGGAGATAGCTCGGAGCCTTACCGGAGTCCTTGCCTCGGAGGAGTTGCGCACAGGAAGAGTTGAATACAGATGTCTTTACCCGCGTCGGTCTTCACACGCGGAGGCTGAAAACGCGGGCTGAACGCTTCTGCTGACGCTTCCGCGCCAGCTATGGAACGCTCGTTAAATAGATACTATTCACTGCTAGAGTGAGTTCAGGTGGGAGTTGCATTATTTGCAACAAGTGTCGGCTAACCTTATCTAACAGATCACATCTGAAAAAAATTGCAGTGGTGTAGCAAGTGTGTACTTCAACCAGACTTTACAACTCTGCCTTATGGATTCTAGTCATATTTTGAAAATATGTGTGAAACAGATGTGTTCGACTCGAGGTTACAACACCCATTATCCGCTGTTGTTAGCGGCCCGTCCAACAGCGGCAAGACTTTTTTTGTGAAGACTCCAATGTATAATTCAGACAAAATGTGTTCTGTCAAGTTTGACAATTTTGTGTACGAGTATACATCCTGGCAGCCAATGTATGATGAAATGTTACATAGTTTTGATATTAAATTCATTGAAGGCATACCAAAGACATTGGTCGACGGATCGTTATTTCCTTCTGGTAAAAGATCGCTTCTCGTGCTGGACGACGTTATGACTTTAGCTGCTTCTAACGCCGAAGTCGAAAAGATTTTTACACAATACATCCACCACAACAAGATTAGCTGTTTGTTATTAATACAGGATCTGTTTTTCCAGGGTAAATCTACCAGAACGATAGGTCTTAATTAGGGCCGGGACTCGATTAAAAAAATGTATCTAATTAATTAGAGGCTTTGTAATTAATTAATCGAAATTAATCGCATATAAATATTTGACCTGAGAACAGTGAGAAGTAATTTTTTTCACATGGATTTTTAGTATACCATTGAATAATGACTGAATACATAAGCTTAATCAACAAAATATTGTTTATTTATTTCAGTCCAGCAGACTAGTGACTTAGTTACCCTGGTCTTGAAACCAATCATCTGGTGGAGTGTGGGTCCTTTTAACTTAACTCGGAGTCGGACTAACGTCCACGCTAACTCCTATGTGTTTTGCGTTGAGGTGATATTTGAGGCTCGATGTGCTGCGGTGATACGCAAATTCCTTGTTGCATAGCTTGCACACAACCATGCTCTTGTCAACGCTTCTATCCTTTCGTTTTTTAAAACAAATTTTCCCATCCACGGGGCCAAGCAAAGCGATCTCGTCAGCTTCTTCGTTCATGTTCACTGTGGTTTGTTGTTGTCGGAAGTCAAGAACGCTAGTTGGTGCTCCAGTATAATCGGTCCGTCGAAACTCATTCATTGAAAAACGTTCCGCGGTGCAAAAATAAGTGTTACATTTTTTTTTTTTTTTTGCGTAATTAATCTTAATTAACGCATTAAAGTCCCGGCCCTAGTCTTAATACAAATTATTTAATAATATTTAAAACCCCCCGTGATAAACAGCAGATTGGTATTTTAGGGAGGCAGATGTATCCGGGGAATACAAAGTTCTTTATTGAAGATTATGCAACCGAACGTCCTTACAGCTACTTATTAATAGATTATAAACCACAGACCCCTGAAAAATTTTGCCTCAGAACGGATTTACTGTCAGACTACCCGGTGGTGTACGTTCAAAAGTAACAATGAGCGGGAGGCTTTCCAGAAATCTCTACCTCTTAAAGTTATTATACAAGAGCTCGCCCAAGCAGCGACGTGTTATTTTTCAGTCTTCCCCCGATGAGTTAATATTGGCTCTATGTGAAGTAACTCTCAATATTCTTCATGGGAAGATCCCTCTAACTGTGAAACAGCACAGGGCTTTAAAAAAAAGGAAAAAGGAAATAAAGTATGTTGCTAATAAAAAGATTAATATAAGCAGGAAGAGGCGTATGATTAACCAAAAAGGCGGTTTTCTACTTCCCCTTCTCAGTGTAGCACTTCCTTTCATAACTAGTCTAATAAATAGAAACTGAATCTGAAGAGAAAATCCAACATACTGAGAAATTATATCTTGTGCCAAAACATCAGCTGGATAGGCTAAGAAGCACACCGTCTCGTGAGAATATCCATACAGTTGTGGAGAATGATTTGGATTCATCAATTAGAGAAATATTACAGATGGATGATTTGAACACTTACGAAAAATCCAAACTCTACACTAATGTTCTACAACGATTCTTAAGTGTGGTAAAACACGGCGATATGGAAAGTAACACTCTAACTCTTACACTACCGGAACATGAGACACCTGTCGCCTCGCACATCCCTGATGTTAGGAATGATGAAGTCAGTGATGATGCAATCGTGTCAGAAGTTTTAAGCAATATTCCTCAGAGAAGCTTAAAAAATGTAAAATATATTATGGATAAAATGTCCAAAGCCAAACACTTGTCTTCATGAACAGTTGACGGGGAATTTGTTCATAAAGGCAAAATCATTCCCGGCTCCCATATATTTGATCTGATAAAGAGCATAACATCACCCCAGATGATACATGACAACCGACACCCTGCAGGCTGGCATGAGTTTCTGGATGCATTTGCCGGCATTAAAGATTCCTTATTCGACTATAACCAATCACAATGTAAGACGAATGATTGAATCGCTTAAAAGAAAAACACATGGGGATGACTTTGGTACTATACCTAAGTCTTTGAAAAAACACCACACGCACACGCCTCCGATGAAAACATATTTAATCCACCCATGCTAAATGGTAAACAATGGTTGGATTTTTAACAATTATATGTAATGACATAGTTTTGTGTGACATCATGACATTAATGACATCATCATGTATGTTATTGTACAACATATTGTGTATAACCTGTATGTGATGTATATTGTTTTATTGTTTTTTATGTCAAATAAAAGAAGGAAAACAAAATTATTCATCTTTTTATGACTGGTTTATTCATTTCATATACATATTCTTTATTCATTACACAGGAATTAATAAGACTGGAACATTTCACCAGACTGTACACATTGGATACATTTAAATCTTTTACTATCGCAAACAGTGGGTCTCAATGTTTTCACAAAAAGAGAGGCCATAGCATAATTGTCTTAATAGATTTACGTTATGGTAAAATTCCATTATATTTTCATACTCAACACCTCGTGAAATATGATATAGAAAAAATAAACAATGTTCCCCACAGGTGACTGATGTAAAATCTTGGACTTGTCTGATAGAATGATGAACTTGTGTAGAATTGTTTTTTAGAAAGCCGCTAATGGATGAAGGAAAAAAATCTGAATCCGGAGTCCATTTCAATCTATGTACATAGCAGTGGCGGCTACTGGTCTGTCAGAGAGGGGAAGCTCATTTTCGGCCTACATCATAAAATTGTCTATTTATTTAAAAGTAAATTCTGCCCTACGTTCCTTTTCAAGAAAATGGTCTATGACCCTGTCGTACCAACTAGGAGTCTTTTCAAGTGACTTGACCAGTGTCCTCTCAATGGCCAGCTGAGCTAGGCTGCTTAAACGGCCTTGGCCCATTGTGGTTTTCATGTGTAGGACTTGAGTCGCTTTAAACAGGAGAAGCTCCTTTCTACACCTGCAGATGTAGCTCCAATTGTTGCCACTAATGAGAACAGTTTGTAAAGCTGAGGCATTGCACTGTCCAACTCCATGTCTTTAAGGAAAACCAAGTAATCACACAGCTTTCCCCTGTTACCCTGCAAGTCCTGATCTGAATACAGGACTTGAAGTTCTGACCTCAGTGTTCCTGAATCAAAGTGATGGCCATAACTTTTCAGGACACTTTGGAAGGCCTCCTCTGGAAATACCAATCTTAGGTGTTGATCTGCCCTGCTGTTTAATTCTAAGTTTTTCCTCATAAGGAACACTTTCAAATGGCTTCGCCAAAATCAGGTCGACAATATTAGCACCGTCTGCCATCGTGCGCAGTTTCACCCACGGCGCTAGCCTAGCCTACTAACGTTATATGAATGAATGAATGAATGAATGAATGAATGAATGAATGAATGAATGAATGAATGAAGGAATTAATGAATGAACGATCTAAAAAAAAAATATTAAACTCTGTAAAACTGAAACAAGGAATGTGGTGTATAATTGTGTGAAATGTATGATGAAAATCAAGCAATTTCGCCAAGCAAATATCAAAGAAATAGGTTGCAGCAGTTTTTATTTTGACTGAACTTGAGAAATCCGCGATGGGACTGAGCGCGAATAGCTTCAGTGATTCCTTATAGTACAGAATCGCTGTCAGTCAAAGGGAGATGCAGTCTTTCGACAGACCCTCCAATCATCACGCAGAAGCTCGGAGTCCGGGCCAGCCCACTCCCCATTCACCCCCAGAGACGCTGAGCGTCCGTGGGCGGGACATAATCGCAGCGTTTATCCAATGACCGTCTAGTTTCGAAGCGCTGGAAAAAAAACGTTCAAAGCAGCCCCATTGAAGTCAATGGACGCTGGGCTTCAATAGGGAAATGCACTGTGACGCTGCGGGAATGTATGAGAAGGAAATCGAGTCAGCCGACCTGCTATATGTAACTGATTCTGAACGAACTCGTCTTTGAGATGAACGTTTTCTAACGCATTTTTAGTCAATAAAATGTTAATACAATAGTACATATTTGACCATTAATTTTGTGACATTATAAGGGAAGCCGAGCTTCCCTTGCAGTCTTAAAAAAATCGCCACTGGTACATAGCTAACCAGTGGTGTCCCGGTTCATCCGATGGATCCGTATTACAAATTAATAGAGCCGGTACATTTTTCAAAGTTTCTTTGGGGAGATGATCGGAAGGGAGTAATCCTAAAAAATTTACATCACACGCTATGTTATCCATAATTTCCGTCAGCTCCACCGTATTCATTTCAATCCCTTTAATAGTGCTCTCCAAGCACCTGTCTCCGATGTGATATTTCCAGGAGAGAATCGTATGTCGCATAAATTAGGATATTTACGGTGTGTTGTAGAGGCTCTCTAAAACGTGCTTCTAATCTAATATTTCCTGTTTTAATCAGCGACACATGACCCCCACATTCGTCATCCGGTGTCAGGTTGAAGGCATAAAGTGTGTAGCCATTGAGAAAGTCTTCCGTCTATACCCAATGACTGGTTCTTGAGATGTCTTCCAGTTGCGGAAACCAGTTGATAAAATTCTCTAACAGCATTTCCTAAATTAAATTGGGGCTGAAACGGGCGTGTCGGGATGTGAAGGTCGTCAGAGGTGAGATTTAAATATTCTAAATGAAAGTGCTTAAAGGCAAATGGGTTTTTATTGTATGCACCTGTGAAGGCAGAATTATCCGTCATCCCTATAATGATCGATTTCGGCAATGTGCCGAGGAAGAGATTTTCATGGTTTGAGACGTGCGCCCCTGCAGGTATGGAGAAGTTCTTCACGCAAACTCTATCAATAGGATATTTGGCCGTGGCCGACAGAAAAGCTTGAGCGTGCCCCAAGCGGAGGGAGGGGGAAACTGACACTCTCTTGATAAAAAGAGAAGCAGAGATTATTTTTAGTTTAAAATCGATCGCGTCCCCACGCATAAGACAGAATGCGTCTTTCGCTCTAGTTAAACGAATACGAATATCGACGCCGTTCAATAGTAATTTCGGCTGAAAAAATATATCGCTGTGTATTGGAGCCAGTAGCTCCACGAAATTGCTCCCCTCTGTAAAGGCAGCTCTTTTTGTTAAACCTGCATTAGTACCAGCTGGATTTGTAGCATCCATATGACCGGCTGTATCTTTGTAAAACAATCCTGCTGAAAAGTTATTCTCTAGGGTATCTTTTCCATAATTAGTGAGCATCTCAAGAATACATCTGTACGGATACGTATTGGAGGATTATGACACTAGCCGATCTCCTAGGGAGATATCCACCTGCGAGAAAATAGTTGAAGCCGGATAGTTGATCAAACCCACCGGAGCTCCTTGGGGTATGTCACCTCCATCTGGTAAAGTTATTTTGACGCGCGTATATAACAACGTGTTATTCAGATCTGTGTAATCTTCGCCAGTCCCTGCGATGAAAAATTCAATCGGAGAAGCATCATTAATAGCTGACACAGGCGGGATTTCCACATAAGTGTTTTTTTCAATAGATGTCTGCGTTAAAGGAAGGGTAAAAATATCCAATTCTGATTTGACGCACTCGTCTGACATACTATGAATCAGCGACATGATTTTTAGAAAATAGTGTTGGTTCGTCTTTTCAAACTTGTAGATCTTTTCACAGCCTTCTTGCGACTTCTTCGTCTGATTTTTGCAACTGAGGATTTCTTAGTGTTGTGTCTAGTATTCTTTATGCCGTGGCCACGCCCTCTCCTCATACGGTGTGGCAGTACGAGGAAAAAAGAGGAGTTTTTTTGCTGTGTGGCCGGATGGAGGAGGGAAATAAATTAACCGGAAATAGGAAACGTGTGTATATAAGGAGGAGTTACAGGAGGAACGAGGAAAATAAAAAAAAGAGAAAGAGGAGAGAGAAGGAAAGAGAGAGGGAGAAAACCCGCATACCTGAGGAAACCGCCTAGTTGGTGAGACTGAACGCATCACTGCTGTTTGGGCCAGTCGGGGTCGCTGAAGCGGACGCGAGTTTCCATAGCGATCTCTGTAGTGCTGCATGCACTCACGGCTGCTGGTTGCAGAGTGACGACGTCTTTGTGGCTGACGAGCGCGAGTGAGCTGCTCAGGTGAACGAACTCCTGTTTAAACTCCCTTAATGTAATAGACTCCCACAGACAAAAAATAGTTTCCTCCCTGCCATTACCGGCCCGAGCTCAGCGCTCTTCACGCACACACACAAACACACGAACTACCCAAACACGCAAACATACCTGAACTTTCAAGCACGCCCATTCATCACATCACACCAAAGACAAAGATTTTTTTTTTTCCAACTCCTGGTGTTTGGGTTGATTCAGCGTGAAAACGTTTTTTTGTGATTTGTAAGACCTGATTGGTTGAATTTTCTTTTGTTATTTAATTTGCTCGCATTGAGAGACTGAACGGTTGAAGGTGTTGAATCTGCCGGGAGTATTCTAAGCGATACTTGCATCAATTTTGACTGTTATTTTTTCTTATTTATCCATTTATTTATTTATTTATTTATTTTTGTTTTCATTGTAATTATTGTTTTCATTGTGTTGAAAAATGAATGTTTTTTCTTTTAATTTAAACCAAGGTGATCTCTACATATATACTTTTCATAATTTCTGTTTCCACCTCTAGTTGAGGAAATAATGTGTGCCCCTTATGAGGTTTAATTTTTTTTTTTTCCCTATTTAGTTATTGTGGTGAGCAGCGAGGCCGAGGGACCGCGAGGCCGAGGGACCGCAAGGGCGGGACGAGGCGGCGCTCATCAGAGAGGATGAGCGCCAGCTGTGAGCCAGCGATCTCGGCTCTCGCGGAGGAGTGAGGGACTATAAAGGACGAGCGACGACAGTGAGGGACGAGAGAGGACCAGGCCTGGATTTTATGTTGTATTTTATTTATGTTTTGTTATGTGTTGCTGCAGTCGACCGTGAGGGGCTGCAGCTAATTATTTTCATTTGTATTTGTTTGTATGTAGGCGACAGTCGACCGTGAGGGGCTGTCGCCGCCATTTTAGTTTGTTTGTTTAATTAAAACTTCTTTTGATTGTTCGCCGGTTCCCGCCTCCTTCTTCCCGTACAAACATACCTTACTACAGTGGTGCCGAAACCCGGGAGGAAGGAGGGACGCGCTGTCGAAGAGCCCTCGCAGCTGAGGGGGATCGCGGTGCCGCGGAGTTCGGGCACCGCGGAGGAATGAAGTCCGCGAGCGGCTGCCCGAAGCGGTGGTGCTGGAGCGGATGAAGGTCGGTGGGACGAAGAGCTCGCTGCCGTGCCCCTGGGTCGAGGTGGGGTGGCGGCCGTCCTAGAGGGAGCGCGGAGGAGTCACCGGCGTTCGCCGTGGGCCGGAGCCTGTATCCCTCCGCCATGTAGGGGAGGGGCAGGGAGCGCGCGGGACTCGCTGCCGGCTGCCCTCGACAGGAGGAGCCACCGCCGGCCGCCAGGGGGCGGAGGAGCGTCGAGCCGTCCACCGGCCGTCCAGTACCACCGCATGGCACCGCGAGGAAGAGCCTCTCGGCTGGCTGAGGACCGAGCGGCAGTGTGTCTGGGAACCGGACCAGAATTTTTTTTTTTTTTTCTCCTCTCTCCACTCTCTCGTCTCTGTCGCTCCTCATGTTCCTCGCTCCGTTCTCTCACCTCGCTGTTCTTACCCCCAGGTCCCGCGGCCGCCGTGATCGCCCCCCCCCGGGGAGAGGGGGGGGGGAGAGTAGAGCGCAGTCTCGAGGGTACCCCCCGGCCTGCGAGGTATGTGGTGAGCAGCGAGGCCGAGGGACCGCGAGGGCGGGACGAGGCGGCGCTCATCAGAGAGGATGAGCGCCAGCTGTGAGCCAGCGATCTCGGCTCTCGCGGAGGAGTGAGGGACTATAAAGGACGAGCGACGACAGTGAGGGACGAGAGAGGACCAGGCCTGGATTTTATGTTGTATTTTATTTATGTTTTGTTATGTGTTGCTGCAGTCGACCGTGAGGGGCTGCAGCTAATTATTTTCATTTGTATTTGTTTGTATGTAGGCGACAGTCGACCGTGAGGGGCTGTCGCCGCCATTTTAGTTTGTTTGTTTAATTAAAACTTCTTTTGATTGTTCGCCGGTTCCCGCCTCCTTCTTCCCGTACAAACATACCTTACTACAGTTATTTATTTTTCCCCTTTGTTGGGGTTTTGTGTGTGTTTATCTACATACATTTTTCCTAAAAATATATCGAAATACCATAACCATGAACTGGATTATTTTTGTGTTCTTGTTAGTTTGGTAAAAAAAATATAACCATGAATATGAACTTTCCTTGTTTGAGACTCTGATTTATGTTTGTAATCGGTGGCTAATAGAGACCTCCCGGGTAAAAAAGCACCAAGTAGAATTTATATTTTGACAAGATTAAGCTTGTCTGGCGCCTGAACTTTGTGTCGTTAAATTGGACATTTTATTTAAGTTTTTTTTTTACCTGCCACCGTTACAGAAGTGGCGCCCGAACAGGGACCTGAATTTTTTTTGGAAAAAAGAAAACAATATATCGAATTTTGTTTTTGATGAAGACTTGAACTGTGGGGGAAAATTTGTGAAACACCCTCTACAAACTGTGATTGACAATTTTGTTACCTTTTGGGGAAAAGTGTATTTGGTAACCTGTGTCCTTTGAACTGTGGGGGGAAAAGCCTGTATCTTAAGGAAGATGTAACAATTAATGCGGACAATTGAAGTGGGACTTGGTGTTTAAATACTTAAAAGAAAGAGGGAAAAAAAAGAAGTCAAATTTATGTATGTGGGTTAGACTTGTTTATTGAACACTGTTACTACATTGTCATATTGTTGTTTTATGCATGTTCTGATTGTTTCCTGACACACATACACCTTCCATTTGACATAACATTGTACACACTTCATTGTAATTGCAGATATGACCACTACACCATCCCCTATGTCCACTTATGTGGATATTGAAGCGCCTCCAGACGTTGCAACCCCTACATGGCCAACTGTCACACATCCTCAGGTTACCCCTGGTCATCCTTTACCACGTGTTCCATACACCCAAGTGCCTTCTAGAACCAGCTATCCTGAATCACATGTTCAGTTTAGCACTCCAGTACAAACCCTTTCCTGGGAAAGGGGGCCAGGCCCCATGCAGCTATGCACATCACCTGACCTCTCTTCTTCTTTCTCTGTGACCCAGCAGGATTTGCCCGGTGTACTCCCAACTCCTGGAAGAGAAATGCACCAACTTACTTCAAGGGTTCAAGGTAATTGGGATACAATACTGGAATTTGTAAAAACTCAGACAAAAGCAGTCGGTGAACTTACCCAGGGGCTGAAAGCAGCTTCTTCTCAGCACAGTGACCAAATTGATAACCTCTCTACCAAAGTGAGGGACAACCAGCAGCAAGTTCTCACCCTATTGGCCACGAGCGGAAAACAGGATGAGTCTGAGGCGGATCAGTTAACGAAAGCCCTAAAACTCATGATATCAGGTGAACTTCAAAAAGTAGAATCTACTGTGGTATCTGAGGTACGCTTCATGGTGGATCAGCTCCAGCTGGAAGTTCAACAAGACCTAAAAACCATGCAACAGCACTTTCAAAAAAGCCATGATCAGCTGACAACAGAACTACAGCAATGCAACAGTCAGACTGCTATTCTTTGTACCAACTTAAGGAAGTTTGAAACTGAGATGACTGACCGATGCAAAACTCAAGAAAAGAAGATGGTGGATCTACTTAAGGAGAGACTACCATCCTCTCCTGATTCTACTTCACTCCCTTCCCTTCCTCCCTCACCCTCAGTGCCTGCACCTGTACCTGTACTTGCACTTGCACCTCCATTCGCTGCTACAGGGGTAAGAAGTGACCACTTGAAATTAACGTTTCCCACCTTTGGAAGGCCATCCGACGGCCCGCTGTCAAGACTTTCTAGCATTACATCCCTTGGTTGATGCAGACCTGCTGGCCACCTTCCGAACTGTCCTGTATGGAACTGCCCGTGACTGGTGGGAAGTTGCCAGATCCTCTATAACAACATGGAGTGACTTCGAATCCGCCTTCCTCTCAGCTTTCCTCTCGGAGGATTATGAAGATGAGCTGGCAGATCGGGTCAGAAATAGGACCCAAGGTGAGAAGGAGTCCATCAGGGATTTTGCATTCTCGTACAGGGCTCTCTGCAAAAGGTGGAAGCCTGCCCTAACAGAGAGTGACATGGTAAAATTGATCCTTAGAAATATCAAGCCCTATCTTGCCAGCCAGCTACGCAGCAGAGTAAGCACGGTCGAAGATCTAGTGAAGCTGGGTCACCAGCTGGAAAAAGATTATGCGCAGCAAATCCAATATGAGGGACGTAAGGCCATAAAACCACCTACAATGCCACAAAGACCAATTTCTAGTCAAACCGTGGAGAAGCCTCAAGTACAGTGTTGGAGGTGTAAAGGTTACCACTCACCTGGAAACTGCCCACATTTTACGTCTGCTTCTCCTAACCAGCCATCTGGACAGTATCGTGCCAACAATAACAAGCATTCCATCCAACTTTTGAAGTCTGGGGGTCCGCCTCGTCAGCCAGCTACCCTTTCCAGCAATGCGGTGTCTGCAGAAGCTACACCCTGGCCATCTATGACCATGGAAGAGAGTACCACCACAGGTTTCAATACCCCAAATCAGCCATCTGCGGTACCACAACAATTAGTAATACCCATCAGTATTGGCACTTGGAGAGGGAAGGCTATACTGGATACGGGCGCAAGTTACACCCTCCTCCATGAAAACCTTTGGTCAGAGCTTAACCCACAAGTCAAACTTCACCCTTGGACTCTTGGACCACTTTATTTAGCTAATGGTGTGGCAGAAGTTCCACTAGGCTGGATAAATTTGCCCATTATTATCCATGATAAGACTTACTCAGTGTGGGTGGCTGTTCTCACCTCCAAAGCCCTTGCTTATGCAGTGATCTTAGGTTTGAACTTTATATTCTCTAGTGGTCTGCAGATTAACGTGACAGACAGGAAATATTAATTCAAGTCTGCCCCTAATGAAGACTATCCTTTTCAACCAGGTCAGGCCAGTATCCCTGCAGTGAAACTACCACACCTGGAAAAGAGACATCATCAAAAGAGCGTTGAGCAAAGCCTCTCCCTGCTTAGTTCCATTCCTCCACCCACACCCCCATTGCTATCATGCCCACTTGACAACTTGGATGATCAAGAGTTAATTGACCTGGCTGTAAGTGGTGCTCACCTCCCGGACGGAAAACACCAACTACGGCAAATCTTAGAGTCCAACTCCGAGGTGTGTACCCTTCGTCCAGGACGGACCGATGTTCTCCAACACCACCTCTATATCACCCATCCAGTGCCCATTAAACAGCGACCGTATCGCATGAGTCCTTCCAAGCAAGCTGTTGTGAGAGAGCAGCTGGAGGAGATGCTACAGGCTGGTATCGTGGAACCATCTCACTCAGCCTGGGCTTCACCTGTGGTTCTAGTTCCCAAAAAAGATGGTAAAATGAGATTCTGTGTTGATTACCGGAAGGTTAATGCTATAACTGAGAGTGATGCATACCCTCTCCCGAACATCACTGAGATTCTTGAATCCCTCTCTGGTGCGTCCATCTTTTCGACCATCGACCTTAACAGTGGCTACTGGCAGGTAACAATGGACCCAGATAGCAAGCCCATGACGGCCTTCATCACTCCATCAGGGTTATATCAGTTTAGAGTCATGCCCTTTGGGTTAAAAAATGCCCCAGCGACCTTTCAAAGATTGATGGAGACAGTGTTGAGAGAATTGCGAGGTAACATCTGCTTTGTCTATATTGACAATATTATAGTGTACTCACCAAGCATGGACCAGCACTTCCTCGATCTCCAGACAATTCTCCATCGATTGTGGACAGCTGGGTTGACAGTAAACCTGAAGAAGAGCAGGTTTTGTCTTCAGGAGTTGACATTTCTTGGGCATGTGGTGAATATTCATGGTATCTCCACAGACCCGAGTAAGGTGGAAGCCATCCGTGCATACCCTGTACCCCGTAATATCAAAGAGGTTCAACGCTTCCTTGGACTCTCCGGGTGGTACCACCGGTTTGTGCCAAATTTCTCACGGATCGCGGAGCCCATTAATGCCTTGAAAAAAAAAGGTCATGCATTCAATTGGTCACCCCAATGTCAACAAGCTTTTCAACTGCTAAAAGCATGCCTTACCTCACCTCCCATCCTCGGACATCCTGACCTTGAACGTCCATTTATTGTGTATACGGACGCCAGCGACACCGGACTGGGTGCTGTGCTGACGCAGCGCCGGGACCAGGGCTCAGAGCAGGTGATTGCCTATGCAAGTAGGACTCTAAACAAAGCAGAAACAAATTACACCGTGACAGAGAAGGAATGTCTTGCTGTGGTGTGGGCTCTAGAAAGGTGGCAGCATTATTTAGAGCCCAAACTATTCACTGTGGTGACCGATCACTCAGCCCTGCAGTGGGTAATGAGCTCTACAAAAACCACCAGCCGACTTATCAGATGGGTTCTTCGACTGCAGAAGTTTGATTTTGTAGTTGAATACCGGAAAGGTAGGCTGAATGTAGCACCTGATGCTCTGTCCCGGATCCACACCCAACCTGGATGTAGCGTGTATACCAGTCGAACTGAGGAGTCAGACCTTCCAATCTCTGCCGCTGCCATATGGGAGGAACAACACAAAGACCCTGATGTCATCAGAATATTCCAAACAATGGCAGGACATGGCGATCATCTGAAAGATCAATATCAGGTAATAGAAGATAAACTGTACCACACAACACAGTTGAAGAGTGGCCACTGTCATTATCGGATATATATGCCCAACAGTCTGATTTCGACAGTCCTGAAACACTATCATGCAAACCCGTTAAGTGGTCATATGGGTATTTACAAAACCTACCAGAGGCTGCATGATGTGGCTTTTTGGCCGGGGATGTGGGCGGACGTTAAGAATTATGTCAAAAGGTGTGTGAAATGCCAAACTCTAAAAAGCGAAAATCGTAAACCTGCAGGAAAAATACATCAAATCAGCACCTCACATCCCAACGAAATGTTAGGGGTAGACATTATGGGACCAATGCCCCGCAGTACCCAACAGAATGAGTACCTTCTTGTCTTTGTGGACTACTTTACCCGCTGGGTGGAGCTGTTTCCCATGAGGAAGGCCAATGCACAAACCGTTGCAACGATTTTCAGGAGAGAGATTCTGACACGATGGGGTGTTCCGGACTTTATCTTATCTGATAGAGGTTCCCAGTTCCTTTCTGCTGTATTTAAGGAGTTGTGTGGTAAGTGGAGTGTCTCACAAAAACTCACCACTGCATACCACCCACAAACTAATATGACAGAGAGAGTAAACAGGACCCTAAAGTATATGATTGCTGCTTACGTAGATGATAACCATAAGAAATGGGATCAATACTTACCTGAGCTACGATTTGCAGTAAATTCAGCTGTCCAAGAGTCCATTGGCATGAGTTCCGCCGAACTTCACTTGGGGAGAAGATTGCAAGGTCCAATGGACAAACTGTTGCACGGTAGGAATCTCTCTCCCGATCTACCTTCCTATGATGTTGTCAATAATCTTGTCCAACTTCAAGTAAAGGCAAAGGAGTGCTGCAAAAAAGCCCAAAAAAGACAGCTTAGGAATTACAATAAAAACAGACGGGAGGTGTTCTTTAAAGAAAAGGACCGAATATGGTTAAAGAATTTCCCCCAGTCCAGTGCACAACATTACTTCAGTGCAAAACTTGCTCCAAAATGGAAGGGTCCTTACCGTATAATAAAGCAGCAGGGTCCGTTGAATTATCAAGTGGCATTGGAGTCCACAGGGGAAGATGTTCGCACTGTGCATGTGACTAATTTGAAACCATGTTACCCCACATCAGAGGAGTTGGAAATCCAAGAGAGGCAACGAATCCTGGAAATTTTCCAAGAATCCGCTAGTGAGGATGAAGATTTCTTAGGTTTTTAATCCCCACTTCTCACTTTTTGTCTTACAACCATGGGTTGTTTCCTCCAGAGGGGGAGAGTGTGGCAGTACGAGGAAAAAAGAGGAGTTTTTTTGCTGTGTGGCCGGATGGAGGAGGGAAATAAATTAACCGGAAATAGGAAACGTGTGTATATAAGGAGGAGTTACAGGAGGAACGAGGAAAATAAAAAAAAGAGAAAGAGGAGAGAGAAGGAAAGAGAGAGGGAGAAAACCCGCATACCTGAGGAAACCGCCTAGTTGGTGAGACTGAACGCATCACTGCTGTTTGGGCCAGTCGGGGTCGCTGAAGCAGACGCGAGTTTCCATAGCGATCTCTGTAGTGCGGCATGCACTCACGGCTGCTGGTTGCAGAGTGACAACGTCTTTGTGGCTGACGAGCGCGAGTGAGCTGCTCAGGTGAACGAACTCCTGTTTAAACTCCCTTAATGTAATAGACTCCCACAGACAAAAAATAGTTTCCTCCCTGCCATTACCGGCCCGAGCTCAGCGCTCTTCACGCACACACACAAACACACGAACTACCCAAACACGCAAACATACCTGAACTTTCAAGCACGCCCATTCATCACATCACACCAAAGACAAAGATTTTTTTTTTTCCAACTCCTGGTGTTTGGGTTGATTCAGCGTGAAAACGTTTTTTTGTGATTTGTAAGACCTGATTGGTTGAATTTTCTTTTGTTATTTAATTTGCTCGCATTGAGAGACTGAACGGTTGAAGGTGTTGAATCTGCCGGGAGTATTCTAAGCGATACTTGCATCAATTTTGACTGTTAATTTTTCTTATTTATCCATTTATTTATTTATTTATTTTTGTTTTCATTGTAATTATTGTTTTCATTGTGTTGAAAAATGAATGTTTTTTCTTTTAATTTAAACCAAGGTGATCTCTACATATATACTTTTCATAATTTCTGTTTCCACCTCTTGTTGAGGAAATAATGTGTGCCACTTATGAGGTTTAATTTTTTTTTTTCCCTATTTAGTTATTTATTTTTCCCCTTTGTTGGGGTTTTGTGTGTGTTTATCTACATACATTTTTCCTAAAAATATATCGAAATACCATAACCATGAACTGGATTATTTTTGTGTTCTTGTTAGTTTGGTAAAAAAAATATAACCATGAATATGAACTTTCCTTGTTTGAGACTCTGATTTATGTTTGTAATCGGTGGCTAATAGAGACCTCCCGGGTAAAAAAGCACCAAGTAGAATTTATATTTTGACAAGATTAAGCTTGTCTGGCGCCTGAACTTTGTGTCGTTAAATTGGACATTTTATTTAAGTTTTTTTTTTACCTGCCACCGTTACAACGGGTCCCTGGTGGTTTTAACCCTTTTCGTTGCATGACCATGAGTCCGTGACCGCTCTGTCCCTCTGTCTGTGTTATCGTTATATGACCTTGATAGCACGCTGGTAACCACATCGCTTACTATGTTTTTTGCTGCAGCTTTTATGTGGGGTTTTGCTATAGTAAAACCCCTTCTTAGAAATGGAATCGCCATACGGTATAATCCACGAAAGAGACAGCTGATTCCTGATCCGAAACCAGAACCATACATTACCCCGGTCCCACTAAAGCCCTCCATGGATCCCCCACTTTGTGCTTGGTAATATGATATGTACCGGTGAGGGTCTTCTTGGTACGGGCTGAGATAAGCCATTTTTAAAACAAATGTTTTCTCACCGGTCTAAAGTGTAGCTTCGTCACAACTTTTCCGTAGGTGAATCGCACGTCTTTATTTTGATCGTCTTCAATCTCAATTTCAATATCTGATATATAGTTTTTGTTAAGACGCACGTAATGAGATTTGTCGTATCTGACGCTGACTGCTTTGCTAGTGTTCGGTTCAATATGTACCGCCTCTAATAAGGGAACATATGCATCCCCCACTGATTGATATTCTATTATATCTATGTATACAAATAATGTATAAAACCCTCCACTTATATCGGCCTGGTATGGTGTGTATATGACGCTCCACACACCCTCGTGTTCATCCGAAGTGTTAACATTTTCTATAGAAACACCGGGTTTTAACCCTAGAATGGCGGCTAGCTTTCCGTGAAACATTAGAGATGCTCTCTGAGCTGTTTTCAGAAATATCTTATTCTTTATATGGTCGTAGCCTAGATGTACCCATGATGGAAGAGTTATTTCCTTAAGTAATGCTGAAATATCCTCAAAATAACCGTATTTTATATTATTATGATTCGTAGATATTTTTAGGGCTTTCCAGAAAGTTTGAATATTAACATCACCCTGCGGTTTGGTACGTTCATCCTCTTTCAAACATTCCTCGCATTCAAAAGTAAAACCAGCGTCTTCCTCGTTGAAAGTGTGCCAGGTTTTCGGGTAGTGAAACTCAACCAGCGCCACTTCCCATAATCCTTTTAAATGTATTGCTTTTGCCAGTCTAGTTCTGTAATTAGATATACGATCTCGGGGTAAACATCCCCGGATGCATTGCACAGGAGCGTGACGTAGAACCCCTCCTCTGACATCACAGATGCTTTGCATAAATGACAGTGTGTGTGGCTCTCGCTAGGCCTTTAAAGGAGACTGTAGATCAATCACGTGTTTTTCACGAATCCAACTATTGAATTTTGATGGCCACCCAAACCATTTCACCAAAACGTATGAGACTTTTCCAACCTTAAACGATTTATCATCACTCACAATAATTTTTTGGAGTTCTTTTTCGTAAAAAAAACCCCTGTATTATCTCCCCATCATAGTCCTGTAATTTATACATCGGTACTTCCCTCGGTATACAAGAAGCTATAGTAAAGTATTCCTCAGTATAGTTCTGCTCATATCCTTTGGTAAATATATTCCGCACTTTAGATATTCTAACCACGTCACCGACTGAGAATTTAAAGACCGGCGTCTCTTTACGTATTTTCCCGTATAAATTGTTAAACACCGCGGCTTCGTTTTCTTTATTTACGTCCAATGGTCGCATTTTTATGGACTTGTGATAACTGGAATTATACCCCTCTGTCAAATCTTGCAAAATATCAAAGTAACGTCTGGAATTTATCGATGTAAGATACCTCCACATTCGCCCCTTTAAAGTTCTATTAAACCTTTCGACTACACTCGCTTTTAATTCAGAAGCGGTTGCAAAATGTGTTATATCATATTTTTTCATCATCTGTTGAAAAGGTTTATTGAAAAACTCTGTCCCCTTATCAGTCTGTAACTTGATCGGTATTCGTCCCTCTTTCAAAACAGACAAAAATACTTTAGTCACTTCAGAAGCAGATTTATTTCGTAACACCCTTGTCCAGGCATATTTTGAGAAAATATCAATAATAGTTAAAATATAGTCATTCTCTTTTGCGTACGCCGACATATCGACTAAATCGGCCTGAAATTGTTGGTCTTCCCATAAATCATCACGCGGTTCCGCTTATATTTTATTGGTGCAGTTCGATGGAGAGTGTATGTATCTTGACTACTGAGCCATGTGGACACTTCATTATCAGATAATCTTACACCGTGTTGTTCTAATACAGCTTGTTTTAATCTGTTTTTACCTCCCAAAGCTTCAGAATTCGCAGGATCGTAGTATATTTTCTTCAATAGTTCTACCATGTTAACGCTACGAGTCTCAGTCAATAATGAGTCAAGTTGCAAATTTGTTCAGTATTAAAACATTTTTTATTATTTTTTATTTTCACAACATTTTCCAAACAACAAAGATTTTTTTATTTTTACAATATAGTCACAACATTTTTTTTATTTTCCAAACAACAAAGATTTTTATTTTTACAATGTAAAGTGTAATGGCAAAAATTAATTCGTTGACATCACTAATAAGAGACAAACCATATTCCAATTGTCTTTATAAAGATTTATTTTCCTTGCAAGAAAGAGCCACGGTCAAACACAGCCGCTCGAGGCTGCCTTGAGTGTGAACTGCGGCCACAAAGAAGCCACAAGCTTCTTATACCCTCGGTGTCTAAACACCCCTTCTCAGTATTTTCCCATTTCCACACAGGGTAAAGGCAAGAAACACAATACACAAATGGTCCCTCTTTGTCTTAGAACTAATTTAAATTATCCGACACCTTTGGTTCAGGAAGGCTTTCAACTTCAGGTGTCCTGCCGCTACCCCCCTGGGTTTCCACAGACACTGTCTGTTGAGCTAAGAGAGGTGATTCGCATGGCTGAAACAGATGTTGACTTCTGTGTGAACTCAAACATAAATCTTATTCTGTGATTAAATTTTTCCCCAACAAAAGTCACAACATTTTTTATTTTGACAATATAAAGTCACAACATTTGTTGTTTTCAAACAACAAAGATTTGTATTTTCACAAGTCACAAAAAAAAATTTTTTTTTACAATATAAAGTCACAACATTTTTTATTTTTACAATATAAAGTCACAACATTTGTTGTTTTCAAACAACAAAGATTTTTTATTTTCACAAGTCGCAACATTTTTTATTTTCCAAACAACAAACATGTATAATATGGGTTATATCCTGTAAAACAAAAAATAATATTTCACAGACATTTCAAAATTCTTCTCCAAAATGTATTTGACTAAAAAATCTATAATATTACATACATCCGGATCTTCATTACTTAACAAACTACAGACATCAGTTACATACGTACAAATACAAAGTATATCTCCTATTCTAAGAGTGGTCTGGTTTTCAGACATTAGATTGAGAATGTTTTTGATGACCGCACAGGTTGTGTTGTCACAGTTTACAGTGATGTTTACCATGTTATTCCATCCAGGATAATCATGTGGAGTAGGTTAGATATTCCATATTTAACACGTGATTTAAAGAAATATTTTGTAATCCGAGCGATACAACAGAAATTCCCCATCTTCAAACTTGAGTGGCTTCAGGATCTTCAGTAACGCTATGTTTCCAGTTATCCACCGCTGTGTAAATTACCTACTCGCAATTTCTCACGGATTAAAGATAATTGCTCCACTATGTACATCTCATCTCTGAGGTCAAATAAAATTACCTCGACAGCACCCAGGATTCTCTGTATATTGGGACTGACTCCGTAATGACTCAAGGCTTGAGCCAAAATGTTTTTCAAATCAGGCGTGATGAGTTTCAGTCTAATCTCTTCAAAACATCCATAGAAATAATAAGCAGAGGCTTCAAACAAACAAGTATGTCTTGTTTGCGAAGGGTGATCCACAGTACATCCATCGCAATCTTTCTTCATCCGTTTGTCGATCAAATATTCCAAAATGACAGCCAAAATAGCCTTGATAATCCGGTGACCTGTGTCCCAGAGACACCCGTCTGTCGCATCGTAGGTTGTGTCTGGCGGGTCGTATTCCACCACAGGTGTTACAAATCCATGTTTTGTAAGGAAAGTCAAATTATGATATCCAAGTTCAGTGCAGAATTTTTGTATCCAATCGATGGTTTTCTGCGGTAATCCGTTTACTCCAGGCGGTAATCCATTTTTTTGTAAATCCATCAGAATTTTTTCAAACAGTTGTGATGAAGAAGACAAAGTAGAAGAACTCTGTTGAGCCATGCCGGGGTCTGAATGAGCGATTCAATCCCAAGAGGCCTTTTAATGTTTGTATTGAGTAGGTGGAGTTATGTAAACACCCCTCCTACTAGGCGTGGCCCACTCGGGGTGAAACAATTTTACTTTTATATTATTATACCTTTCATAGGCATCGGTCCACTGGAAAAGTTGATTGATTTTAGAAAAAATATCCTCCAACACAGATACATCTTTCCACTGAAACATGAATTTTAAATCATAAAATGTTAGATGTTCCTCCTTTGAAAAAGGCCAGCAGGCTTCAGGCGCATTCTTTCCAAAATCACTCGATAGAATATAAATGTAATCCTCGGGATATTTATTAATCTGGTCCGCCAGAATTCGGTATCTAGTGCCGATCGATATTTCAGTTCCAGACCATTCCGCGATGAACAGCGGGACGTCCGCTCCGTCCTTCAAATCTGGCCAGACCTTAGAATAAAATAAAATCCAATCTCTTTCACTGAATATCAAATCCGGATCTCCCGCTGGATTTGTGGTGAATCTCTCATTATTATCCACGTTAACTACTCTGACTTCTCTGTGGTTTTTGTCATAAGAATAAGTACACGCGCGTCCTCCAGATAAGTGAAAAGTATATTCCACGCGATCCGATACGTCGTGAAGAAATCGCGTTAAACAAGGTCTGTGTGATTCTTGTTTTTTTGTGGAGCTAAAGTCAAATCCTCCATAGCCTCGGTAATCCTTCTTTCGTGAGTTTTCGGGGGTGATTGCATTGCCATAGCCATCGTAGATTATCTGAATTGCAATAATCACAACTAGTATTTCGGCGCGTCCTTTTTAAACATGCACCTGTTTCAGAGAGGGAGGGGGGAATCCCCCTTGAAACCTCAGTCTTTTTAACAATGTTTTTAAACTAGTTTGTGTTTTATGTTAAATGTAACAGGTTTTTAAACTAATTTTGTGTTTTATGTAAAATGCAATAGTTTATTAAACAATGTTTTTAAACTAGTTTGTGTTTTATGATAAATGCAATAGTTTTTTTAAACAATGTTTTTAAACTAGTTTGTGTTTTATGTAAAATGCAATAGTTTTTTAAACAATGTTTTTAAACTAATTTTGTGTTTTATGTAAAATGCAATAGTTTTTTAAACAATGTTTTAAAACTAGTTTGTGTTTTATGTAAAATGCAATATTTTTTACAAATCTGAATGGATACATTTGCTTTTCTATAAATTATTGATTTCTTTAACATCTTAAAAATGTCTTAACATTTTTAGAGAAAAAAAATGCAATTTTAACTTTTCGATGCTTTAACGTTTTAAAAGTGATAAAGATTTCATATGTAATGAAATTACGTTTTCTTTAATAAAAAAAACTCTGATCTCATCTCTTATTATGTCTTTATTATACATTTCTTTAAAAAGTTTTAACACCATTTTTAACTTCTCTGCGTTCTGAAATTTTCCCATGCTTCAGATGTTCAAACCATAAGGAGGGGTGACACAAGTCCAATTTTCCCACAGTGTACATACACCAGCCCATAAGGGAGGAGCTAGCGTGGGAAAATTCCCACGATCCACATACACCACCCATAAGGGAGGAGCTACCGTGGGAAAATTCCCACAGTACACATAATGGGAGGGGCTAATGTGGGGAAACAGGGGCGTGGCTTAAAGGGCAATAAAAATAATTTAATGGGAGGTGCCCTCTACTCTCTCTCTTGAGTGGGAACATTCACATGCTGTACCAGATCAAATGAGTCCATAAGGCTCAAAAATTCTTATCTGGACAACATACATGCATGTTGAAATCCCCAAGGATTAAAAGTCTATCAAAATTGGGGATCGTTCCTCCCAAAAAGTCAGAAAACTCATTAATAAAATCTTTGTGTGGTTTAGGTGGTCGATAGATGACTGAAATTGCCACTGGATTATCCAATTCCAATACAAATAACAGAAGTCATTCTGTTATATAACAGAAACTAGAATAAACATCAGTCACTACCATCCAACAGCAATAGTTCTGATTAAAAATAGAAGCCAGTCCTCCCCCTCGACCCACAGTAGGCTATGAGCAGAGTTTAAAAATTTACAGTCAGGTGGTACCAGTTCACAAAACGGGCTCAAATCTCCTGGAGAAAGCCAAGTTTCCGTGATACAGAAAGTCTAGACTGCGAGAAGTAAAAAAGTCATTAAGAATAGTAGTCTTGTTTACAACTGGCCTGGTGTTGATTAAAGTCATCCTGATCTGGCGACTCCATAGCCCGCTGTGGTGCTGTAACGAATGGAGGTGACTGACGCAGACACCGCCTCGGTGCAGATGGGGTTGGCGAATTTTTGGAAGTTGATCCGTCGGATTGCCTACGATCGGTGTATTCCAAGCGTGCATTGGTTTCAGCAAACGCCCCACAATGAAGCGGCCACAATCTGACGCATACGCTCGAAAGCCAGTGCAAAGCAGGAAGTCTGATTCAGACAGTAATTGAAGCTTCAACTTGACCGCAAAACCTCCGTGCCTTCCCCATCTTCTGTGGCGCTTCCTACCTGGCAAGGGACAAAGCAGGCGGCGCAGACAGTCAGGTACAGTCACCAAAGAAGAGGCAAACTGTGCACCACACTTGACATCATGGAGTAAGTGATGAAACATTTTGTAAAATAACTAACATAAAACACATTATAAGAAATAAACGGGCAGACACAGCAGGCAGCAGACGGCAGGCCACACACATCGGCGCCAACTTGTTCATAACATTATAACCAGTGACAGGTGATGTAAATAACACTGATTATCTCTTCATCATGGCACCTGTTAGTGGGTGGGATATATTAGGCAGCAATTGAACATTTTGTCCTCAAAGTTGATGTGTTAAGCCCTTTTCAGACGGGATTAGTTTTACATGGGGAGGTGGGGGTGACGTAATTATTAGGTTCTCTGTGATTTTAGTCCCGTCCGAATGTGCCATCTCGGTAATCATTAAGATAACGGAATGTGCCATCTCGGTAACAGAGACTTTTACCTTCTGTAAAAAGGTCAGGAAAAATGACCTTGGGTAAAACTAATCCCGTTCAAATAGACCCGCTGTAAAAATGTACGGTAAAATCATCATTTCCTGTTTAAAAGTAGTTTTTGGCGCGTTTTGCAAGCATGGAAGCGCTTGAAGAAGCACTCGGTTTCGTTGTAGGTGGTGGGACCAGTCCCGCCGCTGGACGTTTTGATGCCCTAAGCGCGATCACTTTATGATGCCCACAGTGGCAGCGTTCGCAAATTTTGCAGAGCTGACCTGCGGGAGGGTAGAGAGAGCATTTTCTTGTGGTGCTCCCCGGAGCACTTTGTGCCATACGCGCAGTGCGTGGTGGTAGTGGCGGCACTGGGTGAGACAACTCTGTGGCAAACCTCCAGTATTTTCCGCATACCATTTAAAGCAAAAAGAAGATCGAAAGCACTTATTAGAGGCACAACACTTCTTTTAGCTCTAGGTAAGTGTCTATTACCAACACAATCCAAACAGAATCGTTAGACTGGACCTAACTGTTATATATATATATATACAGTGAGGAAAATAAGTATTTGAACACCCTGCTATTTTGCAAGTTCTCCCACTTAGAAATCATGGAGGGGTCTGAAATTGTCATCGTAGGTGCATGTCCACTGTGAGAGACATAATCTAATCACAAATCACAATGTCATAATCAGAAATCACAATGTATGATTTTGTAACTATTTATTTGTATGATACAGCTGCAAATAAGTATTTGAACACCTGAGAAAATCTATGTTAATATTTGGTACAGTAGCCTTTGTTTGCAATTATAGAGGTCAAACACTTCCTGTAGTTTTTCACCAGGTTTGCACACACTGCAGGAGGGATTTTGGCCCACTCCTCCACACAGATCTTCTCTAGATCAGTCAGGTTTCTGGCCTGTCACTGAGAAACACGGAGTTTGAGCTCCCTCCAAAGATTCTCTATTGGGTTTAGGTCTGGAGACTAGCTAGGCCACGCCAGAACATTTATTGGAAACATTTGGGATAATGCGGGTGCACGTTCAACAGGCCTATATACTTCGTTTTTATTGGTGACATGTTGTTGCCTAAGTCTGTGTAAACTGGATTTGTCACTGACATTACTTCAGTATATGATGTACTTTCAAGTGAAGAGGATATCTGAAGAGGAAATCTCCATCTTTCATCTCTAGCTCACAGCAGTTGATGTTGCAGGGGCACAGTAAGGATGTTTTGCCCAGTAGTCATCTGTCGTGTCAGAAAAGGAACACCATTCCAGAAGGGAAGACATCTTCACATTTTGAGTAAAGATTATTAAAGACCGCTTGCACGGATGAAGGTTACCACAAGACTACAGCCAACATGCACGCACATCTGCACCTGCATGAGAGGAATAACGGTCCACACTAGCAGGTGGTGGTAGCATTCATCACTCAAGAACTGGAACTTGGACTTCTGATATACAACCATAAGCAAGCAGTGCCTTCATTCATTTTGATAACTCAATCTTCACTTTCTTTATTCAGATGGCATATCATTCATGGAAAAATGCTGTGTGCTTAAGCTTCGGTATTGTCAACATGCTTGTTGCTATGGCGTATGTGGGTATTGGCACCATGCATGTTACTATGGCCTATGTAGGTAGTGGCAATATACTTGTTTAGGTCATCTGGGTAAGGTTGCCATGACTTATGCAGGTATTGGCAGCATGCTTGTGGCTTTTTCATTAGTTGTGATTGGGGGATATATTGGTTTTGTTTTGGGGGTTATCACTGCTCTCCCTGTTCTTATCCATGCTAGGCTGCATGGATGCGCAGGGAGTTCTTGCCCAGAACAGAATCATACCGCCAATCTAAACTATATGCTAATTAAAATGCTAAGAAAAATAACACAATTCTAGCACGTCTGTTAATCTGCCAGTTGACCATCTGTTTACAGTATCTCCAAGTACTGAGCTATCCAGCAGTGCTAATATCCTCCTTATTGTGTTCTCATTCTGGCAACCTTGTTGACAGTTGCTTACAATATAATCACAGGTCCAAATCTGCAAACAAACACAAATAAAAAAAAGTTAAATTAATCAAACATATAGAGGGGAATGCGAGTTGCTCAACCCTGTAAGTCCCTTTGACCCATGTTGGCGAGTCTATAAAATTCCCAGAAACATACAGGTTTTTTTTACAGTTCATGCAGTGAAAGAATAGCATCTAACTTACTGAAAAAAAGATTAGGCCTACTCCCCCCAACACACACACAGCTAAAAACTGGTCCTCAGCTGGTGGATCATGACTCAAAAGGGTCACAATCAATATTTTTTTAAATAAACATTACAGAAAATAGTAAAGTCAAATCTGGGACATCGTTAAACTAGAGCTTCTTTATGACTTTTTGTGTACTGTGCATGTGTATACAAGAAAACAAATTGTGATATAATTGTGCAGGTTTTGACAAAATAAAAGCTCTATTGTTTAACATTTGAAAACAAATGTACAATATGTGGTGGTTCAGGTTTTCCTTTTTTTATTCCTTTTGCTAATCACATGGCTGGTATAATGAACCCTTGTTTGAAAAGCTTTTTCTCTGGCTGGAGAAAGACAGGCCTTCAAGTCAGGGCCATAAAGATTGTCCGTAAAGAGCATAAATGACAGGTTGAATGCAGCAGATGGAACCATTTTCACAGCTCCATCATCAACCAGAAAGCACTAGCCAAGCCACCCCCATTAAATACCAAATGAAGGTTTGAAGATTGTTGGCATGTACAACAACATTCTTGTCTATCGAGGTCCATTCTTTCTTGTAACTGAATTCTCCCAAACGGCAACTGGCAACATGTGAATAACAATATAAGTAAATAGTGAGTTGGTGCTGAATACACTTAGTCAGCCCTTAAAGGGATAGTTCACCCAAAAATGAAAATTAGCCCATAATTTACTCACCCTCAAGTCGTCCTAGGTGTATATGACATTCTTCTTTCAGACGAATACAATCTGAGTTATATTACAAAAGTCCATAAAAAGTGCATCTGCCCATCAAATAACGTGCTCCACACGGCTCTGGGATGTTAATAAAGGCCTTCTGAAGCGAATCGATGCGTTTGTGTAAGAACAAAATCCATATTTAAAACTTTATCAAGTAATCTTTCGACCGACTGCCCAATCTATTCATCAAGGGCATTTAAGGACATCTTACATCCTCACCGGAATATGTAGCTGGTCGGATCATGGGACTGGCAGAGGCAGGTGATGGGTGGTTGAAAGGCATGATGGGGAGCATAGACTAGCTCGGCAAATGGATACAGTGATGAATGCCAGTTTCACAAGGATCTGTCTCGTGTTGCATGTTGGGCTGGTCTTCTGTCAGACCGATCGGCGGCTGACTTGAAGCAGTGCATGCTGGTTAGAAAATTTGTCTGACTTGAGACAGCGCCGTCCCCACGTGACAGTGACGTATGTCAACAAAGTGCCGCGAGAGCGATTCGAGAGCAGTCGGCTAATACAGCCGGTGCAGTTTCTCGAGTGCGCACAAATCAGTTTTTTTATAACAGTAAAACCTCCTTTCATGTAGTCGCGATGTTATATTGTCATGTTTATCAAAATAAAACTGATTAAAAACATAGACCCCACTTCATTGATAGTGTAGGCTTATATTTTAAACTTTATTCTACAAACACACGCTGTATTAAGCAGTGCATAAAGTATTGCATGACAAAAATGTCTCTGAGACATCTGTGTATTGCCAAATATTGGATTTATTTCACTTCAGCTGGGATAAAGTTGACTTTGCTTTTAACTGTTGTAACTAAAACCTTACTTAATAAACATATACTTGTCTCTAACTTTAATAAAAGTTATCTAAAATCAGTATTATTACAATTTACTTCTTTCAAAGTCTAGTCGCCAGGGTTGATAACAGGGGCATACTAAATTTTCTCCTACATTCAACATTTTTGAAAATAGAAACATATTGTCACACCACAGTCTGTCCAGCAGAGGGAAACCAAGACCACATCTCCCTAATTCACTGCTCGTTATTGGTTCAATGAGATCACCTGTACCTAGCTTGTTAGAGTGTTAACAGGTGTATATTCAAAGACTTGCATTTTCTTGTACCTTTGCTCAGTCTTTAAGTTTTCTTGCCTAGCCTATGCTTTTGTGTATACCCATTTGGTCCACCCTAAAAGACTTTTGCTCAGACCTTTTTGACCAGCTCCTCTGGTAATCTTTGTATTATATTTTTGGACACTTTTGCCTGCATCATCCAGTGTGGATTTGTATCTTGCTCTACCTAGCTCTGACGCTAGATCCTTTGTGTTAGCTCAAGAATAATAAGTAAAGACTTTCAGTTTTTTCCTTCAAAACCTGCTTCTTGTGATTATCTGCCAATTGGGTCCACACTGCCCCACTAGAACAGTGGTTAGAACCTTGGGTTTTCCAACAACACACCGGACCTGACAGCAAAACTGAGCCAAACAAGATATGGACCTGGCAGATACTGAACAGATTCACAGAGCCATTAGCAAACAGGGAGTTTTGCTTGGAACACATGAGACACAGCTCCAGAGATTGACCGATGCTGTGAACCAGATTGGAGAGTCACTGCAACAACTACAAGTACGCTTGCCTCGAGCACCTGTGGTATTACCAGCACCAGAAACCCCACCATTAACTGCACCAATGCCCCAAGAACCAAAGATTCCACCCCCTCAGCGCTACGGTGGGAAGCCTGGTACCTGCAAGGGCTTCCTTACTCAAGTGTCACTCATCTTCGAACTCCAACCAGCCACCTTTGCTTCTGAGAGGGCTAAGATTGCATGCATTATCTCCTTGTTGTGTGATCGTGCACTGGATTGGGCCTCAATCCTGTGGAGACAACAGTCCCCCATATGCTCTGATCTAAAAGTGTTCACAGAGACTATTCAACAAGTATTTGACCATCCAGTCAGTGGCCGTGAGGCGGCAAGGAGACTATTAAACCTACATCAGGGGCATCAATCTGTGGCCGACTACGCCATCGAGTTCAGTACTTTAGCTTCTGAGAGTAAGTGGGATTTAGAGGCACTCATTTCAACCTTCTATCATGGCCTTCATTATTGTGGCCATGGCCATTGTGCCTGTCTCTGTCCCTATTTCTGTTCTGTTACGTGATAGAAAGACTAAGACCTTCTCAGGCCGTATGGCAAACCCATCTAATCTGCGGCCTGTTACTTGTCAAAATAAGATTAATGTGGGGGAAAAAATTAAAATTAATACTATTAAGTTAGCACTTTTAAACATCCGTTCCATTAAAAACAAATCATTTCTAGTCAACGACTTAATAACCACAAACAACCTAGATTTTTTGCTTATAAATGAAACGTGGCTAGAAGACAGCTGCAGTGCAACAGTCCTCAATGAAACAGCCCCTCCTAACTTTACTTTTATGAGTGTCTGCAGGTCAGTCAGAAGGGGAGGAGGGGTTGCTGCTCTTTTTAAAGATGTCTATCAATGTAAGCAAGTATCATTTGGTGACTATTTGTCTCTAGAATATCTGGGCATTGTGCTAAAAGGTGCTCCACGCATCCTGCTTATCATTATTTACAGGCCTCCAAAATATTGCCCAGCTTTTACTGATGACTTTTAAATAGCTGTTATCAGCAATCTCATCTGAATATGACTGTTTTGCTATTGCTGGGGATTTTAACATTCACATTGACAATCCCGAATCCAGTACAACAAAAGATCTCATGACTGTTCTTAACACTTTTGATTTGACACAACATGTACACGAACCCACACATGATCATGGACACACTCTAGATTTACTCATCAGTAAGGGTCTAAACATTTCATCGATAGTTATTAAGGATGTGGCACTGTCTGATCATTTCTGTATTTTCCTTGATATATCAATCTCTCCTGCCATTGAAACTAGATCTGTCTCTGTCAAAAAGAGATGCTTAAATGAGAACACTAGTGTGCTGTTTATGAAGGCTATATCTCTAACACCAAGCATATCTGCAGACTCTGTTGATTTTCTCCTTGACTCTTTTAACTCAAAAGTTAAGAGTGTAATTGATGATATTGCTCCTGTGAAAGTCAGAAAAAAGAGTGGCAAACAAAAAGCACCTTGGAGAAACTCAACAGTAGTGCAATTAATGAAAAGACAATGCAGGAAAGATGAGCGCATGTGGCGAAAGACAAAACTTGTAGTCCATTACAACATCTATAAAGACAGTCTTCGTGCTTTCAATATGGAACTAGGCAAAGCTAGACAGACCTTCTTTTCAAATATTATAAACAGAAACATAAACAACACGCGCACTCTTTTTGCTACTGTAGAGAGACTAACAAACCCTCCGAGACACATTCCCAATTAAATGCTCTCAGACAGCAAATGCAGTGAGTTTGCTTCCTTCTTTTCCGAGAAAATCAATAATATCAGAAATGCGATCAGCACATCCTTGAGTTGCTCTGGGGTGAGTCAGATCAGACCACAAACCATGACTGATTTCGAAGGAATTGATGGTAAAATTTTAGAAGAAACGGTACAGCACCTAAAAACATCAACCTGCGCCCTTGACACACTCCCCACTCCTTTTTTCAAAAGTGTGTTTAACTGTCTAGAAGCAGATCTCCTAGAAGTGGGAAACGCCTCACTTCTTTCTGGGACTTTTCCAAACTCCCTTAAAACCGCAGTAGTTAAGCCCCTCCTGAAAAAAAGAAATCTGGCTAGCTCCATACTGAGCAACTACAGACCAATCTCAAATCTTCCATTCATAGGAAAGATCATTGAAAGAGTTGTTTTCAGTCAGCTGAACAAATTCTTGAACTCAAACGGATACTTTGACAATTTTCAATCTGGTTTCCGACCGCATCACAGCACAGAGACAGCACTCATAAAGATAATAAACGATATTCGCCTCAATACAGATACAGGCAAAACATCAATTCTGGTACTACTCGACCTCAGTGCTGCATTCGACACTGTTGACCACAACATACTTCTTGACAGGCTAGAAAATTGGGTTGGGCTTTCCGGAATGGTCCTCAAATGGTTCAGGTCATACTTAGAAGGGAGAGGTTATTATGTGAGTATAGGTGACCATAAGTCTGAGTGGACATCCATGACATGCGGAGTTCCACAAGGGTCAATTCTTGCACCACTCCTATTCAACCTGTACATGCTCCCACTGAGCCAAATAATGAAAAATAACAAAATGGCTTACCACAGCTATGCTGACGACACCCAGATCTACTTAGCCCTATCGCCTAATGACTACAGCCCCATTGACTCTCTATGTAAATGCATTGAAGAAGTTAACAGTTGGATGTGCCAAAACCTTCTTCAGTTAAACAAAGACAAAACTGAAATCACTACATTTGGAAACAAAGATGAAATTCTCAAGGTGAACGCATATCTTGAGTCTAAAGGTCTAAAACCAAAAAATCAAGTCAGGAATCTGGGTGTGATTTTGGAGTCAGACCTGAGTTTCAGTCGTCATGTCAAAGCAATAACTAAATCAGCCTACTATCATCTCAAAAATATTGCAAGAATTAGATGCTTTGTTTCCAGGCAAGACTTAGAGAAACTCGTTCATGCTTTTATCACCAGCAGGGTGGACTATTGTAATGGTCTTCTCACCGGCCTTCCCAAAAAGACCATTAGACAGCTGCAGCTCATACAGAACGCTGCTGCCAGGATCCTGAGCAGAACCAGAAAATATGACCATATCACACCAGTCCTCAGGTCTTTACACTGGCTTCCAGTTACATTTAGGATCGATTTTAAAGTACTTTTACTTGTATATAAATCACTCAATGACCTAGGACCTCAATACATTGCAGATATGCTGATTAAATACAAACCCAACAGATCACTCAGATCATCAGGATCAAGTCAATTAGAAATACCAGGGGGTTCACTCAAAGCAAGGAGAGTCTGCTTTTAGCTGTTATGCCAGCCGCAGCTGGAACCAGCTTCCTGAAAAGATCAGATGTGCTCCAACAGTAGCCACTTTGAAATCCAGACTCAAAACACATCTGTTTAGCTATGCATTTAATGAATGAGCTTTGCTACTGTATGTCCGACTGATTGCACCTTATCCTATGCTTTTACTGTGTTAATTTTACTTTTTATTCTATGAATATTTTAACTTTATTTCTGTTTTAATTATACTTTTTATTCATTTATTTTTTATTTTGTTTTAAGGCTGACTGGGTGGAAGAGGTTGAGAGACGGGGGAGCGCTAAATCGAAATCCCTCCGGTGTGAGGATGATCCGTTTAGATCCGCTCTGATGGATATAGATCTGTATAGCCTTGGTAGTACGAGGAAGGACCGTGTAGATCCGCTCTGACGGTTGAACAAAGTAGAGATAGCCCCGGTGTTCCTGTCCGGGAAGATTTGTCTGTAAGGGTAATGTTTAAATGCACAGTTACCCGACAAATATTTTTTGAGTACTCGCTCCGGTGCGAGGAAGACCCGTTTAGATCTGCTCTGATGGGTAAAACATCTAGAGAACGCCCTCAAGTTAGGCCAAGAAGATTTGTCTGTAAGGGTACTGTCTAAACGCACAGTTACCTGACAAATATTTTTAAAGTAAACCTGACTCTCCATTTTCTTCCACCCCAGATAGGGGATTTCATCTTTATTTTATATTTTCTTTTAATTCCCACTATAACTGTTATACTATGTATATTTTTATTGTATTCACTTATGAATATTTTAACTTCATTTCTGTGTAAAGCACTTTGAATTGCCCCTGTGTATGAAATGTGCTATACAAATAAACTTGCCTTGCCTTGCCTTGCCTTGCCTTTCTGAGGGGGTTAAGGATGAATTGGCCAGTAGAGATTGGGGTACAGATTTAGAGGAACTCATAACTTTGGCTGTCTGAATTGATAACTGTATTCGTGAGAGAAGAAGAGAATGCTGCACTACCCGAGACATGCCCATTTTTTCATCCCCTAACGCCCCAGAAGTTTCCCATTTAACTCAACAGACAAAGGAAGAACCTATGCAGCTGGGTAGGACTCGCCTTTCACCTAAGAAGAGAAAAAGATGCAAGAGAGAAGGTTGTTGTTTCTATTGTGGTGGCTCTAACCACTTGCGCTCTTCTTGCCCTGAGTTAGCAGTAAAAGCCAAAGCTCGCTAAGGGGAGTGGGGTCCTTAGCGAGTGGTACTGCTCAGTTTGACACTCCTCACTCCCGTTTACTGCTGCCAGCTACTCTTACTTGGGAGGACATCAATGAGAATGACTTTGACAGTGACTTTGAAAGCATTTGTTGATTCCGGTGCAGCGGATAACTTTATGGACATTAATTTGGCTAAGGAAATGTGTATCCCCTATGAGACTTGCTCTTCATTCTGGAAGGTTAAAGCCCTAGATGGCAGACCAATAGGGTCTGGAATAATCAAGTTCAGAACAGTTCCTTTATGCTTGACCATTGAGACTAACCATCATAAAACTATCTCTTTTTATCTGATCAAGTCTTCCAGAGAACCCCTTATTCTAGGTTACCCTTGACTGCTGCTTCACGACCCTCAATTCTCCTGGACCTCTGGAACTCTCCTCCGTTCGGGCTCTGCGTGTGAGGATTCCTGTATCTCTCCTGCTTCCACTGTGGTCGGGAGTAAAGAAATTCTGGCAGCTGTTGAAGAGGTGAGTGCCAGTCCCTTGAATAAGCCACAAGATCTAACACTCATGCCCAAAACTAGTCAAAACTAAACATGTGTTCTGAGTTCCTCACACCACAGATAAATGTGTTATTAACCACCCAGCCAAATTTGAATCATAAAAAAATCCGCCAGGTACATAAAATAGCTTATCAAAATCTTGAAAAAATGAGCAGCATTCTCTGCTCTCAAACGCTGGGGGTGTGTCCGCTGTCGGCGGCGAAACCACGCTCACTCGCGGGAAAGCTGCCGTAGCACACAAGACTCACGTAGGCTACTGATCACGACCATCTATGATCACGACGCACCAGATGAAGGCCGGGGCGGGGGATAGTCAGCTCGGCCCCATTCTGCATTGGATTATTAGTGTCTCCAGTTAAAGTATGTAAAACGATCCGGTGTAAAGTCACTGCAGAGGCAGGTGTCAGTGGTGATCCTCAGCTCTCCATCAAGGTTGCTGTTCACAAAATGAATCCACCTCTTCTTGATCATCGTTTTTGTTTTGAAAGAAGTTTTGTAAGTTGTAGGCTGTAGTAACTAACAGTACTGACAGTAACTTGCGATCGAGCGGGCAAACTGATGCGAATGTGCTCTAGTTATGATCTAGTTAGGGGAGGAGCCAGGCTCGGTGGCTCGAGCCACCGTTTTAGCCGTGCCCAGAAAATCCTGAACACAGCAACGGTGAAAAACTGTCTAACTTCTGAATTCAGTAATACATAGTTCACAGTCTTTGTAATGTTCTTCAGCAATACATTTCTAACATTTATAATGTGTTTAGAAACAAATCTCAGAATTGCCTTTACAGGGACTTTAAGAATCGTTACCCTCTCCCGCTAATGTCATCTGCCTTTGAACTGCTCCAGAAAGCAAACATCTTTTCAAAGTTAGATCTGCGAAGTGCGTACAACTTGGTACGAATAAAGGAGGAAGACTAATGGAAAACTGCCTTCAGAACCCTAACTGGCCACTGGGAATATCAAGTCATGCCTTTTGGGTTAGCTAATGCCCCACCAGTGTTTCAGGCCTTTATCAATGACGTCTTGAGGGAGATGTTGAATTGTTTTGTGTTTGTCTGTTTAGATGACATACTGATTTTCTCAGACTCTCTACAGGAACACATTCACCATGTCCAACAGGTCCTGAGGAGGCTTCTTGACAATCACCTTTTTGTAAAGCTCGAAAAATGTGAGTTCCATGTGCCCCAAGTCTCATTCTTAGGCTATGTTGTCTCACAAGAAGGCGTCCAGATGGAACCAATTAAGGTGTCTGCCATCACCAACTGGCCCCAGCCCAAATCACTAAAGCAGGTACAAAGATTTCTTGGGTTTGCCAACTTTTACAGGAAGTTTATTCGCAATTTCAGCACTATTGCAGCACCCATCTCCGCACTTACTAGGGGATCACCCACTTGTATCCACTGGACTGCTGAGGCTCAGCAGGCGTTCGACAGGTTAAAGGCACTGTTCTCATCTTCCCCTATCCTGGAAGACCCAGACCCTGAATTACCATTTATCGTGGAGGTGGATGCATCAAAGGAGGGAGTTGGAGCAGTGCTCTCCCAAAGGTCTATCACAGATGACGAGGTCCATCCATGTTCTTTTTTTTTCTCCAGACGCCTGTTGCCAGCAGAGAGAAACTACGATGTGGGTAACCGTGAGCTCCTTGCTGTGAAACTTGCACTGGAGGAGGGGTGCCACTAGCTGGAGGGGGCTAAGCATCCTTTTATTGTGTGGACAGACCACAAAAACCTGTCCTACCTACAGCAGGCAAAGCGCCTTAACCCCCGGTAGGCCAGGTGGGCTCTCTTTTTTTTTTTACCTGTTTAAATTTTGCGATCTCTTACAGACCTGGATCCAAAAATGTTAAGGCTGATGCCTTGTCACGCCAGTATGATTGTTCCCAGAAAGACCGTTCCTCAGAATTCATTATCCCCAGGGACTGCATTCTTGCACTGGTTTGCCGGTCCATTGAGGATACAGTGCATGAGGCTCTACAGGGCGTACACATTCCTGATGAAGTCCCAGCAGAATGCTTGTTTGTGCCCAAGGAAGCAAGATCTGAGGTCCTCCAGAGGGGGCATGCGTCTGCCCTTGCTGGACATTCAGGAACAGAGAGGACATTGGATTTTATCTAATCAGTGCCCTGCCGGCCTTCTACATCCCTTGCCTATGCCCCTGGTCTCACATCTCCATGGATTTTATCACAGGTTTACCAACTTCTGAAGGTAATACTGTTGTACTGGTGGTGGTGGTGGACCGCTTCTCTAAGTCTGCACACTTCATTCCATTACCTAAACTCCCTTCTGCCAAGGAGACTGCTGATCTTATTCTTCAGAATGTTGTAAAAATCCATCGAATTCCAGTAGACATCATTTCTGATCGAGGTCCCCAGTTTATGTCTCGTTACTGGAAAGCATTCTGGTCCCTGTTTGGCTCTTCTGTTAGTCTCTCCTCAGGTTTCCACCCTCAGTCGAACGGCAAAACAGAACGGATAAATCAGGAGTTGGAGAAATACCTTCGCTGCTTCACATCTCATCAGCCATCCTCCTGGAGTCGTTTCTTACTATGGGCAGAGCTGGCACACAACACCTTATGAAGATCCTCCACAGGTCTGTATCCATTTAAGTGTCAATTTGGATTCAAGCCACCATTGTTTTTCATCCAAGAGATAGAGGTTGGAGTCCCTAATGCTGAGAGATTCTTTGAGCACTACAGAAGGACATGGAAAAGGGCTCATGTAGCCTTGAAGAGTGCTTCCACCCGCAACAAGAGGTATGCAGACAAGAGAAGGAAGGCAACTCCACACTTCATAATTGGACAAAGAGTCTGGCTCTCAGCTAAGGACTTACCGTTAAAGGTTGAATCCAAGAAACTTGCCCCAAGATTTTTTGGCCCATTCAAAATCACCAGACGGGTCAACCGTGTTACATACCAGCTTGCCCTACCAAGATCTTTAAGAGTAAGACCTACTTTTCATGTTTCTCATTTGAAATGCGTATAAACCTCTCCTTTGGCCCCTTAACTTTAAGTATCCCGCTAGCTCTTTTATTATTACCTTTTATTCCTATCACATATTTTAAAATCATTATAAGTTAGGCCTGCATCTCAATGTGCATACTATCCATCGTACATAGTATGTGACATTAGTAATATTCAATACTATTTAGGGCAGATAGGGTAGTATCCACATTGGAATGCAGGGATGGTATCATTTGAAAGCTTACACCTTATTCATCCTGTAAAAACCATTTTTAAATCAGACATTACGTTTCCATGGAAACGGTACTTAAATACCTTTTAGCGGGTGATGTCATGTTTAATATACAAAATTTACTGCACTATTTTATAATCAAAACTTTTTTTTAATCTAGAAAAAAAAAAAACTTGTTGGAAAGTTTATTAATTTATTAACTTGTGACAGGAAAAAGCATAAAGTGTCAAGCAAAGAGAGGCATGCTGAACATGTAAGTTAGATTCAACTTTATTGTCATTACACAAGTACAAGTACAAGGCAACGAAATGCAGTTTAGGTCTAACCAGAAGTGCAATAGCAGCAAGTGCAGGATATACAGTGGTTGCGTAAGTGCAGGACATGGAAATGTACTGAATATATATAAATATGTATAAATAGAGAGACGGTTATTACTATAAACAGAATTTACAGGTGATTATGTACTATGAATATAATATACAGATGGCTATTACTATAAACAGAATTTACAGGTGAATATGTACTATGAATATAATATACAGATGGCTATTACTATAAACAGAATTTACAGGTGAATATGTACTATGAATATAATATAGAGATGGCTATTACTTTAAACAGAATTATACAGATAGGGGTATACAATAATATGTTAGGCTAATATGAGGAATATAGCAGTGGATTAGGGTAGTGCAATAAATTATGGACAGAGCTATCCAAAAAAAAAGTGTAAAAGTGCAGTGGAAAGTGGTTGCATATTCCAGTTAGAAGTACGGTGCAAAATGCAAATGTAAACATTGGTACTATAAATACAGTCGGCAGTGCAAATGAGCATAATCCAGTTAAGATATGGTGGTGCAAAATGCATAAGTAAACAGTTGTTACTGTAATAAACAGTCGGTAGTGCAAATAAAGTGAAGGCAGATGTGAGGTAGGAGAGTTAGCAGTTTATGAGGGAGTGGATCAACGGGGGTTTGAGTTCAGTAAAGAGACAGCTCTGGGGAAAAAACTGTCCTTAAGTCTGCTGGTCCTGGTCCGGAGGATCCTGAAACGCCTGCCGGAGGGCAGGAGAGAAAACAGTCTGTGGGCTGGGTGAGAGGAGTCCTTGAGGATGCTGCGAGCTCGATGCAGACAGCGTTTCCTCTGGATGTGCTCGATGGCAGGCAGTGGAGTCCCTGTGATGTGCTGGGCAGTTTTCACCACCCGCTGCAGTGCCTTGCGCTCCGCAACAGAGCAGCTCCCATACCATACTGCGACACAGTTGGTCAGGATGCTTTCTATTGCACAGCGGTAGAAGTTCACCAGGATAGCCGAGGAGAGCTGATTCTTCCTCAGTGTCCTCAGGAAGAAGAGGCGCTGGTGAGCCTTCTTGACCAGGCTGGAGGTGTTGGTCGTCCACGACATGTCGGCCGAGATGTGGATCCCCAGGAACTTGAAACTGGAGACACGCTCAACGGCCATTCCATTGATGTGGATGGTGTCGTGTGTGCCTCTTGACTCTTTCCTGAAGTCCACGATGAGCTCCTTCGTTTTGGTGGTGTTGAGGAGCAGGTTATTATCAGCGCACCATGTGGCCAGGTGCTGGATCTCTTCCCTGTAGGCAGTCTCATTGTTGTTGCTGATGAGACCAATCACCGTAGTGTCGTCCGAAAACTTGACGATGGAATTAGATCCATACACAGGCTTTCAGTCGGAGGTGAAGAGGGAGTAGAGAAACGGACTTAGCACACAGCCCTGTGGCACACCAGTGTTGAGTGTGATGGACGTGGAGCAGGTGGATCCTGATCGAACATTCTGGGGTCTGTCAGTTAGGAAGTCCAAAATCCAGTTACACATTGAAGTGTTGATGCCCAGGTCTCCAAGTTTGGCTATTAACTTGGATGGGATGACAGTGTTGAATGCTGAGCTGAAGTCAACAAACAGCATGCGTGCATAAGTGTTCTTATGGTCCAGATGGGTGAGCACAGAGTGCAGTGCCATGGAAACTGCATCCTCTGTGCTCCTATTGCTGCGGTAGGCAAACTGGTGTGAGTCCAATGTGGATGGTAGAGAGTCTTTTAGGTGTTCCAGGACCAGCCGCTCAAAGCACTTCATAATGATGGGTGTGAGTGCTACAGGGCGGTAGTCAATAGGGCACCTCGGGCTAGAGCTTTTCGGCACTGACGAAGTGCATTTAAAGCATGTTGGTACAGGAGAAGGTTGAAAATGTCTGTAAAAACCCCAGCGAGCTGCTCCGCACATGCCCTGAGAACACGTCCAGGGATGTTGTCTGGTCCAGCAGCCTTGTGCGCGCTGATCCGGCTCAGTGCCTTGCAGACATCTGTGGAGGAGAGTGTGATTGGTGGGTGGTCATCTGAGGGTTTGAGCTTGGTGGCAGTTTCTCTGTTGTCTCTTTCAAAACGAGCATAAAAGTAATTTAGCTCGTTCAGGAAGTTGACATCAGTGGCTGCGGGGGTGGACCGGGTGGGTTTGTAATCACTGATGGCCTGAATGCCCTGCCACATGCGTCGAGGGTCAGAGTTGGAAAAGTGTCCCTCTATCTTTAGCTTGTAGCAATGCTTGGCCTTTTTGATGCCCCTCTTCAGGTTTGCACTGGATGTGCTGTAGGCTTGTGCATCACCTGATCTGAAGGCAGTATTGCGTGACTTCAGCAGGAGTCGCACTTCCCTGTTCATCCAAGGCTTCTGATTTGGGTATGTGGTGATCTGTTTCTGGGTTGTAACACTGTCAATGGTGGTATTGATATGATTCAATACAGAGGAGGTGAATGAGTCAATGTCCGTGTGAGCGCCACTGGTGGCTTGAGAAGCAAACATACTCCAGTCTGTGTTTAGAAACCTTTCCTGGCTGAGGAACAAAGAGAGGTGGTCTGACTGTCCCAGGTGGGGGAGGGGTGTTGCAACGTAAGCTTCAGCCATGTTTGTGTAAACATGGTCTAAGGTTTTGTTTCCTCTGGTGTGACAGGAAACATGCTGGTGAAACTTGGGTAGCACTGACTTTAAGTTAGAGTGATTAAAGTCACCTGCAACAATAAACGCAGCTTCCGGGTGATCAGTCTGTTGTTTACTGATGGCTGCGTGAAGTTCTTGCATAGCAAGCTTGGCATCAGCATCCGGGGGAATATAGGCCGCAGTGATAATGGTGGAAGTTAACTCCCGCGGTAGATAAAACGGTCTACATTTAACCATGAGAAACTCAAGGTTAGCTGAACAATGACTCCCAACAATAGCAGAGTTTGTGCACCAAGCTTCGTTAATGTAAATGCACAATCCACCCCCTCTACTCTTCCCGGAGCCATCTAATGTTCTATCTGCCCGGAGTGTGTGGCGTCCCGCTAGCTCAATAGCGGTGTCCGGTATTCCGCTGTTTAACCAGGTTTCCGTGAAGATTAGGACGTTACAGTTCAAAAGTTTCTTACTGTGTGTGATGCTGAGTCGAATCTCCTCCATTTTGTTCACTAGCGATCGTACTAGCAAGGAAAATGCTGGGTAAAGAGAGCCGATGAGGAGAAAGCGTTAGCTTAGCACGCAGACCTCCGCGCTTCCCTCGCCTTTGTTTACGATCACGGCGCCGCCTTCTAGCACTTCCGCCCGGCTGGGAAGAGCGCATAGCCTCGGGCGTCCTAGCGATCTCAGGAAGGAGTTGAAGATTGTCCATAAAACTGTCGGAAATTCGCAAACCAATATCCAAAAGCTCACAACGGGTGTACGATGTAAAGGCACAACTGTTCTGTACGAACAGACCCGAGATGAACAAGAAAAATACAGCAAAATTGCAGAATCTGGAGACGCGCGAAAACAACATGAGAGGGAGTAAATGCAGAATTCAAATTCTTGGATGAGCTAAACATTTACAATTTGACTGGTCATTTTGACACGCTTTCTTGTGATGAGAACTGTGACTGATTGCATTGATCATCTGAAGTGCACGCGCTGCCGGAACGGCACTCTTCAAAGTGAGAGCGCAAACATTATTTAAAGCGGAAACACCATTTAAAGCGGCACTCCTTAGTGAAAGCGCAAACATCATTTAAATCACCAGATCACATTTAGTTTTACTAGCATGATTATTCAAAGCATTTTAGATGGTTTATTCTATATGTATAGTGCATTAATAGCGGGAGAGGCAGGACACCGGGAGAGATGCATGCTAGCATTGAACGTTTTGTGACTAATTAGTGATTAGATTCAGTGACATTATTACATTAAACAACTATATATAATGTTGAATATAATGTATAATAATGCAATGGGGAAATATTTGTTGGGTCCTGATAATAATAGGTTACACTAATAATAATATTATTATTTTAATAATAATAAAAAAGTACAAAATTAAAACAACACTCTTGATTTTGGCTACATATCGTATCATGAGTTCAGTATTGAGATACATATCGAATCGTGACACGAGTGTATCGTTACACCCCTAGTGCGAATATCTCTGATGTTCTGAACGCATGTCTTGGAGTAGCTACAGCATAGCTTCCAGTTTCTCAGTAGATGTTTTTCTGCAAGTGCTATATCGTCCCCTTGGAATTATAAGTTGTGTAGCCTACATTTTGGATGTTTTTATTTAGAAAATAAAAAGGTTCTTTCTACACAGTCGAATGGAATGCAAAAAATAAAATTTTATTTCCGCCAAAATAAAAGCTCAGTTTAATGTTTGAAAGAAATCAACATTTCTTGTTTTTAAAAGAAATCTCTTCTGCTAATCAGGGCTGCATTCATTTGATCAAAAAACAGTAATATTGTGGAATATTATTATAATGTAAAACAGCTGTTTTCTATGTGAATATATAGTAAAGTGTAATGTATTCCTGTAATCAAAGCTGAATTTATCATCATCAATGATCGCAAATCATTATCATATGAGGATTTGATGCTCAAGACACATTTATGATTATCAGTTTTTATATTACAATATTTTTAGGATTCTTTGAAAGCTTTCTATTTAAGAGAAATGCTGTCCTTTTTAACCTTCTATTCATCAAGGAATCCTGGGGAAAAGGGAGCATATTCAGCATAAGAGACTAGGCTACTTAAAAAAAAGAAAAGGAAAAAAAAAGTACATATCCCAGTCTGAACTGTAGTACTGTAAGGCTTTGAATATTAACATCTGACCACTCTTGTGGGTTTGCTACTGTCACAATTAAAAACTGTGTAAGGGTAAAAACATGACAGCCAGACATGATGTAAGCAACACAGCAACAACTTCTAACATTGATACTGGGTGTGTGAATTATCAAGATTTGACAATAGTCAATCGTATTGGTGGCACAGAGGGGCCCCCAAATAAAATTCTGCATAGGGCCCCATAAGGGCTTGGGCCGGTTGAAAAGTGTGGGAATATGCATGTATCAACATTGTGGCAGTTTAATCTCACAATTTAGAAGTGCAATAAAGCAACATCATGAACCTACTAAGCACCAAAACATTTATCATATTCACAAAACCTGCAAGCAATACGTTAGAATGCATTAATTTGACATCTGCACCGGCTGTAGTTCTCATTTAGTCCCATATATAAAAGGCCTATGTGGGCTTTGAATTATACAAGTGTTCAAAACGATTCTATTTGAGGTGTCAGCAAGAGTAACAACACACTGATTACTTTAAAACATACTGTCACGGCTGTACTTTGTATTATCTTCTCTGCCGTGTCTGGTGTGTGTTTGTGCTCCCCCTACAGGTGTGCTGCGGAGCTGTGAGGTGATCAGAGGGATTGGGTGCACCGGTGCACAGGTGTGCCTATCGCTAAGAGCTTCCTGTTTGGCGTCTTCCGGGAGCGTTCCTTTTAGTCACATCGATCCTTGGCCAGGACCGTGATGTTGATCGGCGTTGCGGCGTATTACAAGAGTTTGAGAGTCTTTGTTATGAAGAATGTGAAAATAAAGAGAGTATTGTGACCGCCGAAAACCTCCTTCATTGTTGCTCCCTAATAAGGGTGTAACAATTGGGGGCTCGTCGAACTAAGATTTGTGTTTGGATTTGTGTTTTTTGGGGGGGAACGCACCATTAGTTTGTCAGGCTCTATAACATAATTTGTTGGGAGTGTTTAAAGAACAAAACCTTCCGGATAGGTTTAGTACGTGTCTTTGGGCACGTAGATTTGTTGTTTTTGTTTGTTATTTTTGGTTGGCTCGGGGCTTAGAGCAGTTGTCTCGGGAGCACATCCGAGGTTTGGGGGGCGGCTCTGCAATTGGTCGTCTTCCCAAACTTATGGGATTTGGTGCGTAAGTACCCGGTCTTGGGCCAACTGAAGACTAGGGTTTACTTAGTTTAAACGGATGGTTTAGTTTCTTTAAATAAACCCTGATTTTTCAGTAAAAATGTTGTTCTTTTTGCTGAGCGTGTGTTTTGTAAGTGTGATTACTGGTAATTATGGCCACCGATGTTATTGAAACGTTTTCTCGGTCTCCGTCGGAGGAATTGTTAGAGGGAATGACCAAAGAGCAATTATTAGAATTAGCTGCGCATTATAAAATCGAGCTAACTTATAATCAAAGAAGGTCAAAAGATGGAATTAAATGAATCATTGAAACTGCGTTGTGTGATCTTAAAATCTTGAGGCCGTCCGCCAGAGCTGAGTTGACTGCTTTAAGTACGCCTGTTCCGACTACCCTTACATTGCCTGATTTAAGCACTCTTTCATTTGAGCAACAGAAAGAGTTGTTGATGATACAATGTGATACAGAGTGTGAGAAGTGTTGCTTGGATTGTGACAAGGTACGTTTGGAGTTAGAGCTGGTGGAGAGGCGGCAACAATTAGAGCGCCAGCGTTTACAGGTTGAAAGGTGTCGACTAGATTTACACGAAGAAGGTAAGCCGGTGGGTGCAGGTTTAGATACTGATTCGACGAAACTGAATGTGGCACATAATTTGCGGTTGATACCGCCGTTTAATGAGTCTGAGGTGGAGATGTTTTTTCTCCTGTTTGAGCGAGTCGCAGTAGCGTATAAATTAAGTAATGTTGAACGCACTATGTTGCTTCAGTGCGTTTTAACAGGTAAAGCCCAACAAGCCTATTCTGCGCTATCTGATGCTGACAGCCAGAATTATGAAGTTATTAAGGCGGCGGTGTTAAAAATAAATGAGTGCGTGTCAGAGAGTTATCGGCAACAGTTCCGTACGTTACAGCGAAAGTGGAATGAAACAAATGTTGAGTTCGTAAGATGACTGTGCAGTTTGATCGTTGGTGTACAGCGGCAGAGAGTACAACAGTGGATAAGCTGAGAGAGTTAATTTTATTTGAACAATACAGAAATACACTTCCTGAAATTGTAGCTATTTATGTTGCGGAGCGTCAGGTTAAAACTGCTTCAGAAGCTGCACTGCTGGTGGTTGACTGGGAACTTATTCATAAGCCCTATGCTGAAAGATTCAGTGAACGGCCTGCAGGTGAATTCTTCCGGTGTCCCTGTGGGTCCAGTCAGGCGGGTTTTGAAAAAAAACATCAAGTGACTACAATAACTGCAATTATTGTCTGGGTAAAGGGCATTGGAAGTCGAATTGTCCAGTGCTTAAGTAAAAAAATTCAAGTGCAAATTTGTTAGACACGCTCATTCTGCGAAGCCGGCTGTACTGGCTACTCTGTTCCTGTATTTTGAAAGGAATACCGGTGGTAGCGTCCAAGAATGTAAAGAATCACCAGCAGTTATTTGAACCATTTATTTCTAATGGTTTTGTGTCGTTTCCAGGTGGTGTTGAGAAAGTAGCAGTGAAAATTATCCGGGACACGGGGTCATCCGAGTCGTTTATTTTGGAGTCTGTGCTACCCTTCTCAACTGAGTCGCACACTGGTAGTTCACTTTTGATTCGTGGAATTGGGCTTAGTACATTATCTGTACCCCTGCATAAAGTCGATTTGACCTGTGACCTGGTGCATGGGGTGGTGGATCTTGGTATACGCCCTATTCTTGATGGCGTCTCTCTGATTCTCGGAAATAACTTACCCGGCGGACGCGTTTGGGTCAATGAATCGCCCTCTCTGGTTGTGACTGATGCACCGTCCTGTACTGATGGTCCGGATGGGAGTGCGCAACAGTATCCGAAAGTGTTCGTTGCGTGTGCCGTGACTCGTTCTGGGGCTCGACCTAGGGCTGAAGAAAAAATCAGCGAAACTGAATCGTGTTTCATTTTGAATGATTATCCCATTGTGGTTTCTCGGGAAGAGTTGTCAACTGAACAGCAGAATGATGAAACATTAAAACCACAATTTGTAACAGGTTTGTTTTTCTTTTTTTTATTCTATTTAGGTGGGGGAGGGATTTTGTTGGTGTTGTGTGTATGTGTATAGGCCTATACTAAAGTTGTGTGTTGGTGCGGTTATAAATGCTTAAGTGTTGTTGGCGGAAACTTATTGGTTTCCTTTTCTTAAGGGAGGGGGTGTCACGGCTGTACTTTGTATTATCTTCTCTGCCGTGTCTGGTGTGTGTTTGTGCTCCCCCTACAGGTGCGCTGCGGAGCTGTGAGGTGATCAGGGGGATTGGGTGCACCGGTGCACAGGTGTGCCTATCGATAAGAGCTTCCTGTTTGGCGTCCTCCAGGAGCGTTCCTTTTAGTCACATCGATCCCTGGCCAGGACCGTGATGTTGATCGGCGTTGCGGCGTATTGCGAGAGTTTGAGAGACAGTCTTTGTTATGAAGAATGTGAAAATAAAGAGAGTATTGTGACCGCCGAAATCATTTTCTCCTCCTTCATTGTTGCTCCCTAATAAGGGCGTAACACATACACTGTATAAATAATGTATAAAGCAATGTAGATAGTGGGTTTCCAGTGGAGTGTCAGTAAGGTAAATCAATGACAGTGGGCTCATTGTGCAATAGTGGAAAACAAGCAGACAGCAGGCATTTGAGTATGCTGAGTTCATTATATGATTGCATGTAAGTGTGCATTGAGAGATAGTTGTGTATGCGATTTGTTCTTTCTGCATTTTGTGCAATGAAATACAAATTGTATTTATTCAAAACAGATTTGTTGTTCATACTTGATACTAACTGACTGCAAAAAATGGGACAGTTCAGCTTACCAACATTGAAAAACAAACTAGGCGTTCTCAAGTTTTAAAATACAAATTTTGTGTCTCAAAACAATTCATTTTAGAGAGCAATATCAGATTTATTTATTAGTCTTTGAGTTAAAAAAATATTTATTACATTTTGCCAAAATGCATTTTTTTTTTTATTCAGGACCATCTGGACACTGTTGGCAATACAATTTGATGACTTTGTGCACTACAGTGAATAGTGCAAACTAGTTAATTAGGCATTATTGTAATAATAAATGGGCATGACTGAAGAATAAAAGCAGTTCTTTCAAAATCTTGGACTGAGCACTGGGAATTATTTATTGATGGCTCTGTAAACAAATTAATCTGCATAAGGCTAATCTGCATATTGATATTCACACTGCTGTCAGTGTTAAATGTGATGGCTCACAGACTTATCTGGTGTAAGGTGCTTTTAAATTCATCACTTTGAAATGCATGACCCAAGCCTTCTCGTCTAACATCTGTGCCTGACCTCACAAATGCACTTCTAGAAGAATGGTCAAAAATACCCATAAACACACTCCTAAACCTTGTGGAAAGTCTTCCAAGAAGAGTTAAAGCTGTTATAGTAGCAAAGGGTGGGCCAGCTCCATATCAAACCCTATGGATTAAGAATGGGATGTCATTCAAATGCATGTGCATGTAAAGGCATGCAGGAGTCCCAAAACTGTTGGCAATATAGTGTAAGAGTACAGAATTGGAAACTCTCAAAACATAAATTACACTCGAAGGCTCTATGTAAATTATATTTTTATTTTTTGTTGGATTATTATACATGTATCAAAATAAAATTCTATAACATTATTTTGGCAGTTAATGTTTTAGGCTGTTTTTTTTTTTGTTTTTTTTAGTGGACTGGTTTTGGTGAGCTTTTGTGACACAATTTGGAAACACTGGCCTCTCCAAAATTGCCTATCCTACCTTTAACTGAGTATTTTACTTGGAGAGGTTTTTTTTTTTTTTCCTTTTAATAGGTAGCTGTTTGATAGCTTCTATAGAAACACTTCAGACATAATCCTGATTATTGAGAGGTGTTTGCAGTTGGAAAAGGTCAGATTGCCTGTTGCCTTTCGGTGCAATGAGTGTTTTTCTATTCTGTAAGTCCTGCAGAAATGAGATAAGGCAGGTCTGAAACAGCACCTCTGGGGGTTCAGCATGTGTAGCAGTGCTGTCAGGTGTTTTCTGCGGGATGTTAATGGACATGAGTCATGACTGCTCAGGCTGTTTTCTCCCAGTCAGCAGGAAATGACTACCACGATCATTAAGTCCATCTTACATTTTCTAACAGCCACGTAGCCTATAAGCTGACTGAAAATAATAATTAATGCCTAATAAGTGTTTCTGCCAATGTTTTTTTCTAATGACCTGCCATTATTAATTTGATTTTGACTGTGATTGCACACTTTATTTTAAGGTGACAGTTACATTGTAGGCTAGAAGTACTGAGTAATATAAATTAACTACATGTACTTACTATAGAGTTAAGGTTAAGGTTTGTTTTAGGGTTAGAAATTGTATAAGGGGCTCCACACAAATAGACCCATAACTGCTTATTGCTCTCTAAATGAACTGGCTGCACCACTCTAGCCCTTGGGGGGTGTTTATATGTTTATTTTTGGTTATTTTGAGGTGTTTGTAATAGCACATTTAATTTCTGCATGTTCTTTAAATGTGTAATCTCATACCTGGTCTCTACGTGAAAATGTACTGCCATCTAGTGGTATGGGAAAGCATAAAGTAAAGCAAATTCTTTGTGAATTATCACCTCTATGGATTGGTATTACAAAACCACCAGTATGTCATTTTATTTGGTTTATCCACAGCGCCCATCTTTTTGTTTACGTAAATTATTATTATATGGTCCTAGCTTCTTAAAACAAAAACTGAACTCTATGTTGGACTGTTTGAGATTGATTAACTAATAAAACTTCTTAGTACTATCTAGATAAAGCCTCCAGCATCCACTACAGCTTATCAGGTTAATGTTACTGTCATAATAATCAACCTGATGTCCATCCACTGTATTTACAACTGAAATCAGGACATCCTGACCTGGGCTACATGTTACTCCAGCGCAGGAGTGAAAATATTAAACCAATAACAGGTTTATGTTTGACAGGTCCAGATTTAAACATAATTTCAGATGAATTTCACTATATATATATATATCTTGTTTTTTTATAATTCATACTTAAGACTATTAATAATATTTTTTTAAAAGTCATTCTTAGTTTCATTATTCACTTCATTTGAATAGGTGAACAAACACAAGATTACCTTTGTCCCTGGTTGTTCAAAAGCAAAGACAAGAATGTGCTTTGCTGCATTTTTGGCAATGTTCACATTTTTAAGTTATGACGAATCTCATGGGCTTATTCAGTTGACAAACACTTTATTTTGGGTTTGGGCAGGGTAGAGAGATAGAAAATGGATGTTATATACAGCTGTTATATAAAACTTTTAAAAATTTTAAAAAAGTTAAATCCACAAAATCAATTTTTTTTACACGTAAAACAATCCAACAAGGCAAATAATCAAATAATCAAAACAGATATGGCATCCAAATTAATTTTGAGTTAGCTAACAAAACCCCTTTCATTCTGATGAAGGACATCCAAATAACCTGATAAACATGTAGTAGTGAATCTCATATAATGAATGTGAGGATATAAACAGCAGAAGCTAAGTGATGTGTTATATTCTGAGAGTGCAAGTGAAAGTATGTGTACTTGCAGTAAAAGTGAAAGAGATTTGAATGCTTAATTAGTGTGACAGTGTTCACAGACAACAGCAGGAAAGGTGAAGTTTACTCTGAACGATTACAACAAATTCACATACAAATTTGTATATAAACATAACTCCATTTTTCTTGACACAAAACTTGTGACAGCTTCAGGTCCTCTGCACGTTCTTCAACTGAGACCGGAGATTTTTCGTCAGAAAAGGTAAAGCACACACACTCATCGTATTCTGTGTTTAAAATGTGAACAAATGGAAAAGTCTTTAAAAGCAGAACTTCTTTTAACATTATGCAACATCTTAAAATGGTGTGTTACTAGACACAAAAAAAAAACAATTTTGTCCAGATGAAACATTCTGTTGTAAAAATAAAAAGACTTGTTGTGTTATACTGTGACAATGGTGTACATTTCACAATACTTAAAGACATTAATAATAAGTACAGACAATCAACTGATTTTCTTACTATAGTTGTATGATTAATTAAACAAATGTTGGTAACACTTTACAATAAGGTTTCATTAACATTAGTTAATGCATTAGTTAACATGAACTAACCATGAACAACACTCAGCATTAGTTAATAATTGTTAACGTTAGTTAATATAAATCCGGCTGTTCATGGTTTGTTCATGGTAGTTCACAGTGCATTAACTAATGTTAACAAGATTTTAATAATGTATTAGTAAATGTTGATATTAACATTAACAAAGATAAATAAATTCTTTATAAGTGCAGTTCATTATTAGTTAATGTTGACTAATGTAGTTAACTAATGTTAACTAATGAACCTTATTGTAGGTGTTACCCAAATGTTAAGTATTGTGAAATAAAGCAGATAATATTGAAATATGAAGTAATTTTGTAATGTGGTGATGTTGAGTGGTTAGAAGGAAATTATGTATTTCTCTAACCGTTTTTTTGTCCCTGTATTTAGGGGAGATTAATGGCATCTACAAGCAGCAGTAAGGCTTAAGATTCTGTCACATGATATTATTTCATTAACACAAAAATATAACATAATTTAGATGTACAAAAGTCCATGTGTGTCTTTCTTCCTTCACAGACAAGTTTAATCTTATTATCCCTATTGAATCTCAGAGTGCTGAGATCAAACTGGGGTCTGATGTCACCATACCGTGTCATCTGTCACCTGAAATCAGTGCTAATGACATGGAGATCCGATGGTTTAAGGAGACAGACTGTGCTTGTCTCTATAAGAACAGAGAGGTGATAGAAGGGAGGAGTTATGAGGGCAGAACAGGTCTGTCCACTGAAGAGCTGAACAGAGGAAATGTGTCCTTAAACTTCATAGAGTTCAGAGAATCAGACATAGGAGTTTACCTGTGTCAGGTCATCAGTGAAGACAGGACAGAGGAAATAACAGTAGGAGTAGAAGGTGAGCATCCCATAATTTCACTCTGCAGACAGCAACATGGTCGGCCCAGATCCGGCACCCAGATCTGGTCTAGTCTTGAATCCATATGTACTAGATGTGGCTCGGATCTGGGCCGACACTATGTTGCTGTCTGGGTCTAGCCTACATCAGCTCAATGTCCTCAACCATTTCCTACCAGAAAGAAATTAATCTAGAGGTGATCTGTCAACAGCTACACCAAACCCAATCAAACACATGCTCATGCTTTAAATTGTGTCTTGTTCCCCCATGCAGCAAGGGAAGATTCTGATGGCAAACCTGTAAACCAGCCATCAAAGATTCAAAGTAGACAAGTTCATCTGACACTACATGCGGTAAGACAACTTAAGAACTACTGTACATGAACCATTAAAGGATTAGTTCACTTTAAAATTACCCCATGATTTACTCACCCTCCTCAAGCCATCCTAGGTGTATATGACTTTCTTCTTTCTGATGAACGCAATCAGAGTTATATTAATAAATATTCTGGCTTTTCCAAGCTTTAAAATGGCAGTGAACGGGGCCCACGAGTTTGAAGCTCAGAAAAGTGTATCCATAAATCATAAACATGCTCCACACAGCTCCAGGGGGTTAATAAAAGTGTTGTAAAGCAAATCGATGGGTTTTTGTAAGAAAAATATCCATATTTAATACTTTATAAAGTAAAATTTCTAGCTTCTGCCAGACTGTCGTCCATGACTGTAATGCCTATCACAGTTCAAAACGCTTACGTTAAGTCCGACATCATTCGTAGCGTCAGTTTCACTTTTTCGTAACTTGAATACGGAATATGGAATTTTTTATTGTAAGAAAGTGTAAACTGGGTCGTAAATGTGATCTAACTGGAATATGGATGCAAACGGATGATTGAAGACATTGTTATTCAGATGGCCGCATTATAACACTAAGGCCGTGTGTCCACCAAAGCATTTTTTCACATGGCTGGCTGGCGTATTCAATTATTTTCAATGGGAGCGCCGCGTTTTTAGAACGCCATGAGCATAACGAGGCGCTGAGCACTAAGCGTTTTTTACTGGTCGCCCAGAGAGTTGAAGAATGTTCAACTTTGAGCAAAACGCAGCACTCATCACTGTCACACTTCACCCAGCTGTACAATCAGAGTGGAGGTGTCACAAGCACGCCAGGCTCCACCCCCTCGCAGTGCCAGCGCACGCTATCGCCCGAGTTGCGAGTTCTCATCACACACACTAGTGATGGGAAGTTCGGATCATTTTACGGACTCGGATCTTTGAATCTCGTTCAGCAAAATGAACAAATCTTTTTTCAAGTAATTTCGTTCATTTCAGCAGAATCTAATTAAAATATTACATTTTTCATTTTTCAGCACATTATTAGCCTACTTTTGGAATAAAAAAATGAACTATAAGCTAATGCAGCCATGGCTAAACTTTGAGAAATAAATGATTAATTAATTGCTTAGCTTGATTCAGTCTATGTATGCAGTCTGTTAGTTCACCTCACCTCCCGATCCAAATCGTTCTTCTTTTCTTTCTTTTTTTCAAATCGTTTACTCTCGTGTCTGTCTTCAGGTTCGAGCCGTTAGTTCCGTCATGTCTGATGCTCTGATCTGGCCGTGACAGCCGAGTAATACACATGCGTCCGGAAACAGATTTGATCAGTTCATCTCGAGTCTCGGGTTTGAGTCATTCGTTCATCAAGTCCCAGTCATCAAGTCACCGGAAACAGATTTGATCAGTTAATTTCGAGTCTTTGAGTCGTTCCTTCAAGTCCCCATAGGCTGAATGCAGAAACAAAAATGATCAGTTCATCTCTCGAGTCAGTCTTTGGGTCCTAGTCTCGTTCTTTTGTCACGTGACCGCTTCCCGGTTTCAGTGTCTCGCAACATATACAACATTACAGTCGTATTATTGACTGTATATTATTTTTTGTTTAGGAATTCTCATACAATTATCAAAAGATATCTGCAACAAACATCTGAAAAATAACAAAGTGACATATTGTTCCTGTCAGTCTATTTTTATTGTTAAATGTTTCTTGTGCCCCTGTGGTGTTTTTTTAATTATTATTTAAATTATAAAAAAAATAAAATATATATATATATATATATATATATATATATATATATATATATATATATATATATATATATATATATATATATATATATATATATATATATGATATGGCTTTGCTATTTACTGAAGATTAGAACCCACTGTAAACAAGTCTCAATCTTTGCTTTATCAAAGTGATTTCCCCATCATACAGATAAAGTTTAAAGCATTAACCAACTCTTTAATAATATAATTCTGTTATAGAAAATAACCATCATGACAGATATTCACAAATATATAAAGTGTAAGAAATAAAAAAGGTACAATTTGAGGCCAGAAACGCATCACACATCAAAAAAAAGTTATATGTGAATTATTAACTAATTTCTGCATGCAATACGGCTGTCATGTCACGTGACAAAAGAACGAGACTAGGACCCGAAGACTGACTCGAGATGAACTAATCATTTCTGTTTCTGCATTCAGCCTATGGGGACTTGAACGAAGAACGACTCAAAAGACTCGAGATGAACTGATCAAATCTGTTTCCTGCCGGTACAGACTGCATATCCGTGCCCTAATATGGGGCTGGGACTTGATGAACGAACGACTCGAGAAATGAACTAATCATTTCTGATTTCTGTAGTAGCCTGAGATGTTGCGCAATGCGCATGCGCGGGTCAATACAAAATGAACGAATCGCTCTCTGAGACGACTCGTCGTTCCCGAGTCATATTAAGGATTCGTTCAAATTGAACGACACATCACTAACACACACCTGCTGCTCATCATCACCTCACCACTGCCTGCACTTAAGCCCCACGCACTCTCACAGTCACTGTCCGGTCTCGTTTGCACATGCTACGGCTCCTGCACACTCTTGGACTCACCTGTATACTTACCTGTCTCCAACGTCTCCTCGTCCAGTTTCCAGTGTCTCCTCGTACTGTCTCCAGTGTTTCCTCAACCCCTTGCAACGAACACAGACTGACATCACCCTGAGCACTTCCTGATTACCAAGTATCACCTGCTTTGCACTTACCTGCCACACTCATTCTGGTTGTCAATAAACTGTCATCTCTCACCAGCACTTGGTTCCCGTGTCTGTCTGTTTGTAACAGGAGGAGGGGCGAGACAAATATAACACCGACCAACGTCAACAGATGAAAACAAGCAAGTCTCAACTAAAAAAACAAAATAAAATAAAAAACGCTGCTCTGCCAAAACGCTCTCAAGCGTTTTCAGCTCGATAAAAATGCTTTGGTGGACACACGGCCTAAAGTAGAAAAAGCAACACCAAATCAGCTCTAATCAGAAGTGTCTTTAAAATCAGTAACATCAGCTCTATATGGTCAATGTTTCATAAGATACATTTTGTTTATAGTTTCCATCTGTAAATAAACACATAATGGACTCTTAAGGCTCTTTTTCCACAGTCAAACAGAACATGGGGGGAGAATCAGAGAATGAAAATGGAGGAATCTGCTTTAATGACAGGTGAGTGTTGCTAAAGTTCACTATGTTTGTGTATTATTACCTGTAACATTATATAATTCATTAATTAGCATATTGTTAAGGTCAATAAAAACCTTAATACCCTGTTATATTAATTTCCTGAATCTTCAGCTTCCGGGGCTGTCCCCACCAATTTCAAAATCAAACCTACGCTCTTGGTTAACTGTAACATTATATAGGCCTAATTAATTAATAAACATTGTTAAGGTCAATATAGACTAAAAACCTTAATACACTATCCTATTAATTTCCTAAATCCTCAGCATCCGGGGCTGTCCCCACCAATTTCAAAATCAAACCTAAGCCCTTGGTGTTGTAAATCAGGGTGTTAGGGAGTGTTATAAGGTCTGATAGTGCTGCTCCACCACAGCTCCCGGAAAGACCAGCACAAGGAATTAGGGTGGAAATGTGGGTTTAGAACACCTCAACCCCACAGACTAGACAGAGGTATACCCAGAGTCTCATTTCCCACTCCGAAACTTGTATACACAAACCCTCAGGCAAGGAGAACAATTAAAGGATAAGTTTATTTAAACATAACGTATAGGAGACCAAACGGAAAAGCTTTGGATGAGGGAAAGGCCGGAACAAAAAACAAAAGTAGCCAGCTAATTATGGTTACACACCTCTTTACTACACACAGGAAATAAAAGATAAAAGTAGACATCATTATGCGATTTCTTTTTTCAGAGCTGGAAGTGAATTATGTGAAGATACTTCACCAAACAATATTAAAGGTTTTCAAAAATCAAGGGAAAAAACTGGAACAAACTGAACTACAGTTAAAGGCATCCAAGACTGACTTAGAAAGAGTCTTGCAACAATTAGAAACAATCAGAGAAAAATGTGGTCTAGAAAATCAAAAAGATCTTGATATGAAAGAATCACAGATGCAACAGGTACAAAAGCAACTGCTACAAATAACCAAATACATTGAAGAGAAACAGAATCAGCTTGAGGAGAAAGACACACAACTGAAGAATATGAGCAAACAGATGAGCGAGAAAGAGAAACTGCTGGAGAGCACAATTAAAGAGATGGAAACTAGTAAACAACAACTGGAGACACTGAGACAGGAGCAAATGAGACAGGAGGAAATGTTGGAGAAGAAAGAACAGTTGAGGATTTCGGGTAAGAAATTTGATCAATAATAATAAACTTTTTTACATTTTAAAATGTTATCAAGCACACACGGTTGTTTGTTAAGGACATAACTTGCTTGATCTCACATCTTGGTTTTATATTTATGCTTCTCTCAGAGTTGAATGAAAAATCTAAATGTCTTGAAGAAACCAAATCTCTTTTAGAAGAAAGAAATGGAAAGATTAAAGATCTGGAGAAAGAGAAAGAGAGACTTGATGAAGAACTTCAAGACAAGGACAAACGTCTTAAGGAAATGAATGCTAAACTGATGCAAACAGTCAGAGTGGTTGAAGAGAAACAGAATCAGCTTCAGGGGAAACACACACAGCTGGAGAACATACACAAAATGATGAGTGAGAAAATGAGACGTCCAGAGAACAAAGCGAAAGAGCTGGAAGCCAAATGTCCACCAGTGGAAAAGGAAACAAAAGACACACATCTGGAGAAATAACAGAGACATATTTTTAATAGGCTACTGTACGGTGGCAGCTCCATTTTAAGGACATGCATTTGGGGTAATATTTTTTTTTTAAATATGTGTCTGTAAAAACAACATAGAAAAGCCTCAAATTATTTAAAACAAAAGATGTTCCCTTCAATTTATAGACCAAATTTAAATGAATAACTTGACAATGAGTGTTTTTTACTGTATATTACACGGATATATATTTATCTAAGCCCAGTATTTTTAGGGTGATCCTGATGAAAATAAGCATTTTTAAATGGTAGCAGTCACTGTATATGAATCACATGTGGATCTTGCCCATTTTAAAATATATTGTCATCTTTTATTTTCAAATCATATGAGTGATGTCTAGATGTTATTGGTAGAATGTAGTTGTCAAAAAGTATGTAGCCTATGTTGTTAAATGCATTAATATGCAAGTCTGCATTTATCCTCCTCCCTTCTCGGTCTATGCCCAGTTTATATTTAGTCTTAATAATAAATTAAAATTAATGTAAAAATGCAAATGTGGTGTGCCGGAGACTAATAGAAACAATAAAAAAAGCAAAAAGATACGCGTCGGTTTGGCATTGAAATAGGGCGTGGGAGGTGTTTATCTGCAGTCACGAGAAAGTGAAAGTGAAACGTTTTTTCCTCTGAGATCAGACCAGTGTGACGGGGTTTTGCGTTTAGTTTCAGTTCTGCGCTGCACTTCAACTGAGGAGAAAGGTAGGTAAAGCTGTTACGCCTACTTGCTAACCATACACACATAATGGCAGTTAACCGAAATATACAAGATAACGTTTAGGCTACTGTCATTTATTTTCATTGTCGTTTCATCATCTGGTGTGACAGTTCTAAAATAGGCCATGTAACGTTAGCTGGCACTGTCAGACTGATAGTTTTCAGTCATCAACTGGCCCGAACTCACAGCAATTCGTGCGTATTTTACGAGGTGGTTAATTCGTACGAATTTGTTCGACCTCACTCGGCGCCAGATTTTTTTCTCTACCGGTGTTAAGGGTGGGCTAGACCTGGGCCGTTTCTCAATATGCGTTCTTGTCTGTACTTGTGTTCTCGTGGACTTGTGAAACGTCATCAGTTGCTGCCCAAGTCCTGTTCCAATTCCAAGTTCACATCTAGCCATAGACAAGCACACAGTTCAAATCCCCGGATGTGTCCTTGATCCGCCCCTTTTATCGAGGACGCATCGAGAGGAGACTTCAGACAGACCGGTATCCCAGAATGCATCTCAGACCAACGGACGCACACCCGCATGATAAACTGAACTTGGTTGTGCGCGAGCCTCTACTAACCTAACCGAGAGCCGAGCGGCATTATCATCACGGGGTGCGCATTGTTTTGTCACTTGCAACACATCCAGAATACACATCATTTCTGCTTAAAATAAGCCTAAAATGCAAAACGAGACCAATTTAGGATAGTAAGATTTATTTTTAAGCACAAGCCTAATAAAACATTTGAAGTAAAAAAATGTTTTTTTTTTTATTTAAATGTATTACTTTTAGTATTGTCACGGCCAGCTCGTTCTCGACCGTTACATAAAGAGGATCACACATGCAAAATGAATAGTTTGACTTATAAGATTATTTATTAAGCACAAATAGTGATCCATTACAGAAATATAACAAAGTCTAGGGATTTAAACAATACAGGGGAAAAATAATAATCCAACTGGTGAGGAATGTTGAGAAATGATAACTAAAACAGACGACAACCACAAAGTGGAGCAAAATGACTTCTCTGGAGATGTTCCCCCAGAGGAAGTAGTGATGAGCAGGTGGATACCGCTTTTATACCCTCCGCCCATAAATTAATCAATTAAGTATGATTGTCTGCAGCCAATCACACCATCAGAAAGCAATAGGAGACAGGGTCGTAACACCTCCCTCCTTAAAAAGATTCTGCAAAGAATCCAAAAAGAAAAATTAATGTCAATCAACTCATGAGAACAAGGACAATCATCAAGGTAGTAATCGATCATGAAGCATCTACCACTCCACTCCATCTTCCAACACTTCTGGGCCCTAGAAATGCAAAAAGAAAGAGGAGAGATCCATGCAACAGACATCAGGTTACACTCTAGAAAGGGCGTCAGCTATCACATTATCCTTTCCTCTTGCAAATTCAATATAAGTACATTCGTCAGTTTTACTAAAATTTCTAAATTTTTGGCGATACGCCTCAGGCACGAGTTCATATGCGTGTAACACAGCAGATTTCACCACATCATAATCACCACTCTGTTCTAGGGTGAGAGCAGAATACACTTCCTGTGCTTTACCTGTGAAAACACACTGCAACAGCAAAGTCCAAAACTGTTTCGGCCATTTCAAGGATAGAGCAACACGTTCAAAGTGATAAAAATATTTCTCTATTTCCTTTTCATAAAATGGCGGAACTAATCTCACATTCCGGTGAACGTCAAACACAGGTGATTCAACCGGCCGCGGTACAACAGGAGGCACGTCAACTCGCGCAGCTTCTGCCTCTTTAACTGACAACTCTAACTCCAACTTCCTTAACTGAAACGCTCGATCATCCCGTTCTCTCTCCAACTCAAGTTCCAGTTTTCGCACAACGAATTCTCGCTCTACCGCTCTCTCTTTCATAGCGCGATCCTCACGCTCAGCGCGGATCTTCGCAGAGTCTAAATATAGCTGTTTCTCTTGCAGGGACAAATCGAGACATTTTGATTCACTTTCAATGTCAACCTCACAAGGAGAAAACACAAAAGACGCACTAGGAGCAATAAACTCAGGGTTTACCTCCAAAACTCCCCTCTCTACGAGTGATCGCCTCAAAGTAGACACAAGTGTTCCCTTTCGAACGGTCAGTTCGTACTGCGTCTTAAGACGCCATGGGTAGGTTCTCCTACTCTCGAATATACTGAAGTAATTGTAAAATCACGCAGTGCTACTGCCCAGTCAAAACAGTGTCGAGACATCTCGCACGCTATTGGCTGGCCAGTGGGAACTGCATGAACCAATGGCAGAACAGCGTAATCTGAGCGAACCAAAGGGCACAAAGCCCGCGAAGCTGAGCGCAAGAGCCCGCGAAAGGGGCATATAAAATACGCTGTAACTGTCAAAAACGTCAGATTAATCTCCTTCAGCGACGATCTACGGTCCTCGCTGATAAACTCGAACTACACCACCTTCACCGTGAATTGACGAGCCTGCAGCGGAATAGCGAACTAACCAGCCCGGACGTCCTGCGAGAGTCAGCGGCCTGCTGTATTTCAGCGCGCTCAAATCGCCAGCGATCCCGCGAGCTGTCACGCCTTTCCCCTGCGCTCTTTGGTGAAACACTACGGTGTATCCTTTCTGTACAATACTGAGAAAAACATATCACTTGTGTGCAGTACTTACCTGCACTAGGAGGATAACCACGACGGGTGCGTGATCTGTCTGGGCAAGGCCCACGCGGACGCTGCTCTCGCCGGGTCCGGCTGCTCTCACTGCGAGGGTATGCCTATTTCCTCCCTCCGTTCGCGGATAGCGCTCTTTTCAGAGCGCGACCCCGGCCCTCGCGCTCTCCCGTTCCCCTTTCCGCCCGAGCCGCGGCGGGAAAGAACGGCGGAGCCAGAGGGCTGAGTATACCGAGGCTAGCGAGTTCACGTCGGCCCAGTGCCCGCGTGACTCGTCTTCACCTCAGAGAGACGTTTCCCCTGTGACTTTCCCTCGATCGGACCTGCTCCCTCCGCTCAACGCGGAGGGCTTGGTCTCATTCGGCGGCAATGAGGAAGACGAATCCGCACGATTACCAACGTCTCGCTCTTCCTCTTCTCTCACTCGGGCCGCGCTAAGAAGCGCCGCGGACAGAGAATGCCAGAGTGGACGAGCGAACTAATGCCGGAGCTTCCCGCATTACTCGCTCTCAGACTGCTGGAGATATTGAGAGCGCGGCCGTTACAGACTCCGCTTTCTACAGCGGCAGCGCGTGCTCCCTCTCTCTCTCTCAGCGCGCGCTCACTATCGAGAGCGTGACTTACGTCATTGCTGTCTAGCGCATAATGGCGGCCAAGCCCTGCGCCTTTTTCACTCTCTATCACTTCTCTCAGTTCTATTCAGACGACTAGAGAGGTTCAACAGTGTAGTAAACGAGCCTGTTATGAAGCACGCCCACACTACAAAACCAAAACACCATCGAGAGCGCGACTTACATCATAGCCACGCCCTCTGCTGTTACGTGCACTTTCGCACACAGGGTCGCTGGTTCGAGCCCAGCTCTCACAGGTTTCTCATGGAGTCTCAATTAAGTGAATGGCGGCCAAGCACTCCACCACTTCTCTCAGTCCCCTATTCAGGCGACTGAAGAGGTTCAACAGTGTAGTAAACGAGCCTGTTATGAAGCACGCCCCCCCTACAAACCAAAACACCGCCGAGAGCGCGACTTACGTCATAGCCACGCCCTCTGCTGTTACGTGTACTTTCGCACACAGGGTTGCTGGTTCGAGCCCCGCTCTCACAGGTTTCTCATTGAGTCTCAATTTAGTGAATGGTGGCCAAGCACTCCACCACTTCTCTCAGTCCCCTATTCAGGCGACTGAAGAGGTTCAACAGTGTAGTAAACGAGCCTGTTATGAAGCACGCACACCCTACATACCAAACACAGTTGAGAGCGCGACTTACGTCATAGCCACGCCCTCTGCTGTTACGGTGCACTTTTGCACACAGGGTTGCCGGTTCGAGCCCCGCTCTCACAGGTTTCTCAGTGAGTCTCAATTTAGTGAATGGTGGCCAAGCACTCCACCACTTCTCTCAGTCCCCTATTCAGGTGAATGGAGAGGTTCACCATTACAGTAAACGAGCCTGTTATAAAACATGCACGCCTGTACACAAAACGTTGTATTAACGGCGATCCTAATAAACAATTAAGAGTTTTTTCCTCTGTTATGACTGCAGGCAGTGTGTCCCCTACATAGGGTGTACCCCTATGCACTGTTAATTCAGCGCTATAGAACCACTCAAAAGTCCTGCTGTGGCTGGATTACCACCACAGACTTCCTTTACATTCTCTCAATCCCCTCAGTTCAGGCGACTGGAGATGTAAATATTGCAGTCAACTAGCCTGTTGTCAAACATGCTCGCCTGTACACCAATGCTGTTTTAACAACGACCTTACTAAAATACGTGCACCTTGCACATAAGCACTGTTCTCACAGATTTTCGCTCTTTAGCGCGCGCCCACTACAAGTGTGCTCCGCTACACATAAGTGCTGTCCGCACAGTGTCACAAACACAAACCAACCGGCGGACATCTGAACAGAGCCCTTATCAAATAGCTTTCAGAATGCTGACAAAACTGAACACAGAAAGCAGCCCTGACAGGCTGATCAGGAAGAGAGGAGGTTTGAGTCCCGCCCAAGCCGGTCCGCCTCCCAAAAGACTCTGAGTCTCCTCACGGCCCGTTTTTTGTTCCGGTCAGGGAGAAAAACATACTGTTCTGAATGTTTTTTTTCATGCAATGATTGTAAACTACGAGTCTGCTTAATGCGTGTTCCCTGCATTTTACCGCCATAAAGGCGAGTCTTTTGAGATTCGCGTTCGACGGGAAGGCTTATCAGTACACAGTCCTGCCATTTGGCCTGTCCCTGGCCCTCCGCACTTTCATGAGGTGCATGGATGCAGCTCTCTCCCCCTTAAGACAAGCGGGAATGCGCATTCTGAACTACCTCGACGACTGGCTCATACTGGCCCAGTCAGAGGAAGAAATAAAATCTCACAAATCTATGCTACTCAGCCATCTAGAATGCCTGGGTCTCAGAATAAATACAGCCAAGAGCTTATTGCTTCCCAGGCAGAGAACCTCCTTCCTGGGAACGATTTTAGACTCAGCCCAAATGAGGGCGTGGCTATTGGACGAACGCGCTCTGACTACACAGCAGCTTGCATGTTCATTCAAAATGGGAACCACACCCCTAAAAAATTTCAGAGAATGCTAGGCCTAATGGCAAAAGCTTCTCCAGTACTTCCGCTGGGTATGAAGCACATGCGCCCCCTGCAGTACTGGCTGAAATCACGGGTTCCTTCCCAAGCGTGGCATTCAGGCCAGCTTTGGATCAAAGTGGGCCGCGGCTGTGTCAAAGCCCTGGCCCCGTGGTCACTTGGAAACAGTTTCCAGACGGGTGGTGGTCACCACGGACACCTCCAACTCAGTTTGGGGCGCTCTGTACGAGGGCGAACCGGCCTTCGGCTCATGGTCGAGCGCGGAGTCACGGTTGCACATAAACTGCCTAGAAATGCTGGCAGTAGTGCTAGCCCTCAAGACTTTTTTACCACGTCTCTCAGGTCACCATGTTCTAGTCCGGACGGACAACACGACTGTGATCTCCTACATAAACCGCCAAGGCGGGCTCAGGTCGAGATGGCTCAACCAACAGGTCAGACATCTCCTCCTATGGGCAAAAGGCAAATTACATTCACTAAAAAGCAGTGCATGTGCCAGGCAGACTGAACCAGGGAGCAGACATGCTCTCCAGGGGCCTCGTGTCCCCGGGGGAATGGGCCATCCATTCCTAAATGGTTCAAATGATATGGAGTGTTTTTGGGAGGGCAGAGGTCGACCTCTTCGCCTCCAAAGACAACTGTCATTGCCCAATCTATTTTTCAAAGAGCAAGGATGCGCTGGCCCACAAATGGCCCAGCTGCATACTTTATGCTTTTCCACCAGTACCGCTCATTCCCCAAATTTTAAAAAGGATCAGGGAATGAGAGCACACAGTCCTGCTAGTGGCTCCACTCTGGCGAACCCACATCAGGTTTCCCGAGTTGATTCAGTTACTATCAGCAGCCCCATGGCCAGTTCCCCTAAGGAAAGATCTCCTTTCTGAGGCGAACGGGACAATCCGGCACCCCCACCCCAAAATTGTGGGCGTTACATGTTTGGCAACTCAAGGGGGGCTCAAGAACCTCCCAGTGAGTGTCTTGAGCACTGTCAGTGAAGCTAGAGCTCCGTCTACTAGACGTCTCTATGCCCTTAAATGGTCAGTGTTCTCTGACTGGTGTTCAGTCAGGAACTATAACCCAGTGTCATGCGAGATATCACAATTCTTGTTTTTCTATAAGAGATGTTGGATGCAGGACACACTCCATCCACACTCAAAGTCTACACGGCAGCTATCGCCGCATCTCATACGCCTATAGCTGGCCAATCAGTACGCAGACACACCATGGTCATAAAATTCTTAAAAGGAGCCAGGAGGCTTAACCCCCTTCTCCCTCCTACGGTGCCATCCTGGGACCTTCATTGGTCCTAAGAGCACTAAAAAGACCTCCCTTCGAGCCGCTGCAGACGGCTGAATTAAAGCCACTTTCGCTGAAAACTGCCCTGCTACTAGCACTGGCATCTGTTAAGCGTGTCAGTGACATTCAAGCGTTATCTGTGAACGCATCATGTTTAGATTTGGCCCAGGCGATTCTAAAGTCATCCTCAAACCAGGGCATGGTTATGTACCTAAAGTGCTTTCAACACCGTTCAAAGCACAGGTAATCACTCTCTCTGCCCTCCCCACTTCGGAGGATGAGAGACAGTTACACCTGCTCGGCCCTGTTAGGTCGCTTAGAGCATATATTGAGCGGTCCTCCCACTTTAGACAGTCGGAGCAGCTCTTTGTAAGTTTTGGTGACCGAACTAAGGAACTTCCAGTCACCAAACAAAACCTAGCCAGATGGCTAGTGGACGCGATAGCGTTAGCATATGACACTATGGGCCTCCAATGCCCCATAGGTGTCAAAGCTCACTCCACCAGAGGCATGGCCTCCTCTTGGGCGTGGTCTAGTGGAGTTTTTCTATGGGTGACATTTGTAGATCGGCAGGTTGGTCCTCACCATCTACTTTAACCAGATTCTTCAGTCTGGATGTCCCTGCACTGCAGGCACAAGTCCTCGCTGTATAAAAATACTAAGACGGCCTAACGAATATCAGACGGCCTTGTAAGCCCGTCCCCGTCATAAGTTGGCATTGGGGCCTTCATATGCTTCAATGCTTACACATTCCTTATAGTTACCGGCCTCTATGAGCCCAGTAGTATAAGACGTGTGTACATATATATTATTAATATAAATGATGTGTCAGTAACTCTAGTCTTGAGCCCTTTCTAATAAGTGTTCAAACTTGAGGGAGTACATGTCACTGCGCTTATCATAGCACGGCGGGATTTTACAGGTTCCCATGGCGTCTTAAGACGCAGTACGAACTGACCGTTCGAAAGGGAACGTACTCGGTTACTTAACGTAACCTCGGTTCCCTGAGATAAGGGAAGGAGTACTGCGTAGACGGCCGTGCTATGGCGCTGACTCGGGTGATCGTCGCTTCAGTCGATTTAACCTGACGTTTTTGACAGTTACAGCGTATTTTATATGCCCCTTTTGCGGGCTCTTGCGCTCAGCTTCGCGGGCTTTGTGCCCTTTGGTTCGCTCAGATTACGCTGTTCTGCCATTGGTTCATGCAGTTCCCACTGGCCAGCCAATAGCGTGCGAGATGTCTCGACACTGTTTTGACTGGGCAGTAGCACTGCGTGATTTTACAATTACTTCAGTATATTCGAGAGTAGGAGAACCTACCCATGGCGTCTTAAGACGCAGTACTCCTTCCCTTATCTCAGGGAACCGAGGTTACGTTAAGTAACCGAGTACGTTTCCTTCAGTCGCTTATCATGAGTAGTGAGATCGATACTGAAGCGTTCAACAATTTGTAACAACTGCTCCTTTGTACACTTCTCAAATAAAGTTTCTGAGGGACAAGCAAAAAAATCCTCGAGCACCGAAGACATTTCGCTTGTACGTACACTTATACTACAAAAACACAAACAAAACAACCCGCTCACACACGTGAGATGGTCGGGTTAACGAGAACTACAACTCCCATAAGCCACTGCTTCGAAGCGGAACTACTTCCGTCTATTTCGTCACCTACTCATTCACAAAATGACTTACCACAAGTCACACACATTGTAGGCACGAAGGAAAGAGAATAACGCCCTATAAACACGTGCGAAATTACTCACGAAGCGGAACTACTTCCGTCTATTTCGCCACCTACTCATTCACAAAATGACTTACCACAAGTCACACACACATTGTAGGTACGAAGGAAAGAGAATAACGCCCCTTAAACACGAGCGAAATTACTCACAAATTTTGTAGAATAGGTTCACCTCTATAATCTGAGAAACTCCAGCTCCTATCTGCCAGAAAACACTAACTAATGCCTACCTAGTCTTCGAAGGTGTACCGGGCTCGGGGCGGCATTAAACGCTGAACTCAGTGACGATCAGTCAGACTGAAAGTCCGAAAGCGTACCCCCGACAGAGAGTTAGATCTCCACCCAGGATAACCCTCAAAAACAAGAAAGTAAAATAATAAACAAAACAACAAACAGTGTTCCGTCGGAAGGATTGCATACACAACCCAGCTGGAAACACTCTAACTAACCGGAGTTCTCATTCATAAAGATGACCATTCACAAAATAAATCACATACTCACCAACATTCCTACACCAAAGGATCACGGACGAGACACCCAATTTATGTCACGGCCAGCTCGTTCTCGACCGTTACATAAAGAGGATCACACATGCAAAATGAATAGTTTGACTTATAAGATTATTTATTAAGCACAAATAGTGATCCATTACAGAAATATAACAAAGTCTAGGGATTTAAACAATACAGGGGAAAAATAATAATCCAACTGGTGAGGAATGTTGAGAAATGATAACTAAAACAGACGACAACCACAAAGTGGAGCAAAATGACTTCTCTGGAGATGTTCCCCCAGAGGAAGTAGTGATGAGCAGGTGGATACAGCTTTTATACCCTCCGCCCATAAATTAATCAATTAAGTATGATTGTCTGCAGCCAATCACACCATCAGAAAGCAATAGGAGACAGGGTCGTAACAGTATACACTTGTGAAAATTAAAATATTAAATACAATTATAAAATGTTAAAATATTTGTTAAATAGTTTTATTTATCATATTTATGTTTTATTTTTGTAATGTGTTTTTTTTTTTAAGTCATTTATTAATATTGTTTTGAACTGCTTGTTATTTACAATGGCAACTATTAACTGTTTTAATTTTTGTTTTTTGCGGGTGCGTTGAATTGTATTAAAACCACATAAAAAATCCTAATAATCAAACTAAATCAGAATAATTATTAATGTTAATAATAATATAGAGAGCCCACAACAACAACAACAACAAATAAACAAAAACATAAAAAAAAATATTGTCCCGTTTTTTAATTAAAAGATAATAACAAATGAGATTTTAGTGATATTTTGACCACTCAAAGAGGAAATGTCCCCGGTTTCCATTTCAGAAATCTGCTCACCCTAAACCACATATTAGGCTAATGTTTAATATAGGCCTATTGTTTTTTTGTTTGTTTTTTTAATCTAAACGAAAAGAGGCAGGGTTGTGTTTTATACTTCGTTTTGTTATAAATATATAAGATAATCAATGTAGCTGTCTGAACGACATTTGTGTGGCTAATATGTTTAAGATTTTTTTGTTAAAAATAATGAAAAGAGGCAGTGGTGTTTTATGACATATTTCGTTTTATTGTAGCCTAAAATATACGTTTCTCTATACCAAGTAGGCCTTCGCGAACTTCTGACTTGCGTCCGTGAAGTTAATTCAGGCTCGCCAAGTTCAACTCCGGAGAACTAACTCCCGAGGACGGGAGGACAATAGTCCGGTACTCTGCTAATGGAACAGCAGCGTTCTTGATAGTGTTATTCAGTGTATATATGTATATTTTAGGCTACAATAAAACGAAATATATGATAAAACACCACTCTGCCTCTTTTTTTTTTTTTTTTTACAAAAAAATATGAAACATAGCCTATTATAGCCACACAAATGTAGTGCAGGCAATGTTATTGCATGTATATTTATAACAAAACGAAATATTAAAAACCCTGCCTCTTTTCGTTGAAAAAAAAACCATTAATATGTGGTTCAGACAGGGGCGTAAATCGCGGGGGGGACAGGACCCCCCCAATCTGAGGGCTGTCCCCCCCTAAAAACCATGCTGAGTATTGTAAATAATATAACAATATATACTTAAAATAAATGTGTAAGTAGTGAAACAATACAAACGTTTTAAGTTTAGAAACATTTTGAGTCCCCCCTCCCCCCTTGCCTCACAGTGGTTTGATCCACCGTGCACCTCAACTAACGTTACCCATAGACCGTAGAAAAACTACCACACAAGTTTGGGGAGAGAACAAGGCTCTTCAGACAGCAGTTGTGAAACACCAGTAGTAGCTGTCAAGGCTATTTTATTCACTTTAAACGTCAGATGAAGTGATTCTTTTCTCTTTAATACAGATTAGGCAAAACACTGTTAACATCACTTGCCCACCGCCGCCCCGCTGTACAGTAATAACATCATTTAGTTCAGTTAGAGAACTGACAAAACAATTAAAAACTGAACGGAGCCGAACGAGCAAACTGCTGACAGACAAGATTATCAAGATTTGGTTTCAAAGCGTAAAAGCGCCTATTTAAGGGAGTGTGTCATTGGACTGTTTTGTTGTTGTTGTTTTTCATTACGAATAATCGGCTAATGAACCCAAAATTCAAGCAACCCGCCCACAAATTCTAAAAATTGGCTAATTCTAAACCGTAAGTTCAGTCAGATCTGTGTAGGGTTTTGCTCAATATGATAATAAGTGGCAGATCAGAGGCTTCTGCAGTTGAATATCTAAATATCTGAATATCATAGTATAAAATACTATGTGGAGGACGCAAGATAATTTAATAATTATAATATGACTGCGTGGTGAACCTTAATCGTATTTAAACTACTATCGCTTTGTGTTGTTGGTCAGATAAAATGACAGAGAAAAGAAAAACGGACATTAGATAATTTTTCAGTGCACCAAAACGCCAAATAAGTACGAAATGTTTTTTGTTTTTTTTGTGGTACACATATCCTTACAAGTACGATTTTGGCTGTATTATTTGTGTCCCCTTCAAAAATTGCTCTTGAGAAATTTCATGTTTATTGTCCCCCCCCAACTTTTAGATAAAATTTACGCCCCTGGGTTCAGACAAGTGTGATTATCACTGTAATAAAATTAATTATGACATAAAACACAACCCAGTCTATTTTTGTTAAATGTCCGTTTATGTGTTTAATAGCTAAAAATATAAAGTTATGAAACTTCACTTTGTCCTCAGTCAAAACGATTTACCAGGGAACAAATGATAGATTCATGAGACCAAAGATCGGCCGTTAGAAGACGAATTATATCTGAAGACCTCAGAGCCAGCGGCAGACGTCAGAAGGACTAGCCGTGTTAAGTCTGCTCTGGGCGGGGAGAGGTCCCGCTGAGCGCCGCTGATACAGTGGAGCTCACAACTCCGAAAACGCCAGATCAAATTTTCAAAAAGGCGCTCTCTTTATAAATAAACCACAGATTTGAGCTTTAAACAAGTACATTCTCGCCTGAAAAAGTCTTAAAACTACATTTTGTGAAACATTAACAGTATTTTTAAATTACTAGGGGTTTCTCATCCGCTATGGACGTTTGCTGGTTGGTGCGAGATGCATTCTGGGATACCAGTCTGTCTGAAGTCCACAAGTCTCCTCTCGATGCATCCTCGATAAAAGGGGCGGATCAAGGACACATCCGGGGATTTGAACTGTACTTGTCTACTTGTGAACTTTGAATTGGAACAGGACTTGGCAGCAACTGATGACGCTTCACAATTGACGACTGATGGCGATTCCCCCCGTCCTCTGGAGTTCGTTCTCCCGAGTCGAACTTGCAAGTCTGAACTACCAAGGACGCAAGTCAGAAGTTCGCGTACTTGGTATTGAGAAACGGCAAAAGTTCACATCTGCCATAGACAAGTACAGTTCAAATCCCCGGATGTGTCCTTGCTCCGCCCCTTTTATCGAGGATGCATCGAGAGGAGACTTCAGACGGACCGGTATCCCAGAATGCATCCCAGACCAACGGACGCAACGATCAGTAATGCCATGCTATTTATTACTTATATAGTAGTAACTTGTGAAAATTAAAATATTAAATACAATTATAAAATGTTAAAATATTTGTTAAATAGTTTTATTTATCATATTTATGTTTTATTTTTGTAATGTGTTTTTGTTAAGTCATGTTATAATATTGTTTTGAACTGGTTGTTATTTACAATGGCAACTATTAACTGTTTAAAAAAAAAATTATTAACTGTAATTTTTTTTTTTTTTGTTGTTGTTGTTTTTTTTTTTGCGGGTGCGTTGAATTGTATTAAAACCACATAAAAATCATAATAATCAAACTAAATCAGAATAATAATGTTAATAATAATATAGAGAGCCCACAACAACAACAACAAATATTTTGACCACTCAAATAGGAAATGTCCCGGTTTCCATTTCAGAAATCTGTTCACCCTAAACCACATATTAGGCTAATGTTTTATATAGGCCTATTGTTTTTTTAAATCTAAACAAAAAGAGGCAGGGTTGTGTTTTATACTTAGTTTTGTTATAAATATATAAGATAAATCAATGTAGCTGCCTGAACGACATTTGTGTGGCTAATATGTTTAAGATTTTTTTGTAAAAACAAATATTTTGTTTTATTGTAGCCTAAAATATACGTTTCTCTATACCAAGTAGGCCTTCGCGAACTTCTGACTTGCGTCCGTGGTAGTTAATTCAGGCTCGCCAAGTTCAACTCCGGAGAACGAACAGCCGAGGACGGGAGGACAATAGTCCGGTACTCTGCTAATGGAACAGCAGCGTTCTTGATAGTGTTATTCAGTGTATGTATATTTTAGGCTACAATAAAACGAAATATATGATAAAACACCACTCTGCCTCTTTTCATTTTCATTAAAAAAATATTAAACATATTATAGCCACACAAATGTAGTGCAGGCAATGTTATTGCATGTATATTTATAACAAAACGAAATATTAAAAACCCTGCCTCTTTTCGTTTAAATAATAAAAAAAAAACATTAATATGTGGTTCAGACAAGTGTGATTATCACTGTAATAAAATGAATTATGACATAAAACACAACCCAGTCTATTTTTGTTAAATGTCAGTTTATGTGTTTAATAGCCTAAAAATATAAAGTTATGAAACTTCACTTTGCCCTCAGTCAAAACGATTTGCCAGGGAACAAATTATAGATTCATGAGACCAAAGATCGCCCGTTAGAAGACGAATTATATCTGAAGACATCAGAGCCAGCGGCAGACGTCAGAAGGACTAGCCGTGTTAAGGCTGCTCTCGGCGGGGAGAGCGCCCGCTGAGCGCCGCTGATCCACTGGAGCTCACAACTCCGAAAACGCCAGATCAAATTTTCAAAAAGGCGCTCTCTTAATAAATAAACCACAGATTTGAGCTTTAAACAAGTACATTCTCGCCTGAAAAAGTCTTAAAACTACATTTTATGAAACATTAACAGTAGTATTTTTAAATTACTAGGGGTTTCTCATCCACTATTGACGTTTGCTTGTTGGTGAGAGATGCATTCTGGGATACCGGTCTGTCTGAAGTACACAAGTCTCCTCTCGATGCATCCTCGATAAAAGGGGTGGATCAAGGACACATCCGGGGATTTGAACTGTACTTGGCTAGATGTGAACTTTGAATTGGAACAGTACTTGGCAGCAACTGATGACGTTTCACAATTGACGACTGATGGCGACCTCCCGTCCTCTGGAGTTCGTTCTCCCGAGTCGAACTTGCAAGTCTGAACTACCAAGGACGCAAGTCAGAAGTTCGCGTACTTGGTATTGAGAAACGGCCCTAAAGACCAATTTTCAGCCTACGTCACACTGACGTCACGCAGGTTCAACTACTCATGTCGGTTGCAAAAGACGATCGGGAAATAGTTATAATGTATGAAACGCATTGGTTTAAATCGTGCTTTAGGCTGTAGCATAACAACAGTTGAATGATTTCAGCAAATAAGCACTTAAATTTGATTAATTGTTTGATTAAATTGCTGACACTGAATGAAAACAATGAAAATGTGAAAGTCTAAGTTTAAGATTTATATATATAGGCTATAGCACACATTTTGAACATAAAAAATATAAACGACCCAAACATCCATTTAAGCATGCGTGTTTATTTTAGTACTTTCGTCAGTGAAACAACATACTACAGCCCGTAAAACAATTAAATAAATATCAGTAAATAATGGTAATATAAATGATATACGGTAAGTAAGTTAAATATTAGTTAAATATGTTTTATATTTCCCCACAGAGGTGCGTCATATATTGCTTTGCGCTGAAAGGGATGTGGGACATGAGCAGGAAAGAGAGCATCACTTTTCTAATATCTTCATGTTTTTTCCTGCTGTTCCAAAACTGACACTTGTAGTGTGAAGGTGTGAAGAACGAAAATATCTTCCGCAGGGTCAAGAACCTTAGGTTTTGTTTGATTATGCGCTGCGAGAGAAAGCGAAACTAAAAATCTACAGCGTGTATAGCATAAACTTGAAGAGATAGTTCACCCAAAAATGAAAATTCGGTCATAATTTACTCACCCTCAAGTTGTTCCAAACCTGTATGAGTTTCTTTGTTCTGCTGAATACAAAATAATTTATTTTGAAGAATGTTTGTATCCAAGCAGATAGAGCAACCATTGACTACCATAGTAGGGAAAAAAATACTATGGTAGTCAATGGTTGCTCTATCTGCTTGGTTCCCAACATTCTTCAAAATATCTTCTTTTGTGTTCAGCAGAACAAAGAAACTCGTACAGGTTTGGAACAACTTGAGGGTGAGTAAAAAATGACAGAATTTTCATTTTTGGGTGAACAATCCCTTTAAGTCTAATAACAAACACAAACGGTGTTAAATAGAATTTGAAGTAAAATGCATATGTTTTCTACTTTACCACAGTAAATGATGGGAATATCTCCTAATTAAAAGCAAACAAAAGGAAGAAATCTGAGAGATGTAAATGAAGATTTGGGGAAATAAATAAGAGATTCCATGTCCAGTAGAATAAAATGGAGTAAGCCTATTGTTAAATTTGTGGAAAATCGGTTGACCAGATCTCAAAACGCAGGCAAAGCTTTAAATTTAGCTCACCTTACAAAGCCTACCTTTCTTGTTCGGCATAAATATAATAGTTTCCATGGCTGCGATGTAACCATTTAATTGCGAATCTATCATTTATTTAGTAAATAAATGTTTGTGCTTCACTCGTGTCATAATTTTCACGTAAAACAGCATTCACATACTGACCAGCACCGGTGATACTCAGCCACCGCGGTGGTGCAGTTGTCACACACAGCTATCCCTGGGTAACATGCAGACAACATTTTGAAAATAACATCTAATAATTAATCTATAATCTTTTTAAATCTACTGATTTTATGTTGTAATTTTCCATCTCTCCCTGGTTTTCTGCAACCTAGCTGCGCGAACATTCTGTATGTTTACAAACAGACAATTGGTCTATATGTGGGGGTGCTAAGAAAATAATCGATATTCATGACGTCAGAGTTACTTCATAAAGAAATTGTCTTTTGTTTTTTGTTTTTTATTAAAGCAGCTATGGTACACACATTCATCAGAAGTGTAGTTTTAAATTATATTTGAACAAAGAATAGGCATATTCAACAAAATAGATTTTTCTTTAGCTTAATACAAGTGACCAAAAGACAAAACCTTTTAAATGCAAAGGTGAAAGACTTCAGAGCACATATGTCGCCTATGCATAATCAGAACTGTGCATACTTTACAATCAAATTAAACAAACACCACATCACAATCTTTAAGTAATAGATTAAATAGCCTTTTAATGGATTTAAGCGTTTTTTTTCACACAGCTGGCATATCCAATTGTTTTCAATGGGAGCAGCATTTTTAGAACGTCATAAGCGCAACGAGATGGTGAGCGCCTATTTGCTCTACGTTTTTTACTGGTTACCAAGAGTTAAAGTAAAAGAAATAATTTAAAACAAGAGCCAGAGCAGATACTTTACATTGTATCGACATTTTATATAGAATCAATACAGAAACAAACTATTTGTGAAATGTGATACTAGTAACACTTCCACGGATATTATCATAGCAAGTAGAGCATCTCAACTGCCGAAGTGCTCTCAAGCACCCACAGCTAGGTGTTTTCAGCTAGCTATAAAAGCTTTGGTGGACATGCGCCTAATAATGCAGGAAAGATTACTGGCAGTGTGACAGATATGTTTATGTCAGGAGTTTCTCTCTCAAACCTTTCTCTCTCAGACTCTTCTTTCTTTTCTCCTTCTTTGGCCCCCATCACAGACAGCGTTTCCTACCTGAACTCTGTCTTCATCAAAAGAGGCTGGCTAAACCGGGGCTATTCAAAATTCTTTACATTTACATTTAGCAGACGCTTTTATCCAAAGCGACTTACAAATGAGAGCAATAGAAGCAACTAGAACAGTCAAGGGCAACAGTATGCAAGTGCTGTAACAAGTCTCAGTTAATCTTACACAGAACACACAGGACAGAATTTTTATCTTTTAAAATAAATTAGACAGAAAATGAATAGAATGTTAAGTGCTATTCTTGGTTGGTCAGGTGCTGCTGGAAAAGATGTGTCTTTAGATGTATTTTGAAAATGGCTACAGACTCGGCTGCTCGAAATGAGATAGGTAGGTCATTCCACCAGGTGGGGGCGGTCCAGGAAAAGGTCTGTGAGAGTGATTTCATGCCTCTTTGGTATGGCACCACAAGGCGTTGTTCACTGGCAGAATGTTTATGTATATTGGTGCAGAGCCAGTGGTTGCTCGAAATGGCCGCAGGAGTGGCAGTGTCTTCTGGTTTGATCCAGGTTTCAGTTAGGGCCATGAGACTGAGTTGTATATGAGTGGAAATAGATTAAATAAAGTCTGCTTTGTTTACAGCTGACTGGCAATTCCAGAGACCAATTGGAATGGACATTAATGTAGTAGAGGAAATAGGTACATTACACAGATTATTAGAATTACGGTGTCTAGAATGTACTGAGCGTGATTTACGGGTGTATGTGGTTATAGTAGAGATTTGAAAGCACATAGTGAATACGGGTCAGAGAAATAAACAGATGAAAACAAGCAAAACACAAAAGTGGACAAAGTAGAAGGAAAGCTATACTCAAGTGCCTTGTCGGTGTCCTTGCTCGGGTGGAGTCGGTGTCCTTGCTCGGGTGTCGCGCAGAGTAGAGTCGAATGGTCTTTACACTCTTCGGTCTTCACACGAGGGCTGCTGCTTCCACTGCCACGGAGTACCACTCTATTTATACATACTCTATACAGCTGGCTACGGCTAGCCGAAACTTTGTTTACTGGCGTGTCTAACAAGAACTTCCCAGACCACGCGAGACTATAACAGTACGTCAATGAATACACTAAACAGACAGACAAACTTTCTACCAGCAAATGAGCTACAAAAACAAATGAGAAATGATACAGTACTCACACGGTACTGCTCTTTACTGCTCACTCGTACGAATTTTCACTTTTTGCTAAATCGTTCATATTTGATGAGCCCTCTAACCCTAACCCTACCCGTCACTTCTGTTTAGACAAATCGTACGAATTTATCATAGACTGTAAAAAAAAAATTAGAGATTGTACGAATTTGTACGAATTAGCCACCTCGCTCATACAAATACATACGAATTGGTCATGAGATAGCGTTGGGCTGGCAGGACCAGGCACTGGCAGGTCACCTTACGGGTCAGCTATATGGAGTTAGGAACCACCGTCCTTTTTATGGACCTAATTAGTTCTGCATAGGTCAATCTATCAACAGTGATATCTATCTACATAGCTGCAATGAATATGGCTACATATTCAGCCATAGCCTATATGGTTCGATTAGCAATGTCAAATCATTTAGATGAATCGTTCAAGAATCAGACTGAATATGAGCGCGTTGCCACACAACAGTCAACATCAAGCCGCAATGAATTTGGAACTACATACTAGCCTACTACTCTTATTTCTGTAATAATTCAAATTAAACTTTTTGACCAACCTGAAGATCACTTATTACAGGTAGCCTACTCCACTAAAATAACTTAGGCCTACTCTTATTTTTCAAAGGCACGTTTTGTATGTTTGGAAATTGTTTTGTACGTAACAATTTTAGAATTATGAGCATGTTAGAAATCAGGGCCTCGCAGTTCGCACCCCTGACATCAGGGCTTATCATCCCCAACACAGCACTTAAACCTTAAAACTCATTCTCTGTCACTTTGTGTTTTATGTTCCTGTTTAGGAGAAACAAAATGGAAGGTGATAGCAACGGTAAGTTTTGTTTAAATTAGATTTTCCTTCATAATCAAAAAGAGCATACCATTATTATATCATTAATATGATATGAAAAATAATAATCACTTGTGTAAAGACCACCTTTGTCTCTTTTTTTACAACACAACCCTGAAGCACCTCAATTAGATTTTCAGATCGTTTCCCCTGAAGCACCTCAATCAAATGACACCATTCTGTGTCACCTGTCTCCTAAAATCAGTGCTGTTGACATAGAGATTAGGTGGTTTAAGGAGACAGACTGTGTAGATAGAGGGGTATTGGCTATGAGGGCAGAGTGAGTCTGTGCAATGAGGAGCTGAAGAGAGGAAATGTGTCTTTACAATGGAAGGACGTCAGAAAATCTGATGTTGGTAATTACCTGTGTCAGGTCACCAGTGGAATAATAAAAAAGGAGATAAGAGGTAACAATCTGAGTGTTTCATATAACCAGTGCTGGGAAGGTCACTTTGGAAATGTAATAGGTTACAGATTACAAGTTACCCTATTTAAAATGTAATAAGTAGTGTAGCCTATACTATTTCAATTACTTTATTAAAGTAATGTAACTGATTACTTTTTGATTGCATTTCTAATTTCCAGCACCAATACGCCTTTTTATCACTTGCCATGGTGACAACTCAGACAGGTTGTAGCCTAAAGCTTTCAGCGGCAGTGTGAATTGATGGTCATGGTTTATATAGGCTGGAGTAATGGGGTAATGAGGTGATGAAACACAGGTGCAAACAATGAGCGATGATGAGTCTGGGCAAAAGATTAAGGGTAATGTCGTTTGTGATGGAGTGACAGTCCGGGGTGGAGTGCCCTCAGGTGGTAATCAGGGGCACTCTCACTGGTGATCGTGACAGCAACAAATTAATATTATTCAACATATCCTAGCTTTTTACAAAAAAAATATTCAGATGTAACCCTCTATGTAATCATTAACATTATCATAAGTTTTACAGGTTGAGGAGATCCCTTCCTTCTACATGTAAAGCACTTTGAGTACCTAGAAAAGCGCTATATAAATGTAGCCAATGAATTATTAAATAATTAAGTAACTGTAATTTAAGTACCGCACACATGTTTTTCTCAGTAACTGTAACGGATTACACTTACATTTATTTTGTAATTAAATTACATAATCAATACATGTAACTAGTTACTACCCAACACTGCATAACCTCATTCTACATCAGTTCTAATCTCCTGTCAGAATGAACTGAAATCTAGAGGGTTGCTAAGTTAAGTTTGTTTGTCACTGACCTCTCATACACTGTTCAAATTAGAAATGAGACCTATTGATCGGATCTATTTTAAGACTGTCCTATCAATGCACTGAAAATATTATATACTGACATTAGCAAACCATCCAATGGCATTAGCCTAATAACATAAGGCTATTTGTTTTAAAGAGTGTTCAATTTAAATCCCTACATTTCCTGGTTATCAGTATCTACCCTGTCTCTGAATTTAACTGGATAAACCTTTCCACAGTTTTTCTGATTACTCTATTACTTTAAATGTTTCACTGTAATTTCACTGTGACTCATATTTTTTCCAACAGCATTACTGCATCATGGAGATCAGACTGATACATATCCACCAACAAGTTCAGCTCGACCCGAAAAGGTATATAATATAATATACGTTTTACTTTAAATACAGTGTTTTTATTTATTACAGCATTTTATACAGTAAATACAGACCCCCCCCCCCCCCCCCAATATTTATGAAACAAATGTAAATAATTGAAAGTATATTTTGTAGTTCACTTAGCTCCATAAGATTAATTTAAATGATTTTCTTTCCATTTTTTATTGTAAAAACAAATATCTGCATTTCTTAATGTAAAACCCTTTAAAGGTCCACACAATTCATTCATTGAAGATCACTCTAATCTGGTTTTATTGATTATTATTTTATAATTATCTTTCAAAAAAATGTGTACACCTACACCTAAAAGGTGCATATTAGTAGAGTAGTATGGCACTTCAATGAGCCTTTGAGGGGTACATAAGGTCAAAGATGTACCTTTAAGGGTATTGCCCCAGTGACACGCTATTGTACCTCTGAAGGTAACATCTTTGCACATTGTTTCTAAAGGCCAATTTATACTTCTGCGTCGAGTGTACGCCGTAGTGTACGCCGTAGGCTACGCGCGTAGCCGACGCCGTCGTGAGCATTTATACTTCTGCGCTGTTGTCTGCGTCAATGTGCAGTTACACATGCAGACGCTAGAAGGCGCTGTCCTCGGGCATGTTGGTGTAATCAAGAGAACAGCCGAAGAAGAAGCAGCTTCGTGTGGAGAATCTGTACCTTTTACGGTCTATGATCTGTACATTCATGTCGGAATATCAGCAGCAGTGAGAGAGCGGCTTTTCTTGCAGCTTGAGTTGTTGTATCTAAAGCAAATTAAGCATCTCTAGTTGATTAGTAAAGTTAAATAAGGCGATCTGGCGCTGGAATGTGTTTGTGAAATCATGCCGAGCTCGTGGCCGCTGTTTTCAGCAGCGGTGGCTCGAGCGATTGCTGTTGCGGAGACTTCATTCACGAAATATACCCTAATGTGTCCCTGTTCTTGATATACAATTACTGATTAACATCTTTGGTTTTAATGAGAAAATAAATAAACTATACTCAGCGGATCTATGTATTTATTTACTACCATAAAGAATCGCTGGACTGCAAAATATTGTGTTATAGCAGACGTAAGGAACTATCATCCAATTTCTGGACACACACACTCCTATCGCAGATTTTTTATTTATTTATTGACCTGAGGGAAGGGTTCTGGCAGACCAATCACAGCGCTTGCGGTCCGCGTAGAATTGACGCGTTGTTACATTTTTGGAGAGGTGCGCGTCAGGGTACGGCGTAGGGTACGGCGTATCCAACGCGTCTATGCGTAGGGTACGCCGTACCCTCTGCGTGCACTCGACGCAGAAGTATAAATTGGCCTTAAGAGTGTTGGTTTATCAAACCAAGTGGAATTTGACTACTCAACAACACTTGTATCATCAACCTGAACAGTCAAATGGGTATTTCACAAAAGTTTATTTTTCATAAAATGTTTTTGGACAATGTTCTCCTCTTCATCAGATCAACAAAAAAGGAACAGACAAACAGACACAGACTGAGGACATGCAACAGAAGGATATGAGCGAACAGAGTGGGTATCTGCTAGAAACATGCTATTATTTAAAGAGAAATCATTAGAGTAAACGATAGAAAAACAGTGTTTCAAATGTATTCATAGAATAACTCCTCTTGGATACAATTCCAGAGAATGGAATTGATTCTGTTATTATCTTGCATTCATTTTTTATTATCTTATTTTTTACATATCCTTGTTTTACTTAATCCATCCCAATTCATTTTCCAGATGGGGTCAAAGTGTTCTCCATTTCCACTGGAAAGACAAATAACTGTGAAGGGAAATTTATTGCCAATATGGAAAACCAAACTGGGAATCTGAGGAAAGTTGATGCAGTGGATGAGAGTAACATTATTTTGGTTTTCTGTCCTATTGTTTCTCGAGCTGGAACTGACATTGAAGCAGCACTGAACAAAATCAGTTACTCTACAGGTGATTTCATCATCATCATCATCATCATATTATTATTATTATAATTTTTAAATATAAAAAGTATTTTGACTCAAGGTGATGCATTTATAAATATTTCAAATACATTTATTTTCAATAAATTTGTCTGTTTCCTTCAACAGACAAGCTGACTGTTCTAGTGGTGCTTCATCACACGTTTGACCCAGAGAAAACAATATCAGACAGCAGCAGATGTGTCACCAGGAAAGACATACTGACAGTGGACTGTCTGTTCTATGAGGATACAGGATTACTGGAGTGTCAGAAGAATTCAGATGCAATTAACAAAGTTGTGAACTGTTTAAAAGAGAAGGTATTTAATAAGATGCTCCATAAAATAATAAAGCTGCTCTAAAATGTATTGAACACATTACTGTTTACTAATTAAACTTGTTACAAATTTTCTCTGAAGAAAATAAGCATCCCAATATCTCCATGTTATGGTAAAATCTCAAGAAAATACTTGCTTTTTTCTTTTTTTGTCCCTGGTTTGAAACAGTATTTCCTGGACAAAATATCTTTCACATTTGCCATCTAGGCTTAGATTATTATTTTCAGACACTATTAACAGATCGTGATTATGATTAAAAATAAGACAAACATTATTAGCTGTGATTAAAGAACAAAAATCTGCTGTGTATCTATTATAGGTCTAGTTGAGTCTGGATTCTAGCCATGATCATATTTAGAGATATACTACACAATCCAAAGTAATGAGCCAAGAAAAAAGAAAGAAAAAAAGTCAATATAGTCCAGAGCGAGTACCTATAACTTTAAGAAGAAAATAGCCTGTATCCAACTTAAGTGTGGCATCTTCCTTCATTTTTACTTTGTAGCTGCTGCTCGAATGAAATCTTGGTCAATTTGTTTGTGATCAAATTCTCAATACCCCTGATCTCCATAATTAAGGTAGTGCTAGTTGATATTAGGTGCATTTAGCTCAGTTGAATTTTTTTAGCACAACCATCCAATGGATTGGTTTTTCTGTGATGGTGATGGACCACTTGACTGCCAAATAAACAAATATTAATTATCTCTTTTCTCACACTTGATAAACACAAAAGTGACTAATTTTTAATAGAATTAATTATCATTGCAGATTTTATACAGAGTATAATTCAAAGGTAATGAAGGAATGTACTCCGCACTAACAATAAATTATGTTCTTTGTGTAGATCGGATCCCTCAAGGAAAATCAGATTTCTCAAGGATCAAAAAGTATCAAATGGCCTTGGTGTAAGTAAACTGACCGAGGATCGATAAACACCTGCCACTCCACCCACCCACCCACCATTCATTCAGAAAACTTGTGTGTTTCTTCCCAAATATAGATGTTTTTTCAGCATGTGTGAAAAAGTGCTTTTAGGAGATATTTGCAATCATCTAGTCAGATTGTGTGGTTATTAGAATCTATTGTGTGGATATTAGAGATCTTTGTTTCATTGACTTACTGCATGTGCTTAAAGTTGTATGTAAGTCTTTAACACATGCAATTAACACAGCATCCGTTTTCTATCCTCCTTTGCATAGCGTTATATTATACGATCACGCTCTTATTCATGTAAATGCTTTTAAACCTTTTAAGTGCGACAAGACAAAAGAGAACGCACGTATGGCAAGCCGTTTTAACATTTAATACTTAAAACTTACTAGTATACTCTAAAAAAAAGTGCTATATGGCACTAAAAGTGGTTCTTTGGCTCGTAATCATTGGGGAACCACTACTTTCTATTTCTATTTCGATCTATTTTCATGCTACTAGTACTTATTTTTTTTAGATTCTAGTATCTATTCCATTAAGTACTAGTACTTATTCATTAGCTTCTAGTGCTTATTCTTTAGGTACTAGTGCATAATCTTTAGATACTAGTACCTTTTTAAAAGATAAATGTAGTAATTCATTAGATACTAGATACTAGTTCAACAACAGTATTTCTTTAGATACTGGTGCTCATTTATTAGACAGTACCTATTAAATAGACACTAGTAATTATTCATTAGTTACTAGTACTTATTATTAGATTCTAATACTTATTTATTAGATACTATTGCCTTTTAAATAGATACTAGTATTTATTAATTAGAAACTAGTACTTATTTCAATAGTGACTAGTAACTATTCTTTCGTTACTAGTAACGCATTTGAAATTTTTGCCATTGACTATGGGGATCGGTCATTCAGATATCAACTATTCAGTTCTTACTAGTATGTATTCCAATTGTGACTAGTACATATTTATTAGATAGTAATTATTCATTAGATATTAGTACTTGTTTTTTAGATACTAGTACTTATTCAATAGATACTCGGGCAATAGACCCCCAGGGCCTCACACATCACGTTCGCACAGGGCCTCGCACCCCCCTTGCAACGGACCTGTCTCTTAATCAAAGAAAAAAAGGTAACATATAAAATTGTAGCTTTAATGATGATTCATCTATATTTAATTTATTATGTATGCAGTTAAGAAAGGTGTTTGATAACTTTATTACATTTCTGTATATGTCTAACAGGAAGGCCACAGGTAAATATGACACAATGGGTTTATGTAAAGATTGTTTTAAGTTCACTTAAATTAAAAGTTGTTATTTTTAAAGCCTAATAAATATTGAAATTTGTAGCTTTCAGTTATACTGTAATGCTGAATGTTTATGTTTAAAAAAATCAATTTCATAGAGACATCATTAGCAGTAGGCTATTAGTATCCATTATTTTTTTAATTCTTAAAACAAAAAATTACAAAAACGATTTAAAATATACTGTTTTAAAATTGTTTCTACATTAATTTGTTGAGTAACTGTGAAATTATTACAATATAAAAATATTAAAAACTCCAATGTTCCAGATTTTTTTATTTATTAATTAGTTGTTGTTTTTTTATCGATTGACAGCACTAATTGAAATATATTTGCAAACTATAAAGCTGCATAATTCAGACTGTAGTTAGTAGTGCAGGCAAATAATACAAGTTTAAATAAATGACCTTTTAATGCATTCAAAAGCAGTAAAAATCTCTACATTTTCACCTGAGATTTGGAACCAACTTACAAGGGGGTAAAAATGACTGAAAGATGGCAGCATCATTATTTTATTTTTACACAGAGATTGGTGTTAAACGTAGGGCCTACATCTTGTTTTGCCCTCGTGTTCATCATGTTATGCTGCATTCACATGCTATCGGAATTATCGTAAATACGAGTTTCTATAGTTAAAAATTGCACATGAACGGCCTTTGAAGTCACTCACTTCAATGCAATGAGCTCTAATGCTGGTTTGAGCATTACAGCTTATATGAGCTCATATGCTAGTTTCTGCTTGCTGATCAGGCCCGGATTAACACAGTGTAGTGCCCTAGGGTGACCACATTTGAAGTTGAACATTATGTACATTGTGTTTTACATTTTGAGGTAAAGATGACATTCTAAGAAGATCAAGTTAAGCAGCCCAGGTGTCTGATACGTTCATCTATTGTCTATTACAAACTCAAGGCAGCTGTGCCTTTGTCTCTATGATAATGTGAAGGTATGGGCAATACTGTCAGACTGATTGGATTAGCACCTATGCATTTGAATGACACTGTTATGCTGATTAGATCAAGGCTGGGGAAATGCCGGGAATGGGCTGATTCCTGCACTGCATTTGCATGCTTTTTTTAGATTGGCTCCACCTCTACTGTAGTTATCCCTCTCCCTTGTATGTATATATGTATATGTATGTATACGTATATGTATATGTATATATGTATGTATATATTGAATGTATATAAACTATAAAGTATTATTGCTTTAGTCAGACATGGATGCCTACAGCGACGCACAGTGCGTGTCTCAATAAAGAGTAACTTCTGCTTGAAAGATACCCCAACGTCTCTTGGTCTCTGCTTCGACGAGGAAAAAGGTTCCTGCAGCAACCAGCTAAAAGAGCAGCAAATCAACAACAGTCACATATTTTCCCAGAAATAATAGTAAATGCCTTAGCTTTAGCAGAACATATTTTTTTCTAGACGTTGTGCATGCAAAATCGTTTGGAGGTACTTCAGTGCTGGTAAGATGAATGTGTATTTAAACTGGGTCATTTATGTAGTAGAAATGTTAAATTATTTTTTTAATTTGGTGCCTTCTAGACTGAGAAAAGACTAGAAGAGTAAAATGTACTCCCAAAGCCAAAGCTACTGGTTATCACTTGCCCACCATGACGCTGCCCCCAGCGTTGTTTTGATTTTCATAGTAATAAAATAATTTCGTTCAGTTAGAGAATAGAAACTGCAATTAAAAACTGAACGTGTCTTTTCAATAAAGTGTAAGTGAGCCGAACGAAAGTCACGGCACAGACGCCGCAGGAGTCAGATTTCAGTCATCTTGAGAGCGAAGAGCTGAGCAGAGCTGAGGTAAGTGCGGCAGTCATTCACGGTGCGCGTCCAGTCTGGCGTGTTTTCAGAGGCCTATGGAAGCTTGAAAAGTTGAAACACTCACTTTGCTTCGCACCGCTCCGTTATGAATGCCCGAGCTGAACGGCTGTGCGCATTTACATTCTGTGAGTGAGATCCCTCCCCTATGGGCGGTTTGAAAACATGCGGAACTAGCTCCTTCTACTGGCTGTAGTCTCTAACCTCTGGCCAAAAAATCCTCTGATAATGCAAAATGACAATATTTGCATCATCGGAGGATTTTTTCCAGAAATAAAATGCATAATTCTCTCATCTCAGGGGAACATGAGGGGGGAAAGTACGATAATTTGAATATACTACCGGCTGATACAAAGCTTAATGCTAAATCACTGAAGTAACCCTTTAATAAAATCCTCCGAGTCCATTTCCTTGACTAGTTCGAATTCAATAGCCAGCATAGAGAGCGTGTAGACAGCCGTTTCTGTCTCATGGATGTCCTGAGTTCATTCTTCATGATATTTTATTAAAATAGTTTGGAAGAAACACATCAAATAAACTACTCTCAAGTGTCACCAGCTGTCTACAATCAGTAATCAACATATCTACCCAATCAGCATGAAGGCAAGCCATATATAATCACAGTCAAACTCACCTATGGATTCTCTACAGTCTTCAGAACAGGTTTCACCTAACAGCCGCCATGTCGGAGATTGAACTCTTCCCATTCGATGACGAACCTCTCTACTCCCAGGATTTTCTCATCAAATCCAGCCACCCCAAGGAGCGCCAATACACCACCAGGTGCTGTCGCTGAGTCTCCAGGTCCAGTGCGTGGTCGCTAGCCGATTCGCTCCGCTACTCCAGAATGACAAAAACAACCCTCACCTCCACCGAAGAGATGCACACCTTCTTCTTCTTCCTCATCCTCATCATCTTCCTACTCCCTGGTTCAGCCAACCATTCCCGCAATAGGGAAATGGACAGTGCTGGGTTTAAGGCAAGCTTTGACCAACGCGGACATCCATTACCCTAGACGTATAAATAAAGCCGAATTATACCAATTATACAATAACCTGCAGTCAACATGCACCCCCTTTAAACCCACATCTCCCTCTAAGGTCTCCAACAAACAAAACTAACAAAGGTAAAAAAAAACGTGTACCTCTCAAATCCAGTGTTCCTCCACAGCGAGACCAGACCACCGCCGATTACCAGGCAGGGGCAGTGCGCCTTCGTCGCCGCTAGAACTCCGCCTTCTCAGCATTCTGCTCGGCATCACTCATTGGGTTTTTCCAGCACTGTTCCCCGTTCGGGGTTACCGGCCGCTAACAACAAGCGTCTTCCCTCTAGCGCGAGGCTGCCTCCGCTAGCAGGGCAGGCGTAACCTGTTGTTCCATCCCAAATTCTCTCCATTGTTCGTGGCCTGACGTGAGGCTGCCTCCGCTAGATTTGCGGGCCCGGACAACTTTCCACTGTCCTTCCCCTCCGGCTACCACCAACATTTTTCTCCAGCCGTAGCCTACAACAGACCCTAGCGTGAGGATGCCTCCACTAGCGGTGCCGACCCAGTCTTCTCATTTCCCACCTCAGCTTTCTCTCTCCTTCCCAGTTGCTTCCCAAGCTCCAGGGGTCGTCGCAAACGCAAGACCATCTCCGTTTTCTATGTTGGCCCCGGATTGTCTCCCCCAAAACATGCTTCCTCAGGTAAAATCACTATTTTCTCTGTTTACAGCAACCCAGATGTCTATACCTCCAAACGCCATCGCTTCGGAACCGCCCCCTGTGGCCGGCAACATCCAGAGCGCAGATTCTATCAGGTGCGGATATTGACCTATCAGCTCTCCTTTCACTGCTTCCCCCTTCCGATTCCAATCGCCAGATTAATTGCGGCGACTTCTCAGTCACCCTAAAACATCCAAACACCTCATCATCCCATATCCTGTCATTTTCTGAATTTTGCATTGCTTTAGCCAGATATACAGAGGTCATCTTCGACTCCTCCGGAAGAGCCTCCGCCTTTTCCACGACACGTCAGGTCTGCAACCACTTCAATACAGGTGGCTGCTCAAGACAACAGCGCATCTCATCACAGTCCGAGCTAGGTGTTCCAATCGCCCAAGAAAAAAAAACACATCCATTGAATTCCTAGGCTTCAATCTGGACACCGTTAAATTCCAGGCTTCTTTACCTAAAGAAAAAATTGACAGAATAATCCTGGTCTCATACACGTTACTAGACAGCCCAAATTGCTCTAAGCTCGAACTTCTTTTCAGAAATTCTACAAGACCCTTCAGACCCACTTTTTACAAATGATTCAAACCAACCAGTCACAAGTTTTTGGTTCCAAAAACATCTCAAATTAGTCCTGACACAATCTGGCATCCCAGCTGAACACCTTTCAGGACACTCTTTTCACATTGGCGCCGCCCAAAAAGGACTCTCACAGAAGTTTTAAAGAGCTACATTAGATCTAACCGCTTCCACATTAAAAAAAGCACACCAAACCCTTAACAGCTAAAACAACTTGATTGCTGGCAGGGCTTACCCATTCGAATGCTGTGAGTATTGAACTCCCGTCGTATGATGCGAGAGCCCTCCCAATCGGTAATAGCTAAATGTCTTCTCGTCGACATCAGCGGGGGCTTACCCGTCCGATCGCAGTGAGTATTGAACTCCCGTCGGACTTTGCAAAAAAAGCCCACCCAATCTAAAATAACCAAATGTCCACCTCATCATCAGCGGGGCTTACCCGTCCGATCGCAGCGAGTATTGAACTCCCGTCGGACGCCGCAAAAGCTCTCCCAATTTAAAATAAGAAAATGTCCACCTCATCATCAGCATGGCTTACCCGTCCAATCGCAGCGAGTATTGAACTCCCGTTGGATTCCGCAAAAGCCTTCCCAATATAAAATCATAACATACACCTCATCATCAGCGGGGCTTACCCGTCCGTTCGCAGCGAGTATTGAACTCCCGTTGGATGCCGCAAAAGCTTTCCCAATCTAAAATAATGAATAGACTTACACCTCATTGTCAGTGGTGACTTACCCATCCGAGCAGTGAGTATTGAACTTCCACCGGATTTAGAGCGAAACCTCACAATCCAGCAATCAGCTGTCTCCTCGCAAACACTGCAACATCAGCCTCATCGTTTATATATTTTTGGGGGGTACAGTTCTTGGCTGCTGTCCGAAGCTAACTTTGCATTTTTGGGGGATACTCTGCGTTCGGGCCAATTACCAAGCTCAGAGCCCTCTCCCTGGACAGCACGGCAAATACGTTTACCAAATTAATCTATCCGACTTATTTGTAAGTGTGAACTCGTGAAACTCTTTTAAGTTGAGAGAAGGATCTCTTGCTCTCGCAGTTGGTTATGGGAAAAGTTAAGAACAATCTGAGTGCAACGAAAACACTTGGGAAACTAGTCTGTAGCCCATTTTTTTGTAGAATATGTAGCATATCCTCTGGTGAACGATTTTTCTCTTTCCGTACAAAATTTTTGAACTACAGAAGTTTGTCTCAAAAGTATTTGTCCAGGTCCTCTGGATATGTGGATGAGAGCACAGCAGCACGTTTATGCACACCATCACAGTCTGTATCGGTATCAAACAAAACCCCAAATAGTCCATTCAAGTCCCTGTATGCATCAATGCGTTTAGCGAGACAGGACAGCAACCTGTCGATGATCACATAGTTTTCATTTTCTGTATAAATAGTCTGGGTCTCGATCTGTTAGCTGTTGCGGACTGCCCGAGCAGTTGCGGACACAGAGCTCTGTATGCTTCATTCATCTTACTTAATTAATGATTAAAACAGTTAATCTAAACTTCGTCTCTGCTCTCCTCATTCAACGAACACGCGGGCTTGAGGAATTGATGCCAAGCCCAACACATCTTACCTAAATCATGTGTGATGGGTACCCATTTATGAATGATGTTAGATGTATTTATGGATCATTGAATCTGCATATGCAAATTGTCACACGTGAATCTGATTTTGTAAATGTGAATTGTGTTGTGCATTTATGAATTTTGTTTTGTTTTGTAAATGTACTTTAATTGAGGCTGATCCGGCTCCATACCCGCTCAGCTCAAGGAAAGTGTACATACAAATGTTTTCTTCTGTTTTAGCTGTTAATTTAAATTTATGTTGTTTCTGATGTTATATTGTTGTAAAAAGTACTTTAAGTAATGTATAGACCAATTTATTTTCATTTATATTTTTTAATTTACATGACAAGAAAATAAATGTATAGAAGAATTTGTTTAAAGGTCCCGTTCTTCGTGATCCCATTGTTCAAACTTTAGTTAGTGTGTAATGTTGCTGTTAGAGCATAAATAATACCTGTAAAATTATAAAGCTCAAAGTTCAATGCCAAGCGAGATATTTTATTTAACAGAAGTTCCCTTTCAAAGCCTACAGCGAACGGCCGGCTTGGACTACATCCTGGTACTTCCTTCATAAATGACGTCAGTAGAACAGTAGAACAGACTAACCTCCGCCCACAAGAATACGTGAAAAAAGGGGCCGTGGTCTTGTTGCTGTCCCACGTGGAGAAGAGGACGTGTCGCGTGGAGAAAAGGAAGTGCTGCGTTTGAGTGTGTTTGTCGCCATGTCGTCGAGACGCTGTTATTTTCATCCCGGAGTCAAATCACCTTTGTTTGGCTTTCCCAGGGATGCTGTAGAGATCATTAAGAGCATATATCTCCCGTTAAGAGGCGTGACCTTTCCACGTGCGCTAAGCTGCTGTCGAATCACAACACAGGAACCGTGCCACGTTCGCTAAGCTGCGGTCAAATCACAACACGGGAACCGCTGGCACAATCAGAACTCGTTACGTATTTCTGAAGGAGGGACTTCATAGAATAAAGGAACTCATCAGCCGTTTTTAGGACAGTGAAAACAGCGGTATACAGATGAGTAAATTGTGTTAAAAATACTGGGGTTTTTTTACACACGAAACATGAACACATGTTATATTGCACACTGTAAACACAATCAAGCTTAAAAAAAAACACGAAGAACGGGACCTTTAATGTACAAATTATAACTTGCATTACAAAAAACAAAAAAAAAACAATGTACAGAACAATCACTTCTCTTTTATTTAGCCTACACATTTCAAGTTACAAAACGAAAATAAACAATGTATAGTATTACTTTGGTTAATTTACAAATAACTTAAATTACAAAAATAAATAATATGGTAACACTTTACAATAAGGTTCGTTAGTTAACATTAGTTAACTACATTAGTTAACATGAACTAATAATGAATTCCATTAATAAAGCATTTATTTATCTTTGTTAATGTTAACTTCAACATTTACTAATGCATTATTAAAATCTTGTTAACATTAGTTAATGCACTGTGAACTAACATTAACAAACCATGAACAGCTGTATTTTTATTAACTAACATTAACAAAGATTAACTAATGCTGAACAGAGGTGTTGTTCATGGTTAGTTTGTGTTAACTAATGCATTAACTAATGTTAACTAATGCAACCTTATTGTAAAGTGTAACCAATAATATTATAGGCCTACGTTTTAAAAAAAGAATATATAGAATCCCGGCATCCCAGCCACGAGTTTAGAAAGAACATTCAGCCTTTGTGGTCAGGTTTTGGAGGAGACTTTCGGTAATGGACCGTCGTCAGTGAGCTACATTCATTCATTCATTCATTCATTTATTCATATAAAAGACTTCATTTTGCAGTACAGCTATTAAGCCAACAGTTTTCGTTTATTTGTATTTTGGGTTATAATTTTGAGTGGCAGATGGCGGAAATACACATACATCGTGGTAATCTTCTTCCTCACCGGTCAGAGCAACAGGTAAACAAATGGCACAAGCAACGAGCAAGAGTTATTGTAGCGTACCGGATTGTTCTTGTTATTCCCAAAAGCAGCCATATCTGTCATTTCATTCCTTCCCTGTTGATGGCTAATTTCGACGGAAATGGATTCAGGCTATATTAATAATAATATTATCTATAATAATATTATTATTATAGATTGTCTTTTAAAATAAAAATATATCAAACAAGATATCATCTTGGTCAAGGAAGACATGTAACGCTGATTCTTTATAGCTACGTAATCTGAGACTTATATAAATAGGCCTAATTGTTAATTTCCATCAAATGTAATATTTGGCAAATCCATTAGCGAAGTTGTGTAGACGCTCTGATCCATTTTCTCTTGCCCGGGTATGTTTTTCTGATGTGATGCTATAGACCGTAAAAAAATATGGACAACGCAACTTCATTCTCTTCCGCTGAACAAAAGTGAAGCCTCCGGAGGTCCGAATATGGCGCTGACACCTTGCACAGATTTGAGACCGAGTCTGCGCAGTAGTGACCCCGGGCAGTAGAGAGCAGGAAGTAGAGCTGTGATATCAAAAGCCTGCCCACACTCTCGCAAATGCAGAACAACTCATTATGTCGGTGTGAAATAATGGAAATGTAAGAAAAAAGAAAAAGAAAGAAAGAGCAGGGACAGTATGGACAGACTGATTCCTCTTCTTGAAAGAATAGTTGAGAAATAACATTTATGCAAGTTAAAATATCTTGTCAGGTTGCTCAGGGCAGGGAACTGGGTGTATGCCACCAAACAGAACGTTTCGTTTACTTCAAGTTCAAGCGTGGTTGTGCTGTTGTGTCGGGAGCGGCCGGGCTATTTTCAGACTGCCCACTCCCGTCCAAAGTAGGCCTACACCAGAGTTACCGACCGTTACCGTCTTTCACTGGGAAATGTAATCCCGCACCGCAGAAAAATCTGATCAAGTGCCACGGGAATGCAGACCAATCTTTACAAATCCTGTTGTCACCGTGTGCAATGAATTCTGGGATAGGGTAGGCTGCGAAGGGTCCATCCGTCCTTTGCCTGAGAAACGGGGGGCGCATTTAGAAGACGCTTTCGAATTGTGGCAGCCTTCGTCGCAACGCAGTGACGCAATCGCACTTCAGATGCAGCCTTCAGAGGGTGCATCCTCAATTAGGACAGCTTTCGTTGCGCTTCTGTGACGCAATCACACTTCAAATGCGGCCTTCACATTGGGACACAGCTATTGACCGACATGCTAAAGGATTGTTCGGAAGGATTGAATGAACATTATAGGGTCCTACGCCTTCCACAGACGATATATATTTATAAAAATACATTTAGACCGCTTAACAGAGTGATTGCTATCAGGATATGTGGAGACTTTCAACCAGCATAACAAGAAATTCTGCAGAGAATCACCTACAGCACCTTTAATATATATAATATTATTTCAATAAGTATGGTGTACAACTATGAAATGGGTGTTTTATTGCAATGATAAAACACCCATACTACAGTGGTCAAAGATGCTTATTCCACCAGTTACAAATACATTGCATTTCTTGACAGGTGACCATTGTGACTCTGGACTGCAAATAATTGTGCCATTAATATTCATTTTCATTTGTCTTTTGTTACTCTATGCTATTTTACTTTTAATTTTATCTCTTTCGTCTAAAGGTGAATGCTGTCTAACTAGCCTTTGTAGATGAATACTAATTTGAATAAGGAAAATGCTGACAATAGTCCAGTCAGAAAGTGAAATAATTAGATTATACTAATTATACATATAAAGATTATACTGTGGCTATAGTTGTTAGCTTTAAAATGTTACTTGGAGTCTCTTAAAAAGAAAAACACTCTTTATCCGTAAGTCATACCTCACAGTCATGTCTGTTAAAGATGTTTCTTTTGACGTTATTTGTAAAGTTTATTTTATTTCTTTATTATTATTGTTTAAATATAAATGTACTTTAAAAAGTGGCCTGTAAAGTAATCAATAGTGAAGGGACGATGTTTTAAACAGTGCAATTTGTATAAATGAACAATTATAATTTAAACACACCTGCAAATAAGCCAGTCACCAAAATCAAAACGCCACAGCACACTGATATATACAACCTGTATTTATGAAGTAGTGCAGATATCAGTACATAAATGATTTAATGTCTCATTTCAGCTATACAAGTGATCTGCTCATTCCACTCATTTCTCCATCTCCGTCATCATCATCATCCAAACCCAGTGCTTTGCTGAAGATTGAAACCCTTTTGATAAACATGCACAGCTGTTGCATAGAAATCACCTCTATATTCTCATTCATGCAACGTAATAGTGTTTTTTTTTTTCTTCTTTAATTTAATGTGTGAAACAACTGACTTTGAATAAAGAAGGGACACCCAAACTCTCTGTCTATTTTAGGGCTTGTTTTTTCCCCATTCTTTCAGAAATTAATTAAAACAAAGACTTGCTGGTGAGGTCAAGCTGGGGAAATAAGTGAGTGACACTGCTAAAGAAACAAAGACTGACCACATGGTCTAAAAATATGCAGTGTAGTGACCCTGTCTGTCAACCTTTCTGGGTTAAACAAAATTTAAGAGAAGTACCGTATGTTAGCACTGCAATGACTTTGCAACACTGACTCCATGTGGCAGCTTTAGGAAATGCAGGGGTCATGGTGTAGGACAGCATCCGGTGTCTTTTTTAATACTACAGATTGTTGTTTAGGGAGAAATTGTGCTTTTTGCAGGTAGACCATAGTCAAGGTAACTCTGAAACAAATGTTGAATATGTAGGAGTCCGAAAGTGAAGTCCGATGAGTTCAAATCTTTTTCTTTTTTTTTGGCTATGATTTGGGAGGGGGGAGTTGATTGACTGGTTGTCAGTAGTGAGTTTGCTTCAGCAAGGATAATACAGAGACATACAGAGCAACATTTTGGTAACAGACATTCATTCAATCAATCACATTTACCAGACACAGATACATAGTGCAAAACGAGTTGTCCCCATTTATGCAGTTTTCTATGACATTATAATCAAAGACACATCCAATCAGAACCAGATTTGACCATCACACTAAAAGTCTTAAGCCAGTCCGGAGGGCGCGTGACTGTTTTCTGCTGTCATAAGGGGCTGTTTTGTGTCATGTGACAGCAGGAACTGAAAGCAAATGCACACAATCAGCTCATCAGCCAACATGCAGGTCACTATTGCATGTTTAACTGGAGCTGTTCAGGGATCAAGTGTCTGCAAGAAATGCTTTCTGTGATCAAAACTAATTTACTTCATAAATGCATGTTTTATCAGAAACATACTGAATATAATACTGGAGGAAGTGCCTGCATCTTCTTATTACATGCATTCATAAGGCACCCACAGTGAGAAAAATCTGTCACAAAAATCCATTGTATGAGTCCTAATGTTATTTATTTTATTCCAAGTATAGGTTTGTTTACAGTGTTGAATTATGAATGTGATTATTCACAGATTTAGACTGACAGGACTAGTTTCAGACATTGGTCTTAGTTTGATGCTGTTGCATAGACAATGAGGCCAGTCACAGATGATCAGATTTGTGTGGTGAAAACAGAGCCAGAGAGGAAAAGCTTGACCTCACCAAAATGATTCACACCGTAGGACCATCAGTACAAATAAGTGGGAAAAGACACCTTAAAACAGACAAACTGTATTGTTTATTAATGATTCTTGTTTACTCTGAAATTTTTGTGTGTGTCATATCTGCGTAAATATAATTTGCACATATGCAATTTAACTATTTTAGGGGGAATATCATTGTCTTTGTCAATATTATTTGCAACTGCTGTCAAGAGCCAGTTCTCTTAACATCTAAATTAAACACAAAACAGTCTCGTGTGAGTATTTTTAATGGTGATTTCTTTTTACAAGGATCCTGATCTTTCGCCCTGGCCAAGAAACAAACCGTAAACAGTAAAAGTTGCGTTTCCATATGCAAGAGATCTCGGAAAAGGCGGCTAACGCGCATGTTTACCGTCTAAATTCAGCCAGGGGCACTTTAAAACAACTTTTAACTTGTTACATTTTCATAAGTTCATAAAAATTATATATATATATTTTGTTTTTTGTAATTAGACGCTGCAGTTCATAGAAGTAAATCTTGTTTACTAGTATATATACAAATATATATATATATACAATCTTTTTCTTTATAGCATGACAAAATCACAGACACTCTATTTTATGTGTACTAATTTGACAATCAAAGAGTGATGTAAGGGGGCAGAGATGATAAAAAGCAGCATATTTGTACACGTACGGGGGGGTGTTTGATCGTACTTCCTCTTAGTTCAGGGAAGAATAACCTTGCACTTTAAATTTGTATCATGATAACCTAATAAATACGATCAATGAGATTATACATAGTACATTTGAGCTCCTTCTGGATAGAGCTGTATTCACACACACACACACACACACACACACACACACACACACACACACACACACACACACACAAAGCCACATTATATTCACATATTGTGATTGAGACTTTGTCAAGTGTAGTTTGGACTGAATCACCCTCACCTCAGCGCTGTGAAGCATCTCACATGATTAAAACCATTACTAAGAGCAGCAGGTGGAAGACGTGTGTGTGGCCTCAGGTGAGAGAATGGTGTTCCATACCAAACATTTTCCCATGATGCACTGTGCGTATGCATGTGTGGGGCTGTGTAAGGTTGTCGATCAGGAGGAACACTGTCCCTAAGAGGCTACCGCACCAGATTTCTCTCTTGGGAAGTCCTCTCTGTCACTTTCTGTCTCTCGCACTCACTTGGAAGAGCAGAGCAGCTAAATCAAGCGGCATCGGTTACTACATACAGTATATTGCTTCAAGAAAACGCTTCTAAAATATTAAGGGCTATAGTCATCCTCAATAATCTAAAGTGCCTTTTCTGTGAGAGTCGAGCAGGGTGGCTGAACGAGCCCTCTGATGCTGGGATACGTTCATATACTGATTCTTTCTTTCGCAGATGTTCTCTTCAACACATTGGCACACGCACACAGACACACATCGACACATTCAAGGGACATAATCAATTACATCTGTCCTGAAATCAGGCTGTCAGGACAAACAGAGTGACAGAGACAGAGCAATGCAAGTCCTGTCTTCTCTCTGGAAAGATGGAGGGATGGATGAGTAAATAAACGTGTCGAGAGATGAGTCATTTGCTTTTTCCCGAAGTGCTGGAACCCCTGGAACACCTGGAGCCCCTGGAACCCCGGTCTCCTCCATCGCCCCTCTCTCTCTCCTCCCTTTCATCTCTATCGCATCTCTCTTTCTCAGATGCGTCCCTCTTTTCTGAGCTTTTGTCCGATGCCTCTATTTTATCTGATTGGTCTGAACGCTCAGACTTCTCTGACCTCTCGGATCTCTCTGCCCCCTCCAATGGCTCTGCCCCTTCTGAACGCTCCTTGCGCTCTGATTTGTCAGGGTCAGTTGAGGAGTTTGTGGCTTTCTCCCACTTGGCAATGTCCTCGATCTCTTTCAGGCTTGCGTTGATGCTGTTGACCCAACCTTTCAGATCCTCCTGCGAGACAGAACATACACACACTTGTAATAGGCAATAGGCAGAATATTTACCAAAAACTTTTGACTTTTTCACTCAGATGGGGCTTTGTCTTTACCTCATCCTTAGCCAGGAAAATGTAGTCCCCTTCAGCAGTGGTCCTGAAAATAATCATTACAAACACATAAATATATATAGAAAAAGTGTTCAAATGGGCTTTGACATACGGTACAGTACATTACCGTCCAAAAGTTTGAAGTCGGTTCGATTTTTAAGTTTCTTATCTATTTTATTATATTTTAAAATGTTATTTATTCTTGTGATGCAAAGCTGAATTTTCAGCATTGTTCCTCCAGTCTTCAGTCACATGATCTTTCAGAAATCATTCTAATACTCTGATTTAGTGTTCAAGTAACATTTATTATTATTATCAATATGGAAAACATTTGTGTTGCTTAAAACTTTGTGGAAATGTGTTACATTTTTCCTCAAGATTCTTTAGAACGAATACAAAGTTCAAAAGAACAGCATTTATTTGAAGTAGAAATCTTTGTAAAGATATAAATGTCTTTACTGTCACTTTAAATAAATTTCATGCATCCTTGCTGAATAAAAAGAAAAAAAAGAAAAGAAAAAGTAAATCCTTCAATCTGTATGTCCTGCCCAATATCTTTCCATTTCAATAGAAAATAAATCAACACAAAAACTGCAAAAAAGCATGGGTTCTAAAAATAATTTCCTGCATGGTTGTTTGTCATTGTTATCTGTAGATTTAGCAAGCAATTCAGCAGTTATTACAGATCACACTGAGTTAGTTTTACCTGAGAATGAAGACATTCTTCTTCTTTTTGTATCCGTTGGTAGTGTCAAATTCGCAGATAGCCAGGTTGAGAAGTGGCTCATCATTGTAGGGTGTGGTCCTGTGTCGTGCATCCTTGTAGAAACCAATCTCCCCTTGTTTAAGTACGCAGAAAAGATTAACCCACGACTTGCTGCAGGAGGTGCAAAAGGTTAGAAATAACTTTGAGTTATAAGGCCTTACCAAGGCATTTAGTATTGCTATTATCAGACAAGCACAGTGAGAACAGCATTAATAATATACTATTCACAGGGCCATGACCACCATTGACCCTAAGTCTCCAATATTCAGAGCAGCGGTTGATCAATATGGGTTTTAAATGTCTGATTCTTCTTCAAAAAAATATTGAATATTGCATCTTTCACTATTCATATAGAGGTGCTGGTCATATAATTAGAATATCATCAAAATAATTGGTCTAATTCCATTCAAAAAGTGAAACTTGTATATTATATTCATTCATTACACACAGACTGATATACTTCAAATGTGTATTTCTTTTAATTTTGATGATTATAAATGACAACTAAGGAAAATCCCAAATTCAGTATCTCAGAAAATTAGAATATTGTGAAAAGGTTCAATATTGAAGACACCTGGTGCCACACTCTAATCAGCTAATAAACTCAAAACACCTGCAAAGGCCTTTAAACGGTCTCTCAGTCTAGTTCTGTAGGCTACACAATCATGGGGAAGACTGCTGACTTGACAGTTGTCCAAAAGACGACAATTGACACCTTGCACAAGGAGGGCAAGACACAAAAGGCAAAAAAGGCTGGCTATTCACAGAGCTCTGTGTCCAAGCACATTAATAGAGAGGCAAAGGGAAGGAAAAGATGTGGTAGAAAAGAGTGTACAAGCAATAGAGATAACCGCACCCTGGAGAGGATTGTGAAACAAAACCCATTCAAAAATGTGGGGGAGATTCACAAAGAGTGGACTGGAGCTCGAGTCAGTGCTTCAAGAACCACTACGCACAGACGTATACAAGACATGGGTTTCAGCTGTTGCATTACTTGTGTCAAGCCACTCTTGAACAACAGACAGCGTCAGAAGCGTCTCATCTGGGCTAAAGACAAAAAGGACTGGACTGCTGCTGAGTGGTCCAAAGTTATGTTCTCTGATGAAAGTAAATTTTGCATTTCCTTTGGAAATCAGGGTCCCAGAGTCTGGAGGAAGAGAGGAGAGGCACACAATCCACGTTGCTTGAGGTCCAGTGTAAAGTTTCCACAGTCAGTGATGGTTTGGGGTGCCATGTCATCTGCTGGTGTTGGTCCACTGTGTTTTCTGAGGTCCAAGGTCAACGCAGCCGTATACCAGGAAGTTTTAGAGCACTTCATGCTTCCTGCTGCTGACCAACTTAATGGAGATGCAAATTTCATTTTCCAACAGGACTTGGCACCTGCACACAGTGCCAAAGCAACCAGTACCTGGTTTAAGGACCATGGTATCCCTGTTCTTAATTGGCCAACAAACTTGCCTGACCTTAACCCCATAGAAAATCTGTGGGATATTGTGAAGAGGAAGATGCAATATGCCAGACCCAACAATGCAGAAGAGCTGAAGGCCACTATCAGAGCAACCTGTTCTCTGATAACACCAGAGCAGTGCCACAGACTGATCGACTCCATGCCACGCCGCATTGCTGCAGTAATTTAGGTAAAAGGAGCCCCAACTAAGTATCGAGTGCTGTACATGTTCATACTTTCATGTTCATACTTTTCAGTTGGCAAAGATTTCTAAAAATCCTTTCTTTGTATTGGTCTTAAGTAATATTCTAATTTTCTGAGATACTGAATTTGGGATTTTCCTTAGTTGTCTGTTATAATCATCAAAATTAAAAGAAATAAACATTTGAAATATATCAGTCTGTGTGTAATGAATGAATATAATATACAAGTTTCACTTTTTGAATGAAATTAGTGAAATAAATAAACTTTTTGATGATATTCTAATTATATGACCAGCACCTGTATATTACATTTGAAATTAACCTCAGTATGCTGTATATAAACTTAATCCTATATTGCATGTAGTATATTTTCAGTATATAAAAAGGGTTAAAATCACACTGAATTCATCATATTCAGTGAGAGCTCACTCAATGAACATCATTTACCAGAATGTATTATAGCCAACCTCTAGCTGTTAAAGTGGCAGGTTGTAGGTCATGTGGCAACATATTAAATGTACAACAATTAATGTAATTTTTTGCTTGCATGCTGTGTTTTTTTTTACTATATAACAATATGCATGCTATTCTGAACACAGTGTTATTTGGGGATAAAATTAGCATAATTAGCTAATAGCTTGGTAACATGATTTCTAGTGTACTAGCAATAGTGATGAAAAGCATTTAGATTATTCATAATAAAATTATAATGATCAGAAAAAATTTAATGAATAAAGCTAGAGATAATATCGGGACATTGCACTGCATTGTTACTAGTAAGAAACACACCTGTTTGGGCTTCTCTCTTTCCCCTCCTCTTCGTGTTTCCTGTACAAGAAGCCCTCGTGATGGACAGTGTGGGTAGGAGGCTGAGGTGTAGATGGGACACCCTGAGCAGGCGCAGAACGGGACCTCCGTGGCTCTTCAGGTTCTTTTGGACGAGGTCTTCGTCGTGGTTTGGGGCGGTCACGAGCTCGAGGGCGATCCAGGCGGCTCCCTGGAGCAGAGAGGCTACTGGATGGTCTGTACGTTTCTCCCTTCGCCTGAAAGAGAAGATATTCTTTGTGCATGTACAAATCATTTCTTGATACTGAATGTGTGTATATGAAAATTAGGTGTGTTTTGCATGACATTCTCACTTTATGACATTCAAGTGCCTTCCTTGCTTATAAAAATATCCTGTAGTGTACCACACTTTCACTTATCTGCATACAGCAAAGTCAAAGTCTGCATAAGATCAATATTACCTAACCAATAAAATGTATAAAATACTAAAGAGTCTGACAATTCTGCTCTATCACCACTGTGCCCTTGAGCAAGACACCGAACCAAGACACTCCAGAGGCACTGTGCCTGCAGTAAGACTACTCTTATTTCTACTTTGAATGATACAAATGGCACAAAAATCCCAAAGCTTTAAATCAGTGGTGTGTGGACTGATTTAAAGGTAAAGAGAATCACCTGAACATACACTACCAATCAGTTTGGGGTCAGAAAGTTTTGTATAAAGCAATTAATACTTTTATTCAGCAAGGATCCAATAAATCAATTGAAAGAGACAGTAAAGACTTTCACATGGTTGCAAAATTAGTTTTTAAAAGAATGCAGTTGTGTTGAACTGTCCATACATCAAATAATCTTTGTTTGTGTTTCAACATTGATCATTTTAAGAAATGTTTCTTGAGCACCAAATAAGCATCTTAGAATGATTTCTGAAGGATGTGACACTGAACCTGGACTAATGGCTGCTGAAAATTCAGATTTGCCATCACAGGAATGAATTACATTTGAAAATAGCCTTGGAAAAGACTTCTTTCAACGAACAACAAATCTTACCAACCCCAAACTTTTGAACGTAGTGCATTACTAATTGTTTAGAGGAAGCATTAGGATGGTGATGGGGAATGTGATACATGATGTGAATTAAATCTATGACAAATATTAAATTCAGTACAGACACATGACACATACATGGCAAGCTTCTCTCTCCTGCACTTGCTCAACAATCTCAGCCATTGTGGAACGCTTCTCCCTAAAAAAAGATGAGAAAGCCAACTTAGAAGTTAGATACCCATATACAGATAAGAACACACACATACACAGATTTGTTATTTGTTCATGGCAGGACTTTCTATGCTTTTATAATGAGCTAATTATAGTTTCTAAATCTTAACCATAGACATAATCCTCACTACAAACTTTCAGCATTTTTATATTTTCATTATCATTTATATTTCGTTATTCAGTATTATTTTGTATACATTTTATAGTATAATTTATATTTTGATTTAGCATTTGTTTTTATATTTTCAGTTTTTACTTGTGCTTTTGTCAATTGTATTATTTTTTTAAATATAGCTTTATTTTTATATCAGTTTTAGTTGAAGTTATTTTTTATTTTATTTCAGTTAATTGTCAGTGAAACATTTCTAATTTTAGTTTTTCATCTAATAGCTATATTCCCACTTTATTTCAATTAACAAAAATGTTTTATTATAGTTTTATTAACTAAAATTACAATACTGTTCATTACTCAGTATGTTTATTAAGCTTCATTGAGACTGTTGTCTGACTTCAGGTTTTATTCTCCTCATGGGGATCTTTAACATTAACCCAAACCCTAAACACACCTTTAAAAGCTAATGCATTTTAGAATTTAAATAATAAATATATATTTCCATTACTTAATTTATGAATTACTTTTACATGTAAGGACATCACAGAAAGAAGGTTTTGATCCAAAGTATAGCCAAACAAACACATATACACACTGACCCAGATGGTTTCTTGTCGGATGGCTCTTTCCCAGATTCTGCATCACTAGAGTCATGTTTCTGTACTCTCTGCCTACCGCTGCCCTCCTGCTCACTGGACGACTGCCTCTCCAGTCTTCGACGGTATCGTTCCTGCCTAACAATCATCGGAAGCTCATTTAGTCGCGCCTGGATCTCCTGCTCGCTGGAGGTCTGTCGGCCAAGCCGGTACTCTCTCTCCCGCCGCAGGTGATCCATCTGTGGGTCAGAACGGCTCCCGCGGGGGTCTCTTTGTAAACGGCTGTGGATCATCTCCAGGGAAGGGTCCATGCCCATTGGAGGAGCTGGGACGTTTGGTCCTCCACTGGCGAGCTGAGCTCGGTGAGCCTCCAGTAAAGGTGGAACAGCTTTGTGAATGTGGTTGATTTTGGGCTGAAAGCAGTCAGCTTTCAGGTGCTGCCAAGCATATCCTGTTTTGGGCTCTACCACCCCCACAGCACCTAAATGGTTCAGGCTATGGTAGCTGGAGCCATCATCTCCTAAAACACCCTGTTGGTTTAGTCCAGTGTAGCTGGAGCTGTTAACCCCCAAGACACCAACTTGTTGGTTTAACCCCTGATAGCTGGAATTATCCATCCCTGAAACACCCTGTTGTTTTAGCCCATGGTAGGAAAGACCCTCCACCAAAACTCCTGATGGCTGGTTTAGCCCGTGGTAGGAGGAGCCATTCATAACGGGCGTGTAGGGGTTCAGGGTGGACCCTAACCGCTGAGCGAGTGTGTGTGCCACCATGTGTTCTGTGGCATGCATGAGGTCTGGCCCAGGCTTGGACTCCAGAAGTGAGTCCTGAAGAGGGTTACGGAAAAGAGAGGAGGACGAGGAAGATGAAGAGGAGCTGGGCACAAGACAGGAGAGAGGGAACATCTGCCTGCTGAGGAGGGAGGAGGTAGATGGCGGCTTGCTCAGTTCCTCCCTCATCTTCTCAGCCTGCAGAAGTTAAACAAAAATACAATGATAATAATAATTATTATTATTTAGTTCTTCATTTTATGTTATTTATAAGTTTTTGTTTCCATAACGACCTGTCGTAAAGAGCTGAAATGTTCCTTCCATGTGGCTGCGGCCTTCCTGAATGCTTCATGCCGGCGAATCAGCTCCTCCACCTCGTCTGTCCCACCCCCTGTCTCACGAGTGATTGGAGTGATTGGTTCCTTGATTGTGAGCCAGGACTGCTCTGCCAATCCCGGCTGGGTAGACTGCAACCTCTGCTGGGCTGGAGGGCAAAAATAAAGCTTATGGATAACTCTGAGGAAGGATCAAATTGGCAGACATTTGACGTGACGTCACAACAAAGTTCCTACTGACCTTGCTGAAGCTTCTCCCAGTGCTGTTCCCATCGCTCATTCAGGTCTTTCTGCTTCGCCATGACATATTCCAGCTTTTCCTTTACCTGGATCAGAGGGTATAGATATTGTAAAAATGTATGAGCAGAACACGGATGGCAAATTATCCATGTTTTATGCAGGGGCACAAAATGGGTGTGTGCAATGCAAAACTGTGCCACAGAAGAGAAGCACCAAAACAATGGCTTTTCTTGTTTTGGTGTCTTTCAAAACATATAGTCTTTCAAAACATTTAATGTGACTGTAATATAACAAAGAAAAATCTTTACACTACTGTTCAAAAGTAGTGCCCTGACGTCAATTGCACCTCAGAATGTATTTATTTTAAGGGGCTAGTAATACTTTTATTTAATAAGGATGCATTAAATTGACCAAAAATCAATTTACACTGTTATCAAATATTTTGATTTCAAATAAATGCTGTCCTTTTTAACTTTCTATTTATCAAAAACTCCAGAAAAAAATTTATCACAGTTTCCACTAAAACATAACAGCATAGTTTCCTCTGGTTTCATGTTTTAAGGGGTGCAGTGTTTGAGTATATGTCTACCTCTTCAGCTGCAGGGTTTCGTGCAGCGAGCAGCATCTTTCCCATCTCCACGCAATGCACAAAGTTCTTGCTCTTGTTATCCATCTTACTCTTCAAATTCTGATGTTGGGACATCATGCCCTCAAGCACAGAGAGGTCCCTGACACGTACACAAGGACCCACCCAGCACCGAAACCCACGCCCAGACACAAACAAGAAACAAGCACACACATTATCCTGATGCACATTGTCTATTGTGATTGGTTTAAATCCAACTGTATATTCTGGATGATTGAGTAAAGTTCTATAACTGATCTGGTACCTGGCATCGTCAGTCGAGCCAATCTGTCCCATGATTCCATCCATCCACATGCTCAGTTCTCGCACCACAGCGAAGAACTGGATCTTATCGGTTACTGTGGTAACCTGCACACGGCTGCCCTCACATGCAACGAGGAGCTCTTTCCAGGCCTGCATCACTTCCTGCTCACGGCACAAAATGGCATCTGCCTTCTCCCCAGCGTAAATTGCACGTAGCTGAGCTGCATTTTCTTGCAGTTGGCGCACCTGAGGGAGCAAAGGTAAAAACTAAAATTACTTAAGCTCAATTCAATTCAATTCACATTCATTTGTATAGTGCTTTTCACAATACATATTGTTTCAAAGCAGCTTTACAGAAAATGCATGCATCTACATTACACTTCAGAGTGATCTGTTATCAGAGGTGAAGGTGTCCAAGTTATGTATTTCAGAATTCTACTTATACAAATCACGAAGTTAGCTAACAATATATTAATTTAAACAATGTATTAATGTAAGTCTCTATTTACTGACACAAGTCAGCATCAGAAAACCTGCCTCAAAAAAGGTTAATTGTTATTAAGCAAATGCTTTTATTAAAACTTGACTTAAAACTAAAACTAACAATCGTTTAAATTTCATTTACTTAACAGCTACTTGTTTCCCTGTTAACTCATTCTGATTGGTTAAAGTCATCATGAAATTAAATTAAAATGGACAATTCCTATTTTTATGGAATATATATGTAGCAGTGTTTATTATAAATGATTTACCCTGTAAACATTATTACGCTAAAAACAATAATGTGCCCTTATAATCTTTAATCAAAATAACTTCCCCTCCCTCTTCAAAAGACATTTCTCCTCCATCGATGTGTTTATTGGCACGAGAGCGCGACAACCTGTCACCCACATTAGACCACAGCAATAGCAAACTACAACAATCCAATCAATTCCCAATGGACAAAATCAAGTCTCACCCTATATTTTTTCTTGTTCGAGAAGCCACTTTACTCAGATGTATATGTTACGATGGGGAAGAAAAGACTATAGCTTCCGTCTCATGCTGACTTTTAACTATTCAGCACTGTGTGACGCTTGTAACTGTGTTTCTGAGTGTTATTGTGCTTATCGGCTGAAATGGGAACCACCCCTTGCAGGATCAGGAGGACGAACCAGCCTAAACACTTATTTATCGTGGCTGCTGCACCTGGTTAGAACAGGTGCTGTTGTTTTGTGTGAGTGTGTGTTAGTGTAAGTCTTACCTGTGAGACCAGCAGCTGCAGGGAATGCTCGAAAGAGTGCAAAAGTCTCTGCAGTGTGCCAGGGTTGGCCGAGCTCACCTGACAGGATCTCACCTCTGGCAGCTGTCTCATCTTTCCCTCAATCTGGACCAGCACCTACAAAACACAATCACAGATACATTGATGATCCTTCAATATGTCAATCAACTGTGAATGTGTAAAAAAAAAAATGCTTTATGGTTGTATGTGTGCTTGTATACCTCCTGACAGTCAGTAAAGAACTTGTGCAACTGGTACGAAGCTGCGAGCATTTGCGCTCTGGTTTCCATGAGCTCCAGAAGATCCGCCCAGGACTCATTCAATCCGTCCTTCCACTCGGCGATGGTGGCAGCATCAGAGTGACTGCAGTCAATCATCTCATTCACCATCTTATTGACAGAATCCATCTGTTTCTGACCCACTGCACGAGTCTCAGAGGAGAACCGAGTAAAGCTGCCCTGCAGAACCTGAGAAAATTAAACAACACAAAAACAACAGCAGAGATGAGCTCAAAGCTTTTATGTATTTCTGAGTGAAACAGACTATTAAATGGGGGGAAAATAATTAGCACTGGACTTTTTTTCCCATCTGCAACATTGTGGTATCACATTAACTGCTAAGAAAAATGCTGCATTTTCATTTAACAGTAGCTTAAAACAATGCCTAAACAGCCATTTGGTTATTTTCAGCCTAAGGGACGGTCAGCAGAAAAGGAAAATTCTTTCAGTTGCAGAGCAAAAAGAGTGATTATGAAAGTAAAAAGGCTTCATTTTTATTTCATCTTGACTATATTACATCCCAGAGTTAAGCGTGAGCTGGTGATACCGTGACATGCTCCAGGTCCTGGCCTAACTCGGTGGAGCTGGCAACAGCCTCCCTCTCAGAGATCCATTTCTCCAGTGCCTCCACCTCTCGCTTCAACTGATACAACCAGTACTGCTGCTCCAGCTTTGTTTTCCTCTGTTCCACCAGGTCTTTCAGAGATACATACAGCCGGTCTATGTGAGCCTGCTGTTTGGTGATTTGCTCACTGAGATAGAGGCAAGAGAAAGAAAGAGATGGACTTAAGGTTAAATTCTGAGAGAGAGCCATAATTCATTTATAGCAAATCGATAAATCTACTGTCCAAAAGTTTGGGGTCGGTATATTTTTCATGTGTTCGAAAGAAGTATTTTATGCTCACCAAGGCTGCATTTATTTGATCAAATATACAGTAAAACAGTAATATTGTAAATTATTATAAAAACTGTTTTCTATTTCAATACATTTTGAAAAATTTATTTATTTCTGTAATGGCAAAGCTGAATTTTCAATAGGCATTCCTCCAGTCTTCAGTGTCATGTGATCCTCCAGAAATCATTCTAATGTGTACAATAAACATTTCTTCATCAATGCTAAAAACAGCTGCGTTGCTTAATATTTTTGTGGAAACCTTTATACATTTTTTCAGAATTCTTTGATAAACAGAAACATTAGAAATGTATTTAGTGTCACTTTTGATCAAATTAATGCATCATTGAATAAAAGTATTAATTTCTTTCTTTAAAAACCACAAACTTTTAAATGGTAGTGTATGCAGCATGCCAGAGACTGATGGACAGCGCAATCAAATATTTGATTATGCCAATCAGAACAAGTGACTGACTGATATGTAAAATGCAATTTTCGTCTGTGTAATTTTGGACCAATTAGATTTCACTGTGGATGGGGCTACACAGAACAATCCAACATAAATAGAAACCAAGCAACCTACAAGATGTAGAGCCTGAGCAAAAACTCTAATTAAAGGGGCAATTTAATTAAGCTTTGTATCAGTAAAAACCCGGTAGTATATTTAAATGATCGTGCTTCCCCCCTCATATCCCCCTGAGACGAGAGATTTATGTATTTTATGTCTGGAAAAAAGCCTTCGATGGCGCAAATGTCATTTTCGACGTTGGGGTGGTGCTGTGCTGGGCAAGTGATGTAACCAGTGACTTAGTAGTGGCCTCGTAGGCAGCAAAGCAAGTGCATTCTGGGAGTTGTTGTCTTTCATCCATGAGCCAAAAATACATTTTCTGGCTTTTCTCAATCTAGAAGACACCAACTTCTAAAATAATTTAACATTTCTACTACATAAATGACCCAATTTAAATAAACATTCATCTTTCCAGCGGTGAAGTACCCCTTTAACATGGAAGAGATTTGTTGCGGTGAGCCTAATTTGGACTAGCCTGGTCTTACCAGACTCTTGTACATTTCATTTGTACAGGGAGTCTGGCCACTCTCCATTGACAAGCGATTACTTCCTTGAAGGCGGGTACTCTGTTGAAGTTTAAAGCTATAGGATCTGCCATAACCGATCGCTAACGTCATGCGCCGTTCGCCTCTGTTTCTCACATGGAAGTCTGTAAAAAATAACTGTGCAGATTGTGCACGTCACCTCAGTGATAAAACCTAAAACTTGTGCATTCGGATTGTGATTTATTCACAGTGGAGGGGAGAGTTTTGTGATCGGGAATGCGCTGCTCACGTGGTCCGTAACATGATTATATGCTCAATGTCATATGTCGATATGCTTGGTATGATAAGAATAAATGTGACCAGTCACGGAAAGTAGGGACACAAGTCAGCAGCACAAGTTGAGCAAAATGAGAAAGAAGCGTTTTTTTGCAGAATCTGTTAGTTGAGATCACGAAGAAGCCTCTCCGTGTTTGAGATAGCAGTATTGGTATATTTAAAAGCATACACTTTGAGGTTGAAATCGGCTTGTTTTTCTGAGATTCTAGCATGCAGCAGAGGCGTGTTTCTTTTGTTCTTGCCCCCGCCCTCTAAGGGAAGCGTGGCTCAGTGTTGCCAAGTCCGCGTTTGGGCTACTTCAACACTGTTGCCGCGGGCTGTTTTTCATGTCCACGGATTGAAGCGACCCCAATTATGTGATATTTAGCCCCGGAAATGCGAATTTTAGTAGGCAACCATGCCAAAAAAACACATATTTTACCCCCCAAATTAGATTAGATTTTTCTCGGAGAAGCCCCCCTGAAATGCGATTGGGCTTGTTTTGGGCTAGTTTTGAGTAGCAATTGTGTGGGTTTTGTTGTGAAAACCTGGCAACCCTGGTGGCTGGCCACACACTCAGCAGTGCTAAAGCAATAACGAGCAGCTGATACGAAGTGCAAACCTTCCAGATGATAGAAAGTCTGAAGCAGTAAAGAAGCAACAAGATCATCTTTCCCTTGTGCAGAAAGAGAGGGCTGTGTACAACGATATGACTGAAAATAAACATACATACAGGTCCTTGAAAGTGCTTGAATTTATTTTGTGCAAGAAGTTTTCTGGAAGAAATTCCATATTATTCTCTCCAGTCCGATAATGTGTTATTTCGCCAACACTTTGTGGACTATGCTTGATTTACGTTTGTTACTTGCATTTACGCGTTACGTTAAGCGTTTCCTGCGTGAGGTACTTTGTTTTGTACGTTGCCATGATGTTCACGCGCGCACAAAACTATACGGTACCTCAGAGTTTCACAGACACACTGTGAAATATTGCAAAAATAGACTGGGTACATAAGCCTAAGCTCTTTTCAATAAAATCCATGCAAAAGTTAATATCAGATCATTTTAGAATACAGTATAGGATGTACCGAATATTCTTCAGTTTTATGCAAATAGAATATGTAGAATATCAGACCTCTGTCATATGGCCAAAAATAAATGCAAAAAAAAAAAAAAGCTGGACCTGGAAAGTCCTTGAAAGGTTCTTGAATTTGAAGTTAACCAAGCTGTGGGAACGCTGTATTAACAACTATCCAAACTGTTTTAGACCTAAAAGAGTCTTTGTAGGCCTGTGTTACCCTTAAGTGTCAGAGAAAATAACAAAATATAGAAAAATATAGAATTCTATATTTTTTTCTTATAGAAAATTGTACTTTGCATATTATACTATACAAACACATAATTATAGTTGATTTTAGTTTATCATAGTTGATCATAACTAGAGATGAAATGGCATGAAAATTTAATTTCATTATTATAGTGACCAAAATGATCACGGTTATCACAGAATCCTGTTAAAAAAGTCCTAATGCTACACAATGCATCCCGTTGGGTCTGTCGTTGCTATGCAACCATCCAGCTTTACAGGGGGTATGGCTTATCTAAATGAGATGTAAATGAGCCCTATTGTCACTCCCAGCAGGTGAGAACAGGTGAGAACTACAAAATCTTTAGAGGTCGTTTCTCCCTATTAAGGTTTTTTGAGTGCCTACTTTCAAATGGCCACAACTTCTCCAAATATGATCAGATTTCCATGTGTTACACATCGTTGGAAAGCTTTGAGACTACACTTCTGTGAATAACTCAAACTGCCCCAGAACCGACTTGTGTCCCTACTTTCCGTGACTGGTCACAAATGCTGCCGTAAATAACGGCCCAATTCAAATGTTAAGGTGCTTTTCTTCTTTTTATTTTTTGAGCTTTGATGAAATATATTGCTCTTGTAAATACTTGCCAGCATTTAAAGAAATACAAGTCTAGAAATGCATCCAAATTACAGCAAAGCGCAACTGCACGGTGCTCCGCAGTGGTCAAAAAGGATATAAACAGAGAATTTTGAAGTGATATATTCTTGAAAACTCAGAGATGTGGATGTGGATGCGGACAGCAATTAAATTACCACACGGCCTTGGTGTTTGTCTAAAACAGTAGGTAATTCGGTCTGGGATCAGCAAAGATTGTTCTTGCTCCGGCTTTAACTTCTGGATATTTGGCCGCGGTGCCACAACGGAATGAATGGCTTCGCTCGCATCTTTCTCCACCGCCATTACTGAACTACAACTCAAACTAGCGTACGACATCAACGTCATCGTTGTCAGCCACTCCCTCTGTTCGCTGATCGTACCGGTAAAAAATTGTTCTGAGAAAACCTAAGAATATACCGCAGTCCCAGACGGAGTACTGAAGGAAAAGGAAAATTGAGCGGAAGTATGTAGGAGGACGGAGCCAGGCTAAATTTGGACTTGGTGTAAGTGTGACATTTATATTTACCTGTCTGGATGTCCCAACTCAATCATTCGACGGCACTGCTGGGACAGTGAGCCCACTGTCTCTGCATAATTCTCCACTGTTTGCTCTAAGGCCAACTGCTCTTTCAGTAACCTAAGAGTGCTAGCCTCGTCCTACAAAGAGAGAGAGAGAGAGAGAGAGAGAGAGAGAGAGAGAGAGAGAGAGAGAGAGAGAGAGAGAGAGAGAGAGAGAGAGAGAGAGAGAGAGAGAGAGAGAGAGAGAGAGAGAGAGAGAGAGAGAGAGAGAGAGAGAGAGAGAGAGAGAGAGAGAGAGAGAGAGAATAAATCTTGGTTTACAAAGTGAAAGACAAACAGACCACACTGTATTGACCACAATTTACAACCCTGCTATAGTCTCTATTATCAAAACTTTTAATAAACACACAGATACATCATGTATCTTTAAAAATAAACCCACACATACCAGTGTATTAACACACTGTAATACATTAACTCAACATTCCTGAATAATGACGTATGAAAAACTGCATAATTTAAATAGGGGATTTTAATCTTTTAGATGTCACAGACCCACAAAATATTTAAAGGCATCAATTTAGTGTCTTGTATAAAGGCCCAATTTATTTTGTATAATAATAAATGTCTAAATATTATTTTATTTCCACAGACCCCCTAGCACTCCCATGTGGACCCCACTTTGAAAACCCCTGATTTAAGTGATAGATAGATTGAGTTTATAGGTACGGTACATACATTTCCTTTTTCCTCATTGAGGACCTGAAGCTTCTGTCCACTAAGCCAAGACTCCGCCTTCGCTGCCTGGGTATAGTACAGCTGGGCGTGGCTCACAGCATCCAGCATCACTGTGCGACGTTCCATCTCTACCTGGAGCACCTCCCACAGCTGCCTCACATGCCCCGCCCCCTCCCGCACAAGCTCCACCTCTGGGGTCCTCAGGGCAGCAATGGCCTCCGCCCTGTCCAGCACCTCCTCGACCCGCCCCCTCCGAGCCTGCATCTCCATCTGCAGCGCCTACAAGTACAATTATTCACATAAGTGAAATGTCAATCAAAGCAACTAATCAAAATTCATCACTGGAAGCCATGAGAACCAGGCGATCAAGTATCCTCAGTCTTAAACCACAACAATATCCAGAAATCTGCAATATGACAACAGGTAGGTACTAATCAATTAATAGTTTGGCTTTTAAGGCAAGTTCACACCAAGAATGATTACTATAAAATAGCTATAACAATAACCATATTAGCATCCATAACAACGTAATATAACATTCTGTTTATAATAAGCACACGCTGCAGTTATCCTGTCTGCTGTGGGTATCCCCGTTCTCATAGAATTAGAAAGATTATTAAAACTCATAGTTATCATTACAGTTGTCATCCTTAGTGGGAATGGCCCTTTATAATATAAATTAAGATAATAATCAGTCAATAATAATCAAATAATCAAAATAATCTGTAAAATTGACAGACAGACTTCCCAAGCTACTTGTATATTATTTGGCTGTTGGCCTCCAATACAGCTCTGATTCCCTGACCTCTAATTTTTTCCCAGACCTCTCTCTTTTATAGTCTTATAGTTATGGAATGTTGGCAGGAAATATCCAAATAACATACATGATTGTACTAAGTAGAAGCTACATCAGATCAGTTATGCATGTGGTATAAAAGCAAAGAGCAGTTTAATTGATGTGATCAAAGCTAACCTTTCAAATTGTTTAGATGGACACTTTCTCCCAAAAATGTAGGTAAGTTGTCATTGAAAACATGATTAAGGTGATAGAAATCTTGTGTCCATGCTTTGGCATTTATAATGACTTAAGGCATAAAACTAAAGCTGTTAATTTAACACATTATTTTAGTGTCACTAATTGTAAAAAAGGAGCATTTCCCACCGTGATTGATTTTATTCTTTGTCACAGAAACACTACTACCTGTCTGGGAACCTGTACCAGAATCGTGTCATACATCATTGAAGATGATAGAAAAGGAGACAATAGTTTTTCTGTCAACCGGTTTGTGACTCTCACCTCATGGCTTTTTATTAAATGCTGAACACTCTGCAGATTGGCCCCATATTCTGTAGATGAGGCCAGATGTAAACGCTCCTGAATCCATATCTACAAAACCCAAAATAGAGAAACAGAGGGCTTCAAGTATAGTACAAGTACATAACATTTTTTTAAGGACATGTGAGTGTTGTTTGCCCATGCAAAATTCACAGAGCATTGTGGGTGGTTACCAAGGAATTGCTATGCAGTTGCTAAGGTTTTCTGATAGGGCTGCATGATTAATTGAAATGAGACCAAAATTAAAACCACCTTTTCACCAAAATAAAAGCTTGGGAAAAATTAATGAAAATTAATAAACACATAAATATTAGTACTGTAATTTTACAGTTATATTGTAAAATAAATTATATTTCTCTTTATTCTCTTTTATTTTTACGTCACAGTGAAATATTTCAATAGCAATATTTTTATTGTAAAATTTTAATTAGCAAATATTATTATTATTATTACTATATAGTTATATTTATATATAATCACAACATTTATGGCCAAAGTGTGCAACCCAAACTTTTTTTAAATTGCATCACAATTTATATCAGAAAAAAAAAAAATCACAATTCGAGAGCTAACGTTAGTTGATAGACTTTCGCCGTATCCGGTGGGCAAAACTTCGAACATATCTTCTTTTTTTAAGAATGACTTCAGTGCCGTTCTTTGTTCTTTTCTCAAAGAAAAGCTTAACTCCAAGTCTTCCAGAGTCGCAGCCAAAGCCGGTTCAAAAGGCCGCTGTTCGTCAGCTTTGTTTATGTGTAGCACGCAGAACCTCCGCAACTCTGCCGTGACGTGCCGTCATTATGTTAAGCCCGCCCACTGACTCTACACGCTGTGATTGGCCTGACCAGAGTTTGGTTTTTCCAGCTCTCAGGTCTACCGAGAGTTGCTAGACTTCATGTCAGTGCCATCAGACATAGTAATAAGTCCTTGTGTCATTGTGTACGGATAATATTGCTTATTTATGTTGTCAGTATAACAGTGTACTCTGGAGGGATGTTCTGACGGAAACTATAGCTAAAGTTTTGATGACAATTGTTGTAAATTGTAGGTTACACCTTAGTGTATGTGGGAGTTTGATTGCAAGAGACTGGACAAGATTCACATTTACGGTTTTACTGTTCGTACTGTAATTTGTTGACAGACCATGTCATTGCGATACAGAAAGGAAAAGACAGCACTGTATAGCACAAAGAAAAAAAAGAAAACAACAAACGTAGAAATGTGAACATAGGACAATCTCCTTATGGAAAACTGTACATGCAGTGCTGTAGGAATTACAGTGCAGTCCTTCTACACCTCCTGACGTTCCTGTCTGTTGGGCCACAAATTCTCATCCACATCACAATGAATATCTTTAGAAAAAAAAGTCTAATGGAAATGTATAGAAATATGCTTGACATATTATGACAACTTGTTCAACCATTTTGCATGTAAAGACTTATGCTATGAACTAATGCCTAAATGTTGTGTTGACTATTCAACAGAGACCCATTATAATACATTTTGATCAACATGACATAAGCAATTGATAATGTAGGAAACAGCAGAGAATTGTACATAATCATTTGCATGGATGTGCCAAAGCATTTGCGACTTGTTCAAAGAAATGAGAAACTGCTTTTTTGATGTGCACAAGTGACAGAATGATGTGAAGATTGAACAGGTAGTTTTGAGAATTTCAATTCTAATTTGAGAAATGTACCAAAGCGACTGAGAAAAACTGTAAGCTGGGAATTTGTCAACTTTTTCATTGTTTTTCTATTGCTTAGAAAAGTAATAACTTCACTGGTTAACAAGCAGCACAATTTGAGATATGCATTATGTCCATAGTGCAATAATACAAATTTTAATACTTAAATGAGCAATGAGCAAATAGTAAAGAAAAGGAAAAAAAAGAAAAGAAAAGAAAAGAGAAGAAAAGAACACTCACAATCTCATCCTCCAGGTCCTGGGTGACTTGGTGCATTTCTTTTGAGGCAAGAAGGATCCGCCTCCTTTCCTTCAGAGGCTCAATAAGACGCACGATTCGGGTCTCCACCACACCTCCTTGTTCCTCTGCTTCTGGTCTCCGGAGATCAGCACTGCCCCTGACTTCACCAACGCCATGATAAAGTTGCATTTGGGCTTCCAATGACTAAGAAATGAAGATGAAGTGAGATTATGGATATGCATTTCCCAAATCAAGAAATATCATTCAGGTTTCTGGTCTCACTTGTATCCTCTGGAGTTGCTGGCTGAAAGTGGGACGGGGCTGAAGGAGGGTGGGTTGAGTGGTGTGGGCGGAGCCTAGTGTGGGCGGCTGCTCTTGTATGACGTTGAGATGCTGGTCCAAGTCGCTGAGGGTGTTGGTGGGCAGGTCGGTAGTGCGGTGGTTCTGGGTTTCAAAGAGCTGGCGGGCCTTGACTTTGGTGGTGTTCTCCAGGTGAGACCAGCACTCCCTGATTTCCTTCAACTTAATATCCACCACTGATCGCAACTCAGGCTGTTCCTGGATCAGCTCCTCGCCCTCCTAAACACACACATGTAACATAATCCATTGACTTGTTACTGCTCTGTCCCTTACCCTTCATCCTTGCCATAGTGTGTATGTGTAAGATGGAAAGAGATCAAAGTATAAAGAGTATCTGTCTCTTCAGAGCTATGGCTGAAGTCCAGCCTCCTAAAATAGGGTGGACACACACACACACACACACACACATACATATACACACACACACATATATATATATATATATATATATATATATATATATATATATATATATATATATATATATATATATATATATATATATATATATATATATATATATATATATATATATATATATATATATATATATATATATATATATATATATATATATATATATATATATATATATATATATCTGCATCAGTGTGTAAAGGTTCATTCTTCCCTGCAGAAACACTTTGAATCTCTTTTCAAAACGATCTACATCCCTCTTTCAGTCACAGAGTTGTCACTGTGTGTGTCAGTGTGTGTGTGTACACGTGTGAGTGTCCATACGTGTGTGCGTTTGTGTTTCATAATGCAGTGCAGCATTTCTCCTTTTGGCACAAGTCGCCTGCTCCCCTGTACTGCAGAGTGTGTGAGAGAAGGAGAGAGAGAGAGAGAGAAGGCAGAGAAACAGATGGAGAAACACAAAGACAGAGAGAAACAGGAAGAAACAAAGAGATAGAGAGGGAATAGAGAAAGAAACAGGAAAAGGGGGCTGTTTGGATGGAAAACTAAACGATGAAGGAGAGGAGAATGAGACTGAAAATGGAATGAAAAACTATATAGATGGTTCTAGCTGCATGCTAAGGTATTCTGACTGGTTGTTAAGTATTGCTAGGGTGTCTTAGCTGGCTGCTATAATTTTCTGGCTGGTTGCTAAGGTGTTTGAGCTAGTTGCTGGGAAGTTCTGTCTATTGCTAAGCATTGCTAGATTGTTCTAGCTGGTTGGTAGGCGCTGCTAAGGTGTTCTTCTTGGTTGCTAGGCTGCTAGAATTTTCTATCTGATTGCTAAGCGTTGCAGGCGATCTGGCTGATTGCTAGAGTGATTGAGATGGTTGCTGTGGAGGTCTGACTGGTTGCCAAGCATTGATAGGGTGTCATTGCTGGTTGCTAGGTATGCCTGTCAGACGGACGGGCGGATGGACGGACAGAAAGACAGACAGACGGACAGACAGACAGACAGACAGACAGATTGTGTGTTCTTATGAATGGTCTGGTGAAACAAGGAGGCAAGATGTGTGTTCGACATGAAGCAGCACTGTGCAGACTGATTGGTGTCATCAAATTACCACAAGAGTGAATCAAAAGCATAAGGAGACGTCTGCTCTCTAAATGTTTTGCTGTACTTTGATGTTATACACTGATCGATCCACGCAGTGCTGCTTCAAGTCGAACACATCTAACATCAGCTCTAAGGACATCATCATGTCCTGTGATTGGTCCATCCGCATGTCTGTCATTGAGGATGCTGAGCTGACTGAGTCTGGAAGTGGGGGAGGGGTGGGATCTTTTCCAAAACGACGAAGAGGTTTCCAATCACAGCGAGACGTGGTGTCATTGCTTCTACCGCTTCTCAGGTTTCAAGAGATTCTACACTATTCAAGAGATAAGATTTGACCAAATTCTGAGGCATCCATAAATGAAAATGATTACAGATAATATGAAGTTTGTGAACTTACAAATTTGAGATAATTAAGCTTATAATAATCTTTATGTTTCTTGAATTCTGTGGCTTTAGCTCAAGATACACTAGTAAAGAATCATAACATTTGGTTTAAGTATGGGCACAAGTATCCGAGTACTCAAGTATTCGAAAGTGACAGCAATGATCGATCATAAAAACGATGATCGGGTGACTTGAAAAAAATAATGAATATAAAAGTGAAAGCCGGGCCATATACATAACATTATAATCAGAACATTCTTGTAATAGAATGTTGTAGATTCTTTGTGCTTCAGTTGCATGCTTTAGCGCAGGTTTGGTAAGAGCATATTTACAATGGCAGATACAAATTCTGAATTGCACAGTCGAGTTAATTTGTGCAAATACAATTTGTAATATTAAATGTGTTATATGTGTATGGTTTCAGTTTATTGTTGTTTATTTACTCTTCCGCTTCAGCTCACACAGCTCAAACAGCAATTGGTTTGTTGAATATTATTTAAAAATATCGACATCATTGAATATGAGTTTTTGAACCATAATTTATATTACCATTATTATTTGAACCAATCATATTTGTTTTAGATTTATTATTTATTTTTCAAAAACATTGGCTCATTATTAAAATGAGACCTGACAAGAAATCTACAGAATAAAATGACAGAATTCTAAATTCTAAAATGAACATAACAGATCCTAGAGTTTTGACACAGCTGTAGTCCTGAAACAAAATCCTGAAGAACAGAGAGAGAAAAGGAAACATGTTCCAGATTGCATAGAAAGCAGAATTAGACTCCTTCTTCAAACTGAACAGAACAAACAAATGTCTGACAATTCAAAGTCAAACGCACAACGCGTTTAGACATAAAACTTTGACTTGAAATAGTGAAGCAGAAAACAATTTTCTACACAGCAAAACAGAATATTCAACATATATACGTATTCCCTTGCATCTGCTGGTGAATCTAATTCACTGCAGGATTCAGATTATAAAAAGCTATTTCACTCATGAGATTGGTTTGCATGTTTGATATGGTCCACTGAAATCGCCCGAACAAAGCTTTAAAAACGTTGGCACTGAAGTACCAGAACAACATTAATCACAAGTTTCACAAAAGGCCTGAGGATACATGTGAGTCACACCCATATAGAGTAGCCAAGAAGCTACTGATTTCCACTGGCATTTACAGATCAAGAGCAGAAAGACTCATGCCATTTATTATAATTGAAGATGTTATGTCATACTATGACATTAGCTTTCAAAACCCATGATATGGCACTGATCCACATCACATTAGGGCTGGGTGACAGTGACCCATTAAATAGTCACAGTACATTCACAATGACTTTGCTGAGGATAACAATTTACACAACATAGAGAATACTGTGAGGATTTTAATGTGCTTTTTATTTGCAAATCACATTTCTTACAGTGTCCTTAGACTAGCAATGCTTTCTTGCGAGTAAGTAGAGTTGAGACAAAGATTTCAATAGCAATATTAAGTCCGATTGTATAGGATTAGAAAGTTATAGTAAAAATAATTTAACAAATATTTATATGTAATATTTATTATATTTAATATAATATATTGGTGTTTATACATTATACGGTTATAAAGTAGTGCTGTCAATCGGTTAAAAAAAATGAAAAAATGTTCTGTAATTAATCACGATTATTTGCACCTAACATTAAAGTTTTTAATAAATTTTATATTATATTCCTTTCGCATTGAATCTACAAAATAAAGTAGAAACAACATAAAGACCAGTAGAAAAAAAGATATTTTATATACCGTATTTGTATAATGGAATCTTTTTAGTACTATGAATGAAGGCTCTGTAACAAGTGCTGATATTGATGTCTGATTTTTCCCCCCTCAATTTTAGCCAGTAATTATAGCCATTCAACATTACAGTATTTAATAGTTTTAAAATATATAAGTTCACCCAAAAATGAAAATTACCCCATGATTTACTCACCCTCAAGCCATCCTAGGTGTATATGACATTCTTCTTTCAGACTAATACATTTGGAGTTATATAAAAAAATGTCCTGGCTAATCCAAGCTTTATAATGGCAGTGAATGGGAGCCCAAAATTTGAAGCCCAAAAAAGTGCATCCATCCATTATAAAAGTAATCCACACGGATCGGGGGGGTTAATAAAGGCCTTCTGAAGCGAAGCAATGAGTAGGAAAAATATGCATATTTAACACGTTATTAAGTCAAATATCTCATCAGCTTTGAATATGGAAGGCGATCTGGCAAAAGCTAGATATTTTACTTTATATATATGGATATTTGGATGGTTTTTTTTTTTTTTTTTACAAAAATGCATTGCTTCGCTTCAGAAGACCTTTGTTAACCCCTCAGAGCCGTGTGGATTACATTTACTTTTTTCTACAGGCCCAGTCAAGCCAGTTCAGTATTTTACCTGGCCTGCTAAAATGCACAACAAAGTTATTGTTTTCGTTGATTTTGACCCATGTAACCTTGTAAATAGTGCTTTAAGATTTTCAGGTAGGTCTAACAGGGAAATATACAGAAATTGAATAATCAAGCAGTCTTCACTGCATAAATTATAAATCTAATATCGATTAATCCTGATTAAAGCTACAAAAATTATTCAGTCAAGCGCAGGGAGTGCTTTTGACAGACAGACAGCAGCGGGTTTATTAGACTGCTGTCAATTTAAGACGTGTCATCATACACATGACAAGGATCTGACAAACATCCTATTTTCTCAAAACTCAAGGGCTCAATGCGAAGGATTTTTTTTCTACTGGCCCAGCCCCATCACAAAAAATTAAAAAAATAAATAAATAACAGTCCTATGAATTGTCTTTGTTGTTTTTGGCCTATAACCTTAAAGCTACACTGTGTAACTTTTTTAGTTTATTCTTAGCTAATAACACTTAGTTCTTTCAAAAATATATGTGCTCATTAATGTATATTTACTTCTTTCAAGTAATAAAGTATTCTCGTAAGTTTATAATATGCCATTGAAAACACATACGGGTAAGGGGTTCGAATGGGGGTTGCCATGTTGCCCCTCCATCTTGAAAGTACATTAGCCAAAGAGGGACATACCCGTAAATTCAAGCTTCGCCTTTCGCGTTTTAACACTCGGTGGCACCGTGTCGAATGTGAAGAGGGGGATTGCTGGATTGAACTGGAAGCCATGTTAATTTTGGACTAAATCGGCCACCGTAGGAGTTAAAACGAAATCGGAATTGGAAGGAACAGAAACTAATATTTACTGGATGGTCATATACCATTTCACGGCTAGATGGGGGAAAATATCACACAGTGTAGCTTTAATAAATATGGTTATGACACCAAAATCTACTAGCCTAAATCATATACATTTCAAATATTGTTAAAGACAAGTAAACTGTCAGTAATACAATAAACAAAACAAATAATTAAATAACAAACAATAGCACAAATACAATAGAAAGGTAAGTTTAACAGTAATTGATGAATGAATTCATCAAATGTAAAATAGCACTGCTTAGTCCTCACTGTATAAATTAGATCAATCCTTATTAAAGTTACAAAAGTTATTCAGTGAAGAGCAGTGAATGATTTTTTTTCGTTGTCTTTTGTTGTTTGATCAACATTAAAACAATGACAGCAGCGGGTTTATTAGGATGCTGTCACTTTAAGAGCTGCACGGATCCAATATAATGTTACACATTATTTCTCACCTTTTTATGTTCACTTAAGATATAACCATATATGTTTACAAGGATAATCAGCAGGGACCGGCATTTTTGACGTAATTTTGTGTAAATATGGCCGTTCAAGAGCAAGAAGACGTGAAAGAGAGCTCAATTCAGCATTCGCACGCTGTCTGAGATGCAGCTTTCTGGGCACGCACACAAAACTTCTCACTTCTCACTATTGAATTGAGTTCTCAATTTGCCTTTCACGTCTTCTTGAACTTGTATATTTAAATTTGCAATGCTTAAAAACACATGGAAATTTATCAAATTTGGTGATGCAGCACTGGCCCAATCGGACAAGTGACAATTGCGTCAACTGTTCCAAGCGACGTTTACGCTGGCACAAGGCCATTGGGCAGTCCTTATTGTTGAGCCCTTCAACACTTTACGTTCATTTAACACTTTTTAACTCATTTAAGATGAGAATATTCAACAAAACAGGAATGCTGACATAATTTTGTGTTTTTGTCCGCTCAAGCACGAAACTCAAATCGGCACTGGTGCGCTATCTGAAGCGGCATTCAGTGTGAGTTACATTTGTTTGTTCACAGAAAGCAGCTTCACAGACGACCAGTACAGATTTTAGTTCTTTTTTTGTGTCTTATCGTGTGTGAATGGTTTAATAGCATTTGCAATGAATGTTAACGTGATCATATAGCCTATTGTAGCGCAGCCAAAAGATTACAGAAAAAAAAAACATGTTAATTTTTTTTTTTTTTTTTTGCAGCCCTAGTATAAAGTAAAATTATTAAATTAGTGTTCTTACTGTTTATTTAGAGGACAACAATGGAAAGCATGCATTTATTTTTTTAACAATGTTAAACTTTTTGCATTAAACATTTGAATAGGCCTATACATGCTAAAATGGCTGATTGTTTGTTTAAAATGATGGTCTTTCTGACCATTTCTGTTCCATTCCAGAATAATTAATAAATATATAGATAAATTAATCTAATAATGTCATATTTTTAACTATATTTCCCAGTCCTATGCCTCATACATTAAAAATAACTATTAACAGAACAAGTCTTTCTTGCCATATGAAATTATTTCTAAGGGCATAAACCAGTCTGATTGCAGCCTGAAAACTGATTGTTGACATTCCTGTAAAAGGGCTGTTCCTCTAGGCAAGCTCTGACACAGAAGTATCAGAAAATAAACACAAGTGACATTTAAAATCAGCTTGAGTAAAGATTAGCTCAATTATGACAAAGTAGTACAGTCAGTCCAAAGGCTACAGAGTTTAGCATCTTACATCATCTATTCCTTGGTGGACTGTAAATAGCAGCAAACTTCTATAATAATAAATGGAAAGAAATATGAGAAGAGAAAACAAGGCCAAAACAGAAAGATAGCAGGCCCACAACATCTAATAAACCATTCAGAGTACTGTAATTGAAACATGTGGCACAAATCCACCACAAGCACACACTGAAGAATCAACAAAGCATTTGAGTTATTATTCATCAAATCATCTATGCAGCAAAATGCATCTGAAATTTCTGGTCATGGTTGGATTGTTTACCACATACAAACACACTATTCAATCAAGACAGAAACCATTGTGGCAAAGCTTCTTTACTTATGTTTAAGTTTATGTTCTTCACTTTTGGACATCACGACCTTGTTTTGACCAACACTACATACTTTCATCTTGATCCACACAGCATGTACATCTATGCATATTAATGGATTAATATTTTGCACAATCGAACTCTTGGTTTTGTACATTCTGTTGAGACAGTTTATTATTTGGGAAACATTTAGCACATGCCTATTTGTCAGCTTTTCACCCACTGTCAGCATGAAAAAAGAACAGTAGCAGCCTCTATGCAGTCATACAGCAACACACAATGCACCGTGTCACATGGTTCCTTGCCATTTTCTGTGATCAGCAATACTAGGAGATATCTTGCTAATACCATCATACCTTTTAGACTGATTTACATACTAATCATATTAAAGTCCCTGCCATCCCACAAGATGCCGTATGGTTTCAGACACTTCACAGTGCCATTTGAAACCCAACCATCACACATCAGCTGCACCAGGATGTCCTGTTGTGTATCAGGTCATGATAGCAATCTTTCAGGACAGCATGTACCAGAGCAGAACAGGTCACCTGGGATCAAATATTAAGCACATCATAAAGCACTGTAGACTATCTGAAACAGAGCATGTCATTTTATATGCTATGCATTTAAAGGCAACTGATATTAAAAATAAGATGTGAATACTTTAAAGACAGCAGAGGATCCTTCTTTTCTGCCGGCCTTGTCTATCCACTATTGTTCTTCAAGCTTTCATGACCATTATTATCACCACCAAAGCCTCTTCTCGTTTACACTACCAAGGAGTGAAAACTCCCTTCAAGAAATTGTGCTGTCCTCAGCTCATCTTGAATCAAATAATATTTTCTCAATACATCCTCAATCAAGGACAAATGCCCTCAACTAATCCACAACGAATGTTGAATCTTTCCTCGACCAATCCACAACCAAAACCGAATCTTTCCTCAATTCATTCTCAACCATTCCTGAACATATCCTCAATCTGTCCTTAACCCAATCTTGGCAAATCCTGATAAATGTATCTTCAATAAATCTTCAACTCATCCTTAACCCAACTGAGTCTTTTTCTATCATACTTCTTATGCAATCTGCTTTTTTACCCACAATCCCTCTTGGTTCTGTATTTATTGTCATACTTCCCAAAATAAAGGTATGGTCTAAATAGCATTTATATTCATTATCCAAGTATTGTAATCCAAGTTAAAGTTTATTAGACTCACCAAGGCTGCATTTACTTGATCAAAAATATAGTAAAATATTACACTTTAAAATAACTATTTTCTATTTTAATATATTTTAAAGTAATTTATTTCTTGTGATGGCAAAGCTGAATTTTTAGCAGGAATTACTCCAGTCTTCAGTGTCACATGATCCTTTAGAAATCATTCTAATAAGCTAATTTGGTGCATGAGAAATATTTCTTATTATTCCTATTATTATCAGTGTTGAAAACAGTTGTGCTGCTTGATATTTTTGTGGAAATTGTGATACTTTAAAATGATGAATAGAAAGTTTAAAAGCATTTATTTAAAAAATATAAATGTCTTAACAAGAGCATACTGCATCCTTGCTAAATAAAAGTTCATTTATTTTTTATTTTTTATAATCTTACTGACCACAAACTTTATGCATCCTTATATATGTATTATTATATATTCATATATATTTACAAAGAAACTGTGGCCATGTATAAACTAGTCAATGAAAAGGTCTCAGAGCCCATGGAGTCACCTGAAGAGCACCTTGTGTATTAGTAGCATCCACCTGTATATACATTTTTTCCTCCTCTCTCCCCATCACATTTCTTTCATTTCAGCCCTTGTGACTCACCTGTTCGATCTTGGCAAGCCATTCTTTGTTGCGGGCCAGTTCAGCCATGAAGGCCTGGTGCTTCATCCATTTCCTGTGCAGCTTCTGAGCTTCATCTCGAGCTCCATCGCGAGCTGTCAGCATCCTATCGGCCTCTGGGAGCTCGGCTCAGCTATACCATACACACACACATGCACAGAGCAGTCAGCAGACAGCTACGACACAGACACACTCTGTCACAATCTTTTAGCCATCATTTACACACACACACACACACACACACACACAAAGCACTAAGCCCCGTATATATTCAATAGCAATACAACATTGCAGCACCACGAAAAACCTCTTCACCTCCACCAACACACACACACTTCCCAAAAATCTCCAGAGCAGAGGAGAGAGCAGCACCTCAGCAGAATGTGCAGCAGCAGTGGGTTCTGAAGCTCAGGGGTGAGGGATCCACTGGGTCTTCATGTCCTCCAGGTTAGCGTCCAGGCCCCTGCAGTTCTGCTGCAGTATCCGTGCGTCAGTCCAATGGCTCAGAAAAAACAACCGGTATGAATGCACACGCAAGACAAACACCCACCGAAAGCATTCAGTCTCCTAGACAATCTTCAGCGGCAATGACTCCAGCTGTTTCCTGCAAAAAAACACTGCATTATAATCCCTCAGGCGACAAGAACGAAATGCCGCGTCTTTGCCTGCCTGTATACGTCCGCGTCAGGGCGAAGCTCTGGTTTCAGCGCTGCGTCCGGAATCGCTACGCCGTCCTGCTGTCGACCTGGGTGGATGGGGGGTTCGGAGGAGGAGTGGGAGGAGTTGCCGATGTGCGTGTATGTTGGGGGGGGGGAGGCGGATAGCAGATTTAGACACCTAAAGACACAAGTTACCCTCTTTGAATGAGCTCACGCACTCGCAAACATCGTGCTGCGGAGGATCCGACGGCTGAATGGATGCACACGTGTGCTTTTGTGGGCAGATTCTCATGTGCTCTAGTGTGATTGCAATGCAGCATGCTGCAGTCTCTCTCTCTCTCTCTCAGCGCAGAGAAAACCACCTCAATCCTATCAACACACTTTACTGCAGTGCCTCAGAGTGAGGGAGGGAGGGAGAACAAGAAAGAGGGAGAGGCAGAGAGAACAAGAGAGAGAGAGAGAGAAAGAGGGAAAAGGGAGGGGGTGGTAGAGGATGAAGGCAAAGGGGGGTGGCAGAGACCGAAGAGAGAGAGAGAGAAAGGAAAAGACGAGCCATAAGGATGGCTACAAAGGGAGATAGAAATACTGTAGTAGAAATGCACCTCATAAAGAGCAAGGAAAAAGAGAAAGGGGAGAGACAAGTGTAAAGGAAAGGGAAGAGTAAGTGGCGACATTTTTCAGTGTCACTAGGGACGTTTAGCTGCACCACGGGGGCAGGCGAGTGTGTGTGTGTGTTGGGGGACAGTAAGGAAAAGAGAACAGATTGGTTTAGAAAACAACCACAGGGATTCTGAGGCATTGGAGGTCACAGTCTCAGCAGTAGTGTTAGGCAGATGCCACACAGTATGTGTGTGTAAGGACATTCAGAAAGGAAGATAGGAAGAAGTGTGTATATTACAGGTACACTGAGAAAGATACTGGAGAAATTAACTTGAGAGGTGGATTGCGTCATGACAAAGGTCAAAAGGGAAACCTGATGGTTCAATGGGAGATATCTTGACTGTGTGTCTATAAGGCATCTGTCATCATTTCAAACAGCTGAGTGAGAGCAGAGGAAAGGACACACACGTGTCACTGTAGCATAGCTGCTTCCGATTTAAAGAGACAGGCACATGTTTTAGAAATGCACACACCCAGAAAATAGAGGTTTGGACTGGAGTATTTCTGATTAAACTGACAAATTTTGCTTTCAGAAACAATTGAAGCAATTAAGCTGTAATGTTATTAACTGCAGGATTTGGATTGAGAGGTAAAAAGAGGCAAGGATTGTACAATGTTAATGACAGAATCTGTATGAAACCCTGGATGTTTGTTATATTTGGGCCAATGGTTTGCACAAGAATTAAATCAAACTGCATGGAATCAAAACTAGAGCTTTATAGCTTTAAATGTTATATTGAGATGAGATATGCTAGTGCAGGGTTTTATAAACTGGCGTCTGCAAGGAATTTGACAGTAATAAAATACTGCATGTATTTGTCACAGAGTCACAGCCTACACCCACCTACACACTGGCATCATCACCAGATCGCCACGCTCCGCCCACTCGTTCACTATCCCATGAGTTCTGATCACATGCACCTGCATCTCATCATTAGTGACACTTTAAGAGCACGCTCCACACACACACACCATTGTCTGGTCTTGTCATTGGTACCTGGACTCCTTACCTGCTACATTCCTTGACCGTCATTCATCTGCCTTCCAAGTCCTCCTGAGTTCTCCCGTTCCTGGTCTCCTTATGTTTCCCTCCACCAGATTCCCTTCCTCGTGTTCACCCAGCTAAATGGCTGTTCAGTGCAAGTTCTCTTCATCCTGTTTACCTGTGTCTGTGTCTCTGTTAATAAATATCACCATTCACCTTACCTGTTTCTCTGCCTCCATCTGTGTCCTGACAGAAGACCAGACCTCATGCAAAGCACCACGGACACAGGCGGAGATCACCCGCCAGATCCCTTTGCCACCCTGGTCGTGACGGTGCAATCTACCCTGCAACCACCCGCTGCTAGCACTTCAGTCACTGTCGCACAACGTTATTCTGCGTGCACACCTCACCAACCCACTGTAACTCCTCTGCCCGCCGCACCATCCGTCGCCCTTCCAGCACCTGAACCAATGCAGGTGGATGTTTTCCTGTTTGGCTTGTGCGGAGCATCAAAGAACAATACAACATCGTCTCTGTCTTTACTGTGGGGGAGGTGATCACATCACTGCTGTCTGTCCTATCCGACTACCACGCCCAGCGGTGAGTACCATTCAACTACCTGCTCGCATTGCTTCCCTCACTAGAACTACAGTACTTCTCATTCACTCTCATGTTTGCATTTCAGCCGAAGCCTAATTGATTCCGCATCTGCTGGGAACTTCATCAGTCCTCAAACTCTCCAAAACCTCAATGTTCGTCGCAAACGCTGTCAAGAGGATCTCCGTATCCACACCATCCAGGGAATACCAGTGGGCCATGGTCACATCCGGCACTACTCCCCCACACTGATGCTCCGCATTGGACGTCTCCATTTCGAGGACATAACGTTCATGGTGCTGGAAGGTTCCAACGTGGACCACCGGACCAACATGGTATGGACCAGAGGAAGGTGGAAGGTGGACTGGCCTCTACCTACTACAGTGAAGGAACTCCAATGTTTCCTGGGATTCGCCAACTTCTATCGTTGCTTCGTTCTCAACTACAGCCTACTCAGTGCACCCCTCACGTCTCTCCTCAGCGTCCGGACCAAGTCCCTGTCCTGAACACCAAGAGACTGAATCCCCGTCAAGCCCGCTGGGCCCTATTCTTCACTCGATTCCACTTCAAAGTATCCTACCGACCGGGAACAAAGAACTGCAAGGCTGACGCCTTATCCCAGCTGCACCAGCCTACTTCTGAGAGCTCCGACCCAGAAATGGCTCTCCCTCCTGCCATGATTGAGAGTCCCATTCAATGGTCCCTGAACCAGCGCATGGCTAAGGACAACCGCACCGAACCTGCTCCGCCGGGAGGTCCTGAGGGGCTTCTCTATGTTCCACCTGCTCACCGCCAGCCCCTCATGGACTCGGCTCATTCATCTCCGGGCTCTGGACACCCAGGCAATGTACGAGCCCTCTCGTTCCTACAGCAACGATACTGGTGGCCATCCATGTCTAGGGTTGGGAATCGTCAGAAATTTTCCGGTTCCGGTTCCGGTTCCGATTCCGGTTCCGCCTAACGGTTACGGTTCCGATTCCGGTTCCATTAAAATTATTAAACAAATAATGGTAAAGGAAAAAGGCACAATACGCAACTCAAACAATCCTTTTTGTGTTTATTACTTAGTCTTAAATGAATTTACAGGTTGGCAATGTCAAAAAAAGTACTGTACTGTGGAGTGCAATAAAGGAGGAGACAAGAGACGGAGATGCGTCGAATCAGCTTTTTACTCCACTTATTATTTCACTCAGAACTGAGCAGCGAGTGAGATCAAAACATCACAACAACACGTTTCAACCGGAAACCGTAAATCATCTCCTTCTCCCTTAAAGGAACAGTCCCTTAGTGAATGTCTCTAACAGTCCTCTTTGTGGGTCACCACACAGGCCCCCCCAGAATTCACCTATAAAAACAGGGGCAGAACGAACACTATTCATTAGTGCAAAACAGAACAGTCCAGCTCCTAACAGTCCCTACAAGAGTCAACGTATAGGGGGGCGGACCTGGCGGCCATACCGGCTGCGCTTAACAGGAGGGGGGCAAAGGGACAAAGGCGGGGCAGGGGCAGGGGCAGGGGCAGCGCCAGGGGCCGGGGTCGAGGCAGCCGCAGGGGGGCGCCCTCGCCGTGGGGGCTGAGCCAGCTGAAGCGGTTCACCAATATCCACATGAGCAGGCTTGAGCCGGTCTATAGCTACCCGCTCAGGCCTGCCCCCCATATCCACAAGGAAGTTCTTAGACCCTCCGACCAGCACACGGAAAGGCCCATCGTAGGGGGGCCGCAGCGGGGTACGATGTCCATCGTGGCGGATGAAAACATACTTGGCCGATGGTAAATCCTTGGGCACGTAGGACTGGGACACGGCACGATGGGAGGCAACCGACCACGGGGCCGTGGCCTCTGGAAGAAACTCCCCAGGGACGCGCAAAGGCTGGCCGTACACCAGCTCGGCTGATGAGGCTTGAAGATCCTCCTTGGGGGCGGAGCGAAGGCCCAGCATAACCCATGGGAGGCGGTCAACCCAGTTGCTGCCCGTAAGGCTGGCCCTGAGCGCGGCCTTCATGTCACGATGAAACCGCTCGCAAAGTCCGTTACTCTGTGGGTTATAGGCTGTGGTACGGTGGACTTTCACCCCCAGGACCTCGGCGACTGCTGTCCAAAGCTCCGATGTAAACTGCGGACCTCGGTCCGAGGAGAGGTCGGACGGTGTGCCGAAACGGGCCACCCAAGTCGTGATAAATGCCCGGGCCACTTCGGCTGATGTAGTGGATGACAGGGGAACCACTTCTGGCCACCTAGTGGTCCTGTCCACCATGGTGAGGAGGTAGGTATAACCATGGGAGGGGGGAAGTGGGCCCACCAGGTCCACATTCACATGATCGAACCGTCTCTCTGGTACTTTGAAGGGTGCCAAGGGGGCCTTGGTATGACGCGTCACCTTTGCGCGCTGGCACGCCACACAGGCAGCAGCCCAGGCCCTAACGTCCCTCCGCAGGCCTGGCCAGACGAACTTGGCCCCCACCAACTTGGTAGAGGCCTTCACCCCCGGGTGGGAAAGGCCGTGAATAGCGTCGAAAACCTTGTGCCTCCAGCCAGCAGGTACCATGGGCCGTGGTTGGCCGGTGGAGACGTCGCAGAGGAGTGTAGCGTTGGTCGTGTCAAACACCACCTCTTCTATGAGCAGCGCCGTGGGGGCCGTCCTGTAGGCTTGCACCTCAGAGTCCGTGGTCTGGTCCTCAGCCATGGCTGCGTAGTCGAGGCCTAAATGGACGGACCCAGTGACCGCCCGGGAGAGGCAGTCGGCGACGAAATTGTCTTTGCCGGCCACGTGCTGAATGTCAGTGGTGTACTCCGAGATGGCAGAGAGCTGGCGCTGCTGTCGACCAGACCATGGCTCCGAAGACTTGGCCATGGCAAACGTCAGCGGCTTGTGGTCAACGAAAGCTGTGAACCGCCGGCCCTCCAACAGGAAACGGAAATGACGGGTGGCGAGGAACAGACCTAGGAGCTCCCTGTCGAGGGTGCTGTATTTCCTCTCATTGTCACGGAGTTGCCTGCTAAAAAAGGCCAGCGGCTGCCAGGCTCCGCCCACCCACTGTTCACACACAGCCCCCACGGCATAATCAGAGGCGTCCGTCGTAAGAGCAACTGGGGCGGTCGGAGACGGGTGCGCCAGCAGAGCAGCGTTGGCCAGCGCGTTTTTGGCAGCCTCAAAAGCATTATACATCCCCGGGGACCAATCCAACACGCTCGCCGGCCTTCCACCCCGTAAGGCGTTGTACAAGGGTTGCATGAGTTGGGCCGCATGGGGGAGGAAACGGTTGTAGAAGTTCACCATGCCCAGAAACTCCTGCAGGGACTTAACAGTGCGTGGGCGTGGGAAACTGGCTACGGCGTCCACCTTGGCAGGGAGGGGGACAGCCCCCTGAGGGGTGACGTGGTGGCCGAGGAACGTGATGGACGACCGGCCAAACTCGCACTTGGCCGGGTTGATGATGAGACCGTGCTCACTGAGCCGGCCGAACAACTGCCGGAGATGCGTCAGGTGGTCGTCTGCGGACGCGCTGGCCACGAGAATGTCGTCCAAATAAACAAATAGGAAAGGCATGTCCCGCAGCACAGAGTCCATGAGGCGCTGAAACGTCTGCGCTGCCCCCTTGAGGCCGAAAGGCATCCTTAAAAATTCGAAAAGGCCAAAAGGTGTGATGACTGCTGTCTGACGCGCACCAGGTCCACCTTTGAAAAAATGGTGGCGCCGGCTAGGTGGGCGGAGAAATCTTGAATGTGCGGCACTGGGTACCGATCGGGGGTGGTGGCGTTGTTAAGGCGATGGAAATCACCACAGGGACGCCAACCGCCATCAGCTTTGGTCACCATGTGTAGGGGGGAAGCCCACGGGCTGTTGGAGCGGCGCACAATGCCGAGGTGCTCCATGGTGGTGAACTCCTCCCTGGCGATCGCGAGCTTGCCAGAGTCGAGGCGCCGGGCCCGTGCATAGACCGGGGGGCCAGCCGTGGTGATGTAGTGCTCTACGCCATGCTTAGCCACCGCCGATGAAAATGTGGGCGTGGTGATGTCAGGGAACTCCGCCAGCAGGCGTTGGTACAGGTCCCCGGTGGCAAGCGTGTTTGACAGACAAAGCGCCCCCACCCCTCCCAGCGTGCAGGAGTACGAAGCAAAAGAGAGGGCGTCGATCAAGCGGCAGTTCGTAACATCCACCAACAGTCTGTAAGCGCAGAGGAAATCCGCCCCCAGGAGAGATGTAGACACGGCGGCTATTACGAAGTCCCAGCTGAAACGCCGCCCGCCGAAACACACTTCCACATACCTTGTGCCATAAGTACGAATGGGTGTGCCGTTGGCGGCGTCCATCGGCGGGCCATGCCCGCCAGCCATGGTGTCCACAGGCTTTGCTGGCAGGATGCTGCGCTGAGCCCCCGAATCGACCAGCAGCCGCCGGCCGGACAAGGTGTCAGTGATGTATAACAGCTTGCAGTCACGGCCAGCGCCCATAGCTGCTAATGAGCGCCGGCCCTGGCTTTTCCCTGGGCTCTAAAACTGCAAGGCTGGCGACACTGCTTGGCTTTGGCCCCAAACCTGGAGTGGTAGTAACACCACCCGTCCTCACGCTGACGGCGGGCCGTCACAGCAGCTGCGGTGTCCGAGTCGTCCACAAGGGGTTGAGGCGGGGCAGACGTGTGCTGGGGGGGCAACAGCGCATGGACAAACTGCTGCCGGTTGGCGAGGAAAATCCTGTCTGCCTCCACCGCCAGCGCTCGGTAGTCTCTGGAGGAAGGGAGGGAGGAACTGGCCAGTGCGGTGCGCACGGGTGCTGGAAGCTGCCGCAGAAAAATGTGGGCGAAAAGGAATGATGGATCCGCCGCGCCCAGTACAGCCAGCATCCTCTCCATTAACTCGGACGGCTTGCTATCGCCAAGGCCATTCAGGGACAGCAGGCGATCTGCTTTCTCCAGCTCCGACAGTTCAAAGAGGCTCAACAGGAATGTTTTGAGTGCGTTGTACTTGCCGTCAGCTGGAGGAGCCTCTAACAGTACCATAGCTCTGGCTGTCGTCGAGGCATCTAATGCCGCTACCACATGGAAATACTTTGTAACATCCTGTGTTATTCCTCTCAGCTGGAACTGAGCCTCAATGTGTTGAAACCACGGCCGTGGATTGTGCTGCCAAAAGTCCGGTAATTTGATGGTGGCCGCATAGATCGCGCCGACATTAGCCGCGCCGCTAGCAGCGACCGGCACTGCAGCCGCAGCATTTTCACCACCGTCGTTGTGTGACATAATTCAGCCGTATCCAACTCGCGTCGGGGTCACCAAATGTGGAGTGCAATAAAGGAGGAGACAAGAGACGGAGATGCGTCGAATCAGCTTTTTACTCCACTTATTATTTCACTCAGAACTGAGCAGCGAGTGAGATCAAAACATCACAACAACACGTTTCAACCGGAAACCGTAAATCATCTCCTTCTCCCTTAAAGGAACAGTCCCTTAGTGAATGTCTCTAACAGTCCTCTTTGTGGGTCACCACAGTACTGTACATATATTGCAGTATAAGCCAGGGTACAGATACAGTATATATTGCACATTGTTTAACATCTGAAAAAACTTAAATAATATTTTTATATATATATTGATAGTCTATAGTTTATTACTACTGAAATAACCTATTTACCCGTTTATGAATTCCTACCTGGCGATGGAGATGTGCAAGGTGCAGCAGTCTTCCTCAAACAGTTAAAAACATTGCAAGGTTGATGCCATGCTGTAGCAAATGTTTATTCATATTGCTAGTGCAGCCTCCTTTACATGTTATTACCTTTTCACATGTATTACATTTTGCTTCATCATTATTAATTCTTTGGAAATGAATCCATAATTGTGATCTCTTCGCCATGCTGGTGGTCAACGCGTAAATATCTGACGCAAATCCATAAATGTGTAGCGCGAGCAGGGTTGCCAGGTTTTCACAACAAAACCCGCCCAATTGCTACTCAAAACTAGCCCAAAACAAGCCCAATCTCGTTTCAGGGGGGAATCTACAGTAAAAATCGCATTTGGGGGGTTAAATATGTGTTTTTTTGGCATGGTTGCCTACTAAAATACGCATTCCCGGGGATAAATATCATATAATTGGGGTCGCTTCAACCCGCGGACATGAAAAACAGCCCGCGGCAACAGTGTTGAAGTAGCCCACGCGGACTTGGCAACACTGAGCGCGAGGGCTTTCAGTGCTGAACTGCGTTAATTGGTTGCACTCCTGGAAACGGCAGGCAACGTAATTAATATTCATGATGAGGTGAGCTGTCGCTCGCTATTAAAGGGTACGCTCCCAGCTCTTCACACACACATTGCACCAGAACCGTTTTCGGAACCGAAACTTATGAACTTCGCGCGGTTCCGGTTTTTTTCAAAAATCACTATCGGTTCTGCATAAGAACCGGTTCTCGGTTCCCAACCCTATCCATGTCTCAGGATGTCTCCCGGTATGTCAAGGGATGCTCAGTTTGTGCCATTGCCAACACTCCTAGGAGGCTCCTGGAGGGTAAGCTGGTCCCTCTGCCCATTCCTTGCCGTCCATGGACCCACCTTGGAATTGACTTCATGACTGATTTACCATCCTCTAATAACTTCACCTGTGTGTTCGTTGTTGTAGATAGTTTCTCCAAAGCCTGTAAACTCATCCCCCTCCGAGGCCTACCTACTGCATTCGAAGCTGCCAAGGCCCTGTTCCAGCATGTGTGTTCCATCACTTTGGGCTCCCAGAGGATATCGTCTCCGACCGCAGGCCACAGTTACTTTCCCGGGTGTGGCAGGCCTTCTTCAAGCTCCTAGGAGTGTTGGTCAGTCTCATCTGGTTACCACCCTCAGACCAACAGCCAAAGCGGAAGATCCAGGAGATCGGAAGATACCTGAGGACCTACTGCAACCGGAACCAGGACAGCTGGAGCCAATACCTCCCATGGGCCGAGTATGCTCAGAACTCTCTTTGTCAGACTACCACAGGGCTCACTCCATTCCAATGCATCCTGGGTTATCAACCTCCTCTCTTCCCCTGGTGAGATGAGCCCTCATAGGTTCCAGCTGTCAATCACTGGTTCCAACCGAGCAAGAGGGTGTGGGACTCAGCTCATGCCCATCTCCAGCAGGCAGTCCGGAGAAGAACGCCCGTTCCTGGGTTCATCGGAATGACATCCTCGACCCATCACTTCTCACCCAGTTCCACACCGAACTTCTGGACCGTCCAGATCCTCGGGGTCGAGGAAGACCCAGTTGTCGTCCCATCCATTTGTCAGGAGCTGCCCGTGGAGGAGGGGATACCGTCACAGTCACAGCCTACACCCACCAACACACTGGCATCGTCACCAGATCTCCGAGCTCCGCCCACTCATTCATTATTCACTATCCCCTGAGTTCTGATCACATGCACCTGCACCTCATCATTAGTGACACTTTAAGAGCACGCTCCACACACATACCATTGTCTGGTCTCGTCATTCGTACCTGGACTCCTTACCTGCTACATTTCTTGACCGTCATTCATCTGACTTCCAAGTCCTCCTGAGTTCTCCCGTTCCTGGTCTCCTTGTGTTTTCCTCCACCAGATTCCTTTCCTCGTGTTCACCCAGCTAAGTGACTGTTCTGTGCAAGTGCTCCTCATCCTGCTTCCCTTGTTTAACTGTGTCCGTGTCTCTGTTAATAAATATCACAATTCACCGTACTTGTTTATCTGCCTCCGTCTGGTTCCTGGCAGTATTTTAATAGTAATAAAAAAGTAATAAATTACATTTGGAAACCGTTCGGTACATACGTGCACCGAACCGAAAGCCCTGTACCAAAACGGTTCGGTACGAATACGTGTACCGTTACACCCCTAATAAATAAATTTGTATATATATATATATATATATACAAATACAGTGAGGAAAATAAGTATTTGAACACCCTGCTATTTTGCAAGTTATCCCACTTGGATATCATGGAGGGGTCTGAAATTGTCATCATAGGTGCATGTCCACTGTGAGAGACATAATCTGAAAAAAAAAAATCCAGAAATCACTATGATTTTTTAACTATCTATTTGTATGATACAGCTTCAAATAAGTATTTGAACACCTGTCTATCAGCTAGAATTCTGACCCTCAAAGACCTGTTAGTCTACCTTTAAAATGTCCACCTCCACTCCATTTATTATCCTAAATTAGATGCACCTGTTTGAGGTCGTTAGCTGCATAAAGACACCTGTCCACCCCATACAATCAGTAAGAATCCAACTACTAACATGGCCAAGGCCAAAGAGCTGTCCAAAGACACTAGAGACAAAATTGTACACCTCCACAAGGCTGAAAAGGGCTACGGGGAAATTGCCAAGCAGCTTGGTGAAAAAAGGTCCACTGTTGAAGCAATCATTAGAAAATGGAAGAAGCTAAACATGACTGTCAATCTCCCTCGGACTGGGGCTCCATGCAAGATCTCACCTCGTGGGGTCTCAATGATCCTAAGAAAGGTGAGAAATCAGCACAGAACTACACGGGAGGAGCTGGTCAATGACCTGAAAAGAGCTGGGACCACCGTTTCCAAGGTTACTGTTGGTAATACACTAAGACGTCATGGTTTGAAATCATGCATGGCACGGAAGGTTCCCCTGCTTAAACCAGCACATATCAAGGCCCGTCTTTTTTTTGTCAAGTTTGCCAATGACCATTTGGATGATCCAGAGGAGTCATGGGAGAAAGTCATGTGGTCAGATGAGACCAAAATATAACTTTTTGGTCATAATTCCACTAAACGTGTTTGGAGGAAGAAGAATAATGAGTACCATCCCAAGAACACCATCCCTACTGTGAAGCATGGGGGTGTTAGCATCATGCTTTGGGGGTGTTTTTCTGCACATGGGACAGGGCGGCTGCACTGTATTAAGGAGAGGATGTATTGCGAGATTTTGGGGAACAACCTCCTTCCCTCAGGTAGAGCATTGAAGATGGGTCGAGTCTGGGTCTTCCAACATGACAATGACCCAAAGCACACAGCCAGGATAACCACGGAGTGGCTCTGTAAGAAGCATATCAAGGTTCTGGCGTGGCCTAGCCAATCTCCAGACCTAAACCCAATAGAGAATCTTTGAAGGGAGCTCAAACTCCATGTTTCTCAGCGAGAGGCCAGAAACCTGACTGATCTAGAGAAGATCTGTGTGGAGGAGTGGGCCAAAACCCCTCCTGTAGTGCGTGCAAACCTGGTGAAAAACTACAGGAAACGTTTGACCTCTGTAATTGCAAACAAAGGCTACTGTACCAAATATTAACATTGATTTTCTCAAGTGTTCAAATACTTATTTGCAGCTGTATCATACAAATAAATAGTTAAAAAACATTGTGATACATTGTGATTTCTGGATTTTTTTTTTTTAGATTATGTCTCTCACAGTGGACATGCACCTACGATGACAATTTCAGACCCCTCCATGTTTCCAAGTGGGAGAACTTGCAAAATAGCAGGGTGTTCAAATACTTATTTTCCTCATTGTATATATATATATATATATATATATATATATATATATATATATATATATATATATATATATACATACACTCACCTAAAGGATTATTAGGAACACCATACTAATACTGTGTTTGACCCCCTTTCGCCTTCAGAACTGCCTTAATTCTACGTGGCATTGATTCAACAAGGTGCTGAAAGCATTCTTTAGAAATGTTGGCCCATATTGATAGGATAGCATCTTGCAGTTGATGGAGATTTTTGGGATGCACCTCCAGGGCACGAAGCTCCCGTTCCACCACATCCCAAAGATGCTCTATTGGGTTGAGATCTGGTGACTGTGGGGGCCATTTTAGTACAGTGAACTCATTGTCATGTTCAAGAAACCAATTTGAAATGATTCGAGCTTTGTGACATGGTGCATTATCCTGCTGGAAGCAGCCATCAGAGGATGGGTACATGGTGGTCATAAAGGGATGGACATGGTCAGAAACAATGCTCAGGTAGGCCGTGACATTTAAACGATGCCCAATTGGCACTAAGGGGCCTAAAGTGTGCCAAGAACCATTACACCACCACCACCAGCCTGCACAGTGGTAACAAGGCATGACGGATCCATGTTCTTATTCTGTTTACGCCAAATTCTGACTCTACCATCTGAATGTCTCAACAGAAATCGAGACTCATCAGACCAGGCAACATTTTTCCATTCTTCAACTGTCCAATTTTGGTGAGCTTGTGCAAATTGTAGCCTCTTTTTCCTATTTGTAGTGGAGATGAGTGGTACCCGGTGGGGTCTTCTGCTGTTGTAGCCCATCCACCTCAAGGATGTGCGTGTTGTGGCTTCACAAAGGCTTTGCTGCATACCTCGGTTGTAACGAGTGGTTATTTCAGTCAAAGTTGATCTTATATCAGCTTGAATCAGTCGGCCCATTCACCTCTGACCTCTAGCATCAACAAGGCATTTTCGCCCACAGAACTGCCGCATACTGAATGCTTTTCCCTTTTCACACCATTCTTTGTAAACCCTAGAAATGGTTGTGCATGAAAATCCCAGTAACTGAGCAGATTGTGAAATACTCAGACTGGCCTGTCTGGCACCAACAACCATGCCATGCTCAAAATTGCTTAAATCACCTTTCTTTCCCATTCTGACATTCAGTTTGGAGTTCAGGAGATTGTCTTGACCAGGACCACACCCCTAAATGCATTGAAGCAACTGCCATGTGATTGGTTGATTAGATAATTGCATTAATGAGAAATTGAACAGGTGTTCCTAATAATCCTTTAGGTGAGTGTATATATATATATATATATATATATATATATATATATATATATATATATATATATATATATATATATACAGGTCCTTCTCAATAAATTAGCATATTGTGATAAAGTTCATTATTTTCCATAATGTAATGATAAAAATTAAACTTTCATATATTTTAGATTCATTGCACACCAACTGAAATATTTCAGGTCTTTTATTGTTTTAATACTGATGATTTTGGCATACAGCTCATGAAAACCCAAAATTCCAATCTAATCTCAATAAATTAGCATATCATGAAAAGGTTCTCTAAACGAGCTATTAACCTAATCATCTGAATCAAAATTACACCTGCAAAAGATTCCTGAGGCTTTTAAAAACTCCCAGCCTGGTTCATTACTCAAAACCGCAATCATGGGTAAGACTGCCGACCTGACTGCTGTCCAGAAGGCCATCACTGACACCCTCAAGCAAGAGGGTAAGACACAGAAAGAAATTTCTGAACGAATAGGCTGTTCCCAGAGTGCTGTATCAAGGCACCTCAGTGGGAAGTCTGTGGGAAGGAAAAAGTGTGGCAAAAAACGCTGCACAACGAGAAGAGGTGACCGGACCCTGAGGAAGATTGTGGAGAAGGACCGATTCCAGACCTTGGGGGACCTGCGGAAGCAGCAGACTGAGTCTGGAGTAGAAACATCCAGAGCCACCGTACACAGGCGTGTGAAGGAAATGAGCTACAGGTGCCGCATTCCCCAGGTCAAGCCACTTTTGACCCAGAAACAGCGGCAGAAGCGCCTGACCTGGGCTACAGAGAAGCAGCACTGGACTGTTGCTCAGCGGTCCAAAGTACTTTTTCCGGATGAAAGCAAATTTTGCATGTCATTCGGAAATCAAGGTGTCAGAGTCTGGAGGAAGACTGGGGAGAAGGAAATGCCAAAATGCCTGAAGTCCAGTGTCAAGTACCCACAGTCAGTGATGGTCTGGGGTGCCATGTCAGCTGCTGGTGTTGGTCCACTGTGTTTTATCAAGGGTAGGGTCAATGCAGCTAGCTATCAGGAGATTTTGGAGCACTTCATGCTTCCATCTACTGAAAAGCTTTATGGAGATGATTTCATTTTTCAGCACGACCTGGCACCTGCTCACAGTGCCAAAACCACTGGTAAATGGTTTACTGACCATGGTATTACTGTGCTCAATTGGCCTGCCAACTCTCCTGACCTGAACCCCATAGAGAATCTGTGGTATATTGTGAAGAGAAAGTTGAGAGACGCAAGACCCAACACTCTGGATGAGCTTAAGGCCGCTATCGAAGCATCCTGGGCCTCCATAACACCTCAGCAGTGCCACAGGCTGATTGCCTCCATGCCACGCCGCATTGAAGCAGTCATTTCTGCAAAAGGATTCCCGACCAAGTAGTGAGTGCATAACTGAACATAATTATTTGAAGGTTGACTTTTTTTGTATTAAAAACACTTTTCTTTTATTGGTCGGATAAAATATGCTAATTTATTGAGATAGGAATTTTGGGTTTTCATGAGCTGTATGCCAAAAGCATCAGTATTAAAACAATAAAAGACCTGAAATATTTCAGTTGGTGTGCAATGAATCTAAAATATATGAAAGTTTAATTTTTATCATTACATTATGGAAAATAATGAACTTTATCACAATATGCTAATTTATTGAGAAGGACCTGTATATATATATATATATATATATATATATATATATATATATATATATATATATATATATATATAGTATTTTTTTTTCATTCATTTTATTTATAAAGCAATTTTGCAACTGCACATACAAACCAAAGTCCTGTACAATCAACATACAAATACATGCATTACCATAAAACAAGATAACCCAACAAAGGGATCTCGAACTCCCTAAAAGCTAATGCAAAGAGGTCGTTTTTAACACCAGCATTAAATGCGTTTATAGATGTGGCCCCTTTTATTTCATACAGTAGACTATTCCAAAGCCTTGGACCCGCAACAACAAAGGCCTGATCCCCTTTAAGCTTTAGATGAGTTCGAAAGATAATAAGAAGCAACTTGTTAGTTGATTTCAAAGACCTAGATGTTTTGGCTCAGTCACATAAGCAATAAGATTTAAAAACATACAGCAGGACCAGAAGTCCACGGGCAGCCACCTGAGTGAGGCCAGAATAGGAGAGATATGATCACTCTTTACGTTTTTAGCACTCACAAGCAGCCTGGCCGCCGCATTTTGGACTGTGTGACTCAAAAGTTCGGGGTCAGTAAGGTTTTTTTAAATAATTTTTTTTATATACATGTTTTTTAAAGTTTTAAAGGCTGCATTTATTTTATTTAAAAAAATACAGTGAAATACAGTTATACCAGTTCAAAATAACTTTTCTATTTTAAAATATAATTTATTCCTGTGTTGGCAATGCTGAACTGTTAGCAGGCATAACTCAGACTTATTATTATTATTAAGCGTATTATTAACGCTTATTATTATTATTATTATTATTATTATTATTATTATTATTATTATTATTATTATTATTATCAATGTTGGAAACACATTTTTGTGGAAACTGTGATACAGTTTTTCAAGATCCATGTTCATCAGCATTTATTTGAAAAATAAATCTTTTGGAACATTCTAAATGTCCTTACTGGCACTTTTGAACAATTTAACGCATCCTTGCTGAGTAACAGTTTTAATTGCTTACTGACCCCAAATGTTTCAATGTTAGTGTGTGTATATATATATATATATATATATATATATATATATATATATATATATATATATATATATATATATATATATATATATATATATATATATATATATATATATATATATATATATATATAAAACAAAATCTATATGAATATGTGGCCTATATTTATATATTATAAAACAACTTATAAATGAAAAAGAAAATAAATAAAGAGAAAACATTTGAAAAATATATAACAAAATTCCTTTTTTAAGTATTTGTATTATATTGCTATATGTATTTAAATTGTTAAGTTGAAAGTTGATTTAAGTTGAAATGAAACATGTCCTCTATGGGATTACAAATTTAAGAATCTGTTGAAGATTTGCTGATCCTACATCCTGATATGAAAACTAAGGGATATACATTGTATTTGCCATGGTATCCTGTATGGTACAATTATGCTGATTGTATTGAGTATGGGGCTCATAAAAGTCTGGGCTAATAACTGTTTACATCTTTTAAATACTTTGTTTTAGGTTGTGACCTGAATGCTTTGTCTTCACCTGCCTTAAAATGTGTATAAAACTACAATGTATAGCTTCCTTAGACTTGATGACTGCAGCTAGCAAACACAACAGCGCCTGCTGAAGATACACGTCGCCAGGTCTTCGCTTGTCCTATTCAATAAAAACCTCATTAATGTCTTTTGACGTACAAGCTGTAGTTTTCATGTGCCTAACTAACTGTTTACTTGGCATTACTGACATAAACTAATACTAATATTTTGCTTATTAGCAACTGAAGTTTTTTATTTGATAGTTTGTTGTTTTTCCATTTTTAACTTAAAATAAAATAATTTTCTGTAACCCAGTGTGCCCAGTCAAACTATTACAGATTTTAAATATAATCAAATTAAAAAGCAATATATATGAGCATAAAAGAGGGTTACACCTTAAAATTATTCACCTACGTTTTCACCCAGTAGTGCTCGCTGATTGTCCGCATAAACTTGTCTCCTCCTGTCCCTGTTTAAATAAAAGGTAAAGGCCTTCGACTTTGGCTCCCCCCTGTGGACAACATGCTCTGCAGTCTGCACTCCAACAAGAGACCAAATAATCAGGGAAGAAATGATTACGGAATAGTACGAATAAAATGCAAAAGAAGTGTGCTTGTGAAATGTTTGGGAGCATTTATATGAAACTAGTGTAAACACAGTTGTTTGCCTATATGAACGATAATATTATAATATCACACATATTCTATTTATACATTAAAATACAGATTACAGACACACCATGCAAAAGATAGCCCTTCATATAAATGACTGTAGGAGTTCATAAATCCACTTGGGGTTCAGAGTATTTATTTTTATTTCCCACATAAATTTCACATGTCTAGTACAGTTATGTGGTTTTGTTTCATTAATACAGTGTATACTTTTTTCTTGATTTACCCCGAAAGAATGGAAGTGAAATGTGACAACATGCCCCATAGGTGGGGTACATTGTAACATGTGAGGGGCACAATGTAACATGACCAAATGACAGCTTAAAAGGTTACCTGATATAATAAAAAAAAATCTAAGACAAAATAAAATATTTTGTCAATAAAATACAATTATTAACTTTTTCAAATAAAATAATGGCATTTTTGTCTCATTTTAACCCAGCGCAAAACACAGTTATGCTGCATAGTTCAAAACAATAATAACAATTTCTGAACATTGACTCTCAGTCTTTATTCACCCTTTTCTCATGGTTTCTCAATAGAATTTATAAAAGTATAGAATATAATAGCATAGTTCTAAGAGCTATGTCTAATAACAACATGCCCCACCTGCACAACTGGGATTTAAAGTGGGATTTGATGTCTTCTGCTGGTTAGATCAGCATTTAAGAACTCTCTCAACTGTTAAATATAGATATAATAAGATTAGAATAATATCTGATTTGTCTCATTTTAAATACACAAAATTGATGAAAACTGAACTTTATTTTTGTAAGAAATGTATTTTTGCTATGGTTAAATAAATGTTCAGTGATATCTTCCAACAATTTTATTTTTATTTTGAATCTACATAGTGTTGATATGGCAACTAGTAAATACACTATATGTTTCGTTATGCTGACATGGTTGGAAAGTTTTAAAACGTGTGTTACAACTAACATGTGTTACAAGATTGTGCCCCGCTCTCTCCTACTTCACCCAAAAAGAATTTAATTCTGCCATCATTTATTCACCCTCAAGTTGTTCCAACACTGTATGAGTTTCTTTCTTCTGCTGAACACAAAATAATATATTTTTTGAATATGGTTAACCAAAAAGTTTATAAGACCCCATTGACAAAAAATACTATGGAAGTCAATGGGATTCATCAACTGTTTGGTTAATGCACTGTGAATGAACAAACCATGAACAGCTGGATTTTTACGTTAACAAAGATTAATGCTGAACAGAGGTGTTGTTCATGGTTAGTTCAGGTTAACTAATGTTAATTAATACAACCTTATTGTAAAGTGTTACCATTAATGTTAAAGGAACACTCCACTTTTTTTGAAAATAGGCTCATTTTCCAAGTCCCTCAGAGTCAAACGGTTGAGTTTTACCGTTTTTGAATCCATTCAGCCAATCTCTGTATTTGGCTGTAGCACTTTTAGCATAGCTTAGCATAAATCATTGAATCGGATTAGAGCATTAGCATTGCGCTCAAAAATGACCAAAGACTTTCAATATTTTTCCTATTTAAAACTTGACTCTTCTGTAGTTACATCATGTACTAAGACCGACAGAAAATGAAAAGTTGTGATTTTCTAGACCAATATGGCTAGGAACTATTCTCTCATTCCTGCGTAATGATCAAGGAACTTTGCTGCTGTACCATGAGTGCAGCGGCGCAATTATATTACACAGCAGCGCCTGAAAGTAGTCCCCAGCTAGGTAACTTCCAATGTGACCGGCACTTAGCTGCTCTGAACATAGATATCAAAACACCGGTAGATTCAATCAAGAAAGTGTGTGTTTGCTCAAAGCATTTTGGACCAGATGACTATTTGGAAAACATGGACAGTTACCCATATCTAAAGGATATGGCTATCCCAACAATATTCAGAGGACAGACAGGTCCAAGTGTATCACCCACAGCTGTACATATAACATTATTATTTTTAGTTGAACGACCAGATTGAAAAAGAACTGCTGTTGTCTTTATCTACCAGTGAAATGCAATCACTGAGTGTGGTTTGCTCAACCATTTGGTTTATACAGTATATAACATTAGTAGTTTTGTTATAAACTATTCCGGTTCAAATACGGTTCAAGATCTGCACCAAAGTAAATATCTTCTGAATCGTCTCTCACAAATGTCTCCATGGTTACAAGGCACGCTCTCTGTACAAGCAGGTTGTCACGCTGGTTATGTTGAAGAAGTTAGCCTATTAGTTAGCCTATTTTCAGGCGCTGTGTAATATCATTGCGCCGCTGCACTCATGGTACAGCAGCAAAGTTCCTTACGCAGGAATGAGAGAATAGTTCCTCACCATATCGGTCTAGAAAGTCACAACTTTTCATTTTCTGCCAGTCTTAGTACGCGATGTAACTACATAAGAGTCAAGTTTTAAATAGGAAAAATATTGAAAGTCTTTGGTTTTGAGCGCAATGCTAATGGTCTAATCCGATTCAATGATTTATGCTAAGCTATGCTAAAAGTGCTACAGCCAAATACAGACATTGGCTGAATGGATTCAAAAACGGTAAAACTCAACCGTTTGACTCTAAGGGACTTGGAAAATGAGCCTATTTTCAAAAAAAGTGGAGTGTTTCTTTAATGTTGCACATATGCATATGGCACATTATTGACTCTATTCAAGAACAACAATGGGAAATGCCTCAACTGTAAAATCGCCAAGAATCCTTCAACATGACATTACAAGAAAACATTACCACCGTTTTACCACAAATACCATGGTTAAACTACGGTTAGAGTAGCAAAGTCATGGTTAATTTGTGGTTACCATGGTTTGTAATTTTTTTGGTTTTATTTGTATTAAAACCATGGTTCATTTTCATAAGGGCTGGATCTTAAAAAACAGAGCAACGTCCCTACACACATACATGGTTTGTTCTTTGTCTTTTCAAATTATTTCATTTTAATTAACCTAGTTAATCTGCATGAAGGGAGCTAAAGGCAAACATGTACAATCAGCTCCAGGACATGCAGCGTGCGTGCACGTGTGTGTGTGTGTGTGTGTGTGTGTGTGTGTGTGTGTGTGTGTGTGTGTGTGTGTGTGTGTGTGTGTGTGTGTGTGTGTGTGTGTGTGTGTGTGTGTGTGTGTGTGTGTGTGTGTGTGTGTGTGTGTGTGTGTGTGTGTGTGTGTGTGTGTGTGTGTGTGTGTGTGTGTGTGTGTGTGTGTGTGTGTGTGTGTGTGTGTGTGCATGTGTGGTTGAGAGGGTGATTTTGTTTAGAAGGCATGTCAAGCTAAACCGTAAATGTGCAGGCGTGAATTACTAGTAACATCTAGCAGGCCAGTATAATGTGCCGTATGCACTAGAAAGCACATTGGTTCAGGCAGATGTTATTATTGCTCATCAGGAATGACCTAGTGAGTGTCGCCATGGTGATACTTGCAGCCAGCAGCATGCTGCATGTGCCAGTCCATATCAACATCCCAGATCGCCAGTAGGCACACAGCTGCACTTGCAGGGTTTTTTTTCCTATGGCCATTTGTTCTTTATACTTAATTATTCTCTGACAAACCAAACAATAACAAATGAGGAACACCAATAAAAAACATTATTTTTATTTTTTATGTTTATAACCTCCCCTCTGATTTATTCATAAGTTGGTATAATAATAATAATAATAATAATAATAATAATAATAATAATAATAATAATAATAATAGTAATAAAACACATAATCTACATAAATTAACTCAACATAAATGAATCTGTAAACTCAAAACTGAAACCCAAATAGTGTACCACTGTAGAGCATAGCATAGCATAGCATACTTACTATCCCTGGTCACCAAAAGCAAAGGAAGTGCACTTTAAAATTCTTAACAGATATCCTTCCAGATAATTTTTAAGATGTCGATTTGGTCTTGATGTCAATGGTTGCTCTTTTTGTGTTGATCAGGAACAACAGAACATATTTTTTATGATTGCAAACATGCCCCCAAACAAGGATTTGCATTACTGGTTATTTCCTCAAATGTACACAAAGGAAAATGTAATATTTGGTATATTTATGAAAGATGAAACACTTGACTTGGTAATTAACACAGTTTATATTGTACAATAATCTTGCAAAAACTTTCCCTGGTCTCTAAAGCTCTTCCCTTTTTCCTTATTGTGAAAAGAAGCTTCTTCAATCTTGTGTTTTCAGCTCTAATGTGCAAAAGTAGGCTACTGTAAATATTTTAATTGTATTTTTTGTCCAGCAAACAATGTTCTTTTATAGAGGCATTTGATTTCCCTTTGAGTTTATTATGTAATTCTATGAGTCGCATATTCAGTAATGTTTATGACATTTTTATTATTTTCAAAAACAATGTTTGTTATTATTGGTTGCTGAGGTGTCACGTTTCGACAAAATGTCGCGATGAATAAAAATAAATAATCGAGTCTTCACAGATTGTCTGAATACTATTGATCTTCTACGTCGCCGGTGGTTTCATTAACATTAGTCATTAAAATACTTATAATAATATTTGTATTCTTGTATGCTTGGTATCTCGACCATTAGGTGGTAGTATCGTTCAAGAGCAAAAAGCGCGAGATCTCACTGGCGCGACCCGGTATTAATGCTCTGAAGTGACGTCTCTACTTCCTCTTTGCTCCTGCGCTGCGAGGGCAACCATGGTGCGTAATGCTGTCCTGTGGACTTTCATCCATAATCTGCTTTAATCCTAAATATGTGAACAACCTAGACACAAACAAACTGCACAATGTTAATATATATAGCATCGGCACCGTATAAAATGTTGTATTTGAGTTGTTTATATGACGAATTAGGTGATTATTCTCTATTTCCCGACTGGTCATGTAGATGTTTCTATTGTAGCCGCATACGATTGGTATTTGTAACACGCGTAATACAACGCTTGCTTTTTATCTACGTATATTCGAATACTTTATTAACACCTCTGAAGTTACGGATATTGTGTGCATATTTGGCGAAAATGCTGATTAGCACGAGCGCTAGTCAGTCTCGTGCTAGTTTTCAGCGCAGCTCTACTGACGTCAGATTGCATGGGATTTCATTGACGAGACGTGTTTATCCGTAGGTGAACGTACCGAAGACCCGCAGGACCTACTGCAAAAAATGCAAGAAGCACCAGCCACATAAAGTGACCCAGTACAAGAAGGGCAAAGACTCTCTGTACGCCCAGGGTAAGTCCTGAGAACTCGCTGGGACGTTGACCGGTGTAAATCTCGCAGTCAGAAGAATTGACTGCATTTCTTGATCTGTCCTTTCTAGGAAAGCGGCGTTATGACAGAAAGCAGAGTGGTTACGGAGGACAAACAAAGCCCATCTTCCGAAAAAAGGTATGTTTGGTCAAGAGTATGGATGCAAGAGTTGCCATGTCTCAAAGTCAACATATCTTCAATATGACTTCAAAGCAGATTTTTTTTTTTTTTTTATCTAATTGTATTTGGCTTTTTTGAAGTCACTTTCTATAGTGTTGACATGCTTGAATGCCTTTCATTTGGCATTTGACTAAACATTGAGCCTTTAGATTTGCATGTCTACTTGTGATATTGGCATTCATTTTAGGTTATCACAAATGGGCAGTACAAATGAATGCGAATCCAATCACTTCTCATTAAGAGTTAGTGGTCATGCATTTAAGTATGTGATTATTTTGATAATAGATTAGTTGGGTGAAATTTTTATTTTTTTATCGGATAAAGCCTTTTTTATTTTATTATTTTATTGTCAATGCACTATACCATGTCCTGCCCAATGCTGTCTGTCAACAAACAAACGTGTCAGCTGAGTGCTATGAAAACATGCATAGTGAATATCTACCATTACATAAATTAACCATGGTTTTACATTGAATAAAACAAAAAAAGAAATAACAGGGTTATTTTATTCAATTGTAACAAATTAACCATGGTTTTGCTTCAAATCCATAGTTTAACTATATGGTATTTGTGATTATACAAATGGTAATCAGTATGGCAAAACATTGGATTTGGCACTATCCATGTTTGCTATGCATTGTGTAAGTTGCTAAGCAAAAGGGGTTTAAATCCCTACATTAAAACTGTTAAAGGGACAAACCCAAATCAGTGTTGCCAGATAAGAGGAATGTTCTGCATGAACACAAACACATTCGCTATGGACACAGTACCGGTTTCTGTCATTACAAAAAACAGAAGACAACATTTTCAAAACTGTCCCCGTTCACACGGATCTGCGCAAATGACTAAAAAGGCTGTATAATGCATGCCAGACCAGTAGTTGGCGATGTCACTTTGCCAAACACCCCACGGACACATGCGCTTGATGTCAGTTTGCACTTTTTTTTTTTTTTTTTTTTTTACATGGAGGTGGTAAAGGCATCGTGTTCAAAACCTTGAACTTATTTTCAGGCCCCCATAATTCTGTCGCATAAATGACCAAAAGTTCAGTTGAAAAGTGTCGCGTAAGCACACCCCGAGTTGCAGATTATCACCGGGTGTAAACAATGTTCTGTATTTTCATCTGACCTTTTCTAACTGACCAATGGACCGTTCCTTTCTACCACCGAACAAAAGTTTGCAGGGATATTTCGCATGAAATATGCATGGAAAATTGCATATGCACATTTCAATGCTATTTTATGCATCAGGCCCCAGGTTTAAACGGAGCCTTAAGTATTTTAGACTGTACATGTAGTCTTTGAACCTTTCACAAAAATTTTCTTAAGCATCTTAGTTGGCTTTAGATATCTTGTGTGTGGCAATATTAATTGTTGATCTTATGGATATTTACATATCGGGTGTAATTGTCCCTCCTTTTGCCGTAGGCTAAAACCACAAAGAAGATTGTGCTGAGGCTGGAGTGCGTGGAGCCCAACTGCCGCTCAAAGAGGATGTTGGCCATTAAGAGATGCAAACATTTTGAGCTGGGAGGAGACAAGAAGAGAAAGGTATGAGCAATGCACATCAACTAGTAAAAAGGCAAATATGGAGCATTTGTATGGATACAATTTAGGATGCAAGTGAAATGGTGGTTTAAATCCATTATTTTGGTCATTATTTGTCTTCAGGGTTTTCGACACTGTGGGAAAAAATTGAAATTTGATGTGCATTTTTATAGTGAACAAAGATTTGTGGTTCTACTCTCCTCTAAAAGATTTCATCAGCTAGAAAATGCTCTTTTAGCGGAGAAATCTCTGTTAAATGACTGCATGAATTTTTAAAAGTTATTATACAGTAATTGCAAAACTAGTCACACAAATTAATTGGAGAAATGTGGGAACTAAACTAATCAATTAAACGGTAATATTGAAAGTTTGGGCTTTCAAATATGTACTGAGAAGTCAAACCAGTTCATAATCATCTGTGTATTGGAGACCGAACACATTGTTTTGTTGAATGGTAGTTAGTTAGGCATCAGGACAGAACCTTTGAGTACTGTAAAATTATTTTGGACTGTTAAGAGTATTAACATGTATATTTTCTATTCTTCTCTCTTCCAGGGCCAGGTCATCCAGTTCTGAGCTGGGCCAAGTGCTTTTGTCGTTTACCATCGCTGTCAATAAAAGTTGTATACAGTTATGATGACTTGTGCCTTTCTTTCAACATCAGTATCAAAACTGTTTTTCCAAATTAAGACTCGCACAAAGTGCACCGTAGGGGACCAAAATGACAGCTTTGCTTCCATAAATGCTTAGTGTTACTTTAAAAGCAAAGCTTTCGTCTTATTCCGCTGTTGGGGTAAAGCAAATGATGCATCCCGCAGTGGAAGATGGCTCTTTACTCAGACGCTCACTTGTGTATGTGTAGTTTGAGATGGAACAAGGAGGGGACATACACCACGTTAAATGAATGTGAGAAATTGTAACACTTCAACTTAGCAGCTATAGGAAAAGATGCGTTTTAAAAAGGCTGGTCTTTCTGCTCCAAGTACAGGCACATTGAATCAATCGGGGGGGATTAGAGTGAAAATGTACCCTTGCAAATTTAGGTCTGTTTTTATAGCTAATTTGATGCCTGTCAATAAAGTGAAAGCGTAGCATTGAGATTAAGGTGCTCTTTCCATTTATGTAGATATCTGCACATGACTAGAAAATAGATGCCAAACAAACCCTTCCATGTTACCCTCAGCCACTTGATATAACCACAACCAAACGTATGCACTGAATTGGTGCTTATTTGCAGTTTTTAATCATCCATGAAGCAGAATTAAGGTCTTTTCAATGTCTTCCTCAGGACTATTTATTTAAATTTATTTTTAACAGACAGGAACATGTGCTCAGTGCAAGAAAAATAAAAGACTTGAGTGTCAGTCATTCCACATATAACTAAAGGTTTATTTAGTTCTGTGTTTAGACACATGCATATAAAGCTCACTCATGCAGAGAGAACGTGTTGCACACCTTCCTAGACCATTTTTTATTTGTCCTTGAAACAGGATCTCCTCAGACTGAATGGATTGCTGGCTTAGAAAATGGGAAGTTCAGTCAGGGTCGCAGGACAGGGTGAATTTCCTCGTTTCTAAGCACTTTGTATGTAAACCAGTAGAATACGTTGAAAACGAGGAAGCTGAGGGGGAAGACGGCTCGTGAGATGGTGTCGATCCGTTTAGCTCGTTCCACAAAGCGCCGGCGGATGTCAAACAGAATGTGGCCTGGCGGCAGGCCCGCAAACATGGCAGCAGCCTCAGAGAGAGGCCCATCGCCGGACAGACAGGTGTCCATCTCATATCCCATGAAGTACAGGTCCTGATTCTGTGAGGAAAACTGTCCATCCTGAAGAAAAACAATTCAAATATATGAATATACACTATCATTCGAAAGTTTGGGGTCAGTCAAATTTTATGGTTTTGAAAAAAAGTCTCATACTCACCTAGGCTACATTTGTTTGATCAAAATTACAATAAAAACCACAATACTGTACACATTTTTCAATTAAAGGGGTCATGAACTGGCTTTTTTTTAATACTGTTGTCTGAGGTCAACTTATGACGTTTGTGTGGTTTTTACATTCAAAAACAAGGAATTTGTAATAGGCTATTTTCTGCCTTGGTTTTGAGGCTCTCTGAGAAACACTTGGATTTGATGGGCGTGCCGAACTGAAGACTTGGAAGTAAATGCCCACGGCTAGGATTGGATAAGAGTTGCATATTTAATGAGCTTCAGCTACCGTCTGTCCCAGGAATTGTCTAGGGGAAATGCTCAGAGGACTCGCAAAATGTCAAACAAACACTAAATCACACACACACACACACTCACTCACGTTGCGCGGACACACACACTCGCGCCTGGCCCATAACATTACAAGTCCGATCACAAGTGAACCAATTCAATAACACCTTCTCCTCCCTGTGACAGCGTTCTAAGGTATGTAATCATTAGATTTCAAACGATCTGTAATGTTATGCAAAACTAACACGTAAAGAAACATGTTTTAGCCTACACTAAAACACATAAGTGTGTGTTCAGAAGGAAGCAGGGACGATCCTTAGCTCACGAGTCGGTGGGCGGGGCTACAGAAGCATATTTATCTGTAGAGGCAGCATCTAGGTCCTGTTACATAAGAGATCCGCAAATTCTGAGATTGATCGTTTTCTGGGTCTGGTGTCAATAAAAGCTTTTCTTTGACTAACAAGGAAGTTTTCAGCTCTGAAACTTACAGGATATTCTTATATTACCATGACCTTTTATATATCAAAAGCTCAAGGGAAAGTTGATTTCTCAGTTCATCACCCCTTTAAAAATGACAGTTTTCTGTTTTAATACATTTAAAAATTATTATTCCTGAGTTAGTAAAGCTGAATTTTCAGCATCATTACTCCAGTCGTCAGTGTCACATGATCCTTCAGAAATCATTTTAATGTTGATTTGATACTTAAGAAATATTTTACAATGTTTATAACAGATGTACCACTTAATATATTTTTTGAAACTGCAATGCATTTGTTTTCAGGATTTTGATGAAGAGAATGTTTACAGTGCCTATTGAAAGTCATCATACCTTCACCAAGTCATGAAAACATTGAAAAGCAAACACAGCACACACACCGTACCAACTGTGAAGCAAGGTGGAAGGCAGCATGATGTTGCGGGGACTGGGCGATTGGTCAGGACTGAAGGGAAAATGGATGCTGCCAAGTGCATCCAAATTCCTGAGGAAAACCTGTCTCTCTCTGCTAGACAGCTGAAGATGGTCATGTCATTCACCTTCCAACACGACTGTGATCCTAAACATACCGCTAAAGGAACAATGCGATGGCTTAAAGAAACACTCCACTTTTTTTGAAAATAGGCTCATTTTCCAAGTCCCTTAGAGTCAAACAGTTGAGTTTTACCGTTTTTGAATCCATGTAGCCGATCTCTGTATCTGGCGGTAGCACTTTTAGCATAGCTTAGCATAAATCATTGAATCGGATTAGACCATTAGCATTGCGCTCAAAACCAAAGACTTTCAATATTTTTCCTATTTAAAACTTGACTGTTATGTAGTTACATCGCGTACTAAGACAGGCAGAAAATGAAAAGTTGTTACTTTCTAGACCGATATGGCGAGGAACTATTCTCTCATTCCTGCGTAATGATCAAGGAACTTTGCTGCTGTACCATGAGTGCAGTGGCGCAATGATATTACACAGCGCCTGAAAATAGGCTAACTTCCGTCAACATAACCAGCGTGACAACCTGCTTGTACAGAGAGCGTGCCTTGTAACCATGGAGACATTTGTGAGAGACGATTCAGAAGATATTTACTTTGGTGCAGATCTTGAACCGTATCTATTTGAACCGGAATAGTTTATAACAAAACTACTAATGTTATATACTGTATAAACCAAATGGTTGAGCAAACCATTAGAATAGCCATATCCTTTAGATACGGGTAACTGTCCATGTTTTCCAAATAGTCATCTGGTCCAAAATGCTTTGAGCAAACACACACTTTCTTGATTGAATCTACCGGTGTTTTGATATCTATGTTCAGAGCAGCTAAGTGCCGGTCACATTGGAAGTTACCTAGCTGGGAACTACTTTCAGGCGCTGCTGTGTAATATCATTGCGCCGCTGCACTCATGGTACAGCAGCAAAGTTCCTTGATCATTACGCAGGAATGAGAGAATAGTTCCTAGCCATATTGGTCTAGAAAATCACAACTTTTCATTTTCTGTCGGTCTTAGTCATGGGCGTCGGAACTATTGTATGTGGGTGGGACAAGACCCACCCACTTTTTACAATCAATGATATTGGACCCACTCACTTTTATCGTCTCTAACATTCAGCACATGTCTGTTTACCTACCCCTAATCGATAAACACTTATTATTAAACACATGTTAGATGCTTTATTTCCACTTGTCTAATATTTTCTTCATTTTTATTGAAAATAAATGCCTTTCCGATCTGATATGTGATGGGATAAGGGAGAAGATTGAACTCGGCGAAAGGTGAACTCGAACCCGTGGGTCGATTTGTGTCAAAACTAAACGCCGTGCATCTTACCCCTACACTACTGCCGTTCTCAAAGATATGGCAATTTTCGTAATTTTGTCTTTCCGAACTATACGTTTAGCAAGCAAAGCGGTATATTTGTACTTAATGTAAATGGCATCTACTCCAGTAAAAAATGGGACCCACCCACATTTTTTTTGCTTTCGACGCCCATGGACACGATGTAACTACAGAAGAGTCAAGTTTTAAATAGGAAAAATATTGAAAGTCTTTGGTAATTTTTGAGCGCAATGCTAATGGTCTAATCCAATTCAATGATTTATGCTAAGCTATGCTAAAAGTGCTACCGCCAAATACAGAGATTGGCTGAATGGATTCAAAAACGGTAAAACTCAACTGTTTGACTCTAAGGGACTCTAAGGGAAAATGAGCCTATTTTCAAAAAAAGTGGAGTGTTCCTTTAAGAATAGGAAGGTGAATGACCTTGAGTTGCCAAGTCAGATACCTGACTTAAATCTGTGGATGGACTTGAAGAGAGCAGTCCTTTGCCGCTCACCACAGTATTTGACTGAACTCAAGCAATTCTGCAAGGACGAATGGGCAAATATTCCCCATAGGTGTGCAAAGCTATAAAGACATACCCCAAAAGTTTAATGGCTGAAATTAACGCAAAAGTTAGCTCTACGAAGTATTAAATCAGGGGACTGATGACTTATTCCACCCTGTTATTCTAGTTTTTCAATTTTTAATAATCCTCCAGAATGTTTTAAAATGTTATTTTCACTTTGATGATGAGGGATATATCTTAAAAAAAAAAAAAAAAGGTTAGACTTAATTATTTTTATTTTCCAGGGTGTAATGTGACAAATGGTGAAGATTTTCACAGGGTATGACTTTCTATGGGCAGTGCATTTGAAATAAATGACCAATAAATGTTTATTGTTTATTGCTAATTTCAGGGCTACTTATAAGATAAATTAACACATGGCCAAATAATATATTGTAATATTTTAAATATACATTAATGTGCAATACAAGTCACTTTTTCTATGGGATTGTTAGCTAACATATTTGTAAAATTTCTTCCTCTATTTACAGTTTTTCTCAATTGTTTACACACAAATACTGGTACTTGAGACACAAGGACCACAACATGTAACCAACCACCTGAACCAATTCTGCTAAACTACAAGCACAATTCCTGCTTTACACTCAAATTGCAGTTCTAAAACACACTTTTTTCAAAACACTACTTCTCTGCATTTGGCACAATTTTCATGCAGAAAATCTCTTGTTTTCACAAGGAACACACTGCCATTCAAATATGCACACTGACTCATCACATGGGCAAACACCTGTCACACAGTTTTAAAGGTCCCGTTCTTCGTGTGTTTTTGAAGCTTTGATTGTGTTAACAGTGTGCAATATAACATGTGTTCATGTTTTGCGTGTAAAACAACAGTATTTTTCACACAATTTACTTATCTGTATACCGCTGTTTTCACTGTCCTAAAAACGGGCTGACGAGTTCCTTGTTCTATGAAGTCCCTCCTTCAGAAATACGTAACGAGTTCTGATTGTGCCAGCGGTTCCCGTGTTGTGATTCGACCGCAGCTTAGCGCACATGGCACGGTTCCTGTGTTGTGATTCGACAGCAGCTAGTTGTACGGAAAGGTTACGCCTCTTAACGGGAGATGTATGCGGCTATGCGCTCAATGATCTCTACAGCGTCCCTGGGAAAGCCAAACAAAGGTGATTGAAAATAGCAGCGTCTCGACGACATGGCGACAAACACACTGAAAAGCAGCACTTCCTTTTCTCCACGCGACACGTCCTCTTCTCCACGTGGGACAGCAACAAGACCACGCCCCCTTTTTTCACGTATTCTTGTGGGCGGAGGTTAGTCTGTTCTACTGTTCTACTGACATCATTTATGAAGGAAGTACCAGGATGTAGTCCGAGCCAGCCGTTCGCTGTAGGCTTTGAAAGGGAACTTCTGTTAAATAAAATATCTCGCTTGGCATTGAACTTTGAGCTTTATAATTTTACAGGTATTATAACGGCTCCCGCTGCACATTTCACGAAGGAAAGATTCCACAATCATCACGAGTTAAATGCAGGATTCTTACAACAGTTTGTCCTGAAAGATGGATTTAAAAACAGAAGCTGTTTACAGGCCACAACCGGTAAGTATGATTTATTTTTCGTTGATGTGTTTTCCTGTAATAGTTCGTATTGTTAATTGTACGTTGTAGCAAGGAAGTAAACATGACAACGCTCATTTGGCTCTGCAAACCAGTTTGTTAAATGCTCATTCATACTTAACGTTATACGACAAACACCTAACGTTACAAACTTTTTAAAATCTCAACAGCTAACTTGGCATTAGTGTAAATTATTCTTTGATTAGAGCTTTTATGTATTGTTTGTCTACAGGCATGCTAAACATGGTTCTGTGTTTGATTTGGATACTATAGTAAAGCCAATGTTTAGTGTTCGTTCTTGCGACAGATATTTGGTAAATCGTTCTAAAAATACAAAAGTAACGGTGCCAGTCAGTAGCGATCACTATAGATCCGCAGTCTTTACTCTTGAGGACTGAACAGGTTCTGCTCGATCATCTTCACTAAAATTGTCTGGGTCTGATTCGGGCTCAAATTGGTATGGTTTTATTGACGCCATTGTACTACCCAAAGCACAGGCTGCCGGTAAAGGTAAGGGGCATGACGTTTCCGAGAAACGTGCACTAGGCGGTTAGTGAATCACAACACACTGGGCCAGCTAACCAATCTGAGCCTATTGCGTATTTTTGAGGGACTGGCTTCATACAACCCGGAAACCATCAGACCGTTTTTACAAGGAGGGACAGAGCAGTGTAGAATAAAGGTCAAATATATGAAAAATAATGCATTTTGTTGGTTGGTGTTGGGATGAACACTGTAACATAGTTTTTGTGGGAAAAATAAAATATATTTGTTACCGTGTATTTGTGTGTTGTGTGAGTACAAAAACAATATTCTCAAATATTTTACAACACACTTATGTATGTAGGCTACTGTCTGTAGTAAGTGTAACACTGAAGTCATTATGATGAATGGAGAAGAAGTGTTTTCCATTCATCATAATGTTTTACATTGAGCACATCAGTGTTCAACTGGTTCCTATGTCTATTCATATGATTGTATTTTGTTTTCAAATGACACACACAAACCATTTTGAGAAGAAATAACATTGTTTTGAATGTAAAGTTTCATATTGCAGGAGAGTTGAGGAGTTTTGCCCATTGTGTGTTTTTATTTATTTGTGTGTAGAGTTCTGAGAGTATGAGGCATGCTTTCAGAAAATGTATGTAAACAATCGAGAAAATCTAAATTCTCTGATCCAGCACTTTGTCTCCTACCGATGTTTATTTTCTTCTCTTTTTTTTCTTTTTTGCTTTAACCGGGAAAATGTAAACCTTTCAAAGATGTATGAGATGTAATTCTGAAATACTCAGAATTTGTATTTTTATTAAAAGAGAAAGAAAGCAGAGTAATATGGGAGCCTTGAAAGTAGCACCGTTACGTTGCCATCAATCATGACCAAACAAACATGGGGTCATTACATTGTTAGATATTAGACAGCTCAATGTCACAATTGACCAATCAGAATCAAGTATTCAATAGAAAAGTGTGTTTGTAAATGGTGCATGTACCCGTGCACAGGCGCTGCATCGGCGTTGTGCGCTTTTGCTTGGTGTGCTCCCTGTGACGTTGTTGCTTTTGTTCTTCATCTCTGCTCCTCCAGCCTGACCAGAGGCCTGAAAACAACACATTTAAAAACGGATTCATCATTTATTCAAACAATAAAATATTCTCTTCCCATGCACTCCTCGGCAGACCTCCACGGCTTTTCCATAACCATGCATTAGAGATATGAAATGGGGTCACAATGTACCTTAAAAATCTCTGGTGGCCATGAACGTTTCTTCAGTTATATCTTTAATTTGTCAAGACATAACTAAGCCAAGGAGCAGATTCCACTCTGGACCATTCAGTGTTTTAAACCACGTATTACTCTCTAAGATACATACATTTCTATTTGTTTTTTTAGTCTTAATATGTTTTGTCAGTTTCAGCAATTTTCTTTGGCCTTTTCCCTTCTTTGTGCCAGCTTTCTTTAGCTTTCCTCAAGTGTGTGTGTGTGTGTGTGTGTGTGTGTGTGTGTGTGTGTGTGTGTGTGTGTGTGTGTGTGTGTGTGTGTGTGTGTGTGTGTGTGTGTGTGTGTGTGTGTGTGTGTGTGTGTGTGTGTGTGTGTGTGTGTGTGTGTGTGTGTGTGTGTGTGTGTGTGTGTGTGTGTGTGTGTGTGTGTGTGTGTGTGTGTGTGCGTGTGCGTGTGCGTGTGTGTGTGAGAGAGAATCAACAATGACAGTATATTTGTTCCTTAGGGAAAGGATGCATTTTTGAGTATATGAGATCCAGTCAGTTTGGTGCGTTTGTGTTGAATCATGTTGTGTATGGGTCATTGCTTTGGGTGACTTGGTGCACATGAGATCAGACAGCCTACTGCACTGTGCTGCTGTGACCAAACAGCCAGTCAGAGTGTGTGTATGTGGCTGCTAACACCACATGCACAATGATGTGCATGTGTGTTTTCATATGTACATTGTGCCTAAAAGCTTCAGTGCAGTATAGTGTGCAAGCATGTTTGCATGTTACATGCCTAACAGCATCCCTGAGGCAAATGAGGGGACACAGTGCCACCAACTAACCCACACTGGGCCACACACACACACAGAGCCTGCCCTGCAGGGCGATAGAGGGAATTATGGAGGAGGAATAGAAAAGGACAGGATAGTGTAATATTTATTCTCTCTGCTCTTTGTAGCAGGATAGTGTCTGCTGTGTCCAAAAGAAAGCCACAATGTTCTCTCAACTAGCTGGTTAAGAGCAGAGTAACACAGAAAGGGAAATAACTGCAATTTTTGCAGACTAAAACTCCTGAGAGGAATAGCCTCCTATTTCAGGCAAAGGGCATGTCTGGGTCATAATACACCTCAAAAATCAGAAGACAAAACAAGTAAATATATGTAGCATAAAGATAATGAAGCCTATTTTTAGGACCATTAAAAGTGCATCACACGATTTTGCATTAAATGCACAATTACCTCCACACCATTGTCATATTCTCATTAGCATAAAAAATCTGGATGATTTTCTTAAGGGGTTGTTTGTATGTTTTCACTCATTTCACATATTTTAAATAAACAATTTTATATATATATATATATATATATATATATATATATATATATAATATATGGTAACACTTTACAATAAGGTTCATTAGTTAACTACATTAGTTAACATGAACTAATAATGAACTGCATATATAACACATTTATTTAACTTTGTTAATGTTAAGTATTTACTAATACATTACTAAAATCTTGTTAACATTAGATAATGCACTGTGAGCTAACATGAACAAACCATGAACAGCCGGATTTTTTATTAACTTATGTTAACAAAGATGAACAAATACAGTAACAAATGTACTGCTCATGGTTAGTTCATGTTAGTTAATACATTAATTAATGAAACCTTATTGTAAAGTGTTACCATATATAGATATGTATATATACAGTATACACACACACACAATACTGTTCAAAAGTTTGGAGTCATTTTTTCATGTTTTGAAACCTCTTATGCTCACCAAGGCTGCATTTAGTTATTTGATTACTATTGTGAAATATTATTACAATTTAACATGACTGTTTTATATTTTAATATATTTCATATTACATTTATTCCTGTGATGGCAAATGGTTGAATTTCCATCATTACTCCAGTCTTCAGTGTCACATGATCCTTTAGAAATCATTGGTGCTCAATCGAGAATCGCTGATTTGGTGCTCAAGAAACATTTCTTATTATCAATGTTTAATAGCCTATTTTTGTAGAACCTGTGATACATTTTCTCAGGATTCTTTGATGAATAGAAAGTTACAAACAGCATTTATTTTAAACAATTTTTTTGTAAAAATGTACATGTCTTTACTCGTACATGTTTAATCGTTTTTGATCAGTTCAATTTGTAAAATAATGTAATAATGCTCTGTCTGTGGTGCTATCATAAAACTGTTTTATTTATTTGAGCTCGACCCAACAACACTGGATCAACCAATGGCGTGAGCTTCGGATGGGACTATCTGTCTCACCAACCAATAGTAGATTAAAATTCAGAAAACATGTTTGAAGTCAGATAGAAGCACTCACTTCCTGATGGCTGAGCGTACTGCGCAGCCTCGGACTGATGGTGCGTTCTATTATGGTCAACGATCCGACTCGGCCCTCGGATATGACGTCACTTCCACACTTCAAGCGTTCTGGTATGTTTTGCACGTCCGAGTCGGAGAAAAAATGATGGACGCCACCCGGAAAGCTGTTGCTATGGTAGCACTGGCCGCTCCACACTCCGCACACACACTTGGTTATATAATAATAGCTAACAATAATCTAGGTTAACGTTATCAAATCAAATCATGCATTTTCTAACGTTACCTACCGCGAGTCAGCGCTGCGCCAGTTTGAAAAAGGCGGGTACAGGACCCTTTTTAATGAACGTTTGTTGTAGGTCTACTAGGCATAGAGATATCTGAACATTATTGCCAAATGAACATTTAAACAACTAAATCGGTCCAAAAACAATTAAAACAATTCGTACTTAAAGTCACACAGGTCGCAGCCATCTTGTATTCCGATTCGGAATTCTTGCTCGGTGTCCTCACGGTTGTCCAAACTTCCGAGCGGCAAAATCAGAGGAAAGGGGGCGTGTTGGTGCGTGTTGCTAGGTAACGTCTGTCTTCCTAGTCGGAGCTCCGACACGGATAAATAATAGAACGCAGCATGAGCTTGACGACGTAGATTTGACGTGAGCAACCTGTCTGACAGTGGCAAGTCTTCTAGTAGTTGTGCAAAGTGAAATCTGAATCACCGAAGTTTGCAGAGACAGAGAGGGTAAGCAGGAGCAACTTTTGATGAATGAAGCAGAATCTGCAACATCTCTATCTGCGTTTATGCCTCCACGTCCCCCCGATTGCCTCATAGACAGTAAAAGATTGCCTACGAGCTTCTCCTCGGGTCTATACGGTATTTTGCTCAACAGCGCGACACAGTCGCATGGTCATGACGCAATCGTTAGCCTATATTTTACAAAAACAGCTTCAACGGGGCGATAGTGTAAGATACAAGGTAATGGAGCCTTTTATACATTGTCGTGTTTGTTTAGAAATAAACAATGGACGAATGGAGTTTTTAAACGCCTCAGATGTAAAGATATGCATTGTCAAAGTGAGGCCAAAATGAATGGGAGTCAATGGGATGCTAACAGCAGGTGATCGCTTGGTTAGCAATGGCCGCACCTATGGAAGATACGCTTTCCGGGGGCTGGATTACCCCCTTGATACTCCATCACCTGCGTGACATCATTAACCAACGTGGTTGAACGACAGATTTGGAAACAGTCGTGAAACAGTCGTGATTAGCTAGTTGATTTCTTCAACGATGCATCGTACTATGGTAGTTAAGCAGTGAGTTACATCGTTGTACGGGAAACGCACCCCCAGTTCAGTTAATCCTTTAGTTCTCGGCATAGCTGGGACATTCTCTATATTTTACATTTAGTCATTTTTATATTTTATATTTAAAATCCTGCAGCTCTTTCACTTTTTTTCCATTTATGTTGCCCCATATTTTTATGTGGAAATAATAGTATTACTCTGTGCAATATTCTTGACATACTTTTTATGCCATCACTGACCTTCCCTCTCTGCTCTGGAGGGGGCCAGTAGGCTACTCATGAAACATCAAAGGGACACAGTGGTTGTACAGTATCTTAAGGGCACTCGATGCATGTCGCGTGTGTATGACAGAAGAAAGGTTCTGACTGCCACTCACAGCTCTGTGGCGTTGTTCCTCCCGTAGTTTTCTCCGCAATCTGAAGAATTCTTTGTGTTGCCGAGAGACAAAGTTAACTGCTGCATACTCCAGCAAAGCAGCAAAGACAAACAGCAAGCACACTGCCATCCAGATGTCAATGGCCTTCACATAGGACACCTGTACACACAGCATTGATAAAGCAAACGCAGTCTATGTTAAAGGAATATTCTATTTTAACAAGTCATACAGATTTGGGATAACATTAGGGTGAGTAAGTAATGAATGATAGTGGATGAATGTATAGAAAGGATGGATAAAGTAGATTCTCTCCACCTTAGGCAGTGATGCTCTTGATCCAGAACTCTGTGTTGTCATGGTGAGAACTGTAGTGATGCCCAGCCCAACCCGGGCCGGGGCAGCATCCATGTTGATCCAGAAGGAGACCCACGACAGGATAACAGTTAAGAGGCTGGGAATGTACATCTGGATCAGGTAATAACCCATCTGCCTCTCCAGATGAAACTTCACCTCTATACAGGTGAATTTACCTGGGTAAAACACAGACACACATGTGTTAGACATCAAAAATAAATGAGCATCATTTACATTTGCTTATATAACCAAACACATAGCAACCACCCCGAACACCCTTGTAGTCACGTAACATAATAACCGCCGAGAACACCTCGGCAAACGCATAGCAACCCCCTGGCAACCACTCAAAACACCATAGAAACATTGTAAGAACACATTTAGAAAACCTTTGCAACACCCTAGCATAATATCATAGAGACGATCACGTTTGTCTATTAAGAAGTAAAATATTAGCATAAATACTGCTTGGTTTCTCTCAGAAACTGATCGTTTCGCTAGATAAGACCCTTATTCATCGTCTGGTATCGTTTGATATCGTTAACGCCCTTTGAAGCTGTACTGAAACTGTCATTTGGACCTTGAACCGTTTGGAGCCCATTGAAGTCCATTATATGGAGAAAAATCCTGGAATGTTTTCATCAAAAACCTTAATTTCTTTTCGACTGCAGAAAGAAAGACATGGACATCTTGGATGACATGAGGGTGAGTAAATTATCAGCACAAGTTTATATAAAAGTGAACTAATCCTTTAATTTGAAGCATTAGTGCTGCGGTATTTGGTGCTGTACCAGTGTTGTAGTGTTTTGTACAATATCCCAGGTCTTTCTCCTCTTTCAGGACAAACTGGGGCAGCATAAGGTCATCAGCCACTTGCACTGGGGCTTCATCCAACCACTGAAATACCAGATCATTCATAGTGTAGCCAACTAGAGAGAGAAAGACAGATAGAATAATGGGCATATAAAAAAGAAATTAGATTTAAAAAAATGTGATTAGTATATGATGCTGAGTCTTACAGCTCTCTAACTGCATAGTACAAGTCTGTGTGTCCATTGGGAAATTCTTCAGATCCATAGGACACGACAGAATTAGAGTGAGTCTGAGAGAGAGAGAGAGAGAGAGAGAGAGAGAGAGAGAGAGAGAGAGAGAGAGAGAGAGAGAGAGAGAGAGAGAGAGAGAGAGAGAGAGAGAGAGAGAGAGAGAGAGAGAGAGAGAGAGAGAGAGAGAGAGAGAGACATTTCTGATTATCTTTCATGTAATAATTTGGAATGATTTATGTGTATAGGGGGTGATCTAGCACCTGATACTATAGAGCACATTTCCATTCTGGAAAATCCTCAGCAGCTTGTTGTCCGTGGTGACCTCATGAAAGTTGGCGCCTTTCTCATTGGCGAAGAACAAGTCTGGCTTCCAGATGGAGTCCAGCATGGATGGATCCAGATCCAGGGAATCGTCTGGATACTCTTTATAAGCCAGCCGTGGATCATTCCACTGTTGCCGTAGAAAAACGTTCAGCCGATAATCCTGACGAGTTAGTGTTCAGAAATGTATCAGATGACTGAGAAAATGCATCTTCAGGTAAATATGAAATCAATCAATCTATCTATCTATCTATCTATCTATCTATCTATCTATCTATCTATCTATCTATCTATCTATCTATCTATCTATCTATCTATCTATCTATCTATCTATCTATCTATCTATCTATCTATCTATCTATCTATCTATCTATCTATCTATCTATCTATCTATCTATCTATCTATCTATCTATCTATCTATCTATCTATCTATCTATCTAGTCTATGCAATGTCCTCACTAATATGGTGAAACAAATTGTGTGTGTGTGGGTGGGTGTACCATGGTGGTCTCTGTGATGGAACCAAAGCTGTTGATAAATATGTTGCAGGTGACATTTACAGGAGGGCCTGGAAAAAAAAGAACATTGTATGAAACATTAGCATCTCTTTCAAAAACTTAAACCATGCAGCCTAAACTGCTTCGCTGGTCTTACCTGCTTTACAATGGTCTAGCCTGTTCCACCTGGTGTTTTGCTGGTTAGCCAGGCACAACCTTTCTAAATCCATCAAATGAGACCAGGCTGGAAAACCAGCTAAAATTTAGAAATAATCTTAGGCTGGTCTAAGCCATTTTTTGAGCAGGAATAACAGTTGACTTAGACATTGTGGCCGAAAGGAAAAATATTGAAAATTCAATATCTATGTCAACCATTTTAACATGTTAAATTAGATAAATAATTCAAGCAGAATTGACCTGCTGTGTCAGCTTCAGTGTCTTGAATAAAAAGAAATCCTCAAGCAGAAAATCCGTAGCAACAGATTTTGTTTCCAAGACAAAATACTGAAGAGGTTGTCCAAGACTGTTAAATCAATTTACAAGAGATGAAGCATTTTCATGAACAAGAATAGCCCATATAGCGAACCACACAACTGTAAAATGCCTCATTTAATTAAAATGAACTATACGGCTGGCTATGCTGATTTATCTTATATATGTTTAATAAGCACTCAGTTGCTTGGTAATATCTGATTGCAGCATTTTATTTATTGATTTAATGTTCATGACATTAGCGATATATATATAGCTTATCAGAGGGGACATTCCCCCACATACGCTGACAGCCACATCTCTGAGATGTAGAACAGATATGAAATATACACGAGCTCAGAGATGCCCACAGCAAGAGAGAAAAAGAGAGGAAGGAGGAAAGAAAAAGTATAAATAAAAAAGAAATTCCAGTTTTAAAAACATAAGAGAATGAAAGGAAAATACTTATTTAGGTCTGTGGGTTAACATGCACTCGAGTGGACAGAATTGCAAACTAAATGGCCCTAATGCCAACGGAGAAACTGCCCCTCACAAATCCTCACAGAAGCTGTTGTGACACTTTTTACGGAGAGAAATCTAGCGTGAGCTGACAGCCGTATCCTGCATGTTTCTGAAATCATGCTCATCGTCTGGGGCTGAAAGTCTCGTATTCTGTCAGTGTTTGCCTGTGGGTTTCTCGTGTTGAATGGTCACTGGGAGTCTGTGTGAAGTGGGGAAGGGAAAAAATAGACCGGAGAACCCATGGGGGGGCCACATAGTTTAATGAGATCTTATGTTGCTCTGTGTTTTCGGGCTGCAGCACTTTTTCACATGCAAGGCTCAGAGAGAATTTAAATATATTCCTTGCTGACCACATCACATTTTTGCAGAGTTCCTGCCAAAACAATCTATGAACAAGAGATTAAGCTGCAACAGCTTTTTTTACTTACTTCTGTGTTACCTTATGTGATGCTTAAAAATGACCAAGCTATCATTGAAAGGAAGTGAAAGAAGGGAGTGAGTGAGTAACAAGAGAAAGACCATAGGACACTGACTCCTAAAGTCCTTCCAGCCTTATGTGTCTGTCCATCAGAAATATTTTTTTTCCCAGTATGGTCTACAATTGCTTTTACTATACAGTCAATTAATACTTAAATAAATGCTGTTAGGGTTAGATTTAACTTTCCATTCATCAAAGAATCCTGAAAAAACATATCAGTTTTCAACTGTGAAAAAAATAAGATTGATTTCTGAAAGATCATATGACGCTGAAGACTGGAGTAATGCCATCACAGAAATATATATACAGTGAGGAAAATAAGTATTTGAACACCCTGCTATTTTGCATGTTCTCCAACTTGGAAATCATGGAGGGGTCTGAAATTGTCATCGGTGCATGTCCACTGTGAGAGACATAATCTAAAAAAAAAAAATCCAGAAATCACAATATATGATTTTTTAATTATTTATTTGTATGATACAGCTGCAAATAAGTATTTGAACACCTGTCTATCAGCTAGAATTCTGACCCTCAAAGACCTGTTAGTCTGCCTTTAAAATGTCCACCTCCACTCCATTTATTATCCTAAATTAGATGCACCTGTTTGAGGTCGTTAGCTGCATAAAGACACCTGTCCACCCCATACAATCAGTAAGAATCCAACTACTAACATGGCCAAGACCAAAGAGCTGTCCAAAGACACTAGAGACAAAATTGTACACCTCCACAAGGCTGGAAAGGGCTACAGGGAAATTGCCAAGCAGCTTGGTGAAAAAAGGTCCCTATTGAGCAATCATTAATTAGAAAAAATTAGAAAATGGAAGAAGCTAAACATGACTGTCAATCTCCCTCGGACTGGGGCTCCATGCAAGATCTCACCTTGTGGGGTCTCAATGATCCTAAGAAAGGTGAGAAATCAGCCCACAACTACACGGGAGGAGCTGGTCAATGACCTGAAAAGAGCTGGGACCACCGTTTCCAAGGTTGCTGTTGGTAATACACTAAGATGTCATGGTTTGAAATCATGCATGGCACGGAAGGTTCCCCTGCTTAAACCAGCACATGTCAAGGCCCGTCTTAAGTTTGCCAATGACCATTTGGATGATCCAGAGGAGTCATGGGAGAAAGTCATGTGGTCAGATGAGACCAAAATAGAACTTTTTTATCATTATTCCACTAAGCGTGTTTGGAGGAAGAAGAATGATGAGTACCATCCCAAGAACACCATCCCTACTGTGAAGCATGTGGGTGGTAGCATGGGGGTGTTTTTCTGCACATGGGACAGGGCGACTGCACTGTATTAAGGATAGGATGACCGGGCCATGTATTGCGAGATTTTGGGCAACAACCTCCTTCCCTCAGTTAGAGCATTGAAGATGGGTCGAGGCTGGGTCTTCCAACATGACAATGACCCGAAGCACACAGCCAGGATAACCAAGAAGTGGCTCTGTAAGAAGCATATCAAGGTTCTGGCGTGGCCTAGCCAGTCTCCAGACCTAAACCCAATAGAGAGTCTTTGGAGGGAGCTCAAACTCCGTGTTTCTCAGCGAGAGGCCAGAAACCTGACTGATCTAGAGAAGATCTGTGTGGAGGAGTGGGCCAAAATCCCTCCTGCAGTGTGTGCAAACCTGGTGAAAAACTACAGGAAACGTTTGACCTCTGTAATTGCAAACAAAGGCTACTGTACCAAATATTAACATTGATTTTCTCAGGTGTTCAAATACTTATTTGAAGCTGTATCATACAAATAAATAGTTTTTTTTTTACAAGAGATGATTTTTTTTTTTGATTATGTCTCTCACAGTGGACATGCACCTACGATGACAATTTCAGACCCCTCCATGATTTCTAAGTGGGAGAACTTGCAAAATAGCAGGGTGTTCAAATACTTATTTTTCTCACTGTATATTTTAATTGATACTATTTAATTATACTATATTTTTATTTTATGTGAACTGTCCATTTAACAGAAGTTAAAACTCTAAATTATGCTACAGTAGATTGGGAGTGGAGTACCTTTAAAGTTGGGCCTGATCCGAGCATCATATCCAGATGTTTTTCCCATTAGTTTATCCAGAAAATCAGACGGTGACATGGGCTTCACCCTACTGCTGGGAGATTTTAGTTCCTTACTAAACACACACCTAAAAGAGATAAATATTAATAATAATTCACATTGGAATATCATCTCCAACAGAATCATCATATTAAAGAGCTGTTTGTGTTTCAGTGGAGTCCAAATTCTGAGACGACGAATTCCTTGTGCATTTTTCAAAATCGTAAAACAGGTTTTATTATGAACCAGATTTCGCTCAACCATTTATACTGAACAACTGACACACTGCATTCATCTCTTTCTCTTTGTCTTCAGGAACTTCAATGTTTCAGTTTAATTGGGATTTTAAATGACCAGAATCACATTGTGGTGTCAGACTTTTGGACTCTAAATTATGTGTGTGGTTTATTAATAAGTATTTTAACATTCACTGGTGCTAAAGGTCTTTATTATCAGTCCATTATTGACTGAATGCTTTGGCAATAATGTATGGCAATTTGAAAAATGAATGGCGGAGGGAAATCTGCTTGCTAACTTAAAACCTTCAATAAGCCTTTAAATGAGAACATCTTCCCCATGTTTTATTAAAACCCCCCTCCTGTCTGTTTCTCTGTGTGGCTGGCTGCAGTAAAAAAATAAAAATAAGATAGCATTGGCATCTTTATTGCCTTGGACCTAATTGCAGCTTGTTGTAGGTGTTAATATTTTATTAAGAAAGAGTTAAGTAGAAGTCCAAGTAGGTAATAAGACAGGACGTTCTCACACACACTTTGAACCATATTCCATATTTAGATACATTTTCTGGTCCAGTTCCTCTTCAATTTTCCTGTCTGTTTGTATGCAGAGCTGTGATAAATTTGATTTGTGAAAGTATAAAGTCCATTTCACACAGCGTACAGAGAATGGGGGGAAAAAACACACAACAAATGCATCCTCAGGTGAGTGAAGAACAAGAAATGTCTTGTTCCAGGCAGGCCAATAATAATTAAATCTCATTATGTGAACTTCAATAAATCTGTAATTTCAGTAACAGTGAAAATGACTTCAGACAGAGCTGTCTCTATGTGTCAGCCTCATACTTCAGAGACCCAGATACAAAAGCCAACAAACACACACACACAGAAACATAAGAATGCTCTCTGGGATTAAAATAAACCTATCACCCATGAAGACTACTGAACTAAACACACAAGCCAAATACAGACGACTGCACAAACAAACACACACAAGTATGGCAATTGAAATATTAAGGAAGAAACAGGTCATTTTAACCAATTACACACACCTGAGTTCTTCTGAGGACACTTTAAAACTTGATTTGGATCTTCACAAAAAGCCTCTACAAGTGTTTTAATGAATCACAAGGTGAAACCAGTGAGGAATGATGGCGCACCTGTGAAAAACTCACCTGATGACCCCTTCAAACATCCACCAAACCAGTAAGAGCTCCAGCAGGATCCTCCAGAACAGAGAAAACATCCTTTCACTATTCAGCTGCTCTTTTTTCCTCTCCGGTGTCCTGTGGCTAAATCTCAATAAGCAGATGTGTTTTGGAGGGGCAGGACGCCCATTCCGATGCACTCTGGTCTCTCCTCCTCTGCCATCTGACTGAGCACCGCATCCTGAGACAGGCAGACTAAGAGATGTGTGTGCGCGCGTGTGAGTGTTTACAGGGGGTCTTCTGCTCTTTCGTTCTCTCTCTGGCCACATGCTTCCCTGAGGTGCAGTTCTACCATGGAGAAGAGAAAAGGCAACAGGGCGTAAGATGCGTTTAAAGACTTTTATCAGAATAAACAACTGTGACACGACTCCACCTGAGGGGCTCCAGATCCACATCCCAAGACGCACTGCAGCAGAGGACAAACATCCATCCATCCATCTCTTCTGATATCTTCATTCTTGAGTAAATTGGGTAGATGACACATAATGAGAGCTTCCAATTTAACAGTAAGAATTTTTAGGTTCAAAATGTATCATTTAGATCGTAGGTTCTGTGACTGGTCACCATATATTTTGAATTTCCCACCATTTTGAATCATCTTTGTGCCTGGCAGTCATGTGGTGTGACAAATTAATTTTTAACATTTTCAAATACTGCATAGAGTCAAATATGAAACGTAATATACACCCTACTGTTCAAAAGTTTGGGGTCAGCAAGATTTGTTATGCTTTTTGAAAGAAGTTTCATTATAAACATTATTAACAAAAATATTATTATTAATTTTTTTTTTTTTTCAAAAGAACAGCATGTATTTAAAATCCTTTTGAAATCTTTTATAATTCTGTAAATGTAAATGTTATATTGGAAGCTGAGAGCAAAATGTGCAGGAACCCACTGTTTCCATCACACTGATTTACATGAACGGCAGCCCTATAGGACAAAGATGTGGAATGAAAGAGAGAAAAATAAGACAAGAATGTATAGAGTGGGTGTAAGAATAACAACTGAAAAATCCAAAAGAACTCTATGTGTTGAGTCACAGTGGATAACTAGGCCAGTGTTCATTTTAATGTATCTTCACTCCAGAGTGAACCAAACTAAAGAATAACAGACCCAGTTTTTCTCCGAAATCACACACACTTAGCGGTCATCTCGATGATGTGTTAAAACATTGCCTTGACCTCAGGAGGAATTAGAGCACATGCTTACTACGCACACACATTTCTGCTCTCAGCCAAGAGCCAACATAGTTTTCCAAGACCCTCCAAATACACATACACACACCACTGATTTCTATTCATTAACATGTCTGAAAACAGTTATTAACAAATTAATTATAAAATTTGAAATGCCACATAAACACACGTGCACTTAAATTAGTCAGTCTCCACAGAGGTTAAAGATACTCAGGCATTCTGAACTGAGAATTGCTGGCTGACTCCAGATTAACTGGCGCGGAAGCAGAAACGTGTGTGTGTGTGTGTGTGTGTGTGTGTGTTTATGTAGGCCTATGTATGTACGGGTCAGTGACATCCACCCTGTTCATATGCTTTAGAGATTTTTTATCACAGTCCTGAGGAAGTTTGTCTCAGAAACATCTGATCTTGTTTTTGTGGAGGCTGGAGCTCCAAATTTACTACAGAACTCAGTCATTACAAACCACCAAAAATACAAATTACTTTGCTGCAAAACAGGAAAAGTATAGCTGGATAAAAATAGTTATTTTCCAATTAATCACACTCTTTGTTTCAACAAAATCCCAAAGATAATCTGAAGCGCCACGGCATAGGAAATAGTAACGAATATAGTTGTGAATATGATGATAATAATTCTTTACATTTATGTAGCGCTTTTCTGGGTACTCTAAGCGCTACCATATAGAAGGGGGGAATCTCCTCAACCACCACCAATTTGCAGCATCCACCTGGATGATGCGACGGCAGCCATATTGCACCAGAACACACAATCTAATTGGATCTCTGGAGACAGAGAGATGAAGCCAATCAGTATTTATATGGGGATGATTAGAAGGTCATGATGGACAGAGGCCATTGGGCAAATTTGGCCAGGATGTTACACCACTACTCTTTTTCCGAAGGACATCCTGGGATTTTTAATGACCACAGAGTCAGGACTTCGGTTTAACGTCTCATCCAAAGGACAGTGCTTGTTACAGTATAGGGTCATCATCACTATACTGGGGCATTAGGACCTACAAAGACCACATGGTGAGCACCGCCTGCTGGCCTCACTAACACCTCTTCCAGCAGAAACCTAGTCTCCCATCCAGCTACTGACCAGGCTTAGTTTTAGTGGGCAACCAGTCTTGGGCTACAGGGTGACATGGCTGCTGATGCAACATAAAGACTGTACACAGCAAAATAATAACAAGGAGTAACTTTCCGTTAAGATACACAAAAACAAACAATGCAATGTTGTCCATTCACAAATAAATTATTCTTATCAGCTGGTTCTCTTACCAAAGAGTAACAGGTATTGTTCCAAATTTCAACCCCCCTGCCAAATGAACCTGACTCCCTAATCCTATCCCCTCCCCCATAACTACTCCTAAACCTACCAATACTACGGGGGTAATAATCTGGCAGGGGGTCAGAATTCAGCACAACACTGAAATTGAATCAGTCTGAAACACTGAGCTGTACAGCATTAGCAGAGTGATAATTTCACATTTAAACAATTTGGGCATTATATCCGAATAAATCAAAATAACTAACAAATAGCATTTGGACACGTGACGTCAAAACATTTAAATATGAACATTTCATAAGGCTCAAATTGTTTTTTTCCATGGCTATCACTCTGCAGAATTTTCTATTACTCTGACCTGTATATCAGAGCGCTGGTGCATAAGGAAATAGGTCAAGTCTATGTGAACATGTTTGCAGGCAATCACAGGTTTAATGAGCCTTAACATATTGCATCTCCACACATCTCAAAACCCTCAGGGTCACGCCCATATCGGACACACAGGCATTCAAATGCACAACTTATGAATTTCTTGCAATTGCAGAGGGGTTGGTATGTTCTCCTGACTTCTGGAAAAGAAGAAAATGAAATGGACACATTAGGCATAATTAAAAATAATTTACTTTTATTTTGTTTCATTTGTACCAGCTGCTTTGATCGTGCAGACAGAAAACGTTGCGCTACCAGGTGTCAGAGGAATGTCTTTCATCTGGTTTTGTTTGATTCACAATGCAATTTTATTGCAATATTTCATGAAAGTGGTTATCCCGTCTGGTTTGAGGGTTTGGAGGAGAGGTTTAGAAGAGACGCATTCATAAAGCGAGATGAAATGTACCGACCTTAACGGGGGGAAAAACTAAACAAAAAAACACAGCACTTTTCAATACAAACAACAGGTAAAGATTTCCCTCAGTAGAAAATTGAGTGATACAGTTTGAATCAATCCATGAGCACATTGAAATCACAGCGCCACCTTGCAATCCAGCGGCAGCATTGCATGTCCTGATCTCAGAAAGTTCAAGGTCAAAATTACAGATGACAGGCTGATGTAAGCCTGTATGTGTTTGCTCTCTGTGTGTATGTCTTTTCCCAAGCTCCCTCCACATAGATATGCACAGAGAACAGAGAAAACAAAAGATTATTCAGTCCTCATGGATGTTGAAAAGCTTGGCCACCTCATTCAGATCTGTATGTTCATCTCCATCTTTGATTATCTACAAATAAAAACAAAACAACAAATGAATAATTTTCATCAGAAAAACACTGAAATGACGATGAATGGAGAAAGGGAAGGAGATCTCTGCTCACCTTCCTTGCGATGGGCATTCTGTTGAAGACGTTCCACAGAACGATACCAACAACCACTTTGTCCCTCAGGTAGAATATCACTCCCTTCCCATAATCCTCCTTCTGCTGAACTGGAGGTGGAGGGGCTGCTGTTCCTGCCTTCAACACCCCAGCAACCTCCTCGGTCTCACTCTCGGAACGGATTCCAGTGCCTGTAAACCAGAGAAAACTGTTTTTTTTTGTGTATATTTTTGTTTGCACTCTGCTATTGATGTACCTAGGAAGTGGGTTAGCAAATGATGATGATTGATATTTTATTAACTCTTTCCTCGCCAAATACAGAATTTTCCGTGTTTTCACTGTTATACGCTATGGGGGCACTATTATGCATCTTCTGAATGAGGACAGAATCTCCTGATCAAAGCACAGACGAAGACGACGCAAAAAAAACAAGCGATCGTATTTAAGCAGATGCATATGTAAAATAACGTGATCATCAACATTAAACAGCATACAAATCAAAACTGCCTTATGTTACTGAATGAAATGTCGACCCAGGACGAGCTATAGGACTGTGCACAGTATTAGGGGTGTTGATGGACACAATCTACTCCATCTGTGTTTGATCATCGCTCTGAATCTGATCTGGATGTAATCATTGACAAAAACTTAATTTTCTCAGCTTTTTGTTCAAAATGTTGCTTTTTTTAATAAACCTTACCCATATTTAAGTGTTGATAAAAAAAGGTTTGTTTAAAAGCATAGGGTCTGCTCTTTCTTTTGATATAGGGCATGCTCAGATATTCATACAACAAACAATTGTATGGGCCATTTAATTTTGGTGAAAATGATCAAAAACCCTGGTGGTGGCTGGCAACTTTGTTTTTTTTTTTGTTTTTTTACGCTGACGGGGAAAGAGAGAAATTCAAGGTATCCAGTAGCTTATACTATAAAATGACACTACACACACACAATATCAAAATAGAACAATAGCAAACATGTTAGCAAATATTTGTGTACCTGATTGTTCGGTTGCAGCTTTTGGTGTGTCCTTGGCTGTGGCTTTAGCAAACACTCCCACAGTGGGAAGACTACTGTCCACTATACCGATGGCTTCATATCCAACATCTGGTCCTAGATCACTCCTGAAGACAGGAACATATTGTGAGTGCTGAATTATGTTACAGAGTTTCCACTCTTTCATGAACACCAGATTGAAGGACTTTCAAGGGCACCTTTTTATTTTATATCAAGCACAATACAAACAATAAAATGGAGTCGGTGGTCTAGTGGGTTAAACCATGGAACGGATACGCAGAAGGTTGCTAGTTTGATCCCAGTGGTTACCACCAGTGTGTCCTTGAGCAAGGCACTTTACTCCATGTTGCTCCAGGGGGATTGTCCCTGTAATAAGGGCACTGTAAGTCGCTTTGGATAAAAGGGTCTGCCAAATGCATAAATGTAAATGTAAATGACAATTCAAGTGGGTTTGTTACTGCCAATCTGGAGGGTATCAAAGACTTACTGTACCCGTGTTAATGATTACTACAGTTATGTTAAGCCATACACTGAACTAAATATATATTTGAACAGGCATATGACCTTTTTAAAAATCCAATAAAAAGAGGGCTAGCACAGTGAACGAGAGACGCAGTTTGCAGCATTCTTATTCTTGCATTGTCATTATTTTCACACTGTTTTGAGTTCTTTTTGTATGAATCATTACTTGATTAAAATATTAAAATATAGAGAAAATATTATATACATCAATTGTGCAATTTAATGAAATTATATGGATAAGGTCATTTTCAGGCATTAAATAATATTCAAAATTATTTGTTGATCACCTGTACAGAATATTTGCAGGGTTTTTAAAAAATAATGTTCAAGGCAGCAAGTTCTGCAAAAATAAAATGAATACCGTATTGGGGGAGATCAGTGTTTATCGTAACTTAATAAACAATAAAATGATTGTAAAAACAACAATTTAAAGAATTTTTAAAGTTCAAAAATACATGATTTGACAAACACAAGCTCTATAAAAATATATATTTTAAAAAACCCTCACATTTCAGACTTTAAACCATTTAAGAAAAGTGATGAGTCCATTATTATTAGCTTCTTATAAATCCACCGGTTCACAATAACAACAAGGTGTAAGCTGTGTAAAAATATGGCTCGTTCTTCGCATTGGCCTGAACAAAAATGCCATTGTTGAATTGAAATTTCATTTCAATCTCTGACAATAGATTGCACTTATGGAACAGCAGAAATATATTGGTTTTATTATATTACCTCTGTAAACAAAGCAGCACTGTGCTTATAAACACTACCTTATTAGGCATTATTCATCGGAACTTTGATAAGCCAATTTTTATGTAGCTCAATACTGAGCAAAGCAACATTGAATTTGCACTTCCCTGATACTGAGCTAGTTAAATTGCTTTGCGCTTCTCAAGCGTTCATCATACAGAGCAGCCTGCGTCCATATGCTCACGCTGCTTTTTTCAGTTTTTTTCCCCCAATTCGGTAGCGCTGTTTCATTCAGGCTTTGTAATAAGCACCATGCTACTCAAACAAAATTTACTTCATGTTGAATTCAAGCACTTTCATACTTTCGCATACATTCCAGTCCTTGAAACCATGTGTCTGCAATTGAAGTACTTTCAAGAAGCTTGGAATATCTGATGCTATTAAAAACACACATTAAAAGCTGAGTTTGTTGAAGATGTGTGGTTACCAGAACATAGACTGATGCCAATAGGGTTTGTTGGCTCCAGTCATATTCTCTCCAGCCAGTCTGCCACTGACAACCGCATGGTCATGATGCTCCACACGCCTCCGGCCCAGATTGATGTCATAAAAACATGCAGCATCTCCTGCCTAGGACACAAACAAAGAGGAACCTTGAGTACCATGACAAAAATTCAGAACTAATACAGTTACTATGAAAACAGAGCCAATCATCTCCTTTCTTCATTAGGACCTTCTGTCTTGGTACTGTCTGCTAAATACAGACACTTTCAGTAGAATAATATCCTCCTCTCTGCCCTTGTGTAAGCTTTGCTGGAGAAAACCTTAGCCATACGTACCACCCAGATGTTGGAGCGAGCCTGGAGTTCAGCGTTAACACGGTACCCTCCGAAATCAGAGTCCACCTCCAGGCCACCTGATTTGGCAAGTTCCACACTGGGCTCCAAACCAACTGCAGCCACAATGTGGTCCGTCTTCACCTAAAATGACAACACAAGAAAAAAAAACTATTTTAGTTTTAATAACACAAATCACTTTTATCACTTTACAAAATATAACCATAATACAATTAGCAAACATATGATCAGGCGATTGTTACGATTGGATAATGGAGAAGCAGACTCACCACTCGTCCATCCTTCAGTTTGATCTCCAATTTGTCATTTTTGTAGCTCACATTTTTCACTACAGCATCCGGGATAACTTTCACACCCTCTATGAATGGTCAAAAGGTTAGCTGTGGTCAACTTTTAGCTTTCAAACTCTTCAAACTGCCAATAAATTGAATCTGCATATGGACATTTAAATCTAAAAGGAAGCAATTCCTGTGCCAAATAGAACTGGAAAAAAGCAATAGGTTTCTGTTTGGTCAAACTAGTAATCCCACTCAAAACACACACGTGGTTGAGCCAGTGTTTCTATGTCAGGCTACTCAAACAAATGTCCTTTATTCATTCTCTTACCTTGCCGGACTTTCTCAGTGGTCCAGTTACTCAAGTATTCAGGGAGTACTTTTCCCATGTTACCCTTCTCTGGGAACATCTGGATCACCTCTATACCAAGGTCAGTGGCTACATGGAGGGAAAGAGAAAGAAACCAACGGCAAAAAGGAGAGGAAAAGTCAGTAGCTTGTTTCGTTAAAAAAAAAATTTTTTTTTAAAAAGTTTATATGAAAGCCAACCTCAACCCTTATAACAAGATAACAGACACAACTGTAGACAGAACTGATTTCAAATAACATGACCAAACCTGTTATTAATAATGTGACACATTTACATGACACATTCTAGGTAATATAATTGGACTATTTTATTCCTTACAGATTACTTTTGAACGGATTTATCCTATTGATTTGAATAGGATTGTACCATATTTATATAAAAGTAAAACCCAAAGAGAAAGAAAACATATTCCATTTTTAAATCAACAACATGATATACATTAAACCTCACACATTACATCAGGGTTTGCCGAACTGAACTTACAATAAAAACTAATCAAAATAAACCACTTCAACACAAAAAACAAAACAAAAATTGTGACCATTAACAACATCAGAGAACTGTAGAAATGCAAATGTTTTGTTAAATTAATGACTTAAATATTAACGTTCCAAATTTCAGGGGCTAAGTAAATATATTAATACAAAGAGGTTCTGCTGAAAAGAAATCCATCCCTCCATTACATGTAAATAACAAAATGACAATTGTTCTTTTAATGTGTTTGAAAAACAAAAGTCTTCCAAAGACATACAGTAGCATTACAATGTGAAATGACTCACAGTGAAATTCAAACAATAATTAAAATGTGTTGGTCAGGAGATGATTAAATATTTGCAGTGTTGAGAAAATACTCCTGTAGTCAAATGCTATGTGGCCTCTCCATTTTACATGTAATTATACCTGACATGGGGCTGATATTAATTGGGGATCAAATTATGAACAATATGCTGTCATTGTGTGTATAATATGTGATCATGTAATCAATAAAAAAAAAGTAACTAATATGGTTATGACCATTTTAAAACATGATATAAAAAATAAACACCTGTGGCCTGATTTTTTTTTTTTAAATCTAAATGACAGCTGAGGATTTGGACTCACATCTGCGACCCATGGCACATGCTAGCTCGCTACCGAGAAAGCCTCCACCGATGATGGTAATGGACTTAACCTCTCTGGTGATCTTCTCTAGAGATCTAAAATCTTCAATCTATCAAAAACACCAACAAATTTCAATTAGCTTTCCAGTTATTACATGTTTTAAGATTTGGATAAAATATAAAGAATTAAATTATTGCATCACAGATCATTTTTAAGCAAATAAAATATTTTACACTTGAACATCATAAATTTGTTTAATATAGAAATTTCCATTCATTATTTTCCCACAATTTGAAATTCCTTGCTGTTTCCAGAATTTCCAGGACTGTAGGTGCAAGATATAGAATTTGAGGCAACATAGAATGCTAATATCTAGGAAAATATTCACCTCAACAGTGATGTTTGTCAAATTGTACACGGCTTAATGTTTAATAGTCCTCTGGTTAACAAGAAAAAAACTTCTACTCTTGTACTTTATAGTGGTGTGCAAAATGACATTATAGCCAAAAAGGACATTATTAGCATAAGGGTGCCCTCCAGTGGTGTTCTGCACATTTAAATTTATAAATTTGGCACTTATGAGATTATGTGCATATGCTCTTTTATTAAAAGAACTCATCTAAAGAAACATCTTTTTGTTCTAACTTGTACTGACACTAACTTAAGCTGATCCTGAATCAAGTGCCTTTCCATTTATTGCATGTTGTTAAAGACAAACTTCTATTTTCCTTTATGTACTAATGAATTGTGCATAATGAGACCAGGGACATGCATTAAGAATATACATAGGATCAATTTCATGTCGACATAAACATTAATTGAGTATTAGATCTGAACACTACTGCTCAACTCTGCCTGAAAAATGTACAGCAAGACATACTTTCCTAAAGAGGGTTGTCCTCTTCGTCACCTCCTGTCCTGCCCTGTCAATCACTTGCAGGTTCCTAGGCACCCCACCTAACACACACATATACATTTACATGACAGTCATCAACAGATTTTACACCTCTGTGTATGTGTTCATGTATATATCATATGCGTTTTACCTGTGGCAATCAAGCACTTTTCATAGGAGATCTCTGAACCATCACTCAGTTTGACTTTATTTCCTCTGACATCCATGTGTACCACCTACACCATAGGAACAAACACACACAGGGTTACGATGTGGACAACTCACTCAATCAATCCATAAAACATTTCCCCTCTTCTGTGACCTCAGCATTTTTCAGACTTGTTCATGTGGAATAATTAAGAGCGCAACTCCACAGCAACATTAGATGCTGATGTCAAAATTTCTCACCTTACGGCCAGTGAGCACAGCCACACCCCCATTCTCAACTTTAGCAAGATCTGCAGGACTGACATAGAACGAGGGAGGCTGGAAGTAAATACTAAAACAAAAAAGAAATAAATTAATAAATCACGATATCTGCAAATGGTATGAACAAAAATTAATAATTCTGATGCAATTATGACCCTTTGACAACAATACCAGCTTAACAGTGTTAGGTCTGTTTTAAGTGGTCTGGGACACTCGTCACACACCTCCTCTCTTTGCCGTTCCATTGCTTGAAGCGCAGTGTTTCGGTGACCTTGGGGTCATCAGAGAACCAGAGTTCTTTAGATAGAGGTGGTCTCATGTAGGGCAAGTCAGACTCCTCTGTTACAATCAACACCTGTGTAACAAACACAAACATACTTTAATAAATAGATATGTTCTGCATATGGGATTCAGCAAGGGCACATCTATGGTTCTTTTTCTTTGTTTTTTTCTTTTTTAATTGGAAGAAAAATAAAAGATTTCACTAAATGTATTTTTAGAGCTCTTAAAATGTATGTAAACTTGTGCACCAAAGGGTTAGTGAGTAAATGACAGAATTTTCATTTTTGGGTGAACTATCCCTTTAAGAGGTTTGTTTAAAGGTCCCGTTCTTTGTGTTTTTTGAAGCTTTGATTGTGTTTACAGTGTGCAATATAACATGTGTTCATGTTTCGCGTGTAAAAAAAAACACAGTATTTTTCACACAATTTACTTATCTGTATACCGCTGTTTTCACTGTCCTAAAAACGGCTGATGAGTTCCTTGTTCTATGAAGTCCCTCCTTCAGAATTACGTAACGAGTTCTGATTGTGCCAGCGGTTCCCGTGTTGTGATTTGACCGCAGTTTAGCGCACGTGGCACGGTTCCTGTGTTGTGATTCGACAGTAGCTTAGCGCACGTAACTTGCACGGAAAGGTCACGCCTCTTAACGGGGAGATGTCTACTGTTCTACTGACGTAATTAAAGAAGAAAGTACCAGGATGTAGTCCAAGCCGGCCGTTCGCTGTAGGCTTTGAAAGGGAACTTCTGTTAAATAAAATATCTCGCTTTGCATTGAACTTTGAGCTTTATAATTTTACAGGTATTATTTATACTCTAACAGAAACATTACACACTAACTAAAGTTTGAACAGTGGGATCGCAAAGAACGGGACCTTTAAAAAAAAAAAAAAAAAATCTCAGACACATTGTCAATAAAAAAAAGTTAATATTTTCTAGATATTTCAACAGATGTTTTTAGTACAATGACAATATAAAAACATTTTTTTTCATTTTGAAAACAATGGTTTAATTTTGTTGTCTTCGCAATATCACATGCACTGTATTATTTTCTATATTACTGCTTTTAATACAGGACAATATATTTTTATATTTAAAAAAGGAAGTCTCACACAAGGTCCCTCACCCTCATATTTGAGTGTTCTTGGTAAACATGTTTTGGTGAATGTACTGATGATTACAATACATGAGCGTTACCATAATTCTGCCAAACTACTACCAAACTGACAGACTCACCCTGGCACCAGGGTCACGTGCCCGAATGGACCTAGCTGCAGCAAATGAAGCTGTGCCTCCACCAATCAGCAGATAGGGAACATTTTCAGGGACATCTAAGTGAGCAGCAGCGGTTCCAGCAGCAGAGGATGGCTCAGGATCTGCAGCTGGTTAAAGAAAAACAAAGTTAGTACAAACACACATATACACACACAAACAAACGTTTATGAATAACTTGACATGAATCGTGAATTAGCCATGTGAGTGCACTTAACATTATCTGTACAAAAATATGTGAGTGATCTCCGGAACACAGCGCTAGATGAGGGGAGAGATTAGCATTTTTATAGTAATATTAGTGCAAACGATACCTCGAATCACCTGGAAACACGGCTGAAATCGGTCATAAGTGTGTGACCTTGTACAATTAGCATTAGCCATTAGCATTAAATCAGTCACATTTTGACAACAAGCGTTCAAAGAATGAAATGGCTGAGTGGAGAGAAAAAAAGATACAGCCTTGAAAAGAATTGAGGACAATGTTGTTTATATAGACAGGAAAAACAAATGATCTTCAACGACAAAGGAAATAACCAACAAACGACAGACCAAGACACAATCTAATCAAACAACTCAGATCATATGTAGCCATAAAAATCAAAAGGTGTTATAATAAAAAGTTTTGAAATAGGTGTCCATATGTGTACATTAACTAATTATCAGTACAGTATGCTTATCAGTAACATGTTTAAACTGCATAACTGATTCCCATCCAGTCAAAACTGGACTCTTACCACTCTCAGAAACAGATGAAGCCTCCGGAACATGCTCAGCGATGATTACAGGTGTGGGCTCTGTTTCTTAATCACGATGTTAGAGGAGAGGAAAAATGTTAACCTCAATTTCCAAATAAAAGTATTTCCCTTCTTTAAAAAAAATCCTGGATTTTTCCATGCAGATGTGTCAATCTTACCACTTTCAACTACTGGAGCTAAGGGCTCTTCACTCTGTACAACTGCTGGAGCTTCTTCAACAGGTTCCGTTACTGGGGCTTCCACGATGGGTTCCGGAATAGAAGCTTCTACAATGGGTTCTGTTATTGGTTCTTCCACAACGGGTTCTTCCGCGACGGGTTCTTCTACAACAGGTTCTTCCACAACGGTTTCAGTTACGGAAGCTTCTGCAACAGGTTCAGCTTCAGTGGACACTATAAGAGCTTCTGATACTGGAGGTTCTTCAACAGGAGGTTCTGGTGGAGTTGGTTCTTCAGCAACAGGCTCTAATGCCACAGATGAGCAAAACACAAGATTGTTTGACTGAGACAGAAGATGCACCAATACAATCCTCCATTCTGTCTTCCTCAGCTCTTACCACTTTTGACTGGCTCTGGAGATGGTTCTGGGATGGATTCCAGAGGTGCTGCAGCATCTAAAGCAGGATTATGAGTAGATAACTGACTTTTAAAAAAAATACCTAGCATTTTCCCATTGCCTTGAATCATAACACTTTCAATCTTTGATAGGTTGTATGAGTGGTTCTTCTGGTGAAAAAGGAAAAATGAAGGATCCAGGGTCAGGAACGAATTTGTCGGAAAAGGGTAAAAACATAAGGAAAAGGACAATAGGTATAGGTGAATGTGAAGATGTCAGTCTTCATCCATTTCCTCTCTTAGTTGCAAAATTGTCTGCGTGACCTTCCATGACAGGATCATCACGTTTTGGGAAGGACTACCATGAAGTGCAGGAATTCTTTTAGACTTCACTACCTTTATATTAAACTCATTCCATGATTCTTACTTCGAAAATCTCAAAGCTCCTCTTTGCCATTTTTCTCTTAACACTCGTAGCTGATAGTCGATTCTGAGGCTGGGTCAACGTGTCGATGCCAATCAAAAAGTCCAACAGAAATTTATGAGAAGGGAGGGAGGCCTTAACAGAATTTTTCTTTCCAAACAAGTTCCAGAAGAAGATGAGTTTCTCCAAAACTTCAGCTTCATTGTGCAGGCAGAGAACAGGACAGACAAAGTCTAGCCATCTAAAAATCTTTCCAAATATTTTAACGGGAATAAAGCAGTTAAAGCAAGACAAAACAGCTTTCTTCAAAACATCTAAGTGTTAGTAGGACGAACAGAAAAAGAAGGGAAAAAATTGTGGAGTTCTTGTGGTAGAAATGTTTGGTTGCTGACAGACAATGTGTGACGCAAAATACACAACTGACAAGTGAAAGACACGATGAAGAAGAGCCTCAGGCACATCCATCAACAATCAAAGAACTTCATAGAACATCACCCCAATCCAACCATTCTTGGCCCAATGGCAGAAAGAAAACTAATACACTTTGTACAATTTTAACCTCTCAATTCGAAAAAGCACAGTCAAATTTTGAATAAAACAATGGATAGTCATTTGGTTGGGTGAGGAATGTCAATGGAGTTACCCACAAGGCAGTCACACAAGAACAAATGCTCACAGTCAAACACTCGATATAGAGAAGACAGTTCACCCTGTATGAGCAGAGGTGGAAGGTCACGGTGACAATTCTAAAGACGGCTGACAGTTTACATTTACAATTCATGGCAGATGCTTATTTAGAGTTATTTAAAGTTCATTTAAGGTTACGTAGAGGCAAGTGCATATATAATTCAGAAATATTAGGAGAGTTAAAGATGACATTTAAACAAGTCAAAGACAGTTAATAGGAACATTAAATAGACAGTCACATGCAGTATACAGTGTCCCAAGAAGCATGCACAACTGAAAGTGACAATTCATGTACATTGTCTTTTGTTCACCACAGTATCAACACAGTAATACTGTGAAATATTACTACAATTTAAAATGACAGCTTTTCTATTTTATTATATTTAAAAATGTAATTTATTCCTGTGATGGCAGGTCTGATTTGCTGCTCAAGAAATATTTCTTATAATTATAAATGTTGAAAACAGTTGTGCTGCCTAATATTGTTTTGTGGAAATGTGATTTAATTTGGTAACAATGTAAATTTCTTTACTGCCACTTAAAATTACCTAACGAAATATTACTTGAACGGTAGTGTATATACGTTGTACGTGAAACCCTGTATTTGATAAAGAAAACAGGTATTTATATGCTAAATTAAAATAATTCTTATCATGAGGAATTTCTTTTATAAAAGATTTTGAAAATTTCTGTCCAATCAAAAAAGTTGAGCAATTGATACTAGCTAAAACTAATTCTGAAGCTAAAAGCATCCTGTTTATTTCTAATGAGTAAAATTGGAAATAAAAACTACATTAGGAGTGATTTTACCACAACAAACCTAGACTAAAATTATAAGAGGAACTGTGGAAAAAATACAAATATAAATTGATTGATATATCCTCTTTCAGATTATATTAATTTGACAAAATCAACACGTTTTACTCTGATAAAACCAAGATATTTAAGCAATGATTTGGTATGCGCATAGCATAACATAATTAAGATACTAAACATGCAATCAGGAGATGACTTGATCATTGTACATAAAAGAAAAGATAATAGACCATTTAATATGTTTAGGTTGTTACCCCTTTTTCAGACTAAGCGGAGTTAAGAATTCCCAAGCCACATTTCCTAATTTAAGTTTTGCGTCATCATGCATGAACAGGACATTTTGTGCATGTTAATACCCACCCATGTGTGCCCTAATAACATAGGCAAATACCATCCAGAGCCATGAGAACTCAGAGCACAACGGTATTGCATCACTTATATCATGTTTTCATCTTAGTTTTCCAATCAAATCATAATTTTAAAAACTTTCAAATGAGAAAGTCATCCGATAACTGACATATTTAAGCTAAGGCTTAAGTTTTGCACTGCAGTGCTCTGTGTGCAAAGCTGTGAATGTGCACATACAAGCTGTGTCTCATTTCGAAAGGCTGCGTCCTCCAGAGGTCGCATTCGAAGGCTGCATGTGCCTGTCTCATTTCAGAAAAGTAAGTAGGATGTGGATGAGGTGTATCCTTCACTGCTGCAGATAACCCACAATTCTTTGCGTCGCCATTAACAACCCCCTCATGTTTTTTAAATATTATTTGAAAAAATGCAGACGCCGGCAGATATACATGCAAGTGTAGACGTGGTTTAAATTTAAGTCGTTTCAAGCTTGTTTTTGTTTTTAAGCTGCATTCTTTCATAGTCATTTTCAAGTTATAAATCATTTTCATTCATATAACTGGTGTGAGAGCGCAATGGCGCTGTGAACGTGTTGGCATAGCAACGTGATACTTCCTGCCTGTGTGTCCTACGAAGGATATCTCGTTTAATTCTGATTAAGGACACTCCGTATTTTACATTTATGCATTTGGCAGACGCTTTTATCCAAAGCGACTTACATTGCATTCAAGGTACACATTTTACATTTTTGTCAATTTTGTCCGTATACCGCATCCTTCACAGGACGTGTCCTCCGGAGGACGCAGCCTTCAAAATTAAATGAAATGTGACATAGCTACAGACAGACAAATGGAAAGAACCTATAGCAGTGTATAGAAATAACCTCTCACCTTCTTTTGATTCTGCCACAACTTCAGCTGAAACACAAAAGACAACAAACCAATTAACCTTCTCTGATACTAATTAAAGAACAAAGACTGATTATTTTTCACATCTGTGCTGCAGACAGCAGTAAATAAGTTGACTGTAGACAGGAGGCACACATCAAGAACTCTGTTAATTGAAACAACTGCTAATAAAATGAGACCAGTGAATTATTGTTTGTATTTCTGTAGTTATAATGTGTACATGTGATTAGTGTAATCACTTACCTACAGCCTCAGTTGTCTGTGGCTGTTGTTTTGGTCTACTGGCGAGTTCTATCATACGCTCATTATATCTTTCCTTGTCCCCTGACAAAGTGCGGTATGTCTTCAAACACACAAACAAATAAACAACACTCATTTTGAACTCTGCAAATCTGAGAATCAACATCATTATTTAAAAACATTGGGAGGACAAAATCTGAGAGGAAAAAACAATGTGACCAGAATCTGAAATGGAGGTGTTGAGAAACTGCTATACAAGCAACCATAATAATCAAGCTTATTAACCCGTTTCATCACGTGCAATTCACATCAGTATCTTATGTGATAAAGTCTGCTACAAGTAAATGTATACCATTTATATTCATGGCACATCTCTAACATCTTTTTTTTTAATCAACTGAACCTGCAGTTTAACTGGCAGAGCATAGCAAAGCAACATTACTTGTATTTTGCATAACAGTATGAACTAGTGATCGACCGATATATCGGCCGGCCGATATATCAGGCCGATATTTGCAGGTTTTTACGTGTATCGGCCGATACAAGGCTGCTACGTTCGCCGATAGTTTTTTCCCGGCATTATTTACAGACAGGCATCCACAGGCAGCTCTGTGATGCTGGAGACGCTGTAATTCACCATGCACTGCCCCTCCCCCACTAGCCGTGCTGGAATCTTCTTTTCAAGACAACGATAAGTTTTAAACTGTCAAAGCATCTTTTAACTGTTTGACTTAGTTGAAATATTGCCATACACGTTGAAAGTGGAAAAACATTACTTCTGCTAACATCTGCTTGCAAATATAGCTAACCAAGTTTGTGCATCCAAATGGAAAACGCAAATGCCTCGTCTATAAAACTGCTTGCCATTGTATTTAAGGAGCTGCAAATAGCTAAGTTGTAGGCTATCCATGGGCGTCGGAAGCAAAAAAATGTGGGTGGGAATTCAGATTTTTTTTTTACTGGAGCCTAGATGCCATTTACATTAAGTTCTGTGCAAATATATGGCTTTGTTTGCTAAACGTCTGGTTGGGAAAGACAAAATTATGGAAATCGCATTATCACTGAGAGTGGCAATAGTGTAGGGGTAAGACGCATAGCATCAAGTTTTGACGTAAATCTACCCGCGGTTCGAATCCCCCTTTTGCCGAACTCACTCCATTTTCCCATCACATATCAGGTCGGAAAGGCATTTATTTATTTTTTTAAATGAAGAAAATATTAGAAAAGTGTAAATAAAGCATCTAACGTGTTTAATAATAAGTGTTTCTCGGTTAGGGGTAAGTAAACAGACATGTGCTGAATTAGAGACGGTAAAAGTGAGTGGGTCCAATATCATTGATCGTAAAAAGTGGGTGGGTCTTGTCCCACCCACATACAATGGTTCCGACGCCAATGAGGCTAGCCGTATGCATACGGTAGCTGTTACGAACACTGGTCATAGGATTAAGTAATGCTGACGTTGTTCCATGGTATTTGTGGGAGTTTTAGTCAGCGACCACCTGGCTGTGGTTTGGACGCGTGTGGTGTTTGTCTCTCCAGTGTTTCCCACACATAGACTAAGTCGCAGCGGTGCGCCACATAATCAACACCGGCCGCCACATATTGCATTTTTATCCTGCTAAAGCCTTATTTGATTGGTGAGTAGAGACTGACTGCTGCGCTTGTGACAGGTCGCATGTATTACTGAAAGAACGAGCAGAGAGAGAGAGAGAGAGCCCCTCCTCCGGCCACGCACGCACACTCTCACCGTCGTCTTCAACCTGTCTTGCTCTCCCTCCCTCACGCATATTAATCAAGATCAATTGAGAATTGACACGATGGTAAAAGGTCGCAAGACCGAAGTTTCACGTGAAGAATTGGGAGATTTTTTTTCCTGAATTACCGCTGGTGTTGCTCTACAAGAGAATAAGTTAAGTGCACCTAAGCATTAAATGACTAGGTTGTAAATAGTTGGTTGCTTTTAAAATTAAGTATAGTAGAATCAGTGTGCACTTTATTATGCTGCTTGCTTGTTGCTACTGAGTGCAATAGTGTAATTATTTTAATTATGCTTAAATATTTATTTTCAGAATTTATTTTCAGCACTGAACTCTTTTTTTTACTTGTTCTACCTCACTTGTTTTTACTATTTGTTAAATATAGTTTTTTTTAGCACAATAAATGTTCCTTTTTTAAATTGAGACATGTAACATTGTTATCATCATGATCATTATGTCATTTTTATGATTTAAATTGAGGGAGCAAAAGCAGTATCGGCTCCAAATATTGGCTCAAGAAAATCGGCAGCCCGTATCGGTCATCGGCTAAGGCTGATGAAAAAAAAAAAAAAAAAAAAAAAAGATATCGGCATTGGCACTAAAAAATCTGTATCGGTCGATCCCTAGTATGAACATCAAAACAAATGATAAACTAAATATATATTTGGTATATTGTCAATATGGGACTGATGAAGAATCAAGTCATAAAGGGGTACTTACATAAACTCCCCCCGCCAGACATGTTGCACCAACCAGGACGTAATACAGTGCGTTTTCCCCACTCCCTCCTGTTGGCCCTGATGACATCTGGGCTTTTTGAACCATATCCAGCCTTCTACCATGTCTCAGCACTGAAAAATCAATCATAAAACCAAAAAAATTAATCCTTTTTTTTTTTGTTTTTTTAAGTCTGCTTAAACTCATTGTACTAATGTCACAGTTATATCAAATATATTCCTTCAATATAAAAATATCTTTATATTACGAAACGTGACATTTTTACTATTTCCAAGCACACACACGGAAAGCCGCTTCTCAGACAGCGTGCAAATATTGAGTTCGCTTTCAAGCCTTGCACTTATACAGACAATGTCACACACAAATTATGTCTGGGTGAGTATCCTAGCAAACATATTCGGTTATGGCTTAAGTGACCGTAAACAGTCGAGAAAGGCAACTCGTGTTGTGTGCAGCATCAGTGTACTTAATCCGCGCATTATGTCTTAAAGTGACAACAGGAAATATTTTAATATTGATATTCCTGCTGTCTGTTTTTAACGTTAATCAAACAACAAAAGACAAGGAAATCACTCACTGCTCTTGAATGAATAGCTTTTGTAAACTTTAATAAGGATTTTTTTTTATTTATGTAGTGAAATATGCTATGTTATTTTACATTAGATTTCTGTACCAGAAAACTAATATTAGACCTTCCCGAAAAGCACTGTTTATTTCATTTGTATATTTGCTCCATTTTATCTATTTATGGTGTTGCTTGTAATTAGATTGTTTGTTCTTATTTTCTTTATTTTTATTTGACATAAGTCCTTATTCCCTGAACATAGCACATACCTTAACCATGACCCTAAAACCAAAACATGCAGTTTCTGTAAAGTTGCTTCGAAACGGAATATATTGTGAAAAGCACTATCCAAAACAATGGGAATTGAAAACCGTGATATATACCGAACCGTGAAAAATTGGAAACATTGGAATGTGAAATAGGGAATACTCATCTTTTTTCTTTTTTTAAAGTCTACTCAACCAATATTTAGTTAGTGAGCATTCATGTAATAAGCAGTACAGTAGAATACAGTCCGCCAATCCTTAAATAAACCACAATACTGCTGAAAATATAATTCACTTGTGACAGCGGCATGGAGTTGTCAGAGCCAACGTGTAACAGTTATGTATGAGAGGCAGATTTGACGTTCACCGACCTTGGCCCCAAAAATACTGCAACACTACTGCTTGTTCTCTACTTCTGCATTAACCCATACAGTCTTTTCGTGTCAAATAATATTTTTTACAGAATGGCCGCATAGAGTTTTTGCTCAAAATTGTGTTGGAACATATGCGCTGTGACCGCAGATAGCAATGAATGAAACTTCAGTTGTGTTTATATATTCAATTCAACTCAGTATGCTTTATAGGTTTGACTATCCACACGGTCAAATAAACGCTTATACTACCGGTGCCTTGAGTTGTGTTTCCATAGAAAGTGTGCAAGCCGTTGTTCTGCTAGACTGAAATGAAGTTCACAGGTGACTTCTGCCGTTAATCTCAACTTGCCTGCTTTCCTCGCATTCTGCAGACACAACGTGGACGAGGCCCGGGCCAGCGGAGCCAGCTTATTCCAAACTGTTTTGCACTTAAACATCGCAGCTCTGCTGTGCTTTTCGATAAGACAGCCTGGTGAAGTTCACAGCTACGCTCACCGTGCAACTTTCGCACAAGGCCGGAGACCTTCTCAGGTCACACAGCTCCTGCATGCGCTTCCGGTTTCCGCTAACGGCCCGCCCCCTCCCTGCACTGATTGGCTGCAGTACTGACGGATTGTTAAGTAATTGGTCTATGTTCTGTCGGGAGGGGAAATCATCACAATTCAGCGTCACTCCAGAGACGATTGGCTATTTCTAAGGTACGCCTTAACGACGCCATAGGTCGTGTTATTGATTTTTCTTTCCTAACTTTCTACTATTTTATCTGGCGTTTCAGACATTTATAAATTCTAAATAATTTGAATCATTTAAAGGACAATTTTCAACAACAAAAAAGTAAAATAATAATAATGTTACGTCCTGTGGTCGTATTATTGTGTATAAATATTGCTGAGTATGTACTTTCCTTTCTGTTACGTTACTTTCGGTTAACGAGCACACCTGATGCTCATAAGAGCAGACTGAACTCTGCTGGAGAGAGCTCCTCTTCTCCTCTGCTCCGGACTTGGCGGCTTGGAAATTGGGTGTAAAATTGTTCTGTTGACATTAGTGGTGACTTCAATTGGCACACCTTGTGTTGAGTGTGCTCTTATTGGATAAACTGTTGTAGTCTTTTTGATTTCAGTTAATACTTTTCTTTCTTCATGGTTACCTTGTTTGGTATTTAACAGGTATTGTTTCAAACCTTTTTGTTATGTGAAGCAGTAGGGAAAGGGTGCCACCTTTTCTTTATTGTAAAATGTTTATCCCTATTTTTGTTTAGTCGGGAGTGGAGGGAAGGTTATGTTGTTTATTTATTTTTTTACCTGTATAGGTCATTTAGTTCCCCTTACAAAAGTTTGTTTTGGCTTAACCCTTTCCTGGGGCCCGTTTCAGAAAGGAGGTTAAGTGAAAACTCTGAGTAGGTTAACCCTGAAATAAGGGAAACTCTGTGTTTTCTGTTTCAGAATGGGAGGTATGTCAAACCTGAGAAAGCTGGGTAAGTCAAGCACGTTTCTGAAAGAGAGGTAATTTATACTCAGAGTCAGTTACCAGGGTAACTTACTCTGTGAACCTAACCTGGTCAGGAGCAGGTTTTCTTTGGTAAACACAGAGTTTCTTTCAGTCTCCTCCCCTTTTTTAAAGCACCAGCAGTGTTTAAATACTTTATTCATTCATTCAAACGCCACAAATGCTTTTCTTACTGAGTATTTTGGTCGTATTTCAAGTATAAATATAAAAAATATATAAATTTAATCTAAATCTAAAGTAAACGAAGTTTACTTAAAACAAATTAAATTATCTACCACATGACAAAAATGCAAAGTAAGAAAAGCATTCTTTGCAGGAACATTCATTCATTGCTCATATTTTCATCATGAGGACACTGCAAAGTGACAAAAATGGCATGTCCTTTTATACAGGATCCTGACGTTCACTTGATAATCCTCTAGAAGTATCCTAATAATTAGAATTTCCTTTAGGATTTCCAGTGGTTGGATGCATTGACACTCATATTCCCATCATCACACTTTCTAAAAACGGATTATTGTATGGAATGGAAGGATGCTGCCAGATGGTAGTACAAGATATATGCCATAACCACCACCACAGCTGTTAAATACATTTATTAAAAAAATTAAAAATAATTTATAGTCATCTTTATTTCCTACAAATACTTTATTCTTTTTTCTGTTGGATGTTAATATTCTTCCTCCATCTCCTCTTCATCTGTCAGTGGTGCTGGAGTTTGGCTGACCTGAGTAGAAGTCAAATGTTAATGCCATTCCCCTGATTAATAAATGTAACAGGTGGGATTAGAGAACATTTCATTATGTGAAAAGAGCATAGACCCTTTTCACATTTCTGGGTTTCCGAAGCTGAAGTCGTCATAGTTGGGTTAACTCTTATAGCGGTGAATGAGAGAATACATTAAATATATATTTTTGTGTCTCCATTTGCTCAAATAGCAAAAGAAAAACTCCACAATAGTGATTTCACAACTTTCAAAAAGATGGAAAAATTAGAGTGAGATTGATAACTGAAGTGAGAAGAGAGAAAGATGTTAATTTTAACTATCACTCCCATAGACGCTGTATTAGAAACACTCGTAATTTGTAATTTGATGCAAAAGTAATATAATACAAAGTATTAGTGTTATAAATGTACATACATCAAAAAAAATAATACAAAAAACGTTGCAGGATTTACGATATTGATGACCATTAAAGCACGTCATCACAGTCTGTGAAAAGGGTCTAGTGGGAAAAGCTGCTGCACATTGGACACTGAATGATATTTATTTAATATGTCAAATGTTTGTAAAGTCATTAAACCTACACCCATGAACATTTTATGCTTAAAGCTTTTCCTGATTGAATTGTTTTTTTGTTTGTTTTGTTTTTTCATTTTTTAGCTGCTGCCACATTCTTTGTTTGTCTTTTGGATACCATGAAAATTAAACTTAATTAAAATAATTAAGAATTAAACTTGTGTATTGACCCGGAAGTATGCAAACATCTTTTTGTTGGGTGCTGTTGCCATGGTGAATCGTACTTTCGGAGCTCCATTGATCGTGGCTTTTCATAGTTGGAGTGCATGTGCTTAACTCAGAGTCAGTCTACTCAGAGTTGATTGAACTACCTCAATTCAGCTCTTCTGAAACCCAAAACTCAGAGTTTCCCATCTCAGAGTAAGTCAACTCAGAGTTCAGGTTTAAACTCAGAGTTGGTTGAACCTCCTTTCTGAAACAGGCCCCTGAATATTTATTTGCTTCCAATTTACCTTTACCTGTAATAACCATTTTTATTTGCCTAGGCTATTGTGTTGACCCACATTTCTGGGGTTGAAGGGAATCCTCCACGTTATGTTTCTTTTATTTCATTTATTTGTTACCCTCTCCCAACCCTAGACTGGGAGAGCTTGTAGTAATAATAATAATAATAATAATAATAATAATATTTGCTACAGTTTACGTATACAGCCTGAAATTCTAAAACAATGTTTGCAAATAAAATAATGCCAGAAGCAGTAGGCTACGCATAGTGAACATGTTCAATAGAAATATAGAATAGAATGGAACAGAAATCATCTGCCATTAAAAACCAAAAATAAAAGCTGTCATGTCCATTAATTGCAGTTATTTGCTTTTTCTTTTATTATTGGTATATTTGTATATTATTTTTATTATCTGTGTCTTGTCACTGTCATTCTGTGCACTGTGGAGCTTCTGTCACTACAACAAATTCCTAGTATGTGTAAACATACCTGGCAATAAAGGTCATTCTGATTTTGGACATTTATTGTTTTTGTTTACTGATTTGTTCTGATAGACATGTTTCTAATGTAATATTAAAGTTTCATGTGAAAGTACTGTAAAGACAATATAAATGGGGGGAAATAAAGTGAACTGATTGAAGTCTCTAGTCCACAGGCATACCCCCCTGCTACAGGGAATGTTCTGAGAACTTTGGTTAACGTTCTAACAAGCTTGTATGAACAAACGTTCCTCCAGTAACGTTAAAAGAACGTTCGCACAACGTTACCTGGCTTTTAATGATGTTCTCAGAATGCCCTAAAGAAAAATAACATGACCTACAGTAGCTTTGGGTGGAGCTTACGTCTAGCTCCCCCAGACATCCAGCGAGGAGAAGCGAATGTAATTTGGGCCTGTGGAGCTAAAATATTCAACCACACACCATAACTCCACCCACAACACTATCCATCCACCCCATTTGACGTCTAGAGAAGTGGAGCTGGACGTCATTTGACAGTGCAGTAAGTACCACAACGTGCTTTTCCAATCCCTCGTTCAATCAGGCTGATGGAAAGCGGGGCGGCGCTGTGACCGGCCGCGGGACTTTCCAGCAAGAAAACAAACTAACATGCGGAAGAGCGCTGAACGGCTCCAGGACCTTTGACTCCTTCAGGAAACGACAGGAAATCTACTTTCTCTTTCTGTCATGTGAATATTCTGTAAAACGCTTTTGGAACATGACATCAAACCTACCAACCAGTTATACCCAGCTGGACGAAAACACATCTGAAAACAAAACTGCAAAAGGGCAATACATATTCTTCTTGATTCTGACTTTAATATTAGGCACTGAGACGTTTATCACAGCTTTTCTTCTTTATGACTTCTGCGAGGATATTCACAGAGTGAGTGCAATAGTTTAATCAAAGCATATGACGACCCTTAAACAAGAAAGGTTGTCATTTAGACATAAATGTATATATTTCATTCGTTTAATGAGTTTTGTTTTTTTGTTTGACTTTAAAAGACTCGTCAAACAGGCATAGATGGAGGGTATCCAATCCACTGTCTCTCCACAGATCTCACCCAACCAGCAGATCAAGCAGGTCTCGCGAGTTGTGACTTGTTCAATCAAGAACTGAGACAAACTGCACGGCAGGTAACTTATTTAAAACGGCTTCAATACGTTTTTAAAATTGAGAAATGTACATGTAGCCTATAGCCTATTACAATTATAGCCTAGGGGAGTGCGGGGCACAACCTAACCCGGGGTTAGTTGTAACGCGCATGTTTTAACCCTTTCCACACATGCCAGAATGACGAAACTTTGTGTATTTACTAGTTGCCATATCAACATTATTTAGAGAAAAAATAGCGCCAAAATGAAAATATCTCTGGAAGATATTACTGAAAATGTATTTAACCATAGCAAAAGTAAATTTCTAGTTTAGTTTTCATCTCTGTTTTTTGTGTTTATTTAAAATAAGACAAATCCGATATTATTTTAATCTTATATATGTTATTTAACAGTTGAGATCGTTCTTTAATGCTGATCTAACCAGCAGAAGACACGAGCTGTGCAGGTTGTAACACTGCTACAATGAGCCCCTATTAGAAATATGCCATTATATTCTATACTTTTATGAATTCTTTTGAGAAACCACGAGAAAAGGGTGAATAATGACTGAGAGTTAAAGGTGCCCTAGAATGATTTGAAACAACATTTTAAATTGTTCTCTGGTATCTACATAGAGGGTATATGGCTTATTTAAGGTCAATAATTGTCCAGCTATGGGTTTACAGGTCCATTTACAACTCTAGAAATCTTCCCCAGGATGAAATGGTCTGTTTTTGCCTTATTTGGAAGGGTCATGAATATTAATGCAGCGTTCTGCTCTGATTGGCTGTTTCACTGCGGCTCAATGATAGCAGGCACAACTTTACTGACCGTCTTGACGATGGAGAGATTAGGCATTCAACCTTATATATATATATCAATCAGTATATAATCATACTTCAGTTGTCAAAAATATAAATAAATAAATATCAAATTACTATCGTTTCAACTTAAATGGTGGAGGTGGTGACGTTAGCTAGAAGGATCGAGTGAGCTATGTGTAAGCAACTAAACTAAGATAGTATGTTACGTATCTATGGTTGCATTTACTAATTTATGACAACACTGGCATGAAATAATATTAACCTTTGTCATTAGACATACTATTTAGTTATGTAAACCACTGGATTATCCTATTCTTACCGTATAGCATCTTGCGTTGGATATAGACAACAACAGGAATATTATCGCTAATGTTGTCTCTCTAAGAAACTTTCGATTTAATCAGAAATGGTTTAGACAGTCAAGAAGTGGATAAAATCACTGCTTGCAGGAATATGATTGGAATTGCCCCTTTCTTCAGTGTCAGACGCTGAGCAAAGCCTGCTTGATATTGTCCCAGGTTTGAAAACTGTCCGCGGTGAAATGGGCCGAGCAAACTAACAACTTTGAATGAAATTGTTGCGGTATCCGATTATAAATAAACATCAACCATGCCTGTTGACATGTTTTATCTGTGGGAAGAATATGAAACGTCTTCACATCCCCTGCACAGCCTGGAACATAACATTTGTTTCCATGATCTGCCATGATCGCTATCCTCCCGTCAGGCTTACTGCTGCAGAACTCCAGTTGATACGGCGGCTGCGCAGTTCCGCCAGATAGTGAACATGTGCTTGCTTATGAAAATGTTGGGGGGCATACATATTAATGATCCCATGTATTGCATCACTCTCGGTGTTACGTTGAGATTTGCCTATTTTTCCGTGGTGTTTTTCACAAACGAGATTTACATATGAAGGAGGAGGCAATGGTGTTTGAGACTCACTGTATGTGATTTACATGTACTGAACTCCTGTTATTTAACTATGGCAAGGTTAATTCAATTTTTCATTCTAGGGCACCTTTAATGTTCAGAAATGATTAATTATTATTATGTTTTGAACTATGCTGTAGCTGTATTTGTGTTTGTAGTCAAACTCAAAAATGTGAATATTTTGAATGATTAAAAAAATGCCATTATTTTATTTTAAAAAGTTAATAATTGTATTCTGTTGACAAAATATTTTATCTTGTATATTTTTTTTTATTATATCAGGTAACATTCTAAGCTATCATTTGGTCATGATACATTGTGCCCAACCACATGCTACAATGTACCCCACCTAAGGGGCATGTTGTCACATTTCACTTCCATTCTTTTGGGGTAAATCAAGAAAAAAGTATACACTTTATTAATTAAACAAAACCACATAATTGTACTAGACATGTGGGCAATTAATGTGGGAAAAAATACATACTCTGAAGTCAAAAAGCATTTAGGTTGTGCCCCGCTCTCCCCTACATGTAATATGATGTTAAGAGTCTACGTTTCTTTTTGAACAGAGGCTGCTGTTAGACATACAAAATCATGTACTGGGATCATTAGGAGGTAAAACAATTTTATTTATTTATTTAAATTATTGTTTGCTATTATTGCATATCAAACACTTAGGTGTATATTTACACCAACCTGCGACCTCAGTCCTGGGGCCTATACCATGAAGCCGGTTTAGCTGGCTAGCCAGATATGTTTAAGCTTAGTTTGTGACAATCCTGGGTTTTAGGTAGGTACCATTAAAGTGGTTTGGCTTTTAGCAGTGTTCATCTCCATAGTAACGTATGCTTCACGGCTAACCTGCTCCAGGGCAGGTTATGTTATAAGAGATCTCAAACTGAAATTAGACCAATCAGCTGTAAGCAAAGTTTTCTACCCCAAATTAAAGGTCACTACATAGCAAATGGTTTTTAAAGACTAAAGCATCTGGCTTTTGACAATGCTTATTTATAATAATAATCATTTAGTAATAGATATAATTTATGTAATTATTATACCCTTAATCAATTACACATGTATCATTTTAGTTAATCAATCATTAGGAACTTAGTTCAAATTAATAATAATAGCCTATATAAAGGTCATACAAATAAGCTTTACAATCAATAAATAAAGCTATAAAAATTACTACGTGAGCTTAAATGTTCAATTCTCTCTATATATCAACTAAACTAACTTCATAACTTTTACCTTTACTGACGTATACGATTTTTCTTTAAGTTGTCATCCTTTATAGACGGCTCTTTTCTTCTTGCTGTGTAAATTTGTTTAAATTCTTCATGTTTTTCAATCATGTAATATTCTGCAGAAGAGAGAAATGAATCTCGGTGTAACTGATCCACAACATGTTCACTACTGATGTCACAGCTAAACTCCTAAACTCAAGATCAAAGCCTGAGTTGACAGAGAAAGCTGATGATCAGCATCATGGGACCAACAAAGCCTGAATAGATTGGTTTGGTTTTGTCAACTCGAAACTAATCCTGTAACCCTGAGTTTGTTAAACTACCATCATGGTACAAGCCCCTGGTGTCATTTTACCCATGTGTACTTGTGCATCCTCATCACTCTCTTTTCCCAATCTCAGCCACCCAGAAAGCCCAAACCAACTCAATAATTAAGTGTGTATGAAATAAGAATGATAATAAAAAACGTATGTACTTAACTGCACAGTTTTAGTAAATGCACAGCTAAACAGAGTCTGTGTTTTGGAGTCTGGATTTGAATGTGATTACTGTTGGAGCACACCAGGGGCTTGTACCATGATGGTAGTTTAACAAACTCAGGGTTACAGGGTTAGTTTAGAGTTGACAAAACCAAACCAATCTATTCAGGCTTTATTGGTCCCATGATGCTGATCATCAGCTTTCTCTGTCAACTCAGACTCTGATCCTGAGTTTAGGAGTTTAGCTGTGACATCAGCAGTGAACAGCCAATCACATGCTGTGGATCAGTGAAACTGAGATTCACTTCCGAGAGAAGCAGCGAGATTCACTTGTCTCTTCTGCAGAATATTACATGATTGTAAATTATTAAAATATACACAGCAAGAAGAAAAGAGCTGTCTATAAAAGAGGACAACTTAAAGAAAAATCTTACTACGTCAATGCAAGTAAAAGTTATGAAGTTAGTTTAGTTGATATATAGAGAGAATTGAACATTTAAGCTCACATAGTAATTTTTATAGCTTTATTTATTGAGTTTAAAGCTTATTTGTATGACCTTTATATTAATTTAAACTAAGTGCCTATTTATGATTAATTAACTAAAATGATACATGTGTAATTGATTAAGGGTATAATAATTACATAAATTATTAAATAAACCATTCAAAATTATTATTATTATTATTGTTATTATAAATAAGCATTGTTAAAAGCCAGACGCTTTAGTCTTTAAAAACCATTTGCTATGTAGTGACATTTAATTTGGAGTAGAAACAGGGGGAATGACTTTATTGCATCAGAGGTGTGTCACTTTGCTCACAGCTGATTGGTCCAATTTCAGTTTGAGATCTCTTATAACATAACCTGCCCTGGAGCAAGTTAGCCGTGAAGCATAAGTTACTATGGAGATGAAGACTGCTAAAAAGCCAAACCACTTTAATGTTGCCTAAAACCCAGGATTGGCACAAACTAAGCTTAAACATATCTGGTTAGCCAGATAAACCGGCTTCATGGTATAGGCCCCTGATCTCTTCTGGAAGCTGGTTCCAGCTACGGGTGGAATAATAGAGTGGTGCAGGTATGACTAAGCTTCCGACAACTCTTTCAGTTTTCATCTCAAAACATTTCCCCAAAACGTTTGAGTTAAACTAGTTTTTAAGAGCGCAACTATGAGCATAATGAGGCTGTAAAAGTCGACTGAGTTCACCTGTTCAGTGTGATGACGTTTAATGTCCTCGACACCCTCTGTAGTCTCATTTAGCCACTTGTTAGCAACCGCCTTTTTCAAGACACTTAACAGCTTAAAAAAAAAATCACGAGTGGGGTAATATTGATGTGTTTTATGTCGTAGAATAAAACGTGAAAGTGTTTTGAGCTTGTGTTCACCACAGACCTTATTTCAGCCATTTAACCCTCTGGGGTTCTTCATTCATGGGTCACACTCAGGACCTTCGGGTCAAAAATGACCCGGAGGGCAGGATTAAGATTTAAAAAAAAAGATTTGAGTTAAATCAATTAAATATATTTTTATTCAATAATATATATATATTTTTTTTTTTGGTGTTTTGAGATACTTTTATGATTTATAATTAATATTTATGCAATAATTATGACCCATTTTTTCCCATTGAATATAATAATAATAAAATATATATATTTTGCAAAACAGACCCAAAAAAAAAAACACACTTATACACACAAAAACACACGCACAAACAAATTAACGCGTGCCATTCCAAAAGCTAATTGTGTTTTTGTGTGTGTGAGTCTTTTTGTCTGTTTTGCACTCTTGATGTTTTAGAGATTTACCCCTTCAATGTTGAGTCCTTTTTTTCTGCATCCTGGCTGATTTGTAGATTGTATGCACAAAAAACCTCTGTATTTTCATATTTTTTGCCAATTTCCCATTAATTTCCTATGGGGGTCATTTTTGACCCGAAGGTCCTGAGTGTGACTGTTTTTTTACGACCACTTAGACTTTTCAAATCCTGTCCCCAATTTTTTGGGGTGTTCATATACCAAGTACCAATAAAGTCACCAAGTTTCGGACCATTCCGATGAAGCTACGATTTTTAACATTTTTTATTTTAAAATATTCGGGTCAGAAATGACCGAAGAGCCCCAGAGGGTTAAACCAAATCCCATTAAAAAAAACCATTAACTTCGGTACGAGGGAACCGGAAGTGATAATATGCTAACTCGCTTCCGAATTTTGGCCTACAAAGTGACGTCATACCTGCACCACTCTATAGCTAAAGTGGACTCGCCTGGCTAACTGATCTGCTAGGTTCATATTCAATGTGCATATCTGCAATGTACTGAGTTCCTTAGCCATTGAGGGATTTATAAACAACTGAAAGTACCTTAAAGAGGATTCTAAATGTATTTAGGCATATATCATTCATTATCTTTATGAGCGCTGTCTCTGTTTTATGCGGTCGGGAACCAGATTGAAAATTGACCAAGTATCCATTTGAGTTTAAAAATGTATTCAGCTGATTGAAAACAACTTTTCCGATAATCTTGCTCTGGTTGCTCAATATGGTGTTATCCAGATTGCTCTTTTTTTTAAAGTCCTTTACAAAAATGTTTTCTTTGGAAAAGTCCCTGAAAGATGTGAGGCATTTACCACTTCTAGGAGATCTGTTTCAGTTAAACATTGTTTTGAAAAATGATGTAGGGAGTGTGTCAAGGGCACAGGTTGATGTTTTAAGATGCTGCAGTTTCTTCCAAGATTTTACCATCAATTACCTCAAAATCAGACATAGTGACTAATTTAATTGAAAATATGTTCTTGGACTTTACAGAACATAACATCACTGAGATTTTCAGACCAGCTGTCCACGTCGGGGCAAAACAAGAGCTTAAACAATATCAAAGGCTTCAGAAAAATGGTAGGATCTTCCCCAGACTAACAATACACTGTTTACACTGTACAAGATAATGTGGTTAAATGTAATAGGCTAATGAGCTCCTTACTTTTCTGCAGACGAAACTCCTGCACTGGATCGTATCCAGTGGGACAACATGAATGGCCAATTCAGTCAGGAAGGGTTAATGAGCTTGAGCCCCGAAGGAGAAATAGCGGTGCCACACGACGGAATTTACTTCGTTTTCTCTCAAGTTAATTTCGAAACACAATTAGGTCAGAGTATGCACTTAACGCAATACTTATACAAGAGGACAGCATCCTATCCACGACCAGTGATGCTCGCTAAAGCCGTAGTGACTCCCTGTGTGAGCGCAAGGTTTGGTGTACAGCTTTATTCCAACCACCAGGGGGCGCTGTTCCGCTTAGAAAAAGGCGACAGACTCTCTTTGTACGTGCTGAACATAAGCGCTGTCCGCTTCCCTCAGGAAGCCACTTACTTTGGGGCATTCATGATTAACTAAGCAAAACAGCAGTATTTTGATTCACTTTATTGCTTATGTTAACCGTTCCCAAGATAACAAATGTATGTATATAGAGGTGATGAATAACATTTTAATAAAGGTGTTTAAAAAAAAGTTAATTTCGTTTTAATGTATTGCTTGTTTATTGTAAATTAAAGATCATATACAAATTATAGCCTAGTCTTCAGTCTTGTTGATATGTGTAGGTATTTTTAATCCACAGCCAAAACAGTAAAGAAACATCAATTCAGTTATATTATTCATATTATTGACACCTAATAATAAAACCATTCCCTTGTTTTTTATTACATGGTTAAATGTGGTACATGACAAAATATTTTTTTAAATCTCATAACAAATATAAGAAAACAGAGGTGAATACAGTAGAAATTCTCTGTCCACGTCATTGATTTTCTCTGGCATGTCAATAGGCAACATTTTCTTCTTCTGTATGTGAATGATGAAGGTGTTTATCCGAATTCAGAAGAAAAGGGAAGCGGCCGTCTTTCGCTACAATGGGGAATAAAGAGAGAGCTCTATTTTATAAATATTTTTTATTTAAAATGTTGCTCAATGCAGATAGAACTGAAAAATGTCACACCACAAAAATGTGAACCACAAGGCTGCTATTCAACATGGAATTCTAGTTTAAGAAGATGCAGCAACGGAACAATATTCAGTTTTGATTATACACAGCACAAATTTGTAATCCATTTCTGTTATAAAAAAAAACGGATTCAAAATCTGACCTTCGGAGCTCTGAAAACAAGAAGCTTTCTCAGAGTGAAAAGGGGCTGAGGAGTCATCTTTGCATCTATTACATTGTTGTTTTTCAGTTTAATTTTGCCCTCTTCACGGCTTACTTCATTATTGACTTTAGTGAGGATCCCCAAGATGTCCTGGCCTCTAAAAATGAAGGAAGAAACTATTTAACATATAAACCCAGACAATAGGCTTAAAATAACGCTTACAGTATTACAGTATTAGCTCACCCTTCACTTCCCTCTTTTAAATGCTTGCAAAGGGACTGTATAAACCAGGATCCACTGTATGGATCACGAATCGACATATATCCCTCCACTGTGGACATGGCAATCAGAAAATCAGAATGTTTGGCAATGCTGTATATTTTGCCAGGTCTCTGGATGCAACTGGAAAAAGGACCATCTGCAACCAGCACTTTACTCTGCATCTCACGCCCTCTACATGCTTGGATAAAGAAGACTTTAGGTTTCCCAATAAGAGAGGGGCAGTTGTCTCCATCAAATGGGGAGGTGATGTCATTCAGGGGACATATTTGCTCATCACATCCCTCGACACCAGTCTCATCTCCATGACTCATCACGCAACAGATGAAGCAGTCTCCATGAGGGCGATCCTTGTAATCGGTCATGAGTTGTTTTATGTCAGATGCGGTCTGATCTTTCTTGATCTCAACCTGAAAGCCCAAATATTCAAACAAGCCTTTCAGAGAATCTGAGAAATACATAAAAGAAAGACAAGTATATAAGGTAAAGGCAATACAATACCATAGCTAGATCCACAGAGCAATTACAACAACAAATTAAAGAAAGAAAATGAAGAGGACAAAAAGAAAAGTAAGAAAACAACCAATAAGCATCTCATAGGTGCATAAGCTTCTTCTAAAAAGAAGGATATGCAAATGAGTGTGTTTTGTGTTTCATAATTCACTGCCTACCAACATCTTTTTGGGATCCATTTCGTTTGTGTTTGGGGTTTTTAAAGTTCTCGTTATTAATAATTAGGCAAAGTCCACGTGGATTGCTGTCCATTTTGTACTCATCATTCTATAACAAAAGAGCAAATTGTTATTGAGTACATCCAACATTCAAGAATAAAATCTGTCTGAAAATGTATATTTTGAAAATGTTGCAGCTTGCTCCACTCCATTACCGTAGATTTTGGTTTATCTGAGGGGGAAAAAGAGATATGAGAGTCAAATCTTTAAAGTTAAATCTTTAACCCATTAGTTAAGTATCATTGTACAAAGTTATTGTAAAACATATTTTGAGAAAAACAAGAAAAAGTCGCAATTAAATTATAAAATTGTCCGAGATAAAGATACATAACATTTTTAAATGAAATATGATTATTGAATAATTCATTAAACTGTAGCCTACCTGCAGTTATAGGTAGAGAAGGCGCTGGTGTTTCGGGGATTTCTGGATGAATGTCTATGTTTAGGTTATCGTAAAGAAACTTGTCTCTTTTCTCCAAGCATTTGAGCAGAATTTCACTTGCTTTCCGCCCCTTTCTCTTCACATTGTCAATCAGATCACGAGCTTGATCAGTTCGCGTTTTGGTCTTATGCACTATCTCTTCAATCTCCTCAGTACCTACCACATTATTTTCCCTAAGATCATCCAACAAATTTTTGATAACATGCTCGGTCAAACCATCTCTCAGTTGAATCCGATACTTTTCCAAGACTTTTTCTAAAGGAAAGCAATTTGTTAAGTAAAATGTTTATGTTTATTCAATTCAATTGAATTATAGCAGGCCTGTTATTCTCAAATTCTGAATTTCTGGCATACTTGTATTGTAATTTCTGAATAGCATTCAATTATTTTCAGTTGCTATAGTAGGCTAGTCTGCTAAATGCCTTAAATCTGAACATAAATTGATAACGGGGGTTTCAAGTCTTTTACTTTCACTTTTCATTTCACTGTTTGTGCAGCGGTTTCTTCAAAAATATTACAATAAGCAATTAAGTTTTCAAATTCACACACATAAATTATTCATATAATTCTTACCTGCCATTTCGTTGTATTAAAATGTGTCGTATTAATACAATTCTATGTAGGCCTATAGCTTTTGCTCCAATGTAATAGCAGGAATTCGTGAAAACTTAAGTGGAAAATGGCGTAGCCTTGGAAAAGCCCCTGCAGACCCGTGTACATCTAAGAGGCGGAGCTATTCGAGGAGTCCTATCCCAGCAAACACAAAACGTTTTTACAACGTTTCACAACGTTTCACAACGTTGTTTTTTGGTTGCAATTAGGTAATGTTGCAGTGCAACGTTTTAAAAACGTTTAAGAAACCACACCTAAAATAAAAAAAATAATGTAACCAAAATAAAACGTTTTAGAAACGTTGTGAAAATACCAACCAGGTATGTTTTCTTTAGGTAGTCAAAAAACGTAAATATCACGTTTGTCTACTACGAAAACAAAACCAGACCAAAATGCAACTTTGGCGAGACGTTTTATTTAGGTGTTAAAATAACGTAGTCTGCACGTTGAAATAGGTTTTAAAAGAAACGTCACGACAGTATTAATACCATGCCAAATCTCCAATGGTATGTTCTGTTTGTGTATAAAATAGCCTATAACAGTATAACATTTTAACATTAAAGCGATTCTTCATTGACCGTGTAGGCTATAGCCTAACAGACGAGACCATAGGCAGCTGATTATCAAGTATCAAAAGGACTTGAAGGTGATATGTGAATGCTTACTCTCAGTTGTCTCTTCTCATTTAATAGCCTATACATTTTCTGATAACATTTTTTTTACGCTAATCATCACTGAACATGTCACACACATTTTTGGAAAAATGTTAATGTCCTTGCATGCCCTTTATTTTTCATTTTAAGAGCAGAAATATTTACAATACCTGAACACAATATTGGGTTTGAAAAATAAGAAAGCTACAAAGTGCGTCTCAATCTGTACATTTTAACATGTTTATTCAACTTGTAAATTTGTCGCTGTTAATGTATGTATTTTATGTTTGTTTATCTGCTTTACTCGTTGCCCCCCCCCCCCCCCCCCCCCCCCCCTGAAAAAAATAAATAAATGTGTCCTTGCGTGCAGCCTGAGGGTGACGCTCTAATGATGATTGACATACTTTATATGAAAATATATTCATAATTATATCATGGAGTTTTTGCTATTTTATTTCTACACCTCGTTTACCATTTCTAAAGGTAGACCTATATAGGCCTATTATGTTATAATGTAGCCTATTATATATATAAATGACTTAAAACATTGTTTTACATTTTCAATGCTTTCATATTTTCATTCAATTTACAGTTTGCGATGGCCACAGGCCTACTATCCACTTAATAATGTATCAAGTTTCAGGATATTTTAGCTGATTATCAAATAATTCATTCCATCAATCTAAATGTAAATGCTGCGTGACTTTTACGTATTTTAATGGGTGCGCGCTGAACATTCAAGCCGCATTTGAACTGGAGCGGAGGGCGTTACCATGGAAACGAGGCGGCAGCTCAACTGACAATCGGTGCAACTCCGTCTCTCACTGTTGTTTTAACAACTTTAAGGTAAGTTTAGTCCATAAAATTACACAAATAGTACATACAAATGTTTCTGAGACTTTCTTTCATGTAAATCACTCGCTTCCGTTTAATATTTATTTAATAGAAATGGTTTAGTCGTGTCTTCGAAAAAGTCCGTAAGCATCTAACTAACTTTAGCTATCTAGAGGTAACGTTAACGTTAGGTTGACTTGAGCTGTAAGTTTTAATCACATCTTATGTGTAGATTAGATATTTTGATAGTTTTGTAAAGGTTTTGCTGACAATTGGTCAATGGATGAATGGAAATAAGCGAATTTATTTAACCTAAAAGTAAGCACTGTATGGTTAATTCATAGTTGTCACGTGACGTCACACCATTACGCCCACCTGGAGGGCAAAATAAGGCTTTCCTCCACTGCCCAGTCATTTTTATCAGGTTTGTAGTTAGTATTAATGTAGTAAAACAGTGTTATTAAAAGATCAAATTAAATATATAGCCTACCGCTTATTCACGATGCATACTTTGTACAGGTAAGCAGATGAACACAGAACAAATTATTTACAACAAAATAATATTGTTTGTCTTCTCCCCTTTACAGTATTGTTTGCCATCTAGTCCTGATCACAGAGTTTAGCTCCAAACTCAATGAAGCAGACCTGAGCAGCTGGTCAAGGATCACCAGAAACTCAGCAGAATTTGGTCTCAGTGTTCCAGTGTTCAGGTGTCCCAGTGTTGTAAGTTCAGAACATATTTCAGGAGATCTCAACATTGTCTCTCAAGGTCCACTTACATGCAGAGCTTTACTCCAACCTAGTCCAGCACACCTGAACAAGCTAATCAAGGTGCTAAACTCTGGGTGCATATCACTCAGGTCTCTAGCTCAGTAGTCAGTGGTTAAGGTCCGTCTTTATCACAAAATCCTTACAGTGCACTAAACATTCGCTCCCTGAAAACTCACTATGTTATCGGAAAAACTTTAATCATACAAGACAGTTTGCTACAAAATGACATGTGATAGGTGATTTTAAAACACAAACCAATATTATATTTCAGCATAAACATAACATCTCTAGACAGGTAATGTCTAATCAAGCAAACATTTACAATTTATCTATGACTGAAATCTTCCACAAGTATGTAGAGGGAAAACTCAAGTGTATACTTCACATTTTGGACAACCATTGTTTTTTTACATTTACATTTTGGTTATTGTTCTCTTTCTCACTTTAGATGCTGGAGAACAAAACAGCCTGGCTAAAGCATTCAAAGTGGAAACTTCTGTCATGGCTCAATAATCCAGGATTGGGATGGTGGAAGGAGCAGAAGATCAGAGATCTACTGGTGCCCATGAGAAACTGATTTACCTAATGCGTCAAATTTAACCAAACATTTTCATCACTCACCTTCATGTCGTTGCAAACCTGTAAGACTTTCGTTCATCTTTGAAACACAAATGTAGATCTTTTTAATTAAATCTGAGAGCTTTCTGTCCCTCCATTTCACAGTTTATGCAACTACAACTTTCAAGCTTCAGAAAGGTAGTAAAGACATTATAACAATAATCAATATGACTCCAGTGGTTTAACCTCAACTTTATGAAGTGAAGTGAATGCTGTGTGTGTGCAAAAAAACCCATTGCATCTTTATTCACAAAATATACATCTCTGACACATGTTCACGGAGCACCACGATTCATCAGTGTTGTGTTGGCGAGAGACAGCGATCTCATGGCGCAACATGCGTTGGAGATACATAATTTGTGAATAAAGATGTAATTGTATACGCACATAAGGCATCTGTTAAAAATATCTTAATTTGTGTTCTCCACAAAAGTCGTATGGGTTTGGAGCGACATGAGGTAATTAATGACAGAATTTACATTTTTGTGTGAACGATCCCTTTAATGTTTTTAATGTGGTTATAATTGGCCATAATAAACATTTTCAATATTTTAAAGATTTATTGTTTTGAATTTTTTTTTAATTTGATCAAAAGTCGCAGTAAAAACTTTTAAATTGTTAAAAAAAAATGATGTTTCAAATAAATGCTGCTCTTTTGAAAGTTCTATTCAAAGAATACTGAAAAATATCATAGTTTCCACATAAATATGAAGCCGTACAACTGATAATAGTCATAAATGTTATATATATATATAAAATAGATTGTATCATTATTTATTCTAGAATTAGTAATATATTACAGAAATGCACTCATTAATTAAAATCATTAATCATATCAATCATATTGTGTTATTAATCAATAAATTCTAAAGAATTTGCTTAACTTTTATGTTTTGTGTCCAGTGATTTTTCAATGTTTTTAACGGGTCCCAGAAAGAATTGTGTTAAAGATGAGTTTATAGCCCACTGGATCGATTACTCTTCACACTGGATTCTTTGAAGACATACGTAACGTGGCAGCAGTTGCAGAACGGCTGCTGCTACAAACTCTTACAGGCTACATCCAAGGATGGAAACATATCAGGTTTCAGTGATTAACACGTTTTTTCAGTGAATTTTTCGGGTGAACGTGGTGAAAACCAATAGGAAAAAAAGTACCACATAAGACGTCATATTGACATTTTGAAAATGTTGAACATGAATCATATCGTCGAAGCAACGTTAAAAAAACTTTCATCAATGGTGTGAAAATACGTATTTATAACGTTAAAAAATGTTTCAGCCACGTTGTGAAAATACGTATTTATAACGTTAAAAAATGTTTCAGCCACGTTGTGAAAATACGTATTTATAACGTTTAAAAAACCAGACATCTGTCGTATTAAATACGTAGGATAAAAACGTTGTGAAAACTTTTTCACGACGTGAAAAAAACGTTTTTGCAACCTTTTTGTGTTTGCTGGGATGTTGCAGAACGATGTTGCTTTTGGCACTTTCCCAATGAGAATGGGCAGCAAATTTCTATCTGGATCGGCCGTGGGCCCTGTGTCTCACCTGGTTGCACGTTTACAGCAACATTGCTCAAAAAGTTGCTCCGTGTATCACCTTTAGGCCTATCAACCCTTACGAAAATGAACCATGGTTTTACTTCAAATAAAAACAAAATACCATGGTTATTGTAGTTAAACCATGGTAACCATAAATTAACCATGGTTTTGCTACTCTAACCATAGTTTATCCATGGTAAAACTGTGGTTATATAAATGGTAATCAATTAGCCAAAAAAACATGGTTACTACCCTTTTACTATAATAAAACCATGGTTATTTTTCGTAAGGGAATTAACTGTAAAATATGGAAGCCCGTTTCCGCCACTAAGTAAAAAAATAAAAAGAGTAATTGCGACTTTTTTTCTCACAATTGCGACTTATAAAGTCATAATTCTGAGTTATAAACAGTGTTGGGCACGTTACTTTAAAAAAGTAATTAGTTATAGTTACTAGTTACTTCTTACAAATAGTAACTGAGTTAGTAACTGAGTTACATCATTATAAAAGTAACTAATTACCAGGGAAAGTAATTACTGCGTTACTTTTTTTTTGTCAAAAGTTCAAATATGTCAAATAACTTGGATGCCCCCAATTTAAATATGTTAAATGAATGAATTAGACACTAAACATTGTACATTAATGTACACTATTGTAATGTTGCTGTGGGACAATGTGAGAGACACCTATCAAATTCAATATATTGTAAATATTATCAGTAGACCTACTATAGTGTAAATATTATCAGTACTTTACTACTCCTCTGGTAGTGGAGCTCACGTTATCGCCTGGGTTTTTAGCCGCTCATGTTGTGGCTGTGATGATGTGAGGAGCTTCATTAGATTAGAATTACTTGCCACCGACGTGGAGAGACTCTCTTCCTGGGCATAAGTTGCACGTCACATAAACATTCTTACCTTTCACCTCAACGAGGGAAGAGTAGCGCTTATACTTCCAGTTTGCGAAAGCTACTTGCCATCGCTGACTGTGCATATGCGTGTGCGACTGTGCGTCATAGGTGTGTGTGTGTGTGTGTGTGTGGACTCAACCTATCAACCTCAACCCAATTGTCTCCCACCCACCAATCATCATCAGTTATGTGTACCACGCGCGCGCGCGCACACACACACACACACACGTTGCAGGTCCGACTGACAGAGAGCCTGTTCGGATGAAAACTGCTTCAGTGAGCTCAATTATAGTAACGCCGCATTTTTTTTTCTCAGTAACGCTAACGGCGTTGCAACATTGGGAAAAGTAATTAATTAGATTACTCCGTTACTGAAAAATTAACGCCGTTAGTAACGCGGTTATACTTAAACGCCGTTACTCCCAACACTGGTTATAAAGTCATAATTCTGAGATATAAAGTCAGAATTCTGAGATATAAACTCGCAATTGCGAGTTATAAAGTCATTATACTACGGGGCGTTGAATGCTTGAATCTGATTGGCTGATGAACGTTCTGAGGTGTGCAATTATTTTCTGGGAGATGCACAGCGAACGTAGTTCCAGGCAGCTCTCTTGACCGCATTACAGTTCCATATCACTTCGCATAGTTAACTGTAATAATGGACATTACAGGACTAAAAAACAACAATATGACAGACAATTTTCCTAAAGTAAATCTTAATATTTACAGTGAATATAAAACGTTCAACAACTGGGCGGCAGCAGTATTAGACAGTCCAGATGAAAACCAACAAACGGAAGCGGACATCAAAGGCAAGCTTTTCTGTCTCATTGAAACACATGCTCGCACACGCACTACAGTTTGCACAAAAAGGTGTCAGCGCTGCCCTGACGATTTGATCAGTTAGCCTATATAGTGGAGCAACTTAAAGGCTACACGTGACATTTTTTCACTAGTGAGGTAATAACAGCTGTTTAGAGACGCACAAAGGCAGCCTAATTCACACAAGCACTTGCTCTCTCTCTCTCTCTCTCTCTCTCTCTCTCTCTCTCTCTCTAATAACTTTATTAACTGCAGTAGAATGCTATCAACGGCTCGAGCCTTCGTTAACAGCTTTAAAATGACGTTTCAGAACTAGCAAAAGAGCTGTTGGATGAGACGCGGAAGAAATAGTCCTACTCACAATAGCGGTTTAAGTACAAAAACCGGACGAATCCCTTTAAATATATCTTCGGATCGATGTCTTGAGGTGTGGTAACCGTAGTATAAGCGGAATAATTGACTCCGGGGCGTTCAATTATTAGAACAATAATGCACACCTGAGGTGTAACGGCCACTCCGCCACCTCGGGTGTGCATTATTGTTCTAATAATTGAACGGCCCGTCGTCAATTATTCCTTACTTGATCTGCCGCGACCCGACACATGAGTTGTGAACACATTAATGAGTATATTAACTGTAGTGATGGAATGATTGTCTTATTATCTGAACGGCATTAATATCTCTGAGCAAACGCGCTCTTGAGGGGATTTTAAGCGCAAGCTTTGGCGTAGAAACAACAGAACGGATGTGAGGTGGCAACGTTCATTGAACATATTCTGATGTGTTATTATGGAAATATGATCCCAGAACTCCACCACCCTCAGAATGTGCTGTAATTCACGATGGCCTTAGAGAACGAGTGTGTCCAGTAATGACACGTCCAGTATGATCTGTCGCTACACAGTCACCTGAGGGTGGCTGTTCTGGGATCATATTTCATTAATAACGTATCATTAATAACATATTTCATTAATAACATTTAATTAATAACGCATCAGAATATGCTGTAATGCAAGATTTCGTTTGAGAATGAATTTTACCAGAAGCCTTCGCTCAGCAAAGGAACGACGGCTTGTGGTACCATCACAGAGGGGAAAAAAATCCCTTTCCAGAACATTTTCATTCAACATTCCCAGCTGGTGGAACGATCTTCCCAACACCATCCGAAACGCAGAATCATTGACATCATTCAAAAGTCAACTTAAAACTCAGCTCTTCCGTGAGCACTTAACCTCATATAAAAAATAAAATTAAAAAAAATTCTCTCCTCTTTCTTCTTCCCTCCCTACTCTAGCCTGTGCTACTCTGAGCAATGTACACGGTCTCAGGATTTCAGGCTCTTATTGCGCTTCTCGACTCTTCATGACCTATCGCTTCATGTTCTCCCAAGTTGTAAGTCGCTTTGAATAAAAGCGTCTGCTAAATGCATAAATGTAAATTTGACCTCCATGTGCTCGATTTTGACAATATTTAAAAGAATATATTATATTCATATTTAAACGAGCTGTTAAACCCTAAACTGTAATGTTTTTTGTTGTTGTTTTACTAGTTAACTTATTACTTTTTACTAATCACATAAACTCGGTAAAATATGATAAAAAATCTAGGGTTGAAATCTAAATTCCAAGGTGGCCTCAAGATGACTTAAAAGTATTTAAATAAGTATATATAGGTAGCCAGAGAGTAAGAGAAGTCAGGCGTAATGAAGAAAGCTTGTGGTATTCACTGTGTTTGTGCATCATAACTCCTTTATGAGCTTTGTGATGAAGTTGATAAAAGCTGGAATGGAAGCATTGTTTGGATCTCACGCGTCAGAAACAACCCTACAGCACCTCTAAGTGGCAATGGTTATTAATGTCACTTCAAGGATTGAGAACCACTGCTCCAGAAAACAGACTATATACAATAATGGCCACAAGTGATTTCCAGTCTAGGAAAAGTGACATCTTCACCCTTTTTTTCAAATAGTTAAAAATATGTTAAAGATTTTGTAAGCATATGTGGAGTTGTGCTTGGAGTCAGTTGTTTTATTTGTTATAACGCAATGAAACATGACAAATAGAAAAAAACAAATTCCTAAAACCAACCCCCAGCAGACATCACTTTTAGCCACTATTGTATATAGAACAAGCTGAATATGGACTAATTTTATAATGCTTTTGCATACTTTTGGTGATAGAACTGCATAAAAAACAATACCAGCAAAATCTTCAGAAATTCCCCATTGTGTTCCACATAAGTCAGTCCCTCATACATGTTTGGAACATGAGTTTTGAAAATTAATTTTGTTGGGGAACAATTTCCTATAAAATCCTAAAAGCTTCTGTTTCTTTAAAGACTAGAATTGTTGTGTGAAAAGAACTGCCCAGAAATGATAAACATTAAAAATAATTATGCAATCTTTTTTTGTAATACTATGCATAAAATGGGCATGCCATTACCTGACAACTTTAGTAGGGATTCCAGATGGTAACAGTTCTATGAAAAGTCGACATTCATAAACTTTATTCAGGGTACAACACCAACCCCTGCTCTTAAATGTTGGTAGTAGCAAATGCAAAATGAGTGTTTGTCCTACCTGTTTTAAAATGACAATTACTTCCTTATAACCGTTCTCATGTACAAAGACCAAAAACAAATTTAAATCCAAGAATGCTGCCAGTAACACAAATTGTATGTAACACGTAGTTGCGAATTTATTGGAAGTTAACTAGAAAGGCAAGCATTGCAGAGGACAAGACGGACAAAAGCTAATCTCTACTTTAGAAAAGGAATTAATAAAAAAGAAGAAAATAGGGCTATACAAAGCTGAATGTCCACCCTGGAGTTGTTTCCATGCACAGATAAACCCTCGTCCCTTGATGAAGACTCTTTCGTAAGAAATCATAAGCATAAGGGGTCTTTTACCACAGAACTGGGCTCAATCAGTTTCTGGAAACATCCCTTAAGGCTCCTGCTGGGGATGGGAGATCTTACAGAGCAACTTAAAACTTATACTTCCATCCGTTTAAAACATTTGCCTACACAAACTCATTTGTGAAAGTGAAATGCATACCAGCCTCTACAAAACCACAATCTGCACTTAAAAATATTTTACAATGTGTAAAAAACAACAAAAGGAAAGACATTTGGCTGGTGTTCTCAGAATCTGCGGCGTTTGTTGGGCCCAAAGTCCATAGGTCCAGAACGAGGGAAAGGAAGAGGGAGACCACCTGGATTGCCGGCAGACCCCTGCTGAAAGCGAGAGAGAGAGAAAGCAGCTTACACACTCTACTCTTTGCATGTTGCCCTGAAAGTTGTCAATGTATGTGTTGAGAGATCTGTACCTCACTGGAAGCCATGCCAGCAGCTCCTGCTGCTGTGGGATTTCCACCCATCGGGCTCCTGTTCATAGCCATTCCCTGACCTTTCAGCCCAAGAGAGGTAATAAATTAAAAATATTCACAAGTGAGAATCTATCTAATAGTTCATATTACAAAAAATGAATAAAAGACCAATCATTGAAGGATAAACCACACAATTTCTCTATATCTAAAGTAAGGGGAAAAGAGGAACAGGATCTTTATGCCCTTGCTATGACACTCGAAGCAAGTTTTTGGTATACGTGTATAGAGTAACTTTCTCACCTCCCATTTGCATCCTCATGTCTGATTCCCTCTGAAACAGCAAACATACAGTTCATGAATTTAAAATGCAGACAAACTGTGGCATAGTGATGTCAGAAGTACCAGTTTGGTAGTACTGAGTCGATACTTAAATGTTAAACGTAATAGCAGCCTTTCTACTGTACAGAATACCGGATCAATCCAGTAACTGCTGTTAGGCAGCTTCTTTTAAACTCTCCCGCAGGGCTCTAGAGTGCAACCAATTTGGTTGCATATGCGGCCAAAATTTGTAAGGGTGCGACTAATTTTTCCTATGTCGCACCGGTGCACAGAACGTCATTGCATCTGCTCAGCTGCCTCTCCACGAATTAAGCGTTTGTTCTCCTGCTTTGACTGAACTCACACACTCATGGTTGGATCTCAAATTGCCAAGCAGCTTGGTGAAAAAAGGTCCACTGTGGAGCAATCATTGGAAAATGGAAGAAGCTAAACATGACTGTCAATCTCCCTCGGACTGGGGCTCCAAGCAAGATCTCACCTCGTGGGGTCTCAATGATCCTAAGAAAGGTGAGAAATCAGCCCAGAACTACACGGTGGTCCCAGCTCTTTTCAGGTCATTGACCAGCTCCTCCGGTCAATGACCTGAAAAGAGCTGGGACCACCGTTTCCAAGGTTACTGTTGGCAATACACTAAGACGTCATGGTTTGAAATCATGCATGGCACGTCATGACTCACTCATCTGATTCACTCGCATTCATCATGACTCACTCATCTGATTCAGCACGGAAGGTTCCCCTGCTAAAACCAGCACATGTCAAGGCCGTCTTATTTTTGTCAAGTTTGCCAATGACCATTTGGATGATCCAGAGGAGTCATGGGAGAAAGTCATGTGGTCAGATGAGACCAAAATAGAACTTTTTGGTCATAATTCCACTAAACATGTTTGGAGGAAGAAGAATGATGAGTACCATCCCAGGAACACCATCCCTACTGTGAAGCATGGGGGTGGTAGCATCATGCTTTGGGGGTGTTTTTCTGCACATGGGACAGGGCGACTGCACTGTATTAAGGAGAGGATGACCGGGGCATGTATTGCGAGATTTTGGAGAACAACCTCCTTCCCTCAGTTAGAGCATTGAAGATGGGTCGAGGCTGGGTCTTCCAACATGACAATGACCCGAAGCACACAGCCAGGATAACCAAGGAGTGGCTCTGTAAGAAGCATATCAAGGTTCTGGCGTGGCCTAGCCAGTCTCCAGACCTAAGCCCAATAGAGAATCTTTGGAGGGAGCTCAAACTCTGTGTTTCTCAGCGACAGGCCAGAAACCTGACTGATCTAGAGAAGATCTGTGTGGAGGAGTGGGCCAAAACCCCTCCTGTAGTGCGTGCAAACCTGGTGAAAAACTACAGGACACGCTTGACCTCTGTAATTGCAAACAAAGGCTACTGTACCAAATATTAACATTGATTTTCTCAGGTGTTCAAATGCTTATTTGCAGCTGTATCATACAACTAAATAGTTAAAAAAAATCATACATTGTGATTTCTGGATTCTTTTTTTTTTTATTATGGTCTCTCACAGTGGACATGCACCTACGATAACAATTTCAGACCCCTCCGTGATTTCTAAGTGGGAGAACTTGCAAAATAGCAGGGTGTTCAAATACTTATTTTCCTCACTGTATATATATAGCCGGCAGAGGAAATTAAAAAAAAAAAATAAAAATAAAAAAAAATCGGTATTTTTATTTATTATGAGTTGTATTTCATTGTTTATTATTTCATTATATTTTAAATTAATTTATAACACTTTGTTAAAACTGTAGTTTTAAAATAGTAGTGTTCAAAGCATCGTTTCCCTTGATTTTAATTCCTGTGTAACTGCATATATTATGTTGTCATTTAAATAATATATATGAATGTATATGGAGCATGATAAAAAGGTGACCTTGAAATTGTGGCGTTAAAGGCGAGGCGAGCCGGGGGAAATGTTTGGGTGCACCCAAATAAAAAAAAGTTAGGCGCACCAGTGCAACCAAGGCAAAAAGTTAGTCTGGAGCCCTGTCCCGTCCAAATTTGTGAGCAATCACACAGAAAGCTCTCAAGATTTTATGAAATTTAACTTTAAGTCAGCTGTCACGTTACTTTACCCTTGCGACGGTACTGGGTTTGGAATGACATGACAACATTTTTGGGTGAACTATCCCTTTAAAACATTTCAAGGCTACATGCTAACATTTTAATGGATTATTTACTTAATTATCAATAACACTGATAAACAGCTCATTTACATTTTTTTACTTTTAAATAGTGAAAAAAAAAATAGTTACAATAGTTTTTGCTATGGTACTGAGAAATGCAACATTATTCTGATATTGGTACAGACTACTGAAATGTATTGTTACAACACTACTGTGGAGTGTGGAAAACCTCAAATTCAGGCTCACTTTCTCAGAGAAGTTTCCTCCCTGCCCCTGCTGCCTCCTCATCAGCTCCTCGGAGTGGGCACGGAGCTCCTCCTCTCTCCTCCGTCGCTCCTCCTCTTGACGCAGCTCCATCTGTTTCCGTTTTTGCACCTCCTGGCTATGAGCCTCCTCCATTCTCCTCAACTCTTCCTGTCTGCGCAAGAGATCTGAAACCGAGCGAGACAAAAAAAGAGACATGACAAGCTGTAGTGTGATTGCCAAGTAGGGATCTTCAAATCTAGGGTCTCTAAACTGTCTGTCTGTATGTAGGTTGCCTGAACTACTAGCCATTTAATAGGTTGGTTTTAGGTTCACCTGACCATGCTTGGCTTGTGCAAGGTGTCTTGAAATGTGATTTTTAACTTTAAAACAACACTCATGATGGGACATAAAAACAGCACAACACCTGGGGCAATGGCCAAATACATTTGTTCTGAACGGGTATGAGAAGTGCTTAAATGGCAATGGATTTGAAGACAGCTTTTTATCGCAAAAAAGGTTTTAATATGCAAAATGTATAATAGATAATGCCACCCATTACATGATTTTAGCTAAAAAAATTGGTGAGGGAAATGCAGGTTTGTAAGTTGATAAAAAGCTAATAATAAAATCATAAAGATTTAAAAATCTAATAAATGAAACAAAATAATTGTTTACATGCATGTAGGTGACCATTAACCCAACATCATAGAACTGTGAAAATGGAAATATGTTGCTAATTTTATTGAAACGGTAACTTTGATTGTCAGTGTGAGTGTAATTCAAGTAAATATTTAGGTCAAAGGGTTTTGGCTGGCAGAAAGTTTGGGAATACCTGTTCTAAAAGATGACGAATAACAATTTTTTAGGTTAACTATGTCCAAAAGATGGTACTTGCGTGTGCTCACCTTGTCTCATCAGCATGACTTGGTGCTCATGTCGTGCTGCTTCCATTTCGGTCTCCAGCTTCTCTTGAGCCTCTTTGATGTTTCGGTCAACCTGCTCGAACTGCTGCTTTTCCATTTCCATTAAGGCCTTCCAGCGCATCGCATACTCATACTCAAACGAACCTGGCTGGGCGAACCGGGGCAGCTGCTCACGCTCTCTAATGGACATACAGAGAAAGACATGTTAGTTTATTATTTTAAAGATAATAAGCTGGATAATGTACAGTCCGCCGGTCATTATCACAAAAAATGTATCTTTATTCTCCTGATTAACACTTGAATATGAAATTCTAAAGTCATAATTCCCCACACAATTTTGAACAATTACCTTCTATTTACATACTTATAGGATACAGATTTTTTTTTAAATAATTTGGAATAATTAAGAGGTAGTACTCACAATTTTTGAGAACATCTAGAAAAATAAAATATTCCATTACTTTACTAAACTTTTTTGATGCCTGAAAAACATTCCTCCTGAAGTCCTCCATGCTCACAGGAAACATGGATAATAACCATGTTATGGTATTACCATACACAAACAAATATGGTGGTGCATTAACATTTACAAATACAATGCATATGAGAACATGAACAAACTCACTTGTGAAATAGTGGGTTTTTATTAATAAGTCTCTCAGGAAGTCCTTCATCCTCATCAAGCTGATCCATCAGCTCAACGGTAACAGGCCGGGGGAATCTGAGTTTGGGAAAGAAAGTCAAACTTAAGTAAACCAAATACCATTAACACAGTATTACAGATGAGAAACGCAGACTCACGCAGTGAGAAGAAAGGCTCCATCTCCACAACGATCCATAGCTTTTCTGGCAGACGGTTTGTTGGCAAACTCCACAATGCCCTTCCCAGTTGGCCTGCCACGGTCATCGACAATGACAATGGCCCGTTCGATTGGACCAAACATGGAGAAGGCCTCCTCCAGGAGCTCATTGGACACAAACTGAGGCAGGTTCTTAACCGTCAGTGCAGCACCATGTGTAGCAAAACGCACACGGATCTGGCGACCACGGAAAACGGTGTCGTCCAGTTCTGCTTTTGCTATGTCCGCAAGTGTCTTCGTTTCCTAATGAGGAGTAAGCAGCAAGTCAGGGTTAATGTTGTTGCATCGGTTATTTGCTGTCTGAGAACGGATAAGTCATTTAAAACAGGATGTGTGATCTTAATATATAATAGAAATTTTGGGTTGAACATAAATGCATGTGTATTTCATAGGGATGCACCGAATCCAGATTTTTAGGGTTCTGCCGAATACCGAATCCTCCCATCCTCAGTCCATTATCACAGTATAAACACGTTAATGAAGGAAACAACGTCCACAGCAGTGTAGGGATGCTATTGACCATTTAACCGTTAACCAAAAGTAAGAACTTTGACCGATTAATACTATCAGTTAAACGGTTTAAATGTTTTTAACGCTTTTTTTTTTTTTTTGATGCATGGTTAATAAATATGCTGTATAGCGTTATTTGTTCACTCACGGAGCGCGTCGACATGTGCAACCACAAAGCAGATATATCTCGCAAAATGAAGCAATGGAAAAGCTTACTGTGGGGACCATTTCGACAGAAAAATACAGCAGCAGTACAAGCTCCTGATTGGTGGAAAGCAAATGAAAGGCGCTTCCTGAGGTTGGCCACTCTAGCGAGGCGTTATCTCTGTGTGTGGTTTTGGTCAAGTTTACTAAAGTAAACATTGTTGCGCATGTTCTTCTCGCCACTGTTTCCTGATGGTTTATAGAAAAATTAGGCTACCCCGAGTCGTCCTCTGTCGTTTCAAAAAACGAGGCTCGCGTGCAACAGAGAGAGAAGGATTGAGAGGTTGTTTTCTGCCGCGGGTTTAGCTGTCAACAGGCTGCGCTCCAGACTAACCCACATCACTTAGACATGTTACTTAAAAAAAACATACAAGGTGTGGATTAGGGGTGTAACAGTACACGTATTCGTATTGAACCGTTTCGGTACAGGGCTTTCGGTACGGTGCACGCGTGTACCGAACGGTTATGAATGTAATCTTTAACAGTTAACAGTCGGCTTGTTGTAAGGGCGGAACACACTTTAATCCGAGTTCCCACACGAACATATTAAGTATTCAGTCCATTTTATCACGAAATTCAAACGATAAATGCAATTAACACTCTTTAATGTGATGTGACTGATAGACGCGTATCAGTTCAACTTAAAGCGGCAGCGCGCGAGTCAATGCGATCATAGACGCGTATCAGTTCAACTTGCAAGCAGCGCGCGAGTCAATGCAATCATCTCTTTCTAAAGAATAAACATAAATTAATACATCTTAAAGTATGTTGAGGATACATTACAACTTACTGAAATGTATCATATGTCGTGTAATCGCTCCATCTGTGTTTACTAGGGGTGACGTGACTGATAGACGCGTAGCCTATCAGTTCAACTTAAAGCGGCAGCGCGCGAGTCAATGCGATCATCTCTTCCTAAAGAATAAACATAAATCAATACATCTTAAGGTATGTTGTAGGGATGGGTCGCGATTTTCGAATATTCGATAGTTGATTTAATTATAGAATATCGAATAGTTTGTGCGATTATCGTCCTCAAAAAAATCCCCATGTATTCGGTGTGGTGGTGACGCGTTCATGTGACAAGAGGGAGGCGCTGCCAATAACGCACCTAAAGCTGTCAGTCAGCTCTCAGGGTGTTTTATACTGGGCACGTTTGCTGCGGTCCGAGCGTGATTCTTCCCTCCGCCTCCGCAGTGTTGGTCTGGTTTCACACTCAACTTGAACCCTAGTGCGTTTGCGTTCATCTAATGTCATCACAAACGTGCACGGGCATGATGGTAAACAGAACGTGGGTCAAATATATTGGGTTTTTTTAAATTAATTTGGTGCTATTAGATGCAGCCAAGTACAACACTTGGGTTTATCGTATGTGTGTCGCTTGAAGGCGGCTTTGCTGCTTGCAAACAGACTCTTTTGAGGAGACGGTGAATTGCCATTCATTTGCTGCCCTGATTGCACTTTATGCACGAATACACTGCAGGCTCGCTCTCGCGATCGTATCTCAGGTAAATCATCAACACTATTATCACTTACCTGTGTGTTATTGAACTAATGACATTGAAATCGACTAAAACGCATGCGCTGGTTACTTTTCTTACTGAACAAGTGCACACCCGAGTGTTGTTTCACATTCACGTCAATCGCGGCACAGCTTCGAGTGCAACCGAACTCCGGTTGTGTGTTCTCGGGTTCGATACCTCTGTATGTATAGCTCTGTATGTAAGCTTTCACATTAGCAATTTTTCATGCGAACCATGCTCCATTTCGAACTAAACTGCCAGAGTAAAAACGCCATGAGACAACAGAAGAAGAACACATCGCCTCACGCGCTCACTGTAGACTTTAGGCATTTAACGGTTGCGGTAACTTGGGGCAATGTCAAATAACAGTCAGATGTTTCAGCATGTTACAATAATTATATGGCTTGAGTTGATATAGCCTATTCCCTAATGAATTAAACAGTGTGTTATCATACAGATTGAGAGTGTGAATGGTCTCTCTCTCTGTTTATATGTGTGTAGCCTTTACATGCGTGCATGCGGGGGAGGAGTTGCGATTTTCGAATAAAAATCGAATAATTCCCAGCGATCTTCGAATATTATTTTTGCTTGAAATGCCCATCCCTAGTATGTTGAGGATACATTACAACTTACTGAAATGTATCATATGTCATGTAATCGCTCCATCTGTGTTTCAACCGCGGAAAGACAATAAAACTGCTTGTAAACAATGTCATGCAGAATCACGTTTACTCAGAAGTCATTCAGTGACCACAGCTGTGAGCTCACTAGAGAAATCAACTCTTTCACTGAATACATGCACTATATTAGCCGTTATATTCATTATATTAGCCTATATATATTCATTATATACTACTAAGCCCGTTAGTGATGTCTTGTTTATTTAATGTATGTTTAAATAAACCTGTCATGAAAATAACAGCCACTAAATGATTATATTTCAACAACGAATAAAAATAATTTGATTTAGAAGTTAATGCAAAAACTGCCTTATGTGAAGCTTATGAGTGTTGATTATTATATCTAAAAATAAATAGCAACTGAATTTAGGCTAATAGTTTGGGCTCTGTTGTTAATCTTTAATAGCTATATGCAAGTAAGGGCTCCCTATATAGTTTACAGCATTATCTTTAAGAAACGTTTAGTTATAATTTAATTCATTTAAGGACAGACACAATTTTTTTTCATTAAACCACTGTTGAATAAAAATTAATAAAAAACAATTTTGTAAAACTGCTGTACCAAATCCATACCGAACCGGGACTTCAAAACCGAGGTACGTACCGAACCGTCAGTTTTGTGTACCGTTACACCCCTAGTGTGGATTGAGGTAGCCTAAGCTTGCTATTTTTATTTGAAAGAAGAAATAAAAACCATTCTGGTTCTTCAAAGCTTCAAACGGAGTCAGTGTATTTTCGTTTTGTCATCTTAATTTGGTAATTATTTAAGTGAAAAATATTTAGGGTAGGCCTATCAATTTTATTCTTTTTATTTATATTTTATCGGATCTTTATGAGGCTGTTTGCACAGTAAAATAAAATACATTTTGGCTGCTGACTGTAAATTCCTTCATGCACAACTCATATTTATCAAAAAGCCCAATATTCTGCCGAATCCGAACCTGAATCCTAGACTCAGTGCATCCCTAGTATTTGACCATTCAAGAGCAATAAGCCAATAGAGAAAATGGAGCTCTGTATTGCATGCCGAGAGGCGCAACTTTCTGCCATTAATAACCACTCTTTATTTTAGTGTCAATAACTTTAAGTACTACTGTGTTAATGGATATATTTACATACTGCACCAAGAAAAATTCATTGTGTGTGCAAGCACACTTGGCAATAAAGCTCTTTCTGATTCTGATATTGAAACAATTGATATAGCAAATTCTCTAACATTAGACACTTTTGTCATTAGTTATATCATCAAACCGCCCAAACTTATTCTTATTTTTTCCAAGGTGACGCCTGGTCAAACTCACCAGCCTGATGAAGCCAAAGCCTCTGTCCTTGTTGATGAAGATCTCAGAAGGTTTGCCATACTTGGAGAAGAGCTTCTCCACATCCTCCTCTGTGGTTCCAGTGGGCAGGTTCCCCACAAACAGCCGGCTCCTCTGTGTGTAGGTCTTCTCTCCCGGCTTCCTGAAGTTCTGCAGATCTATAGTGAAAGCATCATCTGGAGGAGACAACGTTCAGTCAGCAGCAATCACTGCAATATAAAGCCAAAGATCTGTGCAAATAATAAAGTTGTGTGGCAGTGTTGTGTAAATGCTCCTCAGTCCAAAACTGTTGCTTACTCGGGCTACTCTGCTCCCCAGCATCCGTGTGTTGTCCATTGCTGCTGGCTCCTGAGGGCTTCCTCTGCTGCTCTTGTTGGGGGTTGGGCTGCTGTCGGGGTGGGCCGTGATTCTGCTGCTCTGAACGTGGTCCTCTGTTTCCCTGCATCTGTTAAGCACAGGAATCATCAATACAAACTTTTAAAGATGATTTCCAAAACCTAAGAATAAAACTCATTCAAAAATGTAAAACAAAGCCATGATGGATGTTATTCTGCTGATGTAATAGGATTCATATTGCAGCATCTTTTATCCTCCTTTTAGCATCATTCAGTGAAATGCTTAATGGAAAAAATGTACGTTGGGCATGCAATGTGAACAGTAAACAGGGGACAATGAAAGTCAATAAATAGTTAATCTGATCACAATGTAAAAAAAAAAAATAAATCACAACAGAGTTTGACATTTTTTGTATCATCGGTCATGTTATTTCAATCAAACGTCTTCATTAATGTATATTTAATGGCTAATGTCTTAACAGCTGTTCTTTAATAGACATTTTCATTAGGAATGCGACTTCACTATTCGTGGGTGCAATCTGGGGTCTTTGTTTTCAATTATTGTTTGATTGTTCGCCAATGTTTTATTTGTTCACCGTTATGATTTAATCAGTTAAGATCGAATTACTTTCATTAATGAGTGTAAATTACTGCATGCATGTATACATTATTAATGGTCTAGTTTATTTATTAATGAGCGTTTATGGGTTTGCAAAGCGAAGCCTGAGTCGGCCAAACACTCAAAGCAACGAATAGCACGGGCTCATCTCCAGCTGATGTGTACTAACACATTCATATAGGAATAAAAGCATGCAACATATGCAGAGAATATCATTGAAATATAAGTGTCTAAATACCTTTAATAAGAGTTTTTAATCCGCTTCAGTAACACACGCAGCGTTGCTCACAAAGAGGAGAAGGGCGGAACGCCGTACACCTCAACATGCTGACTGCTCTAGCTGCTCATTGGCTGGCGCTGGGTCTTCCGGCGTACGCTTTGCCGCTTTCGATTGGTCAGTTTTACGTCAAGAAAATGACGTTTCCATGTTACAAATGTTTCATTGGTTGTAGTCGATTTTAAACCAAAAACACATTTTCAAAGGCCACATTTTGTAGGAAATGACGGTGAAAAACCAAGTTAGTGAGCGGCGTGGATTGTTAAATGTTTTAAAAAAGGATTGAAAGCTGCTAGCGCCGACCAGTGTTGAGGAAGCGCAATCAACAAAACCAAGGTCGATTTAAAAAAAGAAAATAAAACCAATGTACACATTTTATATTTACAAAGATGTTAACTGACAGTGAAATAGGAATCAATTCTATAGTCAGCTCCAGACGTTCAGAAATATGACCTGGTCAAGCTCAGGCAACTAAACTTTATTACTTATAGCCCTGAGGCCGGTTGCATGAACCGTTAAGACTAGTCTTACAAGTTAGACATACATTTTTTTCCCCCTTTAAGACTGTTCATAACGTTTTAAAATCAGTTACATAAAAACATAGACTGGCCTAATTTGATACGAAAAGTGAATGCCACTTGCCTAACTGCTAGTGGGTCATACAAGATCTTAAGACACTGTCTTAACATAATGGCTTAGTTTATGCAACTGGCCCCTGGTTTCACAGACAGGGCTTACATTAAGCCAGGATTAGGCCTTTAGTTCAATTAGGACATTTAAGTATAGCTTTTATAAACGTGCATTAGAAAGAAAGAAAGAAAGAAAGAAAGAAAGAAAGAAAGAAAGAAAGAAAGAAAGAAAGAAAGAAAGAAAGAAAGAAAGAAAGAAAGAAAGAAAAATCGCTGGTGTGCATCTTGGGACAAAACGCATTGACATATTTTAAGACACGTTAATGTAAGTTGCTTTCAGTTAAAACAGCTCAAACATGCATTTTAGTCACGCTCTTTAGACTAGGTTTAAGCCTGGTCTGTGAAACTGTGGGATAATTTGATTATTTACGCCATTACAACAACCAAACAAATTAGACATCGCCAGTGAGGAACTAATATCCAATATATCAATACATATGATTGGGAAATAAACATGTACTGCATAACAGAAATTACCCACATAAACTTACGTGTCTGAATAAGACCTGGCTATTTCTGCAACTATAACTATGTAATATGTAGTGAGACAGCAAAAAAAAGAAAATAGCACATACAAAAAAAGGCTCCTTTAATAAACTGCATTCACAGATGACAGACTGGAAAGATGTAAGTTTGTATATGACACTCATGACAGTGTCATGTCAAGAAACATCACATAAGCATGTTCAGCACATATTAAAAATAAACCTAGAAAAACAAATTACTGTCACAATAAAATCATTGTAAGAATGGCCAGATCAGATCGCAGATCCATTCTCCAAATTCCTCCAGGGCAAGGTTCTGTAAAACTCCATACAATTGCCACAGCAAAAAAGGATTAATGTCTGCTTTTACTTTGGATCAAAATTTTAAAGAGACCATAATGAATTATAATCTTTCTATTTACTAATACCGCTTACAGAATACATGTCCAATGGGAACCAATTAAAGCAGTTATATTACCGCTGGTCTTCTCAGCTAATAAAGGCCCTCAGTCAATTGAATCTGATTTGTCAGTTTATGCCCATGCAATAAGGCCAGCTAAATCCACCCCATTCTGCACGGTTAAATCAGATGAGGCCAATTTTGAAGTCTGTTCATTTTATTTGGGTTTGACCCTCTTTGTTCCTTCCTTATAGTCCTCCAGGGTGAGTTTGTAACCCCAGTGTTGCAGAGTCTGTCTGACCACCGGGGAAACACTGAAGTTGTCATAAGCACAACCGGACCGGACCACTTTTGTGATGAGATTTTGCCTCCACCGACCTTTAACTCCTGCACATTTGGCCCAGCGACTGATCTGGCGTGCATCATCCATTGTCCGTCTGCCCTGGTAAAACCTGCTGGGAAGACAGAACATGAATGTGTAAAATATTTTTTTTTAGGAAGAGCAAAGGTGAGGGGAACTGCTCAGGTAATTAATATATTTTGGGACAACTTAGCTATTAGGGCTGTCACCCCTTCAATGGTCCCAACATGCATATATTTGGATTTCAATTTTAAATAAGTTTTCTATTTGTATATATATTTAACATGTCATTTATTCCTGTGATGGAGAAGCTGAATATTCAGTGGTCACGATGACTCCAGTCCTCAGTGTCACTAATAAGCTGATTTGGTGCTCAAGAAGCAACATTTCAGTTATTATCAGTGTGGTAAACAGCTTAATATTTTTGTGGAAACCATGACATTTTATTCAGGATTCTTTGATTAATAGACATTTTTAATTAACAAATACATTTTATTTAAATTTCACTTTCGATCAACTTAATGTTTCCTTGCTGAATAAACGTATTCATTCCATTTCTAAACAAATCATTCTGACCACAAACTTTTGGACAGTAGTGTAAATTGCGTTGCAGGAGCTCTTGCCTGCAGTACCACTGGAACCAGCCGTATGGATCCTGGGGTACGATCCACCCACTGCTTTCCCACATCTCGAGACTGCCTCCACATTTTACATTATAGGAGTTCACGTTTTCCCTGTACATGGATGAAGCCACCTGGAATAAACCCAGATAAAAACAACACCACCAAAACATTAAAAATAGAACTAAATACACCTCAAACACTCACAACAGTGTAAAACCTGCTTAGATATCAACAAAAGTTTTAATTATATCTCAAATACATGCATATAATAGCAGCTCCAAGTTGGAGATGAATATGCTGTCTCGGAAAACCGCTAGCTTAACTGTCGTCAACTACAGTATGTAGTAGGGATGTCCAGATCCGATCACGTGATCGGAAATCGGGCCCGATCACGTGGTTTCAGACTCGATCGGAATCGGACGTTACCTCCCGATCAGGACTCAGATATATATTCTCATTATTTTTTAACACATCTATAGTTATGCGGTGGCACAGAGTTAGACACTTTTGACACTTTGTTGCAGAGATGTTATTGGTTAAATAAGGTGAATTAAATAAAAAAGAAGGAACATCCTGGATCTGTTTTTTCGCTCTTCTTTATTCTTTTTTTATGTATTATAGAAGTATCGGATCGGGACTCGGTATCGGTAGATACTCAAAATCAAATGACTCGGACTCGAGGGAAAAAAAACCTGATCGGGACATCCCTAGTATGTAGTAATCTAACTGTTATCAACTTATTCATTCATTTTTATCAAGTGCAAAACAAGGTCTTGTGGCTAAATACAATTTCAAGGTGTTCCCTTTTGCATGAGAATCTCTTGTCATATGCTCATAGCCCTGAGCTTCAAACTAAGGGGATAAAACCACTCAAATGACCAGTTATGCTAACATAAAACACTGCATAAAACAACATCAGATAAGGACCACATAAAAATAACAGCAGATCAGTAAACATGATAATAATGATAGTTATAAAAAGAAGTACTAATAACAGTCCATGAACTCTACTGTGATCTACAATCAAGATGGGGAAAAATTGAATAAAACATACACACAAAGTACATTCAGCTTTTATCTGCGACAGACACTCATAATAAAATAATTGTTAATTTTGTCAAAAGCGTTAACTATTCAAATGCCATCCTAAAGAAAAACACCTGTTTAGAGATGTTTAGTCCATCCAACCAGTCTTCGGGAAGCTCCTGCCAAACATCTTTGTAATGTTGCTCTGTTAAAAGGGGAAAAAAAATCACCTAGCTCAATTGCGACAACCTCGCTGCCTCCCAAAGAACATGCTCTCAGAAATGTAGGAAATGTAAAAAGGACACTTTTTTTGTTTCGTTTTTTTAAACATATTTACTTTTCATGCTCATTTCTAGACACTATTTCTAGACACTATCAGGCAGATATTTGCATCTGCCTGAAAACTAATTCTAACAGGTAAGACGTAAAAAAGTTTTGTATTTTATGTAGGGCAAAACAACCCTTTATAAAACACAAAAAAAAGATTCAATAGATGTGGGAACTGAATACATCAACAAAACAAAAACAAGAAGACAACAAACAGATAAAATGTAACACTCATATAACACTCAAAACTGAAAACTGAAGATCCCACTGGCTACAAATGCATCAATATTTACTTTTTACACCTACTCATAAGTTAAACCCTATTTCTTCTGACGTTTAGCCACCAGAATTTCAAGGGCCCGCTTCCTTTGTTTTGCTGCATTTCTCAGCCTTGCCTGTTTTTCTGTGACGCATTTATTTTAATTTTTAATTTGTATTTATTTGTATTACCTTGTAATTGTCAAAACGAGAAAAAAAAAGATCAGCCTGAACGGAACATGTGATCCTGCCATGTGTTGCCTTTGTCATGTGATTCCCTTGTCCTCATGTGTTATGTTAGGTGTGCTTGACATCGGCTGCGGCTGGATGCAACTGATCAACGAGAGTAGCCGCGTGCAGGCGGGAGGAGCTGCAAACGGAGACGTGAAGTCGGACACTTTCTGCTTCCCGCAGTGATGCTCGCGCTGTGTTTGCATACTTTATCACAGCTTAAGTGAAATAAATGCAATATTTTGTCATGTAATACTTTATGTACTGCCTAATACAGCGTCTGTTTGTACAAGAATAAAGGGCAACATATGAGCCTACACTATCAATGAAGTGAGGTCTACATTTTTTATCAGTTTTATTTTGATAAACAAGACAATATAACATCGCGACTACATGAAAGGAGGTTTTACTGTTATAAAAAACAAATTTGTGCGCATTAGTGGAGCTGAAGGTTCTAGAATAAACACGAAACACACGTGATCGATGTCATGCGGTGAATCTGGCCAATCATGGAACAGCTGTGTCGTCATCAGAGTCCGTGCAGCTGCTCTGGAGAAACTGTACCGGCTCTATTAGCTGGCAACTCTCGAATCGCTCTCGCGGCACTTTGTTGACATACGTCACTTGTTACGTGTAAAATTTCTAACCGGTTTCAAGTCAGCCGCCGATCGGTCTGCGCATCGCTGGGTGAAGTCGAACAAGCCTGTTGTTATTGGTTGGTTTAGTCATGTGTTCTTAGTTCAGTTCTGTCATTGGTTCATTGTCTTGATTATTCACAGGTGTGTCTTGTTCAGTCATTAGTCTTTGTATATTTATACCCTCATGTTTGCCATAGTCCTTGTCAAGTATTGTTACTTGTATTCACGGTTGGTGAGTGTCTGTCTCAAGTCAAGTCAAGTCAAGTCAAGTCAAGTCAAGTCAAGTCAAGTCAAGTCAAGTCAAGTCAAGTCAAGTCAAGTCAAGTCAAGTCAAGTCAAGTCAAGTCAAGTCAAGTCTGGTTTCAAGTCAAGTCTGGTTTCAAGTCTGTTCAAGTCAAGTCATCATTGGATTCTATTTGTTCATTCTGTAAATAAACTGCACTTGGGTTCATCACATCAACTTGCCTCCAGTGGAATTACGTTACACTCATCGGATCTACGCAAATCTCGTAGGTAACCTATTTTGATCTCTATTTTGAAGAGTTTGCATCTATGAATCTGGAAAATACTATGGAAGTCAATAGGGCCCATCAACTGTTTAGTTCCGTTGGTTGGTTCTGTTCAGTAGAAGAGAAAATTCATACAGGTTTGGAAAAACTTGAGGGTGAGTAAATGATGACAGAATTTTCATTTTTGGGTTCCCCATAAAATGCCCCTTAAACGGTTTTGCAATGACGAATTGGAAGTCTAGTGGCCAGATGTGCAAAGCTGTGCTTTCCCTGTAGTTTACTACATTTTAGCATCTACCTTCATAGTCGCCTGCTGCAGAGAAGTGTGTTGTGTGTATTAAAAATGGATAATTATGTTTTAAAGGCACTTTACATGTCTTGACATTCAAATAAACAAACTTGTATCCTTATGAGACGTACTTGTGACACTGGAGTAGATGGGCCTGAAATAGGTACCCCCAAAACTGCCTGCCTGCAAAACCTCTTCAGGAGTCATGTTGGGTGTGAACTCTGGATGGTCTGCAACAACAGAGAAATTAAAAGATAGTGAGTGAATGAATAAATGACAAAACTATACTAGAAAACATTTGTAACTTCACCTTTAAACACAAGTTGTCCTTTCTCATTCCTCTTTATTTCAGAAGTATTTTTGCCACCATCCGAGTTGTTTTTCTTATCATCTTTATTTGTTTTCTGTTTGTCCTTTCCTTTTCCAGAGAGCTTCACTTGAGTTTTTGTAGCATCAGCTTTACCATTGTGAGCAAAAGATCAGAGAATCACATTACAAAACACTAAACAATGTTACTGACCTAAAAAGTCTTGAGCTCTGAAACTCCAATGTAAAATATGCAAATTACGAGAAGGGAAAAATACAAAAATAGTTGGGTGAACCTCACAATGTCTGTCAAGAACATGTCAAATTCAACATACAATATAAAGTACCCTGTATATTAATTAAAAACAAAGTAAATCAATTATATTTTGAAAATAGACTGTTTTGCATTGTTTGTGACTATAAAACAATCCAATGCTCACTGACCAGGGTTTTAGATGAGAAAATAATTTTCAGTAAAAATGCATATTAGGTATGAGATCAAATATCCAACAGCTAGTAAGGCAATACATCACACTTTGCATACTTATGCAGTTTTCTATGCTGTTTTGTAGTATAAATAGTGCGAGTAGTGTGTTCACACTGAAAATTCCACTTTTTGGGTATTTTCCATTTTGTATATCCATTTTGGCCTCTGCCGTGAACTCACGAAGCACCATGACGCATGCGCGAGAATATGACGTAGCGCCGGTGTTCGGGAATCCATGAAATGCACACTTTAGCCACAGTCTTCCTCTGCTTGTAAACAAATCTCCTCCTCGCTTCTGGGTTATGTGTCCGAACGCCGGATCTGCGTAATATTCTCGCGCATGCGTCGTGATGCTTCGTGAGTTCACGTTCGAGGCATACACGGAAGACAAGAACAAGTTGGATAAAGTCGTTATTTTGATTTTTTTTTTTTGCGCACAAACAATTGTCGTCGCTTCGAATAATTATTGTAGAGCCACTGTAGTGAGATGGACTTTGTAACAACATTTTTTTTTTGTGCCTTTTATGGGTCTTGTGAGTGTAAATGTACTGAATCCCTATGGAGGGCTTGCTGAGGCCTTTCTCAGCCATCAGATTTCAACAAAAATTTCTTCATTTGTGTTCCGAAGATGAACGGAGGTCTTATGGGTGTCGAACGACATGAGGGTGAGTAATTAATGACATAATTTTCATTTTTGGGTAAACTAACCCTTTAAAACACTAAAGGCCAGATTTACTAAACAGGGCAAATGAGGCCCCATCCACACGAAGCCAGAGCTTTCCTATCCAATCTTTTTTTTTTTCCTCGTTTCAAGAAATGTCTGCGTACACACGAGCATACTGAAACCTGACTCAAAACAATGTAGTAAACATGCCAGGCCAGTATGTGGCGCTGTAATTCTGCCACAGAAATACACTAAAAACGGAGAAGAGTTGTGGCTAGAAGGGGGGTAGTAAGCGAGGCAAAATCTCACAATAAAATAATAAATAAATTTGCTACTTACCAGAATGTGTTTTATTAAAGGTCCCAAGAAGTGGATTTTTTCTTTATTTTATAATGTGTCCTGAGGTGTACTTATATTGTTAGTATGATTTTTACATCATAAAATGTCATAATTTAGAAATAAAAGGCATTTTTTTCTATACTGATTTTAGCCTCTGGCTTGAATGCCCTGTTTCAAGGGGCGTGTCTGCTGTGAGAATTCAGTAAAAACGCCCACTGTTGTGATTTGGCTGATATCTAGCACTTGAAATAAGTATTAGATTATGTGGCAGAGGGGGCATGGTTCAGAGAGGTCTGCGAGCCTGCCAGAGAGAGACGGACTGCGCACTCGTGGACCAGAAAGACAAGAGCAGGAGAAAGAAGATTGCTAAAAAAGTTATATTGTACCGTGTTGTTGAGAGCGCAAGTTTATTTTGTTTGTATCTGAGAGTTCTGAATAAACAGGAGTCCCAGTCACGCCGACCCTGTCTTGCCTCATTCTATGAACTTTGTAACACATGTAATGTACCATTACAGCTGTCGACATGAACGAATCGTGAAAATGTGGATTAAAGTATTATTTTTAGATGTTTTCCCATCACATCTCTCACAAAATGCTTTCACCACAACATCGACAGGAATACAGTAAGAGCTTCGTTGTGCAGCATAACAGCGTCTTTCATTATAATAGCAGTTTGAACAAGTGTGCAGAGACACTCGCGACATGTGATTGACAGCTCCGAACATTATAAAGTGTTCTTTGATCGCTAATCTAGCATCTAATCACAATTTAAATAACAGATTTGTTTCATGCTACTAACAGAAACAATGTGAAGTTGATAGTTTAGTCACTGGCTTGATTCACGGATGCATAAACAAACGATTTCGAAAGAAAGTCTGTGTGAACTTGAATGATTAGCTACACATCAGAAATCGCTGATCACAGATCAGGCCTTAATGAACACTGTTACTCACTGTTTTTGGCGGTGCTGTCCAATTCATATCGTAAAAGCCTGTGCTGACATTGCAAGTAAAATAAACAATCCATTTCCTCCAAATTCTCTGGGCGGGCAAAGCAGGGGAAGGGGAGGTAACGTTCCCCGTATGATGACATACAGGGAAGATTCCAGATCGGCCCGTCTGAGCTTTCATTTTCTCAAAAGCAGAGAAAGACAGCCAGAACTCGATTTACACCAATCAAAATTTCTAGCCACGTGGGGACCATAGACAGGCTAGGGGAACTCATATTAATGTTAAAAAACCTCATAAAGTGAAATTTTCATACCATGGGACCTTTAACGCCTACACCTACTAGGGCTGGGTGATAAAACGATAACGATATGTAACGGAATAGACAATCGATATCAATAAAAAATGTGTTTGATAATTGTTTTTTTTCTTCGTCGGAAGAAACCAGAGGTTGCAAAGCAAGTTTGGTTGCATCAAAAGACACTCACTCTGTGGTAACCAAGCAACGTAGAGAGTGATAGGCTAACAGCCAATCAGGTAACCGTATCAAGTTTTGTTGCGCCATATCGTTGTCTCGTGTTGGATTCATTCTTCAGTAAACACAGAACCGGCGTGGAGTGATAAGTGGAAAATGAGTGCTGTAGCTAGCGAGGAAATTGTTGATAAAACAGGAAAACAAGTCAGCTCGCCAGTATGGCAGTTTTTTTTTGGATTGTATAAGTCTGACTGTCATCCCCACCAAGACTTGTCAGTGCGAGCCTTCGCTGACAGTGCGCGCCTCGTTTGTTTGTGCTATTTGTGCTTGACTTTGGCTGAATCTGAAATCGCCCCCTAAACCCACAATCACTATTCCCTACTTTAGTCCTCTAATACAGTTCACTTGAAGGAGTGAATGAAAACAAGGGAGCGAATTCAGACAGCCGATGTGTGTACATCAGCTGTACACTCGTTATTGCGGTGCAAAGTGGGATAGAATGAGTGCACTCAATAACGTCCACTATGGTTTCGGACACCACTACAAATGGCTGTCCCTTCAAATAATGCCCTATTTAAGGGCGATTTCGGATTCAGCCTTTGAAACTACATGGAGAGGTAATGTTACTCTGCATCAGTGCCTTGTGACAAAGCATCTAAACGGTAACCGTTACAAAGAACTAACGGAGGCACTGCACCTTAATGTTTGTTTTGTTTGTTAGAAAATTGTTGTGTTCATTGTGATTTTAGACTTGTGTTTATATTTTAACTATTTGAGTGTTTTTCATGGTTGTGTTGACATTTCTGCCTTTATAACAGAGGTGATTATAATCAGAGGAAGGTTAAGTTTAAAATAAAAATGTTTAAATGAAAAATATTTTTCTCCTGGTCCTTATTTTAAAAGGGTCATAAAACATATCAATAATTATCGATATCGAGCGATATGAAACACTTATATCGTGATACAGTTTTCAGCCATATCGCCCAGCCCTAACACCTACCTCAACCCTAAACCTACCCTTACAATAATGCAAATACAATAATTAAATGATGCAATATTGATGTGTGCATGCCCAGTGCCTGTAGTTGTATCCCTTTCTAGTCTTTCCCTTGCGGGACATGGTGTGATGACATCACCGTTTAACAAAATATACGGATTGGCTGTACACACGAAAACTCAAGGGTGTCGTTTTAAGATTTATCCCAAAACGCCAGATCCGTGTGGACGAAATGCTGATACGGTACAACATTTTTACGTATACAGCTAAACTCGTCTTCGTGTGGACGGGGCATGATTCATTTACTCCCCTCCCATAAATTTTGCATCTGAAAAGAAAACTACTACAAATGCATATGCAATAAGGTCAACAGCAAAAATAACTGTGTCCACACCTTTTCAGCGCTAATATTTAACTACGTGTCTTTAGTAAATCCTGACAGTATTTTTTAAATGCCAAAAGAGGGTTTGTGCTGGCGCAAGCTGTTAGTAAATCTGGCCCTAACAGTTTTCAGGTGTAAAAAAAATTAATGTCACAGTTCTAATAACTTTAAAAAGACCTTTCTACAGACTATGAAAATCATCAGGACAAAGATGGCCAGAGTCTCTTAATATGCCATAGGCCTGCTACAGGCGTTTACAGAGCAATAAACTGTAATGTCATTGTACATAATGTAAAAGCCTAAGGAAGGAAGGACAGTTGATCGTCCTTGCAGCCAAACCACGTGTAAACATGTCCCCACCCATATGTGTTTGAGAACTTGGTGGAAGAGTGGGGTAGCATCTAACAGCAAGAGCTAACAAATCCTCCTCAGTCCATGAAGATGAGATGCACTGTAGCAGCTGGTGGCCACACCGCATACTGACTGCTTTTGATAGTGACCCGCGCTCCGTTCAAGGACTCATTATTCCATTTCTGTTCAACTTTTGTGAAATGTGTTCCGTTTATCAGTTGTTTAATCTTTTTATGTTCATACAACTATTTAAACACAATAAGAAATGTTGAAAGTGAGACAGAAACAGAAAAGAAACAGTGGAAAAAAGAAACGTCCTCTTTCAACTAAGTATAGCATACAAAGTTAGCAATAGCTTAATAGATCCCTGTTGATAATGTGAGGCAAATGTGTTTCATTAACCTGGAAAATGTGAAAACGTAGGCGAGTTCATAAACAGTTTCACCAACGCTAGTCACGATAGATAGATAGATAGATAGATAGATAGATAGATAGATAGATAGATAGATAGATAGATAGATAGATAGATAGATAGATAGATAGATAGATAGATAGATAGATAGATAGATAGATAGATAGATAGATAGATAGATAGATAGATAGATAGATAGATACCGTGTGATTCTTGGATTTCGCTGCTCTTTCCCTCGTTTTTGTCTTTTATTTTCTGTCTCTTCTTCATAGGCGCCTTTGAATCATCCGGACCTGTTTTTCTTTTCACCTTCTTACTACTGTCTCTTTCATCCTCGTCACACATACTTGAATACCTTACGTAGCTGAAGCAGATTGGTTTGATGAGAAATGGGTTCTATTGAAACAAGGATACTTTGCTTAGAAAATGAGCCAGGACTTAACTAATAACAAATAGCTCAACTACATAAATAGTTCCTTGACGACCGCCGATTGAACGTTTGCACAACACAGTGTAGTGCGCATGCGCACACAGGACAGGCTTGTCTGCATAACATAACATAACATAACATAACATAACATAACATAACATAACATAACATAACATAACATAACATAACATAACATACGGTAATAAAACATAACTCATGTGAAGCGAGTTAACATAACATAACATAATAAAACAACTCATGTGAAGCGAGTAAATGCATCTATTTCTTAATTAATTTGAATCTTAGGTGATCTTTCAGAAGGAGTACAACCTGAGGCCCCAACGGAATTTTAGTCCGTTTGTTAGTTTGTAAATCTGTTATTTAAAAACTTATTTCAGCCATGCAATCAGGGAGGTATTTCTCAAAGCAATGTTAAGTTACTGTCACATATACCTTGAACTGTCAGTTGATTAACCCAAACTTTGCTTAGCCTACTCGAGGTATGGTAACTCAAATTATGTTCCCGGTTAACACACAAAACGTTCTCAACAGAGTGATGAATCGTATTTTATTTATGGAATTTTAATAAGAACAGAACATACTTTACATACACGAGTAGCCTACATATAGGCTACAAATGTCAGGGGTAAAATAATTAAATAAATAAATATCACATAACCTGCTTTCTGGGATACCCCAAGGGCAGCGCGCCGTTCTCTACGTGCAGGCTGATATGTTATGAAGTTGTTGTTGTTGTTGTTTGTTTTTATTCAGATTTCAACATTTTATTTTAATTGCATTATTTTAATATTAATGTAGCCTAATATTGAATGTTTGGTTTCTGTACCAAGAAATTTTCTATCTAAGCTTCTTGCTTCTTTGTTTAAACTGACATTTGTGTATCTTGTTCAAATGACTTCTATAAAACTATTTTTACAGCGTAGGCAGTGGATGCCTCTCACCCTTGGAAACTTGGCAGTGGGCCTATTTATGATGTTGGCCTTTTCTGGTGTCTTCACTTTGCTTCTGAGTGCTTAAAGTTCCATAATTTCAGTTTTCACAAAGTTTTATCTCATTCCCGCTTTTCTTTACTTTCCCCGCTCCAGACGAGATTTAAACTGGCGTTTCCAGCAAGGGATGTGGGCGTGCTAACAAGGACACAGCCTCTCTAGCGTGCCTCTGGGGGCCAGAGGGGTTCTTCTGGAGGCCTCCCGTTCTACTCACACTAATAAGGACACTAAAAGCCATTGCCTCCAGCATCAGTCACCTCCTGAGGGAGTATGGTTTACCTGCACAGCTCTGTATTAGCTGGTCTCCGTTACATAGGCTCATGCATTTTTTGCTGAATTTTGTACATTTGCTTCGTAAATTGCATGAAAAAAATAGATGTTCCAAACAAATATTAGTATTTAGAACACTGTCACAAATGGACAAAAAAAGTACAACCCCTAAAACCAATAAAAGGTGCATAGAGAATTAAGACTATTGTGAACCTTTTAGGTAAATAAAGTATAAAAATGTCCCTTTGAAGGTGCGGTACTGCCCCAGAGACAGGCTGTTATACCCCTAAAGGTAAAATTTGTACACATTATACACCAATCAGGCATAACATTATGACTTGTGTTGGTTCCCATTTTGGTGCCAAAACAGCCCTGACCCGTCTAGGCATGGACTCCACTAGACCCCTGAAGGTGTGCTGTGGTATCTGGGTATCTGACACCAAGATGTTAGCAGCGGATCCTTTAAGTCCTGTAAGTTGCGAGGTGGGCCCTCCATGGATCAGACATGTTTGTTCAGCACATCCCACAGATACTCGATTGGATAAGATCTGGGGAATTTGGAGGCCAAGTCAACACTTCAAACTCGTTGTGCTCCTCAAACCATTCCTGAACCATTTTTGCTTTGTAGCAGGGCGCATTTTCTGCTGAAAGAGGCCACAACCACCAGGGAATACCGTTTCCATGAAAGGGTGTACATGGTCTGCAACAATTCTTAGGTAGGTGGTACTTGTCAAATTAACATCCACATGGATGGCAGGACCCAAGGTATCCCAGCAGAATATTGCCCAAATCATCACACTGCCTCCACCAGCTTGCCTTCTTCCCGTAGTGTGTCCTGGTGCCATGTGTTCCCCAGGTAAGTGACCCACATGCACCCGGCCAATCTACGTAATGTAAAAGAAAACATGATTTATCAGACCAGGCCACCTTCTTCCATTGCTCCGTGGTCCAGTTCTGATGCTCATGTGCCCACTGTTGCAATTTTCGGCGATGGACAGGGGTCAGCATGGGCACCCTGACTGGTCTGCAGCTATGCAGCCCCATACGCAACCAACTCCGTTGCACTGTGTATTCTGACACCTTTCTATCAGAACCAGCATTAACTTCTTGAGCAATTTGAGCTACAGTAGCTCGTGTGTTTGATCAGACCACACACTCCCCAATTACATCAATGAACTGTGGCCGCCCATGATCCTGTTGCCGGTTCACCACTGTTCCTTCCTTGGACCACTTTTTTTCAAAACATTTTTTAATATATTTTATTTATTTAAATTTTCAAATTATACAACAAACAAACAAGGCTCAGATGCAGTTATTGCCAGTTGTTACAGTTGTTACATTTAGTACAGCGGTGGGAGGAAAGGTTGTTGATACAGGAACACAATTAGTTTGCTGTATTTTAGTTTTTTCAAAATGAGTTAGGAATGGATTCCAAGAATGGGAATACATGTCCATTTGACTAATGCAAAGTTTTTCCATTTGTATTATGGATAGCATATCGGCTATCCATACCTGAAACGAGGGAGGAGAGGGAGACTTCCATTCCTTCAATATCAGTCTCTTGGCAACTATCAATCCCAGTTCCAATGGTTGCCGCATTATAGTTGGAATTGCCCTTGTTGATTGTGAGCAGCCAAAAATAGCAAGTCCAGGCTCGGGGTGAAGGGGTCCTTGGACCACTTTTGATAGATACTGACCACTGCAGACTGGGAGCACCCACAAGAGCTGCAGTTTTGGAGATGATCTGGCCCAGTCGTCTAGCCATCACTATTCATTCAAGAAGAGTATTAGTATTCATAGAAACATACAAGTATGACTCACAATCACAAATAAAGAACCTTATTGCAGGAGTTTATTCAAAGAAAGCTGAGACGGGACTGTTCTGACACATTTGCAGAACGAGGAATGACAGGATGACTAAAATGCTGGTTGGACAGAATCAGAAAACTCCATTGAGAATTGACTGATGACATTGTACACTGGCATGAACAACCCGTCAGTGAATGTGCTTCGCACTACACAGAAATGTATGGCATAGAATTGTAAACAAGACACCAGACACCTGGGCATGAGTCCATGGTTGTTGATGACTGTCCTCTGCTTCACTGCATTTTTCGCATAATGGAATAATTACACAACTTTCTTTACACAGAAGGTACTACTGTGATTGGAAGAATAAAGCTCAGACTCTTTTTAACTCACCCTATGTACACCAACATCATTGTATGTAAATATACATGTGATTGAATGTGGATGATTATTTTTAGCTACAGATTGTTTACTGTTCAGCTGTCCCAGCTCTCATGTCAGGATGCCACTGTTTATTTGTGGCCTGCTTTAGTCGACTTGACTGTTGCATTCTCATTAATCACATCTGTACATTTGTTATGAATCAACACATAAACCTATTAAAATGCTACAGCAGCAAGTGTGTCAATCACTGTGTGGGTGGTTGGTTGCAGAGATTCAGGGTTAATTATATATTTAGCAGATTATTTTATAGGACATCGTTCCAAAAAAAAAAAAATTATCAGGTATTCTATGGTATTTGCTTCAGCTGAAGATGTCAGCCCGCATTATTTCCTCTTATTTTTAAAATAATCGTTTTTAACAGCAGAATTCCTGATGAAAACTACATTACCCATGTACAGAAAATTACATCAATCAGAGAGCCGACAAAAGCAACATGTGCCAAAAGATCTTGTTAGCTCCATCCACTCCCATTAAGCACTGTCTGTGGCATAATCCAGTCTCTCTACACGCTCTCAAAACACTTAAATGTTTGTAATGAAGTGCATATTTTGCAATAATCAATGCTTCATGGGATTGCAGTTCTTTCCCCACACTAAAGCCGTTAAGTACAGTCGTGCGCCTTTCAATTTTTTCCGACTTTCAAATACTTTTTTGTTTCAAATCAAAGTTTGTAATGTGATTCACCTTGTAGCTGATTGTCTTGGTTCATGGCTTATAACTCTTTAATGATTATATACTATGGTAAAAATGAATGGAAAAAAATACTTCCGGTACCAGCTCCGCTGAAAAGGGGGGCGGGCGCTAATGCACTCCATATAGGGTATGCATTGACGTCATGCCCCCTCAGCCGGACTGAGTGGCAAAAGAGCCCGCTGTGTGACTGGATTTAACAGGGAAAACGAGAGTAAAACAAATGATTATCAGTTTAATCTAAAGTTTGGACTGGATACAATTTACCAAAGATCCAGTGATCCATGGATAGTGGCATGCAGCCAGGAATCGGGTTTCCTGACATGCCTGATTTAGACGCCGGGGAAATTGATAAAGCAAATTTGCCTGTGTGAACACTTTATAAACACAATATAGGTGTTACGGTCTGGCTCAGGCAGGAAGACAAGGAGAGGCAGAGAAGTATCTCAAACGTAGTTTACTGCGGGAAGGTTCAAAAACACATACAGGGCTTGCATAGCGGGTACTACATATGGATATAACGGTGACCGGACAAAGACAGAGTGAACAAGAGGAACCTATATACAAACACAGATGACTGAAATAACGAGGGGCACAGGTGACACAGATGATAAAGAACTACACACAGCTGAACAGAACTAGACTAACGAGGGTAACCAAGGAAACAGAAAGTGGCGGGAAAGAGAACAAAGGAACATGACAATGAAAGAAAACAACCAAAACAGACTGGACATGTGACAATGCCCCCCTCCCGGTAGGCGCGTCCACGCGCCGTAGAAGTCCAAATGGGGGGGGAGGGAGGGAGGGAGGGAGGGAGGGAGGGAGGGAGGGTGGGCACCCTGGAGTCCTGGGGGTGGGAGCACTGGGGTTTGACTGGCTGGGGGGCCTCCAAGGTGAAGCCTTGGAGCAGCAGACCTGTCAATACAATATATAAACAATACAGTTTATAGGGTTTGATTTTACCCCAAAATTCAACATATTGAGACAAAATCCACGTTTCGCTAGCAGGAGTCCAGTTGTTTCTGTGAATTGTAGCAATCAATTTTTGCTTCTCTTTTCTTTATAGCTTTCGGCAGTCTGTAAAAATATACCTCAGATTTCTTGTCAAATCTGTTTTAGTCAATCACAAAGCTCTTTCCAATTTTAAATGTGTTTTGTGTGTTTATTGTGGCATTCACGCTGAAAACCATGCTGCCACTCAGTGTTTTTGCCAATCAGTGGACCACAGTGACTCCGGCCGACGGTGAGGTCACACGCATACCCTCTATAGAGTGGTGCAGGTATGACATCACTTTGTAGGCTAAAACACAGAAACGAGTTATCATTTTAGCACTTCTGGTTCCATCGAAGTCAATGGGTTTTTGTCTGTGGTGAACACAAGCTCAAGATACTTTCAAGTTTTATTCTATGACATAAAATACATCAGAATTACCCCACTCGTGATTTGTCTTGAAAAAAAGTGGTTGCTACCAATGGCTAAATGGGACTACAGAGGCTGCCGGTGAGAAATATGCTTATAATTGTGCTCTTATAAACTACTCTAACTAAATGTTTTGTAGAACATATTTTTTTGAAAAAACTGAAAGAGTTGTCGGAAGCTTAGTGATGGTGACGTTGAAGTCGAGCGACTATGGTGTAGTGCGTTTATTACCTTTAAATTTTTACTTCTGGCGACTGCATTTAGGTATCAAAATTCAGAAAAGTTGTGTTCATCTGTGAAAATTATCTTGATGAATTTTTGTTTTTTGCAATAATCCCAAAGCCTATATGGAAAGATCCTATTGGATTTTTGGCGAATGAACCAGTGTGATGCTAACTGCCAGTTGGCTTACAAAATGACGTCATGCCTGCACCCAGGGCTTGACAATAGGCTTGTTTGAGATGAGCAAAATCTGCACAGAACCGTTTACCGGTGATCACCGCGAGATGCATATTTTTTTACAGTCTATGGGTCTGACTTGCTCTGATGTCATGCTGACGTGTGTCAAAAAACTCTTGTGATGGCTGGGCGGACTTGTCGGATTCTGCAGTCGGGCACAGTTGCTCTCCACCGACTGCGCTGATCAAAAGCATGATGGGAAACTACTTTCTGACGACACAGCTTATTGGTTTAAACAACCGTGATGTATGGTTCTCTTTTAAAATGTTTGACATGATATCATGTTTTCATGTGTATATAAATTATGTGTGAATATTCCCAAACTCTCTGACAGTGCGATCTCTCTGTGGGTTATGATTGTTATCATATTTATAAAAAAATCTATAAAACATGTATGTAATTAAAGTAAAAATTATTGATAAAAATCAGGGTGTCTTGTTCATCATATTTATTTTCATATAAAAGCAACAGATCTTAAATTACATCCAGTTTATCAGCAACAAAGCGCACAAGTGTGAATCCCGCGATATCTGCCTTTGATCTTGCAGGTGTCTGATCCACTATGAGAAGAGAGAACTGTCCGTCTTGTCTGCACTTTTTTCACTCCTCCCCTCATTGCAGCCGCCTAGTCTCGGCTGAATTCTATTCTATTCTAACAAGCCTATAAACACTTGCCAACCCGCTGAATGCGGGTGGATTTCACACAGTCACTTAGCCTGACAAGCCAGACCTACATCAAGAAATCACCATTGGCAGGGCTCAATTCCGAGGGGTGGGATAAACGGTTGTCTTTCAAATTCCCTCTGCACGCAATAGGATAGCGCTACAACCAACCAGAGCAACGAAGGTGAAGCGGAGCTAGATTAAACATTTGCCGTATCCGGTCGGCGTAGAACCGCAGCAACTCTGGAGTCATTATGTTAAGCCCGCCCACTGACTCTACAGGGAGTGCAGAATTATTAGGCAAATGAGTATTTTGACCACAACATCCTCGTTATGCATGTTGTCTTACTCCAAGCTGTATAGGCTGGAAAGCCTACTACCAATTAAGCATATTAGGTGATGTGCATCTCTGTAATGAGAAGGGGTGTGGTCTAATGACATCAACACCCTATATCAGGTGTGCATAATTATTAGGCAACTTCCTTTCCTTTGGCAAAATGGGTCAAAAGAAGGACTTGACAGGCTCAGAAAAGTCAAAAATAGTGAGATATATTGCAGAGGGATGCAGCAGTCTTAAAATAGCCAAGCTTCTGAAGCGTGATCATCGAACAATCAAGCGTTTCATTCAAAATAGTCAACAGGGTCGCAAGAAGCGTGTGGAAAAACCCAGGCGCAAAATAACTGCCCGTGAACTGAGAAAAGTCAAGCGTGCAGCTGCCAAGATGCCACTTGCCACCAGTTTGGCCATATTTCAGAGCTGCAACATCACTGGAGTGCCCAAAAGCACAAGGTGTGCAATACTCAGAGACATGGCCAAGGTAAGAAAGGCAGAAAGTCGACCACCACTGAACAAGACACACAAGCTGAAACGTCAAGACTGGGCCAAGAAATATCTCAAGACTGATTTTTCTAAGTTTTTATGGACTGATGAAATGAGAGTGAGTCTTGATGGGCCAGATGGATGGGCCCGTGGCTGGATTGGTAAAGGGCAGAGAGCTCCAGTCCGACTCAGACGCCAGCAAGGTGGAGGTGGAGTACTGGTTTGGGCTGGTATCATCAAAGATGAGCTTGTGGGGCCTTTTCGGGTTGAGGATGGAGTCAAGCTCAACTCCCAGTCCTACTGCCAGTTTCTGGAAGACACCTTCTTCAAGCAGTGGTACAGGAAGAAGTCTGCATCCTTCAAGAAAAACATGATTTTCATGCAGGACAATGCTCCATCACACGCGTCCAAGTACTCCACAGCGTGGCTGGCAAGAAAGGGTATAAAAGAAGAAAATCTAATGATATGGCCTCCTTGTTCACCTGATCTGAACCCCATTGAGAACCTGTGGTCCATCATCAAATGTGCGATTTACAAGGAGGGAAAACAGTACACCTCTCTGAACAGTGTCTGGGAGGCTGTGGTTGCTGCTGCACGCAATGTTGATGGTGAACAGATCAAAACACTGACAGAATCCATGGATGGCAGGCTTTTGAGTGTCCTTGCAAAGAAAGGTGGCTATATTGGTCACTGATTTGTTTGGTTTTTGAATGTCAGAAATGTATATTTGTGAATGTTGAGATGTTATATTGGTTTCACTGGTAAAAATAAATAATTGAAATGGGTATAAATTTGTTTTTTGTTAAGTTGCCTAATAATCATGCACAGTAATAGTCACCTGCACACACAGATATCCCTCTAAAATAGCTAAAACTAAAAACCACTTCCAAAAATATTCAGCTTTGATATTAATGAGTTTTTTGTGTTCATTGACAACATGGTTGTTGTTTAATTATTAATGTTGTAAAATTAATCCTCAAAAATACAACTTGCCTAATAATTCTGCACTCCCTGTATACATGTGTGATTGGCCTGACCAGAGTTTTTGTTTTTCCAGCTCGCAAGCCAACGGAGAGTTGCTAGACTACCCTGGCTGCAAATTAGATTTGCTGCCGCTAAGGTGCGTCTAGATTTCTAGGCTATCAGTCACTCCTACTAGCCACTTTGGCAGGTTGAATTCTGTATATTATATACATTTTTCAATTGTAGTCTTTTAAAATCCATCTGAAATAATAAACTGCAATGTAGTGTTGTCAAAAAATATAGATTTTTCGATATCGATACTGAAATATCTGAAATGCTTCCAATACTCATTTTTCGAAGAATAGATAGCCTACATGATAAAAGCTGTGCTTTCTCGCGCTCTCATCTTTCCGACAGCAAGTTGAAATAAACCTGCCTCCCCTCACTTCTGGAAATCTTTATTTTGCTCCGTCTCTGGATGGGATTGCACGTATTGTGCATAATTTTACTCATTCCCACAGATTTTGTGCTCACACCCAAAGTGTGCACACATAAAACAATAGGTTACTGTCGTAACCCCGGTTCTCTGAAACATCGAGTGGAGAGATCCACCTATGGGAAGGGCATCCGTACCTGACCTCTGCAGAAGCATCCAATTGCACCAAGTCTGACAAGACAGGCAGGAGCGCACAGCCAATGCCCGGTAAGGCCCCGCCCCTTACCTGCGGGCATATATAGCCTGCACGCGCTACTGTACCCCAGTAAGAATATTCGCTTCTCGTGCGGCAAGCGGGGCAAGGCTGGTGGATCTCTCCACTCGATGTTTCAGAGAACCGGGGTTACGACAGTAACCTATTGTTCTCTTTCATCATCTCGTGTTCAAGATCCACCTATGGGAGAGACATGGACAGCTCCCCGATTGCCCAATATACTCACAGTGAGGTCCTGTTAGCCAGAAAAAGACGGTCACCCCCAAGGGGGCGGTGCTTGACACGTCTCATAATCATGAACCCGCCAAACGGACGCACACACGTAACTGCGGTGTGCAAGCAGGACATGAAACGTGTGTGGCACACACAAAAGAAGGCAGGGTCAGGAAGACCCCACCCCCAAGACCGAATGTGCTACCGAGGTTCTGGTGACATCCAGCCTATAGTAACGCACAAACGTATGGGGAAAAACCCAACTGGCAGCAGAGCAGATATCCTGCAGTGGTACTCCCCTGAACAGAGCCCAAGAGGCGGCTAAGCCCCTCGTGGAATGAGCTCTGATGCCCCCTGGGGGGTTGCACTCCCTTCAATTCGTAAGCCAAAACTATAGCGTCCACAAACCAATGCGAAAGGCATTGTTTAGACAGGGGATCCCCTTTGTGGGGAGGAGCCCATGAAACAAAGAGTTGGTCACTCTTCCGGAAAGCACTGGTCCTAGCCAAATACGTCTGTAACGCACGGACCGGACACAGAGCATTCAGCCTTTGATCCTCCGCGGAGGAAAAAGGGCGGAGGGTGAAAAGCGGAAAGCTCCAACACCTCCGATGTGAACGCAGGAAAACATTTCGGCATGAAGGCTGGATTAGGCTTAAGGAAAACCTTATTTCCGCCCAGAGAGAATTTAATGCACGAGGGGTGAACCGAGAGTGCATGTAACTCACTGACACGTTTGGCTGACGCCAAAGCCAAGAGCAAGGCTGTCTTGAAGGACAGCAACTTTAGGGAAATATTCCCCAGAGGCTCAAAAGGGAATTGAGACAGGGCTTCCAGCACCATGGAGAGGTCCCATTCAGGGATCGTTCCCCTAATGACTGGCAACGAAAGACGGACACCCTTCATAAATCTGCGGATTAGAAGATGCTGCCCAACCGTTGAGCCCTCAAAACCCACATGACAAGCAGAAATAGCTGCCAGATAGACCTTAACAGTGGAAAAGGACCTTCCTTTATCCATGAGGTCTTGGAGGAAACACAAAATATCAGAAACTGAGCACTGATATGACGTGAGACCCCGCCCATCACACCACTCATCGAACACTTGCCACATACAGCCATATAAGGACCGTGTAGAAATGGCCCTGGCATTCTGTATAGTAGCCACCACGCGCGGGGGAAGCCCTGACGCGCTCAGGTTCGCGCTCTCACGGGCCAAGCCCAGAGAGCTACCCTGTCCGGGTGTGGGTGATAAATCTCCCCGTTCGCTTGAGACAATAGGTCTGTGCGGAGGGGGAGGCGCCACGGCTAGGCATGTAACAGAGGAATTATCTCCGCCAGCCAGGGCGCTTTGGGCCACCTGGGAGCTAATCAGGATGAGAGACAGGTGCCCCTCTTTCACCCTGGCCAGTGTTGGAATTATCAAGCACAGGGGAGGAAAGGCATACAGCAGCACTTTGGGCCACGGGTGGGCCAGTGCATCTACCCCGAGGGGCACGTCCAAGTCCTTTAGCGAGAAGAACATAGGACAACGGCTGTTTTCGCGCGAGGCGAATAGATCTACGGACGCCTGTCCGAATCTCATTCAAATCATGTCTGCTATCTGAGGATGGAGGCGCCAATCTCCGAAGAGCGGGTTCCCCCTCGATAGAAGATCCGCGCCTCTGTTCAGAATGCCCAGAACATGAGTCGCGCGTAACAACAGGAAAAATCGACTACTCCATACCAAAAGCTTGTAAGCTAGAGCATGGAGTTTCGACAAGCGCACGCCGCCTTGACGATTGATATAAGCCACTGCCGTGGTATTGTCTCAGCGTACGAGCACATGATGTCCCTGCAGACGGGGCAGAAAATTATTCAGAGCCTTCCAAATAGTCAGAAGCTCTAAATAATTTATGCGCTCTGAACGTAGTTTGCTCGGCCACAAACCGTTCACAGTTCTGCCCTCTTGGGTGGCACCCCAGCCCGTTAAGGACACATCCGTCGTCACAACTTTCCGCAACATAACCGTCCCGAGAGGGGCGCCCTGTGCGTAAAAGTCCACGCTCTTCCAGTGGCGCAGAGCTGCAGAGCTGCAGCGCGGGTGCGCGTCACTGTCACAGAACGGCAAAGATCGTGTAACGGGCTGAAATGTAGTGACAAAACCCACTTCATGAACGCCCTCATTCTCAGGAGTCCTAGTGGCAAAACCTGGATAGATGGAGCCATAAGACCCTGTAGCCTGAGACATGTGCGATATTGCACCCTCGCCCCTTCTCTGAACTGCGACAGACAGTTCATCAGAGAGAGAACGCGCTCCTGAGAGAGACGCGCTCGCATGGAGACTGAGTTCAGCTCCAGGCCCAGGAATATCACATTCTGGCTGGGTGTAAAATTGCTTTTGTTCACATTCACCCTGAAGCCCAGAGATGTAATGTGCGCGAGCACGCGGCAGGTGTCCTGCAACACCTTTCCCCTCGAATCGGCTATGATGAGCCAATCGTCTATGTATGTCAGGATCCGTAGACCAGACATTCTCAGGGGAGTCAAGCCCGCTTCCGCACACAGACAGGAGCTGCGAGGGCTTAGACTCATCAAACGGCAGGATCGTGAATTCGTAACAAATGCCTTGATAGGCGAAACGAAGACACTTCCTGTGAGGTGGATAAATGCTTATGTGGA